>CAVMJV010000007.1:2936757-4405136 GCA_963681835.1 Meloidogyne enterolobii
CATCTGAGAATATGAGGCGGCTGTGGGCAATCGAAGACCCATTGCAGTTCCTACAGGCATTGATGTGCCCAAACGTGAAGATGTTGCCTTTAAAATTTATATATAAAATATTCCCTTTTTTTAATTTAACCGGTCTACGTCCATAACTTGACCGAACGGCTGCTTGAACAAAATTTCCATCAGAATATAAATTCTTCAAATATATTTTTGTTAAATAAAATTTTTAATAAAAAAACAGTGATATTTTGGTTTACTTGATGATTTTTTACTTTTTCCCTCCCTCCTTTTCCTTAATCTCTCGAAAGCGAAAAAAGCTACTATGTATAACCAAAATTTTACAAATTATAGAAAGTAGAGAAAACGTTGGGGTCTGTTAAGTAAACTTTAGTCATGTAATGGATGTTTATTGCCATTTTTATTGTCTACATTAAGTTAATGACTTATACCACCGATGTGGTCTCAAATCTCAATCATTTTTCACTTGCTTCAGGAACAATAAAGGGAAAAAGAGGAAAGGAAAAAGGGAGATGTAAACCAAAGTATTATTATCAAACAACCTCCAAGTCATAAGCATGGTCATAATCATTAAAACCTCCATATGGATCGTCTTGTTTTTGTTGATTATTAGCGGATGATAATTGTTGTGTTTGACGACTTTGAGCACTCATTTTACTTTTGATAAAAGAATTATTTAAAAATTATTGGTAAATTTAGAATTTCTTTTCCTTCTTTTTATTAAATAAAAATTATTTGTAACCAATAGCAACAAATAAGGGAGAAATAAAAGTAAATCAAAATATTATTATCAAAAACAAAAATAACAAAAAAAATAAACACAAAAAAACACCTAAAAAATAATATTTTAATTTTCCTTAAATTGTTTTCTTAATCGCCAATTTTGGTTTCTCTTCATTTTCTAATTCTCGATTTTCTACTAAAAGAATTGGTTTTCCCCTTCCCGCTTTTTGAAATTGTTCATAATCCTCTTGTCTGATATTTTTACGTGAAGACCATTGATTAGCAGCTAAAAATGAATATTAATGGAGTTTCTCTCCATAAATCGAGTCATTTTTGTGAAACCTTTTTTAGGGACCGATAGAAAAGTTTTCTATTTCGAGAGGTTAGTACCATTAAATGTCAATATAATCGAGGCGTAGCTTCAGATTGATAAATTACATGCCAACCATTTACCAATAATTTTCGAGATATTTCGATGTATTTGCTAAAAACAGTAATTTGACTACCCTGAATCTTTCGACCATAACTCTTACTACTATGCTTAACAAAAAATTTTAAAATTTTAGAGGCTGTTAGAGGAAAGTCTAATAATATATGTACAAAATAGCATAAGATACAAAAAAGTTTGAAACTATTTTAAGTGTTAAAATACGCGGCTAATTATGATCGCACCGAATATTATACTAATTTACCTATGTTTAACCCCTTTTTGTCAAAATAATAATAAAATTAACCATTGCTTGCCCATTCCTGGTAAGCTTGTTTAAGTTCTGCCTTTCCAGATTTATTGTACGCAACAGTTTCGGGTAAATCCAATAAACGCCGAACAGCATCCCTTTTAAGTGTGAATGATATAAACATGGAAAGCACATTGTTTGTAACCCAATAAACACAAAGTGCCTAATAAAAATATTTTTGTAAAATTTTCAAAATACCGAAGGAAATTGTAAAGCAAAAACAAATACAACAGCTGGAAAAGCATATAAGAGAATTGGACGCATTATTGGAGACGCATCTAAAGAGCCTATATCTACACCACTCTTAATTGTTAAAAAGAAATAAATTTAGAAATAAAGTAAACCTTAAAAACGAAGTGAACTGTAATTGCAGAGATGGCAGGCAAAATCTTTAAAAAAGGTAGAATTTAATTATTAATATAATAATTATTAATTTTCTTGTATCTAAATGAAAATAAAATATCATCACATTGGAATTTCGAAATAAACCCCAAGGAATCCTTCCGATATCCCAGGGAATCCTTCCGATGTTAGAGGAAATAATCAAAAATAAACGAATCATTTCCAAACACAAATAAATATTTAAAGAACCTTTGCATATCCTTAATAAAAATTAATATACCCAATAAGGATCGCCAACAGTGAGGTCTGTGAACCAATAAATCCCTCCATCTTGAAAACCCTAAAAAAAGAAAAATTAAAAATATTATAATTTTCAACTAACTGGATATTTAGCAACCGCCATATTTCTTATAGCAAAGAATTGTGACATAAATACCAAAGAGTTTGAAGCGATTAGCGGCATATATTTAACAGGACTTATATCCTTTAAATAAATTTAATAAAAATAAAAAAACAAATTACAACCTTTTGTTTCAAAAAATCCTTTTGTTCCATCATTATTTGATAAACTAAAATAAAAATTTTAAAAATTTTACAAAACAAACCAAGCATGTGGTCTCCCTCTCTTTTTGCCTCCTTTGTTCGATCATTAAATTTTTGAATTTCTGGTCGAAATTGACTCTGCCTGGCATTAAAACGTTGAATTTTAATTGGAACATAAATCAAAGTTAAACGAATTAGAACAGTCACTAACAAAAAGAAAAAATATTTTTATTGTTAATTTAAAAAATAACTAACTAGCTGCAATTACTCCCCACCAAGGCAAATCAGTGTAAAAATGGCACAATTCAAAACCCCAACGCAACCAACAACTAGGCTTCCACCAAGTCCACAATTCCAAATCATCCAATATACTAACCCCTGCAGCCACTAATTCTTCCAACGTTTGTTTAGCGCCAGAAGGCACTGGAGGCGGAGGAATTTGCGACGTTAAATCAGCTAATAAAAATAATAAAATAATTAACATAAAATTTAAACAAACCAATTTCTTTAAAGAAAACATCCTTTGTAGACAACGGCCTAACAAATTGAAGATTGACAATGCTTTTTGTATTAACATATTGAAATGATTTATTAACCAGCCCTTTAGAACATGAAAAATGTCGAAAGCTGATGAGAACTTTAACAAATTTTAATTTTCTTTGATCGCCAATCATTTTTAAAAAATATTTATTTTGTCCTAAAAAATATTTTATTGTAAATAATTTAATCTATTAAAACTAAAAACCAAATAATTATTAGAATTTCATTGTATCCAATTTTAAAAATAAAATTTAAAAAGTAAATTTATTTTATAATTTATTTAAAGCACTAAATAACAAACAAGAATAGACATATTTTAATTTTATTGCCACTAAAGTGTCATCAAGCAATCTACATTAGAACCAGAATTAAAATAAATTTAAAAAATCTAAAAACTATCACAAAGTATTATTTAAAATTGTATTTTAAGAAAGAAATTAATTTATAAAATTGTTGGGTTTTGAAGAATGAAGTTAAAGAAGAAGTTTTTTAAGATCTCAAGTTGAACAAAAATATATATTTAAGGATTCTCAGAATTTTCTGGTTGTGGAGGATAAAGTGTATTAAGCAAAAAGGCAGCAACATCCGGATTTGTCCAATAAGAAAAATGTGAACGAAGCATTGACCAATATGATTTTTCTAAAGTCCAAGGTTGGACCTAAAAAATAATTAAATATTTAACTAAATAATTCCACAAAAAAAACCTGAAAATCGAGTCTTTGATTAATTCGTCTTTCAGGTGGAATTTCTTCAACTAAACGACCAGCTTCACCCATTGTTTTCAAAATATCATGTGAGGCAACATTCTTTTGTTGATTACTTTCAACATCACTAACTAGTTCTTTAAATTTTTCTTCATCATCAACCCCAGGCTCAATTCCAACTTCAAGTGCTTGTTCATCGATTTCTGTTTGATCTTTATTAATTTTTGCATAAGAGTCAGGATCACATAATTTTAATTCCTGAATTGTTGGAGTAGCTGGAGTAAGTGTCGCGTTTGTATTATTTTCAATATTATGGGGAGTTATACTTCGAGGAGATGAACCTAAAATTGGTCAAAAAGGAAAGTTATTAGAAAGTTTTTGTCAAATGGGGTTTCGAGATCCGATTTAGATAATTTAATATTATATATCGATCTCGAAAAATCCGAAATCTCTTAGCAATTGGATACTTATAAGCTAATGGTTATTCTCAAATATATTTTTAAACAAAACCAGTCGCCGGAGTTGAATTACTTTGACAGCCAGCATCTGAATCAGAATCCACTTCATATTTAAAATATTCATCTTCGTCATCTCCATCGACTGACTTTGGGCGTTCTTTCTTAGTTTTTTGGGATTTACCACTATTTTTAGATCCATTATCACTAAAAACGAAAAAATAAAATAAATTAAAAAAAATAAACCTTTTTCCAGTCTTCTCTTTTGATTCCTTTCCTTTATTCGCTTTAACTTCCCTTCTCTTTCTATCTTTACATTCTTCCAAATAACTTTTATGGCAATCATAAAAATTATTATCATAAGGTTTTACTGCATCCCGATAACTTTTAAAATAAATAAAATTTAAAATTTAATTTTTTAAAAATTACTTGAAAAGTTTAATTGGCCTAATGTGTTTATAATTCTCATGAAACATCGGCTCCAACCGATAAGAAACAGGGTCATATGGATGAAAAATATTAAAAATTCTTTCAATTTTATCTTTATCCGGCACAATACTGCGATAATCTGCTCCTCTCATTATTGTAAAAACAGCTAGAGGAGAACCAAGACAGAAAAGATATTTTACCTTAAAAATAATTTAAAAAAATAAAATAATAAAGTCAACTTTAAATTTAAGTGGTTCATCTTGTCTAACCAAAATTTGTTCCATTAAATCACCCAAATCAAGCATTTTTTTCCGGCTATCATAAAATTGTTCTAATAATTGCTTTTGTTCCGCTGGGAAATTTCGTTGAAGATTTTCGGCAATTGCATTGGTTACAAATTGATCATAAAGAAGGAAAGGGCTCCAATTGGTTAAAATATCATAGGCAATTACTGATCCGAGGGAATGTCCAATAACAGAAACAGGGCCTAAAAGTTTAAAAAATGACCAAAAATTATTTTATAAAAACCAGAAAAATCAGGATTATTTTCCAAAAATGAAGTATAAACATTATTCAAACATTTGATGACTCCATTTACAATTTCAGAACGATAAAGAGGGGAGTGATAATACATTAAATCCATACAAACAGAATTAAGTGTACTTCTTGCCCAAACCATTTTTGGAAGAGTTACAACGTCTGTCATCCCTTTGGGAAAAAATATATGTAAAAAAAATAATTTAAAAACCATTGTCTAATTGAAGAGTTGAACGCCATTCAATGGGTAAAATTGCTGGACGTCTCTTCTCATTTGGATAATATTTGTCCATTTGGTGAATTACCGCATCACGTATTTGTGCTGTATTTTTAGCTATTAAATTTTCATATCCTTTTTGTCCAATTCCGTGGATTACAAGAATCTATTAAAAGATTTGTAAATAATAAAAACAAAAATTAACCAAATCAGAGAATTTAGGTCTTCCTTCCTCTGGGTTTGCCATTTCAATATATCCTCTACGCAAAGGAACAGTTTTAGCCCTAGTCAAAAAACGAACAACTGCATTACTTTTTGAAGCTATATGGACATCGACAACAGAATTCCAACAAACTTTTTCATCTCCCCATTTAACTGTGGTTAATTCTAAAAAATTTAAATTAATTTATATTTCAAAAAGTATAAAAAATAAACCAGGTTTTTTGCTGGATTCCGATTCACTAAAAACAGGTGTTTCTGGAATAACATTGCCTTTAAAGCTTTTTAAATGGTGAGTCTCAATTGTATCAGCAAAATCATCTGGAAGAGGCTGACAGGTTTCCATATAAAACCAAGTCCCTCGACGAATCTAAAAAATATTTAAAAACGACTTATTAAATAGTCACGGATTTCTTTTGATATGCGAAAGGTAACATTTTTCGCTTCAAATCTATTTTCAGTTCAAAATTTTTACAAACTTAATAAGCTTAATACAATTATTGCACTCAATATTCTGCCAAAGTAAAAGGCTGAAAAAAATAAAAAGAAATCCGGGCTACCCAAGTAACCAAAATTTTATAGAAAAACCTGAAAAGTATCCTCCTTCCAATATATTGCATTAATATTTTGCAATTGTTCATCTGCCACGTAATTACCTTCCATTACAATTACAGATTCGGGTAAAGAATTCAAAAATTTTGTTGTTTCCTCATCAAATTCTAATCCTTTTTGACGTCTAAAAGCAACTTCAAGAACAGTAGAATCATAACCTAAAAATTATTTTTTCCAAAAAATCATTTTATAAAACCTTTAAAAGGCATCCATTTTGTGTCCTCTTTTCGTCTAAAAAACCATCTAACTTCAGAACAAAATAATTCCACAACTTTTCTTTTAATTCTTGGCTTTATTGCAATAATATTCTGAACTTTTCTAGCCGGACTTTGTAAATTTTGTTGTGTTGAGGAAACAGACCCATTCTTTTGTTGAGAATTATTTGTTGAAATTTTAGAGTTGTCAGTTGTTGGAGGGGCAGAAGATTTCATATTATCTTAAAATAGCTATTGTAAAAAGTGTGTAAAAATTGTCCTAGAGATCGAACCGAGACGAAATCTCTAGTAATTATCGAGCCCGATATTTTTCGAGAGAGTTTTTCTAGTAGTTGTGTTTTTCGGTATTTCCAATGGGATATGAATTGAGAAAAAGTTGAAATATAACTTTAAAATATTTTTAAAAATAAATAATTTATAAAAAAAAACAAAGTAGTGTAAATATTTATAAAAAAAATAAGAAAAAAATTTAAATGCAAAATAAATAATATTTTTAGTTTCACTGAGTTTTGAGCTTTAAAAAATTAATTTTATGGCATTATTCTAATTATTGCTATTTCGACCCAATCGGAAAAGTTTCCTCAAAGTACTCGATCCATTACGCAAAGCTGAATTTCTATTATTATTTGGTGGTGATATTGGTGTTGGATTTCTGAAAAAAATTAAAAAAAAATATTTTTCTTTCCAAAAAATACCTAAAAGTGTAATCTTCTGCTAAATTATTTGTTTGCCTTAATTCTTTTGTTGAGATCATTCCAGAAAACTTTAATTTAAAAAAGAAATTTTAATTAAAATAAATTTCTTTTACTTCTAAAGAATTATTATTTTCATTTAATTGCTCTTGAGCGGAATCAGCCAAAATTGACCGTCCAAATTGTAAATATTGGTGAATATTCGAAATTGGAGGGTTTTCGTCCATTAAATTATTATTTAAATTACTTCCATCAGAAAATGATGAAGAAGAAATTTTTGAAGAAAAATTTAAAGAATTTCCAGTAACTAAAAGAGAATTTGAACGACATTTTGTTGTTGTTATTGTATTTAAATGTTTCCATTCACTAAAAAATAAAAGGTAAAAATCAAGTGGAAATTGGAGAGAAGTTGTAAATAATTAAATAAAAATATTTTATTTAATTTTGTCAAAATATCTCAAATTTCTACAAATTTTCTAATCAAAAACTTCCCAATCCCCTTCTAATTTCAATTAAATATTTTCAAAAAAAAATTAAATTTACCGAATTTCAACATGTACAAGCAAAGCAGACAATTCTAAAGGTTCATTAAATTGATTAAGTAATGAAATTGAACGAAATCCAGGTCGAATACAATCAATTGGAAATATTGCTTGGCCAATAAAAGGATCCGTTTTGGGTCCAACAAAATCCCCATCCTCGACAAAAAACCGTAAAAGGCCCATTTCGGGATATTTAATTTTAAAATAAAAACGTTCTTGCCAAACAGGGCTTAAACCATTAGAACCTTTTTTGAAAGAAATTTAAATTTAAAATAATAAAAATTTACATATAGTATTCGTTTTTTGAATTTGAGAATCATTTCCAAATCCAAGTAATTCAATTTCAACATATGGAGAACAAATTCCCCCTTTATCATAACCACTTTTACGAGTTAAATGTCTTCCAGCAATAATTGTAATAATTAAAATAATTGGTCTATTTGAAGTAAAAAGTGTTGAGGAATTATTATTAACCTTTTTTAAAAGAAAAAATAAATTTTAAAATTAATTTTTCTAAAAAAAACCTTATTATTAATTATTCCATTTAAATTATTTTCTTTTTGTTTTTCTTCCAAATTTTCATCAAAATCTAAATTTATTTTGTCACAACAACATTTTTGTAAATCTCCATTTTCTTTTTCTCTTAAACAAAAATATTTTTTTAAATAATTAAAAATATTCTTTACTTATTTAAAGGTATTTTGCTTTTATTACGGCAAAATCGACAAAGCAATTTTTTCTTTACTCCGTCTAATTTTTGATTAAATAATTCATTTTGTTGTTTTTGCCAAAAAGTTTCATCCATTAAATATTGAGGTTTTAAGACATATCCACATCTTAATAATTTTATTTTTTAATTAATTTTAGAAAAGAAATTTTGGGAGGAAATGAAAAAAATTATTTTATTCTTAAATCAAAATATTTTTTCTAAAATTTCTTCAAAAATTACCGTCCATTTGCATTAAAACGTCCAAAATTTAATTGCATAGGTTTATCCCCAGTTTGAAAATTTAGAGCAACCATATGACATCCACTATTCCACATTGGTATTGGATTAAAATTTGTTGAAGTTAAACGGCTAGCTTGTGGATATACTCTTGAAAGTTGACGTTGATTAAATAAAGGTAAACCTTTCTCTATTAATTTATCATGCTTTGATTCACTTTTAAAAAATAAAAATTAAATTACAAATTAATATTAAAAATACCTAAAAGAACACATTTCAAAAAAAGAATTTCTTTGATCTTGTAATTTAAAATCTGGATTGAAAGGAACAGCTTGACAATAAACCTGTTTTAAATAATTTTTTCACTAGAGTTATACCCAGAACAGGGGTATGCCAAGGTACGGGGTTTCAGGTTGATTACTGGGTGTGGGTTTGAGTAAGAGGTGAAATTTGCGTGGAGTTGGAGAGGAGAGGGGGAAAGCATACCCTGAAAAAATTTCGAAAGGGAAGGGGCATTCCTCAAAAAATCGTTTGGGATCGAGGTTTGAGGTGTGTATAACATTAACATTCACTGAAGGAAGGTATTCAGAACCAGACTCGGTGCAGTGCCATAATATTATTATAAAATGAATTAAATTTACCACTAAACAAGACAATTGACTAGCAATCCTCAATTGTCTTTCCCTATTCCTTAATTGCTGTATTTTATCATTTGCTTGTCTAGATTGTTGTTGACATATTAATAACCATTCTTTTAATTCCTCTTCATTATCTGTAGCAACTATATAAACTCGGACTTTCCAATGAGATTGTGTTAAAGAAATTTTGAATGAATAAGGACGTTCTTCTCTCTTTAAATTTAAGAAAAAAATTAATTAAAAAGAAAAAACATTTTCTTCAAAAGAAGTTCCAGCCAATTCAATAGTTCCATAATTTAATTCGCTACTAGAATTATTAGATTCAAAAGAAACATCAGAAACCTCCTCATTAACACTACAAGGTGGAAACCAACCAATCTATAAAAAAAATTTTTTTAAAGGAGGGGTTGGGGGCAAACAAACCTCATTATTATATCTCCCTAAATATAGCCATTTATCTATTTCTTTTTGTTCTTCATTTTTATTTAAAAAATATTTTTGTAAAACAGTTATTTTAGCACCAAGGGGAAAACATAAAGCTTTACCATTATAAGGTATTCCTTCTTTAAAATAATCTTTTAACATTAAATCTTCAATAAATTGAACTTCTTCGAATGATTCTATTGCCTCTACTTGAAACTAGAAAAATAAAATTAGAGTTGAAATTTCGAGGGGTACACCCCGATGTACCGCGAGCGTAATGTACCGCCGCGCTATAACTTCGCTTAAGATTATCGAATCCGGGACACCGTGGTATGGTTCGATGCGGCTCGACGAGCTGAGTCTAACCATACTACGGCGTCCCGGATTCGATACTTTTAAACGTTATAGCTCGGCGGTACATTGGCCTGCTCCCTTCGTGAGAATCTATGGAATGTTGGAATTAAAAGGTGTATTTTTAATTTAAGTGAGAGCTAATTAAATTTTAATGTGTCCATTTTTAAAAGAAAAAGTTTTTGGACAAAAGAAAATAAAAATTGTTAATTCTCAATTCTACTTTCTGATAATTAAAAAAATATTAAAAAAAAATTTTTTTACCTCATTTTTCAAATCATTTAATTCAACATAACAGCCATCAATTTGATTATCCTCTTCTTCTTTTAAAGAATTTAAATTTTCTTTTGTATTTTTATTTTTTACCTTTAAATTAAAATTAAACAAATTTTTCAGTCATTTTTTACCGTTTCTTCATTAACTGGATATTTTAAACAAATTCCTCTAAAAAATTGTATTTTTCCAAAATATTCAACTAATTGACACAAATTCTCGAATATTTGATTTCCAACAACAAAAACTCTTCCCTCTCTTTTTAATCTTAAATGCCAATTTATTGAATCCACTCTTAACGACAAAACAAAAGAATCTGTGTCATTTTTGCTATAACGAATAAGAAATCCCCCATCTTCTCCAAATTTTGTTAGCAATTCCTCTGCTTTTTGTGTATCACAATTTAAACAAAACCATTGTTGGTCTAAAAATTTAAAATAATTTTTAAATAATTACACCCCCATTCTACTATTTTATAATTTTGGGACACCAAAACAAATATAATGTAAGCCTACAAGGAAGCGTTCTTAAAGAGTCCATTACCAATCTTACACTACTCCCACAATGGAACCGTGTCAAGCGTAGAGCGTTGAGTGTAAAGGGTTTTGGTCTGTGCCTTTTTTATTTTATTGTAGGAAGGACACGTACCACCCGATACGGAACACTTGACACTCAACAAAACACTCAACACGGATGTCATTGTGGGAGTAGCCTTATACAAAGAATAGTAGCTATTTTTATCATTTCCAAAATTCTTTTACCTAAATGTGGCTGTGGTTGAGGACACGGTGTAAGTAAATAAGTCTAAAAAATTTCTTTTTTTTAACTTTTCATTTTCAAAAGAAACAAACCTTAAAATTAGGAGTATTTAACGAATGTTTCATATAATAACTAATTAATTCATATAAACTTTCTTTTTTTAAAGTATCCAATAAATGATAACGTTTTTCTCCTCCAGGTAAAATATTTGTTTTTATTCGGCAATGATGTACTTCATTATTGAATAAAAATGAAAGAGTAAAATCTCCAATAAAAGTATTCGATTCTCGCACAAGAAATGTTCCATTTATTTTATTTTTAATTAATCTTTCCTTGGCTTCTTCTCTGTCTATTTTACCGTGAAACCATTCTTCTGTTATGTGACAATTTGAACAATCTTCGACTAATACAGTTGTTGTTGTTGAAGTAATGCTTTTTTTTAATAAAAAATTAAATGAAAGTTAAAGCAGGGTGGACTTTTCCAAATCACCAAAATGGGGCATGGCTTCCCAAAAAGGGGGCGAGAATCAAAAAGGGGGCAAATGCCTCTCAAAGGAGGCAAAAGGACCACCCTTAGTTTAAATTAAAGAACTCTAAGGAACCCAAAACCGATTTAAAAGTTTGTTTTTAACAGACATTATTTTTATATTTCCCTTTATTTACCTATTTCTATGTCCACTATTCCCTCCATTATTTTCCTCCAATTCATCTCCATTAAAATTTTCATCATTTTGACTTCCAAAACTTTTCTCTCTAATAACATTATTTAATTTATTATTTATTTTATTTTCATCATCAATTGGTTGGATTAAATAACATAAACGATCATGAAATAAAACAAAAATGTGTTTTCTCCAAATTGATTCTGTAAAAATATTACAATTAAAGTTATTTTTGGTTTAAGATTCAGGTATAGGGTTGTCGGTTCTTGGAAAATTTTCGGATATCCGGAACCGAAAAATCATCTGTTATTCGATTCGGTCCAGAATCGACAACCCTATTCAGGTAAACAATAAAATAATTTTAAAACCCTTCTCTCCTTCTACTATATTATTCACCTTCCCCCCCCCCTTTTAAAAATATAAGAAATACCTATTCCTCCATTATTATTTCCATTAGAAACATCATTCTTTAACCACAAAACTCCTTTTTTAATACATTGTCTACTTAAAATATCCTGATCTAATTCATCTTCTAATAAAAAAGAATTATTATTTAAATTATCATTTTCTTGTTGTTCTTCTCTCAATTTTTTGTGTTTTAAAATAATTTTATTTCGAAGGGCACAAGGCGATGGAAGTTCCCATTCGTCTCTAGAAATTGGTGAAGTTAATAATAAATCCCCCAAAACTTCTTGAATATCAATAGCCATTTGACGTTGGGCTGGAACAGAACAATTATCTTCTATTGAAAGTATTAATGGATAACTAGAAAAAAATTTTTGAAAAAAATATTTTCTTTCAAAAAAATTATTTACTCGCTAGTTTGAAAGGCATAATGTTTAATTGTTTGTAAAACATCTTTTAATGCCAATTTTGAAGTCATTGTATATCCATGATAAATAACTATATCAATTATCGTTTCCCCATTTGGACCCCTTCTTTGAGGTCCATCCCAACAATCTAACTCTACACATCTAATAAAGAATCCTTTCCAAAAATATTTAAATTAAAAACAAATACCTGCATCCAAGTAATAAAGACCGGGCATAAGCATCCAAAGAAGATTCACTTTTAAGTTGATCTCCAGTTAAATAAGTGTTGTGAGAAGAAGATATCCAATAATGAGTTAATGGCTAAAAAAGAAAAAGGAATATTTTTTTGTTAAATTAATTCCTTTACTTTAGTCATGTCATGAACAACTTCTTTATTTAATGGATCGAATAAAGCTTTAAAAAATTTAAATTTATTTTTAATTTTCAAACAAAATACTTACAATTATCACAGGAAAACAAATAATCAACAAATTCACTTGTACTTAACCAAGGCTCGGCAATATCCCTGTCTGGATCAACATCTCGAAAATAACGCCTTAAATAATCTGAAGCCAATTCTGGACTTTTACCTAATTCATCCTAATTTTTAAAAAATTTTCAAAAATTTTTTTAAATTTTTCCTTACATTTTGTACATTTTTAAGAAAATCAACAAATTTTCTAAAAGGCATTTTTTGTTCATTTTGTGGATGAACAAAGTCCGAAAACATTGACATAAACAAAGAATGAAAATTTAATAACCAATTATGTGCAAAAACAAAACTTTCAAAGCCCATTTCATTCTAAAAATATTTTTTGTTTAATTTTAAACAAATTATTTAAAAAAACTTCAATAATTTCTTGTAATTGTTTTCCACTAATTTTACATTGTAATCTTTGTTGAACAAAAGGTTTCATGTGTTTTATTGATATACAAGCATTATCTGTTGGATGAACAAGTAAAGAACAAAACTGAAAAAAAAAATTTTTATAATATTAAAAATGAAAATTGTTGGAGAGTCCTTTAAATTAATTTTTTAAAGATGAAAAATTGAGTGAGAACCAAACTTGTAGGGCTAACACACTGAACGGACAAATCACGGAACAACCAACTCACGGAATGACTAAAACACGGAATGATTTAAAAATCGTAATTTTTTGAAAAATCTGAATATTTTTAAAACAGAATTTAAAAAAATCATGAAAAATTGTGATTTAAAATATTCCGTGATTTGGTGATTCCGTGACTTATCGTTCCGCGACTTGTCTCTTCTGTGAGTTGGAATTCGAGTTAGCCCCCACCCGAATCAAAAAAGAAAGGGAATATTTATTTAAAGTATTTATGTTTACTTGTTTTCTTAACCACCGTTCAACAATTAATGCTTGAGAAGCATTTGCTTGTTCTAAACATAATTGTCGGAGCCCTTGGCACCACAAATTACACAATTCTTTATTATCGACTTTAAAATAAATTTAATCAAAAATTCTTTTTTAAATTTTTTTCTTACATAAAATCAGCCAATTATTTGGAATAAAAGTAACACCCCAACTGATACACAAAACTGTATTTTTGTCAAAACGTTGTAAAGCAGAATCTCTCCTCCATTTTTCTGTTATTTGCATTGTTGTCCCTATTTGTGATAAAACCTGGACATCCTTAATTAATCTCAAATCGAGTGTTTGGGTTTTCAAAGAAGAAAATGAAGAAGTTGAGGAACATGAACGTGTTGAAGTTGTTGCTGTTGAATATTTTGGAGGAATTGTTGTACTATAACTTCGACTATTTATTTCGATTTGCTCTTCTAATGTTGAGGAAGAAGAACCTTTTTAAATAAATTAATTTGATGATTAAAAGTTAAAATTCTAAAATAAAAATAAATTTAAAATTAAATGACTAAATTTTGGGAATTTTGAGAGTATCTCTCCGCATGCCCGCAACTTTTTTCTTTCCCTTCTCCTTCCTTATTCTCTATAGATTAAAAATGGTCAAGGACTGATAATCAAAAGATTACCTTATTTAGGAGGCCAAATAACTGATATTTTCTTATAAGTCCATTCGAAAAAATAGTAGGAAAAATTGAGGACATGCGAGAAGATACTCACAAAGCACCAAATTCACATATTTTTTGCCAAAAATTAAAAGTTTTTTCAATAAAAAATTTCAGAAAATGAGTGATTGCTTAAAAAATTTCCCAAAAAAAAAGAAACCACTATTCAATTAAAACTTAAAATCAAACTCCTATTAATAATCCAACTACCGTCGCCAACAACCCCCTCTAATTAAAAAACCTACAATTAATATCCAGCGAAGAGCAAGAAGAATTTGTATGATTAAAATTATTATTCCATTTAGACAAAACAATTTGTTGTGTTTGTGTATTTAACCATAAACGGAAATAAATTATATCAAATTTCTTTAAAGCAATTAATTTACAAACCTTTTTAAAAAATTTTAAAAAATTAAAAAATTTTTTTAGATTTACTCTATGTCCTCTTTCCATTAAATTAAAATCATTTTGATTTAAAGGTTGTTGTTGATGTATTTTATTATTATTTTTGTAACATTTTTCTTCTTTATTTGAGGAAGAATTGAATATTTTTTGATTTTTTAATTCTTTTAATTTTCCTCCCATTTTTGTTGGATTTTGGCTAAAATAAAAAAAATTAATTTAATTTACTTTTAAATTTAAATGATTAAAAAATAATCAATAAATAAATATTTGGATAATAAAATTTAAAATTAAAAGAGAAGAGAGAACATTAAAAAAAAAGAATTTATTTTTATTTATTTTTGTGCTTTCCTCCTTTCCTAAAAATTACTCATTTAATTCTCTTCAATACTTTAAAAAATATACAAAAATGTTCTCTCTCTCTTTTTTTATCGCAACTAGTTTTAAAAGGGAGAGGAGAAGGAAGGGTATTTTATTTAAGTTAAATGTTTGATAAAAAGGTGGGAAAATCGTTCTCTTTTTTGGATTTATTTTTTGTTTGTTTAATTAAAAGGGGGGTATTATATTTAAATTTTAAAGAGAATTTTTGGTACTTTTCCCCGTTATCCCTACGGACTTTTTGCGGACTTTTTTTCCTTCTTTTTGCATGTTTCTATCATTCCCCTCAATCATTTCTTCTCTTTTCTCTATCATTAATTGCTTGAAGAAAATAAATTTACTGCCTTTTATCTCCGCAAAAAGAAAGAAAAAATTCCCCAAAATGTCCGTTGGGATAACGGAAAAGTACCGAATTTTTTTGTTTAAATTTAGAAATTAAAATGAAGTTTTTCCAAAAATTAATCAAAATTATTTTTTAATTATTAAAATTTAATCGCCATAAGAGTTACACAATTTTGATAAAAAATTAACTAATTAACTTACATATTTTCCACTTTTCTGTCCAAAAAAGAGGAAGAAACAGAAAGAATTGTGTTTTGATTCACAAAAATATTTTGTTGTTTTTCTAAAAAGAAAAAATATTTTTTAATTAAAATTTTTTAAAATTTACCAAACAAAAATTCACAATTATTTTCAACATTTCCCCCTTCACTTTTTGTATTATTTAAAGCAAAACGTTGTCTTCTTGTTTGGGCTGACAATTTTTTATTATTTTCCATATTTTGTAAATTATTTGAAGAAACTAAAAATTGTTCTGATTCCCCCTCTTTTTTATTTAAATTTTCTTCATTGCAACATTCTTCTTCTGAATTCTACAAAAGAAAATTGGCTAGCTTATCAGCAAGATTAATATAATTTTTATTAAAAGTTAATTGTTTTTTTGCCCTATTCTAATGCATACTATTTTTTATTTCAAACAACTTAACAATTTTTATGGTTCCACAACTAAAAACATGTTAATTTGGGGTAGTGGGTTCGAACCTCCATAGGAAAATTTTTTTTGAAATTTTTTGCAGTGATTCATTTGCAGTGATCCAAATTTTCTGAAAATTTAAATAGCACAATTTTTAGTTTTTTTTTAATCCAAAATTTAAAAGGATTTACCCGACGTTTCAAAGAATTTTCTTGGACATGATTAATGTTATTTTGCATTATTGTGTTTATTTTAAAAATTAAATTTTTGTAAAAATAATCAACATTAAAATAAAATTATCTTAACAAAAAAACTTTGTAATTAAAAATAATTATTTATTTAAACTAAAACCCAGAAAAACAATAAAATTTTCATTACTAAAAAATAAAATAAATAAATTTTTGTTATTTAATCAGAAAAGGAAATAAAGTTAATAAATATAATAAACTCTAAAAACTATTGCATATTCTCTTTCAATTTCTAAAATTTTATTCGAGCTTAAATTATTTTAAGAGAATATTTTGTCAATTATTTAATGTCATTATTAGGGAGTGGCAAAATATGCACGGAAAATCCCAAAATATGCGCATATATGCACCGAAAAAACCCAAAATATGCACCAAAATATGCCAAATTTGCCGAAATATGCACTAAATATGCAGCGAAAATAATGAAAATGTGCTTTAAAATTCAATATTTCAAGTAAAAAATACAAAAATACAAATTTAAATTGCAGTTTAAGAGCACTTCTTAAAGATTTTATTAACTTTTAATTCAACCAAAGAAATTTTTTTGAAAAATTTTTTTCCCGAAAAATTTTTCGAAAAAATTTTTTCACCAAATTTTTATCAAAAAATTTTTTGCTCAAAAAATTCCAAAATTTTGAAAATTTTGCTCGATTTTTACTAAAATTTATCAAAAAATGCCAAAATATGCACAAATTTTGGCAAAAATATGCAAAATTTCCCAGAATATGCATCGATATGCAAATATGCACTGAAGTACCGAAATATGCAAAAATATGCTATAGGAACCCGGTTCCTAATGTTCGTACCAACGTAAAACACCATTTTTGAGCGTTTCAGCTCATGGCATATCCGCATACAAAATATGCATTTGCATGTTTTGCCACTCCCTAGTCATTATCCTGATAAACAATAATAATTTGGGAAAGAAGATAATTTAATTTAAATAAAAAAAGAATAATGTGATATTCTTTAATTTTCAAAAATAATTTTCTTATGCAAAAAACTTTTCAAGTAAAAGCAAAAAAACATTTTTGTTTGAATGGAAATTCATTTTATATAAAATAGAAAAATGAAAATCAAAAAACTGAGCATCTTCATTGATCGAAAAGCAACCGTGATTCATATTTAAGTGAAAACAGAAAAGAGAAAATAAATAATAAAACCGGTCTTCTAAACCGGATATTTTACAAATAATCTCTTTCATCAGAGCTGGCTGAGTACACATATCTTCAAAATATTTCCTAAAAATATTTGGCCCAAAAGATTAAAACAAAGTATTACAAAAGTTAAGAGAATTTGATTAATTCTCACCCTTTTTTTAGCTCAGCTCTGATATTTATTAAAATCAAAGGTTTGATATATTCCAAACTGGTAAAATTCCGTCATATCACCCGGAAACCGATTCGGACAAATGATATGTCATTCGAAAGATCTCGCCGAGCTGAGTCGAATGACACCAAAATTAGCTTCGGGACTCGCCTATGGGCCGAGATATAGGCCCTCGAAAATCGAAAAACCATAGGGGGGACTAAGCTCGATTTTGGGGTGAAAAATTCGAATATGCAAATAATAGCTCATTCGAAAGAACTCGTCGAGCTGAGTCGAATGACACCAAAATTAACGAAATCTGACTTGATTTGGCAAAGTTATGATCGTTTATTTTAGCTCCTTACCTATGCCTCCATTGAAATGTTTGCTGCCGCGGAGGAACCCAGGCATGCCCACCTCATCGATTATAGGAATAGGATTAAGTTACGAGCCCAGACCCAGAGCCCGTAGACTCCCCGCGAGGCGCGTGCCGCAAAACTCCGCGCGAAGCGCGGAGTTTTGCACAAGCGCCTCGCCGATGCCCCATAGGTTTACGTTGACCATTTTGAGCTTTTTATCTCGGCTCAAAATCAAGATCTCGAGCTGATTCTGGTGTCATTTGACTCAACTCGAGGAGCTCTTTCGAATGAGCTATCACTCAAAAAATCGAATTTCTCACCCCAAAATCGAGCTTAGTCCCCCCTATGGTTTTTCGATTTTCGAGGGCCTATATCTCGGCCCATAGGCGAGTCCCGAAGCTAATTTTGGTGTCGTTCGACTCAGCTCGACGAGATCTTTCGAATGACATATCATTTGTCTGAATCGGTTTCCGGGTGATATGACGGAATTTTTCCTCCAAACTTACTATCTTGAAAATAAAAAATGAATAAATCTCGATATTTTTAAATAAAACTCCTTAAGTTTTGTTTCATTCTAAAAAGGCAAATACGATTCATGCATACCAACTTGCGGAATTTAAAATTATGGAATAGACGAATGAATAATGGGACGGACTGTGGGTGTAAAATAGTTTAAATAACAACTACCTATGTGTGAGAAAATTAGCAACCCTTTACATTAGCACTCATTACAATAATTCATCCTACATTAACTCCATTTTTAATGTGCACTTTTTTTTATTTTTTTCTTGTTAATAATTTTTAGCTTTTTCATTTGGTCGGGTTGATGTATTGGGTAATTATAGAAGTCAATGATACATACCATGGATCCTACCGTCCCGATTCACGAAAATCGAGGACCTGGTTTACAGGTTCGACGTGTAAACCTACTCCCTGGGTAAGGACCTGACTTCGTCATATTTCCCGAAAATCGTTAATCTATTTTTGTAAGCAGAACCTCTGATACATACATACAAGGGATCTAGCTAATCCGATTCCCAAAATCGTGAATTTCATTTTTATGTCGGCTAGACCCTTGATACATACCAATTTTAAAAAGATTGGGTAAACTTTTAACTAAAAAATATGTATGTATATTTACCTAATTTCTCAATCTTCATCACTTGTCCATGATTAAAAAAGTGCAAAAATTGTGGTAATTTACTTGAGATATAATTATATTAGAGATCGAAAAATGGATGGATTTTTATTTAAATTTAAAAATATACGGGCCTTCCATGATTAAGTTAATATAGAAAATACGCAAGTGCTCTGGGAAAAGTCAGAACGATCTCTAGTATATATAGAATTTTAACAAAAATGCATAACAACCATAATAGACACACAATATAGAACCGTATATATTGGCTGTAGTAATGATTGGATTGGGATGAAATTATTTTTGGGAATTTTAAAAACCAATAAAATTAAATCGAAAGTCAAAATTTCAACACCCTGATAAATCACTCGTAATTTTCTCCTTTACTAAACCCCCAGAAAAAATGGAAAAAATAAAATCTATAAATTTGTAAAAATTTGTTTAAAGACAAGTAAAGCAGAAGATTACTCAAACAAAGTGAAAGTAAATATTATCCAAATCAAGTGAAAATAAAAAATTGCTTTTGTTAAACAAAAAAATAAATAAATTAAACAAAAAGTCAAAAATCGAAACAAACGATCAACAATGAAAAATCACCATGCACTAGCATTGGCATTACCCCAGCCTCCACCATTGGTCGCATCCGATCCTCCACCATCACCACCAAAATTGTAAGAACTTCCTCCTCCACCGCGACTAAAGCTTTGTCCACCACCTCTTCCACGGCTACCACCATTTCCAAAACTTTGACCACGGCTTCCTCCACCTCCACTATATCCGTCACCCCCATTTCCAAAAGATTGACCACGGCTTCCTCCACCACCACGAGAAGTTCGTCCACTATATCCGCCACCTCCATTCCCAAACGACTGACCACGACCGCCACCTCCACCAACAGGGAAAGAGTTACTTCCCGTAAAATCACCACCACGACGAGAGCGAAATCCATTTTGTTCATAGAAAGTGCCATTAGCAAAATCGGCAAGTCTCGCTGGCACATTCTTAAATATTGTAAAGTGAAAAATCAAAATAAAGTATGAAAACCTGATTTGCTTCCTCAAGGACTTTAATCAAATCTCGTGCTTTGGGAGCATTATTTGATGTGAAAAAAGTTATCGCCGTGCCCTTAATTTGGGGAAAAATTAAAACTATTAAAGCTGAATTAATGTTAAAAACTCAAAAAACTAACAGAGCGATCTCTACGTCCCGTTCGTCCAATTCGATGAACATAATCTTCAGAATTGTTCGGATAATCAAAATTGATAACAAATTTCACATCCTAAGAAAAAATATTGACTTCAAGTAGAAAAATTTGACTAAATTAACTAACATCAACATCTAATCCCCGAGCAGCAACATCAGTGGCTATAAGAATTGGAGTACGAGAAGCCTTGAACTCTTAACAAAGAAGTTTATTCAAGCAACCTAATTATATTAATAACCTGCCAAAACCCATTCACGTTCTCGTTGTTCCTTGTCACCATGGATACAAAGTGCTGGCCAGCCTAAAATAACAAAATATTTGCTGATACATTAAATAAGTTGTAAATTAGTAACCGTCCTGTCTCATCCAACGGGTCAAGTCATCAGCCTTTCGCTTAGTCTCAACGAAGATTAAAGTCTTTGTTTTACCCTTAATTCATTCAAAAATTAAAGTACGTTGAATGATTAAAGGAAAACTCACGTCTTCACCCAAAATATTGTCGAGGATCTCAAAAAGTTTGTTATTCTTCTGATGATCTTCAAGGCATTCAACAGTCTGAAGTATATTATGATTTGCTGCCAAGTCAAGAGATCCAACATGCAAATGAACTGGATCCGTATGAAAATCAGCTGCCAATCTACGCACTTCCTTTGGCCAAGTTGCAGAAAACATGAGCGTTTGTCGATCCGGCTAAATAAATAATAATGCTTCATGAAAATAAAACAAACGCGAATCTGATCTGCAATTCGGCGAATTTGAGGCTCAAAGCCCATGTCAAGCATTCGATCAGCTTCATCAAGCACAAAATAACTACATCGTCCCATGTTAGTAGTGCCATTGTCAAGAAAATCCAAAAGTCGCCCTGGAGTAGCGATGCAAATATCAACACCTAAAAAGAAAGTTAAAATAGTTAAGAATGGATAAAAATTAATAAAACTAACCATACATCAAATCACGTGCTTGTGGCCCTTTGGAGGCGCCTCCGTAGCAGCAAGTAGCCTTAAGGTCTGCTACATCGCAATATTCCTTTGCAACCTCCTCAACCTGAAGAGCCAACTCACGAGTCGGAAGAAGCACAACAACTAAAGGTCCCTCACGCATTTCGCGCTTAGGCTGGTTCTTGACATGAATAATAGCTGGCAAGATGAAACCCAAAGTTTTGCCAGAACCAGTTTTAGCGATTGAGATCTAAGAAAAGATAAATACAAAAGATAAGTAAGATAAAACAACCAAGTCATGACCGCTCAAAGCTACAGGCCAACTAATGCTTTGAATTGGTGTAGGCTTTTGAAAATGCTTCAACAAAAGATTGACAATCACTCCTGAGAAAATAAGGAAGAATTAAGTTGGACATAAGCCTAGAGTAGAAACTAAAGTCTAAAAGACACAGGACTGACATGCTCGGAAGAACGTGAAAGAAAACAAAAACCTGGAAAAGTTGATTCTTCAAATTCAAAAACAGGGCACGGCACATTCTCGCCATTTACCGTCACATCATTGTCCGCCATCCAACGATCAACCTCGGACTGAGCTCGAGTTTTGACAGAAGCAACCGGCTTATAGTTGTCTTTGCTAATTGGTAATACCGGTGCAGAGTTGCTGCAATTTTGCTTCGTCGAGTTG
Source organism: Meloidogyne enterolobii (assembly GCA_963681835.1). Classification (NCBI taxonomy): domain Eukaryota; kingdom Metazoa; phylum Nematoda; class Chromadorea; order Rhabditida; family Meloidogynidae; genus Meloidogyne; species Meloidogyne enterolobii. Next base: position 2,958,824 of record CAVMJV010000007.1, read on the forward strand.
AATCCACTTTTGTAACCACCACCAATCCCTGAAGAGGAATTCTGCCAGTAGCTTGGCTAAATAAAAGATTCACAATCAATATTTGACTGCTAATTAACCTGTTGTGATCGTCCCCCACGGCTGTTACCAAAAGAATTTTCACTAAAGTACATTTCAAGGTATTAAATGTAATTCCTGAAATAACAAAAATAATTAAAAAGTTGCAATAAATATCAAAAATGAAGTTCGCTTATAAATTAATAAGCATAAATTTATGAATTAATAAAAAACGATTCACTAAATAACGAGTCTGTGTATAAAATCGGGCGCTGGTCTAGTTTATGCGTTCAATGAACTTTTATGCGCCCAATGAAAAGTTCATGATCCAATCAAAATTCTAAAGCTAAAGGGCTAACCAGCATTATGCTTTAAACTCAAACAGGGATTGAGATACGTTGGTAATTATTACCACAATATTGGACTGACAATATTATCTTAACACTTGCCACCAACTTATTCTGTATTCACTAAGCTAATTCTTGAACACGGTACCAAGTCGGAAATCGGAATTGTCGGAAATGGCTCAAAAGTTGAAACGGGAATCAATATAAATTCGCAAAAATATTTTCTACTTATTTAGCGCGCTTTTATACCATTACATCGTAAATTCCAGACGACAAAAAGCCACATGAAAAAATGTCATTAAATAACTTTTATTCCAAATTGGTAAACAAAATTGCAGACACGCAGATCAAAATAAGCAAAGTCACAGCGGGTCAAAGCGGACATAGTGAAGTGTCTCATTTTTCTGCTTCTCTAATTTGCTCTCTTGTTTAAAGCCGTGTCCATACAAAGGATCGTCTCATAAAATATCGCCACGGCTAAAAACGTTTAAAGGATCGCAACATCTAAAAACGATTAAAGGATCGTCCCGGGCAAAAAGTATTAAACGGTCGCTCAGTAAAAGATCGTCCATCAAAAGATCGCCATGGGTAAAACTATCAAAGTTTCGTTTTTTGAGTCTCTACCAGTAAAAAATCGAAACGCTAACAATAATCAGAAGTTTATTTTTTAACTTTTTGGCAGATTTTGTCGTGTTTTAATTAGTTGAAAATTTTTGTTTGACGTGCCACGCCAATATTTCAGCTCACGGCCCTCCCCTGGCTCCGGCTGTTAAAATCAGCCTATAACTAATTTCAACCGCGACCACTGTCTGCTCCAGACTGTGGAAAATCTCACGAAATATTGTTTATCGTGTAAGATACCTAGGAAACTGATAACTGTAACAGACTCCCTCGCGACTAAGTTTCTTCATAGAAACTATCATAAGATGACTAAATTGAAAATTATACAAATATGCAGAGTTTATAAAATAAAGAAATTATTTATAAAATTTTAAAGAAATTCAATTAATCCATCTAATTATTTTTTTATTTTCTTTTCTAATTTTCAAGTTTTTCGACTGGCAAATTTTTGCAAAGCTTGTTGGCACTCTACACTTAACCATCTTTGTTTAAGAACTGCACATTCATGTTTACAAACACGTAGCAAAGCATCTTTATGTACATTTCGAAGTAGTTGTTTATTTACTTTTAATGATTCTGGCGGCAATTCAGAAAGACGAGAAACCTTTTTTTAAATATTTTTATAAAAATATAATTCTTATAACTAACCAAACGTTCAGTTTCTTCATAGAAACTATTATGAGGTATAATACGTGTGACTAAATTTCGTTCATAAGCTTCAGCAGCCGTTAATTTTTTGTCAAATAAAAGCATTTCACAAGCCTTAAAAAGTTTATTATATTCAGTTTGTAAGGGAATTTTAAAACTTGACAATATTTAGACCAAAAATAATTCCCTATTTTTCTTTATAAAATCGGAATCTAGCAACAAGCCTCATAAGTATTTTAAAGGAAGAAATTCTAAATAAACCTTCGTAGCTCCCATAAGCATAGGAAACGTGTAAGAAGAACATCCTTCAGGAGATTGACCCAAAGAGGAAAATGGCGAATGAAAAGAAGCCTAAAAATATATTTTTTTATTTACGAAAAAAATTTAAATAAAAACTTTATCAGAAGCAATAACTAAATCAAAGAGAGCCATTAAAGTTACTGAAATACCAATTGCTGGCCCATTAACTAAAGAAATAAGCGGTTTTTCATGTTCAATATGTGCACGTACAAAACGTTCCAAAACCTTTAAATTAAAAAATAATTTCAAACAAAAATCTACATACATCCTCTCCTTTATCAGCCATTTTTATAAAATCATTTGGTGTTTTGACATTTCTTGTAAAATTAGATAAATCATTTCCAGCACAATAATAGTTCCCAATTCCTTAAAAACACAAGATTTACTTCTCTTACAAATTAGATTGTTCAAAAAGAAATAAAAGATACATAAAACGCTGATGAGAAATAAAAATAATTTACGTAAAAAAAGTATCCAAAAAAATCAATCAAGACTCATAAAACAATTTAATTAATTTTACAAGTTAAAAAACAACCTGTTAATACAGTTATACTTGTTTCATTACATTTATTAGAATTAGAAAAAGCATCAATTAATGCTAAATTAAGAAAGAAAAAATTTAGAAAACTATAATCTATTTATTTTTACCTTCATACATTTCCCAAGTAATTGCATTATATTTATTTGGTCGATTAAATTCAATTCGAAATATTTTTCCTTGTTTTTTAATTAAAATATCTAAAAATGGAAAAATTTAAAGGAACACAAAGGTTAAAAAACTAGTATAGGGCTAATATATTTTCTAAATTTTTAACTAGAAAGAATCATATATTACAATAAACTAGATTCTTAACGAAAAATTATCAGAATTTAATTTAAAATAAAAAATCAAATAAGCACGCTAAACATTTAATTCTAATTGTAAAAATTAAAAACCTTCAACATTTGATGCTTGGTCAACACTACCAGTTTGTTCAATTAATTTATTAATAATTTCTATATATTTAAGTTTCGCTTCCTCCTATTAAAATAATTTAAAAGAATTCTCAAAAAATTAAAAAAACCATTGATAATCCTTTATTTTTATTCCAAGAATCATATTTTGCTCTACCAACAAAATCAAGCATTCCTGGCCTTTCTCCTTTAACATCACCAGCAGAAGCCTTTAAAAACATTTCTGAAACTGATTTAAAGAAAATAACAACTTGTTTAAAAAGTCCATATAATTCTAATTTTATTTCATCATTAGGTTCTTTGGACAAATTTTTCAAGTCAGAAACAGCTTTGTCAAATAAAGAGGATGTATTTGATGAATATTTAAGACTTAAAATATATTTTATTATAAATTAGAAAAAATTACTTTGAATATTGTAAAAATGCATTTAATTGTAGAAAGCTTCTTCTATTTGTTTTGAAAAAATTATTTAAGCCTGATAACATATCTAGAAATTCAACGAAAATATATTTTAATAAACATAAACAAAGATATGTATTAAAAAAAATTTTAAAATTATTTATTTTTCAATAAAATTAAAAACAGATTTATAATTCTATATAAATTTTCAATCTAAAAACTGTGAAGCAAAAAACCGTAAATACAAAAATAATCATTCATTACGCATAAAAATAAAATAATGAAGATTGTTTGAAGGAAATGAATGTTTTGAGAAATAAGCATTACTGCAGGAACATAACAATGTTAATACCAGCATGAAAACAATAAAAATATGATTACTAACAATATTTCAATAACTATTTCAAACCTCTTTTCCAATTAATTTAATTGGCCTAATACTTGATATTCTTTTCATTCAACCTGCTAATTGTGTTTGACTTAGATTCAACAGTTTTTCCTTTAATGTCTTCCATAATTGATTTTGGAATTTTTAAATTAATGGAATTATCGAGCAATGAATCTCTTGGCCGAATCACACGTCCCTCTTTTACAATAAGATTGTAGAGATCGTTAAAACTAAAAACTTTTTTTAATTTATTTTAAAATATAAATATTGTATACCCTTCATGTTTTTTCAATACTTTTGAAGACGCAATTAGAAAAAATTGTCGTTTTGCTCGAGTAATGGCAACCTTTAAAAATTAATGAAAATAAAAATTTTAATTAAAAATTACATTCATTCGCCGTAAATTCTTCAAAAATCCAATGTGTTCCACGTTATTATTTCTCACAAAAGACATAACAATTGCTTCACGTTGCTGTCCTTGGAATGCATCTACAGAGCTAACATCAAGCGAATCATCAGAATTTGCTGCGAGTAATTTTTTAATTTTTTCAGTTTGCAAAGCATATGGAGTTATACAACCAATTTCACTTGAATGTAATCCTGCTTTTTTAAGTGATAATATCTGATGTGCTGCACAAATAGCTTCACCTTAAATTTTAAAATTTGTTTGGTTTGACTGATAAAACAAACCTAAATTATAATAAGAAGAGGAAATTTGAGGCTTTGAATCAAAGAAGCTAATGGGTGACAAGAATGGATATTTTAGTTGTAATTCTAATAATTCTTCCTTTTCGATGTTTGCCTATCAAAAATAATTGTAAAATTCTCATTTTATTAAAATATTTTATTATACTAATTTTTTATTTTAAAAACTGAAGTATAATTTTAAAAAATAAATGTAAATTTCCGAATAATTTTTTCAGAATTTTCATAAAATAATCAAATAAATTTAAATAACCAAACTGTATCTAGAAGAACAAGAGGGTCATCAATAAGTTGGTAACTATCATCTTTTGTTATTTGATTTATATGAATTTTCTCGGTTTTGACAGAAGGTATTAACATTTTGTCATAGAACTGATTATTTGACCATCTTTGAATTAATTCATTGGAACGATAATTGACATTTAATGTAAAAATATAACCCTAAAAATAAATTCTATAAAAGAAAATTAACAAGAAAAACCTTTTTATCTTTAAAATCAGACATTAATCGCTCTAGTAAAGAACAGGGAACAAAATCAGATGGGATACCTTTTTCTCTTGAAAAAATAATAGAATCTAATTGATGGTGATCACCAACAATAACAAATCTCTTGCCCTAATTTTTTTAATATTTATATTTTTTTAGATTATAAATAAGAAACTAGTAAGAGAATTTGCCATGAAATTGGTTCTGTAACTTGACCAGCTTCGTCCAAAATTATCAAATCTGGGTTAAATAAATTCTGTTCTTTAAACCAATGAAGAGAAGTATTTGTTACAGTGCAGAAAACCTTAATAAAAAATAATATCAAAATTGTAAAAATGAAATAACCATAAAATTATCTAATATTAAATATTTTTTTCTAAATTTATTTTTAATTCCCAATTTTAAACTTTATTTTTAATGGAAAATTTGTTAATTCTTTTAGGCTTATATCTAATTAATATTAGGTTAATATTATCAATTTTAGACTTTATTAACATACTTTTTTGCTTCTGTAAAATTAAAATAACAAACTTACAACTTCAATGTCCCTAATCAGCGATCTATTAATAAACATCTCAAGTTTAGAACCTCTTGATACAATATCACCAAATTTTTGAAAATACTCACTAAAAATTTTAAAAAATAATAAGAATAAATTATAAAATTACCTATCTGCTTCATTAAATTTCTCCCTTCTGTTCCAATAATCTTGAAGACTTTCATAAAATGTGTGTTGTCTAAAAATTGAAGCAAAATGTGTTGATGAGATATTTTCATTTATTTTTGTAAGTCCTAGACGCAGACAAACTTTTTCATCGATTCCACGTCTTAGACAAGCAATTAAAGCATTCTAGAAAAATATTCAATAAAATCGCTAATTATGTTTGTGACTATTTTCCTCCCTCAAAAGATGCATAATGGTCTGGCTTTCTTTCCCGATTTAATTGTTACGTATATCAATTTCAGGGGAGGGGAGAATTGTGTATATCATCCGAATTTAACTTGCTTTTGATGGTTTCAAAAACGATTCCTTCTATGATATAAAATCTACTCGTTCTACGTTCTATTCCTTTTTTTGGATGGAGGAGGGGGATGAAATATATAATTTTTTTATTAAAACATACATCAACAGCTTTATTGGAGGGAGCACATACAATTATACGTTCATTTTTCTTGAGAGACTAAAATTAATTGAAAATTAATAAAAAAGAAATTCCTATAAGAAGTGAAATAGTACTTGGGAATATTGATGAATTTTTGAAGGAAAAAAGGAAATAATTGTTCTACATTTTTTTAAACATGTAACTAAGTAATTCCAAAATTTAATAAAAATAATTTAGTAAGCACCTGATAAACAATTTCTGCAATAACTTTAGTTTTGCCAGTTCCTGGAGGTCCATGGATTGCAACAAAATTTCTTTTATCATTTATTGCCGCATAAATTGCACTCTTTTGCGACTCGTCAAATTCCTTGAAAAGTAAAAAAATAAGAAATTAAAAAAATATTTTTAACCTTTTTAATTTTTATATTCTTCGTTTTGTCTCTCAAAACTCTATTAACAGTTCCAATCTTGAATGACTTTAATAAGAGTCCATAACCAGGATACTCTACTAAATTTTCACCTCTAAACATTTCCAGTAAACGCTCAAAAAAATTAATTTCCGCAAAATTCAATATCCATGTGCTGTTGACGCGGAAGGCATTTGGGCTTAGTTGATGGCCTTTTAGAATGACTTTTAATTTCCCATGACTAAAAATTGAAGAGATAAATTTAATGCAATTGTTGCAATTGTAATATAAAATAAGCCGCTTTACAACTCCTTATAAGGACTAGAGTATTTCGAAAAACGCGAGAAAAGACACATTCAAAATTTCGTGGAATAAAATAATTATGAGTAAGTTTTTCAAAATATGTCACTAATAGAAAACAATGATGTTCACCAAATTACCTGAAATACACAATAACGGCTGGAATCTCAGTCGAAGGGGCATTTCTTGATTTCAAAATAACATGTGAACCATTTTTAAAAATAGAAGAGAATTCAGATAGCACGTTATTACTCTCTAACTAAAATAAATTTAAAAAATAACATTTAACTGCAAAAAGAACCTTACGAAAGGAAAATTCAACAAAAACTCCTTCTGGAGCCTCATGCCAAGAATTTAAAACAGAAAGGGAAAGTTCAGGGCATTTTGACTCAAAACGTTTTGTCGTCTCCATAACTGAATTTTGAATAGCAGAATTTTCTGCCTTTAAAAATCTTATCCATTTTCTAATTTTCCCAGTAATACGAGAAGAAACTCTGGCATTGCCAAGCGCCTTTTTCTGTCGTTCGATTTCGTTCTTGCTTAAAATTTATTTCTTATTGTTAGTAAAAACCTAATAACTAACCTCAATGCAGCTTTTGAACTTTGGTAAGCAATCCTTGCAAAATAAATATCATTGCAATTTAAAATACTTGTAGAACATCGAGCAAACATTTAATCCGTTAAAAAGGCTATGTAAAGAATAATCAAATTTAAAAATAATAAAAATATTGCAAAAATACACAAATTATTATTTGAAATAAACAAAAAAATCTTTAATAATTTAAAAAATTACAAACAAAATTATACATCATTCTCAATATCAAAAATAAAATGCTTAAAGTTGTACATTCTCGGAATTTTCTTCTTCTGATTCAACTTCGTCCAAATTATCTTCTCCACAATATGACGGCATTTCTGAATCCTAATTTAAAAAAAAAATAAATTTTTTAAAATATTTCAAAATTTACTTGAGCTCCATTTTCACTTTCTCTCATTTCATATCTGTAAAATTCAGTATGGCTGATTAAACAAAGAATAAAATCATGTCCTTGTTTGCATGCAAGCAATTCTTGAAGAGATATTCTTTAAAATAATCAGAAAATTTTAAACAAAATTTTACAAAAATCTAAACCTTCTATTAACTGCAGGCTTCACCATATCATAGAATTGATCAGTAAAATCACCAAATTCAGGCATTGCACCATCCATAAACCAACCATTATAAGCTAATCGAAGTTCAGTGTAAAAATAACGCAATTCATAATTATCTAAATAACCATCAGAATTTACATCGAGAATTTTAAAGAAATAAGCCAAAGCAGAAGGATGCTAAAAGAATAATTTATAAAAATTTATTTGTCGAAAATAAACTTACAGCAAGGTGATTATAAGCTATTTGAAAGATAACAAATTCTTCATAACTCATTTTTGAACCACCATTAGAAACATGTGTTTCAAAAAGTCTTTCAATAAAAACTGATGTAAATGAACCATTTTGAACTCGTTTAAAGTCTTCTTTGTCCAAATAATTTTTCTGCCGCGTATCGAACATTTGGAAAAGTGAATTCATTTCATGAGTTTTTTCAGGGGAAAACCTTTAAAAGAAATAATTCTAAATGTTAAAAAAACAAACCAATTTTCGTAGTCTTCAAAGTTGTTTTGAAGTCCAAAAGCTGTTTCCAAGAAACCACTGACAAGTAAATCGGTAATTCTAATTTTCCCCCAATGTTTTGGATCAAGAAAAAAGAAACAAAAAGACTCGACAGTATTTATATAGCAAATCTCAAAAGTTTCCTGAAAAAATTTTTATTATAAAATAGCTCGGTTAAACTATTCGAGACCTTAAACCGGTGGCTATGACCTAAACGCGGAATTAAAAAACCGAAAACCACAGGTTTGAGCTACCCTATTTAAAATAAAAAGCACCTCAAGGTCCTTTAACACATCAACAGCCGGCATAACCTCACCACGATAATACGCAATAAATTGCTAAAAATAAAGATTTTATCAGAATTATTTTTAAAAACCTCTCTGCTTAAAGTTCCATTCCCTGTCGTATCATATTTAGCCATAGCAATACGATTTCGAGCATAAGAAGCCTTTAATGTAATGTAATCAATTATTGTCCCGATTGGCACTTGCAAGTCCGAAAATGAACGTGGTGGCCATTCTGAGTGTGCGAGAAAAAATGTTGCAGGTTGGAGAAAGGAAATAATTGTTTTAGGAAATTGCTTTGACAAAGACTAAAAGAAAATAAATAATTAAAAGTTTTGATAAATAACCATTAAATTGTTAAAAGTTATGCTTTTCTGATCATTATCGTCATGTACTGAAAGTGGCGAGTTTTCCAAGCATTGAATAAATTTCTGAAAATTTTTTTGAAGTAAAAATCGAAAAAAAAACAAACTTGAATATCATCCTCAGTCGGTATTTTTAATTTAGAAAATTTTGAAGCTGATAAACTCTTCGTAAGTATCGATGGAACTGTCTTTTGGAGATCTGTAGAACGTTTTTGAAATAAAACCATTTTTCAATTAAACGAGCAACCTTTCGACTTCTAAATAATGGGACAAATTTATTATTAAAAAACTCTTTTGTGCGCGCCCTTATGTTCTACTATGGAAGGGACACGCCCGAATAGGTTGCGCCCACTCGGCTCCTACCCGCCCCAGAATGTCAACTGTCCACTTTTTATCATAAAAATTTTTTTTTCAAAATTTTTTAAATAATTTTTAAAATTATTTTTTTAAGTTTAAATGGGATTTTTCAAGCGTAATATTAACGAAAACAACAAAAAGCGGAAGTTACCAGCAACTGGCAATACAAAAAAGGGGAAATTTCTTCAACAAAAAGGTAAAAATGAAAGGAAATTTGAAAATGAAGAAATTCCTTCTGATGATGAGGGGGAAGAAAGAAGTATTGATTTAAATCAAAGTAATGAGGAAAATTTAAATGAGATTGAACAAACTGAAGAAAATGATACACAATATGAAGATAATCAAACATTGACTTTTCGGGAGGCTAAAAAATTGGTTGAAAGTATTGAGGTTTTTTATACTAAATTTATTTATTTTTAAAAATTAATTTACAGATTCCATCAGCTAGTCAAGATTTGGATGATTTTGAGGGAATTACTGAACCATTAGAATCTCAACAAAAAAGAAAGGAAGAATTAAAATCTGTACAAGCTCATCAAAAAATTGCTGACTCGATTAAAATTGATGAAAAGAGCTCTTTTAGTTATCGTCCTCACAAACTTTCCCCAATTTGTGTTTGTTTTTCGCATTCAGGAAATTTTATTGTTTCCTGTTCAAAAGATGGATCAATTATAAAATGTTTGTTTAATTATTTATTAAATTAATTTTCTTTTCTAAATTTATTAGATGATTTAAAAAAACGTTGTCGTGTTGGTGTTCTCTCTTCTATTTTATCCAAAAATAAAAATAATTTAAAATTAAAATGCTCTCATGTTGCCAATGAAAATCTACACAGAGGACGAGTATTGTGTTGTGAAATATCCCCTAATGATCAATTTTTGGTTACTGGCGGTTCTGATAATTTAATAAAGTTTATTTTATAGTTAATATTTTAATTTATTTTTAAGGATTTGGGATTTTGAAAAGCTTGTTTTTATAAAAGATTTTGATGGACATCGAGGTCCTGTCAATTCTCTTCGGTTTAGACAAAAATGTGATTCTATTGAATTATTTTCTGCAAGTACGGATAGATCAATTATTGTTTGTTTTATTTTTTGTTTAATTTTTAATATTATAAATTAGGTAGACTTTATTTCAAAATTTTTCTTTTTTTCTGATTAAAAATTAATTTTTTTCAAGGTTTGGAATATGGATGAGATGGGTTTAATGAATAGATTATATGGTCACCAAGATGTAATTGAACAACTAGATATTTTACAATGGCCAAGAGTTCTTAGTTGTGGAGGAATGGACAAGTAAATTAATTTTAATTTAAAAAAATATTTTGTTAATTTAAATGTTTAATGTAAAAATATTTTTTCAAATCTAATTGCTTTCTTTGTCTAATTTCAATTTAAAATTTTTTCTAGATCCTGTCGTCTATTCAAAGTGATAGAAGAATCCCATTTAGTTTTTAATGGTTTTACTGATTGTATAAGTATTGACTGTGTTGCTTTAATTAATGAAGAACATTTTATTTCTGGTTCTGCTGACGGGTAAATTTTAAATAATTTTGAACTCTTTCGACAAATCGCTTAGTTTTTCATTTCTTTCAAAACTTTTAGTTCGTTGTATATTTGGTCAATGTCAAGAAAGAAGCCTGTTTTTGTTAAACGAAAGGCTCACGGTTTTCATTCAATGCCACAAATCCAAGACTCTAACAACGAAATGGATGTTGATTTAATGGAAAATTTAAAGTAAGTTTTTATTTTTCATTTATTTATTCTTCTTCTTTTGCTTTAGCACAAGAAGAGCCAACAAATCCGTGGGGGAGCCAAGATGGATCTGTTCTGTAGCTGCTTTGCCTTATACAGATTTAGTTGCTAGTGGTAGCAGTGATGGCTTCCTTCGTTTATGGAGAGTGGGACAAGATTGGAAATCACTCGATCAAATTGCACAATTTAATATGGTTAGTTTAAAATATTTTTTATAATTAAATTAAAAATCTTGTGATTTTCCCTTTGGCCTTATTTTTGATTAATTTGTTGGGTAAAAAGGCGTTACTGGTTAACAATTAATGTGAACAAATCAGTCAACATTTCTTTTCTTTTTTTACATTCCTTAAATCCCAATCACACTCATCAAAGTTCTTTTAAAAATTCAATTTCTCTTTTTATTTTCACAAAATATTGATCAAAAAAATTTAAACCAAAATCATCAATCATTTTTTGAATTTAAAATAACATTATTCTTTTAGTTTAGTTCATTTTTATCAGCAAAAATTGTTGGTTTAAATTTTGTTATTTTTATTTTCTTACTAGTGGAGAATATTTGAAAAATTCTTGATCTGAAAAATTTTCTACTAAATTTTCCTCAATTTCTCCCAAAATTATTACTACTTTTTTTGATTTTGTAAAGAGAAATTCCCACTTTTATCACCCCTCTAGTTACAGGCCTGTTCTCTCCTTCATTTTATTTGTATTTTTTCCATTTTCCTCAATTCCATTTTAAGTGAGCGCAATAACCGATCAATTCACTCACTCTGCCAGCTGAGAACCGGTCAAATATAAATGTATATTTGAAAATAATATATCGCACTTTGTTGCTACTTTTTCCAAAAAAAAGAATACAGATAGCTTTAATTTAATACGCTTGTATATTTTTGTAGCACGCTTATTTTTAGATTTCCATAAAATATTAATGAATTAATAAAATTTATTTATTTAAAATATTTTTCCCAAAATTGGTTCTGACACGTGTAAAATAATCTTTTTTTTTTAAATATTTTTCTTCTATAAACAAAAATGATGAGTAGTTTGTTTCTCTTTTCTCTTTTGTATTTTCATTCTAAAAATCAAAGCAAATATTTTCTCTAAATACTTCTTTATTCCCGTTTTTAGCCAGGTTTTATCAACGATATTCGCTTCTCATATAATGGATGTTATATTGTCTGTGCAGTTGGCCAAGAACACAAACGCGGTCGTTGGTGGACTTTGAAAGAAGCTAAAAATCGTATTATGGTCATTTATTTACAAAAAGATCTTGAAATGAGGGAAATAGGAGGGGGAGATGAGTCAATTGAATTGGATGAGCCAAATGTTGGTAGGGAAGAGGAAAAGGAAATGAGAGAATAAAATTAAAAAAGAAGAAGCAAGGAAGGATTGCCTGTTGTTTGTGTAGTAGCTAATAACAATTTGTTATTTTATGCATCAACAGGCAATTCTTACATTTATCCTTAATGTGTGTCTTTTTTGTTATTTTAACAAAACAAGGATGAAGACAACTTTTTTTGAATAAAATTTTGAGAAAAATAATTTTTTAATTAATGTCTTCAACTTGTTATTTTCAATTTGTTGATTTTCACTTTTTGTTGTTGAATATTTTTATATAGTTTAATGACCTTAAAATTCTTAAATTTTATTAAGAGAAGCTTTTAATGCATTTTCATATTTTTGATCAATTTTTAACAAATTTAATATTATTTGTCTCTTAGATTCTTGCCATTAATTTTTGTTTCTAATTTTTATTTCAACAATGACGGCACCAGGAAATACTTTGGTCGTTCACGGTATATTTTTTATTCCATTTTCTTAATTTTACAAAACCAATGTGCTGATGTTATAATTTCAGTTGTCTCGGCTCGTGGTCTTTACGTCAAAGGCGGAAAAGCAGTTGATGTTTACTGTTCTCTCTCCACTATGGGCAAAGGCGCTTGGAAAAGCAAAGTGAGCACAAATCAACTTAGGTTGGATCCATCAATTCCTGAAACCGAACTTAAATGGGATGAACATTGCGAATTGTTTGTTTTTATTTATTAGAAAAAATTTGCCATCATATTGATGAATTATAAAGGGGAAAAGAGCATTTCCCACTCAACGTTACCTTAGTTAAGTTGGTAGAGGTTTGCTCATAGTTGTGTTGTGGTCAACGGTTCAATCCCTGTTCGGGTTAATGTTTTATTTTCTCGCATATCCTCATAAATAAGCCGGGTGGCTGACCAATTTAAATGGTTTTCCACTGTGCAAAAGTGAGGTAAAACAAATTAGTCAAATGAGAGTAGCAGTTTTCCTTTAGTGGGCTTCTGCCTAGTTCATTGGACACAAAAAATATAAAATTGTTTTAAACTTTTTGAACGCAAATCAATTCTTGTTTTTTTTAGTCAACTTAACGAAATGGATACAAAATTAGTCATCCATATTAACCATAAAACTTCATTTGGCACAACAGAAACATTGGGGGAATATATTTTTCAATTAGAAAGGATGCCTAGAGTTCAACCTTTAGCTTGGTTTAAATTATCAAAAGCAGGAAGGTAAAAAATGGAAATTTGTATTTTAAAATATTTTTTAAATTAATTTAGTGCTCTTAATCCACATACCACAACTTCTAATAAAAATAGAGGGCAAATTCAATTGGGCTTTCAATTTTCTAATTCACTCGGCAATCGCGGGGCTACATCTGTCTCTAATATGTCTTTAAATAAAATTGATAAAGGTTTTTTTTTTAATATTTTTTTTCAAAATTGTTGATTTAAGAAGGTAAATTATATCGCCTTCGTCGAAAAATGCAACAAATTGGTAGGAAGGCAACGGGTATGGATGATACAATATCAAATCAAGGAGATGATTCTCAATCTTTTGCTTCTGTTTCAATTAATAACCATCTTGGTAATCATCATTATGGGGCTGATGATCATCGACGTTCTTCTCTTTTGTCTACAAATTCCGCCGCTCATTTGGCTCTTTCTTCACCATCTCCTAATCCCTCAACACAATTATTGCCTGATGATTTAACTTCTGGAATTGGAAGGCAATTAGCCGATGATGCAATTTCTACACAATCAACAACATTTGGTGTTGGAGTGACACCTCGCCATCCCTTTACTAATCAAAATGCGAATTCTTTATCTGTACAGAATATTCAAATTAATGGCTCAAATCGTAATATTGGAGGTAATTCTAATTTTAAAATATTTTTTTAATAAATATGCCAATTCTAGCTAAAGACCAAAGAAATGCTTATGCCAATACATCAAGTGAATTACCTTCTTTTGAAAAACAACATCTTCATCCTAATGCTTCTTCTCAAAGTTTTGATTTTGAACAAAGCTCTATAGGTATATTTAAATTCCTTTTAGTTTGGTAAAAGAATATAACTTCAATTTAGATGGAAATCGTTCAAGTATCTCCGGTGGTTCGGCTTTTGGTGGAATAATTGTTACTCCAACTTTGATTAGAGAGGAGACTCTTTTAAATGATGAGGTTCTATAAATTATTTTTAAAAATTTTCTTTAATCAATTAACAGCAACCACAAGTATCTTCTAACAAATTGCGTGTAAAAATGCGTCAAAAAGCGGAACAATTACTTCAATTGCGTGGATTAACTGGAGGCAACAGTTCCTCAAAAAAACAAAATTTAACAAGACAAGAATTATCGGAATTTCCTGATTTTGCTGACAAACTAAATCGCCGCGATTCCCTTGGCTCTTCTTCTGGATTTGTTTCTCTCGGCTCTGGACAATTGAGTGCTTTGGTGAATTTATTTTTAAGGAAAAGATTTTTTACTAATTTCCGGCTTTTAGAATGAACATACTTCGCCTGATTATTTACTTAATGTGATAAAACATTTGAGAAATGAGTTGATGAAGAAAGAAGAAAGAATTCGAAGTTTGGAGGAATACACAGACAAATTGGTGGCGAAGGTAGATTTTTTTTGTTTTTGTTAAAACTGTTGAAAAACATCTTGGGCTGTTTAGGATTCTTCCTCACCCTTTTAGGAGAGTAAATATTTTAGAAATGAATTAGTCATTATTTTATTTTTCAATAGAAAGATTCTGCCTTCTCTTTTATTTTTTCAAAAAATAAATTCTTTTTTCTCAGGTGATGGTAACAAACCCAGAATTACTTGCCGCCCCTATTAATACTTCAACAACAAAAATTATATCAAAAAAGAAAAGGCTTTAATGAATAGAAATTTATAAAAAAAAGTGAAGAAAAGTTTATTATAAAAAACCCTGCCACCTGCGCTTAAAATAAAAAAAATATTTTTAAAGCCCATCTTGCTGTCTATATTAACATTTTTATTTCAAATATATTTACTTTTGTGTATATAAAAATAAAATAAATATTATTTTTATAAAATTAATTTATATTCAGCTTTAAAACACAAAAATAAATTTAAAATATAAGTTTAAAAAATGTTCTTTTTTTTTGGTCAAAAAATAATTTAACCAAAAAATAATATTTCTGAATGTTTTAACTTTTTGAAGTTATTCCATTTGGTTGATAATAGATTTCAATTAATATTTTGGAGCAATTTCAAATTTATTTTGCCTTAACTTTTTGGAATTTTGTAGATGTTTTTTTACAGGATTTTATTATTTTATTTTACACGCGTCCGTTTCTTTTATTTTTTACATTTTTATTCATTTACCCTTGCCCTTTCTTTTCAATCTGAAAGCTTCCGCCCATTCATTGCTTTACAACAAAATTTTCAAAAAAAATCCTTCAGTTTTTCTCGTAAAAATAAAATGTTCTTACGTGTATATACACAAATAAATTCTTCCATTTTGCCATCTTTTTTTGTTTGTCATTTTATAAAGTGGAAGAAGCATTAAAAAAACAATTTTTCAATGTCGCTTTTCTCACATTGGTTGAAGTGAATTTAATTTTAGGTTTTAAGTTCGCCTTGAATTTCCCATACGATTCAATTACTTTTTATTTTTTACAAAAAAATTGCTAGTATATGTAGATTGTTTGCTTTATATTATGGATATTCTTTTCGGTCCTAAAATGAAGATAATAGAAATATCGTATATACTATATTAATTACCCTGGGTAATTAATAGTTTCAACTTCTCTTTGGAGGGAGTATTTAATAGAGGGTATTTTATGAAAGCTACTAATTATAAATATTTTCAAGGGGTAATTATTGTTTCAACCTTTCGCTGGAGGGGGTGATTATTTGAGGGAGGGTAATTAATAGAGTATATACGGTAAAAAAATTAACCTCTTATTTTCCACATATTTTTAAATTTTTGTTTTGATATTAAATAAAAATTCCAATCATTTTCAAAAAAATATATTTAACACTTAATTATTCATGAAATAATTCATATACTTTTCTCTCTCTCTCTTTATTTTTAAAATCAAAAATGAATCATACAAAAATTATTAGAAGAAAAAAAAGAGTATATTGACCTAAAGCCAAGCATTTCCTTCTTTTTTGTTTAAAGAATTTTCTGTATTTTTAATTCCTTGTTAAAGCCATTTTAAAAATAAAATAATTTAAAATTATTTTTTAATTAATTTGCAGCTGAATTTATTTTTAAATTTATTTACTCTCTTTCCTAGACATTTAAATAAAAAATAAATATAAAATTCCAATCTTTTTTTTCAATTCAAAGTTTTATTTTTCCTCTCTCCCTTTCATTTTTCTGTGACAAAAACAATTCAAATACTTTTTAAAAAGTTGGGGGAAGACTGACAGATGGTGACAAACATATTTTTTAAAAATATTGTAAAGTAATTAAATAATTATTTACTATAAGTTAAAAGAATTTTTGTAAAGGAAGATTTTTTAATTTTAAAAAAAATATATAAAAAATATTTACAGTCTACAACTCAATTTAAGATGTATTTTGATGAATGAGGAGGACTACTAAGTGATTATTTAATAAAAACAAATTATAGGATAATAATTTTTCACCCCAATCTCTCCAGTAATGAGATTGTATATTTAGTTTAGGAAAATTAATTAATTAAATTATTATCCAATTCCTTTCCCCATCCAGAAACAACTCGCATATTTCTTCCCTTTCCCCCTCCCACAATCAACTTGAAAATTACGTAAAACCGACAATATTTTTTTAAAAAACTAAAAAAAACTTTTGTTTTTTTTAATTTATTTATTTTCCCTTAGGGACAGATTATTTTCTCTTTTTCTTTAATTTTGTATTTTATTTTTATTTTCTTCCAAAAAAGGCTTTTTTTTTATTTTAACAATTTTTTATATCCATCAATTAGCTATTTTTATATTTAAATAAAAACTTTTTTTTATTTATTTCAATCACTTTTTTTCCTTTTCTTTAAAATAAAAATAAATAAAATGCAAATTTCATTCATATTTTTTACTAAAAATATTTTACAAAAAAAGAGAAAGTCTGATCAATCTTTTTTAAATAAATTTATTTTGTTTCATTGTTTTTCAAACAAATTTTCTTTTATTTTTTTAAAATATTTAAAAAAATAAAATTAATTTTACCTAAATACAAATACTTATTTTAGGGAAGAATCAAAACTTTTTTAAAAATACATTTAAATATTTACTTTTTAAAAATTTTCTCTTTTTTACCCATAAATTTATATTTTTAATTTAAATTGTTAATTATTAGTTAGTTGATGTCCATTCTTTTTTTAAATAAATATTTTACCTATTTAATTTTTAGTTTTTAATTAATGCTTAATAATAATTTGATTTCTATTTTTTTATTTTTCTTATTAATTAATATACAAACAATTAATTTAATTAAAAATAATAATTCAACAAATTTTTGGTCTCCACATTTAATTGATCAAATAAGTCCATTTAGGTATTTTTTATAAAGAGATCCTTACTAAAATATAAAATACATTCACCAAATAACTTCTTTTTATTTAATGTGGAATAGGGTGGGTTACTCGAAATTCGATTCGAGAAATTTTTGAAAACCTGACCCAACTTTTTTCTCAATTTGTCCCATCTCTACCTAATTATAAAATACAATTCTTCAACCAAAAAATTATTTTTATATTTTATAGTAAGCAAGGGGGGGGGTAATTGTTTAAATTAATTTAAAATTTAAATTTAGACTTAAAAAGAAGAATATAATAAATGAAAATAATTTAATAAATACTCAATGGAAAGAAAAAATTGAAAGGGCAAAGAAAAGGAAAAAAGAATTGGCTAAAAAGCAAACATTGTCTGTTGATTGGCAATTACCTACTCCAGAAACACCAAAAACTATGGATAAAGTAAAAAAAGAGAATATTAATATTTAAATAAAGGGAAAAGAGGGAAATTAATTTAGATAAGTAAGGAAGGGGAAGGGGTTTAGCTTTGATATTTAAGTCGGTATTGCATGGGGATAGTGAAATATTTAGCATTAACTGGCAAAAGGGTTGAATGCCCTCCTTAAATTCTTTAATTCTTTAAATATTTCAATTAAAGATTCAATTAATTAATATCCACGCGGATATAAACTTTTTGGCAAATCAAATATCAATACATAAACGAACACCCATTTATTTACTGAAAGATAATCAATGTCTTCAAGTTAATTTTCGGATTGAAGGAAAAAGAACGAGGTAATTAATTAATTATTTTAAGGAGGTTATTTTAATTAAAAACAACAAAATAACAACCACCCACTTTCGGGTGAGGGGCAACTCACGGACCATACCAATTCAAGGAACAGACAAAACAAGGAACGACCAACTCATGGAATATTTCAAAAATCAAAATTTTTTAAAATATTAAGATTTTCAAAAATTCTGATTTGTCTGCTCCTTGAGATAGCCCGACACGCCACTTCCTCCTCCCCCTTCCATTCTTTTTTTTAATTTAAATATTTAAAGATTATTATTATATACTTGCAATATGTATGAAGGGGGTGAATGTGTTTTAGACAAATTTTTGGCAACAACTTCAACTAAAACTTTAAAATCGTTTAATAATGAAGAATTAAATGAATGTTTTAAATTAAAACCTGTAATTAACTTTAATTAATTTAAAAATTATTTTATTTCAGTGGATGGATAATTATTCCCCTTTTGCCTTTCATATTCGTTTTCTTCGCCGCCCACGAAATTTTAAGGATAATTTACAACGAAGAAATGGTTGGCATTCAAAAAGAGAAGTAAAAAAATATTTAAATATTTCCCTCTAAAATTTAAATTTTAAATAAAGGTTGGAAGAATTAAATTATCAGGTTTCCACCCTTGTGATAAAGCTTGTGAATCTAATCAAAATGTACTAGATACAGAATTAATTAAAATACAACCACATTATGAACAAAATAAACATTTAGAAGATCCTTTAGAAGGTTATGGATAAAAAAATAAAAAAAATATTTTTTAAATTAAATTAATATTAATTACTGCCCATATTTTAGAGAATATATTTAATTATTTTTGATCTTTCCTTTTCTTTTTTTAACCCGGCAATCTTTTCCCAAACTATTAATTAATTAATATAGCTTTAATATATTTTCTTTTTTTTTCTCACTGCCGATATTCTTCCGATTCCAAGAGTAGTGAAACCAACGTATCCGTAGGCAGAGAAAAAGGGCAATAGCGTAGGCAGTCGGGAGATAGATAAAGAGATAAATAATTTTAAAATTAAGTCCCTTTATTTTCCTTACTTTTCGTCGACTCCTTTTCCTTATGGTTAGATTTAAAAATTTTATTTTACTAATCCAATTATGTAAATTTTTATAAAACTTATTTTTAATCATTTGAGGTCATTATTTCTATTCTTCTTTATATGGAAAGGATTAGCCTAAAAATTTCAATTATTAAGATTCTTTTCAGTGTGAGAGTGAAAAAAAAGGAACTTTGAAATTTTTCTTTTGTATTTTTCTTATTCAAATTTAACCTAAAATTTAAAATTTTTATTCTAAGATTTTTCTATGCAAAGATTGACCTAAAAAACTCAAATTTTTAGAGGATTAAAATTTCTATCGAAGAAATTTTTTATTCAAAGATTGACCTAAAACCAATCAAAATTTTCAATAGGCTCAGAATCTTTATTGTATTACATATCGAAAGATCTTTCTATTCAAAGAGTTAACCTACAAAACTGAAATTTCTATTGTATTCAATTTGAAGGAAAAAAAGGAGTCCTTGAATTATGTAAATACGTAGGTTTAAGAAATGATGAAAAAACAATGAAATAAATAAAGAATAAAATTGGTTATTAAAAGATAAATATAAAAATTCTTATTTTAAATAATCTTTTTTTTTAAATAAAATATATAATTTCAATATCTCTTTATCATCTTTATATTCCTTTTCTAAGTAAAATTCGAACAAACGCAAAATCCAATGCTATCTGGTGTGTTTAGTATTTAGTCATGCAAACTTAAGATAGTATAAAAACCAGTGAGTGTTAGTCTAATTGGATCATACTATCTGGTTAGTCCCTGATCTCCTTCATCTAATCCAACCCAACCCACTTTGCCTACATTGTTAATCTCTATATGTGATAGTGTTATCCTCTCGACCCTTAATTAAAATATCACTCACTCATGTATTTAGTTGAATATAATATTATAAAATTAGTCAATAAATAGGTCAAAATTTCAAGGTTATTATTAAAAATCTTAACCTAGTTAAGAAATTTCTCTAAAAATCCAACTGTGTTTTAATTTGAGAATAACCTAATATAGGTGGAGCTAGAACGGAAGTATAAAAAGCGACTTCTTTTGACCTGAAATATCATTCTACTGTTCAACGCCTGCTTCTTCACGATCAAATCCTACAAATACCACATTCATAACCTTATTTACCCATAGCCTGCCTTCATAGAAAATTTAATTTAGCTATAACTTAAAATTTCATTTTTATTGTTGAAAACAAACATTTATTTTTGATTAAATTTCCTTTCATATATCTTATATCAAATTTAATTTTTTCATTTTAAATTTTATTTTCAAAAATGCAACCTACCCCTCCCAAGAAAATTAAAATCACCCCTACTGAGAGTCTTGACTTCTATGTTAAAAAACTCGGTCATGAGACCAAGTTTACCCAAAAATTTAATCTTCTTAAGTTATCAACCAAATTCATAATCACAAATGTTTCCAATAATCCAGAAGGTTTACTAGGCTCGATTTTTGAGTATTGTATCGATCAATCTCTATTAGAAAATCATGAACGACAAATGGAACCAGATCAGCTAGGGTGTATAATTTCGAGTCAGAACCTTGACTCAGACATTTGGATCCCGGTTCGAGAAATCACGTCCAACACAATTGATTCAATTTTGAATCAATTCCTAAAGGTTGCCCAGAGTAAGAAACAGGATAATGGTATGTTATGGGGGGCCCCTTTTCTTGTTTCAATAACAACTATACAAAGAGATGGACTTAATTCTAGAACCGTGCATGGTAGCGGTAGAGAGCTACAAACAATTCATCATAGGATTAATGAACAAAACCTTATAAAAATACGAAATACTGATACTTACTGTCTCTTCCACGCTTTGATGGCTACTTTTGTTCACGCAATATTTTCCTGGCCAAGATGGAAATTCTATGATTATCTCCATAGTCGAAGGGGGATGAAACAACTTCTCGAAAACGATGTATTAGAGCTAATGGAAGAGATTGGAGCTGAATTTAATCAAGAGGTGTACTGCGCTGAAGAATGGGTCCCACGGGTGGTTGACTTATGGAATACAGTGAACAGAGGATGGTTTAAAGTTTATATATTCGGGGATTTGGGGGGAAAACCTATTTATAAATACGGGCCTGATAATTTTGATATCCCTATAATTTTGTATTATAATAAGGAACACTTTGATGGTGTCCGCAAGGTTAGTGACTTATTCGGTCAACCCTACTGTTTATCTTGTGAAAGCGTTTATAATAGGAAATTGAACCATGCAATTTCGTGTAAATCTAGATGTCTTAACTGTTCAAGGGTTGGCCCAGGGTTTCCATGTAAACCTTTAGATAATTTTTCAAAATTTTGTAAAGGGTGTGAGAAAAACTTTAAGAATGAAAACTGTTACACCCACCATATCACCTCGAATTTTTGTAGTTCCTCTAAGAAATGTAAAAAATGTGGGGTTATCTGGGGTGTTAAGAATAATAATAGGAATGGAAGGGAGGGTCATATTTGCTCCGAACGCTATTGCACAACGTGCGGTAGCTACCACGATCCTAAGCGTGGGTGTTACATCAAGCCCCTTCTCATCAAACCCCCAAAGGCGTACCGAATTATCGCCTTTGATTTTGAAACCATGCAGCACCGTGAAGGGGAAAAGGGTAAAATACATGAGGTTAACTTTATAGGGGTAAAAGTAAACTGTCCCGAGTGTATCAATAACGGACCTAACCCTAAATGTTCCATATGTGATGAGTACCGTACGATCACCTTCTCACACAAACCCTTTTATCATACAAAGGTTGACCAACAAAATATAATCGTAGATCCACTGTCATCATTTGTTTCTTGGTTAATTAAGTCATCAATAACAGATACGATTGCTTTCTCACACTTTGGGGGTAGATTTGATATGGTACTAGTGTTTAAGGAATTGTTTCTTAGAGGGTTGACCCCAGAAATGATTAAAAAAGGTAATAAGTTATACGAAATGAAGGTAAAACTTGGTAAAGATAATTGGGTTATTTTTAGGGACACTTTTAATTTAATGCCCATGCCCCTTGCTTCCTTGGTCCCTGCCTTTGCACTTAGTGTAGAGGACAAACCTTTTTTCCCACACTTGGTAAATAGGCCGGAAAATTATGGTAAGGAAATTTTCCCGGTGAAGGATGACTATCTGGCTGATGGGATGATGCCCGAGAAGAGAGCTCAATTTGATAAATGGTATGAAGAACACAAGGATGAGTCTTTCAATCTGGTCGAATCATTGGCGTCATATTGTACCAACGACGTGGAAATTCTAATGGCTGCTTTGGTTGCATTTAGGCGCGAATTTCTGGATGTGTCAAATGGATTGGATGTTCTGAGAGAGGCAATGACAATCGCCAGTGCATGCATGAAGCACTTTAGGGCAAACCACCTACCGGTTCAACACCTTGGCATTGTTCCTGAGATTGGATATGACAACACAGACACCCAAAGTTTGCTTGCTCTTCGATTCCTTGCCTGGTATGCTGAAGAACACAATGTCAACATACGTAATGCTTATTCTAAAGGAGGGGAAAAGAGATTTGGGGATTATAGGGTAGATGGGTGGGTAGAAGAAAGGAAATTGGTGTTAGAGATTAATGGATGCTGTTGGCATGGTTGTAGAAAATGTTTCCCTTATGATGAAATAAAACTTCCCAATGGGGTTACAGCAGGGAAGCAAAGAGAAAAGGATGAAAGGCGTTTAGAATTTATTGAGAGTTTTGGGGTAAACGTGGAAGTTTATTGGGAGTGTGACATCAGGGGGATGCTTTCAAGGGATAGGGTCATGAGGCTAAGGTTTAAAAATTATTTGGACAATGGACCGATCGATATTCGATCGGCTTTCTTTGGGGGGAGAACCGGACCACTAAAACTATTCCATAAAACGGGGGAGGGGCAAAAAATTTCCTACTATGATGTGACCTCCTTGTACCCCTTCATCAATATGACAACACGCTACCCAATTGGTCACCCCGAGGTCCATATTCTAAATAACGACGTCAACTGGACTCAACCCTCTGACAACACTTATGAACTGGCTCTTCTGAAAGTTTTTGTAATACCTCCGCGCAGCATCGACATCCCAGTCCTACCTATGAAAATCGGAGACGACGATGAAAGACTTCTATTCCCCCTTTGCTCCACTTGTGCAAAGGAACATCTAAATGGGGATGTGAATGAGAACTACACTTGCAAACACACAAACCAACAACGTGGATGGGTCTCTACTTGTACGTCAATTGAATTAAATGAGGCATTGAAAGAAGGATATGTAGTCACCAAAGCATTTCGCGTTTTGGAATATAAAAACTACGACGACAATCTTTTTCGTCCTTATATTCGTGAATTTATGGCACAAAAAATTCACGCCAGCGGCTTTGACAACGACATCAAAGGAGATCAACAGAAGGAAGAGGACTTCATCAAAGAATGTAAGGAAAAGTTTGGAATCATCATCGACAAGGAGAAAATGAAGGTCAATAAAGGAAAGAGGACGCAAGCCAAATTATGCTTAAACAACTTATGGGGTCGTTTCTCTCTCCGTAACTTTGGATTATCTCAATGTGTAGTTACGGACGACCCTGCTATGTACATCAAATATTCAAACGACCCTTCAATTATTATTGATACAGTAGAGGGACTAACTGAGGATGTACTTCTTATTTCATACAGCAAAAAGAAGGAATTTGTGGAAGAACATGACTCATCAAATGTCATCATCTCGTTGTGGACCACATCAGCAGCAAGAATTCACTTGCTACACGCCATGCAACAGGTTGTGAGAACTCCTGATTGCAAATTGCTTTACACCGACACCGACTCCTTAATTTTTTCTCACCCGATTGGCAACTGCCCTCTTCAATTAGGTCCTCATCTGGGTGAATTCACAGATGAGTACCCTGACTTCAACATTTTGGAATTTTGCTCTGGTGGCGCAAAGCAATATGGACTGAAGATGGAAAAGAAGGATGAGCCCAACAGTGAACCAGTCTACGTTCTCAAGGTGCGCGGTATCACTCTCAACTGGGATGCAATAATCAATCAAGGAATGCGGTACGAAGCTTTTAAAGAAAAGATTTTCAATTTTGTTAAAGGTGATTATGACCCTATTACTATTTTGTATCCCAATTTTTTACGTCCATCTGTTATAGATGGATCTGTTACCACTTTACCTCTTAAGAAAAATTATAAGCCCCACGTCGGAAAGGGAGTAATCCGCCCTTCTGATTTTTCTGTATTGGACTTTGGATTTATCAATTTGTAATTTTTCCCCAAATTAACTTGGAGTTGGAAAGTAGCCAGGGGTATGGGCACCCAAATTCTATACCAACTATCGTATGTTGTGAGGTAATCCTCACATTGAAAATCGGTGGTAGCGGACTTGAGTAAATTCTCATGTCCCTGGTTGAGTTTGGTGATGTCTGTCGAATGGCGAAGCCATTCTCCTTCCCTTTTTATATTCATTATATTTTTATTTCTATTTATTTACACATTGTATTTAATTTTTATTCGTGATAAAAATTCTATAATATGTTGTTTAAAAAATACAATATTAAGAAAAATTAAGATAAAATAAATTACAGAATTAACGAAAATAGGTTTACAATTTTAGGGGTAAAATCGCATAATTAAGGAAAATAGGTTACAAATTTTAAAAACGTAATTGCAATATTAAGTGTAAAGTGCGGAATTAAGGAAAAGAAAATTACAATTTTAGGGGTAAAATTGCGGAATTAAGGGAAAAATATTTATTTTTATCATTTTTTCACTGTATATAGGGGTAAATATAGTGCGCACATGTATATAGTAGTGCTTAGGATATACATGAGCATATACATACCAACATTAATTCTGATCGATTTTTTCAACTTTTAAAAATATTATAACTAAAATCTTATAGAACATAAATATACGCCCGAATATTCTTTTAATTACTTCTAATCGCTCTACTTGAATACTCTACTTGAAGGTTTGATATCCGTTAAAAAAATTGGTACCTACTTCGATACCTCCTCAAATCCTCTTTTGTTATCCTTCTTATTTTCCAAGTATCACTTTCAATCATCCAGAGTCCCTCGATATAACTGTTAATATAATAAGTCATAATAAAAATAATCCCTCGAATATTTATGGTAGACTTTCTATTACATTTACTTGTTCATACTAGATCACATATCTTAGCATCCATGTCCAATATTGACCTCGTCAAAAAAACACTCCGACGTTTCTTGGGTCGGAATCCCGATTCAGAGATCACGAATTTATTTTTCTTAGGAATCCCGATTTCCCGAAATCGGGAATTTTGGTTTTTTAGCAGGATCCCTGGTATTGGTATAGAAGAGATGATGAATTAAATATACCGTCATATAAGGATTAGGAATAGCAAGATTATAATTATAATAAATGTTAAAAAATGATTATGTATCAGGTAAGGGTTGAATTATACAAACAAGGCTTTATTTAGTTAATGCATCTCTTAGTCAATCAATGCTTACCGAGCTCTTTTCGACCTGAAATCCTAACCCGATACGAAAAAAATTTTGAAACCTCGAACCAAAAAAGACAATTTATCTTTCTTTTCAACCGAACCATACTTCTTCATATATATGTATAGCGAGGTCCTTTGTACATCATTTTAATACAAGAAAAATAATTACCGGGTGTATGCCCCCACCCTCCACGGTTCATAATAAGAAGAAAATACCCCAACTGACACCCACGAACAAACTCTTCCTAATCTAGTCCAATAAGAGGCGAAACAGAAACGAGAAATTCTGGGTGGAAAACAACCTAAAAATACAAATTAATCATGTTTTTTGAAAAACAGGTTTAAATATTTACATAATATTACAAACAGAAATTTCTGCATGAAATAGTATAACATATAATTCCATGGAATTAATTCTCCGATAAAAGCTGCAAAAAAAAACAAATAGTTGAGAATTATCTTAATCGTTGGACCCTCCCCCTCTCCTTACTCTGTTTATATCTACTAACAACAAAGAAGCGATGAAACAAATTGTAAAATAAACAAATTGTAAAATAAATAACTTATTTATTTTTCTCTCTTTTATTCCTTTTCTCCTTTTTCTTTTTAAAAAATTTTTATTTTCTTTTTACACGTATCACACGCATGCTGTGATGTATTAAAAATTAAACGTCCTCATTTTATTGTATGTGAAAATGACCGATAAAATATAGGACAATTATATAAAAGAGTTAGAAATAATGAAAAGTTTAAAGTTTGAAAATTGAATAAAACAGCTTGACATAAACAAACTTTAAACTTTTCATTATTTCTAACTCTTTTATATAATTGTCCTATATTTTATCGGTCATTTTCACATACAATAAAATGAGGACGTTTAATTTTTAATACATCACAGCATGCGTGTGATACGTGTAAAAAGAAAATAAAAATTTTTTAAAAAGAAAAAGGAGAAAAGGAATAAAAGAGAGAAAAATAAATAAGTTATTTATTTTACAATTTGTTTATTTTACAATTTGTTTCATCGCTTCTTTGTTGTTAGTAGATATAAACAGAGTAAGGAGAGGGGGAGGGTCCAACGATTAAGATAATTCTCAACTATTTGTTTTTTTTGCAGCTTTTATCGGAGAATTAATTCCATGGAATTATATGTTATACTATTTCATGCAGAAATTTCTGTTTGTAATATTATGTAAATATTTAAACCTGTTTTTCAAAAAACATGATTAATTTGTATTTTTAGGTTGTTTTCCACCCAGAATTTCTCGTTTCTGTTTCGCCTCTTATTGGACTAGATTAGGAAGAGTTTGTTCGTGGGTGTCAGTTGGGGTATTTTCTTCTTATTATGAACCGTGGAGGGTGGGGGCATACACCCGGTAATTATTTTTCTTGTATTAAAATGATGTACAAAGGACCTCGCTATACATATATATGAAGAAGTATGGTTCGGTTGAAAAGAAAGATAAATTGTCTTTTTTGGTTCGAGGTTTCAAAATTTTTTTCGTATCGGGTTAGGATTTCAGGTCGAAAAGAGCTCGGTAAGCATTGATTGACTAAGAGATGCATTAACTAAATAAAGCCTTGTTTGTATAATTCAACCCTTACCTGATACATAATCATTTTTTAACATTTATTATAATTATAATCTTGCTATTCCTAATCCTTATATGACGGTATATTTAATTCATCATCTCTTCTATACCAATACCAGGGATCCTGCTAAAAAACCAAAATTCCCGATTTCGGGAAATCGGGATTCCTAAGAAAAATAAATTCGTGATCTCTGAATCGGGATTCCGACCCAAGAAACGTCGGAGTGTTTTTTTGACGAGGTCAATATTGGACATGGATGCTAAGATATGTGATCTAGTATGAACAAGTAAATGTAATAGAAAGTCTACCATAAATATTCGAGGGATTATTTTTATTATGACTTATTATATTAACAGTTATATCGAGGGACTCTGGATGATTGAAAGTGATACTTGGAAAATAAGAAGGATAACAAAAGAGGATTTGAGGAGGTATCGAAGTAGGTACCAATTTTTTTAACGGATATCAAACCTTCAAGTAGAGTATTCAAGTAGAGCGATTAGAAGTAATTAAAAGAATATTCGGGCGTATATTTATGTTCTATAAGATTTTAGTTATAATATTTTTAAAAGTTGAAAAAATCGATCAGAATTAATGTTGGTATGTATATGCTCATGTATATCCTAAGCACTACTATATACATGTGCGCACTATATTTACCCCTATATACAGTGAAAAAATGATAAAAATAAATATTTTTCCCTTAATTCCGCAATTTTACCCCTAAAATTGTAATTTTCTTTTCCTTAATTCCGCACTTTACACTTAATATTGCAATTACGTTTTTAAAATTTGTAACCTATTTTCCTTAATTATGCGATTTTACCCCTAAAATTGTAAACCTATTTTCGTTAATTCTGTAATTTATTTTATCTTAATTTTTCTTAATATTGTATTTTTTAAACAACATATTATAGAATTTTTATCACGAATAAAAATTAAATACAATGTGTAAATAAATAGAAATAAAAATATAATGAATATAAAAAGGGAAGGAGAATGGCTTCGCCATTCGACAGACATCACCAAACTCAACCAGGGACATGAGAATTTACTCAAGTCCGCTACCACCGATTTTCAATGTGAGGATTACCTCACAACATACGATAGTTGGTATAGAATTTGGGTGCCCATACCCCTGGCTACTTTCCAACTCCAAGTTAATTTGGGGAAAAATTACAAATTGATAAATCCAAAGTCCAATACAGAAAAATCAGAAGGGCGGATTACTCCCTTTCCGACGTGGGGCTTATAATTTTTCTTAAGAGGTAAAGTGGTAACAGATCCATCTATAACAGATGGACGTAAAAAATTGGGATACAAAATAGTAATAGGGTCATAATCACCTTTAACAAAATTGAAAATCTTTTCTTTAAAAGCTTCGTACCGCATTCCTTGATTGATTATTGCATCCCAGTTGAGAGTGATACCGCGCACCTTGAGAACGTAGACTGGTTCACTGTTGGGCTCATCCTTCTTTTCCATCTTCAGTCCATATTGCTTTGCGCCACCAGAGCAAAATTCCAAAATGTTGAAGTCAGGGTACTCATCTGTGAATTCACCCAGATGAGGACCTAATTGAAGAGGGCAGTTGCCAATCGGGTGAGAAAAAATTAAGGAGTCGGTGTCGGTGTAAAGCAATTTGCAATCAGGAGTTCTCACAACCTGTTGCATGGCGTGTAGCAAGTGAATTCTTGCTGCTGATGTGGTCCACAACGAGATGATGACATTTGATGAGTCATGTTCTTCCACAAATTCCTTCTTTTTGCTGTATGAAATAAGAAGTACATCCTCAGTTAGTCCCTCTACTGTATCAATAATAATTGAAGGGTCGTTTGAATATTTGATGTACATAGCAGGGTCGTCCGTAACTACACATTGAGATAATCCAAAGTTACGGAGAGAGAAACGACCCCATAAGTTGTTTAAGCATAATTTGGCTTGCGTCCTCTTTCCTTTATTGACCTTCATTTTCTCCTTGTCGATGATGATTCCAAACTTTTCCTTACATTCTTTGATGAAGTCCTCTTCCTTCTGTTGATCTCCTTTGATGTCGTTGTCAAAGCCGCTGGCGTGAATTTTTTGTGCCATAAATTCACGAATATAAGGACGAAAAAGATTGTCGTCGTAGTTTTTATATTCCAAAACGCGAAATACTTTGGTGACTACATATCCTTCTTTCAATGCCTCATTTAATTCAATTGACGTACAAGTAGAGACCCATCCACGTTGTTGGTTTGTGTGTTTGCAAGTGTAGTTCTCATTCACATCCCCATTTGGATGTTCCTTTGCACAAGTGGAGCAAAGGGGGAATAGAAGTCTTTCATCGTCGTCTCCGATTTTCATAGGTAGGACTGGGATGTCGATGCTGCGCGGAGGTATTACAAAAACTTTCAGAAGAGCCAGTTCATAAGTGTTGTCAGAGGGTTGAGTCCAGTTGACGTCGTTATTTAGAATATGGACCTCGGGGTGACCAATTGGGTAGCGTGTTGTCATATTGATGAAGGGGTACAAGGAGGTCACATCATAGTAGGAAATTTTTTGCCCCTCCCCCGTTTTATGGAATAGTTTTAGTGGTCCGGTTCTCCCCCCAAAGAAAGCCGATCGAATATCGATCGGTCCATTGTCCAAATAATTTTTAAACCTTAGCCTCATGACCCTATCCCTTGAAAGCATCCCCCTGATGTCACACTCCCAATAAACTTCCACGTTTACCCCAAAACTCTCAATAAATTCTAAACGCCTTTCATCCTTTTCTCTTTGCTTCCCTGCTGTAACCCCATTGGGAAGTTTTATTTCATCATAAGGGAAACATTTTCTACAACCATGCCAACAGCATCCATTAATCTCTAACACCAATTTCCTTTCTTCTACCCACCCATCTACCCTATAATCCCCAAATCTCTTTTCCCCTCCTTTAGAATAAGCATTACGTATGTTGACATTGTGTTCTTCAGCATACCAGGCAAGGAATCGAAGAGCAAGCAAACTTTGGGTGTCTGTGTTGTCATATCCAATCTCAGGAACAATGCCAAGGTGTTGAACCGGTAGGTGGTTTGCCCTAAAGTGCTTCATGCATGCACTGGCGATTGTCATTGCCTCTCTCAGAACATCCAATCCATTTGACACATCCAGAAATTCGCGCCTAAATGCAACCAAAGCAGCCATTAGAATTTCCACGTCGTTGGTACAATATGACGCCAATGATTCGACCAGATTGAAAGACTCATCCTTGTGTTCTTCATACCATTTATCAAATTGAGCTCTCTTCTCGGGCATCATCCCATCAGCCAGATAGTCATCCTTCACCGGGAAAATTTCCTTACCATAATTTTCCGGCCTATTTACCAAGTGTGGGAAAAAAGGTTTGTCCTCTACACTAAGTGCAAAGGCAGGGACCAAGGAAGCAAGGGGCATGGGCATTAAATTAAAAGTGTCCCTAAAAATAACCCAATTATCTTTACCAAGTTTTACCTTCATTTCGTATAACTTATTACCTTTTTTAATCATTTCTGGGGTCAACCCTCTAAGAAACAATTCCTTAAACACTAGTACCATATCAAATCTACCCCCAAAGTGTGAGAAAGCAATCGTATCTGTTATTGATGACTTAATTAACCAAGAAACAAATGATGACAGTGGATCTACGATTATATTTTGTTGGTCAACCTTTGTATGATAAAAGGGTTTGTGTGAGAAGGTGATCGTACGGTACTCATCACATATGGAACATTTAGGGTTAGGTCCGTTATTGATACACTCGGGACAGTTTACTTTTACCCCTATAAAGTTAACCTCATGTATTTTACCCTTTTCCCCTTCACGGTGCTGCATGGTTTCAAAATCAAAGGCGATAATTCGGTACGCCTTTGGGGGTTTGATGAGAAGGGGCTTGATGTAACACCCACGCTTAGGATCGTGGTAGCTACCGCACGTTGTGCAATAGCGTTCGGAGCAAATATGACCCTCCCTTCCATTCCTATTATTATTCTTAACACCCCAGATAACCCCACATTTTTTACATTTCTTAGAGGAACTACAAAAATTCGAGGTGATATGGTGGGTGTAACAGTTTTCATTCTTAAAGTTTTTCTCACACCCTTTACAAAATTTTGAAAAATTATCTAAAGGTTTACATGGAAACCCTGGGCCAACCCTTGAACAGTTAAGACATCTAGATTTACACGAAATTGCATGGTTCAATTTCCTATTATAAACGCTTTCACAAGATAAACAGTAGGGTTGACCGAATAAGTCACTAACCTTGCGGACACCATCAAAGTGTTCCTTATTATAATACAAAATTATAGGGATATCAAAATTATCAGGCCCGTATTTATAAATAGGTTTTCCCCCCAAATCCCCGAATATATAAACTTTAAACCATCCTCTGTTCACTGTATTCCATAAGTCAACCACCCGTGGGACCCATTCTTCAGCGCAGTACACCTCTTGATTAAATTCAGCTCCAATCTCTTCCATTAGCTCTAATACATCGTTTTCGAGAAGTTGTTTCATCCCCCTTCGACTATGGAGATAATCATAGAATTTCCATCTTGGCCAGGAAAATATTGCGTGAACAAAAGTAGCCATCAAAGCGTGGAAGAGACAGTAAGTATCAGTATTTCGTATTTTTATAAGGTTTTGTTCATTAATCCTATGATGAATTGTTTGTAGCTCTCTACCGCTACCATGCACGGTTCTAGAATTAAGTCCATCTCTTTGTATAGTTGTTATTGAAACAAGAAAAGGGGCCCCCCATAACATACCATTATCCTGTTTCTTACTCTGGGCAACCTTTAGGAATTGATTCAAAATTGAATCAATTGTGTTGGACGTGATTTCTCGAACCGGGATCCAAATGTCTGAGTCAAGGTTCTGACTCGAAATTATACACCCTAGCTGATCTGGTTCCATTTGTCGTTCATGATTTTCTAATAGAGATTGATCGATACAATACTCAAAAATCGAGCCTAGTAAACCTTCTGGATTATTGGAAACATTTGTGATTATGAATTTGGTTGATAACTTAAGAAGATTAAATTTTTGGGTAAACTTGGTCTCATGACCGAGTTTTTTAACATAGAAGTCAAGACTCTCAGTAGGGGTGATTTTAATTTTCTTGGGAGGGGTAGGTTGCATTTTTGAAAATAAAATTTAAAATGAAAAAATTAAATTTGATATAAGATATATGAAAGGAAATTTAATCAAAAATAAATGTTTGTTTTCAACAATAAAAATGAAATTTTAAGTTATAGCTAAATTAAATTTTCTATGAAGGCAGGCTATGGGTAAATAAGGTTATGAATGTGGTATTTGTAGGATTTGATCGTGAAGAAGCAGGCGTTGAACAGTAGAATGATATTTCAGGTCAAAAGAAGTCGCTTTTTATACTTCCGTTCTAGCTCCACCTATATTAGGTTATTCTCAAATTAAAACACAGTTGGATTTTTAGAGAAATTTCTTAACTAGGTTAAGATTTTTAATAATAACCTTGAAATTTTGACCTATTTATTGACTAATTTTATAATATTATATTCAACTAAATACATGAGTGAGTGATATTTTAATTAAGGGTCGAGAGGATAACACTATCACATATAGAGATTAACAATGTAGGCAAAGTGGGTTGGGTTGGATTAGATGAAGGAGATCAGGGACTAACCAGATAGTATGATCCAATTAGACTAACACTCACTGGTTTTTATACTATCTTAAGTTTGCATGACTAAATACTAAACACACCAGATAGCATTGGATTTTGCGTTTGTTCGAATTTTACTTAGAAAAGGAATATAAAGATGATAAAGAGATATTGAAATTATATATTTTATTTAAAAAAAAAGATTATTTAAAATAAGAATTTTTATATTTATCTTTTAATAACCAATTTTATTCTTTATTTATTTCATTGTTTTTTCATCATTTCTTAAACCTACGTATTTACATAATTCAAGGACTCCTTTTTTTCCTTCAAATTGAATACAATAGAAATTTCAGTTTTGTAGGTTAACTCTTTGAATAGAAAGATCTTTCGATATGTAATACAATAAAGATTCTGAGCCTATTGAAAATTTTGATTGGTTTTAGGTCAATCTTTGAATAAAAAATTTCTTCGATAGAAATTTTAATCCTCTAAAAATTTGAGTTTTTTAGGTCAATCTTTGCATAGAAAAATCTTAGAATAAAAATTTTAAATTTTAGGTTAAATTTGAATAAGAAAAATACAAAAGAAAAATTTCAAAGTTCCTTTTTTTTCACTCTCACACTGAAAAGAATCTTAATAATTGAAATTTTTAGGCTAATCCTTTCCATATAAAGAAGAATAGAAATAATGACCTCAAATGATTAAAAATAAGTTTTATAAAAATTTACATAATTGGATTAGTAAAATAAAATTTTTAAATCTAACCATAAGGAAAAGGAGTCGACGAAAAGTAAGGAAAATAAAGGGACTTAATTTTAAAATTATTTATCTCTTTATCTATCTCCCGACTGCCTACGCTATTGCCCTTTTTCTCTGCCTACGGATACGTTGGTTTCACTACTTCCAAGAACAAAAGTTCTGGTTTTCTGGTTCCGAAACAGGAAACACAAAATCTTTATATTTTTTGGAATCGAAAGAATATTTATATTTTACTGCCAAGCATTTTAATTAATTTAAAAGAATTTTTATTCTTATTTCTTTCAAAATATATTTTTGTAAAAACAAACACATATCCTCCCAAAATTCTCTCTCTCTCTATTCTCTAATTTAATCAGAATTTTAATAGAAAATGGAACAGATTTTATAATTTTTAAGAAGAAGTGATTGATTCAAAAAATCTTTTTTCTGTTTTCATTTTTAAAATATTTCTTTAAAATTTTGTTTTTATTCTCCTTTTTTATTCAAATAACCGGTAGAAAATAGTTTATTTAATATTTACAGTCAGTTATTGTCAAAAACTACTTTAAGAGACCGGCAAAATTGTAAGATTAATTATATCCTTTTTTAGATACTCCCCCCCTCCTCTTCAATTTGTAGTTTTGCCATAATGACTGTATTTCTCTTTAATTTTTAAAAGAATTATATATTCACTTTTTTAAATATTTTATTTTAAAATAAACATTATATTAAAAAATAATTTTCAATAAAATTAATAAATTAAAAGTCATATCAATGCAAATTTAGCAAAAATAGAGATTAGTACGTAAACCATATAGCCATTTAATTCATAAGGTTATGCAGTAAGCGGCATGGTGTAATCATCAGTCCGGTCTACTGAAGATGCTGGTTCGCTCCCAGCCGCCGAATAACCTTTTGCACTAGCTGAAGGAGAGAAATATGTAGTTATAACCCAGCTGCTTTACTAGTATAAAAACAAAACAAATTTAAAGATTTAATTTAAATTTCTTCAAAAACATTCAAAACCTCTTTCCAAACTCTCTCTCTTTTGTTCATTGTTCTCGTTGTTTCTTCAAAAATGGAAGAAGAGGTTTAGAATTTTTATTTTTTTTAATTTCAATTTTATTTTTAGCCTAAACAGGAGGAGCCGAATGCTAAAGAGGAGGGGCAAAATCCTCAGGAGGAAGGGCAGAATCCTCAAAATGAGCAGAATCCTCAAAATCCTAAAAAGGAGAAGGAATCTGAAGTTCTTCAATATCTGAAATATAAGGCACAAACGGAACAAGAAATTCTTGAATTAAATACGGATGAAGACAAAGTAACGACAATTACCGAAAAGAATATAATTAAGAAAGTTAGGTAAATAAATTAATTTCGAGATAAAAAAAATAATTATTTTTTATCAAAGGGATGTTTATGGACAAAGGGCAGCAGATATGATTGGATCAAAAATTGATTGGGCAAGTTGGGGAGTTGAAATGAATCCAAAGGAAAGAAAGCTTCAAAAGATCTGGAAGGATTGGATACTAAAAGTGCTGCTGCTAATGAAGATTATTCGAAATTGCCAGGAGAGGAAGAGCTGTTTCCGAATGATGGAGGTGGAGGAGGAGGAAAGGCTGGAGGAGGTGGAGAAACGGCTTTTGGATTTGATGAAAATGAGAAGAATGATGGTGGGGATAAAGTTGAGAATGAAGGAAATGAGAAGAAAGAGGAAGATGGAAAAGATGAGAAGGATTAGTTGGAATATATAAGATAAAGACATTAGGTATATAATGTATTTGTATAATTCTGTAGTATTTCTAAATATGTGTATTTTATGGATATTATTGTTCAAAAATATAAAACAAATGTATGTATGTAAATGTTTACTTAATTTTTATAATTGTATGTTTATGTACGTATAAAAAATTTTGGAGTTTAAAAAGGGCCCACACAGAAACGGGACGAAAAAAAATTGATTTTAAAAACACAATTTGATTCGCCTCGGTTTTTGTTTCTTTCTCTGATCATATGTTTGTGCCAATGTTGTAGTATTATTTATTTTATAAAAAGGATTTCGTCATTACCAAATCAAAACAAACCTCGAGTGTAGAGATCATAATATGTCACATAATTTAATCAGATCATTTACGAAAAAGAGGATTATCCGATGGAAATATCTTTTTCAACAAGGTCAAACTTTACCTACTCAAAATTATTTACTTTTAGGCCCCATAAAATTTGCGGACAAAACTTGCTTGTTTAAAAGATATAAAAAAACAAACTTTTGGAAGTCGCCGGTCATTGATGAGTGTTGACGTTGCTGTTGTCGAACTACTTGTTTGTCAGAATTCCTCCTGAACTGAACAATTTATCAGAATCCTCCTGAACTCTTTGTCAGAATTTACATCCTGAACTGAACAGTTTGTCAGCTGAAGTTTGTCGGTCATTGATGAGTGTTGACGTTGTTGTTGTCGAACTACCTGGAGGACTTGAATGACCCAGGCTAACCTAACAAATAGAAAGGGTTTGGACGATGTATCCTGAACTGAATTGCTTGTCAGAATTACCTGAACTGACTTGTTTGTCAGAATTCCTCCTGAACTGAACTGTTTGTCAGAATTTACATCCTGAACTGAACAGTTTGTCAGAATTCTCCTGAACTGAATTGTTTGTCAGAGTTCATCCTGAGCTGAAGTTTGTCAGAATTCACCTGAACTGAACTGTTTGTCAGAAGTCTCCTGAACTGAATTACTTGCCAGGATTCATCCTGAGCTGAACAAGTTGTCAGATTCTCCTGAACTGAACAATTTGTCAGAATGTTTGAAAAAGCCTGAACTGAACTGTTTGTCAGAATGTGAATCCTGAACTGAACAGTTCGTAGGGGGAAGGGCCCGTGGAAGGGGGAAGTCCTCCATATATTAAAAAGAAAATTTGATTTTAAATTAAAAAAACTAAACCAACGTTTTGTTGATGTTGAAAGTTGAACCTGCACGATATTGATGTTGAGTTGAAGAAAACTGAAAAAACATTAAATTTGGTTTAAAGATCATTCATTAGCAAGTTTTGTCCGCTCCTATAGTACCCCCACCCCTAAAAAGGAGGAGAGCCAATCTTGCTGTCGCAGAACACAAGAGAGCATCAAGCTAAAAGTTGAGTTTAATTACAAAACTAAAAGCAAAAGTAAACCAGAAATCCTAATGTAGAATATTAACAAAACGGCCAGCCATCGCAGCAACATAAGATTTAAAAGTATTGAAAGTAACTCGGCAGTTCCTTTGGGATATTTCATTTTGGATCCCCATTAATGCCTGCATAACAAACTGAGCCATAAAGACTTTAAAGAACAAAAACCTCGATTTGTTGGCCGCGTTACTCACCAATAAAAATCTGAAATAAAAATATTTTTTGGTATTTTCAGTTCAGTGGCCCCATAAACGTATCAGAAATGTGAGCTACCGGAAACCCTGCCCCATTTCGACCCGAAACTCAAACCGGAGGCCGAAACTCAAAAATACATTCTTGGTGCCTTAACATTTTTAGGTTAAAAACTCGGACCTAGTGAAGCCGAAGAGCCATAAAAGCAAAAAAAAACAAACCGTGCAAAAAACTTGAAGGTCAAGGCATATAGTCCATATCTGTCAAACGCCATGATCGAATCTGTACGGGTTTTTCACGGTCAGTTTCACCAAATAAGAGTATATAATAACGGTCCCCTTCACGATAACACTGAAATGAGTTTCTGCACAAAGCCTTCTTTAAGATAAATCAAAAACGCAGAACCAGTTACTTGTTTGTCTGATGCTAAAAGTTGAAAAAAATGTAGGAGACTTGACTAGAGGGCTGTTGGGTTGTGTACAAGGAGTTTTTCTCTAGGCCTGTTTACCAAGGTTTAGCCTGGATTTCTCTCGACACCAGGAGCCTATTCTGCAAAGCGACAGCGATTTCGAAGTCAATCGCCACTTAATTTTGAAGTCGCTTAACGGAACACAATGACAAATGGAATGTGAAATGATTGTACGTTGTTATGACATTTGTCGGAATATCTTTTGTGAGATAACCCCCAACTCCAAAAGCCGGGACCAGCTCGGTGGATTCGAAGTGTCCGGGCCCATGGCTAGACCCCTTTTAAAAATCCAACCTTGCTCCTGTTTAATTGTAAAAGAAACAGCAAGTTAATCTACAGGCAAGGCCAATCTACAAGCGAGGCATCAAATTTTAATCGAATTTGTAATTGGCGCCTACCATCTTGGCGATAAATGTAGTTTCAGTTTCAAAACGACACAAGCCACTTCGTCGAGTGTAGTGAACGACAAATCAACGTTTTCGTTGATTCGCGGCGAATATCAACAATTATTCGCGAACAACTTTTTTTTAAATACATAACGCCAGAACAACGTTAATATCAACGTTTTGCGCCAAACAACTGCGAATCAACGTTTTTGTATCTTTTTTTCTCTGCTCTGCCATTATATTTCTCTTCTTTTTTTCTGTTAATTTTCGTTCGTGTAGTCTCTCCTTTGGAATTTGCAATTTTCCATTTTTATAAATGTTCAGTCTTTTTTCTGTAATTTTTAGGGATTTTTCCACATATATTCTTACTAGATGGATGAATTTGAAAATGAATTAAGAGTCGCATTCGAAAGCGGCGATCTCGAAGAACCTGTGACACCGTCATCGAAACGTCGAAAATCCGATTTCCTTAAGGGATTAATCTAGGAAGTCCGAAGAGTAGGCGATCATGGAATGAATGTTTGTACTTTCGTGTCTTCCAATTCCTGGAGACATTTCCAAAATCAGAAAAAATATATCTGATTTAGTCAACAAAAATCTTACCTATCTTGGGCTTGACATGTCAAAAATCGTTTTTATTACTGATGAGGGATCTAATGTAAGATAAAGAATCGTTTAAAGAAATTGTTAACAAATATTCTGGAAATCACACAGAGAGAATGGAACGAATTTTTTCCAAGCAAAATCTTTTTGAAGCTTATATTCAAACTGTTTCAATGTTGGAAGCACCTTTGAAAATACTTGAGGTAAAAAATAATATTGAAATTTAGAAAATTTAAATTTTAGGCCGAAAATAAATGTACAATGAACAGATTAATGATAGAAATGATCAAATTGGAAAATGCTTGGAGAGGAGAAGTAAGAGGAGATGATTTAGTCAGAGCAGCTTTAGCCAAAAGTGGATTCTGAATATGATTTACAAGTATGGTTTGATTGGATTCTTGAGAGAACAAGAGAATGTCGAAGTACTAAATTACTCAGGTCTGTATTTCATGAAGAATTTTTTAAGGTATTTAATTGGGTCGTTGGCGACCGGTTTTAAAACCGGAATTTTTTAAATTTTTTGCCAAAAATTAACCGTTTTTAGAAAATTTTAAAAACCGAAAACCGGGGATACCGGTTGATAATCGGTTGCCAACAACCCTAGTATTTAAATTAAAAAGTATAAGTAATATTTTTTTCAAGGCTGCATGGGATGTACAAATTATTTGTAAACCAAAACTTCGTCGTGATTATTCAAAAAGTTACAAACAGAAATTAAAAACGATGATTTGGCCGAGAAAGGACTAGATTTTGAGATGGAACAGTATGAAACTGGATGTAAGAATTTGGGAGGACATAAGCTAGATTTGCTAAAATTTTGGAAAGAAACTTCAAACAAAATTCCACTTCATTACAATCATTATTTAAAGATGGATAAAATTTTGTTGTTTTATATATTTTTTCAATTTTAATAAAAAAATTCCTACTCGTAAAATTCTTTTAAATTCCAAAGGAGAGACTACACGAACGAAAATTAACAGAAAAAAAGAAGAGAAATATAATGGCAGAGCAGAGAAAAAAAGATACAAAAACGTTGATTCGCAGTTGTTTGGCGCAAAACGTTGATATTAACGTTGTTCTGGCGTTATGTATTTAAAAAAAAGTTGTTCGCGAATAATTGTTGATATTATTAAATCAACTTTTTTTTCTTAAGAAAACGTTGATATGTCGTTCCCTAGTCGAGTGGTCTAAAAAGAGTAAAGAAAATAGAGAATAACAGAAAAAATCAATATTAAAAACAGAAAGCCAAAAAAGGACGCTGACGGGCGTAAATTTAAGGACGCTGAAAGGACGCTGAAAGGCGTAAATTTAAAAATTTGTCAAAAAATTTTTTCTTAAAAATTAGTGCTCGGCACCGGGCCGACTACGGCCTGATTTTGCCTGGCACTAATTCAGAGTATTTAATTCAGAGTACGGCAATTGTCCAAAAGTAATTACAAAATTTCACGCGTGCGTTAAAATTTACTTTTTTTCCTTTAGCTTTTAATTTTTTCATTTTAAAAATGTCATATGGCGGTCCAAATGAGCGTTCCCCGTTACTTAAATCGGCAGCTGCAAATACAAGTTTAAATGCTTATAGTGAAACTAATTCAAGTCGAGAAGAAGCTAGACCATTTGGTGAATTGCCTGTAACAGATAATTTGGAACAAAATGGGGTTAGTTTAATTAAAAGTATTTTTTTAAATCTTTTTTTAGTCTGTTTTGTCAAATTCTTCCTATCAAAATCCAGAATTGCCTTCTTTAAGAAGTCCAAATATTAGTGGGTCACCAATTCAACATAATGGGACTAAAAATCCAAAACAAAAAGAAAATATAGACATTCAAAGAGACGGAGAAGAAGATTTTAATTCTGAAGATACTCCAACACAAAATGGTTGTTTTTAATTTAAATATTTTTTAAATAAATTTGTATATTTTTCTAGGTCC
Source organism: Meloidogyne enterolobii (assembly GCA_963681835.1). Classification (NCBI taxonomy): domain Eukaryota; kingdom Metazoa; phylum Nematoda; class Chromadorea; order Rhabditida; family Meloidogynidae; genus Meloidogyne; species Meloidogyne enterolobii. The sequence continues at coordinate 2,999,760 of CAVMJV010000007.1, forward strand.
AATGGTTGTTTGCCGTGTTTGTGAAACAAATATTCCTTTTGTTGGCAAAACAAATCAACAAGTTGTTCGGTGCTCTCAATGTCATGAGGTTTTTTTTTTTAATTTTTTTGTTAAAAGATTGGGAGTGTTTTTCTTTATTTTTTGACTAAAACGAAATATTAGTTTTTAAATTTAAAATAATAATTCCAAAAAAAATTTTATTTTAAAGGTAACTCCAATCAGAGCAGCCCCACTAGTGAACGACAAATCAACGTTTTCGTTGATTCGCGGCGAATATCAACAATTATTCGCGAACAACTTTTTTTTAAATACATAACGCCAGAACAACGTTAATATCAACGTTTTGCGCCAAACAACTGCGAATCAACGTTTTTGTATCTTTTTTTCTCTGCTCTGCCATTATATTTCTCTTCTTTTTTTCTGTTAATTTTCGTTCGTGTAGTCTCTCCTTTGGAATTTGCAATTTTCCATTTTTATAAATGTTCAGTCTTTTTTCTGTAATTTTTAGGGATTTTTCCACATATATTCTTACTAGATGGATGAATTTGAAAATGAATTAAGAGTCGCATTCGAAAGCGGCGATCTCGAAGAACCTGTGACACCGTCATCGAAACGTCGAAAATCCGATTTCCTTAAGGGATTAATCTAGGAAGTCCGAAGAGTAGGCGATCATGGAATGAATGTTTGTACTTTCGTGTCTTCCAATTCCTGGAGACATTTCCAAAATCAGAAAAAATATATCTGATTTAGTCAACAAAAATCTTACCTATCTTGGGCTTGACATGTCAAAAATCGTTTTTATTACTGATGAGGGATCTAATGTAAGATAAAGAATCGTTTAAAGAAATTGTTAACAAATATTCTGGAAATCACACAGAGAGAATGGAACGAATTTTTTCCAAGCAAAATCTTTTTGAAGCTTATATTCAAACTGTTTCAATGTTGGAAGCACCTTTGAAAATACTTGAGGTAAAAAATAATATTGAAATTTAGAAAATTTAAATTTTAGGCCGAAAATAAATGTACAATGAACAGATTAATGATAGAAATGATCAAATTGGAAAATGCTTGGAGAGGAGAAGTAAGAGGAGATGATTTAGTCAGAGCAGCTTTAGCCAAAAGTGGATTCTGAATATGATTTACAAGTATGGTTTGATTGGATTCTTGAGAGAACAAGAGAATGTCGAAGTACTAAATTACTCAGGTCTGTATTTCATGAAGAATTTTTTAAGGTATTTAATTGGGTCGTTGGCGACCGGTTTTAAAACCGGAATTTTTTAAATTTTTTGCCAAAAATTAACCGTTTTTAGAAAATTTTAAAAACCGAAAACCGGGGATACCGGTTGATAATCGGTTGCCAACAACCCTAGTATTTAAATTAAAAAGTATAAGTAATATTTTTTTCAAGGCTGCATGGGATGTACAAATTATTTGTAAACCAAAACTTCGTCGTGATTATTCAAAAAGTTACAAACAGAAATTAAAAACGATGATTTGGCCGAGAAAGGACTAGATTTTGAGATGGAACAGTATGAAACTGGATGTAAGAATTTGGGAGGACATAAGCTAGATTTGCTAAAATTTTGGAAAGAAACTTCAAACAAAATTCCACTTCATTACAATCATTATTTAAAGATGGATAAAATTTTGTTGTTTTATATATTTTTTCAATTTTAATAAAAAAATTCCTACTCGTAAAATTCTTTTAAATTCCAAAGGAGAGACTACACGAACGAAAATTAACAGAAAAAAAGAAGAGAAATATAATGGCAGAGCAGAGAAAAAAAGATACAAAAACGTTGATTCGCAGTTGTTTGGCGCAAAACGTTGATATTAACGTTGTTCTGGCGTTATGTATTTAAAAAAAAGTTGTTCGCGAATAATTGTTGATATTATTAAATCAACTTTTTTTTCTTAAGAAAACGTTGATATGTCGTTCCCTAGTCGAGTGGTCTAAAAAGAGTAAAGAAAATAGAGAATAACAGAAAAAATCAATATTAAAAACAGAAAGCCAAAAAAGGACGCTGACAAAAGGCGTAAATTTAAAAATTTGTCAAAAAATTTTTTCTTAAAAATTAGTGCTCGGCACCGGGCCGACTACGGCCTGATTTTGCCTGGCACTAATTCAGAGTATTTAATTCAGAGTACGGCAATTGTCCAAAAGTAATTACAAAATTTCACGCGTGCGTTAAAATTTACTTTTTTTCCTTTAGCTTTTAATTTTTTCATTTTAAAAATGTCATATGGCGGTCCAAATGAGCGTTCCCCGTTACTTAAATCGGCAGCTGCAAATACAAGTTTAAATGCTTATAGTGAAACTAATTCAAGTCGAGAAGAAGCTAGACCATTTGGTGAATTGCCTGTAACAGATAATTTGGAACAAAATGGGGTTAGTTTAATTAAAAGTATTTTTTTAAATCTTTTTTTAGTCTGTTTTGTCAAATTCTTCCTATCAAAATCCAGAATTGCCTTCTTTAAGAAGTCCAAATATTAGTGGGTCACCAATTCAACATAATGGGACTAAAAATCCAAAACAAAAAGAAAATATAGACATTCAAAGAGACGGAGAAGAAGATTTTAATTCTGAAGATACTCCAACACAAAATGGTTGTTTTTAATTTAAATATTTTTTAAATAAATTTGTATATTTTTCTAGGTCCAATGGTTGTTTGCCGTGTTTGTGAAACAAATATTCCTTTTGTTGGCAAAACAAATCAACAAGTTGTTCGGTGCTCTCAATGTCATGAGGTTTTTTTTTTTAATTTTTTTGTTAAAAGATTGGGAGTGTTTTTCTTTATTTTTTGACTAAAACGAAATATTAGTTTTTAAATTTAAAATAATAATTCCAAAAAAAATTTTATTTTAAAGGTAACTCCAATCAGAGCAGCCCCACCAGGCAAAAAATATGTTCGTTGTCCTTGTAATTGTCTTCTAGTATGTAAAGCCAGTTCTACAAGGATTGCCTGTCCACGTCAAAATTGTCGTCGTGTAATTACTTTGGCTGCATCTTCTCCCGTTGGGACTGCTGGTTTTTATTAAATTAAAAAATTTATTTTTCAAAAAAAATATAAAAGTTCGTGCCCCCGCTGGTACTTGCCGAGTTCAATGTGTTCATTGTGCTGAGGTTTTTATGTTTAATACACTTGCTAATGCTGTGGCACATTGCCCGCATTGTAAAAATTGGTAAATTTAAAAGAATTTTTTAAAAATATTTTTTAAATTAAAAAAGTTCTTCTGTCGGTGTTCGTTTTGCTCGTTCTCGTGCTGCTTTGAATTTTTTTGTTATGTTTATTTTTCTTTTAATTCTTGCTGGCCTTATAGTTTTTTTTAATTATTTTTTTAAATTTAATTTTTAATTTCTTCAAGTTGGCAATTAATTATTCAAAACAAAATATTGGATTATTTAAATATATAATTTTGGGTTTAGTTGCTTTGGTTACTCTTTTCTTCTTTTATCGTTTCATTTATTATTATTGGAGATTGAAGATTAGCCAAGTTGGTTTTTTTTAATTTTTAAAAATTTAAGAACCCCTAAGATATTCAATAAGGGTTAAAAATTCAAATTTCATAAAAAAAGGGGGGGGGTATAAAAAACATCTGGAGACCCAAATTTTCATTTCGAGATGTTGAGATTAATACTTTCTTTTATTTTTTGGTTTTCACGTGCAAAATTCTTTTTATTTATTTATAGTACAAAAATTTACTTTTTATTTTTCTTATCTTTTTATGATAATTCAAAACAAATGAAAAGAAAATTTTAGGGGAAAGTAAAAAAAGAAAATTTAATCTAATAAAATAAATAATTTTTTGGTTAAAAATATTTTTTAGGTTCTTGGGCCTATTTGATGAAATTTTTGTGGAGGGGATTAATTTTGTATAGCAACGAAAACTTAATTTTATATTTTGTGATTGCCAAAATGTGTCTTTTCTGACTGAAATTAAATTTAAAGATTCGAAAAACAAAAAGAAATTTTTTGGAGGGTGCCTTATTAAATAAAATTGTATTTTAAAAAGTATTCTTTCTCAAAAAATATAAATATTCTACCCAAATAAATTATATCCCTCTCTCCCTTTAAAAATAAAAGGAAATAATTTACTTGATGATTGATTTTACTTAAATATCTTTAAAAAATGTCAAATAATTATTTCCTTTTTTCAATTTTAAAAATGTTTGTATTTTCCCCATTTTTATAAAAATTTCCATTTTTTTATTAAATTTGTAGTTTATAAAAATAAATATATTTTAATTAATTTTGTAGAACCTAAACTATCTTAAAAAATTATTCTGACAATTTTTGTATTTTTAATTTAAAACGCTAATATTTAAAATATTTTTATTTACAAAAATATATCTTTTGGAGAGTTCGACACTGTGCCGGGCCTAGGATCGGTTTTACGGGACCGGTAAACATAAAACCTGGTATTTTTAATAAAATCTGGTTTTATTGGGTATAAACGATTTTTCCAAACTGAAAAAATGGGTCTGGGCCCGGTTGTAAAATGGACCAGTTTAGAAGAAAAAAACGGATACAGAGCCCGACAATTTGGAAATGTCAAACTATTTTTTAATTTAAAAACTCAAAAAAGTCTTTTCTTCGTTGCAGTAAATCGTTTTTCATAATTTTCATATCCTGGAAGTGATTGAAATTCTCTTTCTTGAAACAAATTTCCGTCAAAAGAAATTAAAGAAATTTGTGAATTTGTTAAAAGTTCCTTTTAAAAAAAGAATTTAAATTAAAAATTAATTAAAAACTAAAAATTACATTAGTAAAGCATTCTTTAGCCAAACAATTTTCATCAACTCTGAGTGTTTTAAGTCTTTCACATTTTTCCAAATTTGAAGCATTTAATGAAGCCAAACGATTTTTTTGTAAATTTAATTCAATTGCCCGCAAATTACAAATCTTTTTTTAAAAAATAATTTTAAAATTATTTGATTTTAAATTTTCTTAGTTAAGGCTAATTTTTATTAAATAAAAAGTTAAATTTCTGTTTTAAAAATTTTTCTTAATCAACCATAATTTATTGTTAGCTAAACCAATTTCTAAAACTGGGAATATATCTTGGGCATAAACAGGCAATATATTAACTAACCTCATTAGGAAGTCCAGTAATTGTATTTCCAGATATATCCAACAATTCCAATTTAATTAAACAAGTCAAAACTATCGGAAATTCTTTTAAACGATTATTTGAAATAGAAATATTTGAGAGTGATGAACAACCAGCTAATGATTCTGGTAACTAAAAAAAATAAATTTTAAATACCAAAGGAAGGTAGAAGAGATGGAGGTATTGGAAATCAAAAAAAGAGGGGGGGGGATTAGGAAATAACCCCAAACGATGGAATTTTGAATTAGGAAATTTTTTTATAATTTTTCAGAATTCAGATCCCAAATTTAATACCAAAAAATTATTCAAAAAAACATAAACATCCCTCCAACCAAGAAATAAACAAACAAAACTTTTTCCAAATAATTTCCAGAAACATTCAAAACCTCCAATTTCCTCAAACACCCCAATTCATCAGGCAATTCACTTAATCTATTTTCACTTAAATGTAATTGTCGAAGCATAACAAAATTGCCAATCGAAGGGGATAAAAGTTTTAATTTATTTGAAGTTAAATCAATTGTTCTCAATTCTTCTGATAACTTTTTCAAAAAAATAAGAATAATTTTAACTAAAAATATTTAAAAAAACCTCATCAATTAACGGCGACATTATTTTCATTCCTGTCCCTTTTAAATTTAAAGTTTTGCTTTTTTTAGCTTGTTCCAAAGCTTTTTGAATTATTGCTGTAGATGGCTTTTCTCCAACTGATTTAATTACTTTTTGAATTTTTTGAGTTGTTGAAGATGATGAGGATGGATTATTTGAAGTATTTTCGACATTTCTTCCATCTGATTTTGTTGATTCATTTCCCATTGAAAGGTTTTAAATATAAAAAAGAAAATTACCTAATTAAAATGTCATCAAATCGCCGGGACAGAGTTTGGAGCCCGATTAACTAATTTTTTAAACAGTTATCACGCTCTCTAGTGACCCAACCGGAAATTTAAGCCTTTTCAGAGTACAGTTACCGTATTTGCTAAAATAATTACACAGGGTAATTATTTATTGTTTCAACCTCTCGTTGGAGGGAGTAATTAAAAAGGAGGGGGTAATTATTTGAGAAAGGGACATTATTTAAGCATTTACGGTAATATATAGTATTTTTGATGTATAGTTTCCATGGTTACCCGAATTTACAAATTTTAAATACCCCATCTATTTAGTACATGTTAAAAATAAAAAATGTTATTCCCAAAAATATTTGGTATTGGAATTGGGGTAGTTATTTTAAGTTTAATTTGGGTATTTTGTTTATTTGGTTTTTTTAATTCTACACGTAAAAAAGGAATGTAAGTATTTACAGTCATCGACATAAAGATAGGGGCAAGTGTAAATGAAATGAAAATTGACTATTTTTAAGTCAAAAAATAGGTTCTATATAGCAATCGAAAGCTCTATTCGTATCTCAGTTGACATGTTTCTACATTTTTCATGAAATTGAAAATTGGCCGAGATAATCCGGATCTACCGGATATACCAAATCCCATAATCTCGGAAAAATTTTTCGGAAAAAATTTAACAAACCCATTTGATAAAGAATATTTTTGTGAGTATTTACCAAAAAACCGCTTAGAAATATCTTTTTCCGGTCCAGAGATATGATTTTTTGAAAATGGCATTTTTCGCCTATTTTTGCAAAAAATTCAATTTTTAAGGGAAAAATGCCATTTTCAAAAAATCATATCTCTAGTCCGGATAAAGATATTTTTAAGCGGTTTTGTGGAACATACTCAGAAAAATATGCTTTATCATTTGGGTTTGTTAAATTTGTTCCGAAAAATTTTTCCGAAAAAGTGGGATTTGGTATATCCGGTAGATCCGGATTATCTCTGCCAATTTTCAATTTCATGAAAAATGCAGAAACATGTCAACTGAGATACGAATAGAGCTTTCGATTGCTATATAGAACGTATTTTTTGAATGAAAAATAGTCAATTTTCATTTCATTTACACTTGCCCCTATCTTTATGTCGATGACTGTAAATAAAATTTAAAAAAAATTATTTTTATTTATTTAAAGACAATTGGGAATTATTTATTTAATTTTTGGTTTATTTTTAACATTTATTTTAATTTTATGGCCAAGAGAAGAATGTAGCAATAAACAAAATATTCACAAAAATTATTCAGGTATTTTTTAAAAAATATTTAAAAATTAATTTTTTTTTAAATAGAAAATGCCCAACAAAAAATCTCAATTGATTTACTTGCAATTCCACGTTTATTAATTTGTTTATTTTTTATTTTTATATTTTCTTTCTCTTTATTTAAATTATTAAATAATTATTTATTTAATTTTTATTCCCTTCCTCCACAAAAAAATTTATTTTAAATTAAACTTTTATTTTTGATAAAAAAATTTTCTTTAATTATTTTTTATTTTAATAATAAAATTCTAAAAAAATTCTAATTTCTATAATATTAAGTATTTTGTCATTTTTTAATTAAAATTTAGTTTCTTCTTGACCATTTAATTTATGTGAAAAAGAATTAATTCTTTTAATATTTTTATTTTTCTCATTATCATTTTGTAAAATTCCTTTTATTTGTTGATCATTTTGTAAAGTTTCTGGTCTTTTTATAATAAGGGATTGAAAAGTTAAAGACTCTAATAATATATGACGGAGAGCATTTGTTGACTGAAAAAATTAAAAATTTTATGCAGTAATCGGAGTTTAATCGGAACAGACGGATGTGTCGGAAATTGAACTACCCCAAATGTCGGAACTTAGATATTTTAAAAAATTTTCGGAAATAGGAAGAAAATCCAAAAAGTTTTTTTTATTTTATATATAAACCTTTACCAATTGAACATCAGCCATTAATTCGTATTGAGCACGTTGATGGAGAGCATCCAATGCTCGAAGAGCTATATCAGCATAACCATTAATTAATGCAAAATTTAATCCATTAATTGACTCGATAAAAAAATGTGAAGGAATACTTCGAATTCTTGACTTTCTTTTAAAATAATTTAGACAAATTTTAATTTTGGAAAAAAAACCTGCTAAAATCTGCCAAAATTTCAGTAGAAGCCTGTTCTTTAAGTATTCTTTGTCTAAAATCACTTTCTTGAAAAGAAAATCCACTTCTACAAATATATAATAAAGAATGACATAAAGATCTACAAACAACTTCTGTTGCCATATTTGATAAAAGTTGATTAACCTTTAAAAAAAATTTTTTTTGAATATTTCTAATTTATATATTACAGTTCTAGTTAATCTTGTAAGCACTAAAAATCTATTTTCGGCAACAATTCTTTCAATTGCTGGGAAAGGGCCTATTTGAACAGTACTTTTTGAACGACCCTTAAAATTTAAAAAAATACTCTTTTTTTAAACTTTAAAAACAAACTCTTTGAAATAATCCACCAGTTGTAGAACTACAAGCTCCGTAACTACTACTTATTCCTGTTGAAGTTGTTGGCGTTGTTGCAGAAATAAATTTTTGATTTTGTCCATCTAATCTTGCTGAACTTCCAATTGTTTTAAGTGGCTGTTTTTTCTTTTAAAAATATTTAGATTTAAAAGGATGCGATTTTTGAAAGAAATTTTGCTAAAAAAATTCTCTATGACGTCCAAAAAGGACAAGAAATATAAAAAAATTTAATTTTCACCAACTAATTCAGTCGTTTCTTCAGGTAAAACACAAATTTGAATGCTACTACTACATTGTGCAATATTTCCATAGCCACCAATTTTTAAATTATTCTGCCCTGTAGAAGCACTGTTAGTTACTGGTTTGTGTGGAATAAGACGAAGGGAGGGAAGAGAAACTTCATCAAACTAAAATAAGTTTAGAAAAAATAAATACAAATATTTACAATAATTACTCTTTTAGCCATTGAAGGAGTACCAGGGCCAGCAGCTAAAATTTCCTCATTGTAGATTGCAAGAAAAAACATTTCTAGCATTTTTGCTGAAGCATTCCAACGCTTTGTTAAAGACTAAAAAATAAAAATACTTTGTTGTTTTAAAAAAACCTTTAGGTAAGCATGGATAAATGTTGGGACTAATTGAAGAACAAAACAACGAGCTATACCTAAAAATGACTGTGTAATTTATCGAGAACTTTAACAATATTTATCGAAAATTTTTAATTTTGTTTTTTCTTATTCAAATCCACAATTTTCCTATTCGCTAAATAGTCAAAGTATTTATTTTTCCATGGTAGATTTTTAATTTGGAAATTTAACAGAAAAAGGTTGCGGACTTTCCCTGATTAAATTTTAGAAAATATTAAAATTTATTTACAAAATATTCCAAAAACAAACCAATTTTGTAGTAAAGAGAAAGTATTTGTGTTATCAGAGGTTCACTAAGTCTAGGATCATCAAAATTACACATAAAATAATTAAGTAACATATTCGTTTGTGGTGCCAATTTTGAGAGAATTTTACTCCATTTTTGAGCTTCTGGGCCAGTTGACAGAAATGCCTTAAATATTTTTAAATTTTAGAGAAAATAATTCTAAAAACTTGTTCTCGTTGATTTCTTCCACTGTCATTAAAGAAAATTTCGTGTAGATTAGCAAGCCAGTCTTGAAGCTGTTCATTGTTCATTTGTTTAAATTTTTAGAAGATTCTTCACTGAAGGGCAAGAAAGTACTCAAAATTTATTCTGACCCAAGAATAATTGAAAATAAACATAAATCAGTATATATTTAAAAATATAATTATTATAATTAAAAACAACATTTTTCAAAAATTTATAACTAACAAAAATAAAAAGTTAAAGTAAAAATATTGCCATAAACAATAAATAATTTAAAACCAAAAAAAGTGAAGTTTAAATAAATAGAGAAAGAATTTTAAAATAATTTTAAATGTGTTCATTTAAAAAAAATTAAAATAAATATAAATTTGGCTATAATTGTTAAATAAATTAAAGAGAAAACAAAAAAAGTTTTCAAAAATATTAAAACCATCCAAAAAGACAAAAAAAATCAAAATAAATATTTTACGTATTTCCTAGTCAAAATTTAAATTTTGTCTGTAATCTTTACATTTCCATTGCCATTATAATAAATCAATTCAGCCGTCCCATCTTCTGATTGTTTTATACCATTTGAACGTTGATAATAATTCTTTTTATAATTATACCAATTCTTGTATTGAGAACTATAACGATGATCTCGCTGCTGCAAACGTGGCCGAAAATTATTTGAATTACAATTGCTGGTTGATTGTTGTGGTGCCTCTTCTTGATTTTTCACCTTTATATAAAAATTTATATTTTTTTGATTATTTTGAACCCTTTCGCTGAAGGAAGATTGAGAGGGAGGGGGAATAAAAAATAATTGTATATGTTAAGATTAATCATCAAAACAAACAAATACTCATAAAAAGCCCTATTCTACAATATATTCTTTAAAAAATTTAAAATGATGAACAAATACTTAAAGTAAAAAAATATTTAACCTCCGGCTCAATTCCTTTTGACTCTTGCTCGTCCTTATTTTTTTGTTTCTCATTTTCCGTTTCTCCTTCTTCTTGTTGTTTTGTAGTCACATTACTAACAACATTAATATCAAGGCTGTCGCCAATATTTCCCTCACTAAAATCAAAAAAGTTTAACAATGAAAACCAAATAATTTAGATTATGGAAATCCTTAATCCACAAAAAATACCAAAGCTCAATGAAATCCTCCTAAAAATTTTTTTGTCACACACTCCCCAATCCCCAAAGTTAAAAATTTTAAGCGACAGCCCTGGCATTGCCATTTTCTTTATCGTCTTCGTTGTCACTCCATCCACTAGACGAGCCCCAATCATCTTCAGGTGAACGTGCCGGCAATGGCTGGCATGTAATTGGATGTTCAGAAAGAACTAAAACTTGGTATTGTGGCCGTGGGCGAATTCTACGATTGTTATTGTTGTAATTCCATCCATGATTATTTCGTCGACGTTCACGTTGGTTATTGGCACTCTCTCGGTCACTATCATCGGAACTTAAAAAATATTATTTAGAGAATCTCTTTAAAAAATTAAAACAAACACAGGCATAGGCAAAACAACTGGTGGGGGGCTAGCCATACCTCCCCCTCCACCACCCCAACCTCCAATGTCATCAAAATCCCAATTATCTCCATCTCTAAAAGGTGAAATATGCCCATCTTGTTCTTCAAGTTGATAAGAAGCTATCTGGTTATTTAGATCAGAACGAAGTTCCTCCAACTAAAAAATAAAAATAACAAAGAAAAATTAAAGAAAAAGAAAATCCTACTTTAACTAAAATATCTCTATAAGTATCCCCAGCTTGACGTAATTGCGCTTCTACTGCAGACATTTCACAACGCAAATCTTGAACCCGCTTATCTAATCGACGTTGAAGAGTGCCATAAGTAGGCCAGTTGTGGACAAGAGCATCAAACGTTGAAACCTAACAATAAGAATGTAAACAAAAATTTAAAAAAACCTCTTCATAAAAATATTCTAAATTTGCGGGGCCAATAAAATGTTGCGATCCCGGCCATTCATTTTCCACTTGTTGCTCATCTGCTATTTTTTCCTCAAGTGTTGGTTCAGAATCAATGTCATTAACGAGAATATTCATCCATTCCAAAAGTTCTAAAATTTAAAAATATTTTAGATAAATTTGCCGCATTTGAACCACTGATATAATAAAAAATTACCCGTCAGAACAATATTCTTCCCAAGTCGTTTATAATTGGCATAAGTGTTCTTGCGACATATCCCACACTGAATAGTACTTTTGTTCATACCCAACTTCCGGATGCAAACTAGACAAAATGTGTGGCCACAGTTTAATGAAATGGGGCATCGAAGACATTTTGAATAAGGCTAAGGGCAAATACTTTCTTCTAAACTTTCAAAAACTAAAAATACCTCAAAACAAATTTTGCAAGAAAATAAAGCACGAGTTTCAGAATTAGGCAACTCAGAGCAACGTTCATGTACATTTTCAGACATAATTGTCGACATGGTTACTGTCCTCTGTAAATTAAAATTTCTTATAATTAAACAAAATTGATTAGAAATAATTAAAGCAAAAGTGTAATGCTATAAAATGAACAAAACAAAAATAAAAAAAATAAAATTGTTTTTGTTGTAAAACGTATAAAATTAAAGATTAATTTTTAAGTAAAGTAAAAGACAGGAATGATTTAAAGTGAAAAAAATAATGAGCAAATGTGTGCAATAAATACTTCGTTTTTTTTAAAAAAGAAAGGAATTTTTTTAAAGAAAAGTACATAAAAAGATTGAAGATTAAATAAAGTTTTTTATAAAAATTTATTTTTTAAGGCAATTCTCTTCTGGATAAAGCTTTTCAATAAGAAGTTGATATAACGAATCTGCATCGGTAAGGCAAAAATTGGAGGAATTAATAAAATATTGTTCAGCTTCTCCAAAAACAAAATTAAATTCTGAATAAAATTTGTTGTTTTGTAATTCTCGGAAAGAAATTAATTTATTATTGAAAACATGCTGGCCACGTTGAATTCTCGGTAATTGCTTGGAAGATGTTAAGTTTTGAGAAATGAACAAATGAATAATATTTGTAATTAATTTTAGTCTGAAAAAATGATTACAATTTAAGTTCTTAAAATCAGTTTAAACCTTGTAGAAAATAATTGTCGACGTGCTAATCTATTTGTAACAAGTGAAAGAATTCCCCCACTAACACTCTCCTCTGTATAAACTCGATGAAGCCAGCTAATATATTCATCAAAATAATTGTAGAATAACACTAGAGAAGGATTTGGAAGTGTAAATAGACTAATACAAATTCTTTGCCATTCTCTGACACAAAGAATAAAAGAAGGCTCGGATTTGGTTACAAATCTAAAAATAATAATAATAAAATATTTTAAATTGTAATAAAAATATACTTTGGTTTAATATTCAAAAGAAAATGAGAAAGCCGTTTTAATCTTGACAATAGCGCAGTTTCCTCAGTCTTAAACTTGTTCTGTTCTAAATATGCGTAGAGAACAAGAAAACGTGGACTAAAATGAAAATGTTTAGTAATTTACTAAAAAAATACAACTTTGGAACAATAAATAGTTGATCAATCTGATGTTTCGACAATTGAACCCATTTAGAAATTTCATTCCAATTATGAGAAATGATACTATTATTTCCTTTAAAATAAAGAGTTGAAAATAATTATTAATTAAAGTTTACTTTTAAAATAAGCATTTATACAACTTTCAGCAATTCCGAGACTAAATTGATCGTCTAACTCATTAGGAATTTTCTCAAAATTTTTTGAAATATTAGCAAAGAGAAGTATAAGAGGAGAGTCAGGATGTGCTTCTATCCATTCAGTAAGTTTAGAATATAAATGTTCAATAAATGTAAGGCACTTTTTCTCTTGTATATTGCCTCGATGCTGATTAAAATATTCAGCCCAAATTTTAATAAATTCACAAACAAAATCCTGATATTCTAATTTGTTATCTGTAAAGAAAAAATTATGCTTTGCGTTGAAAAATTATTTTATTCTATAACCTGCAGAAACTACAAGAAAATTGGCTTTATCCAAAAGTTCAGAATAATATTTTAACTTCTGGTCCGATTCAATTGTATTTGAAGAAAGTCGAAGAAGGAGGGTCAATTGAGTTCGAATGTAAATTGCCTGCTTTTTTGGTATTTCCAATTCTTTTTGAGAAATTTGTGACGGCAAACGCACATAAAATGAAATTTTTAAAGAAAATACTTTCTAGATTTATCGGGTTATCCGCCCCCATTTCTTTTTTTGTATTTTCTTTTATCTTTCTCAAAAGGATCGATTACAAATGACCAAATGCTTATAATTTGGAAGGTCTTTGAGGATCCACAAAATTGAGACACAGAAAATCGAAGACTTAGAAAGCTATTTTTCGTTTGTATGACAGGCATGATTACAAAAAAATATTTTCTGCCAGTGTAAGTAATAAAAATATGGCGATAAACCCATCAGAACATTGTTATATTTAAAATACCGGAATCGTAGAAACATGACAAACTTGTCGCCAAATTTCTAAAAAATATTGTTGAGCCTCATCTAAAGAATTATTTCCAGTAAACCAGTCTTCTGAATTTGGAAAAGTAGTAGATAGAAACGTTCCGACCTTTTCAATTGCTTCAGACTTCACGTAAACCCATTGACAATTATCACTAAGAAATTTAATTTTGTTGCACATTGTAGCACGAGAGCGCTTAAAAACAAATCATAATTAATTAAATAATAGCCTCTCTACTTTATAATTTGTCCTTTTCACAATACATTTAACAATTATTGAAAGCAATAAAGAATGAAATGTTCGAGTTGCATCCAATGGATGATATCCACACAAATATTGTTCTACAAGACCAGGCCAAGGTAACCGAACAAATATTTCAACAATTAAAGATGTAATATAATTATTACAAGAAGAGGATTCAGTTAATTTATCAGAATAATCTAATAATTGATCAAAAGTACCAAAATCGAGCAAAGTTGGCCAAAACCGGCTCCAATTTAATGCAATTAATTTACTTTCCTTTAAAAATATTTTAATATTTAATTTGAATTTACAAAAACATACATAAACAGAATAAATATAGAGTAAGTTAGCATTTTGAGCTCCACTACTTCTTACATTTCTAAATTGTTCATTGACAAGTTTCGAAGTAAAATAATTCCAAAAGAGAGATTCTGGACATTCACGATCTGGTGGAATATAAAGAGAATGAGGAAGCCAAAGAAGAAAATGAATAAATTGTTCAATTATTTTTGAAGCAATTAAAGTGTCGTTGTTATTCCAAGGTGGCAAGTTTGAAATTGGAATAGGTTCAAGTAATGATGACCAACATTTTAGAGAAATATGAAAAACTTTATCCAATTCTTAAAAGTAATTATAATTTAAAAATAAAAAAAAATTAATTTTAACCTTTCTCCATAATTCCAGCAGGAGCATCAGCACGAAAAGAAAATCGAACATATGAACGAAGAAAAAACTCAGACAATTTACAAATATGTTCTAGATAAGGCGACCACACAGTAAAAAGACTTGTGGTTAATTCTCTTCTTGAGGAAATTAATTGACCTTCAATTACGTTAATACATTCCAAAGCCTGAAAAAAAAATTAAAATTTAAATAAAAATTAATTAAAAAAAACCTTTTCAGCATCTAATTCTAAAAACTCTGAATTCACATTCTTCGAATTTTGTTGATTTAATAAAGAATAATCTTTTGATAATATTGAGTCGATATCTAAATGTTTCGAAATATTATCAAAAAGAGACACAGGAATATAATGTTTATCACAGCCACTCAAAGCCAGACGAAGTCCATTTGTGAAATTAAATGGAAAATGATGAAACATACTAAAATTTACAGAAAAATCGGTAATCTTTTTAAATTTAACTAACGTATGTAAATAATGTGATAAACAAAGCTCTTGTAGAGATTCATCGTTTGAACTTCGACTAATTGTTGCTGCAACCAAATTTTCGAACATAACGGGAATTAATGACTGAAATTGATTGCTTGGCAGCTGTCTTCCAGCATGTTCAATGTCTAAACGACGGAGCAAAGAAAGTGCAGCTTTTGAAGTGTTAGGTTGTCGAACAGCCAAAGATAAATTAGAATAAAGTTTGGCAAGTAAATCTGGAGGTTGGACACAATGTGGAGTAAAATGTTCTACCAATAGATGATTAAGAGGATTTCCTGCAAGAACGACAGCCATTAAATTCATTTGCTCTTCAGGCCTATTTGCAATAAAAGTCTGAAATTATTTATGAAATATTAGAAAGTTTCCAAGTTTTATTATTATTATTACAGATCCAAGGTTTTTCAGACAAGCAGACAAAACATCCATTCCTGTTGGAAATAAAAGTTGATCTCCTTGAACATTTGAACAAATCCCATAGAATAGACGTAGGCCCATTTGCAAAAACTGCTGCCTATCATTATCCGAAAAGTTTGAAGATAAATTAGGCAAGGTAGAACACGAATAAAAATACTTTCGTAGATCTCTAAAATTGTGAAATTTAGGTAAATAAGATTTAAATTTTATGATAAAAATATTATTACGTGCAAAGATATTCAAGACGAGCAGATATTAATGCCAAATGATTTGCTCTAGAAAGTATTTTTGCTGTCTCAAATTCTCGTTTTTGTCTATTGTCATTCATTTTGTCGGCAATTTCTTGTTGATATTCAAAAGGTTTTACCTAACAAAATTAAGACGTGTAAGTAATATTAAATAAACAAAACCAATTGTTCATGTATTCCAGGTCTTGGACAATTAGTTACTTGTAATATATTTCCACATCGAAGAGTAATTTGTAATTTCCTTTCAAATTGCTTATATAATTGTTTAAAAAGTTCAATATAAGTTAAATTTGATTTATCAACAAAATCTTTTATATCCAAAAATGATCTAAAAAATATAAATTTATTTAAAAAAAAAAGAACTAAAACTTGGCAGCAATATTTAATTCTTCCATGCGTGAAATAAAACGCTGAACTGTATCAGATGAAGGATCGGAAAAGCTTGTAAAAGGATTAAAAGATTTAAATCCGAAAGTTGATTTGTTTTGAATAAAATCAAAAATTTTGTCAGGAATTGGCAATTTTGTATCAATAATCAATACAGGTTTTGGCTTTACATTATCTATATTTTCGACGTTTAATTCAAATGAAGCGAAGAATTCAGTCAAATTTTTATATTCTTTATTGAATTGTTTAAAAGAAGCGTTAGAACCATTTGATAAATGACATAATTTGACAAAAAGCTGTAAAAACAGAAAATAAGTATATGTATATGTAGGTATGACAATTTCCCTTATTTCGAGTTTTTAATTCCGAAAATTTTGTTCCGGAATACCTTTGATATGTAAAAGTGTATTAAATATTTACGTTTGCTCGTTGCTGAAGAGACTTTCCATGTTGTGTTTGATCAATAAACTCTTCCCAAATTTGCTAAAATTAACTCAACTATTACAGAAAAACATTAAAATTACCATATTGCCAGAAATAATTAATTGAAGTAAATAATCCATAGGCAAATCACAATAACTACTAATTGGTAGTGAAGCCTCAAAACAACGCTCAGAACTTATCCACAAATCAAAAGCTCTTAATAAAGCATTTGTTTGAATTGGAGCAGTTGAAGGATTAATTCTATCATCACTGACATTACTACTTGAATTGCTATTTTTATGTCCATTAGAAGAATTTTGCAAAACATTTTTACGAAATTCATCAAATAATTTTTCACTTTGCTTGCATTTGTAAAATTGCAAACCCGGACAGAAAATGGTCCTTAAAGTAAAATAATTAAATTAACTAATTAATTAAAAAATACATTCCAGATTTCCTTCGTTGGAATAAATTAATAGCCAATTGTTGAAGTGCTAAAGTAAAAACAGGATGTTTGAAGTCTTTTGTGGAATCACTGGATTCGATACACAACTGAAGCCAACGAAAATAAGGTAAATTATCTACAGTAAAATTAATTCCAGATTTTGAAGAAGCTTTCTAAAAATTAACACATTTTTCATCACAAAAAATTTCAAACCTTCACAACATCTTCGAGAGAACGATTAGAATATTTTGGAAATGATTCGTAGAACTGAGCAAAAAATTCAGAAAATTCTTGTTGCTCAGCACAAAGTAATAAATAAGTTGCCCATTTTGAGACAGAAAAAAGATTTGAGCTAATAAGTTGAGGGCGAATATTTGATGAAAACCAAGAGAAAGGACCAGAAGAAGACTTCTTCCATTGCTGATTTTGTATTTTATATAATTTTTGCACCAGCTCAATTGTTCCAAAAAGTTCATTATGGTCAAAGAAAAATGCACATTCTGTTAAACATCCAATTAAGAAAAGAATATTTTTATCATCATTCCATTTATAGTTTGGTTTTTGACATGTTAACAATTGAAGCCAAGTTAGTGTTAATTCCCTCCTTTGCTCAATTTGAATGTTAGAAGTATATATTTGATACTGTAAAAGTTTAATTTAAACAATTAAAAATAATTGTAATATACAATGATTGCCGAAGAGAGAAAAGTTATTACAGGACCAGGAAATTTATCACCACCAGTAAAGATCTGTAAAGCATTATAAGCATACGATGTGTCGTCGGCATGCAAAAGGCGTTCAAAACATTCACAAAATCTTTAGAAAAAAATAATTAAATTACTTAAGGATATAAACAAACATCAAATTTCCCGTAAGTAAATGAATACGTGACGAAAATGTAGCTACTGCACGTACCAAAATAACTAAAGCCGCATAATGACATGAAGAATTAACTAATTCCAAAAAGTAACTAATCCCAGTCAACACAAATTCATTTGGGCTAAAAATAAGTTTAATTTACAGAAATATTAATTTTAAAATCACCAAGAAAGGCATTTTTGTATGCAATAAACAAAAAATGCCGTGAGATCGTTTGGAGAAGAAGGTGCATTCAACTATTAAATAAAATAATAACTTAATGTAAAGTAAAATTAACATTTTCTGATATTTTAAGTTTGATTAAAATATCCCAACAGAATCTATCAAACATTTGTTCAAGATCTGGACATTTGGTTGCCAAACGAGAAATTTTGTTAAGAGGCTTAGAAATAAGACTATTTCGTTGTTTACAATGAACAAAATGTGCCTTTTAAGAGAATATTTAAAAATGAGAAAATGGAGTAGAATATGTACTTTAACTAATGTTTCAGCACAGATATTATGGACTTCTATCGGGATCGAAACATCAGCAAATGTTGATGACCAATTCATTGAAGAGAAAACTAACCTGTAAATTGAAAAAGTTAATCATTTAATAAAAGCAATTCTCTGAAAAAAATACCTCGCAATAGCGGATGCTGGATGATTAACTGGTCTCTGAATAAGCCATTTACCAAGTCGGTCAGTGACATCTTCACAACAAAGAACACATTTATTTAAAGGAACATTTTTGAGAATATTAACGGTATAATCATCTAAATGGTCCACATAACGATCAATATATCTCAATATAGGACTAAAAATAATAGAATATATTTAAAGCCTTTCAATAAGACCTGAGCAAATTTGGATTTCTTTCAAGCAAAATGGCCATTGCTTCAGACCCAACCTTATATAAACTTTGTCGTGTATTTTCATTAAGAAAACAAATATCAATTAATTCAGTAACAAAATGCAAAACATCTTGTTCAGAATGAGAAACAATTGATGCCAAAGCTTGTACAGTATAAGTAATATCATCACTTTCTCGCAAATTTGTGCCACTACCCAATTGATCAACTAATGGGGAACAAGATTTTAATGTATTAAGTAATTGACAATCAGGAATTAAATAAAGAGAAGAAACTGTTGTAGAATTTTTATTTGGCAATTCACGAAGTAATAATTGACAACGAAGACGACAATTTTCAGTTATAGTGTCATATGGAAGATTAACGAGAAATTGACGAATTGCCGCGCTAAAAAAAGATTTAAAAAATTTAATTAAAATTTTAATACTTATTCTTTGAAGTAAGATAAAATATCGACTGTAGCATAACTCTATTCACTTCATTTTGCATTAAACGTCTTTCAGTATCTTCTAAATCTGTCCGAATTAAACGCCAATATGTGCAAAAACAAACAATAACTTTGCTAAAATTAAAAGTAAAATTGTTCAGTTAATACCTATTTTACCTAATAATATCAGCAATTCTTTTAGAAAATCCAGGCATTGCACAATAAGTGTTAAGACCATCATCAAGAATTTTAATAAGAGTTCCAACAAAAGAAACCAGAGAACAAAGAATTTGGAGTCGAATACCTTCTGAAAATTAAGAAACCCGTCAATATTTTATTTAAAATCCTTACTATGTATTAAAGTAAAATATCGAAAAGCAATGCCAAGTAATGGCCTCACAGTAAATTGAGCAAGCACTTCAATTAAATTTGCTTCGCTTATATCAGTCAATTTTCCATCTTCCTAAATAAAGTACTATCTAATATTTTTAAGAAACAATAAATAAACCATTTCTCCACTTTCAGAGACCATATTCCAACTATTTTCTCCTTCATAAAATCGAGTGATTGGCATTAAAAATTGATCACGATACCTGTGAAAATAACACAATATAAAAATTGACTGACGCAGTCATTAATTTTGTAAGTGTACAAAGAAATTCATATTTTGAATTATATTAGAGCAGAACTTTTCATATCGCGATTTTATCGCAACAGGGGTATACCCGCTCCCGAATGTTTGTTTTATCAACTAACGAGGATGAGATTAAAGATCGATCTACACTGTCCGTGTTTGTAATAAATGAACAGGCTGAATAACCTTGGATCATTTAGGTGAGATTAAATACACAAATAAAATAATTATGACAAGAGACTGAAACCCCAGACAAAAATATTCATATTTACTAAAAAAAACAAAACTTGCTTTATTGGTTGCATTAACATGTTAAGCATAGCAACAAAGTTGTCAATTGGTTTCTTTAATTCAAGAGTTGGGGTTGTCAAAAAAGTTTGAACCAAAGGAGCAGCCCAGTTTTCCAAAGGAGATGGAGTTCTTAAAATATGAGCCAATAAAAAGAATTGATCTTCACTTTTAGGAACGTCAAGTAAAATGGCAGCCTTTAAAATAGCATAAAAATTATTAATATTTTTAACAACATTAAAAACCAATTGTGTCATCCAATTAATTATAGATTGACGAAAGCGTTGTGGAATAAGAGGAAATCGTAAAAAATGAAACAAGTCAGACAACGCACCTCGTATTTCTCGTCTTATTGATGCTTAAATTAAAATTTAAAAAAATCAAATTAAAAATCTCTCACATTGTTCCAAAAGTCCAGACTCTCTAGAAATATTATTTTCATTGTAAAAACGTTCTCTCAATTCTGATATTGTCCACTGAATCTGGAATACGAGAGAACTGGCACGAACATTCTGACATAGACCAACATCAAGTTCACAGATAACTAAAGTATCCATAGCTTCTTTAAGTTGTATAAGCAATTCTGGGTGAATTTCTGCTTTTTGGTAATGAGTCTCTCCATAACCAACTCTATCACAACCACACTTACCCTAAAATTATATTTTTTCAACAAAGAATTTTAAAGTATGTAAATACCTGATGAACAACTTTATGATTGGAAATAGTCCAAACTCTTTCATTAACATTATGTGTTTCAGCAAGTTTTGAAGTTTTCAAATCATCATTTGATTGAATTTTTTCACAAGCATTTTTATATGCAATTAATAAATCATAAAGATTATAACGTGGTTCCAACTCGCTCTAAAATTAAATATAATTTTGTTTATTAAAAATATTTTACTTCATAAAAAGAATCAATAAAATCGTCAATAATCTCCAATTGATCATTATAATAAAATTCTAATAATTGCTGTTCACTAAGTAATTCAGCTTCACCCATTTCAGTTGATAAAGGTAAAGCACCAATCTCTTTCAAAGATGGATATTCTGATATATTAAATTTAAAAAAATTAAAAAATATAAGTCATACCAATTTGTGAGACTTCAATAGAATGCAGATTGATTGAAAAATCATTAATATCAGAAATTAAAGGATACTTTGGTAAAGAAATATTTTGCTCACAAATGACTGGCGTAGTCTCCTGTTGGAATTCGTTTAAACAAGATTCTTCCTGATAATTTGTAAATAAACAAAAAATTAAAACTAAAAATGCCTGAAATTGTTTCGAAGTTGAAGGCATTGCAGATTCCCTTTCATCATTTTCTAAGGGCTGCGTGATGGTCGAACTTTCTGCTGAATCTCTTAATTCTAAATTCATTTCGGGTTGATGTGAAAGCAATTCAGGCACTTCGGAAATATTTTCATCGATTGAACATTTACTAGAGGACTCTGAAATCCTTTAATTTATTGCTAAACCGAATATATTAAAATGCACCTGCAATGTCCTGCGGATTATCAACAGAAGATAAAAGTTCATCAAGTGTTGGAACTTCGGGAATTTGGCCACTAGGCTCTTCAATATTGTTTTCGCGTGATTTAGTTTTAGGCTTTCTAATCTTAGACGCTTCCATATTACTATAAATGACAACTTTTTACTATTCTAAAATTAAAATTATGCATTACTAAAATAAATAAACGTAAAAACGTTAGTTGTTACATATGACTAATTGTAAGAAATTAAAAGCAAATTCATTCTCCAAAAAGCGATAACAAAATGAAAACAATTAATAATGAAATTCAAAAAAATTACTTAAGATAGAATAAAAGGAAGCTGAGAGTAAATAACGAATTAAACAATTTTAAATAATTGACATGGAGAATATTTTTAAAAAATAGGCAGCAATTATTTATTTTGTGTCAATTCTATTTAAATATTCGTTTTTATTCAGCTCCTAATCCAGCAGCTCCAGCAGTCTCTGCACCACCAGCAGCAGACCCATCTTTTTTCTTTGTTCCGCTTACAATATCATCTATACGAAGTAACATAATTGCCTAAAATTTCAATAAAAGTATGATAAAATAATCAAAAGTATTTACAGTTTCAATGCTTGTCTTCAACGCTTGAAGTCGAACAACATAAGGATCCCAAATTCCGAGTTGATTCATATCTGCCAAATCACCAGTTTGACCATTAATTCCCCATGTCCAATTCTTTTCGCGATCCTGGGCATGTTTTGCGCGTAATGCTGTAAGTTGACGAATAACAGAACCTCCACAATTTTGTACCAATGTTCTCGGAATTATTTCTAAGGCATTTGCAATTGCTTTGTAAGGACCATTGTGAATTCCTTGAATTGATTTACTTTTCTCGGTCAAAGCCTAAAATAAAGAAATTAGTTAAAATATCTTTTCATTTTCTTATTCTAACAGTTAAAAGTGCCATCTCTAAAGCACCAGCTCCAGGAACAATTCGTGGTTTTAACATTACATTTCGAACACAACTAACAGCATCCTGTATATTACGATCGACCTCATTGATGATATCCTTGCTCGGACCCCGCAAAACAATAGTAACAGCAGTAGTCTTTTCTGAGGTGACCCATGTGAAGTATTCATCGCCGATTTTGGTTATTTCGAATAAATCAGCTTGTGTCCCAATATCAGATTCTTGCAAATCAATAGTGTCATTAACAATTCGAGCACCAGTCACACTGTTATTGAGAATTAAATTTTGGGTATATAAATGAAATGTCAAATTTACCGAGCCAATCGATTGTTGTCTGTTTTCTTCAAACGACGTAAAGCAGTTATTCCAGCGCGGACAAGATAATGCTGTGCAAGGTCAGAAATACCTTTTTCAGTAAAAACTAAATCAGGCTTCAATTTTATAATATCTTCACATTGACGACGTATTGCCTCTTCCTCCTTAAAGTTTATTTTGGAGAAGTTATATGATCAAAAAATTATGCAAACAATTTACCTGTTCAAGTACAAGGCTAAAATCATTTTCTCGCATAATTTCAAGCGCAGTCTGACTTTCACCCTTTTTATATTCCAAAGGACAATCAAGAAGTATAATACGTGGTTTTTCAATACGACGACTCATTTTTGGATGAACAATATCCTAAAATAAAAATTTAAGAATAATTTAAAATCAATTTAAAAATACTTTATTCAAAACAACTCCTTTAACTATTTGACTATCCTCAATTGAACCACCAGGAATTTTTTCAATACGACAATAACGTTTGATATCAATTTCACTCGATCCATTGCTTGTGATAGTTATCGAACGAACAGCTTGAAGAGCAATATTAACAGATAAATCCAAATATTTTGCAAGCATTTTAGTGCCCAATGAAGACTTTATTACAACAATTAATTCATTTTCGTTGTTCAAATCAACAGGCTTGCTAAATTTTTAAAATTTTAAATTAAATAGATAATCAAAATTGCCTGAATTTATCCTCAATCCATTGAGTCATGTCATCTAAAGCCATACGATAAGCCTGGAATAAGATGTTTAATAATTTAAGTATTTTAAGAAAAGTAGGAATTTTCTCGCCTTTATGTAAGGCGAAGAAAATTTTCGGACAAATAAGAAATTCCATTTACCTGAATAATCATAGTTGGATGAATTCCTTGTTCAAGAAATTGCTGTGCATGAGCCAAAAATTCTCCCGCCAAAATTATAACAGAAGTTGTTCCATCACCAGTTGCTTCATCCTGAGTTCTTGCAATTTCTATCATTGTTTTAGCTGCTGGATGTTTAACTGTGATTTCGCGTAAAATTGCATTTCCATCATTTGTAAGGACAATTCCACCCATTGGATCCATTAACATTTTTAACATAGCTTTTGGTCCAAGGCTTGTACGAATTACATCGGCAACCATCTTAAAATCAAAGAAAATAGTAGCCGGTTACGTCCGAACATTTCGTTTTAGAGCATAAATCTGACGGATACTTACCTTTGCAGCATTAATATTTTGTGATTGAACTTTTGATCCTTGCTCTCTTTCAGCAGATTTACTCAAAACCAATAAAGGAGTACCACCAACGCGAAGCATTTTTGTATTTAATTTCTGAATAAAATTTAAAAAAAGCTTATTTTGAAATTATAAAGTAAAATAATCGTTGATTAAACAAAAAAAACACCAAAAATTAAAATGTTTATATAACTTTATCAAAAAATTAAACAAGTGAAAAACAGTATCTAAAATCAGAAACCACTTCTGAAAAATCTTGTTTGATCGTTTTGATGTCTAGGATAATTCGATTGTTGTGGCGGTGGGAAACGATTACCAGGATTCTGAAAAAAATAATAGAATTTCAAAAAATCATTAAAGACATGTACATTCATTCTCGGGGCTGATTGTTGGGCAAAATATAGTTGTTGTTGCTGTTGTTGAGAAAACAAGTTTGGAGGTTTATTAGCATTTTGTAAAGATTGTGGAGGCGCTTGTGCATTATATGAATGTTGATTGGAGGGTCTATTTGGCTTTCTTCCACTACTTGAAAAATTACTCGAACCAGACTTAAAGCACAAAGTTAAAAGAAAAATAAATTTAAAAGACCTGTTGATTGTGTTGAAAAAATTGATGTTGTGGTTTTTGATGATGCTGATATGAAACAGGATTTGATGAATGTTGAAGAGAATCTGTATTAATTTCATTGGTTTCAGGCGGTACAAGACGTTTTCTTTTTGCTTGATTACCAAATCCGCTTTGAGCAAAACCGCTAGTGGATGCCTTGAAATAAATTCATTGGAATAATTAAAAATTTTCAATTCGTTACTTGCTGTGGCTGCTGTGAAAACGATTGTGAAGAAGATTGTTGTTGTGAAAATGAAGAAATAGTTTTTGAAAGTGGTTGGTGCTGGCGTTGCTGTGAAGATTGCATTCGAACTACCGGAGCTTGTCCAGCAACAGCATTATTTCCTTTTATTCTTTGTGTTCCTCCAGAGCCGGAAAATTGTTGATGGTGTTGTCCAAAATTTGAATGCTGAGACTTTGGTTGTTGTTGAAAGGCATTTAATGGTTTTCTTGGTTGTTGATGCATTGGCTGAGATCCTTGACTGCTGCCACTGCTATTATGAGTAGGAGCAGCAGGAGCTATAGGTCTTTTCCTGTTTGCATGAGCACCACATCCAGAAGTATATTCGAACAAATTCGTCTAAAAACAAACGCAAAAATAAATTTAAAATAAAAGCCAAAACCCCTTTAAGCTTGTCAACTAGGCCTTTAATATTTTCAGCAGAAAGTGGAGCTTCCCAAAAGAAATTATGGTCAAGTGCTTCTTCAGCTGTTGGTCGTCGTTCTGGGGGAAGAGATAACATTTGATCAATAAGAGAAATTGCTTGCTCGTTGTGCTAAAAAATTCAGATAATTTTGCAAAATTAAAAAATAAACCTCAAGAAACATTAACAATTTCTCTCTAACTCGACGTGGATAGTTTTGTGGAAGTGCGTTATTCAAAGCAGAATGCATTTCAGAACCACTTGCTTTTAATTTTGAATATAAAGGTAAGGCTTCACAGCCTTCCCATGTCTGACAATTTATTGATCCACACAATTTAGCAATCCTAATTAATTGTTCTTGTTCAGTGTTCCCCTTAAAATGAACATTATAAAGAGTCTAAAGACTGAAAAAAAACCTGTAAAATTGGAGACCTAGTCCAAAGTTCAGAAATTATACATCCAGCTCCCCAAATATCAATTGAAGGTCCATAACTACTTGAACCAAGTAATAATTCAGGTGGTCTATACCAAAGTGTGACGACGCGATTTGTATATCGGTAATCTTGTTGTTCTTAAAAAATGAGAATATATTATATTTTTAATTAAAAATATGCAGTTTTCTCATAATTAGAGTTTTTAAATTTAAATAAGAGACTCATTAATTGCATAAATCCACACTTGGAATACCCGAATCTCCAACCACAATAAAATAAAAGTGTAAAAAACTTACTAATCATTAATCGAGCCAACCCAAAATCTGCTAGTTTAAGAACTCCTCCAGCAGTTATTAATACATTTGCTGATTTCATATCTCTATGTAAAATATTGCTTTTGTGAATTTTGTTCAAGCCTTCGAGAATGTGCTTAGCCATTGTTTTAATTTCAACTAAACTGAATTTTATTTTTTGATTACTAAGTAGTCCAGCCAAATCATGTTCACAAAAAGTAAAAACCAAATAAAAAGAAAAACGTTCTCGTGCATTCTTTTCTGAATTAAACAAAAACTATTAAAATTAAAAAAGTAATTCTTACGCTTGCAAGTGCAGACATCGATTAATTCAGTTATATTCGGATGTCGAAAAAGCTTAAGCATTTTTATTTCACGTAATGCAGTAATTGGAAACTGAAAAACTTTTCATAACATTTTTTGTTTCTTTTGCCACTTACCCCTTCTTTCTCATTTTCCATTAGAATTTTTTTCAGAGCAACAAATTGTCCAGTTCTTTTACATCTTGCCTTGAAAACTTCCCTTAAATTGGTCAAAATATGGGTTAAACCATTAACCCAAGTACCCGAACGTTCCTTGCCCAATTTTCAATAATTGTTCATAAAATAATTGCACATCATTAACATAGGGGCAATTAAAATTTTCAATGTAATTCACCAATTTTGTGGAAATTTTGCACTCTTCCAACAATTGCTAAAAAAAGGCTATTATTAAATTTATAAATAAATATTTAAACCTGAACTTTAGCATCATATCCAGCTGGATTTACCATTATCGCATCTAATTTTTTTAATTTTTAAAGATCATAAAACTTCTGATAAAGAATCCATATATAGGGAAAATCTTTAACACAAATCGACTCAATAAACGGAACCGAGAAAACGGGACGCCTTGTTCTTCCGCAAGAATGCGCGAAAAACAGAATCAAGACGTGATTTCTGAGGATACGGACTGTATTTACGTATGATTTGTAATAGAGGTCGGCAAAATAGTGTTTGCGGGATCCCGCAGGATAAAATTTTTTAAAAAATCTTTGCGGGCCAGGATCCCGCAAAATCCCGCGCGGGATCCCGTCCCGCGCCGACCTCTAATTTGTAAACAAAAAATTGTCAAGTCTTGCTACAAAAGTGCGCGACAAAGTGACACTAACTCTTTGAGTCCGATAAATCGGTAAATTCAAGGCGATTTTGGATGGACTTACAATTTATTGTTGAAAAATTTCTTTCATTAAAAACTTTTAAAGTCATCGGTATTTATTAGGCTAAATATTTATACAATATATAGATATATCCAAATACAGTTACTAATGAAGGACTAATGTAAATGATTAGAAATGTATTGCGGTTTTAGTTTTTCTTCTCTACAATTTCAAACATAGAAGCCATATACTTGCTAGATCCATTCATATATTTCAGCATAAAATACAAGTTTAGTTAGTAAGCAATATTTTGCCAATAGTGAATTGCTCCTGTAGCTGTATAAGCAGCAATATTTCCATCAAGTACATCTATTGTGAGATTCTCGTTTAATTTTAATTTAGCCATTTGTTGAGGTTTAATTCCTTGAGAAAATACTCGCAAAGTGTTGTCACTGGAATTATTTAATAATAAAACAAATAAAATATTTATCTTGCCTGCAAGCACAAAATGTTCCTCCTCGAGTTACACGAATGCTTTGGTCTCCATTAAGTTCTCTCCCATCGTCATCGTTGGTAATAGTAAATTCCTGTTAATATATAATGATCAAACTACACAGCTTTTAAACAAACATTTTCAAGTTGTAACGTTTCCGGGTCAAAGAAAAGAAAATGTCCATTTTTAAGACTCAAACAAAGTTGTCTGTCCTCGTAATCAACATGAGAAATCGGCTCATTAGACTGATAAGTACCAACCAACTAAAAAATAAAAAAAAACAATTTAAAAAAATTATCTCGTAATTTACACTTTCGAATCTCCTCTTATCTACAGCTGCGAGTTGCTTGTCATCACCAATTGAAAATATTTGATTGCAATCGTCCTGCAAAACACAATTCTTTTTTATTTAAAAAAAAGTTGAAAATAACCATAGACGTAAGTTCAAAGACTGGCCTTTGGCCATGACAGTTATTTGAAGCTAGTGGAGATGTACATGGTGTTCGAGTATCATAGAGTAATGTCCCACTTCGAAAAGTTGATACATAAAGTATATTTTCATTTTCTGAAACGCACGAAAGTGCTGCCGTATCAACTGATATTTTTTGAGTTGGCTATAAGAATTTTATTAAAATTCAACTCAAATTTTATTCATAAACATACTACTAAATTATCAACTTACGAGAATAGATGCTTCTGCAATCTGCCATTTTTTAACTATCGAATCCCACCCGGCTGAGAAAAAAGAGTTGACATTATATTTTGAACAGGATATTGACCAAATCCAACCATCGTGTGCTTTCTCAGCAGTCCAATTATTCTTAATAAAAATATACAAATAAAGATATTCATTATATACATAAATAGTTGATTCCAAATCCCAAAGTATAATTTGTCGATCACGAGCTCCAGTCAGGCAAAAATATTTTCCATTTATGGTAAAGAGGCGAATAGCATGAATTATCCCATAATGAGCATCAACTGTTGATACTGTGTTAGCAAAATTTTTAAGACTATCAGACCAACGAATCGCAGTCTGCTCTGTGGCAATACATCGATAGATAGGCGACAACTGATAACAAAAAAAATTAAAAGATAAATAAAAATTAACTAACAAAGAATCCAGAACGATCATTATCAGTTGCTGGGAGAGAACCTGTCAATCTTTTAGGAAGAACAAGACTATGTAGATAATTGGCACGTTTCAACCAGTATGATTGCTCTCGAATTAGTAGGTTCAATCTTTGATTAACTAAAATAATATAAAAATAAATAAGTGAACGTATGACTGAATGAATGTAAATAAATCTCGGTTACCTGCTCTGAAGTTACACCAAAGATCATTGGGAGGCAAGTAATCAAAAATACGAAGGAGAAGCTCGAGTGGCAATTCTTCCAAGTACATTATCTACAAACAATCTCTAATTCCTTTAATTATGAAGGTAATAAAAATGTTAAAAAAATATTTCGTATAATATCGTTTTATTAATATAAAAAATAAGATTTTAATCAAAAAATTTATTCAAATAAATTAATTAGAAGAAGCATAGGAATTCATTTTAGAATATGGAATTGGATCAAAAGGGGGGAGCCATTTGAGCAAATCGGCACGAATAGAACGACGACGTAAAGAATCAGGGCTCGCGTTTAAAGCTTTTTCCTTTAAAAATCTTATAGAAAACTAAAAATATTTTAATTACAATATCAATGTAGAAACAATCATGCCTTGACACCAACATATCATTAACAATAAGAGTTGATATAATATCAGAACTGTGGATGGCGGTCTCGATACTCAGGTCTGCAAAAAATTTTTGTTTTAAATCAGCAAAAGTAATTCGACCTTTAATCGTTATAGTTTGAGAATTATTACGCTGCCTCAAAGCAGAAAATAAAACTGATCGCCAATAGCTACGATAAGCTAGAAGACCCATATCAGATAAGGGATGTTCTGGAGAACCAATTTTGTGTTCGAGTTTTGAAAATTGATAGCCTTAAAATAGAAAATAAATAAAACAAAAAAATCTTCCCACTGAGATCAATTAACAATTTTCCATATCCTTTCCCTTGAGCATGAGGTAATGTTAGAAGACAGCTGAGATTGTTATTTTTACTTGGATTCTTTTCCTTAAAAATATTTAAAATGTTTCAAATTATGAAAAAAAAACTTTTGAAAAATATCCGACAGTCACACAACCTCTCGTTGAAATTTCAGCAAGAATGTAGAAAGTAAATGTATCCACTTCGTGGTAAAGTGTTTTAGACGACATAAACAATTTGGCCATTAAACAAAGATTTCGACAATACGTCTGAAAATTGAACAAAAAATAATTTTGAGAGAAAGTTACCATTTCAAAGCATCCTTCTACCTCCCAAATGCAAATTCCCTCGTCTACGTCCCTGTATATTTCGTTGCCTGGAGGAAAGCAACACGGACAGAATTTCTAAAATTAAAAATAAATTTTGGTTACTTCATTTTGTTTCTGACCACGTGAGTTTTAAACAGTTGCAATGACAAGAAATGAGTAAGACAAAATTCACACACATAAATTATGGACGCAGAATTGAGTGGTTCAGCATATGAGCCCTCATAAAGCGGTTTAAATCGGACAAATTGTCCAAATTGAAGCCATTGGTTCAGTGTATTTCGCTTACTCTGGCCCTCCGGTTTAATGCCCATCTCGGTGAGAACTCGTTTTTGCAAAGCACTAGAAAAAATATTTTTTGAAATAAAAAGCAGAGAAAACCTGAAAATTTCCGAAGATTGGCTTGACCTAGCACCGATCCTTCGTTTTGTTTTGCCAGGAGTCTTTTGAAATTTTATTAGATTCTTTGATTCTGGGGTCTGCCATTGACTTAAATATTTAGATAATTCAAACTTAAATATTTTTAATTAATTTAGAAAAAAAATTATTGAAATTGGACGGTATTATTGTTTTGATATAGTGAGACTAAATTAGACAAACTTTGAATTCTCAATTAAAATTTGTTGATGTTCAGAGCTTTGTTGATTGTCTTGTTTGGATGAAGTAGAATTATTCAAAATAGATATACTAGTATCTGTTGATGAAGATAGTATAATCTTTTTTCTCAAAACAATTTGATTCAAATCAAGTTCCGGAGATCCTGAAGAGTTTGATAAACTTGAAAGACTAATTCTAAAAATTGAAAAAATATTAAAAATAATCTTTTCCAGCCCCTCAGAAAATAAGTTTAGGGAACAAATTTTAGTTTCAACACAAATGCATTGAGAGAGCTGAGTGTATCGTCATTGAGGCTTACACGTAAATTAAACTTTAACCCACTTAACCACAAATGAATATGTGGAATCCTACAAACCTATACTAAAAACAGAAAAGCAAAAACGATAACAAAACAAAAAATAAGCAACCAACCTTAATTTGCGATTAGACGTTGGTAAAGCATTTGGGCTAACAGTTTCGCCACGAAATAGTTTTTTGTTATTATGCGGCACCTCTTTCTTGATAATTTTTTTCTTTTCAAGACTTAAAGAGTTAAGTTGCATAAGCACACTCTAAAAAATATAGAAAATTTAAGAGATAACCTTTAAATTTAAACGTAAAATTGTGTAGTCAATAAATTTGCATGGAGAGGGTGGGGTTATCTTCTTCCCTCTTTATAAAATAAAAACCTTCGTTGTCCGCATATCCTTCCTGCGTCGTGAACGAGTAACACGAATTGAACTTCGCAATGAAGGCATTAGAAATATATTATTATCTAAAAATTAAAAATTTAGCATTATAAATTTAAAAATAAATCCAAGATTATCCAAATCGGCCAAGGATTCTGCCGAAATTACCAGACACGAAAAAGACGCTCATTTGTCCGCGCTCAGATGGCTCTTTTAAGTTTTAATGCGGCTAGGAACCATTGAGTCCCGATATTTTCATCAATAACTTTGTGGGTAATTTTTGTTTTTTTTGAAGGCTTTTAATTACTTTTTTGAATGTCACAACCGGCGAAACGTGTTGCTGTTAGCTCTGTAAATTGGGCGAAATTGGCTGAGAGATTAGTTCCAGAACATAAGAAAGAATTGGATCGTTTGAAAATGCAGAACTCTTCATTTCATGCCGAGTTTGTTTTAATTTCACTTTATAATTTAACAAAGATTTCAGGGTTGTTCAGCGTGAACAAGATCTTCCAAAAGTTGATTGGGCCGAATTGAAAAAGCAAATGCCTGAACAGTCGGCTGCGCTTGATACTCTTAAAAAACAATGGGAATCGCTGAATATCTCTTATGGAACTATTCCAGAAAATTTTCAAAAGGAAATTGACAAATGGATTCAATATAATGTTTTATTTTTTTATTAAATTTTATTAAAATTTATTATTTTAAGCAAGCACGTTTACAATTTACCGAGCAGAAGATAAAGGACGGACTCGATCGTGTTAAGAAGGTTGAGGAGAAATGGGCCAAAGCGCCACCAGTTGAGCATATGTATGTAATTCTTTTTAAATATTTCTCTCTCAACTTTGAGTTTTCCACTTAACTTCCCTCAAATGCTTCCGTATAAATTTCTTATAATTCTTTAGGTATCTAAATTTCCACCACATCACTTTCTTTCCGCATGAATTTGGATATGCAGAGAAACATGGTTATGCTGATTGGCGTATCCATCACGATGATGGTGAATGGCGTTATTTCGATTTATTCTTTAAAGAACAAAATGCCGATGAGGTTTGTTTTTATTTAGAAAAATTATTTAAATTTATTAAATAGGAGTCTTACTATCGTCGCCGCTATCATGATTATAATGTCTATCCAGCTGCTGGTTTGTTTAAAAGAGGATTATTTCTAAAAAATAATATTTTTAGGTAATCCACTAACTGGTCTTGGAATTCCTGATGGATCTGGACAGCCAAAAGAGCCAAAGCATTGGCCTGTTCCGTTGACTGAATTGGGCCGTAATTATGTTAAGCAATTGAAGGAACGTAAGAGACAGGAGAAATTGGCGGGTACTGCTGTTCCTGTTCGTGTAGACGATCATTGAGAAGTTTATTAAAGATTTTATTTTGCCTACTCTTAAGTGGACATTTTATTGTTGTTTTAGGAAATTTTAAAATAAAAAAATTAATTTAGAAAGTAAATTTTCTTGGATTTTGTATTGTAAAAATAAATATAAAAATAGCAAAAAATATTTTTATAAATTTATTTGTAATATTACATTTATTATTTATAATTAATTATTTCTGTTAATTTTAGTTAAATATTAATTTGTAAAGCGAAAAAATGACCGTTGTTAGCACTATTCCTTCAATTTTAAAACTTAGAATTTTGCTTCCAAGCAAGTGTGGACGGTTAGTTATTTTCCAGTTTTCTATTTTTTAAATTAAGTAAAGCTTCTGAAAAAATGTTTGGGGTTTTTTCTATTTTAAGGTGGAGCTGGAGCGAGGACTTAACAATTTTATAATCTTGTTTAGTTAGAAATTCTGTCTTTATTTTTAGTTCTCTCCGTTTGACTCACACAACAAAAACCCCGGTTCAACAATTTGGATTTGAG
This sequence comes from Meloidogyne enterolobii, assembly GCA_963681835.1. Classification (NCBI taxonomy): domain Eukaryota; kingdom Metazoa; phylum Nematoda; class Chromadorea; order Rhabditida; family Meloidogynidae; genus Meloidogyne; species Meloidogyne enterolobii. The sequence goes on from CAVMJV010000007.1 coordinate 3,033,373, forward strand.
TATCTGAAACAACAAACAGCATTGGGTCGGCCAATTTCGCCACATTTGAATATTTATAAACCACAATTGACTTGGATAATTTCTGGCGGTCATCGAATTAGTGGTTGTATAATGTCTGGAAGTTGGTTTTTTTTAATTATTTTTAGAAGCTTTTTAAATTTATTTTAAGCTCTGTTGATTGGCGTTTTAGCTTTTTCTTTTGGTCCGTTCAGTTATAGTTCTTTTATTGAACGAATTCGTTCATGGAATCTTCCTTGGCCAATTACTGCAACTTTTAAATTTATCATTGCTTGGACAATTGTTTTCCACTCACTCAATGGAATTCGTTTTATGGTTTTTTTAATTCAAATAAATGACAAAAAAATAAATTTTAGGGATTTGATCTAGCAAAGGGAATGGAACTTCGACAAATTTATATGTCTGGTTATTTGGTGCTTGGGCTTAGTACTTTAATTACCCTTTTGATCGTTGCAAATTCGAAGCGAATTAGTGCAGAAGAAATGAAAGAGATGTATCTGTAGATTAAAAATCCCTTTGGGTCTGATATATAGAAATTAAAATTCTGTTTAAAAATATAAATGGTTCAATATTTGAATAAAATTTGAGCATAATTTAATAAAAACGTTTAGAACTCACTAAAGAAAGTGTGAACAATTTTTTGCAATAGTTTATCAGTGATTTTACATGAAATTAATATGCGAAAATAAAATATTATCCATATTTCCTTAAGTCAACAAGTTGAAAACTAACAATAAATATAGTAATAGTGTGTGGTACCTAATAAAAAATTAATGAGAAATTCCTATTCAATAAAATCAGTCATAGCGCTTTCCGCGAGGATAACGTTTGGGTAATTGAATGTTTGCAAGAGGATTCTTTTGCTCTTCAGGATATTCATGCGCCGTTTGATGAACAACTCCTATATCTGCTGGTAATGGCAATTCCCCAACATGTGCATGCAATTCACGTCTCAATTCTGGCCGCTCACGATGGCGTACTAATGGCAACAAATCAGGATCGACTTTCGGCGATAAAAGACGAAAAGCAGGAATCTTAAATAAAAAATTAGGAGAGCCGAACTTGTTTCAAACCTCTGAGTTCATACTATCGATAAAAAGTCGCTGTGAACGCTCATCCATCCAACGCACATAATCCTGGTCAAAACCATCCGGAATTCCAACAAAAGGTCGCAAAAAATGTTGAACAACTCGATGGATAAACTAAATTAGAATTCGTTTAAAATACACAAAACATTAGAAAAACAAACGATATATTGCATTGGTGTCTCCACAGAAAAAGGGCGGAAAAACCGCAAATAATGAACCGACTGCTGGACAGTATACTGAAATAAAAAATAGATACACTAACAATGCGCGCATTTTACAAACTTTATGCATTGGCCCGCGAAGAAGTTGACATATGGTAAGCTCGATTGCAACGAGGCATGCCGCTCGGCTAATTCCCAAATGGTCGTGAATAACAGTAGGAGTTGTACAAGTCCTAGAAAGGCGAAGTAAACGTAGAGGCGCATCCAAATCCTGTGAGTTATTTAAGTCGCCTTGCCAGTGCTCGAGACGAAGCTGTCCAAAAGTTGAACTAATTCGAATAGAGTATTTATTCTTACCTCCTTATCATTTGGGCCAACAATCCTCAACTTTGTAACATTGAAAAAAGGGTCTCGAGATCCCGATGGCTCAAAGCCCTCGTTCCAAATAACTAAACCATGGAACTGAAACGGATTCGAAGAAACTCTAAATAAAAAATATAAGCCATTCCATTCAAGTATACTTACGTCTCAGGCCAATATTTAGCGCAACGGCGAGTGTCGCCCCGACTAATAAGCATAAAAATGAAGCAAACACGCTCCTGCCAAATCATCTATAAAATGGAAGTTTATAAATTATAAATTAATTTTTATTACCCGCCAGAATTCCTTAATGGTATTGTCCATAGGTGCCTGCGTAATGATAAAATCATTGAAAAGTAGTGGCGAGTTGACATGATTAGCATGGATAAAAGAATCCAACGACGGTTCTTCGGGGTAACTAAGAACAACACGTGATTGATCTTTGCATTTAATGCCTAAAAATTACAGAATTAGTGGTAACCTACTTAAAGAAAAAAAACTTTGGTTCCTGCACTTTTCAACAAACTTGTCTGAATGCTCGTGGGTGAATTGGATGTGATTAACTTGATTGTCAACAATCTCAAAGCGACGCTCCATGCCACCAACGATAGTGTACATAAACACTTGTTTACGCGCTGGCCCAAAGATACGTTTTCCCAAATAAATATTGTTGTAATCTTAACATAAGATAGTAAAACTAGATGGAAAAAATGTAAAGTCCAATTCTGTAAACTGTTAAAGAAAATATAGACAAGAGTTTATTTCTCAGCATTAACACGCTCCGCTAGAAAGCGAATCAGATTCTGGGAGCTACTAAACGTGTAAAATCAAAATTTACATCTCCCATGCATCCGTATGCGGTCCTTATCTCCTTTCACCCTTTTGTTGTACATTTGAAAACGCCAAATAACTCCTCGACCATCAAAATCATCTTTAAAAAAGTCCGCAAGACGATGATTACCAAAAAGCTCTTTATAAAAATTTGATTTTTAGACTCCGTATATTAAATATCAAATACCTAATGCACATGAACCAACAAGCCAATGGCTAAGTTCGCTTTGATTTGTTAATTGTTCTCGAAGTCCAGGAACTGTTGAAAAATACTTTTCTTGTTTTGTCCGTAAAAAACGCCGTTTGTTTAGATTTTTGCTGTTAGTGAAGAGAACGTTTGACAGCATAGCTAAATTTAGAAAAAAATTTCCTACAACTTAAAGAAAACGGAACAGGACCAAAATTTATGGGTCTTCTTTCTGTAGGTATTTTGAATGTAGGTCTTCTGTCCGGAGGTCTTTTGGCTGTGAAAATTTTTAGCGGAAAATTCTTTTTTTGATGTATTTTTTTAAATTTTTTATGACCCTTTACATCGCCCTGCGGTAACCTCCGCGCTGCATTTAACACCGACATACCTGCCCCTAGTTTTAGAGCGCAACCCTATTTTTAATACACATAAATTTATTTCTTTTATTCTAGAAATCAAGTTTATTCTAAATTTTAAAATGTCTATGACTGACGATGACATTAAAGAGATTAAATCCCAGCTTAATAATATGTTGAAGAATCAAACTGTTATGATGGCCCATCTTCTTTTTTTGACCAACCAGGTTTATTTTCTATTTACATTTTAAAAGAAATTTTTTTAGATTCCTTCTCCTTCTTCAACATCTTCTAATTTGGCAAAGTTTTCACCGACTGTTCAACAATATCTTGCATGTATGTTGAAATTTGTTTTTAATTATTGGGGTGCGAATAATGAGGGTGAACCTTATGTCATACAAAAGAGTTTATGGCTATTTAGCTGTGAAATGTCTGTAAATTTAACAGTTCTGCTTGTTAATGAACTAGTGTCTCTCATAAAAGTTTACTTCAAACAACTTCTCCCCAAATTATTTAAACTTTTCTTAATTTACTTTTCTAGTACAAAAACAAAATCAATCTAGCCAAAAAATTATGAAACCATCAACTTCTACATCATTTGCTACACTCACACCTGTGCCAATCAAACGTAAAGCAGAATTACCGCTTGAGGAAATTGGAAATACTGGAGGATTGAAACATCGTCGTGGACGTCCGCGCAAACCGGAAGATGGAGGACATTGAATATTTTTTTGGAAGAAATTTTTGGTTTAACTTTTAATTTAATTATTTTGTCCAGGCTTGGACACTTTTTTCTCTTTTTTTAGCCGTGATGTCTTCAGAGCCTATGTGTTAAGGCGGAAAACTGACCGGCGGTCAGTTGCAGACAGTCTTTTCCAGAACCGTGCACATTTTCTGCAGCTTTTTTTATACAAGAGAGCAGGCCCGTAGCCAGGATTTTTTTTCGGGGGGGGGGGGGGAATTTCTTTGCGCCAAATTTTTGGCGCCGAAGGCGCCAAAAATTTTTATTTTCAGCGCCGCAGGCGAAAATTTTGAGAATTTTAGAAGGCCGTAGGCCAAAAAAAATTCACTTTTTCGGCGCCGCAGGCGCCAAAAATTTGATTTTCAGCGCCGCAGGCGAAAATTTTTTGAATTTTGGACCTCAAGAAGCCAGATTTCGTCCTTTTTTAGCGCCGCAGGCGAAAATTTTTTAAATTTCAGAGGCCGTAGGCCAAAAAAATTCACTTTTTTTTGCCCAGCCCTTCCCCAAATTTTTTCCATTTTCCCATTTCGGGGGGGGGGGGGGGGGGGGGAATTCCCCCCCCCACCCCCCCCCCCCCCTGGCTACGGGCCTGCAAGAGAGTGCCGTCATCGCAGAAGCTCCGAAGAGACTTATCACGGATAAAAATAGAAAAAGTGCCCAAGCCTAATTTTGTCTTTTATTTAAGATATTTGTCTCTTTTTCCTTCTCTTGTCATTGTTTGAAATGTTTCTCCTTAAATCTTAAACATGTTGTGTTTAATTTTTCCCGATTTTGCCATTTTTGGTTTACTCTAAAATTGTTTCCATTAAAAAATATTATTTAATTGTGTCTAATAAAATTTATTTTATAACCGGTGAAGAAGACGTCAAGTTTTAGATTCTGAAAGTTCGGAGAAAATTTTTATTTTAGATTGATTCTCCCCAAAGGTTCTTTGTTTGTTAACTTCTATTTACGTCATTTTCTACGCTCACATTTCGTTTTATTATTAAGGCTTTTTTTGGAAAATTTGTTATTTAAAAATTACTTTTTGATATATTAGGTAATTTTCTGAAATTTTGTCAAAAAATTTTATTCAAAATTATTAATTTGGAATTGGGAGGTTGAATTATTTAACGTTTATCGCACAATTTTAATTTTTTATGAGAATTCCTCAATTTTGTTGCCGTATATAAGTAGTGCATATTTTGACAGATTGTGCATATTTTCGTTGGATATATGTGCATATGTTTCACGATTTTGTGTGGATATTTTGTGGTGTCATAATTACATAACTAATTAAGGATATACTGTAGTGCAGCACCCACTCCAAAAAATTTCAAAACACATACCATTCGATTTGTCTTGACGAGCTGAGTTGAATGGTACCACTCTCTTTCTGCGGAAATGCCTAAGAGCTGAGATATAGAGCTCGAAAGGGTCAAAAACCGTAGGGGGTACCAAGCTGATTTTTGTGGGCAAAAATTCGAATATGCAAATGATAGCTCATTCGAAAGAGCTCGTCGAGCTGAGTCGAATGACACCAAAATCACCGTGATTGAACAAGATTAGACAAAGTTACGACACAAAAACAAACAACATAAACCTATGGGGCGTCGGCGAGGCGCTTGTGCAAAACTCCGCGCTTCGCGCGGAGTTTTGCGGCACGCGCCTCGCGGGGAGTCTACGGGCGCTGGGTCTGGGCTCGTAACGTAAACTTATGCCTATTTTAGCTGCGGTCGGCATGTCTGGTTTCCTCCCCAGCAAGAAAATCCTGCACGTGCCCAAAGGTAAGGAGCTAAAGCAAATGCTCATAACTTTGTCAAATCAAGTCGGATTTCGTTGATTTTGGTGTCATTCGACTCATCTCGACGAGCTCTTTCGAATGAGCTGCCGTATGCATATTCGAATTTTTGACCCCAAAAATCAGCTTGGTCCCCTCTATGGTTTTTCGATTTTTAAAGCCCTATATCTCAGCTCGTAGACATTTCCGCAGAACGAGAGTGGTACCATTCGACTCAGCTCGCCGAGACGAATCGAATGATATGTGTTTTGAAAATTTTTGGAGTGGGTGCTACACTACAGTACAGCCCTAATTAATATGTAATAAAATGAATTGCTCTTTCTTTACAACTTTCTTTTCGAAAATTTAGTCGGGCCGTTTCTATGGTAATTTCTAAAAAATTTAAAAATAAATTAGAAGAAAATAAACATATTATTGTTTGAAAAATATTTTAAATTATTTAAAAAAAATTAATTTAATTTTAATTAAATATGAATAATAACCAAAAACAATTGAATGATTTTAATTTTAACAAAAATTTTCGTGTAAATTTTTAAAAATTAATTTTATAAATTATAATTTACTATTAGGTAAATAATTATAAATCAAAACAACAAAAATCACAATTATTACAAATGTCTAATAATTTAAATTGGCAAAGAAGAGCTGTAAATAAAGATTAAATTTTGTTTAAATTAATTATAAATTTAAGCGTTCTGTTGCCCCAAAAAATAAAAAATTCCAACAAAAACGTGAATTTAGTAAACAAAAAGAAGGAAATTTTAATTTAAATGAAAATTATTCAACAGATTTTGAAAATAAATTTGAGGAAAAAGAAGAAGAGGGAAGAGAATTACAATTAAATAATTTTGTGGATGAGGTCTGTAAATTTAAAATAATTTTGAAAATTAAAAAAAACCCTTTTATTTTATTAATTGTTTTTGTTAGCATTATTAGTAGGGTTTCACCGTAAATTCCCCGGAACCAGGAAAAAGTTCCGGGATCTGGAACTCAAATTGGATCTGGTTCCGATGAAACCCTAATTATTAGGTAATTATTAAGTTTTCCAATAAGTATGTTACAAGAAAATTTTTAAAAAATGAAAAAGGGATGGGGGGGGGGGGGGGATCGAGAGAGGAATTTTGGGAATGTCGGAAGAAGTAACAACTCTCAAGTTTTCTAATTTTCCTCATAATTATCCTCTCTCCTTTCACTTTTTACTTAAATAATTACAAAATTGTTAAGATATCTAAAATTAAATTATTATTGACAAATTTGGAATTTTCTACACAATTTTGGAATATTGAAAGAGAAGAAAATAATAAAAGAAATAATTTATTTAATTTACAACAACAAACGTCTTCAATGAATTTTAATAAGTTTAAATAATTTTAAGAAATAAATAAATTTATTTTCTAAAGTAATTTTCTTTTAAATTCTGATTTACCAATAATAGAAGAACAATTAAATAATATTAAAAAAAGTTTGGAAGAATTTAGAAAATTTAAAATTAATCAACCAGTAAAAGAATATTTTCGGTTATTTAATTTTTTAGAAAATAATTTTTTAAATTAATTTTTTAAAGTCAAAATGGAAGAAATGAAACAAATTTAATAAAAGAAAAGGTTTTTTTTAATTTTGTAAAAGATTACAAGCCGGAGGAGCTCGATAATTATAAAACAAAAATTAGAGACATCTATATAATTTACCCTTTATTTAAGACCCCCCTCCCCCTCCCAAAAGGTTACTTTCAATAGAGGGAGAAGTCTCCCAGCTTTATTTTAATAATTATTTTTATAGGAATTTATTTCTCCTTTACAAATTAAAAGTAGAATTTTAAATATGGAATTTCATATTGAAAAAAGGGTAAAATAATTTTAAAAAGAATTAATTTTAAATATTTTCTTTTAAAAAAAGATTCAAAATATTTTAAATGAAAAAAGAAATAAAAAAGTTTTTGATAATTCTTCTACAAAAATAAATAATAATAATGAAGTATTTGAATTAATTACTACAAAAAATCAAAATAATTTGGACAATGAAATTGTTTTGGGGAGACAAGGAGAGGGAGAATATGTTGGAAATGAAAATAAATTGTTTGATTTTACAAAAAAATATTTTTTTTATTTAATTTAAAGTTTTTGAAAATATTGGGGGCAGACAAAAGAAATATTTTTTATAAAAATCGTCAAATAATTTTAATTAAAAATTTGTAAATTTTTTTGCTAAATATTTTAAGAATTTATTAAAACAAAAGAAAACATTTTCCAAAAATTTAATTATTCTTTTTAAGAACTCACCAACAACAACAACAAAATTTGGTTAATGAAGAATTTCAAAGCAATTTAAATATATTTAATTATAATAAATTACTTTTAAATCCAAATAATAATAAAATAAAAAATAATGATTTAAAACAATTAAATAATAGTAATTTTGTTGAAGAAGAAAATAAATTAATTAAAGAAGAAGAAATAAATAATGGTGGAGGTAGTTATTTAAATATAATTTGTCCACAAGCTCTTACCAAAAGTACTCGTACCTCAGTACGAGTACAAGGCCAAAAATAAGGCCTGTACAAGTACGAACAAATTTCAAAATTTCTAAACTCTGATTATAGTAGTAAATATCCCAATACTTAGATAGACTTAATTAGGATTTTTTAATTTTATTGGTCATTAGAAGGAGGAGAGGGGATAAAGAGGAACCTAAATTAATACACTTCACTATAAGAGATCTTTTCAAACCCAGGATATTCATATAAGAATATGTAAGTTAGACTCAATAAAAAAATAAAAATAATTTTTTAGAAAATCCGAAAGAAGTTTTTGAACCAATCAGAAATTTTGTTTTCGATAATTCTAATAATGAAGGAATTAAACCAATTTTAGAAGAAAATAATTTAAAAATAGGTAAAAATAAATTTAGTTTAAAAAATTAAAGAAAAATTTCTGTTTTAAAGAAAACCGACAAGAATTACAACAGCAACAAACAACATCATCAGCAGGGTTGCGTCGTAATTACGAATTACGAATTACGAATTACGGCGTTTTTTCAGTTACGAATTACGAATTACGATTACGAAAAAATTTTTTAAATTACGAATTACGATTACGAAAATATAGGGAAAAATTACGAATTACGAAAATAATTTTGCCAAAAAATTTTAGAATAAAAAGGAGAAGAAATATTTATTTTTCTCTCCTTTTAGTTGTGTTAATCGGTGGTTGAGTGGGTTAAGAGTCAAGCTTCACTCATTTAATATTTTGTGGTGTTTGGTTCGAATCCAAGTGTGGGAAATAAAATTTAGACAACCTATTTTTTCAAAAATAAATGTTTTTAAATTTGATTTTGATTTTAGGTTTGTAAATTTATATTTTTAATATCTTAAAATTGAAAAAAAAATTAAAAATTTTTAATCTAGTCATGAATTTTCTAAAAATTTTTCGCCTGCGGCGCTGAAAATATAAGTGTGTTGGCTCGGGATTAAGTGAGAATGATTTGACATGATATCAAACTTAATCTGGGACGATGATTCCTCATGATTGATTAAAGAAATATCGGAGGATTATTAGGATTAAGAGGGATATCAGGGAATTAATTGGGATTTAAATAATATCAGAGAAATAAGAAGACTTGGAGAGATTAATGGGAGAAGCAGCAATTATTAATAGATAGTCGATTTTTAAAATTAATTTAAATATTTTTGAAAAATTACGAATTACGATTACGAATTACGAATTACGGCATTTTTTCAGTTACGAATTACGAATTACGATTACGAAAAAAATTTTTAAATTACGAATTACGATTACGAAATTTTTTTTAAAATTACGAATTACGAATTACGGCATTTTTTCAGTTACGAATTACGATTACGAAAAAAATTTTTAAATTACGAATTACGAATTACGATTACGAAATTTTTTTTAAAATTACGAATTACGAATTACGATTACGAAAAAATTTTTTAAATTACGAATTACGATTACGAAAAAAAATTTTCAATTACGACGCAACTCTGATCATCAGAAAATCCAACACAAGAACAAATTAATTTAGAAAAAATGTTACAAGTAAATAAATTAATTTTATTTTTTTATTTTTAATTTAAAATTATTTAGATTCTTAAAAATCCAACAAAATTTAATATTTCATCAAATGATACCTCCTCTGCTGATGAATTGGAAATTAAAAAAACAAATTTAGAAACAAAACAAACAGAAAATGAACAAAAAGTTAATTAATTTAAATTAATTTTAACTTTACTTTTTAGCAAATAAATCAACAAAATATTCCATTAAATACAGCAACATTACAAACAATTGGAGGAATTTCTAATAATAATATACAAAAACAAATTATTAATGGAAAAAATGAAAGTGATTCTGATTCGGATTTTTTTAAATAAAATTTTTGGTGGGAATAATTGTTTAGAGTTTACCATTTGCTTAGTAAGGTTGTCGGATAGTTGGAAATCCTCGGGTATCCGGATCCGATATCCGAACGGAAAATTTCCGGATATCCGGCCTTTTTCGGATCCGGATCCGACAACCTTATGTTTAGGAATACACTCTGTCCCAAAATTATACATCCACCTATATTTTTGGCATAAGTCCGTAAGTTGTTAACGGATTTGAATGAAAATTTAAAAGATAATGCAGAAAGACATTTTGAAAGTATATATAAAATTTGAAAAAATTCTAATTATGCACTCAATATTTACAACTATTTATTTGTAAAATAGGTGTCCCATAAATATACATCCACCTTCCAAAAAAGTTATTTCCGATTATAGGAAAAATCTACAAAAATTCCAGTAAACTTACACATTGATATTATAAAAAAGTAAAAAGAAAGTAGGTCAATATCTTAACCCGAAGCCGAGATCCTGAGACCTCGAAAATCAACGTAAAACAGGGGTTTTCAAATTCAAAAAATATTTTCGACCCCTTATGGATTACTGTAAATTTTGATTTCGGGCTCATTCGAAAGCCCTTATAATTTGCTACAAAATAGCAACAATCTTATTTTCCAGAAAAATTTTTAATGAGAGAAGCAGGCATTTAAACTTTTTATGCAGAAAAAAGCGCCTAAATGCCCCATAAAATTAGCGTCGGGAAATTAACGACCTACATCTGTCTATCAAATTTTTTCTCAAATACTAGATCAAATTTATCTTATAGTAAATTTTAATGGCTTTCGAATGAGCCTAAAATGAGAATTTTAAAACAACCATAAGGGGTCGAAAATATTTTTTGAATTTGAAAACCCCTGTTTTACGTTGATTTTCGAGGTCTCAGGATCTCGGCTTCGGGTTAAGATATTGATCTACTTTCTTTTTACTTTTTTATAATATCAATGTGTAAGTTTACTGGAATTTTTGTAGATTTTTCCTATAATCGGAAATAACTTTTTTTGAAGGTGGATGTATATTTATGGGACACCTATTTTACAAATAAATAGTTGTAAATATTGAGTGCATAATTAGAATTTTTTCAAATTTTATATATACTTTCAAAATGTCTTTCTGCATTATCTTTTAAATTTTCATTCAAATCCGTTAACAACTTACGGACTTATGCCAAAAATATAGGTGGATGTATAATTTTGGGACAGAGTGTAAATAAAAAAATAATTATTTTTAAGTTTATCAAAAAAAATCGAAATGTAATAGTAAATATTAAATTGTGGAACGATATTAATTAAATATATTTATGTATAAATGAGATTAAAAAGCCTTTTTACAAGAATTGGTTGTTTTACAAAGAAAAATTATTTTTTCTTTAAAAATAATTTTCTTCTTTCAATTTTTCTTCCCTCAAAATTTCTTCAAACAAAATTTTCATTCGGCACAATTTTAACTCCATTTCTCTGCTTCTCATTATTTTTCTTGTCTTCTTTCACATATTTTCTTTTAGGAATAAAAGGTAAATAACGAAGAATTGGGAAGGAGTCGATTATTTGTTGGAATTTATTTGGATATAAATAAACATCTTTTAATTAAAAAATTAAATTTTTAAAATTATTCCGGCAAAATCCTCAATTTTTTACCCAATATTTTTTGTTAAAAAGGAATTATTTTAGAATAATTATTGTGAATAATTTTTTGAATTTTGTTTAATACATATATTTCCGAATAAGCAATTTTAGAATGGAATTTTTAATTGAATAAAAGAACTTTCCCGGATTGCGGATAAAAATTTTCGGATTCTGCCGATTTTAAAAGCTTCCCCAATTTCAATAATAATTTATTTATTTACCTCTTTCCCCATCACATTCTTCCCAAACAGTTCCCCTTTCTCTAAGTCCACGTTGTTGTCTTGTAGCTCCACCAACTGTGTTATCTCTTGAATAAATAAAATATTCAAAAATTTACATATTAATTAATTTACAAAAAACAAGCAGTCGCTGCACCAACAAACATTGGCAAACTTAATAAACTTTAAAAAAATGAACAATTAATTAGCTACTAAATTGAAGATTAAATAACTAACACTTGAATAACTTGGTCTAAAGTTCTATAACCAGTAGCAACAATTGTTGGATTCCTTTCATAAAATTCTGGGACAATCTAAAAAATTTTTAGAGATTTTTTAAAACAAAAATTATAATTAACTTACCACCCCCAACATAATTGAGAATCCAAGAATAGCCACATTTCTAGTTAATTTTAAATCAACAGTTTGTACATTAGCTATAGCAACACCCCCAACCTTTTTAAATTATTTTTATTTAAAAAAATATTTTTTTAAACCATAGCCATAGAAGTACTTAAAACAACGCCAACTAAAGGATCTGGAATTGCAGAAAGTATGGCTCCAAGTTTTGTTACAACCTTTTTTTAAAATTTTATTTTTATTTTTATTCCTTCTAAATTACCCCAAAAGCAATTAAAGTACAACCACCAAAAATCATCGTAACTCTACTAGCTACTCTAGTTATTCCAATAACCCCAACATTCTCTGCGTGTGTAGTTATACCAACTCCGGGACCTATCAAACCAGAAATAAAACATCCTAGACCCTCAGCCATAATTCCTCTATTTAAAGCATGGGAGGGAGGTGGACGTTCCTTTAAATAAAAATCTCAAGAAAATCTTTTTCTTTCAAAAATTGCCTCAGAAACACTAGCAACAGCATGATAATTTCCAACAGCCTCAAATAAAGTTGTTTGGGCAGATACAAGAAATCCAACAAACAAACCAATATTAAATTTTGGAAACCCAAATTGGCCTTTAAAGGTGAATTTTTTTGAGGGGAATTTTTTATTTTTGTTTAACCTGGAAAAGGAAATCTGGCATAAGGAGAATTATAAATAGCATCTAAAGTTGCCGGTTTATCTGTTCTAGCAACACTTTCTTTTGGTATTAAATCAAATATAGTCAAAATAAAACAAAGACCCCAAGAAAAGAGAATTGCTGTTAAATACTGAGAAAATAAAAGTTTTTCTTTTTTAATTTCACTATAAATTACCGGAAATTGTCCAAATACATTTAAACGATACCAACGAAATTTTCCTTTACTATAACCAAGAAAAGGGACTTGAAGACGTGAAAGATATAAAACTGTGGCAAATAAAGAAGCAGCCATTCTAAATAAATAAAAATATTTCAAAAAATTATAGACATAGAAAATTAATGTGTTCTAGAGTTTAATTTTTGGAAAACTTTGGATATCAGGAAACAAAAATCGAACCGAAAAATGTTCGGTAATTCGTCCCGTTCTGTTTCGCTTCGAAACCTACATTATGCATAATCTCAATAAGGATTTAATTTAAAAAAAATCTCTGGTTTAACCGAAACGAGAAAAGAATTAGAAGGTTACAGATTAAAATTGAGGTGAAGATATCTCAGAAACTCCTGATTCTCGATAACCAAATTTTCGAAAGAAATTTCTTCTCGTTTTGTTCTCGTGTAAATTAATATTGTTAAAGTATTTCTTTAATTAATTCCCAAAAATTTATTTAAACATACACAAGGGATATCCAATGTTTTTCAACTCGTTCAACAGTAATTTTAACAGAAGAAAGCATCATTAACATTAATAAAGGGGAAACAGTCATTGGCCCAATATACTTTAAAATTATTATTTAGTAAAAATTAAAAGTTTTTTCAACATACTTTAGTCATTATTCCAACTAAACCGGTAGCCCCTATAAGCATTGTAACACAAGAAGAGGCCATTAAAGTTCCTTGAATCTTTTTTAAAAACAATTCTATTTTCTATTAATTTTCTACTTAATTACCATAGCCATTTTATTTTCATAAATTTCTGGTGGAACAAAATCATCAACAGAAGCTAAACATTTATATTCTGGAAGGCTCATAAATGCTCTTACCTTTTTTGAAAGATTAATTTAAATTTAATTACTCTAAAAATCTACCGAAGGTATATAAGCAAAAGCAACTCCTTGTAAAAGAGCCAGTCGAAGTCCAAACCCGCTTTGAAGTATTGTCCCTATTCCACAAACAACAAAAGTACCGGCAATTAAACGAACTCTTAATTGGTCTCTATCTCGCCCAGGACAGATTAAATCAGAAATAAGTATTGGAATTGAAACAAGAACTGACACAGAGACCATTACTTGCTTAAATAAATAGAATATGAATGACATTTATGTAGTTTGTATTTACTCTCAAAATTAAATTTTTTATTAACCGATATCCTTTAAAGATAAGCCTTATTTATGAGAGACACTATAATGACTTTTCAGCCACCTAAAGGGCTAATTACATATTTATATTTGGCCGATTAAAAAATCTTGTTATTAATTAATTAAAAATATTTATATTTTAAATTTACTTGTAAACCAAAAAGAAAAGTTAAAGGAATAGGCGGATTTGAATCAGCTTTGTATAAACGTCTTTGTGTTGATTTTTCTTTATTATCATTATTAAAATCCTCTACTTCTTCAATATTTTTATTTAAATTATTATTTATTTTTCCATTAATTATTAATTGATTATTATTTATTATATTAATTTCTTCTTCTTTTTTATTATTTTGTATTTTTTGTTCTTTCTCCTGTTCTTCTGTTGATTGACGGGGAGATGTATTATTTGAATGAATATTATGGGGACTCATTTATTCTGGAAAAATTAAAATTTTTTTTAAATTAAATTAAAAATTAGATTAAAATTTAAAAAGGAAGAATTATACTATTTTAAATTATTTTTTTTTTCTATTTTTTCCTTCCAAAAATTTAAAAGTATTTTTTCTCATTCAAAGGAAGGGGAGTCTGCAAAATCAGAAAATTAGGAAAGGGTTTTATTTAAAAAATAACAAACATTGACCTTGTTCGAATTTTATTTTTTCATTAGCTTATTTTGATTGACAAGTAAAGGAAAAGAAAAAAATAATTTTATATTTTTGGAAATAAAAAATAGAAAAATGATCTTAGAAAATAAAATAAAAAACTAAAAAAAATTATTTAAATTAAATTAAAATAATAAAAATATTTAGAAATGAATTATTTTTTGTTTAAAACAACAAAAATAAATAAATAATTACATACTACAAACATATGTTATTTAAATATATTTATTTATTTATTATCATGCAAAAATGTAAAAATAATTGTTAAATAAAAATGTTAATTCTTTTATTAATTTTCTCTCTCCCCTCATTTTCTGTTATTCCTCCCCTAGAATAAATACCCCCAAAATTTTTTATAAGGACAAATATTTGTTGATTATTTATGTAATAAATAATATATTTTTTTTTGTCAAAAAATTCTTTTTTTTTAATTTCTACAAAAACATTTTAATTCTCAAATACCCAGGGTAATTATTGTTTTAAGCTTTTGCTAAAGGGGGTAATTAATTGATAAGATAGGGTTAAATTTTAAATAAACGAGAAATTAAAATTAACTTTTAATAAATTAAATCAGTTAGTCTAAACTAAAAATTAAAAATAAAATTAATTTAAAAATTTAATTAGGTAAATACAATTAATTCTTTTAAAATAATTTTTTGTTTATTTTCAGTCACAAAATGTGAACAAATCATGTTTAAAAATTTTTTAAACAAATATTTGTTTAATTAATTTATTTTTATTTTTTTAAAGTTTTAATTTAATATGTACAAACAATTTGTTTGTTTAAATAAAAAAAGAAATAAAAATTTTATAAAATAAAGATTAAAAATAATTGGGTGAGGAAGGGGAAGGGGGAGGGTAAAGAAATATTAAAAAAAAGAAATTTAAAAAATGTCAAAAAATATTTGGAGAAGTTTTTTGTCCCTTTCTAAAAAATTTCATTATCTTGTAATAAATAAATGAAAAAAAAACAATAAAATTGTGGGAACGGAAATATAAAAAATTGTTACAGGGAAATTTTCTGATAAAAAAGGAAAAAATTAAAAATTGAACCAAGAAAATAGAATATTTAATATTTTAATTTAGTTTATCTCCTTATTTAAAATATTTAAAGAAAATAAATATTTTTTTTGTTAATTTTTAAAATTATTTTGAAAAAAATAAGGTAATAAAATTAAAAAATTTTTTTTCCTAAATAATATTTAGGCTGGGGATTAATGATATTAGGGGAGAATAAATAAAAAATGAATTTAAAAATAAATGTAAAAGACCAATAAAACATTTTTTGTTTTATTAAAAAAATTAAACAAAAATATTTTTCTATTATACATATTACAATTTTTTGAAATCCTTAAAATTAGCTTTGTAGAAAATAAAATATATTTTTGATTTTAACTAATTTAAGAAAAAATTTTTAAAAATAATCTATTTTTAACAATTTTGTGTAAACAAAATATTAAAAAATTTTTTGTTTAAAACACAAAACATAAATATAAAAAACACAAAAAAAATAAATTTTTAAGCATCACAGGCTTCAACCTTTTTGTTGCAGCAAGATCGAAATTAAAAATTTTATATATTTTTATAAATTAAAATTGATGATTAGAGGCCAGGTTGGAAGGGGATCGTACAAGATTTAGGTTCGATTAAATATTTTTATTTTAAATTAATTTTCGTAAAAATATCTTTTAGGAAACTCCTCTCTTTTTAAATATCTCTATTGGATACGGGTAATAAATATTTGACAGGTTTCTATTTAATTTTGGCAAATATACAAACAAACATCTGTTGGTGTTGGTGTTACTTTTTTACTTTTTTAAATAAATATAAAATAAAAATTAAAAAATATTTTTGAGGAAAAAAATAAAGGAGTAAAGAATGTTTGGAATTAGGATATTAAATAAAAGAAAAAACAGCTTCTGAAGATGACATATTTTAGATAATAAAGGAATATGAGAATTAGACAAAAATAGGGATGTCCTTGAAAATTAATAAAATAATTTAGTTAAAAAATTTAAATTAGGGTTGTTAACGATTGATGTTTTTAATGAATTAACTGAAACCGGGAAATCGGAGATAACTGAAAACAGGTGAGCCTGATGAATGTTTAAATTTAAAGATACACCTTAAAGATATCGTTAATAGTGTGAACCCATAATTTAAATGAAAAAGAATTTTTTAAATTATATTTTAAAAAAATAATTTATACACAGAAACATGTATTATTATAATATACATAAAAAGATGAAATGTTTTTAATTGTCCTTTAATAATTACACAATTTTAATACGCATAATTTAACACCTTTTTTAGTTAATTTTTAAATATAAAAATATTTTTTTGTATAAAAAGTCGTTAAAAACTAGCTAGAAAATTTAAGAATTTTACAGATAATTTAATGTTAAATATTATTTTTTATAAAAATAATAAAACCTTAATCTCTATTTAAAATACAATTTATTAATAAAAATTAATAATTAATTCCTTTTTACGTATTAAAAAAATTAATTTTAATTTTGACATAAAAATAGAATAAAAAAATTAAAAAATTAGGGGAAATAATTCGGAGAATAAAAAAGCCAAAAAAGGCTTTTTCTCTATTTAATGTTAAATTTTCTTGTCTCCAAATAAAGAAAATTGTTTTATAAAAAAAGTTTTTGTGTGTAAATGAAAATGTTAAACAATAAATAAACGAGAAATAAAAAGAAAAAAATTTAAAATAAAAAAAATATTTTTAGTGTTAAATAATTATAATCGGGGAGAGAAATTGCTGACCAATAATTGCGCGATAAAATATGTAGACAGAAAGAAACAACTTTTTTCTTTTTTTTAGTTTTTTAAAAACCTGCAATTATATAAATTTAATTTAAATAATTAAAAATTTGGAAATTTTTAAAAATAAATTTTGAATGAATTTGGGAATTGTTTTTGGATTAAATAAAACAGAAGAGAAAATTGTAGATATGTAGAAGGTACTCGATCAGTTGTTGGTTTTCATCTCACATCAGCAAAACTTATCCGCAATTGTGTACTTTTTGTTGATAACCGGCAGAAGACAGTTTAGATTTGTCAAAAAATCGTAAATTATAAAAATTAATTTAATAAAATCTAATAATCCATATATACTATATTTAATTTTTATGCAAATTAAATTTAAATTTCAATAAAATATTTTTATAATTCTCTTTTGATTTTTACAATAATTAATTAATTAATTTATTTTAAATTATATAAAAATTAAAAATAATTTTCCTATAAAATTTGAATACATAAATTAATCTCCAGATTTTTTAATTTTTATGATAAAAAACTACTAATAATGTCTCCACAAATTTTTATACTTTTAATAGGACATTTATTTATAAATAAAACGTCTGTTTACCACCCACCCACCTGTTTACACACAAAAATTTTCAAATATTTTTTGCTAAAAAGATTTTATTCCAAAAAAATATTTTTTTTATTTTTTGGTACTAAAAACAGTTGGTAGGTATTTGTTGTTGTCCATCAAGTAAACTTTCAAAAAAATTTTTTTTGTCTCAAGCAAAAAATATTAAAAATAAAGGAAGGCTTTTTATCTCCCTTCTATTTAATAAGAAGAAAAAGAATAAAATAGCCAGCAACGTCTGTCATTGATCAATTTAAAAATCAAGAAATTGAAAGTAGAAATAAATATTTTAGTATCATTATTAAATAAAATAAAATAGATTAAAGGAAGGGAGAGAAAAAAAGAAAGGAGAATGTTAAATAAATATCTCTACTATATAAAAATTTTTTTCTAATTTTCATTACTTTAGCCACTAGTAACTATTGTCAGAAACTTTATTTTATTTTTAACATTTCTTTTTTTAATAATCAATTGTTGAAAAGCTTTGAGATAAAAAAAGAGAAGAATAAATATATAAAAATATTTATTTGTCAAATTAAAATCTCCCTCAATCTGACCAACTAATAGCCACCTGACAAATAAAATAATATTACTCTTACTTGAGCTAAATTAACCAAATAATTTATTTTATATTCTCCTTAACATTCTAAGCTTTAGCAAAATCAAAAACAAAAATAATATAATAATAATATTTTTTATATTTTTTAAATATATTTAAATACCTCTTGGTTATGAAAAGATTTTTCTAAAATTGGGTAGCCAATTTAAATAAAAAAGTTTTTAAAGTTTATTTGTAATTTAAAAATTAGAGTAAGTAACTAAGCACTTTTACAAAAAATAATTAAATAAATAAAATCATTTATTATTTAATTATTCAATTCCCAAATAACGTCCATCAATAAATAGATTTCTTTAATATTTTTTCCAAAATAATTCTAATTAATTTTAGCTAGTTTAGTTAACTTCTATATATTTTCAACCTCCTTCCCAAACTTCAAAAAAGGCAGAAAAGAGCCCAGGCCGGCGGCTTCTTCTTAATAATTATTTAAATAATTTTGTTGTTTAATTAACAACAACAAAAAACAACAAAAATTATTTAAAAGAAAATTGGACAATAAAAAGGTAAAAAATATATGTATAAAAATTTTTATTTAAAAATAATTTAGTTTAATTAAAATCGCCAAAAATTCCACAACTTTTACTCGAAATTATTGTTTTTTATTTTTTCAAAAAAGATCGTCTTTAAGAGTATAGAATTAACAATCGTATCTATATATTCTATTGTGTTTTTGTTATTCTATTGTAATATTTAGCATGTATATCCAAATTAATTTAAAAATAAATTTAAATTATTTTTGTCATGTACAGATATCTGAAAGAATTACAAATTTATATTATTTCAAATTTCTATTTTTAATCCTTCATTGTCTAATTAATTACCAGAAATTTTCGGCGATCTGAATCGGGGTTTTTATTTTTATATGGAGTCGGGTCGAATTGGGCCCCAAAACCCCTGGTGAAGGTCTGGTTCGGATTCTATTAATTACTTTCAGTTAATATATTATTTAAAAGAAAAAGCTCCCTTTAATTTATTTAAAAAACTTTCAATTGAGGCTTTTCCCCTTTAACCCACTAGAAAATCTTTTTTTTTTTCTTTTTTTTTGTTTATGCGCAAAGGGTTATATTTGTACATAAATAAATATACACATATGTTGTTGATCATTTCTTTTACTTTAAATGCTTAAATCTTTTGCTACTCTCGAAAATCCAGTCCGTCTTCGATTTATTTTTTATTACTAGAAAAAACTCGTACTTAATACATTAAATATGTTGCGAAATATTTTTATTGTTAGTATATGGCCGGATTGAGAAAAAAGTTAGGTCTCGATTTAGGATCGTGTTTTTGAGAATTTCTTGGGTCGGATTTCAAGTCAAAAAAGTCAGGGTTTTCGAAACCCTTCCATCTCTGATTTTTAAGAAAACTAATTAGATTATTAGTTTCAATATAGGGTTGGTTTCCGAAACATTTCTTCATGCCCGGAAGAATGTTGACAACTAAAATTTAAAATAAATTGAGGTAGCTAATTTTGGGTTATATTGTAATGAGGACTTGACTGACTTGACTTTTGTTACTTAAGTTTATTTAAAAATATATAATGGATTTAAATTTTTCTTTTTTTCCTTTATTTTTCGCGCAAAAGATTTGTAAATAATTAGCTAAAATTTGAAAACAATGGAAAGGTTGACAAAAAATTTTTTCTTTTTTTTCTTAAAAGCAAAATAATTTTAAATATTTGTATATTTATTTTAAATAACATTTTTTATTTTCCAAAAGATTTAATTTTTATTCATTTTCCTCGATAAATTCTTTAATTAATTCTTTAAGAAATATTTAAATAACCTCTAAATTAATTTTTGGCATATAATTAAAATAATTAATTAATAAATTAGTTTATTTTCTCTCTAAAAATAAAATGTCTCATATTCCAAAACAACAAAACATTAATTCTAAATGTTGTGGATGTAAATGTTGTTGTTGTTGTTTACCTTGTTTTTGTAAAAATAATAGAAGGGAAGAAGAAAGGAGATTACAAAACAAAATTGGTGTTAAATTAGCTAAAAGAAGTTCTTCAATTTCTGATTTTTATTTTAAACAACAAGGGATTTTTAGAAGTTTTGATAATAAAAATGTTGCTCCTTTAGCTTATTTTTCTGAAGAAGAATTTAAATTAAGTGGATCTGATGAAGAAAGAGAAAATAATTTTTTAAAAGAATCTTTAAAAATAAAGAGGAAACAGCAATCTTTGTCCCCAAAAATTTTAAAAAGAATTTCGAAAAAATGGGAAAGGCCCCACAATTTTGGACAAATATCTAAATATCCGCCAAATGAAGAAGTTAGGAAAATAAATTCAATTTTTGAATTAGAAAAGAAAAAATGGCTGGAAAAGAGGGAAGAAATTAATAAAAGAATTTTGGAAAAAAGAAGGGAAGGAGGAAATGAAGTATCTACAAGTGCCACAATTAAATTAATTAAACCTCCTTCAATAATTAAAAGGAGAAAAAGTCGAGCTGAAAGAATTGAATTAATAGAAGAACAATTACAAGAAATAAATAATTTAATGGTAAATAAAATGTCGGTTCTGGACCGAACCGAAGAACCGATGATTTTTCGGTTCGGTTTGGCTCTTCAGTTCGGCTCTTCGGATATCCGAAGAATTTCCAGAAACCGACAACCCTATAAATAAATACTGAAAATATATTGCCTTAAATTTTTTTTGGAAAATAAATAAAAATACAAAAAGTTGTTTGTTGGATGAATAGTTGGGTAGAGAATTTAAAAGATTTCATTCGATTAACGTCGATTTCTCGAAGTTAACAGAATGGATTAAATAAATTAATCATCTATTGTGTTTTGTGAAATAAATAAAAAAAAGTTTTTTTTATCAAAAAATAAGGCAATATATTAAAGTATAAAAAATATTTTTATAAAAAAATTAGAAGAAGAAAAAGGAAAAAGAAGGAAAAAATAAAGAAGAAGAGGAGGAGGTGGAGGAGGAATTATTAGTGGATGATGAATTTGAAAAATTTAAACAAAAACATTCCAAATTAAAAAATATAATTAAAGCAACAAAAAGCAACAATTCTAGACACGAAGCAGTTATTGAATGTTTAAAACAATCTTTAGCTAAATTTACTTCAGAAAATGCTTTTAAATTAAAAGAAAGTTTTATAACCAAAACAGCGCCTAACAGTCCACAATTAAGCACAGAATATTTTTTAAAATCAGAACAAAGACCTAGAGCTATTTCTGTACATTTATACCCTCAATATTCTTCTATAGCCTCAAAATCTTCCCTTCGTTTGGATGATACAAATGAATTAGAAGAATTAAAACAGTTAATGTTAGGGAAATTACCTAAAGGAAGGGAAATAAAAAGAAGAAAATTTGAAGAAGAAGAAGAAAGGGAGGAAGATGAAGTAAATGATGAAAAGAAGGAAGAAGAAGAAGAAGAAAAGTGTGAAATAAATTTTTATTTATAAAATTAGAAAATTTTTTAAAATTATTTTTTGGTAAAAGTTGTGGAAATAAAATAAAAATCCTCCTAATCTCTCTCTCTCTCTCTCTCTTTCTTTACTTATCTAATAATTTTTTATTAAAAAATATTCTGATCATTTTGAAAATATTGAAAGAAAATTTATAAATTAATTTTAATTACTTTTTCGTAGGTATTCTTCACCCGGAGTGCCATTTAGCAAAATGCGTCGTGGACTAAAACAAATGTTTTATGGAAATACAAAGTAGGGAAAAGTTTTAATTTTAAAATTAATTAGTTAACAGTTACAGATTAAATTAATTAAATATTTTGTATTCTTTAAATAAGATCCGTAAACTTATCGAAATTTATTATTTAGTGGAGGAGATGTAGGTATAGAATATCAACAACCACCACAACCAATTAGGCGTCCATTTGGATCAGCACCTCCCCCTTTACAACAAATCCAACAAACACCTCCACTACAAAGACCTGCTGGATTTTTACATGTTTTTATTTTCCTTTTAAAATTTTTAAATTTTATTTTTAAAGAAAATTTTACGTTCTGGAGGGGTAACTGTTGATTTAAATAATCAACAACAACAACAACCTTCTCCTAAACAACAACCAATACCTCGACCTCGTAAAGTATTACCTCAACAACAACAACAAATATCTTTTGTTCATAAACAACAACCTTTAGAATGTTCTATTGATGGGGATTATGCTGAACTTGAACAGACTTGGAAACAACAAAGAAATGGTAAAAAACCAGATTTCTTTATAAAAAGGATTAATATTTTGGAAGTATAAAATTAACATTGTTTGCTACTTTTACCTCTGAATGCCCTCAAAATAAACTTTTTGAAAATGAAACTTGCGGATAAAAAAATTTTAAATTTTCGAGAACATGACCGAAAATAACCCAGAGAATTCTTTAACTTTTTGTTAAAAATATTGGCCAAAATATTTTCTTACAGTAAGCGCTCCGTTGTCACCTAAAACAGTTAAATTTGGTGATCATGATTTATTAAAACAACAACAAGCCCTCTTTGCATTTCCACAACAACAACAAAGAAGTGAAAGTGAACAGGCAATTTTAAAAGAAATTTTTAAAATTTTTTCTTTTACAGACTCGACCACCCCCTTTTCATCAAATTCCAAGTCAAAAACAACAACAAACAATTTCCCAATCCCTTTATACAATACCACAACTTGGAAGTAATACAAGAGTTGGAAGAAATTTTGGTGTTTATCAACCACCAACACAACATCCACAACAGGCAAATAATTCTAAAAAAATTAATTTCTATTTCTTTTCTTTTAAAGAAAACTTCAACAGTAAATACCCGTATAGGCAATCTAGGGGGTACTCCAACAAAACAATGGCAAAGAGGTATTGGCGGTGGAGGTCCACAACATTCGGCTAGTTCAGAAGAAGCGGGGGCAGCTTTGGATGAGGCAGCCCGGGACTTGTTACGACTTTCTGAAGAGCCAGTTTCTTTTAATAAATTTACTGGCGGTCGTAATGTGCAGAAGGCAGCCTCTACAAGTCAGATGCAGGCAAAATAAATTTTATTTTATTAAGAGAAATATTTTTATAGCGTTTTCGCGTTCCTCAACAATTTATTTCGCGCCAGCAGCAACAAACACCAATTACTCGAGAAATCTCTCCAGATACAGTAAGCGCGACGACTGGTGCTGCTGCTAGAGGACGTCGTTCTACTGCTCCTTTTGCTGGATTGACTCGACCTGCTTCTGGTCAACCATGGCCACAAATACCAACAATGTCTGAACAATTTGAGAGTGGAATTGTAGCTGGAGGAGGGGAGGGCCACCGGCCTGGGCCTGAGAATGGAAAAAGAGAAGAAGAAGAAAATGTTATTGATGGGGGTTATTTATTTGTTTTAAATACTATAATAATTAAAAAAAATATTTAGATGAAGGACCAGATCATATTTTCATTCATCGACATGTAGAACGTGAACATGTACTTGAAACAGAACAAAAAAGACCATTACCCCCAGTTGTTAAAACAACAGTTGAAGGAAAATTAAAAATGGAAAAATCTGTTGGATCACATTTAATTCGTTGTGATCACGAAATAGCCAAGGCATATACAGTTAGGGATACATTAACACATTACAGAATTCGAACAATTATTGGTACATATTTCTTGTTGATTATTAAAATTTAATTTATTTTTAAAGGTAAAAGGCAATTATTAATTGAAGAAATACAAAAAACTGAAGTTGGGGAAGGCGGAGGGAAAGGAACACCAACGGTCCGTTCAAGTGGTACTTACCGACTTTCAGTTTTTGAGGATGGAAAGGAAATTGGAACACATGAAGCAGATATTCAATTACCAGAAAATATTGTTTGAAATAAAGAGAGGAATTAAAGAAATATTTTTTTAATTTAGAGCAAACCAGATTATTTGGCTAAATTAAGTGAACGTTTACTTTCTGATTTGGCATCACTAGATGATTCCCAAGAGCAAATTACGGCAGTTACTCGTGTTGAGATTGAATGTATAGAGGATGTAACTGATATTGTAAAAACTTATCGAATTGGACTAGCTGCTCCAAAGGAGGAGGAGCAACCAGCCCCCGTCCAGTTACCCACAATGTTAGCACCACCAGTCGAAGAATTTGCTTATGAATCAGCATCTGACCATTTAAGTGAATTAGGTAAATTATTTTTTTAAATAAATATTTCCTCCTTTATTTAAAGGCCCAATAGAATTAGAAAGTCGTGTTTATATAGACCAACTTGAACCGGAAGAATTAGAACGTAGAGATATTCGTTTAATGCAGGAAGGGCGTTTATTTGAAGATAAAGCTAGAATTGGTATACAACATAGAGCTGCAGAGGAAATGTCAGAAGAATCTATTGAATCTGCACCTAAACCTCCACCTGAGGCTGCAGCCCTTGTAAAAACACAAAAATTTCTTTTAAAAAAATTTCTTAAAAATTAATAGGTTGATTGTGAATTACAACGAAGAGAAGACCGGTCTTTAATGGAAGTTTATATAGCTGTTCCATTACTTCAACATTTAACAATTATTTTACGTTTACATAAAGCTAAAAGAAGGCGTATACAACAACAACAAATGGCTGCTGGTTATGGATATGAAAGGCAGGGAAGAAGATATCATGACATAACTAGATTAGCTAAAACAAGCCGGTACAGGGGGAATGAAAAAATTATAAAAGATTTTTTAAGTTTTGAATCAGAGGAAAGTCTTGAATTAACAGAAACACCTCCTATATTAATTAGTGCACCTCCAAGAATTGAAGTAACTACAGAATTACCTCAGCAACTTTTACAAGTACATGAAAGGTTACATGAACAACAAAGAAAGGAAATAAATGTTCATGAGGCAATTAAAAAATAAAATTTTTTTGAATTTTTCCTTTAAGGCTTTGGGGACTTCTTTTGATTATCAATTAGCAGGTCAACACCACGAAGGCCGAGCTTTTCTTCGTACTCAAGGCCGTGTATATTCTGAAGAATCTAGTGTTTCTTCTTATGGGGCAACAACAACAACAGAACCTAAACAAGGAATATATTCAATGGAAATGAGCGGACAATTACTTGAAGGAATGGATAGATTACGTCCTATGAAACGTTATGAATCTGAAACTTCAATTGATTACGAAGAAAGAGCTGGTGAGAAAAAATGTTTTTTCTGCTAACTGATAAAAATTAATAACTGGTAATAATTAAATTTCCATAATAATTAAGTAGTTTCAGACTGAAACTACTTCTTAATTATTATGGAAATTTAATTATTATCAGTTATTAATTTTTATCAGTTAGCAGACTGATAAAAATTAACGGGAATCAGAGATATAAAGGGATTTGTAGGATATCGAAGAATTAAGGAGTTAAAGGGATTTAAATGGATATAATGTGTAGATTACAATGGATTTGAAAGTATTACGTGAATTTAGCGGATATATGTAGATGAATTAACAATATTTCGTGGGAGATTTAAGGGTTAATCCTTAAACTTTTATACGCAATACTTCAATATCCTTATGAATCACTGATATCCCTTGAACCAACAAAAATCACTCCAGATCACCTTGCATCCCTAGATATACCATTTAATTCCTAAAATCCCATTTAATCCCTCCAGATCCACTTATATCCCAAGTTATACACTTTAATCCCTTCAAATCCTCTCTAATTTCTCCAGATCCTACTTAATTTTTGAATAAATTAGCGAAAATATACCGAAATCTGATTATTTATGAGCATTTTTTTCTCTAAAAATTTTTTCCTGAAAACCCCGAACCCCGACCCGAACCCCGGCCATATTTTGCTCCCCCGACCCGAACCCCGCCCCGAAACAATTGGAAAACCCCGTACCCCGACATACCCGCCCCCGAACGTTCGGGGTACAACCCTAGTTTCAGTAAATAACAAGAAAACTTAACAAGTCTGGAAGGGAAAGGAACCTATTTCCGTCCTTAACAAATAATTTTTTTATTTTTTTCAGGTGGAGGAATTACTCATGTTAATATGGTCAGAAAAGAGGATAAAGGCTCCTTTGAATTAACTATTGTTTGTGATAATAAATGGAATATTATTCCTTTACCGTCATTAAAAGCCTTTGAACGTCCAAAACAACTTTATGAAGCTATGGAATTTATGAAAACAATTGAAAAGGAAAGAATTGAAGAAGTAGGGGTTTTGTCTTCTAAACCTTTTTAAATTTACATAAAATTTTAAAGGCTCGTTCTGAAATAATCCAAAAATGTTCAAATAATTTAATTGCTAATTTTAATACAATTGCCCAACAATCATCACAAATAACACTATTTTGTGCCTTTGAAAGTGATATTCGAAAAAGAGATTTCTTGACAGAAAAATTAAATAAAGCAATAAATATTGAAAGAATTGCACCTTTCTTCGCAACAGAATTTATTTCAGAAAATGTGAATCTCAGTTTGAGTATTGGTTAGTTTTTAATATTTGTAGAGAAATTTAATCGAAGGCCGGAGATTTTAAATTTGTTTGGAATTACGAAAACGTTTCAGGAACTTTAACATTTTAAAATTAAATCAAATCCCTTTGTCTACTTAAGAAAGAAATTTTTGGGGAATCAAAGGTGTTGTTCATAATCAAAGGACAATAAAAGGGCACTCTTATTTAGGAGGGATTTTTAATTTAAAAAATATTTTAATAATATTTAAGTGTAAAAACAATCTTTTTTATAAAATAAAATAATATTTACAATTAACAAAATTTATTTAGGAGCTTCTGGACGTCTTTTCGTAGCTCCGGATGTATTTAAAATATTAAATGAAAGAAGAGAATCACACGGACATCAATTCAATACAATAGCCCAACAAATGTCTCAATTAACCCAACATGTTCATTTGGAGAGAAAAGAATATGAAAATTCACAATTTAGTGTTGAATCTAGACCTATTAGATTACCGAGAATTGATATGGTTATTCTAATTTTGATTTTTTTGGGAAATATAAATATACCTAGTCTAACAATAAGAGTTAAAATTTTCGTTATATTGAGTTTATATTGGAAGTTTCGCTTAGATTAAAAAAACTATAGTAACTGCAATTGGAAAATTGGAAATTTATTTAACAGAAATTTGAGAAATATTAATTTTTAAACAAGTTTTAATTTCTTTTTCTGTAGATTCGTCAGAATATTCGTGAATTTTCTACTCAAGATGAACATTGTTCTGTTTTAATGGAACATAGAAGCGTTATGGGAGAACAAACAACTGCAGATTGGGGACATTCTGTTTCAGGTAGTCAAAAAGAATCTTTTTCCTCAACCTCTAACGTTTTCTTTTTTTCACGAGTACTTTAACAATTTTTGTGTATAAATTGCCGTGTAAATAAAATTAAAATTAATTAGATTTCTATTAATTTTCACTTAGAAATTAAAAATAAACATATTAACAAATACTCATATTTTCCTGCTTTTTTAATATCACAAAGCTTTATTACCCAAAAATGCAGAAAGCTTTAGTAGAAAAAGCTTTTTTAGATGCAACTTTTTTTAAATTAGAAAAAAATTAGAAAGCTATTTTAAATATTTAGTAGAAAGCTAGAAGCTAGAAAAAGTAGAAATTAACGGGCGGAGGGGAAATCGAAGCGTAAAAGAGTAAAAAGTGTATATAATTTTTTTTATTTTCTTTAAAATTACTTTTAAATAAAATTCAGAAAAATGCTAAATAAGAGCATTCTTCATTTTTGGGTAATTTTGGACTAAAAAAATAATTTAATTGGTTTCTAATAAAAAAATAAAACAATTTTTAAAAATTTATTTCATCAGGTTCCGAGCTTCGTTTTCATTGGTCGGCCCCTCCGCCCGGCCTAGAGGAGCGGCCGCCGCCGCTTCCTCCGCCTCTCTCGCCTCGCGCTGTTTCTCCCCTCGAAAGTGTTTTTGTTCACCAAAGCACCAGCACCACAATTCACGAATCTGAGAAACAACGTTTTGCTGTGTCCCATTTTGTGGCACTTCCAACAACAAAAGAAAGCGATGCGCGTTTGGCTGAATCAATTAAAGCGAGCGCAACTTGGGTAGAATCTTTACCTGAACCACAACCAATACCCTCTATTTCGACATTTGAACAACAAAAGAAAATAGCCCAAAGAGATATTCAAGTTGAAGGACCTCCAAAAAGAGCTAAATCTATTCAATTAGAGCAGCCTTGGAGAGAAGATAGAACAATTCAAGTAATTGAAACAATTCAAAAGCCTCAATTACTTGGTGCATTTGTACAAACTGAACAAAAAGAAATGATCGGGAAGTCAACACAAATGGAAGAT
The DNA here is from genome assembly GCA_963681835.1 of Meloidogyne enterolobii. Lineage (NCBI taxonomy): Eukaryota > Metazoa > Nematoda > Chromadorea > Rhabditida > Meloidogynidae > Meloidogyne > Meloidogyne enterolobii. The sequence goes on from CAVMJV010000007.1 coordinate 3,062,428, forward strand.
AAACCAAAGAAAGGGCAACAATCTGTCCAAGCATTACCTCAACCTAAACAAATTCGTTCAGTTCAAACTTTAAAAGAAGAACAAATAAAATATACTCAATCTGAAAAGCCTTTAATTGGAGAAAAAACTATAGGAGTAGAATTACCTTCTTTGGGTGATAAGTCAATACAAGTACTTAAAACAGAACAATTTGAAAGAATTTCTCAAACAGAAGTTAAAATAACAGAAACAAAAGAAGTTCAAGCAAGACAAGAATTAAATAAAAGGGAAGTACAAACTGTTGAAATTAAACAAGAAAATAAAGATGATGCCTCTCAAACAGAAGAAATGATAAAAAAGGGAGGAAGAACAATTGGTGTAAATCTTCCTTCTCTTACTGCTCGAACAACACAAGCACAGAGAATAGAGCAACAATTAATGGCTATACAAACACAAGAAGTTCCAACAGGTTCAAAAACTGTTGAAGTAGAACAACCAAAAATTGAACTTCCAAAGAGAAGAGCACAATCAGTACAATCAGAAAGGGCACAAAAAGGTGCCAAATCAATACAGGGACAGCCTGAAATGTTATCTAAAGATTTACAATCACCGAGGGCAAGTACTGAAGAGAGGACAATACAAACAGTAGAAATGCCTAAAACAGAAGTTCGAGCAGTTCAATCAGAAGTTGAAATACGCCAAATACATTCATTCCAAACGCGTCCAGAATTTGGATTAAAAACAAGTGAAACTGATTTAACACAACTAAAAGAAGAGGAAACACAATCAGAAATAACAAAAATTACTGACCGTACAGTTCAATCAGTACAAAAAGAAGAGCAAACAAAAGAAACACAAACTAAACCATCATTAGGAGGGAAAGAATTTCAAACAGAAAAGGAAATAGTAGAAAGTCAAGGAACCCAAATGGATAGACCTCAACTTCAAGTCCAAGCAGTTCAGTCTGAAAAAGTTCTACAAGCTGCAGGACAAACTCAAGTAGAAGAGATTGCACTTGGAAAATGTACTATACAGGCTGGACCTACACTAGGAGAAAAATCTGTACAAATGGAAGTACCTGAACATATAACACAAGAAGTACAAGTAAAACCAACTATCTCAAGTCGATTACTTCAAACACCAGTAATTCAGCAATTAGAAATGTCAACACAATCAGAACAGAAAATTCTTGAAGCAAGAGGTACTCAAATGGATAAAACTGTATTAAAAGGGAGAGAAGTTCAATCTGAGATTGTTGAACTATTTGGACGTGGAACACAATCAGAAGGTCCACAACAAAGCTGCCAGGCTATTCAAGCTTCTCCCTGGATGGAAGGAAGAATAGCTCAGACTGAAAGTCCAGAACAGAAACATCAAGCTGTTCAAGCAGAAAAGCCTCTTCTTCGTACTATAAAGTCAGAATCAACACCTAGAGAGATTGCTTCTAAAATAACTTCATCAGAAGAAATTCAATTAATGCCAAAATCAGTTGGTGTAAGACAAGAAATGTCTATTGGAGAAACTCAAATGGAAGGCCCAACAAAATTGATGCGGACAGTTTCAGCTGATGAACTGAGAAAATTAACAAACGAAATGTACGTCCAAACACTTGGAACTTGTCAAGAAGACCAAGGTACAATGACTATAGAAGAAAAGAAGAAAGTTTACAAAAGTTGGGAAGGACAAGTTTTGGAAGAACAAAAAGAAGAACAAATAGTCAGCATCAATAAATATGTTGCTACACCTGTTGAAATTGAAACTGGTAGGCAAATTTATAAAGAAATATTTTTAAAAATTATAAGTATGAACGTAGAGAAATACCCGCGGTCTCCTCCCCAAGCAGCAGCAGAGGCGAGTAAAAGCTCCAAATATAAAATAAAAATATATTGCGAAAAAATATTTTAAAAAGGCTAAAAATGCTCAAAGGTGCTAAAAGTGCGCTAAGTATAATTAGTCTGAAAATTGAGTAGAATTATAAAAAAATTTATCAAAATTTTTTTATTGCTTTATTTTTATTTTTGTAATTATTTTGATACATTTCTAATAAAAAAATAAAAGAGTTAAAGGGATTCTTTTGAAAATTTATCAAAAATTCGGTTACAGAAACGAGGAATGATTTTTCAGCCCAAAATGTGGAAGAAATATTAAAATCAGTTAAAGAGGAAGTAAAAATCTGTTTGGGAATTGAAACACAAGTTTTGGGTCAAATGAAGGAGAATAAAGTAGATAATGAAGAATTTATTAAAAAAAGATCAGATTCTGGGTTTACTGAAACCTCTTTCCTTCAAAGTGAATATTTAAAGATTAATGAAAATATTTGTGAAGAGAGGGGAATTATTGAAGAATTAAATATTCCCATTTATTTGGAAAGAACTTCTAAAGATTTTGCTTCTAATGAAATTTTAGAGAAGCAATTAGAAAATATTGAAGAATATTTTGACGAAGAAAAAATTAATAATTTTAATTTATTACAAATTAGTCATCCTGAAGAATCCTTACAAGTTTCTGTAATGTTACTTGAACAAAATCAACAATTAATTTCGCCAATTTCTGAAAGAACTATTAAAATACCCGAAGAAAAAAATAAAAGTTCTTCTTCTTTAGATTCTGTCGGTATAAATTCTGAAATTTCAAAAATTAGTTCTGAAGGGGAAAAAGAATTAAAAGACCAAACACATACTTTACCTTCTTTAAAAATATTTGGATTTGATGCTAAAGTTTTCGAATCAGAAAAAGATTTTGTGCTTCGAATAAAAGCTGTTGTTAAAAATGAACCAAAAAAAGTAATTGATAGCCAAATAAAAGTTGAGGAATGGTTAACGAAATATGGAGATTCTCAATTATTTGAAGAAGACGAAATAAATGAAAAAGAGGAGGAGGAATTATTGACTGAGAAAGATGAATTGGAAATTTTTAAGAAAATAATGAAATCTTCAAGACAATCGTCGATAACAGGAGAATTTAGTGAAGTGAAAGAATCTCCGGTTATTTCAATCAAATACGAACTTCAAAAATCAAAATCTGAAGCAGAAGTTTCTAAATTAATAAAAGAACAAAGAAAAGAAGAAATAAATATAAATACAAAAATATTTAAAGAGGAATTTAAAAATTTCCAAGCAAATTTGGTTGGGAAGGAAGACTGGGAAAGTTATAGAAAAATAATTAAATCTGCCAGTCAATCATCAGTTATTTCCAAAATAAAAGAATTTGGGGAAACTAGATTTGATTCTTCTATCTCTTTTGATCAGAGACCAAAAATTTGGGGAGAATTCGAAATTAAAATTAAAGAGAAGCGAAGATTAAAAGAGAAAATCAACACAAAAGCAGTTGGGGATTTCAAAACACAAAAAGAAATAAATTTCGAAAAATTATTTGCCCAAGAAAAGACAAATTTGAAGATAAAGGAAAAATTAAAAGAAAAATCCTTTTTAGATAGTAAAGCCTCAATTTACGAGAAAAAAGAATTTTCAGCCAATTTTGTAGGAAAAGAGGAATGGGAAAGTACTAGAAAAATAACAAAATCTGTTAGTCAATCTGCAATTAATTCTAAAATTAAAGAATTTATTGAAACGAGATCTGATTTGTTTATTTCTATCGATCAGAGATCAAAGGATTCTGAAGAATTTGGAATTGAAATTAAAGAGAAAACACAATTGGAAGAGAAAATAAATACAAAATCAGCTAGTGATTATAAAATTAAAAATGAAGTAATTCTAGAAAAACTAAATTCTGAGGAAAAAACCGATAAGAAATTAAAGGAAAAATTACAAGAAAAAACATTCCTTTCATCAAAAACCTCAATTCACGAGAAAAAAGAATTTTCAGCCAATTTTGTGCGAAAAGAAGAAAGGGAAAGTGATAGGAAGATAATTAAATCAGCAAGTCAATCTTCAATTAAATTTATTGGGAGAGAATTTAGTGAAGAGAGGGCAAGTTCTTCGATATCAATTGATCAGAAACCAAAGGATTTTGAAGAATTTGAAATTAAAATTAAAAAGAAAGGGGAAATGGAAGAAAAAATAAAATCAAAATCAGCTGGAGATCTTAAAATTGAAGACCAAATGATTTTTGAACAATTAGATGTTCAAGAAAAGATAGATTTACATTTAAAGAAAAAACTAAAAGAAAAAACCCTTTTGTCTTCAAAAGCTCCAATTTATGCGGAAAAAGAATTTTCTGCCAATTTTATTGGAAAAGAAGAATGGGAAGGTGCTAAAAAATTACAAAAATCAGCCAGTTTATCATCAGTTATTTTCAAAGTAAGAGAATTTGTTGAAACAAGATCTGATTCATTTATTTCTACAAATCAAGGACCGAAAGATTCTGAGGAGTTAGAATTTAAAATAAAAGAGAAAGGGAAATTAAAAGAGGAAATCAACACAAAAGCAGCTGGAGATTTCAAAATTGAAAGTCAAATAACTTTGGAACATCCAAATTCTGAGGAAAAAACTGATAAGAAATTAAAGGAAAAATTACAAGAAAAAACTTTCCTTTCATTAAAAGCCTCAATTAAAGAATTAAAAGAATTTTCAGCCAATTTTGTAGGAAAAGAGGAATGGGAAAGTACTAGAAAAATTCAAAAATCAAAAAGTTTGTCTTCAGTAACATTAAAATTAAAAGAATTTATTGAATCTCGAGCATCTTCTGTTTTGTTTATAGAAAAACCGAAGGAATACTTGGAAGAATCAGAAATTAAATTAAAAGAAAAATACAAAATTAAAGAAAAATTAAATACAAAAGAAATGGGGGATTTAAAAATTGGACAAAATATTTATTTTGAACAAAAGAGTAAACCAGAAATTATTGGATTTACTCTAAAAGAAAAAAGAAAAGAGAAGTCAATATTAAAATCTAAACCCTCAACACAAGAAATTAAAGATTTCCAAGCAAATCTACAAGGAAAAGAAGAATGGGAAAGTGATAGAAAGATGGTTAAATCAGCAAGTCAATCTTCAATTAAATTTTTTGGGAGAGAATTTAGTGAAGAGTCGGCAATTTATTCGATATCAATTGATCAGAAACCAAAAGATTTTGAAGAATTTGAAAGTAAAATTAAAGGGAAAAGACAATTGGAAGAAAAAATAAAAACAAAATCAGCTGAAGATTCTAAAATTGAAGAAGGGGTTTTTATGGAAAAGTTACAAGATAAGGGGATCTCATCTTTAATTTTGAAGGAAAAAAGGAGTGAAAATGATAGTTTATTAACTAAGGCCTCAATTTATGAGGAAAAAGAATCCTACAATTTTTTCAAAAAAGACGAAGATTTCCAGAATGTCAGAAAAACACAAAATTCTTCAAATTCAAGTTCTGCTTTTTCAATTTTTTCTTTTTCAAAAAAATCAGAACATTCAAAACAAAAGGAAGTAAAATTATTAGACAAAATAAAATTAAAAGAAAAATTAAATACCCAGTCCTCCAAAAATATTAATATTTTTAAAGAAACAATTTTTTACAAAAAATTAAATTGTGAAGAAAAAATATTTAAATTAATAAAAGAAAAATTAAAAGAAAATATTTATTTAAAATTAATTAGTAATTTACAACAAATAATTTTATTTGGAAAAGAAGAAAAAGAAGAAATTAAAAAATTAAATAAAGAAAAAAATAAATTAAAAATTAAATTTAAAATTAAAGAATTGGAAAAAGTAAAGGTTTTCTCAACAATTTTTATTGAAAAATTTCCAAAAATTTTTGGAGGAATTGAAGAAAAAATAAAAGAAAAGAGCTGGTTAGAGAAGAAAATAAATTTAAAAGAATCAGAATATTCTGAAATAAATATTCAATTTATTTTTAAAAATATTAATGAAGAAGAAAAGAAGGCTTTTATAAAGATTAATGAAAAAATTAAAGAAAAATATTTATTTTCGATTAAATCAACAAAAAATGAATTTAATGAAGTAAATATAAATTTAACAATTAAAGAAGACTGGGGAAGTATTACAAAATTAAATAAATTAAAAAATAAAAATTTGGCAAAATTAAAAATTAAAGAATTTAATAAAATAGAAGTAAATTCAATAATTAATTTAATTAAAAATTTAAATATTTTTGAGGAAGTAGAAATTAAATTGAAGGAAATAAATTATTTAAATGGTGAAAGATTAAAAATACTAAATGGAAAATTGGAAGAAGGAAAGGAAATTAATAAAAAGTTTGAAGAAATAAAGCTTGTAAATGTATTTTTAATTAAAAAGGAGGAGGAAGAAAGAAAAAATTTTGTATTTAATTTACAAAAATCACAAAATTATAGGCTAGAAAAAATTATTAAATTAGTCAACTGGGAAATAAATAAAAATATTTTAGAGGAAATTGAAGTTATACCGCCACGAATAATATCAAACAATTTAGAAATTAAAGAAGCAATCAAAAAAATCACAAAGAGCGATATTTTAAATAAAAATTTGGGTGAAGTTAAAAAGGGAATGGTTGTTGTTGACTTTAAAAAATGGGAAAAGGAGGAAGGGGGATATAATGTTTGGGGAGAAAATCAAGAAATGATAGAGGAGGGAATTGAAATATTAGAAAATTTGGGAGTAATGGCATATCCAAAAGGTGAAACAGATAAATCTAAAATTGTTTTGAATAATATAATAATAGAGGTAGATATGTCAGGAGGAAAGAAAGTTAATGAATGGTGTAGAAAAATATTAAAATCACCCAATCACTTCTCAACTAAATTTATTGTTAAAGAATTTATTGAGGAAAAAACAAGTCCAATTATATCTTCTAATCTGGTGATCCCAGAAATCTTTGAAGAGTCTGAGTTTAAAATTGAGGAGAAACAAAAAGTGGAAGAAAAAATCAAAACAAAAGCAGCTGGAGATATTAAAATTCAAAAAGAGTTAGTTCTAGAAAAATTACAAGATGAGAGAATATCATCTTTAAATTTGAAAGAAAAAAGGAATGAGAAGGCTCTCTTATCAACTAAAGCCCCAATTTGCGAGGAAAAAGAGTTTAGTGTCAACTTAATTGGAAAAACAAATTTGGAGGATATTCAAGAAATACAAAAATCAAAAAGTCAAACAAATATTTCATTTAAATCAAAAGAAATTAGCGAAGAAGGATTAAATTCAAATATTTATATTGAAAATAAATTAAAAGACAAAAATGAAATTGAAGTTATCTATTCAGACATGAATAAAATACAAGAAAAATTAAATACAAAAACATTTGGAGATATTAAAATTGAGGAAGAAAAATCTCTTCAAAAATCAAAATCTGAAGCAGAAGTTTTTAAATTAGTAAAAGAACAAAGAAAAGAAGAAATAAATATAAATACAAAAATATTTAAAGAGGAATTTAAAAATTTCCAAGCAAATTTGATTGGAAAGGAAGACTGGGAAAGTTATAGAAAAATAATTAAATCTGCCAGTCAATCATCAGTTATTTCCAAAATAAAAAAATTTGGTGAAACGAGATTTGATTCTTCTATCTCTTTTGATCAGAGAACAAAAACTTGGGGAGAATTTGAAATTGAAATTAAAGAGAAGAGAAAATTGGAAGAGAACATCAACACAAAATCAGTTGGGGATTTCAAAACACAAAAAGAAATAATTTTCGAAAAATTATTTTCCCAAGAAAATACAAATTTGAATATGAAGGAAAAATTAAAAGAAAAATCCCTTTTGTCAACAAAAGCCTCAATTTACGAGAAAAAAGAATTTTTTGCTAATTTAATTGTTGGAGAGGAATCGGAAAGTGCTAAAAAATTACAAAAATCAGCTAGTTTATCATCAGTTATTTTCAAAGTAAGGGAATTTGTTGAAACGAGATCTGATTCGTTTATTTCTATTAATCAAAGAATGAGAGATTCTGAAGAGTTTGAACTTAAAATAGAAGAGAAGCGAAAATTAGTAGAAAAATTCAACACAAAATCAGCTGGAGATTTCAAAATTGAAAGTCAAATGATTCTAGAAAAACTAATTTGTGAAGAGAAAGCTGATCAGAATTTGAAGGAAAAATTACAAGAAAAAACTTTCCTTTCATCTAAAGCCTCAATCCAAGAATTAAAAGAATTTTCAGCCAATTTTGTAGGAAAAGAAGAATGGGAAAGCTCAAACAAGATAATTAAATCAGTCAGTCAGTCTTCAATTAAATTTAAAGGCAGGGAATTTAGTCATGAAAGGGCAAGTTCTGTTATATCCTTTTATCGTGAACAACAAGGTTTTGAAGATTTTGAAATTGAAATTAAGGAGAAGAGAAAATTAAATGAGAAAATAAATACAAGAGCAATTGGGGATTTCAAAACACAAAAGGAAATAAATTTCGAAAAATTATATACCCATGAGAATACAAATTTAAATATGAAGGAAAAATTAAAAGAAAAATCCTTTTTAGCAACTAAAGCTTCAATTTACGAGAAAAAGGATTTTACCGTAAACTTGATTGGAAAAGAAGAATGGGAAGGTACCAGAAAGCTTCAAAAATCAGCCAGTTTATCATCAGTTATTTCTAATTTAAGAGAATTTGTTGAAACGAGATCTGATTCGGTTATTTCAATTAATCAAAGACCAAAAGACTGGGAAGAGGTTGAATTTAAAATAAAAGAAGAAAGGCAATTAAAAGAAAAAATAAATATAAATGCTGTTGAAGATTGCAAAATTGAAGAGAAAATAATTTTCAGAAAACCTAATGCCGAAGAAAAGGCAACTTTAAAATTAAAAGAAAAATTAAAAGAAAAACAAGAAGGAAAAATGAATTTCAATTTAAGAGCTTCAAATTTAAGTTTAAATTTACTGGGAAAAGAAGAATGGGAAAATGCCGGAAAAATACAAAAATCAGCTAGTGAAATAAATATTTCAATTAAATTAAAGGAATTTATTGAAACAAAATTTGATTCGATTATTTCCTTTAATCAGAGACCAAAAGATTCTGGGGAATTTGAAATTGAAATTAAAGAGAAAAGAGAATTGGATGAGAAAATAAAAACAAAATCAGCTGGAAATTTTAAAATCGAAAGTCAAATTATTTTGGAACATCCAGATTCTGAAGAAAAAATTGATATGAAATTAAAGGAAAAATTACAAGAGAAAACTTTCCTTTCATCAAAAGCCTCAATCAAAGAATTAAAAGAATTTTCAGCCAATTTTGTAGGAAAAGAGGAATGGGAAAATTCAAAGAAGATAATTAAATCAGCAAGTCAATCTTCAATTAAATTTTTTGGTAGAGAATTTAGTGAAGAGAGGGCAATTTCTTCGATATCAATTGATCAGAAACAAAAAGATTTTGAAGAATTTGAAATTAATTTAAAGGAAAAGAGACAATTAAAAGAGGTAATGAACACACAAGAACTTCAAAATAATGAAATTCGAGAAGGGGTTTTTATGGAAAAATTACAGAATGAGGGAATCTCATCTTTAATTTTGAAGGAAAAAAGGAACGAAAAGGATGTTTTATCAACTAAAGTCCCAATTTACGAGGAAGAAAAAGTTTCTACCAAATTACTTGGTAAAGAAGAGATGGAGAATATTAGAAAAATACAAAAATCAAAAAACCAAACAAATATTTCATTTGAAGGAAGAGAAATGAGTGAAGAAGGATTAAATTCAATTGTTTATATTGAAAATAAATTAAAAGATAAAAATGAAATTGAAGTCATTTATTCAGACAAATATAAAATACAAGAAAAATTAAATACAAGAATATTTGGAGATGTTATAATTGAGGAAGAAAAATTTCTTCAAAAATCAAAATCTGAAGCAGAAGTCTCTAAATTAATAAAAGAACAAAGAAAAGAAGAAATAAATATAAATACAAAAACATTTAAAGAGGAATTTAAAAATTTCCAAGCAAATTTGATTGGGAAGGAAGACTGGGAAAGTTATAGAAAAATAATTAAATCTGCCAGTCAATCATCAGTTATTTCCAAAATAAAACAATTTGGTGAAGCTCAATTTGATTCTTCTATTTCTTTTGATCAGAGACCAAAAACTTGGGGAGAATTTGAAATTGAAATTAAAGAGAGAAGAAAATTAGAAGAGAAAATCAACACAAAATCAGCTGGAGATTTTAAAATTGAAAGTCAAATAGCTTTGGAACATCCAAATTTTGAAGTGAAAGCTGATAAAAAGTTGAAGGAAAAATTTCAAGAAAAGATTTTCTTGAAATTTAAAGCTTCAATCCACGAGAAGAAGGATTTTACCGCAAACTTAATCGGAAAAGAAGAATGGGAAAGTGATAGAAAAATAATTAAATCAGCTAGTCAATCTTCAATTAAATTTAAAGGCAGGGAATTTAGTGAAGAAAACTCGGGATCTTTTCTTTCTTTAGAAAAGAGTTGTAAAGTTTTGGAAGATACACAAATTAATTTAAAAGAGAAACGCCAAATTCAAGAAAAATTTAAAGGAAAATCTTCTGGAGAAGTAAAAATAGAAAAAAATATTTTCTTAAATTTTTCAACAAAATCTGAGTCTCAAATTGATAAAATTGTTAAATTAAAAAATAAAGAAGAGATAAATTTAAAATCAAAAGAATCTTCTTTAAACTCTAAAATTTTATTTACAAATTTTGTTTGTAATAAACAAAATAAATACTCAATAAATAAATTGGAAAAATCAAAAAGTCAAAATTTTGCAAATTTAAAAATTAAAGAATTTGGCCAAAAAAGTTTAAAATTTGTTGTTTGTATTGAAAATAAAATAAAAGAAGGGGAGGAAGTTGAAATTTTGATTAACGAAAAAAGAAATTTAAAAGAAAATAAAAATTGTTTAGCTGCTAGCGATTTAAATATACAAAGAATAGTGGAAATTAAAATGCCAAAAATTGAAAAAGAATATTGTTATTATTTGAATGATTTAATTAAAGAAAATATTTTCTTTAAATCTAAAGCTGTTGCCAAAGAAAAATTGGAAGAAATCCAAACAATTATTTCAAAAAAAGAAGAAAAAGAAAATGTCAAAGGTCTTTTAAAATCAAAAAGTCAAGCAAATATTTCATTTAAAGGAAGAGAAATGAGTGAAGAAGGATTAAATTCAAATATTTATATTGAAAATAAATTAAAAGATAAAAATGAAATTGAAGTCGTTTACTCAGACAAATATAAAATACAAGAAAAATTAAATACAAAAACATTTGGAGATGTTAGAATTGAGGAAGAAAAATTTCTGCAAAAATCAAAATCTGAAGCAGAAGTCTCTAAATTAATAAAAGAACAAAGAAAAGAAGAAATAAATATAAATACAAAAACATTTAAAGAGGAATTTAAAAATTTCCAAGCAAATTTGATTGGAAAGGAAGACTGGGAAAGTTATAGAAAAATAATTAAATCTGCCAGTCAATCATCAGTTATTTCCAAAATAAAAGAATTTGGAGAAACGAGATCTGATTCTTTTATTTCTTTTGATCAGAGACCAAAAACTTGGGGAGAATTTGAAATTGAAATTAAAGAGAAGCGGAAATTAGAAGAGAAAATCAACACTAAAGCAGTCGGAGAGTTAAAAATTGAAAGTCGAATAGCTTTGGAACATCCAAATTTTGAAGGAATAACTGATTTGAATTTAAAGGAAAAATTACAAGACAAAACTTTCTTATCATCAAAAGCCTCAATCCACGAGAAAAAGGATTTTACCGCAAATTTAATTGGAAAAGAAGAATGGGAAAGTGATAGGAAGATAATTAAATCAGCTAGTCAATCTTCAATTAAATTTTTTGGTAGAGAATTTAGTGAAGAAGGGGCAATTTCTTCGATATCAATTGATCAGAAACAAAAAGATTTTAAAGAATTTGAAATTAAAATTAAAGAGAAAAGAAAATTAGAAGAGAAAATCAGCACAAAATCAGCCGGGGATTTCAAAACACAAAATGAAATAAATTTAGAACAATCAAATGACAAAAAAGAAACATCATCTTCGATAAAAGAAACCCCAAAAGAAAAGTCCCTTTTATCATCAAAATCTTCAATTCAAGAGAAAAAAGAATTTTCAACTAAATTTATTGGCAAAGAAGAATTTGAAAGTACTAGAAAAATACAGAAATCAGCTAGTGAAATAAATATTTCAATTAAATTAAAAGAATTTGGAGAAGAAAAAATATCCTCATTTATGTCTTTTGTTAAAAGCTTAAAAGAATTAAAAGAAACTAAAATTAATTTTGAAGACAAAATTAAGATTCTAGAAAAATTAAATATTAAATCTTTTGAAGATATTAAAAGTAATTTTGAAGGATTTCTTCAAAAATCAAAATCTGAAGTAGAAATATCTAAATTTTTAAGAGACCAGAGAGAAGAGAAAATAATTAAGAAATTTAAAGAAACTACTTCAGAAAAGGAAGATTTCCAAGTTAATCTCTCTGGAAATGAGGAAAGACATATTGCCAATAAAATAATTAAATCAGCAAGTCAATCATCAGTTATTTGTAAAATAAAAGAATTTGGGGAAACTCGATTTGATTCTTCTATTTCTTTTGATCAGAGACCAAAAACTCGGGGAGAAATTGAAATTGAGATTAAAGAAAAAAGACAGTTGGAAGAAAAAATAAAAACAAAATCAGCTGGAGATTTTAAAATTGAAGGTCAACTGATTTTTGAACATTTAAATGCCCAAGAAAAGGCAGATTTCCAATTAAATGAAAAATTACAAGAGAAAGCCCTTTTATCTTCAAAACCTTCAATTCATGAGAAAAAAGAATTTTCTGCCAATTTAATAGGAAAAGAAGAATGTGAAAGTGTCAAACTGTTACAAAAATCAGCCAGTTTATCATCAATTAAATTTTCAACAAAAGAAACAATTGAAGAAAGAGCAAGTTCTGTTATATCTCTTGAACAAATATCTAAAAATAGAGAAGGGATAGAGATAAAATTTGATGAGAAACGGCAAATACAAGACAAACTCAAAATAAAATCGGCTAGTGAAGATAAACTTCAAAGCCAAATAATTTTAGAAAAACCAAAAGACGAGGGAAGATCTGTTTTAATGATAAAAGAAACCCCTAAAGAAAAAACTTGTTTATCATCTAAAGCTTCAATTGAGGAGAAAAAAGAGTTTTGGTTAAATTTTGAAGGTAAACAAGTTTTGGAAAGTACTGGAAAACTACAAAAATCATCCAGTTTATCAACAATTAAATTTACAACAAAAGAAACAATTGAAGAGAGAGCAAGTTCAATTATATCCCTTACACACCCAACAGAATATTTAAAAGAAATTGAAATAAAATTTAAAGAAAATATTAAATCTGTTGAAAATATTAAAATAATTCAAAGACAATTAAATTTAAACCAAAAAAATGAAAAGGGAAGAGAAATAGGCAAATTATTTAAAGAAGTTTGTATTGACAAAATAAGTAAAAAATTAAAAGCCCCAACTTTTGAATTAAAACAATCTTTTATTAATTTATCAACAAGTAGAGAAGCCTTAGAAAATGCTCAAAATTTAATAAAATCCCCAAATCAAAATTCTACAAACTTCCAAAGTAAAGAATTTGGAAAAGAACAAACCCAGTTAATTTTGCAATTAAATTCTGTAGAAAAAGAAAAATCAGCAGCAGAAATTAAAATTCTTGATAAAATACAAGAAAAACAAAAAGCTGAATTAATTTGTGAAGAAACAAAAAATTACAAAAATAAAATAGGGTTAATTAATGAAATTAATACAATTTGGAATATTTCTTTATTGAAAGAGGGAGAAGAGACCGTGGGGATTTTAATTAAAGCTAGCGAAAAAGAAAAAATAGAAAAAGTATTTATTGCCCCTATAAAAAGTGTTTCTTCAGAAATTGAAGAAATTGGAAGAGAAAATATTTTTGTAGAAGCTGAACAAAGGAATGAAGCGGAAAAAATATTAAAAGAAAAAATAAAAATATTTGAAGGCAAAAAATTGAAAGAATTTGGTTTAGAAGAGGCTACAAAAACAATTGGATTAACATCAAAAGAAAAGGATTTTGAAGAAATAAATACAAAATTAGAAGAAAAAAATGAGGAAAAAGTTGAATTGAAGTCTAAAGCTTCTATTGAAGATAAAAGAATTATCGAGACAACAATTACCGGAAGAGAGGAAGGAGAGGATGCCAATAAAATAATTAAATCAGCAAGTCAATCTTCAATTAAATTTAGTGGCAGAGAATTTAGTGAAGAGAGGGCAATTTCTTCGATATCAATTGATCAGAAGCAAAAATATTTTGAAGAAATTGAAATTAAAATTAAAGAGAAAAGACAATTGGAAGAAAGAATAAAGACAAAATCAGCTGGAGATTTTAAAATTGAAGGTCAAATGATTTTTGAACAGTTAGATGTCCAGGAGAAGGCAGACTTAAAATTAAAGGAAAAATTACAAGAAAAAGCCCTTTTGTATTCAAAGGCCTCACTTCATGAGGAAAAAGAATTTTCTGCCAATTTAATAGGAAAAGAAGAATGGGAAAGTACCAGAAAGCTTCAAAAATCAGCCAGTTTATCATCAGTTATTTTCAAAGTAAGGGAATTTGTTGAAACGAGATCTGATTCAGTTATTTCTATTAATCAAAGAACGAGAGATTCTGAAGAGTTAGAGTTTAAAATAAAAGAGAAGCGACAATTAGAAGAAAAAATCAACACAAAATCAGTTGGAGATTTCAAAATTGAAAGTCAAATAATTCTAGAAAAACTAAACTGTGAAGAGAAAGCTTATAAGAATTTAAAGGAAAAATTACAAGAAAAAACCTTCCTTTCATCAAAAGCCTCAATCCAAGAAATAAAAGAATTTTCAGCCAATTTTGTAGGAAAAGAGGAATGGGAAAGTACTAGAAAAATTCAAAAATCAAAAAGTTTGTCTTCAGTAACATTAAAATTAAAAGAATTTATTGAATCTCGAGCATCTTCTGTTTTGTTTATAGAAAAACCGAAGGAATACTTGGAAGAATCAGAAATAAAATTAAAAGAAAAATACAAAATTAAAGAAAAATTAAATACAAAAGAAATGGGGGATTTAAAAATTGGACAAAATATTTATTTTGAACAAAAGAGTAAAACAGAAATTATTGGATTTACTCTAAAAGAAAAAATAAAAAAGAAGTCTATATTAAAATCTAAACCCTCAACTCAAGAAATTAAAGATTTCCAAGCAAATTTACAAGGAAAAGAAGAGTGGGAAAGTGATAGGAAGATAATTAAATCAGCAAGTCAGTCTTCAATTAAATTTATTGGGAGAGAATTTAGTGAAGAGAGGGCAAGCTCTGTTGTATTTTTTGATCAGAGACCGAAAACTTGGGGAGAATTTGAAATTAAAATTAAAGAGAAAAGACAATTGGAAGAAAAAATAAAAACAAAATCAGCTGGAGACAATAAAATTCAAAGTCAAATAATTTTTGAACATTTAAATTCTGAAGAAAAAGCTGATTTAAATTTAAAGGAAAAATTACATGAAAAAGCCTTTTTATTTTCAAAATCTTCAATTTATGAGAAAAAAGAATTTTCTGCAAATCTAATAGGAAAAGAGGAATGGGAAAGTACCAAACTTTTACAAAAATCGAAAAGTGAAACTTTTGTAGAATTTAAAATTAAAGAATTTAGCGAAACTAGAGCTTCATCATTTGTATTTTTAGAAATAAAGGACGAGGAAAAAGAAGAAAAAGAATTTATCAAATTTAAAGAAGAAAAACAACAATTAAAAGAAAATTTAAATATAAAATCTCCAAAAGAAATAACAACTTCAATAATTAAACAAAAACAATTAGAAGAATCTATTGCAAATTTTACTTCAAAATTAAAACAATTTTTACCTATCGAAAAAACATTTAAAATTGAAGAATTAAATAAAACAGAAAAAATTGAGAAAAGGGCAAAAAGTGTGGAGACTGATATTTTTTATTTGAAAGAAATTCCTTTAACTAAAACATTTTGTAGTTTAAGAGAATTTTTATTTGAAGAATTAAATACTGGGGTAGCTATAGAAAGAAAACAAAAATTAATTAAAGAAGCTAAAACTGATATTGAATTTAAAGTTGGAAAGTGGTTAGAACAACAACAACAACAAATTGAAGAAAAGAAGGAAGAAAAAGGAAAAGAAGTTGTTTTAGGTTTTGATGTAATTCAACAACCAAAAAGTTTTCAGATAGAAAAGAAAGAAAAAGAAATAAATAAAACAGAAATATTATCAACAAAAATTGAAGAATCTAAATTTGAAGAAAAGGAAATAATTAAAAATTTAATAAAAGAAGAAGAAATTAAAAAAGAAAATATTAAATTAAAAGAAATTGGGGAAGAAAAAATAAATATAAAAATTAAGGAGGAGGAAGAAGAAAATATATTAATTATTAAAAATTTTGAAAATAAAAAATTATTTGAAGAAAAAATTGAAAAAGAAATTAAACAGAAGAAAAGAGAGGAAGGGATATCTACAATTTTAAGTACTGGGGCAGCTAGGGATGAAAGAATGGAAATTGAAGCTGTAGCAGAAGCTATTGGGGAAGAGGCGAAAGCTAGTGGGGTTTTGACGGCGATACAGAGATTGGCGGCTGAAGCGGCGACTGAGGCTCCCAAAAGGGGTTACTATTTAGGAATAATATTTTGAAATAAAAACCCAGAAATATATATTTGGCTCCCAAAAATTGGCAAAAAATAAAGCAAAAAATGCGGCATTAAAATTAGATAAAAAATTAAAAGTCATCACTAAAAATAAATTTAATGTATGCACAAATTTTGCACTAAAGCACGAATGCTTTAAAAATCACTTACAGTTTCTTACAATTGCACAATCACTTAAACTAAAAATTAGATTCCGTCGTGAATAATAGGGCAGGCCGTTTGGTCTTAGATAGGAAGGAAGCATGTGTTGATTTAAAAATTTTTCCTAAAATGCCATGAAAGTCTGGACAACCCTAGCAAGCATATTAAGACTTAATTTATCCTAAGGTTTAGTTATGAAATAGACTGAAATTCCTTTTATCTGCAAAATTACTACACTTTATTTTTTCCTTTCACGCTTTTTATTTTTTTTCAATTAATTTTTGGGGCCAAATATATTTTCTGGTTTTCCTCTATCTATCAACTGATCCAGCATCTAATTTAGGAGAATATAAAATCGAAAGTGCCGAACAGACTACAGCAATCCATTGGGAGAAACAAACAGAGGCAATTAAAGAAGAAATATCAGAAAAGAAAATAGCCGAGAAAAGTTTATTGAAAGAGAATTTAATTACAAAAGAGGCTAAAAAGGAAGAAAAAGAAACTGAAATAAAAATGTTTGGGGCAAAAGAATTAATTGAAAGTACCCAAATAATTAAAAAGGATTTAACAAAAGAAAAAGATATTTTAACAACAGAAATACCCAAAAAAGAAGATTTAGAAATTAATCAAAAATTCGAAGTAAAACAAAAAGAATTGGAAATTAAAGAAACATTGAAGGATTTAAAAAAAGAAATTATTAAAAAAGATTTAAAAGAAATTAAAGAACAAGAAAGACAATTATTTGCTCAATTAGATACTTTAGAAGATAAAGAAACAATTGGAAAAACATTTTCTATCGGGGAAGAAGAATTTAAAGAATTAAAAACAAAAGCTTCAGAAGAACATTTATTAAAACAATCCCAACAATTACAAAAACTTGGAGAAACAGAAAAAGTTTATTTAACAAGAAAAACGCCTATAGGCACGCCCACAGAGTCGAGAAATTTTAAAATTGAGAAAAGTTCTTCCCAACACGAAATTCAAATGAAAGAACAACCGGGAATTTGGATTGAAAGAATTTTTGATTATTCTCGTTTAGAAGGGCCGATAATTTGTGATAAATTAAAAGAGAAGGGAGAAGAAGAAATATCCTTTCTTTGTAAAGTAACGGGAATTAGTGAACGTTTAGAAGAAAAAGAAAAAATAATTTTATTAAAAAGAGAATGGAAAGATTTATTTAAAACAAAAGCTGTTAAAACAGAAGAATTAAATATTCAATTAAATTATTTAAGAAAAGAGGAGAAAGAAGAAAAAAAAATAATTAAAAAAGCTAATTTAGAACAAATAATTAAATTTAAATTAAATTCAAGCAAAAAAGAAAATATCCAAACAGAATGCCAATTATTTAATACAAAAATTGGCAAAGAAGAAACATTTAAATTATTAAAGGAGAAACCTTTAGAAGAAATAAAAGTATGGTTTAGAGAATATTTAAAAGAAGAAAATAATCTTTTAATGGATATTAGCTTTGTGGATACTCAATTATGGACTTGGGCTAATTTAGAAGAAAAAGAAAAGGCAAAAGAATGGATAAAAACAAAAGCGGCAAGTGATCTAAAAACTTTTGGTTCTGCTGTTTTTGAACTTTCTTCTCCAGAAATTTCTACAAAAACAGTCAAATCTTTGAAAGAAAAAGAAGAAATTAAAAGAAAATTTAATATTGAACAAAGCAAAATTCAAAGTAATTTAATTGGAGAAAAAGAAGGGAAAGAAGAATTTATTTTAAAAATTCTTCCAGAAAAACAAAAAGAATTAACAATTCCCTCAATTAATTTAAAAGAATTTGGAAAAGAAACAAAAACAACTTCAATTCTTTTAGTTAAAATTCCAATGTTAAAAAGGCTTTATTCTGCCCAACATTTAATTAATATTCAAAATAAAATAGAAAAACAACAATTAAATACTTTAAATTCTCAACAAACACAAATAACACAGTCAATTCAATGGCAATCATTACAACCAAGTTTTTCTATTCAAAAGAAATTTCCAACTTCCCAATTACTTTCAACTTTATTAAAAACAGAATATTCAAAAGAAGAATTAAAAATCAGAACAGAAACATTACAAAAACCTTTAGACTGGGAAAAAACAGAATTAAAAATAAAAACAGCCAGAAAAAGTGAAGAAAAATTAAAAACAAAAGAATCTAAAGAAGAAGAAGAAACATTAATTGCTGAATATAAAATTGTTGAAAGAGATTTAGAAACAGAAAGAGAAATTAAAATTCCTTTAAATAAATTTAATAATTTGTTAACAAAAGAAATTTGTGAAGAAATTTTAAATTTAGAAGAAAAATGGGAAAGAACAGAAGAAGAATTAAAGTTGGAATGGACTTTGAAATTAAAAAGAGAAGAAAAAATTGAAAGAAATTTTAAAATTCAAAGTCCTCTGAGTATCGAGAAATATTTTGTAAAAGAAGGAAAAGAAGATGTTTTTACACAAAAAATAATTAAAATATTTAGAGAAGAAAATTTAAAACAAAAAATTAAAGAAATGAGTGAACGTTTAATTAATGTTTTTGTTGATTTTCAAAGTTTAACTTCAAAAAAAGATTTTTCTAAAGCAGAATTATATTTAAAAGACAAAACAACAATTAAAATCCCCCCAATTTATTTAATTGCACACTCTGAAAATTTAATTTCACAATTTTGTATTTCACGTTCATTTCAATTTGAAAGAATATTTAAAACAATTAAAATTGGTAGAAAAGAAGCAATTAATTTAAAAGTTGGAGAGGCACAATTAGAAGAAGTAAAATTAAATTTTGGTCTCCAAGCAAGATTGTTGTCAACTGAAAGTGTTCAGAGAATTTTACCTTTGCCAAATATTTTTGGGCCAATTTCCTTTAAAATTGAAGAATTTGAAGAGGAAGAAGTTTGTTTATATACACAATTACAGAAGAAAATAATTAAAGAATTGGATACAAAAATAGATATACCGATATATTTAAAAGAGTTTCAAATAATGAAAACAAAATCTGCTGGGGATGAACAAAAAATAATTTGTCAAGAGTGGAAAAAAGAAGAAAAGAAAGAATTAATTGAGAAAATTAATTGGATAGCCTTTAAGGGAGAAAAATTAATTAAAAAATTAAAAGAAGCTGGGGATGAACAGACACAAATAGCTTATGTTTTTGACAAAAATGGAAAATATTTTCCAATTCCAGAAAAAATTTTGGAAGAAAAAAGATTTGGGGGAAATTATATTTTAAATACAAAAGCAACAAAAAAAGAAGAATGGCAAACAAGTTTGTCTTTAAATAAATTGCCAGCCTTCGAAAAATTATTAAAAAAATTAAAATATATTACAAAAGAAGAGAGGAATATGAGAATGTTGGAGAGTGGAAAAGAAGAAAAAGCAAGCTTTTATTCATTACAAAAAGCTTCAGAAACATTTGGAGTTGCAATAAAAAGAAAATGGGCACGTGAAATTTTGCCAGAAATTTTTAAAATAAAAGAATCGACAAAAGAAGAATTTTTAATTAATTATGAATTAAAGCCTAAAGTGACTATTAATGAAGAAAAAATTGAATTAAAAATAAATATTCCTTTAATTATTTCTGGAATTAATTTAAATACAGAAGCTAGTGAATTAATTGAATTGACAATAATTAGAGAATTAAAAAGGGATGAAGAATTTGATAAAAAAGAAATTTTAATTAAAATACCAAATAAACATCCATCAATAATTAAACAAACAAAAGCTTCTACAGAAGAGAATTTGGTTGTTTTAGAATCAAAACAAAAATTAGAACAAAATGAAAGGATAACAAAAACATTTATTATTCCAAACATTGGACAAGAAAATAAATTAAAAACAAAAGAAGCAAAAGATTTAAAAACAAATATTTGTTTGGAATATAATAAATTATTACAAATAAAGGAAAGTGAAAGAATTTGGCCGATATCACAATTTGGAGGCCAAATAAAATTAAGAACAGAAGCAGCAAGTGATGAATATTTAACACTTCTTCGAGAATTGGAAAGTGACCATTTGAGGGTAGCACACACTTCCCTAACAATTTGGGAAACAAATAAACTTCCTGGGGTAGAAATGAAAATGCGCGAGGCGGAGGCGTTTGAGCAACAAATACAAATAACATTACAGCGCCAAATTGTTGCTGAGGCGGCGCCAACATTTAAATATTTGGTACGCCCGCATTTGAGCGCTCAAAGTGAATTGCGCGAATCCTCAATAATTGAAGAAAGCATAACATGTCAATGGAAACAACCTGATAATATAGAAAATTCAGAAATTCTTCGACACATTCCTGCCTTTGGTGGCCGTGTATTTCTTCATTCTAAAGCAACTGGACTTATTAATGCCATACAACACTTTCAACTACAAAAACAACGGGATGCCTCTCCAGCTCCGGCTCTTCGTTGCATTCGTTGTGCAAGGGAGTTGGCTCCTGTTCAAGCGCGTTTAAACGAACCAAAACATGAACAATACAATTTGTCTCAGAGTTGGTGTCGTGAACAAGTAAAGGAGGAAACAACATTTACTCGTTTTTGGCCAAATTGGGGACCTGAGAATGTACTTAAAACAAAAGAAGCAAAGGAAAGAGAGGAAAATATTCACTTTCAATATTCAAAACTACCATCCTCTGCTCAAACATTTTTCACAAAATGGGAACCACGTATTAACAAAGAAATACTTGGGACTAAAGCTGTAGGTAAAGAAGAATATTCCAAAGAAGAAATAATTACAAAGAAAAAGCCTTTGCCCGATGATTTAACAACAGAATTAGTGCTTTGGATTGCACGCTTGACAGAACCGTTAATTCTAGGCAGCAAAGCAAGTTCTAAAGAACAGCAACAATTAAATAGTGCTTTAAGTAAAACTTCAGAATTTGAAAGAGCACCGCCTTTAATTAAAATTTGTGCAAGAGAAGAAAAGCCAGAACCATTCCGTGTTCCAGAAAGTCAAGCTCATTCAATTATGTTAAGCTCTGTTTATTTGAAAGATGAACAAGCAGAAGAAGCACATCATACTGTTTGGGAACCACTCTTTGGCGGACAATATATTCAAAATACTAGGAGGGCTGGAGATATTTCTACAATTGTTGATGTTAATCTAAAAGATGAAAGTCCAAGACAATTGAGCTCAGAAAAAATTATTTTTGTTCCTCAAACACTTGTTGGGCCTCAACCTCAATATCGAAGTTTGGCCTCAAAAATAGAAACGCTCTTTTTGGCACAAGAAATGCGCTCTGCCCCGCCAGCGGAAATGGAAGCATTGATCACTTTGCCAATTGCGCGCTCCGGTCCCTCACTTGCACCATTGCACTCACACCAAGCAGGCACTGAGCAAGAGCACATAAATACACAATGGCACAAAAATGATCAAATTTTGGAAATTCCAGTTGTGTTGCCGGATTCTCTATTTGGTGGAACTCACACAAAACATGTACTTGCTGCTGGAGATGCCCATATTGCATTGTACAAACAATTGGAAAATCCTATTGTGACAAAACTTGATGCTGAATGTGAACGTCCGTTGGAAAGAAGAGCAGAACCTGCTGTTCATAATACAAAATCAAGTTCAGAAACAACAATTTCAACAACAACAGCCCTGCAGCGTTTAGAACCATCTGCTTCAGCATTACCTTTTAAATTAAAATCTTCTCGAATTTTGGAAGGTCCAACTCCATCTGTTCATGTAACAGAAAGTAGAGAAGTTGAACAGCTTAATAATGTCCAGCTTAGGCGTCCAGATCAATGGGTACAGGCTCCGGATCATACAAGATGGGAACCAAGATATGGTGGGCAGTTCCTTCACGCAACCAAGGCAAGTATTGAGAAGAATGTGGAAGTGCCTTTGCTTGATTGGCTACGCCCAGAATCAGCAGAGGGTGCACCAGAAAAGAAAATTATCATTCCAAGAACAGGAGAACCTGTATCATTATTATGTTCAAAAGCTGGAGATGCTAATGTTGAATATCAACAACTTCTGGAAAAGCCAAAATCCCCTGAGCTTTCCACACAATTAATTCTTCGAGATATTAATAGAATAGAACCACAAATATTTAAAGCAAAGGAAGCAGGTCAACAACAATTAGGGTCAAATATTGTTTTGCAAAAACCTCAACATATTGGATTAGAAGCAGAATTAATAAAACGAGAACCCCGTTTCGGAGGTCAATACACATTAAACTGTGCCGCAGCTGGTAAGATGGATACTGGTGAAAGATTCTTCACGTTAAATAAGATTAGTCAAGAGGAAGAGGCTCCTCTTCATATTATTCGTGTTTATTTACGTGAAGACGAGAAAGTTGAGTTGAGATCAAGACAAATGGAAGAATGGCATTCACAAATAGAAGTTCAATTGAAACGTGAAGAATTTTTGGGAGGTGCTGAATTAATTAAAGAAGATAAAAGAAAAACAGAGGAAAGATTTGATACAACACAGGTACTTATGCTTTCTCTCTCCCATTTTCCCATTCAAAAATTATTAAAAAATTAGGCTGGTTCTGAACAAATCCACATTGGCGCTGCGCTTTCCCGCGGCGAAGAACAACCGTTTGATGTGCAATATATCCTACCTGCTATTCAATTGCTTGGTCCTTTTACGTTGAATGCTGTGCATTCCGAAGTCATTTTACAATTGGAATGTCTTCTAGAATCTGCCAAACGAGATGTGAACCTATTTGCTGAATTATCTCTACGAGAACCTCGTTTGGAGAAGCCTGTTGAACATGTTTGTGAAGCTGCTGAATTAATAGAAGCAGAAAAGGGTCATGACTGGGCACGGTTGAGACGTGGATATGGAAATGTTCAAAAAGCTAAAGAACGTCCACCGATCGAGAAAAGGTTAGATGAATGTTATAGAAAAAGATTATACCGAGATCTATTTTAGAGGTGAAGAAGGAGAAGAAGGCTGGGGTGAAGAAGAAGCTGCACTTTTTGAAGGAGAGGAAGGTCATGATTGGGCACGTCTGAGACGAGGCTATGGAAATGCAATGATTGAAAAAGCTCGAGTCCAAGAAAAGATTAAACCAATTATAAAGTGATTTTTAAAAAATTTAACTATGGAAATCCACTCAAATTTTAGACCCGAAATTGGCGAAGTTCCTCCTGAAGAGGAGGCTGCAATTCTTGAAGGTGAAGGAGAAGGGCATGATTGGGCTCGATTAAGACGCGGTTATGGAAATGTTCAGCGTGAAAAGGAGAGACAGAAATTAGGAAGGTAAAGAAAGTTTTAGATATTTCAAAAAAAAAATATTTAAAATTTAAAGAGGAGAAGAAGGAGAAGAAGTTCCATTAGAAGAAGAAGCTGCATTGTTTGAGGGAGAAGAAGGGCATGATTGGGTACGTCTGAGAAGAGGTTATGGCAATGTACAGAAAGAAAAAGAAAGGCAAAGATTGGAAAGAAAGTAAAAAATATTTTAAAGAAAAATTTCAAAAAAAAACTTTTTTTACCTTAAAGGGGTGAGGAAGGGGAAGAAGCAGCATTTGATGAAGCTGCATTGTTTGAAGGAGAGGAAGGTCATGATTGGGCCCGATTGAGACGTGGATATGGAAATGTACAAAAAGCAAAAGAAGGCCAACGTCCAATGGTGGAAGGAAGGTGAAGGAATATTTTTTGAATATTTTCTTAATATAATGGGGAATACTTAATTTTGTATACCAAAACAATTTTCTTCATTCATATTCCGTAAAATTATTATTGTTTTAGTACAATTTAAAATTTATTTTAAAAAATAAAGAGGTGAAGAAGGCGAGGAAGGATGGGGTCAGGAAGAAGCTGCTTTATTTGAAGGAGAACAAGGCCATGATTGGGCGAGGGTTCGACGTGCTTATGGTAATGTAATGCGCGAAAAGAGTGCAAGTCGGGAACGTTGTGAATCAAGAGAAAAGAGGTATTAAATAAACTAAATAATTACTTATAGGAAAGCAGATTAAACCTCCACCCCTCCCAATCTATGGTAGTACGCGATGACCCAAAGAAGAAATCATTTTAGTTTGATTAGGAAAAACTTTAGAAAATGTTCGAATTCTGTACATAAAAAATTATTTTATTTGACTACTTTCAACGTCTCTTGGTTGTTGGTTAATCTGCTGTATATTAATACTTACGGATAAATTAATTATCCTTTTTAAACTTTCCCATCGGAAATAAGAAATTTAAAATATTATTTAATTTTTAGGGTTAGTTTTGCAGCTGAAGTAACTGAAAAGATGGACTTACTAAGCGCTGAAGTATGTTTTTTTAATTTAAATAATTAATTAAAATATATTTAAAGGATTTGGCTTTAGGAAAGCAGGCAATAATTAAAAAGCCAATGAAAAGAGAAAAACGCCGTCAGAGAGAGAAATATGAATTAAGGCAAAATGAAGCACCATCTTTGTTAATTTTTAAAATTAAAAATCAAAAAAAAATTTTTTTTAATTATTTAGTGCCCCAGTACGTCGAAATTCTTTACTTATGGCATTAAATATTGGAAGCCCACATAATTTACCTCGATTTAAAACACTTCAGGATATAATTGATGCAATGAAGGAGGTCTTTAATTTAATTAAAGTTTTAAGTAAACTTTGAAGTAAAAAAAGAAAACACAGAAAAATGAAAAGCGGAGGACTTTTCCTATTGTCTCATTGGGAAAAATAAATCGAAAGAAATAAGAGGAAAAGTCTTCAAAAGTGTTAAGAGTGTTGAAGTTTTATCCTAGTTCTTGATATTGTCTAAATCCCCTCCCCTCTCTCACTAAAAATTAAAAATAAAATTATTTAAGGCTGGTCTAGAATATTCCAACTTAATTTTTGGAATTGACTATACAAGATCTAATTATTACCAAGGAGAAAGGACATTCGATGGAAAATCTTTACATTATCTAGAAGAATATGGAGGGCAAGAATTAAATCCTTACCAACAAGTTTTTTCCCAAAAAAAAATTTTTTTAATTAAAAAATAAAAGGTAATACAAATTGTTGGGAAAACACTTTTTTCTTTTGATGCTGATGGGTTAATTCCAGTTTATGGATTTGGAGATGAGGAGACAACTGACCAAAGTTGTTTTAATTTGGTAGATCGTGATGATATTGATGCCTCCTGTTTGGGATTTGAAGGCAATTTTGTTAAGTAAAAAATTAAAAAGAAAATTTAATTTAAAGAAGTATTGCGTGTTTACAATGAAAGAATGCCTAGTATTTCAATGAGTGGACCTACTAATTTTGTCCCATTAATTGAAAGGGCAATTGAAATTTGTGAAGAAAAACATTCTTACCATATTTTGGTTATTGTTGCTGATGGACAAGTAAAAAATAATTTTTTAATTGGAACTTTTTCTTCCTTCAAATAAAAAAATTAAATCTCTCTTTGACTGCTAGTATGCAAAAAATCTTTAAAAATTCCTAATTTAAGGTTACCAACGAGAAAATCAATCAAAAGGCAATTGCCCAAGCATCACGTTACCCTCTCTCCATTATTATGTAAAATTATAAAATTAATTTTTAAATTTATTTTTCTAATTAAAAAGGGTTGGTGTTGGAGATGGACCTTGGGATATGATGACGCGTTTTGATGAAACACTTCCAAAACGTCTCTTCGACAATTTCCATTTTGTTGACTTCCATAAAGTATTTTTAAATACTTAATTTTTATTATTTTAAATACCGATTAAACCCGAAACTTTTTATTTGCAAGTCAGAATTAATGGAGAATAATAACAAGAAAATAAACCTTTTTAAATATAAAGGAGAGAAAAGAGATTATTCCGTGCCCGCTCAACTCATCGAATCCTTAACTCATCGAATCGACCAAAAACGCTCAACTCATCGAATCGGCTAAAATTCCTTAACTCATCGAATCGGCCAAAAACACTCAACTCATCGAATCCTTAACTCATCGAATCCTCAACTCATCGAATCGGCCAAAAACGCTCAACTCATCGAATTTTTCCAAAAAGGGACGTTTGAGTCCCCTGTTTTTATTTTTCTCCCGAAAGGGCTAACTGAATCTTCGTTGTTAAAATTTTTTGCTGCTATGGAGGCTAGGAAAAAGGGCTTTTGGGCATAATCGGGGTCTACTGGACTAATTTGGTCCGGTTTTACCCGGTAAAATCTCCAGCATAATTTATTAGGAATGAGATAATGTTTTCAGGAATGAGATAATGTTCTGATAATGTTTTCACTGGCCGGATAAACTTAGATGAGTGCCCGATCAACTAATTAACAAAATTAGTTGAAAACCCAGAAGAAAACAAAAAAAATAAACAAAACAATAAAAAATCTAAAAAATAAACACGGGGACTCAAACGTCCCCTTTTGGAAAAATTCGATGAGTTGATCGTTTTTGGCCGATTCGATGAGTTGAGGATTCGATGAGTTAAGGATTCGATGAGTTGAGTGTTTTTGGCCGATTCGATGAGTTGAGGATTCGATGAGTTAAGGATTCGATGAGTTGTAGGGTAGCCGATTATTCTAAAGATATAAAAAATCTAAAAATTGGTGATATGTAAAAATAGTTGATTTTTCTTTTGAAGAAATTGAATCTTTAATTGAAAAGTTAATCTGCCAAAAAATATTTCAAAAATCGCGTGTGGGAGGTAACTTTCTGACTTGCGGATATTTTTGTTCCTTCCCTGCATAATTAAAAGTACTACATATTTTCCTATTAAAATTATTTAGGTAATGTTCAATGCCCCTAATCCAGAGGCATCCTTTGCTCTGAATGCATTAATGGAGGTTGATAGGAATTACATTTCTACAAAAAAAATTCTTTTTTTTTTCAATTCAGATTCCCGATCAATACAAGGCAATAAAAGAATTGGGCTTTTTAAAATTCAGTCGACGTGGTTAAAATTAAGAAGGCGAGAGAGAAAGAGAAAAATCCTCCAAAAAATATTTAAAAATTGTTAATTTTTGTTTGTTTTTAAATTAAATTTTCTGCTTTTTTAACTAGTAAATTTTTGTTATAGAAATTTCTTTTACATATAAAAAAGCAGAAAATTCGTTAAAATTCCCATCCTGCTCGTTTATATTTAAATAAATAAGATAATAAAAGTTGCATCTAAATAATCGTATTAATTTTTTATTATTTTTTATTATAAAAATAAAATAATTGCAACATTTCAAATTTAAAAAATAATTTTGTGAAACTCATTGAAAATGGACAGATTCCTCAAAAAGTTTTTCAATATCATTCGGAATAATTTTTGTTTTATTTAAATGTCCATTAATTTTCTTCTTTCCACATTTATCTCCATTACACATTAAAGCCAAATTTTTAGGACTTCCACTAGGCGAAGTTAATGGAGTTATTGCCTTTTCAAATTCTTCTCGCAATTTTTGGTCAATAATATAATTATATTTTTTAATGAAAAGTGTTGTCTATAAAAAAGAAGTTATATAGTAATTTGTGTATAATTAGTCCATTTAGGAAAGCTAATTAGTCCAAAAAACATGACTTAAATTGATATTATCTAATATTGGGAAGTAAGGTTGGCGGTGCCGTGTATCCGGAACCAAAAAACCTCGGATATTAAGGGCCGCTTTCTCCCATTTCGGGGGGGGGGGGGGCTTCAGCCCCCGTGGCTACGCCCCTGTCGGATATCCGAAAATTTTCGGTTCGGATACCGGTTCCGGATATCCGGAGATTTCCCAGGAACCGCCATCCTTATTGGGGAATATTGTGAGGGCCTACTATGTATATTAACTATTCCAAATCCAAATAATAACTTTTAATACATACAAAAATTAATTTTTGCATTTCAAATATTTCCCATGATTCACCACATATTTTTACAAAACTGTTTGAATATAAAAATTAATTAAATTCTACCCACCATAATCTCATCCAAAAGTGGCTCATTTTTCAATCGAATTAGTAAATCACCATCATTTCTATCATAACTAACGTCAAAAATTGAAATAAAAAACTCTCTTAAACAAGCAAAAAGTAAATAAGCCAAACAGTTCCTCTCTTCTTTTGAAGTATTTTCGAAAAAATAATTTTTTGAATAATTTTCAAAAAAATGAGTTACATCACTAAATATCACAGAAGTTTTGTTTCCTTCCTTAAAAATTTTTTTTAATTTTTTTGTATTTAAAATACCTGCAAAAAACGTCTTTGTTTATTACAATGACTATCGGCTTCCATATAATCCACAAAAAGACGTGCAATTTCGAAGAATTCCTTATAATCAGACATTGATTAGTTAGTATATCTTAAATTAAGAAATTTTATTAATACATAAGATTGAATAATAAATTAAATTGGCTGGAGGTGGCACATTATTGGCCGTTTTGTTCAAAAATCATTACGCCAAAAATGTGGAATTTTAAAGTACGGCCAATTAGAGGTCGGCACGGGACAGGATCCCGAACCGGATTTTACGGGGTCCTGTCCCGAAATCCCGTATTTTAAGCAACGAACGGGATTATCGCGATTTACGGGATTAATCCCCCGGGATCCTGTCTCGCAAAAATTTTTGAAAAAAATCCCGTTACGGGATCCCATGAATGCGATTTTACCTACCGGCCAATCTCTGCCAATGGCAGAGACACTTTTGTTGACTTTATATTTTAATCCTTATTTTTTAATTTTAAGATTACCTTTTGACTTTCTAATTCGTTCTACTATGTATAATAAAAGATTTGCTCCTCAAAATTTCCATAAAATGCCTAAACCCTCTGAAAAGACAACAACAACTAAGCGAAGGACAATGTTAATTCCACTTTTTATTAATTCTGTAATTGATTATTATATTATAAAATTAATTTATTTTTTTCTTTTAGGCCGCTCAAAAAGTTCTAGAAAGACGTCAATATTCTTCAAATAAATTTCCTGACCGTCAAAATGAAAAGGATTTCGAAAATCTCATTGGGGCCGTTTGTAAAAATAATGGATGTACTGCGGTAAAAATTAAAAACAATTTAATTATATTTGTGTAGTCCTTTTGAGAAACGGGGAAAAAGAAAATGCTCGTAATAGGGTCCGACTTGAAAAATTTTAAAAAATCCAAAAAATTTTAATTTTTCCTTTTTTTTTAAATTTTAAGGTTTGCAATGACAAAAATACTTTTAATTCGATTTGTATTCATCACCGAGGATTACCAGCTTCTCGTGACCCAAACTCTACCGCCGCTATCGTTTCGAATAATAGCGCAACTCAATATCAACAGTTGCATAATCATCAACAATATTGGACTTGTTGTGGGCGTAAAACAACAAATTTACTTGGATGTACTAAAGGCTCTCATCGATGGATTATTGTTGGTTTTTTAATAAACATTTCCTTATTTTCCCTTGTTCTACATTCTAGATTAATTAAAAGTGATTAATTTTTTGGGTGACAAAAAGACCTGTGGATGCCCCGAACAACTATCCCCTCATTGACTTATGTCAGAGTTAAAAAATAAGGGAAAATAACGAAGAGTAGGCCATTAAAGTTCAAGATTCCAATTTTTAAAAAATATTTTTAGCGTCAACGTGTTGATGAAAATATTCGACATGATTGGTTTTATCGTGGAGGCCATGTGCATTTAAGCATTTTTTCTCGCTCTACTGTACCTCAAGGAACGCGTGTTGAAAGTGATGGTCTTACACTTGATGTTGTTATTGCATATGGTTTTGGGTTGAAGGAGACTGTTAGGCACTTTGACTTGTATGCGGAAATATTGCCTGCTGAGAGTTTGGTATGTCTATTTAAATTTTGTATTTTGAGAAGTTCTTCCCAGAGCCTATTTTTTATTTATTAAATTTTAATTTTTTCAGGTATTGGTTAGCGAGAAGAAAGTTGAAATAATTCTGAAGCAAATGAAGCGTGAACACTGGCCTCGTCTTTGCCATGAAGAGGGGGTTGGGGCTGTTTGTGTTTTTGACGATGATGGAGGAGCTATGTGTGACTTGGATGATGATTAAATGACAAGTATTTGAACAATTATATTTTTAAAAATGTTGAGAATATTTAAAAATTATTTTGCACTTATTTTCTATGAACAATTTTTGCGGATTTCTTTCCACCACAATTGTAGCCATTCACGTAAAAATTTTTCATTGTTTCCCAGTTAATTTAAAATTCCGCAAAAATTGTCCATTTTAGAAGTGTCATTCTAATTGTAAGTTAATAAAAACATTTTCAATTTGCAAACAATTTAATCAAAAAAAATAAAGGGGATCACAATCAAAGTCAAGTGATTGAGAGATTTCTTTAAATAGCTACAATTTTAGTTGTAATCCAATCTTCACAAGATTTTGCAAAACGTCTAGTTCTTTCTACTATTCTTCCAACCAACTTAAAAGATATTTTAAAAAATTTTTTTGAAAAGCTTTCATTTTTTTTGGCGTTGCGTCAATTGCGAATGAGACAATTTCAAACGGAAAAATTGGCACTAATGATTACCCCATCACAAAAATATGTTAATTGTTTAATAGGCTATAGGATTAAATTAGAGCCACGGATTATTTATCTTAAAAGGTGTCGATTTTTTTGTTTTTCGTCCCCAATTGTCTCGCTTTTTTTCTAAATTTAACCGGTGGTCGAGTTAGCCCAGTTGTTAATTCATTAATTTGATTAACCTCTTTTTGCTGATTTTGTTGTTTTTCCACAATCAAATTGTCAACAATCTAATTAATTTAAAAAATAATTTAAAAAAAAAGAATTATTTTTTTTTCAAAAATACCCTTTCATATTTGTAAAGTTTACGAATTACTTCATTCCACAAAATATCTACATTAGCAGAAAGAAGTGCAGACATTTCAACAAATGGACATTTATATATTTTTGCTAACATTTTACCTTCTATAAAATTAATTATTTAATTAATATAAATATTTATTTTTTAACCAATTGAACTAATTCTTCTTTTTCGTTGTAAATCACTTTTGTTAGCAATCTAGTAAATTAAAAATAATTTTTAAAATTAAAAAAAATAAAAACCAAAATAAGAGGCAAAAATATATTTTCTTTCATTTTCTTTTTATTTCCTCTTTTTGCTATTTTTCTATCACCATAAATTCTATATAATATTTGTGCTGCTCGAATAAAAGATTCCCTATTATCAACAGAATAAACAACTAAAAATAAATATATTTTAAGTAATTTTAAAAAAAGTTTGTAGCTATTTTCCATTAGGAGTTCCCAAAAGTATAGTCGTAAAATTTTTATAAAATGAGGTGTATCTTAGACACCTCAATTGTTCCTCCACCCAGTAGCCAATCAAATTTTATCAAGTTTTGGATTTATCTAATGATATCTCTATATTTGCTTTATCGTTCAAATATTCTCCTTGGGAGGATAGAAAAATCTGATTTTTGGAGAAAAAAGTCGTGGAAATATACTCCATAACTTAAAATAACCATTCAATTTATTCTAATATATTTACCTGCCAATATAGTAAATTCTTCAATTGAATCAGATAACCTTTCTTGACTCTAAAAATAATTAAAAAAATAATAACTAAAATGTTAAAAAATTTTACTTGAGGTAACAATGATCCTTGAATAATTTGCATATTAACTTCATGTTCATTTAATAAAAAGGAAACTGTTCTATAAAGACGTTGAACATCTTCATTATCTAAAAGAAATATTTAATAAATTATAAAAAAGATATTTTTTTGTTGCCTGTTGAAACGATTACTCCATCATCTTGTGGGGATACTTCTGCTGCTGAGGCAAGCTAGAAAACGATTGGAATTATTTTAATAGAAGTCTCGGAATTCTCTCCGCAGGGGATTTATATAGATGGGTTCTTATTGAGGAATGGACTATTTTACAAAGAGACCTCACTACAAGATAAACCCCCAAGTAAATACAACTCAGTATTAGATGGGGGAGATGTTTAAGTGATACTGCTTATTTAATTTAAATGATCATTATACAGTACAATTTCTAACGGGGATATCTTATAATAAGTGTGGATTTCCGTTAAAATTTTTTTAAAATAATCCTGCCTGTTTAGCAATTGATTTTTTCCCAACAGAATTACATCCAAAAAGTCTAACTGCGCAATTCATAGTTAATCTTTCCTCATCTTCTGCTTCACTTAACCAAATTTCGGGACAAGTTGCCCGCCTAGCTTTTGGATTTCTCCCTTTACTTTGTGGGGGATTTTGATGGATTTTTGAACGTATTGTTCTAACTCCACTATCAACAATTCTTTGACCATCTTGATCAACACTAAAATGTCGGAATTGTTGTATTGGCTGCTTTCGAGATTTTAAAATTTGACGAAGAAGACGAACATCATCGTTTGCTTCTAATTATAAAACAAAAATTAAATTATGTATGAAAGGGACTTAAAATATTCCAAAGAAAATAATGTTTGTTATTTTTTAACTGACCTACCTAACTATAAAATAAATATACCCTTATTACTGAAACATATTTATTTTAAATACAGGTATCGCTTAGAAAGCTCCTCTGCTTAATGTCCATCGAATTTAAAAAACATCCTAAACCAGGGACATCTAGTATTGTGAGTTATATTTAATGAGGCAAGACTTTATTCAAAAAATCTGCCTACCATCTTTTTCCTTATCCAATTCATCCAGAGAATCCATAAATTTAACTTTTTCATTTTCAGAATTAGATTGATTCTGCTCATCCAAACCTTCATTTTCATTTAATTTGGATTTAATTCCCTAATTAAATAAAAGTTTTTTAAATAAAAAACTAAAAAAATTTTACTTTTTGATCATCTTCTAAAGAATATAATTTATTTTTAATCATTTTTAAACGTCTTTTTGTTGGGGAACTCATTGGGGCCGAAGAAGATTTTTTAATTTCTTCCAAAGAAGATCTTTTAAAACGAGATTCTTGTCTTTTTTTATATTTTCCAGAATTTAAAGAATCTTCACTTTCATCATTATTTTCTTCCAATTGATTATCATCATTTTTATCTATTCCAGAATTAGAAGGAGAAATGTTGTTTAAACGTTTTATTGTTCCAGGAGGTGTGTTTCCATTTGATTGTTCTGAGAATATTTTATTAACTTGAGGGGTATTTAATACCTAAAGTAGATCTTAAATTGGGGGAATCGTTTAGGTAGGTAATTCCCACCTCTGTCCAGTGACTAACAAAATTAAAAAATATAGTACATAAGTATGTATATTTTAGATTAAGGTGTATTTAAAAAATAGATTCTACTGAA
Organism: Meloidogyne enterolobii; assembly: GCA_963681835.1. Classification (NCBI taxonomy): domain Eukaryota; kingdom Metazoa; phylum Nematoda; class Chromadorea; order Rhabditida; family Meloidogynidae; genus Meloidogyne; species Meloidogyne enterolobii. Next base: position 3,096,132 of record CAVMJV010000007.1, read on the forward strand.
TTTACAAAAAGCCTTCCTAAAGAAAGATTTTTTGTAAAAAAGGGAACAAAAAATAATTTAATTTTCCAACCATTTTTCGCATGAATTCCTCTAAGAAGTGCCAAATCATTGGCCAATAATTGATGAAGCGGAATAGAATTTTTTCTTCCATAAAATCCATCAACGTCTGTCCATTTAAAGTCGTCATCAGCCAAATCCTCACAGTTTGCTAAAATAAAAGGTTCTGAACGTCTGGCAGCACGTAAAGATTGGACATTTCTGCGTTGCTTAATTTCTTCTTGAGTTTTGGATTGTTGAGGTTGTTGCTGTTGGTTTTGATTAACAAGTTTATTACGGCGATAGGGCCGTGCTGAGGCTGGACGATGAGAAAATGGTGAAAGAAGCATTGGAGAATTACAATGAGAATTATCAGCACTAAATGGGATTAAAAAATAACTATTATACAGATAGACAGACCCCTTTGGAACAGAAAAATTTTATCCTATAATGGGATATTTTAAATAGAGGAGGTACAGGGGTGTATTTTAATTATATTTGGTGTATCTTATGAGGTCTAATAAGTCTAAAATAAGTATTTAGTAGAAGTGACCGCGAGATTCCGAATATTTGAGGGTCTTTCCTCATATAGAATGGAAAATAAAGAAAAGTAAGGAAGTAATTCATCAAAAACATTTTTTTGATAAAAATAAATGTAGACAACAATAAAAAAAACTTTTTCACTCAAGCATCTCTTTTTTTTAATTTTTTCCTAAATTGGATTGTTTCGGCATTCCTGCATTTTCTTAAAAACTATAACAAAAATATATATTTATGTTAATACTTTTAAATATATTTTTTTGGTATTTTTTCTTTTAAAAACTACTTTCTTTTTTCCTTTTAACTTGTCACAGTTTTTAAGTCCAACAATCCATCTAGTTACTCTACTTACCTATATTAAAGCTTTTCTCACTTTCTTTTTAAAATTTTCTAAAAAAATCTATTCTCTTTTTGGCACTTCAGTTTATCTTAAAGAAAATAGTACTTGGAATATTTAGAATGATTTTTGGGGAGGTTTTTGTTGAATTTAGTACTTAATATTTTAAATAATTTTAGATTATTCCCACAATATTTTTAAATGACATGGAAATCTATGAATAAATCAGTCAGACCTCACAAGTACCTAAACATAATCTGCTCAATTTAAGATATTCGTCATTATAAGTTCCAAATATTTTTGTCCCAAATAATGAGGGGATAAACTGTATATTTTAAATAAATAGTATATTTCGAGAAAATAATTTTTAATTAAATAAAAGAAAGGGGGGATAGACTAAATTTTATTTTTTTAATGCTACATTTTGTGTTTTTATGGGTGGGAACATCTGAAAATATTTTGAGAAAATTATTATTCTTTAGGGAATAATTTGCTTCACGAGACATTTCTATTTATTGAGATTTTTATATAAAAAAGGAAAGGCTAAATTAAAAAGGAATAAATTCAAAGAATAATTACATATAAAGAATAGAATAATTATAGTATGTAGGTATATAAATATATTTAATTATATATTATAATTTAATTATTTTTAATTTAATACCTTGAGCTTGAAGATGCACCAGGTGAAATGAAAGGAGGATCAATGTCGAACTCTGAGATTTCCTTAAAAAGTGTTATTAAGATTTTCCCCTTTCTTACAGTTTGTTTAAATAATTTTGAAATTTTTTTAGGTGTTAGAAAAGTGCTGGTAGAGGGTATTGGATATGGGTATTGGCAGAGGCCTGAATTTTTCTTACACTTAGAGTTGGGAAATAGGAAATTGTTTTGAGCTTTATTTGGATCAAATACCCAGTCCAAACCCAAGCTCAGACCTTTTAAAAATCTCCATTTAACTTTAAACTAAAAATATTTTAAATAAAAGAATTTCTAACAAAAAGTCTCAAAACAATAAAACTGCCTAAAATGTACAAAGGTTATATTTAAGAAAAATATTGGCAAATCTGTTCTCTATTTATTTTATTTTTAGGCAACGAACCCTTTCCTTAAGGGAATTTAGTAAAAATAAATTTATTGGCAAAAATTAGGCAAAAAAAGTTTTTTTTAATTTATTGTTAAATTTGAAATTGTGTAAAGTTCGTCTATTGCTTCCCAAAGGAATAAAAAGTTTTAAAGTTACAAAAAAGGATTTTTGTTTTAAAAATTATATTATTTTTAGTAATAAAATAAAAATTGAGGAAGTTAAAAAAATAAAAAGAAGGGAAGAATTTTAATTAAAGACTGAACTAAATTGAGATATCCAAAATATTAGATAATTGGTTGGCCGTTATGTGAGGGAGCTGCCTAAACCTAAACAATTTAAGATAAACCTCATTAGAGATATGAATTTTTTCACAAAAAAGTATCTTCAACTTTATTTAAGAAATTCAAAAAAAACCTTTAAAAATCCAAGTTTTGGACTTAAAGAATTAGGTGTTCTAGAACGAGGCGATCTAAACCCTCCTCCACTTTGATTATTCAACAAAGCATTAGGTAAAGAAACACGCCTAGCTTGATGTCGAGAAATTGAAGAAGAATTATTTTTATTATTTTTAAATTGTTGTGAATAAGTAGAAACTGAAGAAGTTGAAAATAATGGGAGAGGCATTGAAATAGTGACCATTTAATTTTTTTGAAAATTTAACTAAAATAATTAATATATTATTGTGGGCATTTTCCTCCCCCTTCTCTTAATTAAATATTCCTTCACATTTTGATTTTTTAAAAATTATTCTAAAGAATTCTAATTAATTACTTAATAAAAATAAAATTATATTCTCCATAATTTTTTATTTAATAAAAGAAAAATAAATTCAGAATTTATTAAAAATGTACTTTTTAAAAATTTATTTCTCAGGAATGAGCAGCTGAGAAAATAAAAATTAAAAGGAAAAATAAAACCAAAACTACTACTAAATAAATCCATTTTACTAAAATTTAATTGATGGAGGAATAAAACTTTTTTTATTCTCGCTAATTTGTATTCATTTAAAAGGCGGCAAAAACTTTGATAAAGAAAAATAAAAAAAATCTTTCATATATTTAAATAGTCTGGACGGAAATGTGATTATTTTTAATATTTATAAATGAATAAAAATAAATTAAACTAATTTGGAATGAAAATAAAAAAATAAATTTAGAAAAAATATTAAAAATAATTATTTTTATTTATTAATTTAATTTAGCTAAGTTGGGGGAGTTGTAAATATTTAAATAATAAATTAAATAGCAGTAATTTAATTTAAATTAATTTGTAATATTTTGTAAAGCTTTTGAAAAATAAAAAATTATTTCTAAATTAAAAAAATGTTTTTTGAATTTGTTATTTTATAAAAATATATGGACATGTGCCAAAAATGGCCTTGTATGTACATACAGTCGTGGAAAAAAGTATGGAAGCGCTAGAAAATTTTTTCTCAATTCTTAATTTTTCATTCAAAAAATACGTTCTATATACCAATCGAAAGCTCTATTCGTATCTCAGTTGACATGTTTCTGCATTTTTCATGAAAATGAAAATTGGCCGAGATAATCCGGATCTACCGGATATACCAAATCCCACTTTTTCGGAAAAATTTTTCGGAACAAATTTAACAAACCCATTTGATAAAGCATATTTTTCTGAGTATTTTCCACAAAACTGCTTAGAAATATCTTTTTCCGGTCCAGAGATATGATTTTTTGAAAATCGCATTTTTCCCTTAAAAATTGAATTTTTTGCAAAAATTGACGAAAAATGCGATTTTCAAAAAATCATATCTCTGGACCGGAAAAAGATATTTCTAAGCAGTTTTGTGGAAAATACTCAGAAAAATATGCTTTATCAAATGGGTTTGTTAAATTTGTTCCGAAAAATTTTTCCGAAAAAGTGGGATTTGGTATATCCGGTAGATCCAGATTATCTCGGCCAATTTTCATTTTCATGAAAAATGCAGAAACATGTCAACTGAGATACGAATAGAGCTTTCGATTGGTATATAGAACGTATTTTTTGAATGAAAAATTAAGAATTGAGAAAAAATTTTCTAGCGCTTCCATACTTTTTTCCACGACTGTATAATAATAAAATAAAAAAAAAGAAAGGAAATATATGGTTGGCTGGCATTTTACCCAAAACAAAATAAAAATAAACAAAAAACAGAAAAATACATAAAATATTTTAAGGAAGGAATGAAAAGAAGGGGATGTTGCAAAATAAAAAAATTTAAACATTAAGTAAAAATATATTATTGAATAGTATGTAGACTTAAATTAAGCGAAAAAAAAGAAAATATAAATTTCCAATTCCCGATTCCAAATTCATTAGTCTCTCGAAAAAAATACCCGAGTAATAACCTTCTCCTCCCTTTCCCTCCCTCCCTCCCTCCCTCCCTCCCTCCCTCCCTCCCTCCCTCCCTCCCTCCCTCCCTCCCTCCCTCCCTCCCTCCCTCCCTCCCTCCCTCCTTTCCTTCAACATTTGTGCCAACAAAAAGGAAAAAAAATAAATTGCAGGAAATTCTCTCAAAAAATGTTTTGATGATTATTAATTATATTTTTCAATATTTTTTACTAAAAAAGGCTTTTTTAAATAACAAGTAAAAACTGACAATAAATTCTGAGAAATAAAAGAAAGAAAAATTGAGAGTACGTAAATATATTTGTATAAATAAATAAATATATTTGTACATCTACATACATGCCTATTTTTAGAAAATAAAATCAAAAATACTTATGTATTTTTTAAAAATAAATATTTAAAATTAAATTATTTATTTATTGTTTTTCCTTTTTAAATATTCAAAAAATAAAAATTATTATTTTTTCTAAAAGGATTCGAACATTCGACTCTTTAATTAAACGGTATTTTAATTAATTATTTTAATTAAACTTTTTAATTAAACGGTACTCTAAATTAAACGGTACTTTTCTATTATCCCTAATAATTAATTAAATAAATTAATGTGTACTTTTAAATATATAAAAAAATAAATGAATAAAAATTACTATCTCAATTATTTCTTTTTCAATTAAAAACGTCATTAATTTTTATTTTTAAAAAAATAAAATTAAAATTATTATTTCTCTTTTTTTATTATTTATGTGAACAATAATAAAAACTTATAAAATAAATTGCTCTAAGAACTAAAGCAATTTGATATGTTTTTTAAGAAAAGTTTTTTTATTTTTTAAAAAAGTTTGTAAATAAATAAAATAAACACAAGAATTTTTAATTAAAATTGATTTAAAAAATTGGAAAAATTAATTTAATTATTCTCAATTAAGCTAAGAAAATAAAATTAATTTTTCGGTTTTTATTTAGAATTTTTACAAAGAATTAATTTAATAAAAAAATAAATTATTATTCTTTATTAAATTATAAAACATACTAAATATAAAAACTAAAAATAATTTCTTAAAATATTTATGACAAATGAGGTATGTGAATTTAGAAAAAAGGCTTTAAATTTTAAAAATAAATAAAATCATCTTTGGATTATAAAAAAAGAATAAAATATTTAGATTAAACGTAGAAGGGATATTTAAATAAATAATTAAAGAATTCTTGATTAATGTTTGGAATATTAGTTTCTTGACTTTTTTTTCTAATTCTACTATAGTACAAAAAACGGCAAAAAATAAAGAGAGAGGTTGCCAATTCAAACATTCATTTTACTAAATTAACATAAAATAATCTCTTCTATTGCTTACGTCAAATTTGAATTTATTTTTATTTATTTAAAATAATATTTATTGACTAATAAAAAAATATATTTTAATCTATTTTTTAGTCAAAAGAATTTTTAAACAAAATTTAAGTAAAAATCTGTAGAAACCTTTATTTAAAAAAATATTTTTTTCTTCCTTTCTTTTGTCCAATTTTAGCATACAAATTAAATAAAACAAAAAAAAAGTTTTTTTAAATAAAAAAATAAAAGTTTAAAGATTGTTATATCCAAAATATTTTTAAAAAAGAGATGTATATTTATTTAAATAAAAATTAAAATATTAATTAACAAAAACAGAGATCTTTATTTATTTTAATTTTAGTATTAATCTTATTTTCTATGAAAGAAAAAAAAGATTAAAAAACAAAATTTAAACTTTTAATATTAAATACAAACAATTAAAGAACTAAAATAAATAAAACTTCATTTTAAGAATTTTTTATAAATTTAAATTTAAAAATAAAAAAATAAATTCTTCTCATCTTTCAAAAAATTTTTTTTTGAATTTATCACGCATTTCTTACAAGTTTTGTTTTTAAATTAAAAAAATTGAGAAAGGATTTTTTATTTTTCTTTAAGAAAGAGAGAAAAACATTAACTTTATTAACTAATTCCAAATTTAGATTTAAAATTTGGGAATTTTATGGAGGAAAAACAATTTGCGTGACTCTATAAATATTTCCGATTTTAATGGGTAAATTAAAAAAAGATGACCAAATAAATAATTTAATTTCGAATACATCCAAATCTCAATAAAAGATAAACCCAAAAATTAGATAATTTAAGATATGATTTTTTATGGAATTTGGTAGGCCATTGGATGATAGGAAGGTTGTTTAAGCGTTAAATTGAAGGTTTAAAAGTTTATATAAAGCTGACTTTAATTTAAATAAAAATAAATAACTCACAAAATTACCTTCTAAAAAATATTAACAAAATTTGAATTTAAATTTTGGAAGAAAATGTTTAAAATAAATAATTTTATTTAATATTTATTTAAATACTTTCGAAAAAATAACCTCTATTTGTTCTATAAAAATAATTTTTTAAAATTCCATTCGTACCACGAGTTTCCGTTGCTAGGGAAAATGATAGAAAAGCGAGATTCATCTCCAATATTTTAATAATAATATATTTACATAAAAAAAGAAAAAAAGATTTTTTGGAAATAATCCGAAACAAAAAAGAATTTTTAGGGATGGTGGATATCGAATTTAGCCAAAATTTTCTTCCGTTTCTATTTTTGTATTTTTTGGAAAAAATTAATTTTGCTTTTAAAAATACTTTTCTAAAATTTTAGACAGTCAAGTTTGATAAATATATTTAAAATATTATGACATAATTTAAAAACAATAAATAAAATTATTTCAATAAAAATATTTTTAAATAATACATATTATCAATTTTTACATTTAAATTTAGCCAAATCTGGATTTTTTCTGTTATCCAAATATATCTTTCTGGAAAATGCTGAAACGAATCGAGCGAGATGTAAAAAGCTTTCAAATATTTAAATAATTAATTGTCTGTTTTTAACTATTTACATAAACAAAAAACAAATTAAATATTAATTAATTTAAAATATAAAATAAACAAATTTTAAAAATTAAAATTTCAAAATTATATTTGCACTTTTAAAATTTTTATTTAAAAATTTTCTCAAAGAATTAAAGTCAAAAGATAAAAAATTATTTTTAAAAATATCCTTATTTAACTTTGCACTTTTAATAGCGACGAAATAAAAGTATTTTTAATTTTTTTTAAAGGCGGCACTGTCCTTTTATTTATTAAAAGGGCATTCATTGTATTTACAATGATTTTAACATGTGAATTTATTTTATTAAATTAATGAATATATAAAGAGTTAAATTTTGATTTAAAATATTTATTTTTTAATTTAATAAAAATATTTTTAATTAAAATATTATTTAATGTTTAAATTTTTGTTTTTTATTTTGTTTGTTTCATTAAATTCTTCTGTTGATTGTAAGTTATTAAATTGTTTTATTCAGGAAAATTAATAAACGTAGACATATCTCACATATCTCACTATAAGGGACCTCCTCGGGGCTGAAAAAGCATATTATTAAGGAAAATCCATTTAAAAATTTACTTTAAATTAATAAGTAACGTATAGTGGGGCTGTAAATTAGATGCTGTTTTTAAGCAATTAAAAAATTTTTTTAAATAAAATAAATATAAATTTTAAACATTTAGGTCTTTTAAAATTACGAACATTGGATAAAGAACATCTTCTGGTTGAGGATAGATATGCCAAGGAAGATACGCTTTATCTTTTTGTTTTTCCTAGAACATCAAATGCCCCATATTTTGGAGCAATGTGTCTTTATGTTGAAGCTGTTTTAACTTGGAAAGGAATTCCTTTTCATGTAAAAATTTTAAAATTTCAATAAACTTCCCTATAAGATACACCCAATCTAGTAGGTATTCCTCAATTTAAGATAGCATTCTTATTTCAATTTTGGGTGTGGAAGTTGCCCTTTATTGTTTCCAGCTTCGAAGGTTATCTTATAGTGAAGTATATATATATATTTAAGAGAATAAGTAACCAATTCTTTCTTGGTTCAAAAACTGATGGAGCAATTCCTTTTGCTATTTATAACGGGAAATATTTGGATGGAGCAGAAAAAATAATTGAAGAAGTTAAAAAAAGGGGAAATAAAAAATTGAGTGATGAACATGATGATAATATTAGAAAATTTGCAACTAAAACTTTGCTAAAGTATGTAGAATTTAAATTATGTTTTTAGAAAATCCACAGTTTAATTCCCGAATCTGTGTGTGGAAAGACACAAAAGAAAATTCACATCAGCCGATGTAGAATAATCTAAACTAGAGACCGGACCGAGACTAAATCCAGAACAAAAATTTCGATTATTGAGAATCGAAATTTTAAGAGATATCTCGACGACCTTGCTAAAGAGCCTTGCTAAATCGGACTGTAAGAACCTTGCACTTACGTCCGATCTCTAACAAATACCACACACATTTCTTGGAATATCGCTGGAAAGGATCCTTGTCAATTTTGTTAGCTAATTACAAATTTCCAGGACTCTAATTGCTGATAGAACATTTCGGAGAGATCTTCCCTCTGCAACAATTCCAAAAAATAATTCCGAAACACAACTAGCCTCATCTTCAGCACCAGCAACGCCAAAGGGTGGAATCTCTATAAGAAAGAAATTTAGTCCAATTGATATTAAAATCCCTCATGCTAAAAACGAAGAAATAATGATGGCAAAATCTGAGGGGCATTCTCCTGGAAGTTCTTTTCTTTCTAGAACTATTGCTCATTTAAAATTACATAATAATAATCTTGCAAAGAAAGGTCCAGGTGGTCTTGATTGGATGTTAAAAGATGAGGGAGTTCGTGAACAATTAATTCCAAATATTCCAGAAGCTTTCTTAGGTGGGTATTTTGCTACCAAAAGTCTGCAAGTCTGACTATTTATTTTCTAAGACTTGCGGACAAATGTATAAAGGAAAATAACCCTCCTTTTTTAGACCCAGAAATTCAAATTAATATTTCTAAAGAAGAAAGTATGAGTGATGAATTTTTTGATTCTCCAGTAAAAGATAAAAATGAAAAGAAATCAAAAAAAGAGGAGGAAGATGATGAAAGTGATGAAACAAAAATATCTAAGATTAAATATTCCATTAAAATGACGTTAAGTCCAGAATTATGGAAAGATTATTTTAATATTTTAAATAAAATAAAAATAAATGGAAGGGAAAATAGAGAAGAAATTAATTTATTGAAAATAAATTTTCTTCAAGAATATTTTGGATATAATGCTAGAATTTATGATGATTGGGAACGTGTAAATTATGCTCTAAAAAATACAATTAATGATATTTTAAAGAAATTAATTGTTGATAGTCAAATGCCTTTTTGTTGGGAAAAAAGGGTAAGGGTTTATTTAAATTCTGATTATTTTTTTAAAGTTGAGAGAGATTATTGGGAAAAATATTAATGAAGTTGAAGTATTTAATGAATTTAAAGATAAAGTAAAATCGTTGGGGATAATAAAAAAGTTGACTGAGGCAGAGGCTAAAACCGAGGCGGAGGGTAAAAATAATTTTTTGCATGGAAATAATCCAACTTTGGTAAATTGTTTAAATAAAATTAAAATTTTATTTTTTTAAGGCTGATTTTGCCCTTTTTGCTTTTCTGAATCAATTTTTTGAATTTCCTTTAAATATTCCAGAATTTAAAGAATTATTTACCCCAGAAAAGCTCAGTAATGAGGAAAAAGAATTAATTGCTAAAAGAAAAGGGGAAACAGAAAATTCAATTAAAATAAATGGAAATTTATTTAAAAATTATATAAAAAGAGTAAAAAATATTTTGGGAAAATTTGGGGATGATGAAGTTTGGAGAATGATGAAACAGAGACCCTGGCCTTTAAATTTTAAATTAATTGAGGAGGAAGAAAATGAAATTTTTGGAGATAAATATGAAGGTGGAGACTTTTTAAGGACTTATTTTAATTTTCTAAAAGGCCCCCTTCCCCTTCCTTTCTAAAATAAATAAATTTATAGGTCCATTCAACATTGAAGTAGGCGAATTAACGAATATTCACACATTGCTTGATATAAATAATGCAGAAAATTTTCTTTCTGATGAAAGTACTCAGCTTAAAAAGGAATTAAAGAAAAAAGGATGGTGGTCAGATTCTGAATTTTCATTAAATAATAATAAAATTGAAGAAGAAACAGAAGCTGGACCGAGTGAAAAATTAAAGGGAAAAGAAATTTCAACAGAAGAAACAAATGATAGTAAGAACTTATTATCAAATGCCCTCTTAAGGATGGAAAAATTTTATTTTATAATTTAAATAAGAGGTAACGTTTAAGCAACGCCTGCCTCATTTATTGGACAACCAGATTTTACGAGAGTTTAAGAGAGATCTAGTTTAAGAAAGATCTAGCCGGCATAAAAAATTAATTTGCGATTCCGGAAATTAGGATACCGATCTAAAAAAAATTGGAATTCACGATTTTCGGGAATCGGGTTAGGTAGATTCCTGGTACATATAATTACATATATTTATTTTAGGTAAGGTAACAACGAATTTACAAGAAGCAGAAGCGTCAAAAGAAATAAAAAAAGAAAAATCAAAATTATTTATAATGTTAAATAAGGATAAACAAAAGGATTTATTAATAAAAAGTCCAAAGGAAGGAAAAAGTCCAAAAATGGAAAAACAAAAAATTAAATTTTTTCAAAACGAAATTGTTTTATTTTTAATTGAAAAAATTTTCCAAAAATTACAAAATAAATATTTAAATGAAACAGAAATACAAAAAATATTTGGAAAATTAATGATTTTGGAAATGGCTGCTTTTATTTGTAATTTAGGAAAAAATAATAAATTAATTGGAAAAGATTTTTATGAATGTAAAGAAAAACACGAAATAATTGAAAAAAATTATTTGAACGAAAATGAAGAATTTTTTGAAAATTATTTTGGTGAAAGAGATGAAAGGTTTTTTGTTAATTGTAAATTGGAATTAGATCCGGACCCTGTTTGATCCTGCCCCGAATTTTAACTAAATTCGGGGCAGGAGCATTGTTTGAATGTTTGAAGACATTCAAACAAAAAGTTAATTAAATTAAAAAAATTATTTTAAGCTTCAATTACAAAGACTTTAGGAAAGAAACAAAAAAATTAGTTAATCAAGCAATCATTGAATATATTGAAGGGAAAATAGCTTCAAAAGTTCATAATGCAATAAGAAATGCAGCTGCATTAAATTTAAATGACCCGAAAAATACACAAGATAATAAGGATGAATATTAAATATTTTTTTAAATTAATTTTTGTAAAAATAATTTTTTAATATTATAAATAATTTTTTTATTAATATGTAGTAGTATACAATCGACCTCATACATACATATAACATATAACCCGGGGCCCCTTTCAATGTCCAGTCAACTTTAAAAAATACCAATTAAATTAAAAATATTTTATAATGAGGTCCAAATTTATATTAGTAATTATTATGTAAGTATACTAATTTTATATTTAATTTACTAAATTTTATTGTGCTTAGAATAATAAATTTAAAAATTTAAATTAAAAATACAAAATAAATAAAAACAAAAACAGAGGTATCAATTAAATTTAAAATAAAAATTTTTTTCATCTTCTAGGGGATGATTTATTTGATTCTGTTGATCTTCTACTACTACTTGTACTTTTAATTCTTTTAGAAGAATTACTTTCATTTATTTCATTATTATCATCATTTTCAGTTTTTGCACGTCTTAAAGGAGAAGCTGCGGAAGAACGAGGGCGTGGTAATCGACGAGTAAAAGAAGTAGAAGGAGCATCTAATGATGAAGTACTTGAAGTTGGGGGACCTTCTGGGGGAAGTCTAAAACGAATAGAGCCACTTCTAGGTGCTGGGGATTGATTTGGTGGTGTTGGTTGCTAATAAAGAAAAATTTTAAAAAATAGCAATTTTTCATAAAAAGTGAAACAAATTTGGACTATTACATATTTCATAAAATTATTTTTTATTAATTGTTTTAATTATATGCAGAAATAATTTTCTGATCTAGGAGAAAAAGAACTTTTCAAAACGCTTTTACAACTTATAGGCACTGAGGGACTTTTCGGATTTTTTTGGAAACTCAACAAAATTGATTAAGTCAAATAAAATAATGGAGCTTATAAAATAAAGTCCAATAATTAAGTACACTCTATTAATTCTTTTTTTAAGAAAACTTTGTCTAACCAATCTCGAATGATGAGGCGAATGCTTTTCCATAGAATGTCCAGCACTTCCACTTCTAAACTGTGATTTAGCCCCAGTCATCTAAAAATAAATGTTAATAATTTTATTTTTAAAATTTTTTTTCAACTCTTTTTCTAGCTGCAGAATCGGCCACACATTTTAAAAGTCTTTGTCTTCTCGGATCAAATTCACGTTGTACACGTATTTTATCTGATGATTTACTATAAAATTTAAAAATTATTTTTAAATTAATTTATTTAAAGGAACATATTCTTCCACAAATATTGAACAAATAAACGGCGTTTTTGGAAGTCTGGAATGCTCCGAGAAGGCGAGGAACTCGGCCTTGTAGATTTGGCAGCAGAAGAAGAATCTGATTTGTCTGATTGAACAGAACTTATTGTTGCTGTTGAAGGGCCTTCTCCAAATGGATTTACTCCAATTATTGGACTATATCCTCCATGTGTTTGTGTGTCTGAAGGAGGTTGCCCTACTCTCTTTAAATTAATAAATTTTTACATAAATTGGTTGAAAGTAAATTTTACTTCAATCATTGTTACAATACGGTGGAATGATGTACAAGTACGCCAAAAAGAATAGAAACGAACAACTCTAGAAAAATTAATTTTATAGGATATTTAATCTGGTTGTTATAAAGAGACATATAGAAATTTACCCCCACCCAGGGGTAACGAATTAAAAATTTTCATTAAATAAAGGTCTAACTAGTATTGAGTTATCTAATTGTGAGGTTGGGCTTAATTGTAAGGAGAAAGGCAAGATCCCAGACAAGAAATTTTATTTTAAAATAAAATAAAATCTTTTTGCCTATAAACTTTGCTCAAATCTACAGGTTCTCCACGTTGTGCCATTTCCGGTTGCTTCCAAGGACCTCCAGATGTTGGAGTAATCTTAAATTTGGAAATTAATCGAGATATTTATTTTTAATTAACTTGTTGATCTTGTTGTTGTTGACTAGTAGAAGAAGAAGAAGAAAAAGGAGCAATAGAATGTCTACCAACAAATCCACTAGTTGATGGAAATAATGAAAGTGAAGGTAAAACATTAGGGGGAATAATTTGTGAAGGATCGAGAGAAGGAATTGCTTTTTAAAAATAAATTTAGAAATAATGTTTTTTAAATAAACACCAAAAGAAGGCCTTCCAGCACTTCCTGTACAAAAAGTTAAAGAACGTCTTGCCGTATTTGGCATTGAAAAAGAGGAAGTTTGTCCAAAATCTCCTCTCTGTTGTTGAGACATTTCTGGTGGCAACATTTCTGCAACAGAACCAGCACCTCCCATTGCTGGCGTTGTATTGGCTAATCGAGCAGAAATAATTTTGCCTCTACTAGTTAATAAATTAACTCGGTAGAAGTGACGAAGATCTTCACTAAAAATTAAAAAAAGGAATGAGTTGTAATCTGAGTTTTGTTACATTTTTGTTAATCTAACTTGATATATGTACATATAAGCAAGGTAATCAGAGTTTTTAAACCAATTTTTACAATTAGAGCCCGGACTGGAAAGGTCATACGAGAATCGAGATATCAAAAAATCTCGATAACTGAGAGTTTCTATCGAGATCTCGTCTAAGTTCGGGCTCTAACTACAATACTGTATTTGTTTTACTAGTATTTGGCTTTAACAAGGTTAAGTTTTAACCTATAAAAATATTTAGTAGGTCTAGATGTGTGTTTCCACCAATGTTCATCGCCCAAAACATCATCCATTTGAATTTTATCAGCATCTACAGCAAAACAATAATTGTCTGCAACCATTGTTGGCGGAATCTTTATTGTATTTTAAATTTTACCTTAATCTAAAACTTTTTTACTTGAGAGGATAACATTGATTGAGAAGCATTCATTAAATTTTGAATGGCTGCCTCTGTCTGAACAGTATCATGATGAACAGAATGGACAGGCATGTCTCTATGGTAAATTACAGGGTCTTCATTAGCTAATAATTCCTGAAATTATTTTTAAAACTAAACATCAAACAAAGCACTTTCAAATACAAAAAATTTGCTATGATTACAGTGGGGCTAGGATCGGAGAAAGCAATGATAGGGAGATCCATCTTGGGCTCTATTTAGGAGGGGATTAATTAATTTAAAATTCACTTCTGCACTAATTCCAGCATCAACTAATTCAAAAGCACCCAAATCAATTTCAAAAGCGGGTTCTTCTTCCTCTGCCTCAGTATCAGCAAAAAATATTAATTCATCTTCTTCAGATATTGAAAGTCTTTCCAAAGAAGGAATCTATTTATTTAATAAGTAAAAATTATTTTAAATTTCTTCTTTACTTGAGGAACATCAGAAATCATTTGTCTTACATAACTAACAATATTTGGAAGTTGCTCTGTTGATGCTAAATTCATTAAACGATCCCATTCATCAGCAGAAGAGAAAGTAGTTTCTTCTGGGGCATTTTCATCTACAGAAGCCTTTGAAAGAAGGAAGGACTTTTTAAATTAAAAAATAATTTTTTCTTTACTTGAACAGTTTCAGGCAATAGAAGATGTTGTTGTTCATTCACAAATTGTTCGGGAGAAAGTCGTGTCATTTCTGATTTTGTAATTCCTAACATATCGGAAGGAGTAAAGGAAGGCAATAATCTCTAAATTTATTTTTGAAAACAAACTAAACTTTTTTACAATTAAAGTTTGTAATCTAAACTCGATAAAAATCACGTTTATTTTTAAATTGCAAATAAATTAATAATTAATTTGTTTTGTAGAATAATTTCACTATTTACATATTTACCTGAGCTACTTGAGCTTCTGTACTTGAATCTTTAGTTTGCTCTCCAACTTGTTCATGCTTTAAAAATTATTTTTATTTTTCTTTACAAATTAATTCCCTCCCAACCATAACAACAGCCCTAGCAATTGGAGGTAACGCTTCTTCAACATTAGAAGGCCTTGGATCTTCAACAATAGATTCATCTGCTTTATTTATTGTAGGTAATACTTCTGTCTTCATTGAAGGAGGTTCTGGTTCTGGAGGGGGTGGACTTGGAGGGAGGTCCAATACAAAGGGAATGTGAACTAATTCAGATGCTTTTTCTAATTCAATAGGAGGCGCCTTAATTTAATAAAATAATTAATAATTTATTAAAATTAAATTAAGCGCGTAATTGACAAACCATTTAAAAATTATTTGTTAGTAGAGAAGAAGAGCATTTAAAGCAATTAATTATTAGCATAACATTTAAATGTGTGTGAGTATTTCAAGTATTTATTAGTTTTTCTAAAGAAGCGATTAGCAAACAAAACAAACAAATACAAATTAAAATTGTTAAAAAAACAACACAAACAAATAATTTTTTTATTTAAAAATAAAAGGAACAAAAATAAAAGAAAAATAAAGTAAAAAAGTTAGTAAATATTTAAAGTTTCCCCAAAGGGGAAATGAACATCAAAGTTTTCAAAATTTCAGAAAAGTTATAAATAAGAGGTATTTTAAATTATAAATTATACCCTAGAGAAAAACTTTAAGCTAAAACCAACAAAGAAGATGAACAAAAAAAGAGTTAAAAATTATAATATTTAAAAAAATTTTAATTTCTAAAATTATAAGTATATAATTTAGAAAGGAAGAAAAAATATTTATTTTTAACAAATTCAAAAATATTTTGAATTTTTTGTTGAAGTAGAGGGTTCTTTTGGACTAACATTTAATAAAGATGTTGATTCTTCCTCCTCTTTTTCTTCTTCACTTTTAGTTAAATTTAAATCCAAACTTCCAACTTTTTTTAAATTTTCTTTAATCAAATAATTTTTTCTTTGCAACCCAAATTTATTGGTGCTTTTTGAATTTTGTCTAAATTCTTCTTTTAAATTTCTTTTAATTTCCCTTCCAGTTGCAGGCGTGGAACTTGTAGATAAATTAGAATTTAATCTTTCCCTTCCTTCTTTAAATTCTTCTTCTAAATTTAAACGTTTTGAAGTAATCATTGGACATAGAGACATTCTTCTTTCATTTTTATTTATTTTTAAAGAATTTTAGAAGAAGAAGGAAGAACAGAAGAAAAATGTTCAGCAACAGATTTTCTTTTTCCTTTCCATTTATTTATAGCTTTTAAGCCGAGGGTTAAAGATTCGAATGAATTTCTGCTTGAAGTTGGCTTTTCTGATAGATTAATACTCCCTTTTAAATTACTTGTTGTGCTTTCTGTTGTTTGGTGTTCTAATTCTGCTATATGTTGATATACGGGATGTTCTGTAGCTAATTGTTTTGGAAGATCTTTACAAAAGATTTTATTGTTAATTATTTATATATGAGTATTTATTATTATTAGCATATATGTGCATAATTTTAAATTTATATTAAAGTAAATTTTAAGTCTCCCTAATTAGAAAAGAGAGAAATTGGTTACGGTATGGATAGTGGAAATCATTCGTATCCCTCCACGCTTTCAACGAGATTTTAAGAAAATATTTTAATGTGCCTGTAATTAAAAAAAACTTTCCCATACATTGCATTTCCGTCAATTCCTGAGCTCTTTCAGTGATTTGTTCCATAGTTGCCGGAATGCCCTCTTCAGTAACAGCAATACGAGGACTCAATGCTAGCCAATCAAATCTGATAAGAGGATCATACCTTTTAGCTAATCTTTCGCGTTTTTTTCTTCTAAGGATTGGTTGGTAATTTTCTGGTTGAAAAATTATTTTTGTTTTTTGGGTAGGAGAGTCTGGTTTTGTTTGCTGTTGTTCTAATAATTGTTTTTGATGTTGTTTTGCCTCAAGTTGTTGCAAACTCCTCCTACGTTTGTAATACCAAACTGGTTGACCAACAAAGCGAGGAAGTTGTGCTTTTGGGGCCTTAAACAAGAGGGAGAGGGTTTAGACTCTTATTTTCTCAAAAAAAAATTTACTTGTAAAATTTCAAGAAAACAAATGGTTGCCCTTCTTGAAAGAATTTCTGAATTGTGTATACTTATTAGAGCATTATTTCCTTCCAAATCCTCTTTCATTACAAAATCTCCTAAATCCTCCTTTTCAAAATAATTGTTAGTATTAAATTGTTGGACAAACAAATTAACAACACAATTTTTAGTTAAACACAAAAATTCAACAAAAGCAAGCGAAGGACAAGCTATAGTGCGCCATTTACGCCATTTTATATTGCCCCTTACAAGAGATAGTTCAACAGGATATGAAGGGAAAGACGGACAACTGACCAATCTTCTTCTAGTACGAGCTGTTTCGGCTTAAAATTGAAAGGATTTTTATTAAATTAAAAAAGAAATTAACCAATTTGTCTGAGATCGGGTGAAGGAATTGGGAAATTAAAGGCAAATGAATTGAGCGAAGGCTGTGGAGAAATAAAGTTTTGATAAGTTTGTTGTCGATGTTCTACTGAAGGTTCTGTACTAAGAAGAGAACTTTTAATTGAAGGAGTAGGCCCAGACTCTGCCCAAGAATTTAATCTGTCATTATTTAACCGACTATACATTCTGGAAAAAAAAATTTTTTTTAAATAAATTTTTTGTAAATACAGTGAGCGTTCTGATTCTGAAGAGGGCGTTATTGTTGGTGACCTTTTTGGTAGAGGCTCGGGCTCAAGGACTTCAGGCATTAATTCTGTAGCCAAAACTAATTCGCTTTCTTGTTGCGTATCCTTTTAAAAAAAGAAAGTTTATAAGATTTTTAAAAGATTTTAAAATGTTTAAACTTCTGGATAAAAGTTGCGGATTTTGTGGATTAACTGAAAATGACCCAATTCCCTAAACAATAACTACTTGTTCTATCCAAGCTGCTTCTTTTTCAGATTGCAAAGACAATTTCCCATCTTCAGGCTGATCCATTTCATGTAAATGACTGACAATGTGATGGGAAGGTTGGACAAATATTGCCCTTTGTTGCGAAGGATTTAAAGCTCTTAAATTAAAATAATTTATTTAAAATATATTTTATTATTATAAAATTAACTTACTCTCTTTCATGTTTAATAACAAATTCAATAAATTCTTTCCCCTCCCCCATAGCAAAACGCCTCTCCAACATTCGTTTACGCCGAAGAATTTGAAGAATATCTGTGCCTTGGAATTTACGTCCAAAATAGTGAATCCTAGAAAATAATAAAAGTTTAGAGAAATCAAATATTTTTAATAAAGTCGGATCTCATTATAAGATATTCCTTGGGACTAAAAAATTGCACCTTATAAGTAGGTGTATTTTTGAAAGAGGGTATCACTTAGGCAGACCGCTCTCCGTGAAGTTGTATTGGGTTATCTAACTATACTTACTTTTGAATATATTGAACGCCAACCAGGTCAATACACCTAAAAAATAAAGCATTTTAAAGAATTATTTAAAATAAAAAACAACATAGTTGTAACAGCCAATCCAATACCCAAATAAAGGAGCATTATAACAATATATCTTTAAATATTCTCTAATATATTTTGTTAAATATTAAAGTTAAACTCATGTCTGTCTGGAACAAAATCTCCAAAACCAATTGTTGTAAGAGAAACAAAACCTGAAAAAATAAATTTATTAATAAACAAAACCTAAATAACTAACAATAATAAAAGGCATCCATATAAGTCCAAGATTCAAGTAAGGCAAACAAAAAGCCCCCAAATGCAATATAAAGCTAAAAATAATAAAATAATTAAAAAATTATTTTTATTAAAAACCAATAAAATAGCAAAAACAACAATCACTGGAACCTCAGTTTCTGATTTGTCCTAGAAAATACCATTATTATATACACATCAATTTAAAATAAATTTTTAAAATTTAGATGGTCACCGAGTGGGCACTACTAACAACCCCATATTTAAAGTCCTCATTGAAATCAAAAATTTTCAACCCCAAGAATGTAACTTATTTAGAGTTAGTTGCAAAATAAATTAATTTTTAAGGTTAATTACTTGATATTCCCAGTCATTCATTCTTTTTTCCGATTCCGTTTTATGATTTTCATCCCAAGAATTAAGATCATCAGCGTTGTTATTATTTCCCATCTCTAAATCTCCTGCTAATTCTCCAGAAATAAAATCCTCTTTAAAAAATAAATTTTTTTATTAAAAATACCTAAATATTTTCACCTTTTAGTCGCCTTCTTTGATTAGATCTGTGTGCCATTAATGACTGGCTAATCCGATAACGATAAAAACGATATTTATCTTTAGAGTGTCGATACTAGAAAATTAAATTTAAATAGATTTATTAAAACAATGAAAAATTTTGAACATTCTCAAATTGATTTCTAAATCGTAATCTGTTGCAGAAACTTAAGATTATTTCAAAATTTCCAAAATACCACCCCTTGTTGGTTATTTAATTTTCATTTATTATTTCTATACCAGGAAATACCAAAAATCCATGAAAAAATATATTCAATTCCGCTTTATTTTAAATTAATTTAAATTATTTTCCCCCTTCCTTCCAGGTGCCAAAAGGCATATTATAACAGAAAAGGAAAAATGTAAAGAGAAGGAAAGAAAAGTTCTACCGGAAATTTACTGATTATCTGATACTAGATAAATATGTGTAGTTTGGTAAGGGGACTCTACCTAAGCAAGTCCTCCTATTTAAGATAAATCTCATTCAAGGGGTATCTTATAATAAAGTTCAAGTATATTTATTAGAAATATTATTCAAAAATTACCAGCCAAATTGTACATTCAGAAAGAAATTTACCCAAATCACCAATTGTTCTAAATATATTTTTAAGTTAATTTAAAATTAATTTACTAACATAATAGCTAAAGGAGCACCAAAAAGAGCAAAAATAATACAAGCAATTCTTCCCTGATTTGTCATAGGGACTATATTACCTTTTTTTGAAATAAAGATTTAATTTAAAATATTTAAATAAGCACCATATCCAATTGTAGCCATTGTTGTAGCAGCAAAAAATAAAGCACTACTTGGTGTCCACATTTTACCTTCAGAACGAGATTTAGAGAAATGCCGCCTAAATCGTGGATCTAAATGTGGAGTTATTGTACTTGACAATTGTTGTTGTTGTTGAATTAGTGTCAGAGCTGGACGAACATCTTCATACCTTTACAAAAAAAACATGTACTTCACTATAAGAGATGCCTTTTAGGGAATTGTATCCTATAATGAGGTGTCTTAAAGGCTTAGACAGCCTAATAAACATTGCTGGGTATGGCCGCGAGAGCTTTTTAAACCTCAGAGCTGGATTTGGAAAAGGTGTAGGAATACTCATAGTGAGGTCAGATTGAATATTAAATAAGAATTCAGCAACTGGCATTTGACTACCTTCAAGAAGCTGAACTTGACGTAATTCGAATAGGATCCTGTTCTTATTATTAATAAAAAATTACAAATAAAAATTTCTATTAGTTGAGAAAACTTTTTTTTAGAAAATTTTCATTTACCTAACATATTGTTCTTTATAAACATGAAAAAGTTGTTCTCCAAATTTTCTTAAAAACATTTTTCTCTCTTCTATCCATTTTCGTTGTTCTTTATTCAATTTTTGTTTTCTATTTAAAATTTCTTTGGCTAAACTACGTCTTAATTCTTGAACTTTTTTAATTCCATTAATTTTTAACTTAAATTAATTCAAGAAAATTAAATAAATATTTAATTATTTTTTCTACCCTATCTTCATGTGGTGACTCAATACTATGAAATATCCAAGCACCAATCATTGCATAAATACAAACAACACTAATTTAAAAAATTAAAAATTAAAAAATTTAGTATGCAATGTCGGACCTCACTATTTGATACTCATTAGGACAAAACTGTATCTTATAATGAGAGGTACCCTAAATAGAAGGTATCGCTAAGACAGCTCCTTCCTATCCCTTGCTTAACAAAATTTAAAGAAAATGTTTTGAATTGGGGCATAGTGAGGTTCGACTTATTTAATTATTTATTTACAGAACAAGTCCAACGTGTGGAAGAACAAGACGAGCATATTTACGCCAGGAATTTAACTTTAAAAATTAATTAAATTGCCGTATATATGCTAAATTAATCACCCTATGTAATTATTGTTTCGATGGGGGAGTAATTATTTGAGACAGAGGGTAATTATTTCAGCATATGTAAAATATATGTTAAATTAAGAATTAATTAACTAATACCTTCTCTACATTATCTAATAAATTTTGTAAATCTTTAAAGCTGTCTGTGTCTCCCATTATTTTTTAAAAATTATTTAAAATAAAATAAGTATAAGTATATATCACAGAATTTTAATGATTATGTTTTAAACAAAGAAATATTTGATTATACATTATGATTATTGAAAGCTCTAAATTAAATAAAAGAATTTAAAAACATTTAAAGGAATTGAAAATTAAATTTTTGACATATGTACATACATATGTAATTTTATAATAACGTCGAACATTAGAACAGTAAATACATACACATCAGTTTAGGATCGTTTTTTAAATTTGGGTGACCTTTGGCTAAGTAGGGGGGGGGGTGTCTAGACAACCCCCTATTCATTAAGCGAAAAAATAGTCCCAAAGGGCATCTAAAAGCGAGGTTCAACAACATATAAAATTAAGAATTCCCTTGCAATTTATTAATTTATTAAATTTAATTTAGCAAAAAAAAATTTTATTTTTGCAATTGATTTTACTTAACAATAAAAAAATAAAAGAGAATTTAAAGCTTCAGTTTAGATAGGGGAGATAAGTGTAAATACGTATATACTATTTAGGTGGTGGCATTGAAAAAAGAAAGGCTAACAGCCAATAAGGTTTTTTGGAAAAGAAAAGTATTTGAACATACGGCACAAATTTGCTATTTTTACGCAAACTGTCCCCTCACTTTCCCCTTATTTTTTAAAATTCCCACAGGGAAACTAAAAAAAGTTGTTGGAAAAACAACAGAAAGAAGAAAAAAGAAATTTAGAGAATAGATCCACAAAAATGAACTTAAAAAATTGATGTAAATTGGCATAGCAAATTGTCACTTTGAAAGTTTAAAAGAGGAAATTTACTATGCTCGGAAAGCATAAATTTTTATGAAAAAACAATAAATAAATATTATTTTAAGAAAATTTATGTTTATTTATTTTAAATCATTAGTATTTATTAAAGTAAAATACAGGTACTAATCAGACCTCATTTACAGATACGTCCAATATTAGACAAACATAGATTTGTAATAATTTTTAAATTTGGTTAGGGTCGAGGAGCTGCCCAAGCCTCAATATAAGTCAGGAATGACTTTAATGATAATAATTTAAAGTTAGTAATAATTTTTTAGTAATAATTTATAATAATTTTAACTTTAATAAACTTTAATGACTTTAACTTTAACTTAATGACTTTAATACTTAAATATAGTACTTATTTAATTTTTGAAATTTTTTTTAATTTTCGGATATTTATAAAATAAATAGGTAGTTGTTGCTTCTCTTCCACACATTGATTGTTAACTAAATTTAATGGAATTCAAATTTCCTTTTTCTATTTTTGGCAAACCATTTGAGTTAAAAATATATAAAAGGGAGGGAACCATTTAAAATAACAAAAAAAAATTCAGAAAAAAATGTAAAGGGAAATAAAAGTAATTAAAAGGGTTTTAAATAATTATTTTAAATTAATTTGAAAAAAAGTTTAAATATGCAATATCAAGTCTTTAATAATTTTGTTCGAAGTATAAGATACATACTTTACCCATCAAGATTGAAAAACATAACATTTAAGATGTTTGGGTGTGAGTGAGGTTCAACTATTTTTCTAAAATTTAATAAATTTCCAAACTTTCAAATATTAAAGTATATGCAGCTTTACGCTTATTTAAATTTACACCACACACACACATACTTCAACACACACTTTTAGCTTAATTGTGTTCGCCCATTGATGTTATTTATTGTCCAGCTTAAATGGATGATGCAAAACCAAATATATTTTGTAAAGGGTGACACAAAGTCAGACATTTTTAATTTATTTATGATTTTATATTTGTTTTTATTCAATTTTCTATTAGACGACAAAATCTAAAATTTTTTAGTTTTGTTCTAAAATAGTTCAACTCTTATAAGAGTCTGATTTGAGAGATATCAACAGAATTCAATTAAACTTTCTTGCGAACTGGCCAAACTTTAAATATAAAAATGTAACTTTGACATAGAAGGCTGTGAGTGATATTTGGAGGAAATGAATTTTCTCCTTATGGGAAGTCGCGGCAGATGAATACTAGAATTTTCTTTTATAAATTCATAAAATCAGGGATAGTTTTAAATATTATAAAAATCTGAAGATTATACTCCTTTTTTACGATCTCAATTTTGAAAAAAAGTAATGCAAAAGAAGCGTTCAAAAAATACTACATAAAATTAATATTTTAGTTTAAACACTTAAATTTAAAAAATAATAAAAAAATCAAAATTTTATTTTATTTAAGTATACAAACCAAAAGCAAGATTAAGGCAAAGAAAAAACAAATAATTGAGAGAAAAAAAGAAAACAAAGGAAAGATTTGACAAATATTTTTTGAACGGTAAAAAATAAAAAATAATTGAGGAAAAAGGGATGGGGGGGGGGGGGGGAAGAGGTCGTTGTGGGTATTTAAATTTAGGGGTAATTAATATTTAATTAATTTTAATTAAATTAATTTTAATTAATTTTAATTAATTTTTTAAATGCAATTAGTATATTGCCTTTATTTAAATACCGATTAGGCCCCCAAAATTTAGAAAAGAAGAATAAATTTATATTTCATATAAAATTGTTTTTTGATTTAAGAATCTAAATATAAACTCGGGATTAAGGACTGAAAAAGTTATAATTCATAACGAAGTTTAGAGTGTTATGCTTAGGCAAAACCAACTAAATTCTAAAAATTTGTCTTAAATTAAGGTGTATCTAACTACTTATGGGTGTCTCATTTAGCAGGTAAAGGACTTTTAAACTCTCAAATCAAAAAATGTTTTTTATATGAAAAGTATTTTGTTTTCAATTTTGGAGGCCTAAACGGCCAAATTATTCCAGTTTAAATTTTTTGGTATTTTTCAAATTAACAACGTGTTCTTTTCAATAGCCGCCTTTTGGAGAAGCTGCGGGTGCTGGAGCATTGGCAGCCTTTAAATTTTAGATTAAAAATTAATTATTGTAAAGTTTAATATTACAGCTGGAGATGCACCACTGTAACCAGAAGCGCCTTCAGCGCCTGCAGGACTTTGAGCAGCGGCTGGAGCTGCAGCAGGAGAAGGTGCAGACTTAACAAATTAAAATTAAAAATAAAAATCATTATCTCCCAATACCTCAACTGGTGCTGCAGCAGGGGCTGGAGCTGCCTGGGCAGGAGCTGCAGATTCAGATGGAGCGGCAGCTTGCGAGGGTGAAGCTGCAGCGGGAGCAGATTCGGCAGGAGCAGCAGCGGGTGATGGAGCAGCTGCTGGAGCTGGTGCAGCGGATTCAGCTGGGGCAGCCGCAGGTGCAGAAGCTGCTTGAGTTTCAGAAGGAGCGGCGGCTGGTGATGGAGCAGCTGCTGGAGCTGGTGCAGACTGAAAGAGAGATGGTGAATACAACTTATTGTATCCATATTTAAAATACCTCAGGTTGTGCTGGTGCTGCCTCTGCAGGAGTAGCTGACTTTGCTGGTGCTGACTCTGCGGGTACAGCGGCTGCTGGTGCTGATTCCGAGGCAGCGGGAGATGGAGCAGCGGCAGCAGGAGCAGATGACTCAGCTGCAGCAGCACCTCCATATTGGGAATTCCCTGAAGCTGGTGCGGCGGCATTTTGAGCAGAAGGTTGTTGTGCTGCGACTTCTGCAGGAGCTCCACCTGAAGGAGCTGAAGCTGCAGGAGATGGGGCTGCTGCACTTTGGGCTGGAGCGGGAGCCTGAATTATTAAATTATCGATTCGTCGGTAAAGAATTACTCTTTGCATACCTCTGCAGGAGCTGGAGCAGTTTCAGCAGGTTTTTGTTCGGCTGGAGATGGTGCTGCAGCGGCAGATGGTGAAGGTGCTGCAGCACTGGCTGGAGCAGTGGCCTCTGAAGCAGCTGCATATCCAGATCCTGCGGCTGGAGCAGCAGCAGCTGGGGCAGAAGACTCGGCTGGTGCAGCACTTCCAGTTGCAGGGGCCTCAGCAGCAGGTGATGGGGCAGCGGCAGGTTGTGCTTGTGCAGGAGCATTTTCAGCAGGCGCAGCAGCGGATGGTGATTGTTGAGGTGCAGCAGCAGCTGGAGCACTTTCAGCTGGAGCAGCTGCTGGTGATTGTTGCGGTGAAGCAGCAGCTGGAGCACTTTCGGCTGGAGCAGCAGCGGCTGGAGCAGCTGCTGGTGATTGTTGCGGTGAAGCAGCAGCTGGAGCACTTTCGGCTGGAGCAGCAGCAGCTGGTGATGGAGCTGCGGCAGCGTTTGCGGATGGAGCAGTCGCTTCACCTGCAGCAGGTGATGGAGCAGCAGCAGCAGCACTGACAGGAGCGGTTGATTCTGCTGCAGCAGCGCCACTATATCCACCTCCTGTGGCAGCTGGGGAAGCGGCGGCAGCAGGGGCTGGTGCAGCCTATAAAATAATGATAAATATATTCAAAATCAAGGTACAAATATGTATGTATTAGAAAATTAAATAATATTGATTATATGTACATATATCACCTCAGCCGGTGCAGCAGATTTTGCTGGCGCAGCTTCGGCGGGTGCTGGTGCAGTTTCTGCGGGTTTCTGTTCTGTTGGGGCAGCTCCTTGGGCTGGAGCAGCTGATTCTGCTGGAGCAGAAGCACCTGATGAGGGAGCGGCTGCTGCTGGTGTTTCAGCAGCAGGCGATGGTGCGACGGCAGGTGCTGGGGCATTCTGAAAAAACGAAAAGCGAATTAAATAGCGAAGATACGATTTAATTTTTTTAATAATCTCGACATTCTTATCATTCAACAATTGTTTAAAATTACTTGAGCAGCAGCTGGTGCAGTTTCGGCAGGTTTCTGTTCAGCTGGTGCAGAAGCAGATTGTGCAGCGGCAGGTACTGGAGCGGCAGACTCGGCCGGAGCAGCAGCACTTTGTGCAGGAGCAGAAGATTCGGCAGCGGCAGCACCACCGCTATACGAAGCTCCTCCAGTTGATGGAACAGCAGCTGAAGGTTGTTGGGCAGCAGCAGCACCTTGAGGTGCAGCTGATTCAGCTGGAGCAGAAGCACCTGATGTTGGAGCGGCTGCTGCTGGTGTCTCAGCAGCACGAGCTGTGGCAGCGGCGGGTGCTGGGGATTCTGCTGGTTTCTGTTCAGCTAAAATTTGAAAATGTGCGTATTTACTATAAATAAGTGTTTGAAAATTTACCAGGTGCAGCTGCTTGCGGTGCGGCAGCTTCTGCTGATGCTGGTGCCTTCTCAGCGGCCGGTGCAATTCCAGAAAGTGCATTAGAACCTCCTTCTATCGGTTTCTGTTCAACAATGGTCGGTGCCGTTTCGGGAGCAGCTGCCGTCCTTTCTGGCTGACTAACAGGTGAAGCTGCAGCAGCTCCAGATGGAAGAACAGGTTCATCTCCATAAGCATTGTTTCGCTTTACAACTAACAAAAAGTATTAGCTTGTTTGCAATTATAATGAATATTATAAGATTCTCGTTATATTATTATTTCCCTTGGGGCAGAAATTATAGTACATCTAATAATGAAGTGAATTTTAAATCCATTAATCATTGGCAACCAACTAAATACTTTAAAACGTATGAGGTGTATTTAATATTGGAAGTATCTCATAGCGAAATCAGAAAAACCATCTTATTTTACGTACTTGATCGTCCATAAACAGTAGAGGTGAACAACAAGATTGTAAATAATATGGCAGTTTTGGTGATTGAGAACATTTTTAAAGAAAATTTTTTGACTGAAAATAATTTTTTATAAATAATAATTTTTTGCTTTATTAAATAGTAAATCGTGTTAATTATTTTTAAAAATTATTTTCTTTAAGAACAATCGAATCGCAAATTAATTTTAATTAAATAGGTCAACAATTAAATAATAAAAGAATGGAAAGATTTTTTAAATTTAATAAAAATGCGTAATTGAGTTAAATTGAAAATGACAGAAAAGGCTTACACTTTTAATTTTATATTTTTAAAGGAACGAGGTTCTAAAATTAGGAATTTATGACGAAGAGGGGAACCTATTACAGACAAAGGTAGTGACAGGAGAAGAAAATCATCCTCTAAGCCTAAAATATATCCATCTTTTAAAAAATACAATCGAAATTTTATTATAAAATACCCATAATTTTATAAAATACACCAAAGGGTATATTATAGTAAGCCCGATTGTAATAAATTTAAAACTATTTTTTTATTCTTTCGGCTAAAGTGGAATAAATTCAAAATTTATGGGTAAAGTAAAATCAAAGAGCATTTTAAAAAGAAAATGAACGCCTAGAATTTTTTGAACAAAAAAATATATAAATCAAAACGCCCTAAAAGTTTAATGATGGAGAATACTCTTCTCTAAAAGATTGCGTTTGATTATTTATACCTTAAAGATTGCTAAAAAAGATAAAGAAATGACGAAGTAATTTTTATTTAATGAATGGGGAATTGGAGAAAGAAAAACTTTAAAAAAAGTGAATGCTTTTGCGCATTAATATTTTTTGTCTAATAATTTAGTAAATTCTAAATATTTTTAATTTTATAAACTTGAATTTTTGAATTATTAATCATCCTTTCTTTTCTAAAAATTTTGGAAGTTTTATTTTATTGAAATTACTTAAAGGTGTTCGGAAAACAGTTAACCTATTCAGTATCGGTATAATAACAATACCAGAAAGAAACTGTATTTTCATAATATAAATATCGGTATGCAAACGAGAATACCGAGGGATCCATAGACCGAACACCCAAATAAACTATTCACATTTGAGAATATTATCTGGGGAAGTAAACATGTTAGAGGATTACACAAATACTTGTAACTATTTTAATTCTTTAGTTTAATTTATGGACTACCACAAAAAGATGAAAATAAAAACCGAAATAATTAAATCTTATTATAAAACAAAAATGAAAGCCAAATGAAGAGAGAATGCTGGATTTAGGGCTTGTTTATAATGAGGGGACTGGGGATGAACTGATTGATGCCTAAAAGGTTAAAGAACAACGAAAAACAAAACAGCTATTTCCTCTGGCCAAAAATATGTACTTTCTTAACGTTCTCAAAGTTGCCTCTACCAGTCTCTATCCACCCGTGATCAAAAAATCCTAAAGATGCACCACCCATGGCCTGCCACCAAATTAAAAAAGGTGCGAAAAAAACAAACTTATTAACGAAAACAAAGGATAAATATATTGCTGGATCTATTTCTTAATTGGTATTTATTATAACTAAACAATTTATTTTTCTTTTTAGAGAGGTTGCGTTAAATAATTTTCTTTTTAGGCGTTGCTTAAAAAGATGAATGACTATTAAAAAGATTTATTTAATTGGAATGGTTGGTGTTGATAGCTACTAAATGAAGGAAGAAAAAAAGACTTTTTTCTTTGCCGAAGATGGATGTGTTTTTTGTGGTACTACCTGTCATCAAAAAAAAAAAAGAAAAATGGCGCAGCAACTATAAAATATACCTACTTTCATTATTTACTACTTGTCCGCTCAACCGATTTTAGTCATTAACTAGTATAGAAAAAAGATAAATGTAAAAAGAGATTTATGTGTGGAAAAGCAGAGAATTGGTTGGATGAAAAATATTTGGGTCGTCATCACCAGATATAGTAATTTATTAGTCTTTTAATGATATGATGTTGAAATATTTAAGGGAGAAGGATAATAAAGGAATTGTTGAAAGCCCTTTTTTAGAGTGAACAGAAAAATGACCGATTAATTACTCGTTAAATGAGAGAATAAAAATCCAAAAATTTGTAATGAACAGATAATTCTGTATACAAAAATGCATGACTCATAAATTAATTTAATTTAGTGATTGATATCTTTTTTAAGCTTATTCTCTTATTTATTTGTGTTAAAAATTTTTGTTAATTTCCGGTGAAAATAAATAAAAATTCTAAAAAGATTTTGTTAAAAAAGTGGCCTGCCGTAATTTCTGATTAAAAAATAAAGATAAATAGTCCCATTTGATAAGGAAATTCTATTTTGTTAAAAGCTATCAGAAAAATTTTTTGAACAGGATTAAAATAAATATGATGAATTTTTTAAGTGTTTATAGCTAGTTGTTATTGTTGTCTGTCTGTCCATTGCCATTTTCCCACTTTTTTGGCTTTCGGACCCCAACTTGTGTTGTACACATCTTCGGCCGTGTCTTTACAATTATGCAGGTTTTTTAAAGTTTTTTTAGAAAAAAAATAAAAGCTTTTCCAAATATAGAAGGACAAAGAAAAAAATTGAACAATAGGAATTTTGTTTTGGATTTTTAACGTTTTTAGATCAAAAAAGTGTTGTTGAAATATTTATTTTTTATTTTTTCCTATTGTTAGAAAATTAAATGCCATGGTTATTTTTTTTGTTTAAGAAAAAAGGAATACAAATATTGTTTTTGAAGAAGAATCTTTTCTTTCCTAAAGATTGGAAAACATATTGAGAAAATTCTTGAAGAATTTTCTCAACTATCTCCACCCAATTTTTTACTAAAAATTTAACCAAAAAGGCGAAAGAAAGAATTACAAATATTTTAGAAAAAGTTTTGTAGACTGTGTTAAACTATTTAGACGGTAATATAAAAATGATAAATTAATATATTATGTAAAAAATTGAAAAAAAATTAAGAAAATAAGGCTTTAAATTACGGTTACATATTTATTGAAAAAATTTCCTTTCTAAATATAAACCTTTTTACAATAAAATTTATGGGTCTCGCTATGTTGACCAACAACGGGTTTTAATATAAAGAAGAAAATAAATGTGGAATAGGGATTGCACAATCAACTGAAAAAATTTTTTTGAAGATGCCGTTTACTGAATTTCTTTTATATCCCCAATTCTTTGTAGGAGGAGGGCATTTTCTTTTTTTTTCTTTAAATTTTATTTTGTACCCGACTTTTATTAAAACATTAAAATAAACAAAGAATAATATTTTGAAAAATAAAATAAATACAATGCTCCGCCAGAGCCGAAGGCTAGAAATAAAGAGAAAGTGTAAAGTAAAGGATTTTCTTTTATTTTGTAATAATTTCTGTTATTTTTAATATTTCTGCGCAACTTAGAATAGAATAATAATAGAAATTAGAATTCATTTGAGTAAAACAGGTCATTAGAAAAAATTTAATTTTTGTTTTAATTAGAATATTGAAATTGAATAAAGTTTGGAAGCTTGACTTTAAATGAGGAAAAACAGGTCGAAACTCAAATTAGAACCCAAAACTTTTGTAATAAATTTTTTTCCAAATTAGGTGCTTTATAATATGTTTTTAGATGCTTTCTTTTTCCATCTATTAAATTTTGAATTTATTTTAATTTAATATTATTTTTATTTAATTATTATTTAATACATATTTTCTTTCATTTATTTGCTAACCATCATAACTAAAATTATATTCTTTGATTTATATTTGCGTTGACATTTTGCAGCCACTGGCGTTTTGGGGCAATTTTTGAAAGTACTGGAAAAGAGTTTGGCTTATTGGTTTTATTTCTACCAAATATTTAGTGATAAAAAATTAAAATAATTAAAAAATACTTTTTTCCAATTTATTTCCAAATTTAAACACAGAACATTTCCTCTCTCGTTTATACCATAATCGAATTTTTATTTAAATTTCTCATCCTTTTGTTTTTTATTAAAAATAAAAATAAATATATTCAATAAAAATCAAGGTCAGATAAGGGATTTCCCAATAAAAAATATTCTCATCAATTTATTTATTTACTCAATAGTATGCTAAATATTTAGAAGGACATTACTGATGTTGGTGACTGATATCAAAATATATATATTTTTTGAATAAAAATGTTTGAGAAAAATAAAGTATAACAACAATATCAAAACTATTCCGAGACTATAATTTTCGATAAAATTTATTTAATTTCTTGTTTCTCTATCCAACTTGATCCACTTTATCCAATTATATCACATTGACTTTAATTTGCAAGGAAATAAAATACAAATTTATCAAAAATACTCACTAAAATATTTTTTAATCAAATTCCTCTTATTACATCATTATCGGAACGCTTCAATCAGTTTGATAAAATATTACAAATAAAAAGATGAAGGGCATTTTACTAAATTTTGGTATGCACATTGAGAGAAAAGGCGTCGATTAGTCGTGTAAAAAACAAACGAAAAAATAGGTTACTATTATTTTGTCTGGTCAAGAAAGAATGGAGAAAAATACAGATAATGAACGCTAATTTAATTATTATTTTTTATTTAAAGACGAAAGAATTAAAATTGAAATATTAAATAATTTTTAAATTTTAATTATATTTATTTAAATTAATTATTAAAATAATATAAATAATTAAATATTAGTTGTTTTTTAACTCCAGAGTAGAGATCGGACAAACAGAAAAATCAAATATCAAATCAAACTATTTGATATTTGAAAATATTTGATTTTCCAACGTCAAATATTTGCTTGGTCCGATCTCTACTCCAGAGTAACAATCCAGAGTAACATTATTATCAATCACTAAATAATGATACATATATTAAATTTTATAATTTTATATTGTATTGAAGAAGTGAGAAAAGATTTTAGAAAAGATTTTACCAATATTTAGATTGGATTGTTCTTGTTAACAATTGGATATATTCGTAAAGCATCTCATAGTTAACCTCCATCAAATAACAACCTCCGCATAAATAAATAAACTTTCCAATTAAATACGTCTTTAAACTTTCCCAAAATTAATATATTAAAAATGTTAAAGTAAAATCTTTATGGATATTTATTAATAACAAATTGAGCAAAAACATAAATTATTTATAAAAAATATAATAAAAATATTTTGGGAGTTTGTACACAAAATTATGAAGATGAGGCAATAACTTCCATTTTCTAATTAAAATTCAAACAATAAATATATTAGGCCTTCCAACTTCATGGCTCTCACTTTTATTTTTCCTAAGCCATTTTTTGTCTCTTTCAATTCCTTTTTCAATTAAAGGTTCAAGATCCGATTTACTAAAAATTAAATATTAAATTTTGGTATTAAAGCATTATCTCCCCAAATTTTAATGTTTTCCTTTTGTTTTAGGCTTTATAAAAATAAAAAAAGTAAAAATCCCATTAGAACGATTTTTTATTATGTAGCTTCTTGGAAAATGAAAATGAAGCTGTAGCTACAAAGCTTAAATCTTTATTTTAGATTTAATTTTTGAATTAATTTTAATTTAATTTAAAAAAAATTCCTGCCCCGATACATATATTAAATTATTTCTAGTGGACTATACTTACAATTTGCTTAAGATATAAAATCTGGGGAGATAATGTGATAATACTTTTTAATTATATATTAAATTTATTTTTTAACTAACTTTTGTCCCCAACTTTGTCCTTGATTACATTTATTAACATTTTCTGTGTCAATTACATCCTCACACTCCTCCATTTCATCATCAGTTAATGGATTACTTTAAAAATAATATTTTAAATGTTTTTTAGAAATTATTTAAACCCCGTTTCTTCATCTATTTGTGGCCGAGGAAGTATTAAATGAGGCCATCTGGAAAGAAGAAAATCATTAGAAGATGAATTGTTGTTGCGACATTCATCAATTGTAGTTGCTGATTCCATAGCTAACGCTATGACTATTACACCTTTAAATTATACTTTATCTATGAAAATTAATAAATTTATATTGTGTTTTATGAAATTGTAGTTATTGAGCTTGGATTCACGGAATAGTTAAAAATTAACAAAAAGGCCCAACAACCACTATTTTTACTTAAAAATAATATGGTGATCATATCTAGTAACAAAAGAGAAATAATTCGGAACAATGTAAGACCAGCGTTTCCTGTGTAGCGGGGGTTTCCCAAATACATATGTAGCTTTATTTAAATTGTCCCGTTTTTATTCAATAAAAACTAACAGCAAATTGCAGTAATTAAAACAGCAATGGAAAGTAAAGAAACAATAAGAACAACAGCAACGTTCAAAGTCAACTGGCCACGAACAGCATTTCCTCGAACACTTCCAGGCGGGTATCGTCCAATGGGGAAAAGAAGACCAGCACCTATTGCTGTTTCTAATTGGGGAAATGCCCCACCACCACCCCCACTAATTGGATTATGGCCAGCAGGTACAGGAATACCGTCGTCAGACGAACCGCCAAAAAGTTGTAAAAGACGACGGGCTTCTTTATCTTAATATTGAATTATAGTTGAACTCAATATATTTTAAGGTTTTTTTTAATTTTAAACCTTTGGGGTTGATAAATTTGTAACTTATATGAGGTGTATCTAAATAAAGAGTATCGCTTTAACACCTCCACCAATCCTTAAAAAATTTATTTGAATTGAGGTCTATATTACGATTAGATTGTGTCAAGTTAGGGTTTAACTGTTTTTCTTCTGATAGATGATGCCCCAGTTAAAAAGTTAAAATAGAAGACTGTTACTACATATATTAGGTAAATACAAAATATTTAACAAAACCTTCTTCTGTTGGCTGGTTCGAATTTCCTTTTGGACGAACAGGAATTAAAAAAGTATTAACTGATGGTTTATTAACAGAAATATTCTTTTTTTGAATTATTTCAGGAAATTCTTTTCGAATTCTTTTTTGGTGTATTGAGAGCGCCAAAATAAACAGAAGAAACAAGACGCCCAATAGCGCTAGCCGGACCAGAAAGCGCATACATTCAGGCCGAGCCTTTAATTTTTAAATTTTTTATAAAAGGATAATAATTATTGTATAATATGGAAAATTAATAAATAAATCTCACAAAATAAAAAACAGAAAAATGTTAAAGATATTAAAGGTGAAAATAAATATTTTAATTTAATTTTAAAATTATTTTTAATCACAAACACTGAGAAATATTTTTTTGTACATAATGTATTATTCAAAGTATTTTCACTCACTTTGCTATTTCCTTTTGTAGAATAAGAGAAATAAGATAAATTAATAGGCCAAATATTATAATGGAATTTTTGAGTAAAAAGGGAGATAGCACCGTCTTCAAGGCTCATTAGAATTTTTTGTGGGGTTTTGACTAATTTTAAATAATTTTTGAAGTTCTAAAAATTAACAAAATGTTCCTCCTATTAAAAAAGTTTTTGGGTATATTTCCATTAATTTGTAATGAACCTAAAAAGCAACAAATAATGCTAAATTTTTAGAAAAAAGTCAAAACTAAAAAAAAACCAAAACAGAAAAAGCTGTCAACAATCATCAATATGCCAAAACAGAAATTTTGTCAATTTCTTTCTTAAAGCTTGGGAAAAAGCCTTGGAGCAGCTTTTTAAGAATAAATTCTTTGCATGGCTAATTGAGAATGAAAGGGAAAGAAAAAGAAGAATAAAGAAAGTGAGTAATTATTCATGAAAAATAAGAACAAATAAGCCAAAAAACAAAACAAAAAATATTAAAATTTAGTCAATCAAAGCTGTCAATAAATTAAAAAAAATATTTTGAGAATTATTTTAAGAAATAAAAAAAATTTTTTTTAATTTATTTTAGGT
Organism: Meloidogyne enterolobii; assembly: GCA_963681835.1. Classification (NCBI taxonomy): domain Eukaryota; kingdom Metazoa; phylum Nematoda; class Chromadorea; order Rhabditida; family Meloidogynidae; genus Meloidogyne; species Meloidogyne enterolobii. The sequence goes on from CAVMJV010000007.1 coordinate 3,131,149, forward strand.
TTGATGATTAAAAATTAAAATTAATTTATCAAAAATAAATTAAAAGCCTCGATCAAAATTTTGTTTAAAATCCGGTAATCTTGTTTTGTCTATTAAAGTAAAATCTGAGAATTATTAAACAGATAGTAAATGCTTAATTAGTTTTAATTGAAAGATTATTATTTGGAAAAGTATTAACTCCTTTATTTTTAATTGTTATTTATGAAATTAATTAAAATCCAAAAAGTATGAACGAGAGACAATTATTGGGGAATTGTTAGTTAATTTATTTATTAATTAAATATATTACATATGTATATTTAATTTCAGTGTTTGTGATTATTTAAATTAAATTAAATTTTAAAAATTAAAAAAAAATAAAATTTTTAATAAATATCTTCTTCTAAAAATATCAAGAAATATATTTACCTAAACCCGTTAGGATTTTATCTCAAAAATATTCATATAAAATCCATCAAAAATAAATGGATATAATTAATAATTAAAAATAAAAATAATCTTTATTTATTATTCCCCTTATTTTGCTAAAGGCTATTTATTTTCATTAAGAGAATCGATCATTATATGTAGATATATCCCGTAATTTAAGCTTTAAAAAATATTTTTTTAACGCTTTTTTACATTAGAATAATTATGAAATTGTTGATTTAAACCTCCTTACTTAAAGCTAAAAAATATTTAAAATGAGGAATATTCTAAATTAAAAGAGGTATCGCTTAGTTAACTAAACAAAATTTCAAAAAAACGTATCTTAAATTAAGGTATATCATTTAATTGTTGGGAGATAATAGTCAAGTGATGATAGGGAACTTCTTAAATTGAAAAAATAAAGTTGGAAAATTAATAAAAAATAAATTGAAAGAAAATAAAATAGGTATAGTAAATTTATTAAATTACTAATAATATTGTTATTCTCTTTTTAAAATATTTGTGTGTTTGTTTAATAATAATGGTTTCAAAAATTGATCATATGTGTGTATGAATTATTCAATTTATTATTTTTTCTAAAATTATGAATGACATTTCCAAAATTCAATCAAGTTTGACGACTTAAAGCAGATTGCCTCCCAGGGGAAATAATCTTAAAAGGAAGGAAAAATAATATAAAATATAGAATTGTTTATGATTTTTAGCATAAATTTTTAAATAAAGTTTAGAAAAAAGCTGAATTTATTAAGCTGAAATGAAAGAAAGATTAAAAATATATCAGCAAGAAAACAATTGATTTTATTCGAATAAAATCTCATATAAATTAGAAAATAAAAGTCAATACTTAACTAAAATAACAACTGTTTTGGATTTTTAATTCATTTCATTTTTTAATAAGAAAAGAAAAAATGTATGAATAAATCCCTTATTTTTACCTTCAAAAATGTAAAGAATGGAAGGGTAAAATAAATTGTGAGAAGAACTAATGGGTAAATTTAGGAAAAGAAAAGGATTATGAGTAGTAGAATGCTAATAAAAATTTTTTAAAGAATTGAATTTAAATTTAATTTTTTAAATTTAACTAACATTTTTTGATTACAGAATGTTTTATAGAAACTTAAAAAAAGAGTACGTCGAGTACCTAGTAATTGGGAAAGATCGAGTTCGAGTAAGTATTAGGATCCCGAGTTCCGAGCTCGATTAAAGACGAAAAAATCCCGATTGATCGTGTTGAGTAACTCGTATTCGATCGAACTCGGACTACTCTACTTTAAAATATTATTAACCAAATAATTTTAATGACAGAAATTAAATTTATATTAAAATATTAAGACAACAACAATTTTTACAAACAAAAAACAAACAATTAAATAATACAAATCCACTATATTTATCAAACACTCTTCATCTGGTGCCGTATATTCCCTTCTTTAATTTTCTTCTCAGGAAATTCAAATTGACCTCCTTTAAGTGATTGACGTATTACAGCTTCAATATCGCCTTCTTCTTAAATAAACAGAAATTTATATTTTTAAAAAATCATTTTCTCAAAAACTCACGTCCTGCCGAGATGGTAATTACCGGAAATGTTTCCACGTGAATATCTTCGTTACTCCCTCCTTTATTTGATGGAATCGAAGGGGTTTGTTCGACCTTTTTTGCCGTTTCAACTCGTTCCGGTCCTTTTTCGACTATTGGCGACAATATTTCGTCAGAAGGTGGACGAACAACCAAAATCGACGCTGGCATGCATTGCTCACTCTGAGAAGTTGGTGTCCTCTGAGTCCCGACCGGTTCCAAAGGAATTGGGTAAAATGTCTGAGTAAGATAGGCAGCTGTCTCCAAGTCGTGTTTTGGTTCTTCCTTTTTCTGTTTTTGCTCGTGTTTCTTTTTGGGTTTAGAATCCTTTGACTTGGATAGTTTTTTAGGCGATGGAGAAGGTGGGCGACTGGGCGAAGGCAAACTTTGAGTTTTCTAAAAAAAGATTTTTAAAGTTCAATTTTGTAGCAACATTTCACTTGTTTTATCTGAGATTTGACAATCTTTTTCTCCGGATATTCCTCCTCTGCCTGTCTAACTGCAACACAGCAACAAGTGATCAAGAAGATGAAAAGCCAGATGGACTGAAACATAACAAAAGATATTAATGTCCAAAACGGCCAGCGGTTTTCCAAAATGCATCCGTCTAAAATTTTGAAAATTTTTGTGGAGTTTGAACAGAGGATTAAAATTAACTTACCGGAAACAATAAGTAGCTGCATTAAGACGGATTTAGGATAGAGAGAACAGCTAAACTCTCATGATTTAAACATTTATATACTAGGAGATTTTACACTTTTAGCTTCCATTGTTTTATCTTAAAAGTTTTGTTGTTTTACATATGCGAGAATATAAATTAGTATGATAGTATCAAATCTCCAAATCACATCCATACAACCCCCCCCCCACTCATTAATTGTCCTTAAAATGTTTAGGTTAATTTAGATTATTTTTTGGACATACCTAAATTAAAAAATATGTTAATTTTTTAAATTAAAAAGATTATCTAAATAATTTATTCAAAAATCTAAAATAAAATTCAACATATGTACATAGTATGTAGATTAAATTAAAATTTTATTTCTCATTCCTGTTATTTCACTTTTCTATTAATTCTATATTAAAATTTCCACAGAGAATATTAAATTAAGATTGACACAAACACTCGTTTTTTATTAAAATGCTTTATTATATTTTTAGAAAATTTTTTTAATTAATATAAAATGCTGGAAATTTAATAAAATTCTTACCTTTCATTCCAAATTTTTTAAAACTTTCAACTAATCTTTCAGCTTTTAACAATTTTGACATTCATCCCCAACAAGCTGCCTTCATGTCTTTGTGACAGGTCTTGAGAATAAGATTCGACATCGATATAACCTCGATCTCAATCTCGATTTCTCGATAGGTTTAGGGTCATCTAGGTTGGATACTCTTTTATTTTAAGAAGAGTGCTAACATCTTGCCATCTCCCTCCCTTTTTCATTATATTTTCTACTTCCTCAAGCTATTACATTTTATTCAACGTTTTTTGCCAATTCCTTTTATCTACTCATTCTTATTACCTAACTATTTCAGTATATAGCTTGCACATGAAAACCATTCTCTTTCATTTTGACTTACTCAATACCGCGCGAAAGCAATTACCCTTGAGCGGCTGGAGGACAAAGTCAGCAAACCTAATGAAATGAGCGAGACTGTTTGTAGAAATATATTGACGATGAAAGAGAGAGAATATGCCCTCCCATGAGGACTGACATTTAGTATAATTATTATTATACTTATCGATAAAATGAAAAATGAAAAACAAGTAAAAATGTAAGTACCATAACCTATTCAAATTTTAAATTTATTTTGTTTTGCCATCCAGCTGTCAATTAAAAATCAGGCTTAAACACTATCCAAGACCAAATGGCCGTAGGTTCTATTAGATGAGGTGTGTACCTTAAAAAGGAGGTATTGCTTTGATAGCCAACCAAATTTCTTAAATAGATTTAGGCTTATATTTAGTTTTAACTGTTGAAAAATATTAGCTTTTCTTTCATCTATTTTTAGTTAATAATAATATGACCTTCTTTGTTCCAAGTAATAGCATATTTTATGCCAAATTAAATTCTCTCAATCCATCTCCTTCATTCTTTCCTTATTTTTTCCACCCACTCACTTTAACCTCCAACAAACTCCCTCACAATTTTATATACCATTAATTGCATTCTCGGCTTTTGTTTGCCTTTAGCGCATTTTTCAGCATTTCTTATCTTCACTTTCCAAAAGAATAAATATTTATACGAAATATGTATTTCCTCTTAAAATTTATATTATTTTTAATTTTCCTTGAATTCTTAGTTGCATTACTCGAATTTTTTTATTAATAAAAATAATTAAAAATTAGTGACCAGGCAGATCACGTTATGTGAATGAGGGTGAGGGGCAATGAAGTTAGCTCAGGGGTATTGCTTAGGCAGCTTCTCAAACTGGTGACAAACCAACTTTTGAAAGTCATATTCTTCTAATTTCCGACACCTTTGACTTCCATCTTTATTCAATAAACTTTTTAATTACGTATTTTTAATTACGAATTTAAATTACGTTTTTAAAAATTATTTATTTAAATATTTCTAAAAATAGTTTTCTAAAAGAAAATAATTATAAATTGTTTCAATAAATTGTATTTATTATCTTTATATTTTTGAAACTATATTTAATTTATTTAAAAAAAGAGAGAATTGCGTAAGATGTGTGTGTGTTTATGCCCTTTTTTTCGCTCATTTCTTTCCGGCTGAGCGCTTACCATTTTCATAGGTAATTTGCTTTTCCTTTCATCTACATCTATTAAATGCATAAGAATTACATATACTATGCTTCTCCTTATTTTTTTGTAATTTGTAAAATGAAAATAGCTTTTTTATAAATAAATTGACAATTTTTTTGTTTTAGTTAAGAAGAATATCACTTGGCATTTTTGAAATAAAGTTTTTGATTATTAAATCCGAACTTGTCTAGATCCGATTTTTAAATGGATAGTATTGACTGTATACACATTCTCAATTAAAATTATTTTTAATATATCCTTTAAGTCTGTTAATTTTTTCCCCACAGAAGAAAATTAATTTTAAAATATTTTTAAAATAATTCTTCCAAGATAATCCTTTTGAGGGATTATTTTTAATTTTATTAAAATTCTTTAATTCATCTTGTCGCAATAAAATGCATTTCCCATGAGTGGAAAGATTGAAACAAGAGAATTATCAAAATCTCCATATCCTCACCAAGTAATATTTAAAATTGAAAAAATATTTTAATAAATTTTTTGTTTACCAGCTAGTTATAAGCAACAATGATATTACCAGCGAAACCCCGTTGAGAGTTGCGTCCAGTCCTGGGACTTTATCAGCTGCTGAATTAACTGGAAATGGGCATTTAAAAAATGAATTAATTATAGACCAAAGGTGGTTAGATAAAATTACATCGAAATTTAATAAATTTTCTTTTAAGACCTTCATCTAGAGTTCAATCACCTCAACAGAAACAACGTTCCAATTCTAAATCGGGCTTTAATGGAGGCGCAAAAAGGAGTGGTTCAACTTGCTCTACCTCCTCTACCATTTCTTCAGTCACTGGTCTTCCATTACTTCCTCACCGTTTTTTCACTTCGTCCACATTGCCTGCATTGCCAACACCTTTAGACTCACAATTTCATTGCCTTCAAGCTACAGGTCAAATACTTTCTGGTCATTGGCATCATTTTACTGCACAAGCAACTGTTGGAACTGATAAAGTTTTTGAGAGATTTTGTGAGCGAGAGAATAATTTTTATTTTATTAACAGGATGCATCTGTTCTTTTGTTTGACAAAAAATGTAACGTGAAAGGACCTTCCAGGCTAGGTCGTGCTAATCGCCTCGGACTCTCAGATTTATTAAGATACGATTTGTCTCAATTGCAACAACTTGTACATCCTCGAATATTACGACTTTTACATCCTTTAGTGGAAAATAAGTTTGAAATTTTCAAAAATATATTAAAACACATCGGACCTCACTATTTAATACATTCTTGGGAAGTATATAATTGACAGCTTCCTTCCTCTAATCGTCAACCAAATTCAAAAACAATATCTTAAAAATTGATATTTATTGGAGATTGTAATTTAATCTCATTTTGTAGAGAACTGATTGGTTTTGCATGTGAACCTTTATATTGTACATTAGATAAATTATTACTCGAAAGAGAAGATGAACAGCATTTTAATATTAATAGTCAATCAGAAGAAGATAGTAAACAATTACTTCTAGATAAATTGGAAATGAAATTGGGGGTATTACAATTAGTTGAGGGACTTTCTTATTTACACAATAATGCAAAAATCCTTCATGGAAATTTGACACCTCAGGCTGTCTTCGTTACTTCCTTTCAGCATTGGAAAATTGGAGGATTTGCTTTCTCTGTAGCGCCTAAAAAGCCTGTAAATTAATTTTTCTTTAAATTATTTCCTTAATTTCAAAGGGAATATTTCCTTGCTTTCCTTGGACTAAAAAACTTCCAGCCTGTCTTCAACCAGATTTGGATGTATATTTAATTTAATAGGTATCTGTATCTATTTTTTCAGTTTCTTGCTCCCGAGTATTTAATTCAAAATGCACAAACAGTAACATTGGCTGCTGATGTGTTTTCGCTCGGTGTTCTAATTTGTTGGATTTATTCAAGTAAAAATATTATGATAATGTCACTTGGGCCCTTTTTAACTAGCGTTTTAAGTTGCATAATTAATCCATTTAAAAATGGGGAATGGGTCCTAAACGACATACTGTCGGATCTCTCTATAGTCTTCGCCTTAATTAAAGATACGCTTTTAATGCTGGTCATTAGGTGCCCAAGGGGAGTATCTTTTAGTGAGATTCGATAGAATTACCATTCTAAGTAACTAAATTTATTTTTTAAGATGGAAAAAGAATTATTGATGTTAAAAATAATTTGGAAAGTTATCAAATAGTAATAGAACAATTAGATATTGGATTACAATTAATTGCTAATGAACTTGGACCTAATTTAAAAGCATCACTTGTCAAAGTTTTATCTAAAGAAGTAGAACAACGTCCGGCTATTCAAATGCTTGCTTTAGTTTAAAATAAATATATTTGATTAAATATAAATTTAAAATTAAAGATAAAACACTTTGATGAACCTTCACTTGGTGCTTTAAGACAATTAGATGATTTGGCACAAGAATTTGACCCAGCCAATAAAGCAGCCTTTCTTAGACATGTAAATAAATTAAAATATTTTTTTAAATATTTCAAAAAAAATTTTTCAAGTCTCTAAGTGCAATTCTCCCACAAATCCCAGAATCTCTTTGGTTTAGAAGAGTGCTTCGTCGTTTCAATGAACATTTACAGGGGACAACAGAATTAATGCCAGCACTAATTAGTCCCCTTTGTTATATGCTTAAAGTACTTTTTTCATTTAAAAATTAAATTATAATTTTTTAAAGAATTGTGAAAGTCATAATATACACAGATTAAGGCCCTGGTTTAGACAAATTGTTGCTGCAGCTGAAGAAAAATTTGTATGTTTTGATTTTATGGGAGAAATAAGAATTAAAATTAAAAATTAAAATTAATTCTTATAGTTAAGTCAATCTCTACTTTCACATATGCCAATTATTTTAAGACGTTTAAGTGATGAACAAGTAGAAGATCGGTGTTTAGATTTATTAATTTATTTTCTTAATGGAACAGATCCTCATTTAAAGGTTTTTCTTAAAAAATAATGTAAACAATTATTTATTTGTTTTTAAAGCAAAATTCTGTCCGTACATTACCTCATATTGTTGAATTTATTCCTAATAATTATTTAAGTAAAAGATTAATTCCAACTTTACAAAATCAGGCCCAATTCTTTCAAGAGCAAGTTTCTGTATGTTCTTAATTATTTAAATAATATACAGTCTAACCTCATTAAGATTTATTAATTTGGGCTGAAAATTGTATCTTATAATGAAGTTATCTTTAATATTTGTCTCCTATCAAGATTATAAACCAATTTATTAAAATCATGTCCTAAATAAGATTTAGTGTATTTTTGATTACCTATCTTATATTGAGGTTCAACTGTAATTTGTGTCTCCCTCCCTTCTTTCTATTAAAATTTTTTTTAAATTTTAAGCGGCAAATAGATCTACTTGTAGCTATTGGACATTTAAGTGATCGTTGTGATACTCAAACACTTCAATATTTATTAACTTTATCTTCAGTTTGCTCAACATTACATCCAGCTATAGTCCATTCAAAATCCCGTATTGTTCAAAGAATTTTAACTTGCGATGTTAGCCGTTTTAGTGATCCTCTTGTTATTGCCCATCATTTACTTAATCCTGTAAATAATTAAGAATTATTATTAGGGATGTGAAAGATACTGAAAATGTTCTAAATATGTATACAATTTTGTAAAATTTCCCAAATATAGACAAGATTAGCAAATAGAAGAAAAAAATATTTTGAAAAATTTTTTAAAAATTCTACTTAGATATTTTTATTATATTTTTTAGTTGGTTCTTGGTTTGGCTTTGCCAGAAATATCTCCTGCTCATTTTGATGATGTATGTATTTTTTGATTTTAATATATATTTTAATTCAAAATTTCAAGTAAAATATAAATTTAAGGTAATGAGCTCATCTCGAATTTTATTGGATATAATTGAACAACTTCGTTACGATTCGGATGATACTCAACTAAAGGAAAATAATTAGTAAGTTATTTTCTAATATATTTTTAAGTTTTTTGAATTTGCAAATTTGAATTTTTTATAATTTTTGCTGACTTCTAAAATTTATTTATAGTCGCCGTCTCTGTAACCGTCGTGTTTCAATGTCTTCTAATCACCTTCCCCGTTTATTAATTACTGCGGCAACAAGGCCTTCAATTGGTGGGGACAGTCGTAAAATGTCTTTTCTTTCGGCAGATGGTCGACTCGAAGAGGATAGGGGTGGGGGTATTGGATCGGTAGCAGGCGCTTTAACTGAAAGAAGAGAATCAAAAGATTCGAGATGTTCACTTGAATCTGAAGTCTCTTTAAGACTTTGTAAGTTTTTTAAAAATGCTTAAAATACATATAAACATGAAAAAAAATTTTTGGGATTGAAAAATTGTATCCTACAATTAGGGGGTATCTGGGGTATCACTTGGGCATCTCTCTCACATCTCTCTCTCCGACCAAGTTTTAAAAAACGTTAGAGATGTATATAGTAGTTATGGGTGTATTTTATAGTAAGATTCAACTGTATAACAGGAATAGGTTACCCGATACACGGGCTTTTTTCCGATCTGAGAAATTTGAATTCCCAAAACCCGACCCGACTTTTTTTTCAATACAAACATAAAAGGTAATGGAAGTGATTTGTCTGATGAAAGTGTTCTTCCTACCGGACCAACTTTTGCTGGAATTGGAAATACAGGTGTTGTTAATCAAGTAAGAAGAAAGTCATGGATTGAGGTGATTTTCATTTATTAAAAAAATTTTTAATTTTATTTAATTTAGCGTGGATGTCTACATAGTTTATCACTTGAACAACCTAGCAGGCCTTCATTCCCCCCTTCTAGCACAGCACACCTTCCTCCATTATTATTTGGTGGTGGTCGTGCAAGGAGTTCTGTTGGTTCTAGAACAACACAATCTGCAAGAGAACATAGTCCTTTTAGGTTAATTAAGGGTCTGTGAAGTTAGTCCTCACTATTAGATACACTCATAAATATACCTCCACAATTATTTAGCCCCAAGGTGTATCTTCTAAGTGAGGACCGACTATCACAAATTAGAGATTATAATTTCCTTTCTATTTTAAGTGCATTAGTCCGTCGATTGCCTTCACCTAAAGAACAGCAACGACAACAAAATAGTCGTCAATCTAATGTAGAAGAAATATCACCAAAGCCTAATTCATTTAGTAATCTTGGCCATAATTTGGTAAAATTCGATTTTTTTAAATTCTTAAAAAATATTTTCAGGCATGTACTTTATGGAAAACATTTCATTAATTTAACACTTTTTTAAATTAAAAACGAGTAATTTTATTTTTGAAAAAAATATATATAATTAATAAAAAATATATAAATTTAATGAGGTAAATCTCGTTTAAATAATTCCCATTTCCTGAAGCCAAACAGCAAGAAAAAGCATAACAACAATAAATATAGGGGCAAGTGTAGCTATTCCAATTATCCACCAAATAGAGACTTTAAAAAATAAAAAAAGAAATAAGCTGAGCCCTGAAGCTTATTTCCTAAATGATACCTCCCCATTAAAAGAGATCTTTCGGTTCAATCTTTCTAGCCCCAATGGTGTATCCTATAGTGGGGAGGTTCAACTTTATTTTTTATTATTCATTTAAAATTAAATACTTTTTTGTCTCTTTTCTGGAATTGGAACAAAGGTGTATGAAGGTGAAGAAGGAATAATATATTGTTGTTGTTGAGGAGAGTGATAATTTTGTATTGGAGAAGAACTTGATCGGGGGTAGTTCAACGGAGAATGTGCACGTTTTTCATAAATTTCGTAAGTCTCTCCAGGATTAAGAAAATCAACTCTACAAATTTATTTTTTTATTCTAATCAGTCTTTTTGCCCAATCAAAATAAAAGAAAATTCACAGATTAAAAAATTTTAATTAAATTTATTTAACGAACCCAATTGCTGTTAAGCTAAATACAGAATACTTACCTTTTCATTTTAAGCGTTGTAAGTTAATAATTAGAAATATTTAAAAAATAAAAAATATATTTATTTATTTAAATATTATTTTAAAAAATAATAAAAAGTCAAAAAAGACAATTTAAAAATTTTTTTCTTGAAAATAAACACTTTGTTGTTTACGTTTGAGAATAAGAAAAGGGCGGCTGGCGTGTGCATGTGACAAAATCGATATTCACAAAACCTTAGTTGCGCGGAATTTTTATTTAAATGTGAATATATTTTTTGGAAAGATAAAAAAATTTATTTTTAATCATTTTACAATTAAATATTTACAAATAAATTAGTTATAATAAATGTGAATAATTAAATATATCATAATTGGTATACTTATTTTAAATATTAATATGTAATTATTACTGTATTTAATAAAAAATCGTGCCCGCACAAAATACCGAATTCTCAAAATCGCGAATAGGCTAAAAAAGCTCAAAATCGCGAATCGGTAAAAATATCTCAAAATATGGAATCGGCCAAAAAAGCTCAAAATATGGAATCTTAAAATATCGAATCTCAAAATCGCGAATCGGCCAAAAAAGCTCAAAATACCGAATCGGCTAAAAAGTAGTTAAAAATGTCGAATTTTTTAAAAACGAAAAGGGCCGTTTGAGTGCCGCTGCAGGTCTTTTTCTGATTATTCAGGGGTCTGTAACTCAGTCCAATCAGGTCGGATTTCATTGATTTTGGTGTCATTTGATGCAGCTCGACGTGCTCTTTCAGATGAGCTATCATTCGGAAACTCGAAATTCGGTTCGGGATTCGAAATTCGGTTCGGGTCCGGGATTCGACTTTTTCAAAATCCGAGCTGAGATTCGTAATCAGCACATTTTTTTACCTTAGAAAAATACTTTCTCTTATTTTTAAAATTTTTTTACGAAGAAGTTGGTCACAACTTTGTTCAGACTCAACTGGCCTTTGCCGCATTGTCGATATTTTTCGATATTTTGAGCTTTTTTTTGCCTATTCCATATTTTGAGATTCGATATTTTGAGATTCCATATTTTGAGCTTTTTTAGCCGATTCGCGATTTTGAGATTCCATATTTTAAGAATTCGGTATTTTGTATGGGAGCCTAAAAAATACCCAAGGGTGATAATGTGAAGTAATAATAAAATAAATTACTCTAGAATTAATAACCTCATTAAAGGATACAATTTCCTAATCTCAAGTGTGTACCTTTATATATTTAGATCCGACTATTCTTTAATTACATTTTACAGCTTTTTCAAAATTAAAATCTCTTCTAAGGGGCAACCTTCTCATTATATTAAAAAACCCATTTGGATATATTCTCGGATTTTGATCATCATAATGGGAATAAAACTTTCTTTCATTTTCTTAAATAATTAATTATTTTTTGAAAATAAGAATATAAAAACCTTCCAGCAAAATTTCTTTTTCCAAATTATTTGTTAAAATATTTATAATACTTTGATCTTGTCTATGACATTTTGCAATGCCTACATAAGGATGTTCACAAACTATTCTAGAACCTGGAGGGTCTATACATTCTAATGTATATGCACACAATATTGCCCTAAAATTAAAAGATTTAAATAAAGCTGGTCCTCACTAAAGGATTGGAATTGGACTTAGCTTAAAAAATCGGACCTCATTACCTCACGCCTTAGGGTGAAAAATTTGTATTTTATAATCTTTATTTTAAATGGTGACTTAGACAGCTCCGCTATTGCCAACTAAATTTAGACAAAAATGCCTATCTTAAATTAAGATTATCTTGTATTAAGAGTATTTTTAGTGAGCATTGAATGTATTATTTTTTATATCCAAACCATTTTAATAATTTTCTTGTATATTCATTTCTATGAATAATCATAAAATTTGCTTCATGCATTTCCTTCCACGACTTTTCAGACATTTCCTCCCAATAATGTGGAATATATTTGTAAAAATCTTTAAATAATTAATTTTCCTAAGAAATAATTTATTAATTACCTGGATGTGTAGCAAAGGCAATACTATGCCCAGAATCACTAGGCATTTGTAATCCACTAATTGTTCCATCCTCAATTCTATCAAAATAATTATTAAACCCATCATAATAAAATCGCACACCAGCATCGGCATATATCATTGTTGGATACTCATTTAAAATTTCCTTTAGAAAATTATTTGAAAATTTAAAATCTTAGATAAAATGTTTGAAAATTATCCACAATAAGTGGTTATTATTAACAATTAACATGTGATGAACCATTATATGATACCTCCAAATAATATACTTCAATATAAAATACATTTGTTGGTTGATTATTAAAAAGTGGAACCCCTCATTTAAGCTAACCTCATTATAAGTACCATTTTTCTGTTATACGTTTTTTATAATAAGGTCTGACTGTACATACATATATTTATATTTAAATAAATATTACCGCAATGATTACAATTTTCCATGCAAAAACTGTTGGTTTTCTTACAGTTTCAGGAAGAACAGAAAAATTGAATTTTCGCCATTCAAAATTACAAACTTTTTCTAATTCGTTCATCTTTAATTAAATAAATAATTTTTCTAAAATCCAAAAAAACCATTTCTTTATTTTCTGTAATTCCACCCAAATCATAACCAATTATTTTTGTTTTTGTTCCCAGATTAAATCGAATATCATAGATACTAGCTTTCATAAAGGGAAAATATTTTGTATTAGAAGCTGTTACAATTACAGAACCATCTTCCAAATGATGAACCTGAAAAGGAGGAAATTATTTAAATTTGTTTTAAGTGCTTGGGGATTCGATGTTTTGTTTCTCTCTCTGAAGCCGATATTTTTATAATTAATATCCAGCTCCGATTCCAATTTAGGGGCAGAGACTTCTACTTAGCCGGCTCCAACCATACCCCAGCACTACTTACTGGAATATTTTCAATTATTCTGTGTCTTCTGTCTGTTAATTTATATTTCTCCAAAATTCCAAGTAAATCACAATTAAACTTCTTTCCCCATTTAATTTCACAACAATCCTTATTGTTTAATAATAATGGATATGCCATCTAAAAATAAAAATTAAAATTAATATTTTAATTAATTTTTTTCTTACATTTTCTCCTTCACAATAATTTTTATTTTTATCCGAATTTTCTTCAAAAAATTTAATTCTTAAATTTTCTGATTTTGGGCATTTATTACATTTTGTTTTATTTAAATTAGTTAAATTTTCTTCAATTTTGCTTTCCTCCTTAAGAACAGAATTTTCATTTAAAAATTCTGATTGCCAATATTTTAATGAAATAAATAAAATTGTTATAATAAATAAAATAATAAAAATTCTTTTCCAATTTTCCATTGAATATTTTACTAAAAATAATTTTTGTTTGAAAATAATACGAAAAAACATTCAGAAATTTATTTAAAAATAAATTTAAACGTGTAAAAGGGCAATAAATATTTATAAGGATTTACAAGTTTTGTCTAATTTTTATGTAAAAATGATTTGAATTTGTTTGTGTATTAGTGAAAATATTTATATTTAAAAAGCCCATCATCCATAATTTCATCTCGTGTTAATATTTTACATTCTTTTTTTTTCTTCAAAATAATTTCTAATATTATTTTAGATAAAACAATTAAATAAAAAAATAAATAGAAAGACCACCCAAATAATTTTTAAAAAATATATTTAATTAAAAAGATGACAAGATATTATCTAATAAATATTGAAAAATTAATAAATCATCCTGTTGCGTGGATAGAGAAGGATTTAGAATTTGAACGATTTAAAAATATTATTTTTTGTGGTTTTTTTCTGCTAAATAATTAAAAGAAAATTTTATTAGGTAATAAAATCGGACCTCTCTACGAGATATAGACACATGTGGGGGGAGGGGGTATTTTATATGTATAAGGGGTAACGGTTACGGTAATTTTGAAAAGCGTATCTTAAATTTAGTTAATCTAATATTTGATATATTTTGTAGAGAGGGCCTGTTTTTTTATTTTTTTAAATTTAAAATGTCCTATTTCTCCAATTTAATAATTATATTTTTAAAAACAATAATTATTTCTTTAATTTTAATTGTGTTAATTAATAAATTGTCAAAAAATAAAACGAAGGAAGATGTCGAAAAATTTGAAATTAAAAAATTGTTTTTAAAAAGAACTGAAACAGAAAAGGTATACATAAGGGTTTTTGTTAAAATTAAATATTCTCTTGATTTATTAGTTATTTCATTTAAATTCAATGTTGGTGGATACAGAATTTGAGAAAAAAATAAAACCAGAATTTAATAAATTTATTTTAACAGAACCAATTAATGGACAGCTTGGAAATCAAGTTTTTTAAAATATTTTTTTAATTGAGGGAAATAATGATGGTAAAAGGTTTCCACAAATTTGTATTTTTTGTTAAAGTTTTGTCTCTCAATTTCCTTAAAGCTCTAAAAATCTTTTATATTTTCTAATTAATTTTTTAGATGTATCGTTTTGCTTCTCTTTATGCAATAGGAAAATTATTAAACAGAACACCAGTTTATATTCAACAAGATAATTATATTAAAAATATTGAAGTTGAATTATCCAAAATATTTCCAAATTTTTTTAAACAAATTTATTTTTTGGTTTTTTTTGTTTTTATTTTTTCCTTAAAATTTTTTAAATAGAAATCAGAATATAAAATTCAAAAAAAGTTTCAATTGGCAACGACTTGTTGTGATTATAATAATCCAAAAATGTTTTTCCTTTAATTAAAAAAATAAATAAATAAATTTATTTATTTTTAGATTATTAAAAGAAAATAATGCAAAAATATTAAGATTAATTGGAGGAATTTATTTTGAAAGTTATAAATATTTTGATCATTTAAGAGAGGAAATATTAAATTTATTTGAATTTGGACCAGAAATTGTTAAAGAAATTGAAGAGGCCACACAAAGAATTTATTTTTTGTTTTTTAATTTTTTAAATTTAATTTTTAATTTTTTAAAATTAATTTTAAAGAAATGACAATGCTCGCAAGATTTGTATTCATACACGTTTTGGAGATTTTGTTGGATTTGGAGAGTCTGTTATTGAACAAGTTGAGGCTTTGATTGAATTAATCCCGAAATTACTTTTTCGATTAATTGTTTGTGGAAATTATTTTTGAAATTTAAAAAAATTAATTTTTTAAGAAAAGAAATGTAATTGATAAAAGATATTCTTTGCTAATTTTCGGTGAAGACAAAAATTTTTTAAATCAAATAAAAATAAATAAAAATAAGGTATATTAAATAATTAATCAAAATTAATTAAAAATTTAAAGTTTTTATTCAACAAAATTTATCATGTTTTGGATTTGAGTTTGTCTAGAGGAGGGGAATTATATTTTGCAAGAGAATATTGTGATGCTCTTTTTCTTACTGCTCCATTATCTTCTTTTGCATTTTGGATGGGGTATTTAATGCCGAATGTAATATTTGATTTTAAATAATTTTAAGATTTTAATAGTCTAATTTGTATTTTATTGGATATTTCTGACAAAATTTGCAGTAAAGCAAGGGCTTCCGTAGTTCCATAATTCTGTCAATCACGAAGATTGCAAAAACCTGTGATTTTTGGCAGGATCCTTGAAAATTCCAAAAGGAATTCTCTCTCTAAGACAAGATAAACTTCCAAAGACTTTCATAGATTAATTTAATTTTAAATTTTAATTTCTCTATTTTTTAAAAGAATCTCCCAATATTTTATATACGAAAGCAATTATTACTCCATCCAAGTAAAACAACAATTTATCCATTTGATACAATGCAAATACTCCCCAAAGATTGGTTCGCAATAGAAGAGAATTGGCTGGAAAATAAAAAGAAAATAAAAGAAAAAAATAAAAGTTCTGGATAATTTAGACATTTTTTTTTGATATTTTAATTAATAACTGGAATCTAAATAAATAAATAAATAAATAATTAAGATTTTATCTTTTAATTACTCTTATTCGTTGCAGTATGGAGTGAGTAATTAATTAATTATTCTTTATTCTCTCGTATTTTCATTAATCTTTTTGTCAATATACACTAAATATGTACGTAGAATATTTAGAATAAAATTTGGTTTAAATTCAATTTAACTGGCCAAATTGGATTCATTTTCCAAAAGACCCCGTTTTTTATTTTTAAATTTTGTGTTTGAGACTATAGGCAGTTCTGGGATTATCCTTTAACTTATAAATAGAAAATAATGAAATTTTTTTAAATATTAAGAATGCCTTCTTTATATCAAAAATTAAAATCACAAAAAAGAATCAGAACAGCAAAATTTAAAGCTTTTTTAAATTCTTTATCAACAAATAACAATTTTAATAAACAAAATTCCCCTAAAAGAAAATTTATTTTTGTATTATTTTTTTATATTTTTTGTATTTTTTCGACATCTGTTTTTCTACATTTTCGACTTAGAAATATTGACGAACAAAAAATGACAACAAATGGACAGGTGTGGTTTTTTAAATAAAATGTTTGGGGGTGTAAAATTGTATTTTATAATGGAGGAGTATTTAAATTTAGTTTATGGCATTTTATAGTGAAAATCGACTTGATATATTTTTATATCTGGAAAAAATATATTTATATTTATATATATAAATATATTTATATTTTTTCCATGCTTCTCAAAAATTTAAAATTCTCAACAAACTAATAAACTAAAAAAGTAGCTATTTCTCGCAATTTAATTATCTAAATTCAAAAAAAGGTAACATCACCATCATCCCTATCACAAAAGCAACAACTTAATAAAGAAGAAGGAAACAATTCATCCAAATATTTAGAAACTTTAGTAATGACAACAAAAGAAAAGCCCCAATTTGAATATTTTATTTTTACAGAAGAAATTTATGGACAAATTGTTAATCAAGTATTCTTAATTAAATAATTTTTAAAAGAAAATTAATTATTTAAAGATGTTCCGTTTTGCTTCACTTTATGCTTTTGGGCAAATGCTTAATAGAACCCCTGTTTTCTCCCATAATGACATTTTAATGAGAGATTATGAAGCTAAATTGCGTGTTCAAATGCCTAATTTTTATAAAAAAATTTATTTCTTAGTAAATATTTTTTGTAAATAAAATTTAAATTTTTTTAGAAAAATAAAATTGATCAAAATAAAATAAAAAGAGTTGAATTGGCAAAAACTTGTTGTGTTTACAGCAATCCGGAAATGTAAATAATGTAAATTAAAATAAATAATTTTTAAAAAATATTTTTAAAAAGACTTTTTGAATATAAAGAATTTAATGGATTAATGTTGACTGGGGGAATACAATTTGAGAATTATTTATATTTTGATCATATAAGGAAAAAGATTTTAAATTTATTTGAATTTGGTCAGCGTGTTTATGAGAATGTTGCTCTAATTAAAAATAAATTATTTAATTAAGTTTTTTTAATTTTTAATACAAAAATGGACTTTATTATAAGAGATAAACCCAATCTAACATATGATTTGTTGGCCGTTGAGTCAAATAAATATCAATAAATACTCTCTATTTAAGATGCCCTCATTATTAAGGTTGTCGGACAATTGGAAATCTTCGGATATCCGGATCCGGTATCCGGTCCGACAACCCTACTCATTATATGATATGATTTTTTAACCCCAAATCTTGTATCTTATAATAGTGAGGTCCGTCAGATTGTAAATTTTAGTAATTTATTTGAAAAATTTTTAGGAATGATTTTAGTCACAAAATGTGTGTGCATACTCCATTTAGTGATTATGTTGGTCTTGGAGATACAGCAATAAATCAAATAGGGGAAGCAATTCAATATTTAAGAAATTTTCTTCCGAGAATTGTTGTAAATTAATTTTAAATTTTTTAAAGTTTTATCCTCAAATCTCTCATTTACTAATCCTTTTTTGATAAAATTTTCTTGATAAAAATAATTTTCTTTTATAGAAAAGCCGTATTCATTTATATTCTCTACTTCTTTTTGGAATGGAAAAGAAATATATTAACTCATTAAAGAATGTTTATAATGAGGTAATTAATTGGAAAAATAATTTAGAAATTTTTTATTTCCCCCTTTTGAGATGTATTTATCTCCCCATATTCTTCCTCTTAAAAATTTCAAAATCATTCCAATTTTATTTTCAGTCATTATTTGATAATATCCACTTTATGGTTGACTTAGAAATGAGTAGATTAGAAGAATTACATTTTGCACAAAAATCATGTGATTCTTTATTACTGACCGCTTCTTTAACTGCTAATGCCTTTTGGATGGGTTATTTAATGCCTGAGGTATTTTTGGAAAAAAATATTTTGTAAAAAATTAATTTAAGGATAAACCAATATTTTTTGTTCGGAAAAAATGGCAATTAAATAGATATGGAAAGAACTTTTATTTGGATTCGAGAGAGAATCTTCCTTCTGATTGGATAACTATAGAGGAAGAATGGCTACACAAACATTGAACTCTTTTCTTAAGTAAATTTCCGCCACTGTATATGTACATATTAAAGTATAAATGCTATTAATTAAAACTGAAATTTTGTGATAATCTGACAACAGTAATGTGTTTTTTGGAAAAAAATTTTGAAAAAACCAGTGAATCATTCGATCCAATTCTCCGACCTCTCAAATATTTTTTCTCCATAAAATAGGAAAAAATTTCATTCAAAATTTTTTAGCTAGTCTAAAAGTAAAACACAGTAATATTTATTGAACAATACACATCAACAATACAAACAAAAGCGAAGATAGATATTTTGTTTTGGGGATTATTAATTACAAAAAAAACACCGGTAATTACAAAGGAGTGTGAATTACAAATACATTTATATATGAATATACACGATATATCGAATAATAACATTCCTCTTCACACATCACCGATTGAACAATTATTTTAGGGGTTGAATATTTCATCTTTCGAGAATTCAAGTCAGACAAGGCACAAGGATTGTAGATGTCGTCGCTCACTTCTTCACGAACACATTCTGAAAAATTAGAAGGAGTATAATAACAATTATTTTATCAATAACTTTTGATAAAAATCTACCTGATCAAGCGAGTTCCATGTTTGGTAGTCCTGACCCTGTCCGATACCCTCACGCGGCGTCCCCTCATCGACCTTTGATCCATCGCCAGCCTTGTTCTGTTTGCCGCCCTTTGCTCCGTCTTTGACAAAGACATTTTGGTCTAGAGCATTCCATGTTTGGTAGTCCTGCCCCTGTCCAATACCCTCACGCGGCGCTCCTTCATTCGGGTTTCTGCTCATAAGATCAGATGGCACAGCACCCCCTTTGCTTTTGACGAAGACATTCTGGAATAAAGTAAATATTAAAAACCTATTCCAATCACTTTAAATATGTATAATCATTCTACCTGATCCAGCTGATTCCACGTTTGGTAGTCTTGGCCCTGTCCGATACCCTCCTGTTTCCCCTCATCGACTTCCTTTGGTCCTCCGGCTGCAGCTGGTGCTTTTCCGCCGCCTGGAGGTGGTGGCGCCTGTCCCGGTTTTCCTGGAGCTCCTTGCAAGAAGATGTCCTTATCCAAGTTCCCGAGCGTTTGATATGCCAATCCTTGACCAATTCCCTCAGACTTTCCTTCCTCCTTCAATACTGGCCCTTTTGCTGGCGCCGGTTTTTTCGCCTTGTCCTTGTCAGCAGCTCCTTTCTTCTTTTTCTTCTTGCCTTTGGGTTCATTAGCTGCTTCTTCTTCCTTTTTGGGAGTCTAGAAAAAAACAATTCATTAGTAGGGATCGAATTTCCCTAAACCAAATTTTACCTCCTCAGCTGGTGCTGCCAATTCAACAGTATCCTTCGTCTTGCCTTTCGCGTCCTTCTTTTTCTTCTTTCCGCATTGTGCCGCGATCGTTGCCGAGAAAAGCAGGAGCAATGCTAATGATGAAAAAGTACAGACAGCGCCATAGTTGATGGAGTGGAAGAGCATAGCCGCCAAAAGTTGTCCTATTGCATAACCCATTCAGCAGAAGCAGACAAGTGAGGTTAAGTTGGAAGTTGTAGTCGTTGTAGTCTGGTATTGTAATTACAATTTACTGTTGCTTTTATACGTAATAATAGTTGTGGATAGTATTGTTATATGAGTAAACAAGCTTATGGTATATAAACAGGCAAGCTTATATGGTTTAAGATAGTCACTGATATGATAGTCAACCTTGCCTAGATTGTTATTATCTATGTACACCGGATAAGATTATGTTCATGCTCGCTGACCTTACTCAACCTCGGAATGGCATATGACTACCATATATGCTAAAATAATTGCCCAGGGTAATTATTGTTTCAACCTCTCTCTAAAGGGGGTAATTATTTGAGAGATGGACATTATGTAAGCATTTATGGTATTTAAATAAAAGCCTGTATGAATAAACTATGTACATATTTAACTAAGGGATACTAGATAGAAATTCATTTAACAACAGTTATAATTTATCTATGTAAATTAATCAGTTAAAGTAATTATCAATATTGTTTAATTAAATGATCGAAAAGCCAAGGCTCTTCTATAGGTATCCAATCGGGTGGCAAAGCTTCCTTCGCATCAATATGATATCCAAGAATGTAAACATGTTTTCGAATATAATATATTAAACGATCCTTTAAAAATATTTTTTAATTAAAATTTTTTGTTTATTTTTCCCAAACTGTCGGCATTAAATAACCCATCCAAAAAGAATAAGAAGAAAGAAATGCTGTAATTAAAAATGTATTACAATATTGTTGAGCAAAATATAATTCGACTCCTCTTTGCAAATTTATTTCAGAAAAGTAATAAATTTTGTTATAAACCTTTGGAAAAAAAAGTTTTTTTTTATTTAAGAAGTATATTCAGATTAAACTAGAAGAAACACCCTTTATCTTCTTAAATAGAGGCAGTCCCTCAAGTGTATCTTCTTAAATAGAAGCAATCCCTTCCACCCAATTGCCACCTAAATTTTAAGACTTATCTTCATTAGGGGAATGTTAGGGAGTATCTATTATAGGTTATCTTATTCAGGGTTATTCTGGATTATCTAATTCTGAGCTATCTTATAGTAATATCTAATATTTCTAATTTTAATTTTAAAAAATACCTCACTATTAATAACTTTAATATATCTCAAAAACTTTTGATCTGTTCCAAAAAAGATAATAGAAAACCCATTTACACTTTTCTCCTAAAATAAAAAAAAATAAAAAATAAAGATAAAAAATTCAACAAAATTCTTTGTTATATTCTGTCTAATAATTTCAATGGCTGCTTCTACTTGAAAAGTTAAAGATTCTCCAAGACCAACAAAATCTCCAAATCGTGTGTGAACGCAAATTTTGTGTGAAGTATCATCCCTAAATTGCAAAGAATTTTGAGTAGAATCTGAAGAGGCTAAAGGTTTTCTTTATCCATAAAAAGTAAAGATTTGAATGACACGGGATTTTTTCAAAATATCTTATAAGGAAATTTGGAAGAAATGTTTTACATAAATTAGAGGACAAAACATCAATCAAGATTTTTAATCCCTTGTTTACTAAACATCAAATGACAATCAACTAAACTTCCTTAATAAAAGCCGGTTTATTTTTTTATAATTTTTACATAATTATTCTATTGTAGGCCTCTACAGCTTTATTTTTCACTTCAGA
Organism: Meloidogyne enterolobii; assembly: GCA_963681835.1. Classification (NCBI taxonomy): domain Eukaryota; kingdom Metazoa; phylum Nematoda; class Chromadorea; order Rhabditida; family Meloidogynidae; genus Meloidogyne; species Meloidogyne enterolobii. The sequence goes on from CAVMJV010000007.1 coordinate 3,153,437, forward strand.
GCCAAAACAAAATAATTCCAAAATTAATTCTCTTTTATGATGAAAATATTTATAATTTTCAAAATGAATACCCATAGTTAACATCAATCCTCTTTCTCTATTATGTCCCAAAAGACTAAAAAAATTAACATTTTAAAGTATTTTTAGACGCATGTAAAGATTGGAGCTTTGATAAATTAAAGTAAAGAGAAATGTCCAAATCTTTACAGTGCCTGGATTAAAATAATAATTATTATATTTAATTAAATTTTAGGATCAGTATAATCACAACACATCCAAGTTAATTTATATTTCTCGAAATTTGTAAAATTTTCTTTCTAAAATTATTTAAAATTAATTTTAATTAAAAAATACTTTTACCAAAAAATAAATTTTTTTGAAATAATTTGGAAAGGTTGTCGACATTTCTGATTCAATTTGCTTTAAATAATTATCATTGTGGATATATACTGGGGTTCTGTTTAACATTTGTCCCATCACATAGAGTGAGGCATAACGAAACATCTTAATTTTACGAATAAAGTCGGATATAACCGAGGGGGATATTTATTTATTAAATAAAAGTAAAAAGAGTATCGCTTATGTAAATCCTCTCAAAACTCCTTTAAATATTTGTGGAGATATTAATGGATGTAATCTTATATGTAGTGAGGAGGTTAGAATATTTTGTAATTTAATTTTTAATTATGTATTTTTATTCAATTTTTTGGGGTAAATTATATGACCAATCTGACCTTCCTTGTAAGTCATAAAAGGGGTGTATTTAGAATAGTATTAAGGTTTTGACAAGAATTTCCTAAACCACCCTCCATTTATTTTTTTAATTTAAAAATTTTTTGCCTGATTCCCTAATTGTCCATTAATAACCCCAGTAAAAATAAAATGATCAAATTCTGGTTCTTCTTTAACACTTAAATTTATTGGTTGTAACCATTTATCACTCCAATGCCCAATTTCTATATTTTCTGATATATTTTCATTTAAAACCTCTTTTCTATCTTTATTTAGAGTTAAAAAAGATGTTTGATTATTATTTGTTGTCATTATTTGATTAGAAAAATAAATAAAAATTAATAAAATTAAAAAACAAAATATTAATTTAAATTTTTTAAACATTTTTAGTCTCCAAAAGAATAAAACATTCTTTCCTTTTAATTTTGAAAATAAAATAATTATTGCAATAATATGCATAAACTAAAATTATTATAAAATTAAAAATTGAAGTCGTCCCCCCCCCCTTCCAAAAATTTTTTCTTACGGTGGGAAAAGACCCTCGTAGGAAAAATTTATTTTCTTTAATTTTTTTACTACATAGACTTTGTTTAAGTTTACTAAATATTTTATATTTTTTAATAAATTTTATTTCTTTATCGAACACAAATAAAATGGAACAATAAAATAAAACTTCAGGATCCACAGGGATCACTTATGGAGAATTATCATACAGAAAATCAAATACAATAAGACAGTAAAAGATGTTAGGTCAAAAAAATAAATGGACTCTACAGGAAAAAAATAAATGTAAATTAAATATGTACATTAAAACGAATTTTATAAAAAAATATACATATGTATAGGTATAATTTACGGTAAAAAATATTTTTATAAAATTAATTTTTTTAAAAACGAGCCACACAATAATTGCCTAAATTAAGTTTTCAGAAGTATTTTTAATTAAGAAAGTGGACATTTAGGCAAGGATTTTACTGAAAAAAATGAGTTTATTTTTAAATATATTAATTTAAAAAAGAGACCACACAAGAGAAAAAAGGATTTAAATAACGAGATCCACAGATTTTATCTTTCTTATTTATAAAATATTAAAGATTTTTTTTAAAAGAGACAAAAAAATATTTAAATAATTACATAAAAATTAAGTTTTCAGAATTTTTTGTGTTTTTATTCATAAATTTAAGAATTGTGTAAGTTAGAAAGATAATTAATTTTGGTTTATATAATATAAGAAAACATTAATTTATAGATTTAGCTTTTTCCGTATTTTTTAATTAAAATAAATATTTATAATCTCTGAAATAAAAGAAACAATTATCTCCCCAATGAAATCAGCATTCTTCAATTATTTTCAGTTTATTTTCTTTAATGTTGTGCTGATTGCATTGATGTTTGTTGTATTGTATGTACATGTGTTACAGATGAGAATCTTTGAAGTATATTATCTCCAATTCTTTAAAAATATTTAAAAAATTAATTTAAAAATAAAAATATTTATTTTTAACAATTTTTTAAGTCCTTCAGCTATTTCTTTGTTAAAATTAAATAAAATTATTGGACTCATTGAATTTAACAAAATTCCACTCCAATTAATTGTAAATGTTAGTAAATAACTCCATTGACCTTCTACAGGTATTTTTGGAATATAAATAAATGCTAAATCTTGTAATTCCAAAAATCCGCAAATTAAAAATGCCTGAAAATTAAAGTTTATTCGGGCCTTTACACCAAAATTATAACCTGTAAAAGAACACTTTTCTCCCTTTTCTTTCTCTCCTTTTCCATTGAACTCATTTTAAATAAATTAGTATTAACAAAATATCGAACACGGATATAAATAGCAAAATATGCCAATAACATGGCAGCCGGTAAATAAGTACTTGCATAGTACCCCCACTGGAAAAATAAATATTAGGGAATAATAGGGTGTCAATTTAAAAATATTATTAAAATTCCCCTACCATTTTAAAGAAATTCATTAAAAAATTTGGAGAGCTGCACAAATTATACATAAAGAATCCAGTTGGAGAGAAAGTTTTTAAACAACCAGATATAGAATAAATGGTAATAAAAACAAAAACAAATATCCAAATAACAAAAAGAATTCTTTAAAAAATTAATTTAGAAAAGTTTTCTTAAAAAATCCAAGCAAACATTTTCATAGGTCGATTACTAAAAAGTTTTTCATTTAAAGATTCACAGAAGAAAACAGCAAAACGATTTAAAGTCATCAAAGCAGAAAAGTACATACTTGCGTAAAATGAGATTGAATCAAATTGCATAAAAATTATAAAAGGTAGCCAAGAATCGGAGAATATCTTTTATTAAAAAATAGAAAGATCTGTCAAATCAAAGCTTTGATTACAGATCAAAGCCTCAGTTAAGTCTTAGAACCCCTATTAGGATTTGGAGGGAAATCGGGGATATCAAGGGATCTGGGGGATATTAGACGCTAAGAGGTTAATTCACAATTTTAGTTGTTTTTTTAAATAGTTCCAGAAGAGTTTGTGGCTCCAGGAAATCCCTGGGTATCCAGATTGTATAACAAACCAAAGTTATCGAATATTTAATACACTATGATATAATTTATTATTTATATGGCATGTCTTATGTATTTAGAATCAAATTATTAGGAAAAAAATAATATTTATTTTCCAACCGTTTGGCCTACAAAAGTTGTCGGAACGGCAACAAAAAGTTGGACTATTTGTGCGAAAAGATCAGCAAAAATAAGTTGCCAAACAATTCGATAAAAAACGTTTTTTCGAAATTGTTTCCATCCCTTAATTTAATTGTAATTTTTAATTAAATATCAATTAACCTTTAACAATGTTAGAGCCAAAAGTATGTTCATAGTTAGGGAAGTTATTGTCAATATTAGGTAGGAGAAGGCTCCAAAAATCCGAACAAATGGAAAAGCTTCTTCTTTGTTTGACATTTTCAAATAAAATTTTCGAAATATTTTATATAATTTTTATTTTTTTAGTTAAAATGTTACACCAAAAATTTGAGGAAATCTCAATTCTTGATACGTTTATATATTCTGTAATAATTTAAATTTTCATGCCTAACCTTTAATCCTTCTATATTTATTTTTGGTAAACTAAATAGTTTACTAATAAAACTTTTGGACTCTTGAGAGAACAAATAAATAAATATATTTTATTAGAGAATATTAAAAAAAACTTAAGTACATAAATATTTAAATAAAAACTAAAAACCAATCATAAGATTTCTTTTAAAAAAATTTTTTTAGATAATTAAGATTGGCAATTTTCTTTATTTTATTTAAAATATAACATTTAATTATTTTAACATTTTTATTTAATTATGAGGGAAGGACAAAAAATTTTATTATCTATATATAATAGTAAAAAGGCAGTCAGCTAAAAAAAAGTCCCCAGAGCTTTTGAGTGGGTGTATCGGGGTGTGGTTTTTTGCTATAGATGCGCAATACTATGTAGTTTTCAGGAAAACCTCCAAAAGTTGGGGTCCAATGGAGAAAAAATTAGATATTTTGAAAAAACGTGTTTTTTCGAAACTTTGATGTTAGAAATGAGTATGAAGATGAAGTCGGGGGAAGTTGGGTCAGTTACAAGGTTGAAGCACCACAACATGAAGAATATGATAGAAAAAGAGTTGAAGTTGTTCTGACATCGGGGAGGGTAGATGTGCCTGTTGACAACTTTTTTGTCAAAGTGGTAACTTTGGATTTAAGGTGTTTATAGGGGTCTGAGCAAAAAGTGTTTGGGGGAAAAGTTGTAGAGCGTGGTGGGTTTCTTAAGAAAAAAGTTGGTTTCATGTTGATTGAAATAACAGAAAAAAAGATATGGAGTAAAAAGTGCATTTTTGAGGAAAATGTATAAAGTTGACCTTAACTATATTTTGTTTTGGAATTAGACAAAAAGTGTTGGGAGATGAAAGATAGAGAATTTAATTCTGCATCGAATAAGCTTTGTTTTATGTTAAAATGAGTTTTCTGCACCGAGTTATGAATTTTTTAAGAAATAAAAATTTTGGGAAAAAATTTTTAAATTTGACGATCTAGACCGTCCGATCTGGAAAGTTAAGCAACGGTGAAGCGTTTTTTGTAACTTTTGAAGTAGTTATCGGAAAAATATGATTAAGGTGTCGTTCGATAGGCAAAAATAAATGGAATTTTTTAAAAATATTTTTGAAGGGGTCACTTGAGTCTGGGGGTGTGATATTTGAGTCTGAAGGTGAAAATCAGTGGAAATTAATTTTAAAAATTCTAAAAATTAGTGTTAATATTAAAAAATGAATTTTTACTAAAAAGGACACTTGAGTTTCATTTATAACTTTCAGTCTGAAACTGAAAATTTTGTAAAAATGCTAATTTTTAATACTTTTCTGAAAAATAATTTTAATGTTATTCGCGATGCCTTGAACGCGTTGCCGGAGGCAACCGCCAGAAATTAAAAAATATTTTTTCAGAAACGGAACGCGCTGCAGAAAACGCGTTGCCGGAGGCAACCGCCGGAAATAAAAATTATTAAAATTCGGAACGCGTTGCAGATAACGCGTTGCCGGAGGCAACCGCCGGAAATAAAACTTATTTTTTTTTAATTCGGAACGCGTTGCAGATAACGCGTTGCCGGAGGCAACCGCCGGAAATAAAAATTATTTTTTAAAATTCGGAACGCGTTGCAGATAACGCGTTGCCGGAGGCAACCGCCGGAAATAAAAATTTTTTTAATTCGGAACGCGTTGCCGGAGGCAACCGACGAAAATAAAAATATTTTTTTAAAAATTCGGAACGCGTTGCAGAAAACATGCGGGCCGAAGGCCCGCATGTTTTTTATGAGTTAAATTCAAAAGTTTATAACTTTTGAAGTATTAGTCGTACAAATATGCTTGAGGTGTCATTCGATTGAGAATTGAATAAGGAGTTGAATGAAGATATTTTCATAGGTGTCACTTGAGTCTGAGAACGGACATCTGAGTCTGAAGATTATAAATACTGGGAACTTAACGGAAATTGCTTTATTTAAATTGTAATAACGCTGGAGTCAGCCTTAATACCCAAAAGTAATCAAACGGACTCAGCAATTCGCGCCGAACGCTGGTTATCTATATATAATAGTAAAAAGGCAGTCAGCTAAAAAAAAGTCCCCAGGGCTTTTGAGTGGGCGTATCGGGGTGGGGTTTTTTGCTATAGATGCGCAATACAATGTAGTTTTCAGGAAAAATCCGAAAAGTTGGGGTCAAGAAGTGAAAAAAAGAGTTATTTTGAAAAAACATGAAATTTCGAAACTTTGACGTGAAATTTGAGTATGAAGACGAAGTCGGGGAAAGTTGGGTCAGTTACAAGGTTGAAGCAACACAACATGGAGAATATGATAGAAAAAGAGTTGAAGTCGTTCTGACATCGGGGAGGGTAGATGTGCCTGTTGACAACTTTTTTGTCAAAGTGGTAACTTTGGATTTAAGGTATTTAGAGGGGTCTGATCAAAAAGTGGTTGGGAGAAAAGTTGTAGAGCGTGGTGGGTTTCATAAGAAAAAAGTTTGTTTCAACTTGATTGGAATAACAGAAAAAAAGATATGGACTAAAAATTAAAATTTTTAGGAGGTTGCATAAAAGTGACATTAACTATATTTTGTTTTGGAGTTAGAAGAAAAGTGTTGGGAGATGAAAGATAGAGAATTAAATTCTGCATCGAATAAGCTTTGTTTTATGTTAATTTAACTTTTTTGCACCGAGTTATGAATTTTTTTAAAAATTAAAATTTTGGGAAAAAATTTTTAATTTTGACGATCTAGACCGTCCGATCTGGAAAGTTAAGCAACGGTGAGGCGTTTTTTGTAACTTTTGAAGTAGTTATCAGAAAAATATGATTGAGGTGTCATTCGACGTGTAAAAATCAAGCTAATTTTTTGAAAATTTTTTGAAGGGGTCACTTGAGTCTGAGGGTGGAATATTTGAGTCTGAAGGCTAAAATCAGTGGAAATGAATTTAAAAAATTCTAAAAATTAATAAGAATATTAAAAAATAAATTTTTAGTAAAAAGTACACTTGAGTCTCATTTATACTTTCAGTCTGGGACTGAAATTTTTATAAAATTTTATAAAAATAAGGCAAATTAATTTATAAGTTAATTTTACGTTTAATTTAATTTTAAAATTCGTAACGCATTGCAGAAAACGCGTTGCCGGAGGCAACCGCCAGAATTAAAAATTATTTTTTTTTAATTCGGAACGAGTTGCAGTAAAGCGTTGCCGGAGGCAACCGCCAGAATAAAAAAATTTTTTTAATTGCCGGAACGCGTTGCAACCGCCAGACTTAAAAATTATTTTTTGAGAAAATCGGAACACGTTGCAGAAAACGCGTTGCCGAAGGCAACCGCCAGAAAGTAATGATATTTTTTAAACATTCGGAACGCGTTGCAGATAACGCGTTGCCGGAGGCAACCGCCGGAAGTTAAAATTATTATTTTAAAAATTCGTAACGCGTTGCAGATAACGCGTTGCCGAAGGCAACCGCCAGAAAGTAATGATATTTTTAAAAAATTCGGAACGCGTTGCATAAAACGCGTTGCCGGAGGCAACTGCCGCAAATTAAAATTATTTTTTTAAAAAATTCCGAACGCGTTGCAGATAACGCGTTGCCGAAGGCAACCGCCAGAAAGTAATGATATTTTTGAAAAATTCGGAACGCGTTGCATAAAACGCGTTGCCGGAGGCAACTGCCGCAAATTAAAATTATTTTTTTAAAAAATTCCGAACGCGTTGCAGATAACGCGTTGCCGAAGGCAACCGCCAGAAAGTAATGATATTTTTAAAAAATTCGGAACGCGTTGCATAAAACGCGTTGCCGGAGGCAACTGCCGCAAATTAAAATTATTTTTTTAAAAAATTCCGAACGCGTTGCAGATAACGCGTTGCCGGAGGCAACCGCCGGAAGTTAAAATTATTATTTTAAAAATTCGGAACGCGTTGCATAAAACGCGTTGCCGGAGGCAACCGCCAGAATTAAAAATTGTTTTTTCAACTAGGAACGCGTTGCAGAAAACATGCGGGCCGAAGGCCCGCATGTTTATTTAATGACTTAAATTTAAAAATTTATAACTTTTGAAGTATTAGTCGTAGAGAGATGGTTTATGTGTTATTCGATAGGGAATTGAATGAGGAGTTGAATGAAGATATTTTTAAGAGTGTCACTTGAGTCTGAGAATGGTCATTTGAGTCTGAAGATACAAAACACTGGGAAATTGATCCAAATTAATTTAAATCAGTTGTAATAACGCTGGAGTCAGCCTTTATACCCAAAAGCAATTAAAACTACTCAGCAATTCGCGCCGAACGCTGGTTATCTATATATAATAGTAAAAAGGCACTCAGCTAAAAAAAAGTCCCCAGAGCTTTTGAGGGGTCGTAGCGGGGTGGGGTTTTTTGCTATAGATGCGCAATACAATGTAGTTTTCAGGAAAACCTCCAAAAGTTGGGGTCCAATGGAGAAAAAATTAGATATTTTGAAAAAACGTGTTTTTTCGAAACTTTGATGTTAGAAATGAGTATGAAGATGAAGTCGGGGGAAGTTGGGTCAGTTACAAGGTTGAAGCACCACAACATGGAGAATATGATAGAAAAAGAGTTGAAGTTGTTCTGACATCGGGGAGGGTAGATGTGCCTGTTGACAACTTTTTTGTCAAAGTGGTAACTTTGGATTTAAGGTGTTTATAGGGGTCTGAGCAAAAAGTGTTTGGGGGAAAAGTTGTAGAGCGTGGTGGGTTTCTTAAGAAAAAAGTTGGTTTCATGTTGATTGAAATAACAGAAAAAAAGATATGGAGTAAAAAGTGCATTTTTGAGGAAAATGTATAAAGTTGACCTTAACTATATTTTGTTTTGGAATTAGACAAAAAGTGTTGGGAGATGAAAGATAGAGAATTTAATTCTGCATCGAATAAGCTTTGTTTTATGTTAAAATGAGTTTTCTGCACCGAGTTATGAATTTTTTAAGAAATAAAAATTTTGGGAAAAAATTTTTAAATTTGACGATCTAGACCGTCCGATCTGGAAAGTTAAGCAACGGTGAAGCGTTTTTTGTAACTTTTGAAGTAGTTATCGGAAAAATATGATTAATGTGTCGTTCGATAGGCAAAAATAAATGGAATTTTTTAAAAATATTTTTGAAGGGGTCACTTGAGTCTGGGGGTGTGATATTTGAGTCTGAAGGTGAAAATCAGTGGAAATTAATTTTAAAAATTCTAAAAATTAGTGTTAATATTAAAAAATGAATTTTTACTAAAAAGGACACTTGAGTTTCATTTATAACTTTCAGTCTGAAACTGAAAATTTTGTAAAAATGCTAATTTTTAATACTTTTCTGAAAAATAATTTTAATGTTATTCGCGATGCCTTGAACGCGTTGCCGGAGGCAACCGCCAGAAATTAAAAAATATTTTTTCAGAAACGGAACGCGCTGCAGAAAACGCGTTGCCGGAGGCAACCGCCGGAAATAAAAATTATTAAAATTCGGAACGCGTTGCAGATAACGCGTTGCCGGAGGCAACCGCCGGAAATAAAACTTATTTTTTTTTAATTCGGAACGCGTTGCAGATAACGCGTTGCCGGAGGCAACCGCCGGAAATAAAAATTATTTTTTAAAATTCGGAACGCGTTGCAGATAACGCGTTGCCGGAGGCAACCGCCGGAAATAAAAATTTTTTTAATTCGGAACGCGTTGCCGGAGGCAACCGACGAAAATAAAAATATTTTTTTAAAAATTCGGAACGCGTTGCAGAAAACATGCGGGCCGAAGGCCCGCATGTTTTTTATGAGTTAAATTCAAAAGTTTATAACTTTTGAAGTATTAGTCGTACAAATATGCTTGAGGTGTCATTCGATTGAGAATTGAATAAGGAGTTGAATGAAGATATTTTCATAGGTGTCACTTGAGTCTGAGAACGGACATCTGAGTCTGAAGATTATAAATACTGGGAACTTAACGGAAATTGCTTTATTTAAATTGTAATAACGCTGGAGTCAGCCTTAATACCCAAAAGTAATCAAACGGACTCAGCAATTCGCGCCGAACGCTGGTTATCTATATATAATAGTAAAAAGGCAGTCAGCTAAAAAAAAGTCCCCAGAGCTTTTGAGTGGGTGTATCGGGGTGGGGTTTTTTTGCTATAGATGGGAAATTTAATGTAGTTTTCAGGAAAACCTCCAAAAGTTGGGGGAAAGGGGCGAGTTTTTTAGATATTTTGAAAAAACGTGTTTTTTCGAAACTTTGACGTAAAAATTGACATAAAAGACGAAGTCAGGGGAAGTTGGGTCAGTTACAAGGTATCATCTAGAGCATATTTCGAATATGATAGAAAAAAAGTTGGAGTCGTTCTGACAACGGGAAGGGTAGATGTTCTGTTTACAAACTTTTATGTCAAAGTGGTAACTTTGGATTTAAGGTGTTTATCGACGAGATAGGAAAAAGTCGTTGGGAGAAAAGTTGTAGAGCGTTGTGAGTTTCTTAAGAAAAAAGTTTGTTTCAAGTTGATTCGATTAACAGAAAAAAAGATATGGAGTAAAAAGTGCGTTTTTGAAGAAGTTGCATAAAAGTGACCTTAACTATATTTTTTTTGGAATTAGAAGAAAAGTGTTGGAAGATGTAAGATAGAGAATTAAATTCTGCATCGAATAAGCTTTGTTTAACGTTAATTTGACTTTTTTGGACCGAGTTATGAATTTTTTAAAAAATTAAAATTTTGGAAAAAAATTTTTAAATTTGACGATCTAGACCGTCCGATCTGGAAAGTTAAGCAACGCTGAGCTGTTTTTTGTAACTTTTGAAGTAGCTATCGGAAAAATATGAATGAGGTGTCATTCGACGCGGAAAAATCTGGCGAATTTTTTAAAAATATTTTCGAAGGGGTCACTTGAGTCTGAGTGTGGTATATTTGAGTCTGAAGGCTAAAATCAGTGGAAATGAATTTTAAAAATTCTAAAAATTAAAGGGGATATTAAAAAATGAATTTTTAATAAAAAGGACACTTGAGTCTCATTTTTAGATTTGAGTCTGAGACTGAAAAATTATATAAAATTTTTAAAAATGAGGCAAACTAATTTATAAGTTAATTTTACAATTAATCTAATTTAAAAAATTCGCAACGCGTTGCAGAAAACGCGTTGCCGGAGGCAACCGCCAGAATTAAAAATTATATTTTAAAAATTCGGAACGCGTTGCAGAAAACACAACATGGAGAATATGATAGAAAAAGAGTTGAAGTCGTTCTGACATCGGGAAGGGTAGATGTGCCTGTTGACAACTTTTTTGTCAAAGTGGTAACTTTGGATTTAAGGTGTTTAGAGGGGTCTGAGCAAAAAGTGGTTGGGAGAAAAGTTGTAGAGCGTTGTGGGTTTCTTAAGAAAAAAGTTGGTTTCAAGTTGATTGGATTAACGGAAAAAAAGATATGGAGTAAAAAGTGCATTTTTGAGAATGTTGCATAAAAGTGACCTTAACCATATTTAGTTTTGAAGTTAGAAAAAAAGTGATAAGAGATGAAAGATAGATCTTTAAATTCTGCATCGAATAAGCTTTGTTTTATGTTAAAATGAGTTTTTTGGACCGAGTTATGAATTTTTTAAGAAATTAAAATTTTGGGAAAAACTTTTTAAATTTGACAATCTAGACCGTCCGATCTGGAAAGTTAAGCAACGCTGAGCTGTTTTTTGTAACTTTTGAAGTAGTTATCGGAAAAATATGATTGAGGTGTCATTCGACGTGGAAAAATCAGGCGAATTTTTTAAAAATATTTTTGAAGGGGTCACTTGAGTCTGAGGGTGGGATATTTGAGTTTGAAGGCAAAAATCAGTGAAAATTAATTTTAAAAATTCTAAAAATTAATGGGAATATTAAAAAATAAATTTTTAAGAAAAAGGACACTTGAGTCTCATTTTTAGATTTGAGTCTGAGACTGAAAATTTTGTAAAAATTCTAATTTTTAATACTTTTCTGAAAAATAATTTTAATGTTATTCGCGATGCCTTGAAGTCGTTGCCGGAGGCAACCGCCAGAAATAAAAATTATTTTTTAAAGAAATCGGAACGCGTTGCAGAAAACGCGTTGCCGGAGGCAACCGCCAGAATTTAAATATATTTTTCTAAAAATTCGGAACGCGTTGCAGATAACGCGTTGCCGGAGGCAACTGTCAGAATTTAAAAATATTTTTCTAAAAATTCGGAACGCGTTGCAGATAACGTGTTGCCAGAGGCAACCCCCAGAATTAAAAATTATTTTTAAAAATTCGGAACGCGTTGCAGAAAACGCGTTGCCGGAGGCAACCGCCGGAATAAAAATGATTTTTTTTTAAAATACGGAACGCGTTGCAGAAAACGCGTTGCCGGAGGCAACCGCCAGAATTGAAATATTTTTTTTAATTCGAAACGCGTTGCAGAAAACATGCGGGCCGAAGGCCCGCATGTCGATTTTATGCTTAATTTTAAAATTTTATAACTTTTGAAGTATTAGTCGTAGAAAGATGGTTGAGGTGTCATTCGATGGGGAATTGAATGAGGAGTTGAATGAAAATATATTTAAAAGTGTCACTTGAGTCTGAGGGTTGGACATTTGAGTCTGAAGTTTTCAAATACTGGGAAATTAAGCCAAATTGAATTTTTTAAATTGTAATACCGCTGGAGTCAGCCTTTATACCCAAAAGCAATTAAAACTACTCAGCTATTCGCGCCGAACGCTGGTTATCTATATATAATAGTAAAAAGGCAGTCAGCTAAAAAAAAGTCCCCAGAGCTTTTGAGTGGGCGTATCGGGGTGGGGTTTTTTGCTATAGATGCGCAATACTATGTAGTTTTCAGGAAAACCTCCAAAAGTTGGGGGAAAGGGGCGAGTTTTTTAGATATTTTGAAAAAACGTGTTTTTTCGTATCTTTGAAGTGAAATTTGAGATGAAAGATGAAGTCGGGGGAAGTTGGGTCAGTTACAAGGTTGAAGCACCACAACATGGAGAATATGATAGAAAAAGAGTTAAAGTCGTTCTGACATCGGGAAGGGTAGATGTGCCTGTTGACAACTTTTTTGTCATAGTGGTAACTTTGGATTTAAGGTGTTTAGAGGGGTGGGAGCAAAAAGTGGTTGGGAGAAAAGTTGTAGAGCGTAGTGGAGTTCTTAAGAAAAAAGTTGGTTTCAAGTTGATTGGAATAACTTAAAAAAAGATATGGAGTAAAAATTTAAATTTTAAGGAGGTTGCATAAAAGTGACATTAACTTTATTTTGTTTTGGAGTTAGAAGAAAAGTGTTGGGAGATGAAAGATAGAGAATTTATTTCTGCATCGAATAAGCTTTGTTTTATAATTTTTGGGCTTTTTTGGCCCAAGTTATAATTTTTTTAAGAAATTAAAATTTTGGGAAAAAATTTTTAAATTTGACGATCTAGACCGTCCGATCTGGAAAGTTAAGCAACGCTGAGCTGTTTTTTGTAACTTTTGAAGTAGTTATCGAAAAAATATGATTGAGGTGTCATTCGACGCGGAAAAATCAGGCGAATTTTTTAAAAATATTTTTGAAAGGGTCACTTGAGTCTGAGTGTGGTATATTTGAGTCTGAAGGCTAAAATCAGTTGAAATTAATTTAAAAAATTTTAAAAATTAATGGGAATATTAAAAAATAACTTTTTAAGAAAAAGGACACTTGAGTCTCATTTTTAAATTTGAGTCTGAGAATGAAAATTTTGTAAAAATGCTAATTTTTAATACTTTTCTGAAAAATAATTTTAATGTTGTATCGCTATGCCTTGAACGCGTTGCCGAAAGCAACCGCCAGACTTAAAAATTATTTTTTGAAGAAATCGGAACGCGTTGCAGAAAACGCGTTGCCGGAGGCAACCGCCAGACTTTAAAATTATTTCTTAAATGGTTGAGGTGTCATTCGATGGGGAATTGAATGAGGAGTTGAATGAAGATATTTTTAAGAGTGTCACTTGAGTCTGAGGGTTGGACATTTGAGTGTGAAGTTTTCAAATATTGGGAAATTGATCCAAATTAATTTAAATTAGTTGTAATAACGCTGGAGTCAGCTTTTATACCCAAAAGCAATCAAACCGGCTCAGCCATTCGCGCCGAACGCTGGTTATCTATATATAATAGTAAAAGGGCAGTCAGCTAAAAAAAAGTCCCCAGAGCTTTTGAGTGGGTGTAGAGGGGTGGGGTTTTTTGCTATAGATGCGCAATACTATGTAGTTTTCAGGAAAAATCCGAAAAGTGGGGGGAAAGGGGCGAGTTTTTTAGATATTTCGAAAAAACATGAATTTTCGAATCTTTGAAGTGAAATTTGAGATGAAAGATGAAGTCGGGGAAAGTTGGGTCAGTTACAAGGTATCATCTTCAGAACATTTGGAATATGATAGAAAAAAAGTTGGAGTCGTTCTGACAACGTGAAGGGTAGATGTGCTGAAGACAAACTTTTATGTCAAAGTGGTAACTTTGGATTTAAGGTATTTATCGACGAGTTAGAAAAAAGTCGTTGGGAGTAAAGTTGTAGAGCGTGGTGAGTTTCTTAAGAAAAAAGTTGGTTTCACCTTGATTGGATTAACAGAAAAAAAGATATGGAGTAAAAATTGAAATTTTGAGGAGGTTGCATAGAAGTGACCTTAACTATGTTTTATTTCAGAGTTAGACGAAAATTGTTGGGAGATGAAAGATAGAGAATTAAATTCTGCATCGAATAAGCTTTGTTTTATGTTAATTTAACTTTTTTGCACCGAGTTATGAATTTTTTAAGAAATTAAAATTTTGGGAAAAAAATTTTAAATTTGACGATCTAGACCGTCCGATCTGGAAAGTTAAGCAACGGTGAGGCGTTTTTTGTAACTTTTGAAGTAGTTATCGGAAAAATATGAATGAGGTGTCATTCGACGCGGAAAAATCAGGCGAATTTTTTAAAAATATTTTCGAAGGGGTCACTTGAGTCTGAGTGTGGTACATTTGAGTCTGAAGGCTAAAATCAGTGGAAATTAATTTAAAAAATTCTAAAAATTAATGTGAATATTAAAAAATAACTTTTTAATAAAAAGTACACTTGAGTCTCATTTTTAAATTTGAGTCTGGGACTGAAAATTTTGTAAAAATGCTAATTTTCAATACTTTGCTGAAAAATAATTTTAATGTTATTCGCGATGCCTTGAACGCATTGCCGGAGGCAACCGCCAGATTTAAAATTATTTTTTGAAGAAATCGGAACGCGTTGCAGAAACCGCGTTGCCGGAGGCAACCGCCAGAAATTAAAAATATTTTTTAAGAAACGGAACGCGCTGCAGAAAACGCGTTGCCGGAGGCAACCGCCAGAAATTAAAAATATTTTTTAAGAAACGGTGTCGCGGAAAAGGCAAAAAAGTAGATCCGCGAATATAAAAAAATGGCTGAGCTGTCGCGGAAAGGGTTCCGCGAATAGTAAAAATTAAGCCTAGTAAAAACTCACACAATTTTTCAAGCAAAAACAAATTGAAATTTTATTTAAAGCAATTAAAATTTTCCAACAAAATATATTTAATCCAAAGCAGTAAAAATTCAGTTTTTAGCAAAAAAGTTGAAAGCAAAAATTTAAGTAAAGTCCAGAGCAAAATTGTAGAATATTTTTAGAATGAAGAGCAAAAGCTAAATCAGCAGCAAAAGAATATTTTAAAAATGAAGAGCAAAGTAAAAACAGCAAAAAATCCGAATAGGAAAAGCAGACTGAATGAATGCAAAAAGTGCTTGAATGGAGAACAAAAATAAGCATATACATTCAGTTGAATAAAAAAGGGGAGGGATAAACATTTTAAATAAACAACCATTGGTCTAGGAAAGGAATTTTGTTTTTAAGTTTTTAAATGCAGGTGTTGAAAAAAAGGGAAAAATTTAGAAATAAATTAAAAATAAATTCTTTAATCTTTAAAGTCGTGAAACGACATTCCCCAGCAACGGAAACATTCCATTTCTTTTGTTCCAGTAGTATTGTGTTGGTGTCAGTGGGTTAAATTGGTAGGGCATCTGAGCAAATTGGAAATTTTGTTGTGGCATGTTGGGGTAGGGTGGAGAGAAGCGTTGGATGTTATGTGGACATGGCACATGAAGAGACATTAGAGGTCGTGGACGGATCCCACCAGCCAAGGGTTGAGTTGAAGAACGGGCACGTATATGTGAATTAAAAAATGTGGGGTTTTTCGTGGCAAAAACATTTTTACCTTTATTAGCTAAATTTTCCTCCGCAAAAGAGTGTTTCTTCCATAATTTGTTGTTACAAAACGTTGATTTAGTAGTTGTTGTTGTGTTAAGGGGTGGATGGTTTGTTGTTGTTGTATTAATAATTGTTGGTGGGAGTGTGTAGTTAGCCGTGGGAGTTAATTTTGGTTGTTTCATTTTTGTTTTAGCTTGCACTTTCACTTTCTTTTTGTAGTTAGAGGAGGTTGGGGTGGCGGATTTCTTAGTATTGTAAGCGACACTGGCCCGAGGGTAAAGCAAATTTTTATGTATTTTTTCGTAATCGTGGTTGAAGTAAGAGTGTGATCTGTAAATTGTGTTGCATATGGGGGTTGGAGGATTTATTTGCAAGATATGGGCTGAGAATTCAGCTGCCCTTTTGGTTTCTACGATGGGATTTTTTGGGGGAGGCGAGAAATTTCTGTTTGCTTGGCAAGGGGTTATTTGTGCATTTATCGGTAGTATCGTGGGCTGAGGTGTGATTGAGTTACAGTAATGCCCGATAGTATTTGTTTGCTGATTAATTTCATAAGTTTTGGGTTGCTGGTGGGTATTGTTTTCATAGCAATTTCGGGATGCATAATTTGACGTGTGGATTTGGCTATTGCAAATATTTGTTTTTTGACTGAATTTTGCGAGGATTTTATAGCAAAGGGGACGAGGGTGCATTTTATTGCAATTTTTACATTGGGAAGGGTTAGGGCAATTTTTAAAATTATGATTGGGCTGCAGGCATCGGGTGCAGCGGTTTAATTCATTAAGTATAGCAATCCGGGAATTGTAATCCGGAAATTTTTTGCAGTAGGTGGTAATGTGGCTGGTGTCGTTGCAGAATAAGCAGGGGTGTTTAAAGCCAGAGTTTCTATAATTTTGTTGAACAGCCACTGCAGAAATGTTTAACGGGGGGACTGGTTGTAAATTTCTTGTTGGCAGTGGCCTGTTAAAAGGTAAATAATTTCGTTTACTTACGGGGGTGTCCAATCGAAGAGGAGGCAATTGCTGAACATTTCGACTTTGTGGAGTCGGGCTTGATGGGTGAATAGCATTAATTTCTTCTCTTCTTTTTCTAATATTTTTTAAGCATTCTTTTAAATCTTCTGTTGTCCAATTCCCGACGTGTTGTTCTTTTGTTTTGTAGACTTCTTCTAATACAAAATCAGGTAGTTTACATTCAATATCCATTAGAATTGAAGGATTATTAAAATCAGAATTATGTTGTCTAAATTGGATTAATATGGATTCTAGGTTGTCGGTAAGTGTAGCAAAATCTTCGTTGAAGTTTTCTCCCTTTCGAACGGTTGGGAGATTTCTAATTGCTTGGTAGAGGCTGCGAATAATTTCTTCTTTGTTGTCGAATTTATTTTTAAGAAGCTGAACGGCTTGGCCGTAAGAGTCGTCAGTAAGGGGTAGGGATTCGATTGTTGCGAGAGAAGGGCCAGCTAAGCAAGATTTTAAATACGAGAGTTTTACGGCGTCGGAAAGGGAAGAGATATTTCCTATAGCAGCGGAAAATTGATTCCAAAAGGAAAGAAAGTCGGCAGATTTGCCACTAAAAGAGGGAAGGTTCATTTTGGGTATATGAGCATGCGAGGAGGATTGAGTGGAAGAGGAGGGTAGCGCTCCTTCTAGTAAATGCTGCGAAGAGCGCAATTTTCGTTTGTATTGCTTCAATTTGTTGAGGGTTTCGATATAGGGGTATTGCGCATAAAATTGGTCATAAAATGAATTATCGGACAAACGTTCAGGTCCTGTCATGTTACTTCTGAGCGACATCCAATTACGGTGTGCTTGGGAAAGTTCATCAGCTATTTCGCATAAATTTTGGAACTCAAGATTTAGGTCTGCTAGGGAAGCTTGAATGGCAGCATAAAATTGGGCGTTTGATTGAGTGGGTCCTTTCAGGGGGACATTGAATGTTTTGGGAGCTGCAAGGAGTGTGTCTGCGTCCTCAAGCAAAGTAATGATTTCGGTGCGGTACCCAGAGGACATTTTATTTTCCCCGCTTCTTTTTAAATTATTTTTTTAGGAATTGGTGCGAGAGGTAAGTTAAACCTCACCGGCTGAGCTGTCGCGGAAAAGGCAAAAAAGTAGATCCGCGAATATAAAAAAATGGCTGAGCTGTCGCGGAAAGGGTTCCGCGAATAGTAAAAATTAAGCCTAGTAAAAACTCACACAATTTTTCAAGCAAAAACAAATTGAAATTTTATTTAAAGCAATTAAAATTTTCCAACAAAATATATTTAATCCAAAGCAGTAAAAATTCAGTTTTTAGCAAAAAAGTTGAAAGCAAAAATTTAAGTAAAGTCCAGAGCAAAATTGTAGAATATTTTTAGAATGAAGAGCAAAAGCTAAATCAGCAGCAAAAGAATATTTTAAAAATGAAGAGCAAAGTAAAAACAGCAAAAAATCCGAATAGGAAAAGCAGACTGAATGAATGCAAAAAGTGCTTGAATGGAGAACAAAAATAAGCATATACATTCAGTTGAATAAAAAAGGGGAGGGATAAACATTTTAAATAAACAACCATTGGTCTAGGAAAGGAATTTTGTTTTTAAGTTTTTAAATGCAGGTGTTGAAAAAAAGGGAAAAATTTAGAAATAAATTAAAAATAAATTCTTTAATCTTTAAAGTCGTGAAACGACAACGGAACGCGCTGCAGAAAACGCGTTGCCGGAGGCAACCGCCAGACTTTAAAATTTTTTGAAGAAATCGGAACGTGTTGCAGAAACCGCGTTGCCGGAGGCAACCGCCAGACTTTAAAATTATTTTTTGAAGAAATCGGAACGCGTTGCAGAAACCGCGTTGCCGGAGGCAACCGCCAGACTTTAAAATTATTTTTTGAAGAAATCGGAACGCGTTGCAGAAACCGCGTTGCCGGAGGCAACCGCCAGAAATTAAAAATATTTTTTAAGAAACGGAACGCGTTGCAGAAGACGCGTTGCCGGAGGCAACCGCCAGATTTAAAATTATTTTTTGAAGAAATCGGAACGTGTTGCAGAAACCGCGTTGCCGGAGGCAACCGCCAGACTTTAAAATTATTTTTTGAAGAAATCGGAACGCGTTGCAGAAACCGCGTTGCCGGAGGCAACCGCCAGACTTTAAAATTATTTTTTGAAGAAATCGGAACGCGTTGCAGAAACCGCGTTGCCGGAGGCAACCGCCAGACTTTAAAATTATTTTTTGAAGAAATCGGAACGTGTTGCAGAAACCGCGTTGCCGGAGGCAACCGCCAGACTTTAAAATTATTTTTTGAAGAAATCGGAACGCGTTGCAGATAACGCGTTGCCGGAGGCAACCCCCAGAATTAAAAAATATTTTTTAAAAATACGGAACGCGTTGCAGAAGACGCGTTGCCGGAGGCAACCGCCAGAATTGAAATATTTTTTTAATTCGAAACGCGTTGCAGAAAACATGCGGGCCGAAGGCCCGCATGTTTATTTAATGACTTAAATTTAAAAATTTATAACTTTTGAAGTATTAGTCGTAGAAAGATGG
Source organism: Meloidogyne enterolobii (assembly GCA_963681835.1). Taxonomy (NCBI): domain Eukaryota; kingdom Metazoa; phylum Nematoda; class Chromadorea; order Rhabditida; family Meloidogynidae; genus Meloidogyne; species Meloidogyne enterolobii. The sequence continues at coordinate 3,172,870 of CAVMJV010000007.1, forward strand.
TTGAGGTGTCATTCGATGGGGAATTGAATGAGGAGTTGAATGAAAATATTTTTAAAAGTGTCACTTGAGTCTGAGGGTTGGACATTTGAGTCTGAAGTTTGCAAATACTGGGAAATTAAGCCAAATTGAATTTTTTAATTGTAATAACGCTGGAGTCAGCCTTTATACTCAAAAGCTATTAAAACTATTCAGCAATTCGCGCCGAACGCTGGTTACGTTGCTTAAATAAATTATTAGTTACTAATTGAGTAAATAATAAAAAATTATGGTAAAATTATCTTTAAACAAAATTATAGGTTATTTAAATTAAATATTTGCAAAAATTAAAGTTTAAACAAAAATATGATTTTTTATTAAATATTTAAAAAGAATTAATCTAATTAAAATGTTCAGGTAATTTAATAGTTATAAATAGCCTTTAAAATTAAAGAAGTACATATGTATCCTAAATAATTAAATTCTACAGTTTAAATTTTAAAGAATTTAAAAATAATTTAATAAATTAATTTTAAAACGATAGAAATTAGCTTAAAAAATAATTTACTATTTTTTTATATACATATATATTTTAAGATAAAAAATTTACAAATAAAATCTATTTGCAAAAAAAAACAAATTCCAGTGTTGCAATTTTTATAAATGGTTGTCTTTAAACAAAAAATTTAGGATAATCTTTAAAAAATTTAAATTAAAATATTCAAATTTTTCCCTCCTAAATATTTATCAACATTTTCTTATTTTTCTTTTTATTTTTGAATTTAAATATTACCACTATCAACAAAAAAGGCTTTCTTTTTTTCAAAGAAATGTCTAAATTATATACGATTTTCTCTTATCAGTAATTTAAAGAGAACAATAAATTAATATTTTTTAAAAAATTAATTAATTAATTAGCCATGTGCTTCTCCTCGAGAGTTATTTTTAAATTAAGGGTATTTAAATGAAAAGGTATTCTCCCTTATATAAAAAATATTCTTTGTTTAAATAATAAATGAATTTCGTATTTTTTTCTAATTTTTTATTTAATTTAAAATTGTCTATATGCCTTTTCTTCTATGTTTGGGCAATGCTTGGATGGCCTTTTTGTTCAACTGTTTTAATCTTATATTTATTATTTTCACCAAAACTTTGGTAAATTAACAGAAAATCTTAAAATTAAAGCTGGGTTACTATTTGGGTTTAAAAATTGTATCTTATAAATGGGAGAGGTTATCACTTTGATATCTCTTCCATCCATTAAAAAAAACATTTTCTTAAATTTGGGTGTATCTAGTCAAAATTGAAATAATAAATTCTTGATTGTATTTTTAAAAAATAATTTTTAGGTTTTTTCTTTTAATTTATTTTATTTGGCTTTTTTATGATTGGCAAACACCAAAACGGGGCTCTAGACCATTAAAATGGTTTAGAGAATTGTTTTTATGGAAAGTATTGGCTGATTATTTTAATTTTAAATTGGTTAAGACTGCAGAATTAAATAATGAAAGAAATTATATTTTTGGGTAAATTTTACGTTTTTTTAATTAAAAATATTTTTAAATGTTTAAAAAATTAAAAAAATGTTTTCTCATATTTTCTAGAGTACATCCACATGGAGTACTTGCTACAGGAAGTGCTTTAACTTTCGGAACAGATGCAACAAACTTTAAAACTTTATTTCCCGAGATTGATGTTAGAATTGCAACACTTCCAGTTAATTTTTGGTTTCCTTTGAGAAGAGAATTTCTTTTAGCACATGGTAAATAAATAGAGGGATTTTAAAGGAAATATACTACTTTATTTTCCTCCCAAAAATTGACAGATTTTTTATTTAAAAAATATTTATTTATTTTTAGGAATAATTTCCACAGATTTTGAATCTTTAAATTATTTTTTGAATAAATCAAAAAGTGGAAAAGCAGTAGCAATTGTAACTGGAGGTATTTCTGAAATGCTTAATTCAAAACCTGGCGAACATACTTTAACATTAGCAAACAGAAAGGTAAAAAAATAATTTTTAAAAATAAAAATAAATTTATTTTTAGGGATTCATTAAATTGGCATTAAAATGCGGGTAAAATTAATAAATTGAATATTAATTTATAGATAATTTATCAAATAAAATATAATAAACACCTCCTTTGCACCACCTACCTTGCAAAAAATTTAACGTTAAAGTGAGAGTAATTTTGGATGATTGTAATATATAATTATTAAATAGAAAAACAAACAATTTTTTAATAAATTATAAATAGTAAATATTAGTTTAGATTCTAAAATTGTTTAAACATTAAACGTCAATAAACATATACCACTGCTTCTTAAGAACCTTTTCTGTTAGGTTCCAAATTGACAACCTATTTAGAAGTCTAATCCTATATCTCTCGTTTTACCATTTGAAACTTAAAGTAAACAAAGTATTTTTGGATGAACTCTCCTTTACTAACTCCCTGAAATTTAATTTTTTCGAGTTAAATAATTTTAAAATAATTTTTAATTTTTAGTGCAGATTTAGTTCCAGTTTATAATTTTGGAGAAGATAAAGTTTTTATTAATTTTCCAAATCCAAAAAATAGTTTAATTTGGAAATATCAAGTTAATTTTATTAAGAAAAATATTTTCAATTTTTTTAAATTTTAAAGCAATTTATGAGAGAATTAACAATCCCTTTTTTCAAAAATTTATGTTTTCCTTTGGCTTATGGTTGTAGTTTTTTGACTTTGTTTTTGCCTAATAATTTAGCAAATAAATTACCTTCATTTTTGTTTTATGGAATTTTACCCTTTAAAGAAAGAATTACTTCAATTGGTAAGTAAACTTTTAAAAGAGAATATCGTTTAGACCTTCACCCAATGGTTAATCATAAATTTAAAAAAAACGATCCTTTAATTTAAGTTTATCTAACTATTACATATGTGTATGTACATTATATAGGCCCGACTAAAAATACAAATATTAAAAAAAAATTTTAATTTAGTTGGAGAACCAATAAAAGTAAATAAGTGTGATAATCCTTCAGATCAACAAATCGACGATTTACATAATGAATATTGTAAAAATTTAATAAAATTATTTGAAGAGCATAAATACGAATATGGAGAATTAAATGAAAATATAAAATTAAATTTTATTTAAAATTTAATTATTTTTTATGAAAATTATTATTTTGTAAAAATGTTTTTGTAAATTAAATATATAAATATTTTAAATTATAAAAGTATTTTATTAAATTGGCAAACAATTGTTTTTAACAAACCATTAAAAGCGAGTAAAAGGGTCTGGTATGAGTTGGGGTAAAATTCGCAAAAAATCTTTCAATTTCTGAAAAAAAATTTAAAGAAAACTTCTTTTATCTTTTTTCCACTTTCACAGAGTTTTTTGTGATTTTTTTTCTTTTTTTTAATCTAAAAGTAAATCTAAATTAAATATTAAATGACCACCCAGAAGAAAAAAAAGTAGAAATCCCGAAATATAAAAATTAATTTATTTTTATTTAAATCCTAAAAACTTTCTCTTAAAATTTAAAAGTCAATAATTTTTTAAAATGAAAAATAAACAAAATAAATTTTCACAAATTATTTTATTTTTATTTTGTTCAATATTTATTTTATTAATTATTTTATTTATGTTATTTTACAATCATTTAATTTTTAATTATTTTTCTTTAAAAAATATTTCTGAATTAATTGAAAATTGGAAAACTGAGGAAAATGATAAAAATGTTTGTGGTAATTTTAAACTCCTTCCCCCCCCCCCTTTTTTTTCTTATATATTGTTAAAACTTTTTTTCCTGATCTAGAAAAATCAGGTTGGGAATAGGAATTTAAATTTACTGGCAGGAATTTGAACATAAATCATCTTTGTCTTCAATTAGCCTAGTGCTCGATCAAGCGGTTAACCGAACCATTAACTCTACTTAGTAACTTATAGCAACTCTGGGAATCATACATACCTCCAATTCATTATTCTTAAATAGACAGGGCCCCTATTCAGCTCTAGTTTTATTTCTTTAATAATTTCCTTTCCTTCATTACTCTCCCAAAAAAGTATTTAAAAATGATTTTTGAATGTAATGTATATTTTAATTTTTGTAATTATTTGAGGAATTAATTATTAAAGAGGAAATTTGTTTTTCATTAAAAACTCAAGGAGAATTAATTAATACACAAATAAATTTTGAATTAAACGAATTAATTAATTTAATAGAAAATTCAACAAATAAACAATTAAATAAAAAAATTTATTTAAAGGTTTTTTTAAACATTTAATTAATTAATTAAAAATTAATTAAGTTTATTAATTTAATGGCAATCGGAAAAAATATTTCTTTAAATTTAAAAGAAAATTTAGAAGAAAATAATAAAATACTTGAAGTTTTGGGGGATTATTTTTATAATAAAATATTTAAACTTCAACATCCCCAGGATTGTAAAATTGCTAGATTTCTTGTTTGTAAGGTATTTTGAAGGTATTTTTAAGAAAAATAAAAATAATTTTTTAAAAGTTGGAACAGTTTTGTGGATTTGGATGTGTAATGCATCATATTAGGTGATGATTAAATAAATTAAATTGTTATCAGAGGTCTAGTCTACCCAATTCCCAAAAATCGAGAATTTAATTTTTATGAAGGCTAGACTCTTTATGTATGTATGAAAAGACAAAAGGAAAAAAATTAAAAAAAAATTTAATCTTAAATTTAAAAGATTTTAAATAAAAAATTATTTTTAAAAAGTTTTTGTCTGTCAATAGCAATGGGAACAAATAGAACATTAATATTTGAAGATGATGGTATTAAATGGAGTTATAATGTTAGATGGAATGATATATTTGAGCCTATTACAAATTGTAATTATGGAGAGGATGTAAAAGAAAAATAAAAATATAAATTTAATTTTTAATTCTTTAAAGATTGCCCCTTGGCTTCCAATAAATAATTACAAAGATATTTCGGCAAGGATTGAAAGACAATTATTTTTAGATAGAAGAAGTGATATTTCTTTCGAAGTAAATTATCAGCCTGAAGTTTTGCCAAAAGAATTTTCAGAAATACTTTTTACCCAACATTCAAATCCTTCCCTTTGGTTTCATGGACAAGTTGAAAAAGATTTTAAAAAATTATAAAATTAAATTTAAAGTTAATTAGATATATTTGGAGAGAAAGTCCAGTAACTCGTGAAATACTTGAAAAAATTGAAGCAAAGATACCCTTTGTTGAAGGTAATTTATTGAAATTCTTTTGATTAATTAGCCTCTTCAAATTTTGATTTGTAAATAAATTGGGAAAAGAAATATGTTCATAGATTTAATTTGTTTTTATTTTTTTAACATTGTTTTCCTTAAATATTTTTTATAAATTTTAGGTCCAATTGTTGGCATTCACGTCAGGAGGACAGATAAATTTAAAGAAGCACAAACTCGCAATTTAGATGATTATTTTGTTTGTTTATTTTAAAAAGGCATTAATCAAGGAAGGGTTTTGCTAATATTTAAAGAAGTCTCCAAAAATCTACCCCCCCCCCTCCCTTTATTTTTTTCTTTTCTTGAGTAATGCCCCAATATTTGAAAATAAATAAATCAAAAATTTTTTTAAAGAAATGGACAGATTTTTGGTTTGATATAGAGAATATTAAATTATTACCTTTAAAAGATAACAAAAATAATTTAAATAAAACAATAATTCAACAAATTCCTCGCCGTATTTTTATCGCTACAGAAGAACCAAAATTAGTTATTAAAGAAGCAAAAAAGCATTGGAATGATAAATATGAAATATTTTATAATAAATTAGAAGCAAAATGTAAAAAAATATTTTTTAATTAAAATTAATTTAAATTTAATTAAAAAGATGGTTTTGAAGAAGGTGATCCTATTCGATATACAAAAGACTCTCTTTTGGCAATAATGGCAGAAATTAAAATTTTAGTTCAATGTCAATTTGTTGTTTGTACTTTTAGTAGTAATGTAATGAAAAAATTAAAAATAAAATCTTTTCCTTTATCACTTTTTCGGATCTAAAAAAATTTTCAAGTCTATAATTAATTTAGAAAAAATAAAAAAAAATGTGGACCTTAAAGGAGAAGTCCGAAAAAAATTTGCGGATTTTCGAGAGAATAAAGCATAGAACTAATTTTTTCAAAATTTTAATTATTTAATTAAAGGTTTGCCGTTTAATTTATGAATTAATGCAAGCAGTTCAGGCAAAAGATATGAGTGAAGCAGTCCAATCTTTGGATGTTTTTTACACAGAAACATGGAAATGTTAAGTTTAATGTTAAATTAATTAAATAATTAATTTAGGTAAAAAGATGGAGGCAATTGATAATTATACAAAACCTTTAAATAATAAAGATGAAATAAATGCAAATAAAGGGGATATAATTGGTAATATTTAATTATTTTTTAATATTTTGGACAAATTGAATTTTTGGTATTGAATAACTCATAAAAATCACTATTTTTAGAGAAAATTTCCCTTTCATCAAAATTTACTTAAATAAGCTTTAATAATAAAATATTTTAAGAAATATCTCGACCAATTTGGAATGGTTTTGTTTATGGAAAAAATACACAAACAAATTCTAGTGGATTATTTCCTTCACATTTATTAGGGGAAATCTTTCATTCAGAAAATTTTCCAATTTTTTATAAAGAAGATTGAATGAATACAAAACAAGAAAAAAGATAAAAACATTATCAACAAAATTCTAAATAATAGGGCAAGAATCTTTTTTTAAAAAACAAAAATTCTTTAATTATTTTATTGAGCATCATTATTTTTAGAGGTGAGTTTCTTGGGAATCAGTAGATAATACAATACGTAATGTTTCGCCAATTCTTCTTCTCATTAAATTATTTTTTTCGTTTGATGTTTTTGCTTGCCTGAATTTTTTTATTGTTTAAAATTATTAATTAATTTTTTTATTCTTGTTTCCCGCACCAAATTACCCCCCAATCTCCCTCTCCCTCACACCCAATCTCCTCTTCTTTAACTTTTACAATTCTAACAAAATCCCCCCCCCCCTTTTTTTTTAATTTCTTTACTTTCCGCCTGCTGGATTAAAAACCAATTCATGTCCAATAGCTGCAGATCTTACAGTCATTGAAGGGAAAGCATCATCGAGAATTAGAATGGCAGAATTTGTCTTTAAAAATTATTTTTATTTTAATAAAAAGACAATTTTTTAACTTCATCTAAACTGCTAACATCGGCTACTGTTCTACAATGTTCTTGTTGATTAGAAATTCTAAAAGTGCCTTCTTCTGGGCTTGAGACATCTTTAGAAAATATTTTTTAGAAAGAATTTGTAAAAATACACCCAGACCTCACTATAAGATAACCCAAAGATTAGAAACTTCACTTTAGGAAACGTCTTATTTTATTTAGTTGGACAATAGGTGAAAGAGAAGAATTGCTTAGGTGATATAATTCACCTTAAGATAGACTTCATTATAAAGTTTTAAGCCCTAAGGAGTATCTTATAGTGAGGACTGGCCATTTATTTATTTAATTACAATCAAGAAATCTCCAATCTTTTCCCGGCTCATAAGGAAGTATTTGATGTTGAGAAAGCATTTTTTGTATTTTTTCGCGAACTTGGCTAAGTTCTAATTCTGCCTCCAAAACAAGTGTTCCCAATTCAAATCCTATAAAAAATCTTTAAAATAAATTTAAAAAATTATTTACCAGTATCTTTAAGTCTATCAACAGAATCCCTATAAGTATCATAATCATGACGACCAACAACAACAATAGGAACACAAACAGAGACGTTGTTGGGAGGGGATGGTGCTTGTGGAGTATTATTTAATGGATAGGCTGCTAAACTTGCCTAAAAATTAAAGAGATTTTAAAAATTGATTTTAAAATAATCAAAAAAATTCAAATTTTATATTTAATCTTTATCCTATTAAAAAATTTTTATGAATGCAAGGAAGGATATAGTAGCTAGAAGTTTTCCGGTTGCTATATTTTTTTTACTCTTACTTTAACTAAAAAACATGCTTTCGACTAAGGTTGGCAGTCAGGAGATCCAGAGATTTTCCAGGATCCGCCAACCTTACTTCCAAGCCTAAAATTCCCAATTCTTTCGGTAATTATAAAGAATAGACATTAGCCTCCTTCAAAGTTATTATCTTATAGAGATTTACCTTAGAATTTTTATGTTGATTTATATTAATTGGTGAAGTAATATTATTTGATTTTAAATTTAATCCATTCCCATCATTTTGTTCAGATATTAAATTATTATTTGTATTTATAGCTATATTATTATTTTGATTGCTATTTTTTCTTCTTCTATTTGCATTCATTGACACAATATTATTTGTTGGAGCAGAACCAGAAAGGCGAGCAAACTTTTCACGTCTCAACATTGGAACTTTATTATGAAATGAAAGATGAATGAGTGAAGGGCCGAGAAGGCAAGGTTCTCCATCTACTTGCATTGGAATTGGTTTAATTGTTTCTATACGGACATTTGAACATTGAGCTATTCTTTCACCTCGGCCGCCCATTTGTAATGTTGCCTTTTTAAAAGAAATAAAAAGGTAATGAAAAAGAAATTTTTACAAGGAAATTTCGAGGAATCAAAAAATTTTTGAAATTTTTTTGAAAAACCTTCAAATTCCCCGACTTTCGGGGACGAGGTACAACCCCAGTAATATGTAGTTTCGTTTAGGTGCCACCATTTCCTTCTTTTATTTTACCTAAAGCAGATACAAAGGCTAATACATATAAGACTTAAATAAGGTGTTACTGCTTAGGTGAACCGAAATGTTTCTCATATTGTTTTCGATTTTATTTATACAAATTTCCAATAAGATCAACTAAAAACTAACCAAAGTTGCTGTAGTAAAGCCTAAAACTTCAATTTTTCCATCACAAGGACTCGGTCGAGAAAAAACTTCTCCACAAGATTCTTGCACTCCATCACCTCCCTGCCCCCAAGGAACAGTCCCACCCGCATAAAAAGAAATATTGTGAAAGAGAATACAATGGAATTTAAATTCTCTAATTTTTGGGGTTATATCAACCCCGTCACATTCAACAGTTATATATTCACTCAAATCTTTCCAAGCCCTTTTGAAGAGATCAATAGTTCCGAGACCTCCATATGCTAGACGATTTTTTAGTCTTTTAAAGGAAATTTTTAAAAAATTTAAAAAAAGGAGGATTACCTAGAATTAAGCATTTGTGGATTAGCACTTCTAGAATGATGAAATTGTAAAGCAACATGTGCATCTGCCCCAATAGAAAAATAATTATTCATAACAGAAAGAGGTAAAGTTGTTTGGCATTCATTATTTAATTGTTGCTCTTTATTTTCCTTTTAAAAAAATTATTTTTAAATTTCTAATTATTTTTTCTACATTATTTTCATTTAAAAATGTTGGACTATTTAAATTATTGCTAGTTGATTGTTGCTGTTCTTGTTGTAAATTATTTGTTGAAGATAATGGAAATACATCTAATCTCCAACGATCCAGAAATGTAACACTCGTTTCTGTTTGTATTGCTTGTAATATTTCTGATAAAGGCTCGTCACTAAATGTTCCACCCCAACCCATACTTCTAAAAAAGAAGAAAATTTAATTTTAAATTTAATTAATTTACCTAGAAAGGTCATTCCCCGTTCCAAGAGGTAAAATAGCAATAGGAGGGTATATATTCCAATTTAACTGATCTAAAGTACTTAATAACCACCCAACAGTTCCATCACCTCCACACACCAAAATTCTCATTTGATTAGTTATTTTTCTAAATATTTCTAATCCATATTTTGGGCCATTCATTGTATTTATATCTTTTAATTTTTAAATTAATCTTTAATTTTTTTCTTTCATTTTTTACCAAAAACTTGACGAGGATTTAATAGCCAACAAAGTGTATTTAAAGCTTTAGCTCCTTTATTTCCTCCTTAAATTAATTTTTTTGAAATAATTTTTTAAAAATTTATTTATTTACCGCTTTTTGGATTAACAAAAGCAAGCAAAGGTTGAATTGGGGGTTGTTGACTGTTACTAGCCTCATCTCTTGTACCACCAATTAAAGGAATTGGTCCAACATTGTTTGTTGTTTGTTCGAGAAATTTGACAATAAAAGGGCGATACTAAAAATTTAAAAAGAGGTTGTGGACCAGCGGTGAATCGGAATTCCGATTTCCGAGTTCCGACTTTTGAGTCATTTCCAATTTCCGGCAGTTCCGATTTCCGGCACCTTAGTCAGTTCCGATTCACCTCTGTTGTGGACTGACAAGGGAACATTATTTCTGATAAAGAATCCTAACATTCTATTATGAAATGATATTTAAAAATTCATTAAAAATCCACAAAAAATTCTCAATAATTATCTTCATCTTTAATAATTCCTCACCTTTTTCCTATTCCTTTTTAACGAAATAGCTACAATATTATTAGAAGTTTGTTGTTCATTTAATCTATTATTTCTACGTTGATTAGAAAGTCTTAAAAGCCAATTTGGTGGTAATATTAATTCTCTCAAAATCCCTCTATCACAACGATCATCAAAACGAGCTAAGGAAAAACACGAACGTTTGTTGTGATAAGAACGTTTACACCAAGAACAATTAATTGCTATTACTTCCTAAAAAATAATAAGAATAAATTTTTAAATTATTATAGTCGGGAGACAATACTTTAGGATAAACTATAGTGATTGAAAAAAGATCTTAGAATGAGGTTTATCTTAAATAAGACAGAAGTTAATCCACTGAATTAATAAGACCAATTAAAGAAATGTATCCCGAAGTGTGTCCAATAGTCCGACTGTAAATTATTGTTGTTTTTGTCGTTACCTTTTCTCGAAACATTTTTTGTTGAAAAGACTTTCCACAATGAAAACACCTCCCTTCCAATCTCCATCTATGTACCCAATGATGTTTGTAAAGGGAATCTTGTCCATCCCTACAATGTTGACGGCGATTTGTTTGGCAATCTCGATAAGTACTTTTACAGTTTAAATTCATCTGTACAATTTAAATTAAATGGAACAAAAAATAAATAATCTCAAAAGGAATTAAACAAAACATTTAAAAGAAATATTTTAATAATTTCATCTTAATATGATAAAATGCTTACAACGGAGACTATATATATCTTAGCATACTGTAGATGATAGTTAACCAAATTTTGGCTTTTTTGGATAGTTCCCTCGCAAGTAAACTATCCATGGAAACTGTCTGCAAAGGAAACTGTCTTCAAATTTTCATCCTGAAGTCCCACGGACACCCCAGGCACCCTCCTTTGTAAGAGAATAATTAAGAATTAACGAGAAAACACAACCGGAATCCCCCATTAGTGGAATCCCCTTAATTCATTTTACCTTCGCCAATAAAGGAAAACAAGCAGTATGTGCAACAATATGGCAAGCAGCACATCTTCTCTTTTCCCCTATTCTTCCACAATCTGTTTCCCCTAAATAACATTCTGTATCCACATTTGTTGATGAGGAAATTGAACAAGAGGGTAACCAAATATGTTCTGATGAATTTATCTAAAGAATTTTTTCAATTAATTCAAAAAATATTTTTATTTACTTGTTCTTCTAACCAATATCGACTTGTACGATGTTTTGTTGCCCGTTTTTGTTCTTGTTCTTGTAAAGCCGCTGCTCTTTTAACGACTGGAGATTTAGCCAAAGCCTTTCTAAAATAATATTATTTTTTTAACATTTTTAATTTAATTAATAAATTTTTTTAATTTTTTAAGAGAAATAGAGAAAAGAGAAAATTAAAAAATGAAAAAATGAAAATAAGAATTGAATGGGCATATATATTTAACCTGCAAAATAAAAAAAATATTTAAATAAGTTATTTAAATTATCTGTCAAAAAATACCTAAATATTTCAGATAAATGCTCTATTCGACTTGGACGTCTTAAAACACAATCAGGGGAACCACTTGGATCAAAAGAACGTGAACGAACAGTTCGAATAGAGTCCCCGCCTGGCGTGGAAATTCCTGAATGTTTAAACAAAATTTTAAAAATATTTCTTTTAATTTCAATTTATTTACCCGCAGTTCTCTCTCCTGTTGAAGACCCAGCTTCAGCACTACTTAAACTACTAACACTCCATAACTTTAAAGAATATTTTTTATTATTTTTTAATTTCAAATAATAACTTCAATATCCCTTCTTAATTGACTTAAATCAACACTATTGCTACGTGGAGGTGAAGAACATTGATTTAATCCTCCATTATCTATTGAAGAACAATTACTAGTATAACAAGGAGAAAATGAAGAAGAATTTGAAGGAGAAGAATTTGAAAGTAAAGGAATTCCAAAAGGAAAACCGGGAGGTTTTAAAGTATCCATTATAATATTTCCTCCATCATTTTTAACAAATCTTCTATCTTGTATTAATAAATCTCCTCCTCCCGAATGTTGTGGGGAATTTGTTGAAGATAAAGATGAAGGAATACCACTAGTTATTGTTGTTGTTGTTAATTCTTGATTATTTAAAGTATTCCAACTAAAATAATTTTTAAAAATATTTTTTGGCATTTTTTGACTAGGGGAGTCTTGTAAAGTTGGAGTTTTCTTTATAGTAAAATGCGGAAAAACATCAGAAACAACAGCAAAAAGCCCCTTTTCTTACAAAAGCGACTTTCTTTTAGAAATTTACCGATCATTCCCGCAATTTGAACCTTCCACATGTTGGGGTGAGGGATTAGTCCAAAAACCTTCATCTGCACTTTCGGGTGTTCCTTCAGAATTACAGGAGGATACCTAAGGAGAAAATATAGATTTATAATTATGCTGTTGATATTAATGTTGGTTATTGTCGGAGGGCCTTGGGAGATTGAAAGATTTACGCTCGATGTTCGTTAAATCTTTAGCGCCTTAGACAAAAATTTCGAGAGTTTCAAGTGCTTAAGAAGCCAGAAATTCAACTTTTTAGTGTCCTCCTAGATACTAACCACAATATCGGGAGTGCCCATTTGACGGCGAAGCATTTCCATTTGCCTTTCGTTCTCTTCTAAAGTTTTCTTTTCTCGTTGTTGTTGCTGGTGGTGGTGGTGATGATCTGCAAACATACGTCTTGCACGGGCAGGAGAACCACTGAAAGTGAGACGGGCGGCTAGACGTTTAACGGCACACTCAATTTCAGCACGTAAACCGCTAGTTCTATATTCGGCAAGAAGAGCACAATGAAGGCTTAAAATTAATGTTTAGGGGATTGAAAATCTCCAATTTAAAAATATAAAATCTCAATTTAAAAAAAGTTAAAAATAAAGAAATCAAGAAAAGAGAGCAAAGATGAGTGAATGTGGTTTTTTAAATTAAGAAAATCATTTACTAGCATATATTTTTATTATTCACGAGAAAATATAGCGGAGAAGCAGGAAATGCTTATGATGAATCCAACGCTACACCACCCCCTCTTTTTTAATGATTTTTTTCTGCAAACATTCCATTCTTTATATTAACTCCATTTATTTATTTGTTATTGTTAGCATTTAATAATGTGAAAAGGAGAAGATAAATATTGTATAAAAATGTGTGTTTTATGGCAAACAAAAATGTTTAGTTTTATGGTAAAGGTTAAAAAGATGTTTTGTTAATTACGTCCATAGAAACGTTTATGTTTAAAAGAAAATATTAAAATAACAATAAACACAACAACAAAAACATTAAAACGATAAAAACATTGAACCAGAAGAGACACAAAGAACAAAACAGAAACAGAAAATAACACATAAGAGAAACACAAAAACAATCCGAACATTAACAAAACAAAACATTAAACAACAAACCAAACATTCCCAAACACAAAACAAACAAAACATAAGAAAAACATACAAAAACAATCCAAACATTAGCAAGAAAAACATCCCAAAACAAATCCAAACATTCCCAACACAAAAACAATCCAAACATTAACAAATCCCCAACAAGAAAAACATCCCAAAACAAATCCAAACATCCCCAATTCCCTTTGTTTTTAAACTAAAAACCAACCAATTTAATTCTAAAGCAGTTTTATTAACGCCATCTTCAATCGGTAACAAATCGCCACTTAAAGCACTCAATGAATTTGAACGATTTCCTCTTTTACAAAAAACAACAGAACTGCTCTTTTTCCTCTTTTTTCCAAGTAATGTAGCTGTGGATATTTTCTTTTGTGGATAAAATTGTTTTTTAATATTTTCTTTTTTCTCCTCAGAAGAAGTAAAGGAAGATTTGCCTAAAGAAGAAAAAGGCCAAAGATTTTCTCTGCTCAATATTGAAGGCTTTTTAGTACTTCCGTCTGAATGAATTCGTGACCGTGAAGTTTGGCTTCCGGGAGAGGAAATGACTGATCTAGAAATATTTTAGGAAAATTAAAAGAAATGAAAAGAGAGTTTTTCTATCCTTTCCTCCCAAAATTATCAAAGTTTCCGTTCCTTCTTTACCTAATTAAAATTAATTTGGCAACGCTCCAAAAAAGAAAATTTTATTTTAAAAAATTTTCACTTAAAAAGCTAACTCAACCAAATCCCCCAATTTTTTCTTTTTATTCTCATTAGCAACGTTTTTTGAGAGTCATTATCGAGATATTCTCCCCCCCCCCTCCCCCTCTCCCCAAAATCTCAGCAGCAAAATTATCGTTTCGTGTCTAATACTTAATTTAAATTCTACCTTTGTTCTTTTATTTGTCTTTGTTGTTGAGGATCCCAAGAAAGGCTAGGCCCTAAAGGTTTTCTTCTATTATTATTTTTTAATAATTTTTCTTCTCCTTCTTTTCCTTTTTCTTGTGTTTTAACCTCAATATTATTATTAAAGCTATTCTTTTTTGGAACAAATGAAGCTGCCCAGCTCCTTTTCTTCTTTTTTATTTTCATTTCCTTTTCCTCCTCCTCCCCATATATTTCTTCTTTATTTTCTTCCTCCCTTCTACTAATTTTTCTTTTTTCTTCCTTTACCAAATTATTACCACCACAAAATTCATCATCTTCCTCTTCATTTTCACAATTTGCCTTAAAGATATTCTTTAATTTAAATTCTCTTTTTTCTTCCACAAATTTTACTGGATTTGTTTGATGATGCCACAATTCTATAAAAAATATAAGGAAAGTAGTTGCCAATCCAAAAATTTATTTATTAATTCTCTTGGGGAAAATAAAAAGTATTAGGTAGCCTCAAATGAATAAAAAAAAGAAAGAAAATTATAAAATTCTCTCAATTTATTTATTAAAAAAGAAGTTTAGTAAAAAAGTTTAGAACATTTGAGTGCAATAAATATATATTTTTGCAAAAAAAATTAAAGGAAAATATTACAAGAAAAAATAAAACTTTTAGTATAAAAAATTATTTAAAAGTTTTATGATTAACCTAGTAGAGGCTAACAGGGAATATACACATGAGGGGGGGGGCAGAATACCAATTTCCAATGTTTTTTTGAATTCACGTAAATTTTTTACAAGTTCCGGGTTCAATTTGGACCAATCAATTTTCGACACCTCCCTATTGTGTGTCCATCTCTTCTGATAAACTAAAAATAAAACTTTACCTAATTCATCCTCTCCATTACAAAATAACCCTTTAGCCATTATAGTACTCGTTGATAAATCACTGGAGGAAGTTGGAACATTCGAAGAGGAGGAAGTATTCGATAACCGTCTCAATGCACTTTTAGCGGCTAAAATTCTTTTCCTCATAGCCCTTTTGGCGGCACCACAATTGCTATTCGAAGTTATTCCCGACTTTTTTCTAGTCGCTAAAATAGTCATTCCTCCAAATCCTCGATATCGAATTCGTTGGAAATTTTGTTTTTCATTCTTTAAAATTTAGAGAACTTTTTATTTTAATCTAATCATTTAATTTTATAAATGTTTATATTTTTAAAGATTATTTTCTTTTCTAAATTTTATTTAATAAACACAAAGTTATTAAAAACCTGTTCTAGTATGTTATTATTATTAATTGTTGTTGTTGAACTCTGTTCGATTGAATTTTGTACTTTAAAATTATTATTTGTTGAATCCTCTTCCAAACTAGTAATGCTTACATTCCCCATCCAAAATTTAAAAATTAATTTTTAAAAAAATTTCTTTTAAAAATTTACTTGAAACATAGCAAGTGAAGACCTTCTTAAATTATTTGGAATATTTCTAACTAAATTAATGCCAGATTTCCGTAAACTGGACATTGTTGAAGGAAAATGAAGATGAAATGAACGGGAAGAATGGGTAGAGGAACAACCTGGGGAGGTTGCTGGGGAATGTTGTTGACTGCTGAAAATTGGAAGTTTTTTGTAATTAAAAACACCGAAAACTTTTCTTTTCTTTTTCCCCTAATTTACCTGCAAGAAGGATTATTAATTTCTAAATTTGGTTGTGTTTGTTGTTGTTCATCATCCTCATCATTTTTTGTAGAAAGTAAAATCGAAGGAAGTTGTTTATTTATTAATAATATTTCTTCGTTTAACATTTTTTGTTGGTCTTCAGTTATTTCTTTTAAAATTTTTTTTAATATTTTAGGTATTCAAGAAATGCCAGAAAAAATTATTTTTATTTTTTAAAGACCTCCCAAGTTTACTTAACCCCTTTCCCCTCCTTTTCCTCACTTAATTGTGCCGTTCTCCTTTCATCTTCTGTCCATTTCATTTTGCGCATTCTTCCAAATGCCTGAAGCATTTGAAAAGGAAACAGAAAATATTTTTTTTTAAACTAAAACAATTTCTGTTTAAATTAAAAAATAAGGAAGTTTTTTAAATTATTTTATTGTATTTCCATTGTTTATTAAATCTTTGTAGTTTTATATTTCCTGAAAAATAAATAAATTTAAAAAAGTTATAAGACTTTCTTTTACCCCATATTATAAAAACTTATATTAAGAATAAATGTGCCAAAAAATTTCAAATTTTTAAAATAAATTTTAATAAACGGAAAAAAATATTTTTAAAAATACAAAAAAATTTAAAGGTAAATCTATAAATAAAATAAAGGAAAAAAACTAAAAAAAAATTAAAAGAATTTAAATATAAAATTTAGTTAAAAATTATTTGAATAAAAAAATTATTTAATTTCTAGGAAATTTAAATTTTGTTTTTATTCAAAATTAAATACTATAAATAGGCAAATTGTTTTTTTAATTAAAATTTATTTCAAAAAATTTATTTAATTATAATATTTTTTAAATAAAAATTTTGATAGAAAATATCTTATAAAAATTAATAATTTTAAAAAAAAATAATTTTTATTTTTAAGGGATAATTTTAAATAGAAAATATTTAAAAATTTATTTTTAATAAATTGAAAAACAAAAATAAATGGAGGTAGAAAATTTGTGAAAGAAAATATTGACCAGAAATAAAAAAAGAAGAAGAAATTATTAAAAATTTATTTTGTTTATTATAAAATTATTTAAAAAAATATTTAAATGTTTTGGAATATTTTATTTGTCTGAATGGGCAGCAGCTGGCAGCAAAATAAATTTTGGGGGAGGAAGAGAAAAATAGAGAAGAATTTAGTCAATAAATAATTGATTAGAAATTGAAAAATATGTAAACTAAAATGAAAAAGATAAGACTAGAAAAAAAACATTTAAATATTTATTTGAGATGAATTTTAGTTCCAAAAATTAATCGAAAAAATTAAATAACCATGCAATTAATTCTATAAATATTATACAAATTAAAAAATTTGCAGTTTAGTACATAATTAATTTACAAAAAATAATTATAGAATTTAAACTTTAAAAAATCAAAAAAATCATAATTAAAAACCTCAACTCAAATAATCTCTATTTTTTAAAAAATCTCTGAATAAAATTTTTAATTCAGTAGATTTTCAATTAAAAAACTAGATAACTAATTTATCTAAATAAATAAATAATCCAAAAATATTTTTCACAATTTGTCAGACTAAAAATTTAATTTTAAATAAAAAAATATTTATTTATTTTAATGTACTTTTCAGGGTGCATTAAATAAAAAAAATATTTAAAAGTAAACAACAGCTGTTTAAAAAAAATAACAAAAGAGAAAGTCTAAATTTAGAATTTTTAGTCTTTTTAAATAAATAAAAATATAGAAAGATCAAAGAAAAATATAATTGTCTGAATTTATCATTCAAATAAAAAAATAGAAAAATATTTATTTTGTTTTGAGGAAGTAAAAATATATTATTTTAAAATTATTTTTAAATTAAATATATTTATATAGATTGTAAAGAGGGAAAAAATGGAATAACAATATACTCTCTAATAATTACCCCCCTCCAATTTCGGAAAATCTGAAAAATATTTTATTGTTTTAAATAAATTTAAAGAGTTAAAAGACTTTCTTTTATAAAATTGGAATTTTTGGTAGTTGAGGTAGTTCGTCTAGTTGCTAAATGTGGATTTCAGATGGTTAGAATTTTTAGAATAAGACAAATTTAAAAATTATAAAAATTCGAAAAGTAAAGGAAAATTAAGAAGCGGATTAAGAAATGAAAATATTTTTGAAAATTCTCTTTTAAAGGAATCTTAAACTTAAATAAAAAATGTACATTTAAAATAAAAACCCCAAAAAAAACAAACACATTTAAATCCTTTCTTTTTAAAAAATCAATTTAAATTTTAAATCCACATCAATTTCTTTTAAGGAAATTGAGAAATAACAAATATCTTTAAGTAGCTTCCGGTTGCTTAAAGCATTTGCGCAAAAAGAGAAGAAACGAAGAGAAGAGAATTAAAAAGGAAGAAGTACTACATAAACACACATACACACACCTTTAATAAATCCATAAAATTTGTAAAAATTTCTTAATATTTTTCTTAATATTTAAAAAAAATATTCTCTCTCACGGGGTATCTCCATTAAGTAAAAAAATTATTTTGAAAAATTTCTTTGGATTTTAAATATTAAATATTTTAAATTAGTGACCGATAAAGGACTCCCTATTTGCAAAATTCTTCCTAAAAAGCATTCCCGCAAAAGTTCGGAAACTAGAAAAAAAGTGCGGGAATTCAGAAAAATCTCTCACTCTCATCTTATATATTCCTTCAAATAAAAACTTTTTTGGTTAAATTGAAATGTTTAAATTTTTTAAGTCAAAAAGAAAATATTTTAAAAATAGAAATAAATTTTATGTAATGGTATTTATTGATAGAAGCTAATTTTTTCTGCAGATAAAAAAGAGGGGAAAGATTTTAAATTATTAGATATATTAAATAAATTCTAAAAAAATCAAAATAAAAGATTCTTGTGTTGAAATTGAATTTATTGAAATTTTAATCATTCGGGAGGGAAAGAAATTATAAAAAGAAAATAAAAATTAAAAAATTTAAAGAAAATTATAGATTGTTTAGATTCGGCTAAAACTGAATAAGAATTGATAATTCTTTATTTTTATTAGATCCACAATACGTAAAGAAAATTGTTAAAAGCAAGTAATCTAATAATTTAATTAATTTTTACTCAATGTTTGAGCAGTTTTTGGCAAAATTTGGATTAGTTTAAAGGCCCGATCTCAAAGTATGTGCATTTCTTCCAGCTGATTCGTTTGACGTCAAAATCAGAAGGTTAAATGATATGTGGGCTTTTGAATAAACTTTGGCAGGAAGAAATGTTTTTTACTTCCCCAAATATTCGAACGTTTTTTTATTAACTCTGATACATTTATTACCAACAATTTGTTGGAAATCTAATAAAAAAAGGAATTATTAATTTTAACTTATTTTTAGTTAAGCCGAAAACAAAAAAATATAGCGAATTTGCCACATCCTCTAAAATAAAATAAAAGTAAATATATTCAACTAAAATGCCACAAAAACTAATTCTAAACACGCTCAATTACGCAACGCATTAGCTCTATTAAAAATATATATTCCCCTCTTTTATCTCCCTCTCTACACCATTCCAAGGATTAAATAAAAAAATATTTTTTAATAATAATTTAGAGTAAATATATTGGCTTTTTTGTCTCTTTTATTTTTAAGACAAATATTTTTTATTTAATTCTTCCCTCGCGCACTCTCTCAAAAATTATTTTTATTTATGGGGTCCGACAGACATTTTTGCTGTCCAAATATCAATTAATTAATTCTCTCCTTTTCTCTACTTAATTTTAATTGTTTCGTAAAAATATTTTTGATCATTTATTTATTATTTAATTTTTCAAGATTAAAGAAATATGTATGGACTTGAATTGACCCAAATAAATTTAAAAAACTTTTTTTCTCCCTCTCGGATACCCAGCAAGAATTAATCTTTATAAAACCAAAAAAAAATTATTTTTTAATTTTATTTACATCATTTTCCGTTTTTATTAGATAAAAATAGAATTAAATAAATGCTTTTAAAAGGATATATTGCGTGAATTGAAAGAAAAAAGTTTTTGCAAAAATTTGAAAACAAATAAAAAAGAAATTGGTAAAAACTTTTTTTGGAGTTTGGGCAAAACACAAAAAAAATAAAAGAAAAAGATTGAATAAAATTCAAATTAAATTAAAAAATAAAATTAATTAAAATGCAAAAAAATATTCGATAAAAAATTGCTTAATTAAAAAAAAGAAAAATTCCTAATTAAAAAAAGTTTTTGTGGTTATTTCCCTTAAAGAGAGGAAGGAGTTCTTTAATTATTTTTTTTAATTAAAAATAGGTAATTATTTAACAAAAATTTTCTCTTTAAATTTTCCGTTTAGTTTAAGGGATTTAATAATTTAAAAGTTAATTTTTAAAATAAAAAATTCTTACCAAAAGCAACAAATCCTTCCACATGTAAATATATATGCCCACTCAATAAATATTAGACAAAATTAAAGAGATTAAAGAGATTTTTGAAGGAAAAAAATTCACAAATTTTATTCACATTTGCGAATAAAATTTGTGAACATTTTAAGAGAATAATTAATAAAAGAAAAATAATTTTTAAATTAATTTTTGTCAACACAAACCTACCGCCAATGATCGCTAAGTTCTGGAAAAAGTTGTTTTAATTCATCTGGGGATAATTCTGGACTTGAAAGAGAATGAATTCTTTCTTGATTATAAATTACCTTAAAAAAAAGAATTATTTTATTTTTCTAAATTTAAATTTACATCCAATTCATTTTCAGAAATTATTCCACTACTACAACTTGTTAAAAGTTCATCATTATTGTTAAATTCATTATTAATTATTTTTTCATTGTCGGTATCTTCACTTTGATAACTAAATTGCCTTCTTCTTGTATTTGTTATTTTTTGGCAATTCTTTAAAAAAATTTATTTTATTTTTTAATGAGGGACCCAAAATTAATTTAAAAACATTTGAATAAACTATTTTTATAATTTTATATCAAATCAGGGACAAGACCAAGTTGGCGCGCGGCCATAACGGATCAAAGCCATAACTTGCTGGAAAATTTCCGGCCTTTATCAATTTTGGTACCAATCTCTTTAGCTCGATGAGAGGAATTGTTTAATACTAAATTTGATAAGATTCGGAAATCTTGAAGTAAGTTATGGCTTTACGCCGTAACCAAGTTAGCCTACATATGTTCGATGGGAGGTGAAATATCCGTTAAACAAAGGGAAATACTAAAAACATTTCCCTGAAAGTGAATTTAACTTTTCTAAATTTTTGTATATTTTTTTTCAGATTTTTTTTTAAATTCCAAATTAACTAACAGTCTGTTTTCTATTTTCATCCAATTTAGCAACACTAAAACACCTCCTTTTTCCCCTTCTTTTTAATGAATTTGTTGTTTCTAATGTTTGTTTATTTTCTTTAAAGTTTGTTGATTGATTTGAAGTATTTGTAGAGGATATACATTCAATTCCTTGAGTTTTTGGTTCGAGTAATTGAACACTATCTGGAAATTGAAAAAAGAAAAAATAATTTTATATAGTCTAAGATACACCCTCTCTTAGTTAATCAAAAAATTGCATCTCCCCTCTTCCCCCCCCCTCCCCCTCCCCTCAATTGTATTATGTATTATTGAGTGTATCTTATAATAAGGGG
This sequence comes from Meloidogyne enterolobii, assembly GCA_963681835.1. NCBI lineage: Eukaryota > Metazoa > Nematoda > Chromadorea > Rhabditida > Meloidogynidae > Meloidogyne > Meloidogyne enterolobii. The sequence goes on from CAVMJV010000007.1 coordinate 3,194,784, forward strand.
ATTAGCTCTAATCACTTTTACTAAATAATCGAAAAAATAAAAAATCAATGCAGCACATAATAAGTTTTCATTATTAAAAAATTGAATATTAAATTGTAGTAGATTAAATAATATTTTTAATTAATTTTTGTTTAAATTATTTAAAATTAAATTTATTTTTATTATTTTCTGTATTAATATTAACAATAAAATAAGCACAAAGACCTTTCCTTTCTTTCCTTACAAAAATATTTTTTAAAGATGAATCAATTCCCAAATCACACAAACATTCGATTACCCCCCCCCCCTCTTCCACTTTTACAAACAGACTGGTTCGATAAAATAAAACAACACCCTTCTTTCTCTTTCCCAAAGATCCAAATAAAATAAATAGTCTTTTTTAAGATATTCGCCGAACAGATAAATAACTAATTCCTTTTCCCGTTCAATTCAAATATTTTTAAAGTTTTTTAACAGAAAATCGATAAGGAGGGTATGATTATTTAGTAAAAATAATCAAAAAAATTCTTCAGATATTTGTTGCTTTTTAAGGTCATTAAAAGAAACTTTTTCTTTTGTTCTTTCGGGAATAAGCCGCTTAAATATTTGAGTTTGCCTTAATTATTTTCACTTAAATAACCAAAAGATCTCAATTTACCATCATAAGATAAAATTTTTACCTCAATATCAGGGGTGTGCCGAAACAGATTTTAAAAAGCGAAACGGCACCCCTGCTCTATATTTTATACTGAATTTTATTTATTTTTTAATTTTTTATTCAGTTCTTATACTGAATTTAACTCTATTTAATCTAAAATCAAAAACAAACAAACTTACGCTTCAATATAAGAATGTGTTTAGCAGGAGGTCGTGGGGATCGAATACGTCTTCGCGTTGATGATGAACGTATTTGCAAACTTTGTGCAAAAGTAGCAGTCCAAGTTGGAGGGGAAGAAGTTGTTGGTAATTCATTATTTTCAGTGTTTTGATGAATTAATGAATGTTCTTCTTTTGATTTTCCTTTTTGAATATGTCCAAATGAATTACTTCGATTTTTTGTAGAATTTTTAATTTCCTCCTCATCATTAAATCTTTCATTTATTTTTTCTTCTAATTTTTTATTTTGGCTGTCATTTGTTGTTGTCGAACAGAGATAAGATAAAGAGGTGGATGAAGAAGAAGACGGGGATGATGTTGTTGTTTGATGATGACAAACTTGTTCAATTTGTGTTTTTGGACAAAGTAAATTTGGGCGAATTGAAGGGACTTTAAAAAGAATAATTAAAGTAAAATTTTTGTTTGGATGAATATTTGTTCAGTTTTAAGACCTGTCACTATTCTTTTGTCCACTACGGTATCTCTCATTTGTCCCCTCTCTAAATTGTTTCATCCCTCACGTACTTTTAATTGACAGAACCCATAACAGAAACAGCAAAAGTCAGGACCCCAATTAATCCTCAAAGTTCTCCTAAATAAAATTGTTATTCACCAATAATCTCCCCCCCCCCCCATCCCGACTGGTGAATTACTTCATCAACATTACATATTGTTCAAAATTTTTTTTTTTTTTGAACAACCTTTGCGTATTTTTGTAGATATTCTCCTTTGTTCAACTCTCCCTCTTTGTGAGGGTCGTCTAGAGCCGACTAACGATGGAGATGAACTATCATCACTTCCATCACGTCTTCTTATTGTTAATTTCCTTTCTATCTAAAATTTTTATTTTTTCAAAAAAAAATTTTTAATTTTTTGCCTCCTTCCTTTCAACATTATTTAATTCTGCTCTACTCATTGAAAGTTGTAAAAGAGAAACATGTAAATCATGCCATGCAGCAATTGCACTCACTAAACGGCGTGACACCATATGATCTAAAATTTGAGAAGATTCTCCTCCAGAAGATTCTTGTCTACTTCGTTGACGAGAAAGTGGGCCTTTTTAAGTTAATTTTTAATTTTTATTAGTCAACCTTTTGTTACAATAAAAGTTACCTCTCCTATACCATTTATCTCGGTTCGGCGCACTCTGCGAACGCCAAGTGAAAGGTGAAGAAGCAAATCTTCGTCGATTTTGTTCTGTTGAAGAACTCATTCTCAGTAGTATTTTAATATTCCAAAAAAATTATTTTTTGGGGGAAATTCTTAAAAAATGTAAATAATTTCAGACTGTGACTAAGGAAAGATTTTTACAAAAAATCGTCATTTAAAATCTGTAAATTACTTTTAAAGGAGTTGAAAGTAAAAAAGCAAAGAAATTCAAATTATTTTATATAAAAATTGTTTTTGACATTTTAATGCCGAAAATAAAAATTAAAAAGTTTTTTTAATGTTTGTCCCTTAAAGTTATTTGTTTAGACAAAAATTTCATTTAAGGGCCATTAACGATAAGTAAAATGAATTAATGGGCATATTCTGGAATTTTTTTCTTTTAAGTTTCTTTTCTCCTTTAACTTCAATTAACCACGTGGAAAACAAAATTTAAATAAAACATTAAATGCCCTCTTCTTCTTAGTTAATCAACAAAAAAAACTTTTTTATGGTTTATCGGATCTAAACTAAAGTAGCTAAAGTCACGAATAAGGCATATTTAATGAACTAGCAGAAGAAAAACCTTCGTCGTTCCTCTATTAGCAAAAATCATTACAGCTATCTATCATAAATACCTGTAACTTAATTTGAACTCAATTTTAATTTCATTAATAATTTTTAGCTATAAAATGAAAAAAAGAAAAAAATTGATAAACATTTAAACATTGTATTGCTGAAATCGATTAGAGATGAAAATGAAAATAATCAGGGACCACCTCAACAATTTCCCAATTTTGTAAACAAATTTAATAATCTGTTCGCATAAAATACATATGTACATATATTATATGCATAATCAATGAAGTCCAATTTTAACTCAAAGTTCGAGGCTTAAACCGTTGAAATTATAACCAAACAAAAGCCAAATATCTTAAAAGTGTATTTACATAATTCTGGTAAAATACGGGCTTTCGTCTAGGTATGAAATTAAATTTAATCCCCCAAATTAACAAGTTTAATTAATTATATTGACAAAATTTCCCAATATTATTAAATATTTCCCCCCAATAACAAAATTTAAACCAAAATATTTTATCTTAAATTGCATAAACAATTAAATGATAGCTAAAATAAAAGCATCAAAAATCAAAAACTAAATAAATATGTCAGAAATTCTGAGATGAAAAAAGAAACATTTTAAAATGATGGAAAAATAACTGTTTGTATTAATTAGGAAATGGAACAAAAATATTATAATTTTTGTTGGGACTTAAAGAGGTTTATATAATTAAAAAGTTCAAAAAGTAAGAAAAGTAAATTCCAGGAAAATATTCTCAGATTCCAAAATTTGTTTTACCAATTCTTTTTCCTCCTCTATCAGTACTGTGCAGTTGGCCTTTAATAAATCGTTTTAAATTTTTAACCAAAAAATTAGGTAATAATTACACGTTTATGGGCCTAATTTCTCCTTCCTTTCTTATTTTAGGAAAAAATAGTAGTGAAAATTAACACCAGGAAAAATATGTAGAGGAATTGAAAGAAACAAAATATGAAGACCCACAAGTGACTATTACTGAAATTTTTAAAATCTTTTTTACCAATTGTAATCAACAGGTTTGACATCTTGTGCAGCTCCACCACCATACCCAGCAGCAGCAGAAGCGCCGTACCCAGCACCAGCAGCTCCCCCATACCCGGCACCGCCATATCCATAATAGTCACTGCCATATTGTCCATACTGACCCTGTAACGAAAAATAGTTACTACAGCACGTGGAGCTACATGTTATTGAATGGCCTAAATGACTTCTTGAAACCTTTCTATTGTACTCTCTCGTTGTACAGAAGGAAACAAAAAACTCCAAAATTATAACAGTTTTTTAAAATGTAAATTCGTATAGGTTTCAAGAATGAAGGCAAGTTCGGGCACAACTGGTATGTATTAAAAAACCGATACATATTGCTGAGATGGCGCTGAAAGCTCCGAACCACCACCAGCTGCAGCACCACCAGCACGTGGTAGTGCTCCTCCTTTCCCGCCAATGCTGTTATAATTCACATGAGACGGAATTTTGGCGTTAACGGTTGGAAATAGTTCAATATATCTACAAAAACACATTGATAAATTTGGAAAAAATTTATATACCGAGATCCAATGCTCTCGCGATCTTTGCTTAAAGCTTGGCGAGCATCTGCCGGTGTTTGAAATTCAACAATACCATCACCACTTGACCGGCCATCAGGCATCGCTCCAATCTTTAGAAGTATTTTATTTAGAATTATTTTACAACTAAAAATATTATAAAAACCTGTATGTCAACAAGAACTAAAGGTGCAAAAAATCGTTCAAGCTCCGCAGCAGTAATTCGGAATGGAATACCACGCATATAAACCTGCAAAAAATATTTGAATTTTTTCGAAAAAATGTATAAAAATACTTTAGTAGGCCCAACAATACTATCTTGATAACCACCATATCCAGCACCGCCCCCATAACCTCCACCACCATAACCATCATCATATCCACCCCGATAATCACCGCCACCTCGATTGCCTCGCCCACCATGACGACCTCCTCCTCCTCCCCCTCCACCGCCATAACCGTAACCTCCACCATAGTTGGGATATGGTGAATAGCGATTAGAAGGAGCATCTAAAATAAGAATTATTGAGAACTGAATAGTAACGCTGATTTTCAGTTTCTTTTTTGGTCCCTAGTAAAAAATATGGGAAATTCATTTATTCCGACCATCGATAACTTTTACAAACATCTCGAAATAGTGGAGACCATGACTTGACCCCAAACTGAAAAACCCAAAAGAAAAGGCTTGAGTCAGGACCAAACGTCATTATTAGACGACTTTACTGAATATAATAAAAATACCATTATATCCTCTTCCATATGGGCGTCCGCCTCCACCACGTTGTTCATAACCAGAACTAAAAAGTATTTTTTAATGGAATAACTCATTCAAAATCACGAAACGTTTTTTTTGTCATATTAAAATACAAAACAAAACCCATACCCAAATGAATATCCACCACCATAATGATCACCGGGACCAGGTCCATAACCATATCCGCCTCCGCCATAGCCATATCCACCACCATATCCAGGCCCCCAATCTGGAGTAGACTGTGCTAGAGCTTTCAAAGGGACAATATTGTTTTGTGAACGCAATTTAAAAGCTTCAAACGCGGCTCCATCACTTTTGAATATTTCCAAGTATCTAAAAATTTTAAATTATAGCAATGTAGTATCAAATTAATATAGAAAAGATAAGAAACATCAGAGAATATAGGAAAGTTGGTAAGAAAATAAAATAAATTCCTACCAAAGAGTCTTCAATTTTTTTAAATTTACTTTTTTTTTATTTTAGATACAAGTTGAGTTCAATTAAAATTGAATCATTCTCTATCTAATAAAATAATTTAGACATTGATACCAAAATGATCAGTGTCTATAGCTGGATAAATAAAAAAGATGTATTGATTTCAGTTGGCAACCTTGATTAGATTCAAGAAAAATCAAAGTTAGAATCCAAATCAAGTGAATAAAAATAGAAAATAGACTCCGATATTCCAGGAAAGAATGAAACAATTTAAGAAAAAAAGAGCAGCTAACCGACAAAAACATCAAAAATTATTGATCCATACCTTGTCCCCATATGTTGCCCATTAAGTTGCAAAGCCCGTTCTGCCTCTTCGGAGGCGCCGAATTTCACAAACCCCTCTCCCGTTGGTCGCCCCTCTAGCCCGGGTTCCTTCCCAAAGACAACTTCCTCCACTGTCAACCCTGAGCAAAAACAATTTTTCTTTAACTAAATATTTTGAGAACCGTATTCACACTAAATGCAATAAAAGACTTATTGTTAGACAACCCCTTTATTCTACAATTATGTTAATGTAGAAAGAAAATATTAATTTTTAATCAAAATTTTTGATAGAGTTAAATTAAACACGTTTTTTGTTTGAAGAAATCATTTCCATCAAAAACATTTTATAAAAATATAACTGAAGAACATTTTCTGACTACATTGACATAATAAAAAAGAATTCGTAGTAAAAACCAATAAGTACCAAAAATAATTTGCAATTAGTGAAAATACGGTCGAAGCACGAAAATTTTTAACACAAGAATAAAAATTTTCACACTCATAGACCATTACAACCAAACCAATTTAAACTCTTAGGGTGGTCTGGTAAGCCCAAAGAGAAACATTTCATAGAACTCAAAAATCAAACCTTGAAAGAATTGCTGGACTTGGTCTTTTGTGCAAGTATAAGGGAGTCCACGAACACGTACAAAACCTTTAGTTGCCATAGTGCGTTTCATATGTAAACGTTTCATCAGTTGCTCCATTTCAATATCGCTTACTTGGAAAACTTAAAAAGAATTTAATTTCCAAAAAACGAATAAAATATTTCAAAAACCTTCAATATAACGGCTGCCAATTGTTTGACGATCTTTAGATTGAGCATCAGAAGCCTCTTGTCGAGTTCCAAATTGCACATAACACTCACCAGTAGGCTTTCCATCAATGCTACTTGTGAAACTAACTTCAACAACATTCCAATCTAAAAAATTTTATAAAAAAATAAAGTAAATCTCCAATTTTAAACCTTCAAAAAATTTTCTAACGTCACTCTCCGATGCAGAATAGGGAAGTCCACGACAACGAAGGTAACAAGCAGCATCTTAACAATAAAAAAGAGGTTAATAAAAAAGAACAAAAAAAAATATTATTTTTTTAGAATCAAGCCTTGGTTTTGTTGTGGTTGTTGATAGGAGGAATATTCAGTTACCGAATAGTCATCGTTTAATTCACCTTTTTGTGAAAACTTTTGCAATTCATCCGATGTTTCCCCATTAGACGGTGCAGTGCCGTCAGTGGTTTCTGTCATAGTTCCGTTCATTGGGAGTTTAAAGCAAATTTCAACAATACAATTCACAAATTAAACAAGATAAAATCTAAATGCGATAAATTAAGTAAGAAAATCAAATAAAAAATCAATTTCTAAAAATTTTGTCTGATTGTCACAATCGATTTTATTTTACTGTTACAGTACTAATAAAGACAATCGTTTTAATAAACTGTTTTGAAATATAAATATTTTAGGCAACTATTTCATCACCACAGTAAGTTCTATACTAGTGATCGGATTTTCCAAAATATTTATGATGAATTGAGCTAAGATCCTTAATGATTTTTTTTAAATCTTTTATTTACGGTGAGAGTTATTGTCACCTATTTAAACCAGAGTTGCGTTCAAGAAAGTGTTAAGTGTAAGTACAGCTTAACTCCGTCAAACTTTTGGAACTCTTCAAAATCAAAACCGACAAAATTTTAGAACCGTTAGCAGCCGGAGCTGAGTAACCGTTTTTACTAAATTCTTTAACACACACACCATTATAACATTATATATAGGTTTTATTTACAATACAAACAAAAACAAGGTAATAATACATATGTACAACAATAGGCAAATTATTATGGAACGAGGATAATCGAATTATTATCACATTTACTATCCAACAGCATGTTCCTATCCAATCGGCTGATGATCATTCCTCCTCTTTGCTACTTATTCCGCGATCAACGGCACGTTCAGTTTGAACTCCGACGAACTTCCAGGAGGAAACAGCGCCTTTGCTTCAGTAGCATCTGCTGGAGCAGGAATGAAGTGAACTTCCAGACGACCATCAGCTTTCGGAGGGCCTTCCTGAAGAAACAAAAATTTATTTTATATGATCTTTTGCCTTCTTTCACCGTTCGACGCACAAGAACCGCAGCATTACCGGACGCGTCGACAAAACCGAATACGGGGTTGACACGGTAATGATCGTTGTCGGTGCACTTGACCTTGAAGGCATAGCGACCCTGTAAAAATTGAGATGGTTAAACTACATTAGAAGCCCTAAACACTAAATAAAATGATGCATACCTCAGCGCTGCTGTTCTTCAGCTGTAGCGTGATTTCACCTCCTGCAGCGGGCACCTGAATTGACTCCGGATCGAGCGATACTGCCATCCTTGAAGAGATGTTGTCGATCGTTGAAGTGTAGAGTAGAGCAACTGTAAAACCCGGAGATGGAGAGCGCTTTTATATGTACTTAGAGGAAGTTACAAAAAGCTTAATTGGACAAAAAGCTTAACTCCGTCAAACTTTTGGAACTCCCAAACTCAAAACCGACAAAATTTTAGAACCGTTAGCAGCCGTTTTTACTAAATTCTTTCACACACACCATTATAACTTTATATACAGGTTTTATTTACAATACAAACAAAAACAAGGTAATAATACATATGTACAACAATAGGCAAATTATTATGGAACGAGGATAATCGAATTATTATCACATTTACTATCCAACAGCATGTTCCTATCCAATCGGCTGATGATCATTCCTCCTCTTTGCTACTTATTCTGCGATCAACGGCACGTTCAGTTTGAACTCCGACGAACTTCCAGGAGGAAACAGCGCCTTTGCTTCAGTAGCATCTGCTGGAGCAGGAATGAAGTGAACTTCCAGACGACCATCAGCTTTCGGAGGGCCTTCCTGAAGAAACAAAAATTTATTTTATATGATCTTTTGCCTTCTTTCACCGTTCGACGCACAAGAACCGCAGCATTACCGGACGCGTCGACAAAACCGAATACGGGGTTGACACGGTAATGATCGTTGTCGGTGCACTTGACCTTGAAGGCATAGCGACCCTGTAAAAATCGAGATGGTTAAACTACATTAGAAGCCCTAAACACTAAATAAAATGATGCATACCTCAGCGCTGCTGTTCTTCAGCTGTAGCGTGATTTCACCTCCTGCAGCGGGCACCTGAATTGACTCCGGATCGAGCGATACTGCCATCCTTGAAGAGATGTTGTCGATCGTTGAAGTGTAGAGTAGAGCAACTGTAAAACCCGGAGGTGGAGAGCGATTTTATACTAGATGCACGACGGTCATTCCAAAACACCGAAATATAAAGTAACTTATAACAACATCAATGAATAATTCGACTCCGAAGAACTTCCAAGAGAGAATTTTACTAACCGCCACGCTTAGCATTTTGAAATATAGCATCGAACTTGACGGGTAGAATAGAGCAATCTCAAAGCTGTTAGTAGGTAATCGGGGTTGCCTTAATATCAAGTACATAGGAAGAATAAATGGCTACCAACTTAATATTTTGATAATTCCTTAACTTTATAAAATAATCAAAAACGTCTCGTTATTCAAATTTATGATAGCATTTAACTCTTGACAAAAAATCAAAGTTTTTTTGGATCATTAATGACGTACAGATTAAATGAGAATTATGTATTGATAAAAAGTATTAATCAAAAATTTTGTAGTTTACACTCATTTTTTAAAATACGTCTTTCATCCAAATACAAGGTGTGTTCTACATAGGAGAGAGAAATGTGCAAAGCTGCCGCTGTAGATCAAAATAGTTATATGCGATTTTATGGAGTGATAGGAAAAGGCAATCAGAGAAATAACCAAAAGACTAAAACACGATAAATTATCCCTTGCATAAAAAAGAATGGGGTACTTTTATGTTATCTCCCAACATTTAGTTTTCTTCTTTCAGCAGAAAAGGAGCCCCGGCTGTTTAGAACCTATGGTCCAGTATTGTGTGTATCATAACTTTACTTGATTAGAGCTCTCGTTTCCAAAAAATTTTATGATAAAACAATGAACTTATTGCAGATAGTCGTGGTACACACACCCAACGTTGGCATTAGTTCTAATTACAACATCTGGCCACTTACGACGTGGACTTACAGTGGAAAGTACTTTTTTGGAAAAGGAAGGTCAGGAAAACTAAATGGTAGAGAATAACATAAAAGTACAGAGAATGAAATTTAGATCCATTATTAAAAATGTTCAAGTCTTTTGATACTCTGAAAAAATATATGGGAGATGAAGGTTAAGCAAATAACGACAAATTTTAATCTCACTGCGGAACCATAACCGAATGAGACTTATTTTTAAGCGTTTTTTCGAAAAAAAAATTAAATTTTAATCAAGTCAAAGATTTTTTAGGATTAAAAAAGTTTCATGATTTCTTTCGGTTAAGGTTTTTGATCTTTGATATTTTCTTAAAAGAGAAGCATTTTTTATTCTTTTTACGATGAACAAACGGTTGCCGAGACTATATTCATTGCTGTGGCTGTACTGACGCTCCTGCTCCGTCTGTTTGGTTAGTAACACTCGTGTTTGGATTGTTCATTGTAGCCTTTTGTTTAAGAAGAGTCCAATCGAAGGTATAGTCATACTTAAAATTTTAATTTATTTAATATTAGATAACTTCTTACAAATTGGTGAACGGATCTTAACAAGAATGTATAGAAGGGAAATGTGAAAAAATGAAAATGACAGGTGTAAAACCGAGAGCCGAACCGAAAAATCATCGATTCAGTTTCAACTCTATACCCCCATGCCAGAATATAAAGAAACCAGCGGCATTATTATCCTGGTGACAAAAATATTTACAATTCAGAAGCCTAAATTTTGCTCAACCACTTAACTAATTTGATCACGAGTAAGTAATCATTACTGGTATTACGCCCACCTCTAGAGCCTTGAAAAATAAAAGAAACCTGATGATTCAGTGTGCGAAAGAGAATGCGAAATAGCTGGCGCAAATACATATAATCAGGCGCCTCGTCAAAACGCAACCCGCGACAGTAGTTCAAATACATAGAAAACTCAGAAGGGAAGCCCTTACATAGAATTTCCACTGGTGTAGACATTTTCTTTAAAAAAGAAATTTTAGCAAACAATAGAAATTGAATGTTGCTTATGGGAATAAATTTCTTAAAAATTTCAATAAATTTTCATTTGGTTCCAGAAAAGTTAAAAATAATTAGGTATTTAATAAAAGTTTTTAATGAACATATAACACACCTTTATAAATTTAAAAAATCCCCAAAATTTAAAAATACCTTTTCGCTTATTTTCTCATACTTCTGCTTCTTATTGGCTGCCTTCAATCCTTGCCAGCTGTTAAGAAAAAAGATAAAATATTAGTGTGAAAATTAAAAAAAGCCAAATATTCTTACGGCAAATTCCCACGATTGAAATACATAAGCACATAACCCAAAGACTCCATATCATCACGACGCGACTGTTCAATACCTTAAAAGAAGTAAACACATTCCCCACCCAATTGTGATTCTTTCCCAATAATTCAATCACAAACCCATATGAGCATTAATAGACGCATAACGAGCAGTTCCGGTGAGGTTTTTATTATCACGAAAAGGGATATGAATTCGAGTGCGCGAGTCACGATATTTCTTCGCAAGCCCAAAATCAATAATGAAGAGTTTGTTGCAATGACGTCCAATTCCCATCAAAAAATTGTCTGGCTTAATGTCCTGAAAGAGAGGAAAGTTTATAAAATGAATTGAAAAAAATACTCGATGAATGAAGTTTTTGACATGCATATACTCAATTCGACCAATCATTTGATCGGCCAACATTAAAACTGTCTGAAATAAAATGTTACAAAACTATTCCCCTTTTTATTAAAAAACCTTCATAGTGAAACGTCGACTGCAAAAGTTGAAAAGATCTTCAAGTGAAGGTCCCAACAAGTCCATCACAAGACAATGGTAATCCCGTTCGATTCCATAAAAACGAATATGTGGAATACCAACACCTCCTTGTAAAATCTTGTAGACTTTGCTTTCATAAAGTAATTGCGGATGACGAGCCTAAATTAAAAATAAAAATTAACTTCAAACAAGTTAAAAAAGTATTAACTGGAAATTTTAATAAAAAGTCAAGATTAATCAGAAAGTAACAATTAAATAAGGAAACGAGAATTGTGAGAAGCGTCACATTCTCATTTCCGATTATCACGAAAAACTGTTCGAATAACGATTCCGAACATGGCAAGAGGCTTGGACTTAAAGAAATAATGTGGAGGCCAAAGCACTAAATGATGAAACAATTACTTTAAAATAATCATTTTTGACTGATTTTTGCCAGAGGCAAAACACAAAAAAAGTAGGGAGAAATAAAAATTAGAAGCATTGAAAGTCCAAAATACCCCCCAAACAAACCTTCACTGATTCCAACTTAACAGCAACCTCCTCACCATTTTGTATGTTTATTGCAAGATAAATGTCACCAAAAGAACCACTCCCAATCTTCCTTTTAAGTTTATATTTAATTCCAACGATAAATTCCTTTAAAAAAACAAAATTTGAGGAAATTTTTAATAAAAACATACTTTGCTACTATTTTGAGAAACAACTGCAGCCATTTATTTTAGACGGGGATTTATTGAAAGTAAAAGAGTCTTTTAGTATATAAGTTGCGCAAAAGAAATTTTAAAAAATATTTTGATGCGCCAAGCTAATACTTTAAAATTTATATATTAGATAAAAGCTAAAAAATTATAAAATAAAAGAAACGATTAATTTCAAGAAAAAATCAATAAAATCAAATAAATGGAATATTTTCTAAATCGATGGAATATTTTCTAATAAAAACATAGATTGCATCTATTTAGACCTTAGAAAAGCTTTTGATTCTATCCCACATGACTTACTTTTATATAAACTCTATAAAATTGGTGTTAGGGGTAAAATATACAATTGGATTAAAGAATTTTTAACAAATAGAAAATACCGTGTAAAAATTAATGATAGTTTTTCATCTTATTACAGTGCACCTTTGGGTGTACCACAAGGCTCTGTCCTTGGACCCTTATTATTTATCATTTATATAAACGATCTTCCAGATATTATTCCAAAAGGCATATCTGTTAAATTATTTGCTGATGATATTAAGATATATTTAATTCATGATTCATTACTAACTGAAACGATCACTAATATTGAACTTTGGTGCAATCAATGGGGTATTAACATTTCCTCAGATAAATCTTATGTTCTCTATCTTGGTAAAAATAACCAAATGCACAAATATAAAATTGGAGATAATATTATTATGGGTTTAGATTCTATAAGAGATTTAGGAATTATAATTGATAATAAATTATCCTTTCAAAAACATTTTGACACTATTGTTCGAAATGCTTATTATCGTATGAAAATTCTATTTAAAACTATCAGATCTAGGAGCATTAGAACTTGGACATTAGTGTATAAATCTTATATCAGACCCATACTTGAATATGCACCTGAAATTTGGAACCCTCATTTCAAAAAAGATATAATACAAATTGAAAAATGCCAAAAATTCTTTACATCTATTGCTCTCAAAAAATGTATGTTACCTAAAATTCCTTATCCTGAAAGACTTCAACTTTTTGGATTGCAATCTCTTAATACCCGCAGAAAAATTTATGACCTCGTAACTGCATTTAAAATTATTAAAGGTTTTACCCATTTAGATCCTACTCACCTATACCGATTTTCCACTCATCCATCTCATAAGCAATTTAATAGACTTATGTTTAAATGCAGATCCTCAAAAAACGCTCATTCCTTTGTTAATAGAAGCTCTTCACTATGGAATACTCTAGATAAAGTTACATTAAACTCCCACTCAATATTGTCCTTTAAACACAGAATTACTCAGCTATTTATAAACGAAATATAAAAAAAATATAGACTATAAAAATAAAAAATATGGTAATTTCCCCAAAAAAAAAAACATTTACATAAAAAATTTCTACATAAAAATCTAATAACTTAAATTAAATTTTATGCTTACTACACTAAATATCTATACATGTGTGGCTTCCCCAATACTCAATATAGTTAATTTTTTTATACTAAATTCTAACTGTCAAATAATTAGAAAAAAATTATTACTTTTACAAATTATTATTATTTTTTACTATTAAACACACACCAATTTTTTTCTATTATTTTACAGTTGGAAAGACCTATCACAATATGTTTTTTTATTTATTTTTTATTATTTACAATTTATGTTTTGTTTTTATACATATCCTTTGACCTCCCATTTATGACTTTTTTTTTGACTTAAACTTTATTTAAATTTATCCGACAACGATGTTAGTGGATTCCCTTTCGTTGTATATTTTTAATTTTTGAATAAATAAACAAAAACTTTAAATCATTCTCAAAATTAAAGAATAAAAAATGTCTATGTAAAAACGTCTACTATATTGCCAATCTAGTTATCAATTAATTTCAAAAATGAAAAATATCATACAGACAACCCACGATAATTTATGTTTCACAGTGGTTCAAATCCGTTAACAGACAGCTCATAGCAAACAGAAAAAAAGAATAAATGGTCAATAAATGGGAAAATTATATAATGGTCAGAAATGGAAAACTAAAAGGTCAAAAGGGAAAGAGTATATTTATTAATTAATTAAGTCAGAGCATGCTAATTTTGGTGTTACTGACTCATTGTCAACTCGGCTTTGTTTATTTTTATAATTTTGTCAAAACTTGAATCCTCTTCCTTGCTTCCCAAGTGTCCACTCCGCTGTTTACTGTTCAAGTGTTCATTGTCTATATGTCCTGGAGCCGAAAAACAGGCTAAATGGACGAAATGTAAATTGGCATTTTGTCTGAGCACATACATGCACAATTCGTCCCAACCCCAATTCTTCCCAATTCAAAATGTCCAATAGAGTAAAAATGTTCATTTATGTATCTCAACTAAAAGGAGGGAAAATCTTGATTTGGTAATTTTGAACTTTGTTAGTTTTTTTATTCTTTCCCAATTAGTTGCATAATGGTTAGACCTTTTTCCCTCCTCAATTCCACTCCCTCCTCAATTCCGCTCTATGTGTGAGTCTTCGGCTTCTGCAATGTACCGTATAACCTGTTTTAATTGCCCTCCCTCATATGCATAATTACCCCACTTCCATTAATTACCCCATCCAGCGATAGATTGAAACAATAATTACCCCCAAACAAATGCCCTAAACAACGTTCAAACTTCGAACCTCGTATAATTACTCCCCCCCCCCCCTCGATTAATTTCTCCCTCCACCGGATTAAAAGATATATGGTATGCGCTTCTTTAATTTTTAGTAGTCTTCGTCTTCATGCCCTTCTCAGATTTCGACTTTTTTCTTGTTTTTTCATCATGTTTCGCTCTTAAGAGAATAATTATATTTAATTTTGATACGCAAAATCATTTTTAGGTCAAGTTTGCACATTTTTGAATTAAATTAAGGATGATAAACTTTTGGCCCAATACTTTTGTCAACCAAATATTACTTACTCACAGGGTCATAAATTCGGCTCTACTCCAGTTATGCGTCCAATCGACTTTTATGCGTCCAATGAAAGTTTATGCGTCCAATAAAAAGAAAATTGGATTTTTCATGGTATTGCACAGTTGGGGTATGGGTCCACATCATTTCTTCATGTTCGGGACCTACGTCCACTGGGTCTGGGACCATTCCTTACTCTATACCTCGAAATTTTTTAAAGTTACAGCCAATTT
The DNA here is from genome assembly GCA_963681835.1 of Meloidogyne enterolobii. NCBI lineage: Eukaryota > Metazoa > Nematoda > Chromadorea > Rhabditida > Meloidogynidae > Meloidogyne > Meloidogyne enterolobii. The sequence continues at coordinate 3,210,207 of CAVMJV010000007.1, forward strand.
TTTAAAATTTCAGAAAAACGATTATAACTTTCAGAAATTTCGAGGGGTCGGGTAAGGAATGGTCCCAGACCCAGTGGACGTAGGTCCCGAACATGAAGAAATGCTTTGGACCCATACCTCAACTGTGCAATACCAAGAAAAATCCAATTTTCTTTTTATTGGACGCATAAACTTTCATTGGACGCATAAAAGTCGATTGGACGCATAAACTGGAGTAGAGCCATAAATTCTTATATGTATCAGAATGTTAGACTTTACTTTTCTCAAAAGATATAAAATTGAATTGTCTATTTATAAAATCAAACTTAACAATCCAGAAAGTAAACAAAAAAAGTTGAGGGCAAAAATACTACATATTTATACATATATTTACTTGGTGCAATAATTTCAAGCGCGAGTGTGCAATTTCTCCGTTTTTACAAATTTTTCTATTTTAATTTTTAAATTTTCTTTTAAAAATCATACATCACAACTATTTCTGCAAATAAATAAAATATATTTTTGGAGAATAAACCATGCGTGGGCAAATAGCTAGAGGCATTTCCTCCTCTAATTAATAATTATAAATATCTAAAAATAGATTTTTCTTTTTTTTAAATCATTAATTTTTTTTAATTTGTTTTGCGAAAGAATTCCTTTTGGAGTTGTTTATGCTTTATTTATTTTTATTTGGGTGCAATACACTGCGGTGCAAAAGTTTATCTACACCTACCGAAAACTTTTTTAGAACGATATATCTCGGGGAAATTTCGTTTTCATGAAATGATTTTTTTCACAATTATTAAGTGGAACGTGCTCTTTCTAATAAGCCCTTGTGTTAAAAATAAGCACCAGAACTTTTTATGATATGCTTCTTTTTCTCAAACTAATTCGTTTTTTGTCGGTGCAAAAGTTTATCTACACTTTGCAAAAATTGGATTTTTAGAAAAATAAATGACAGAAAAAATACCAAAAAAATTCTGTGGACATTTCCATTGATACTGAGTTAAAAATAAAAAAGAACGAAGTCCGTAACAGTTTTCATCATCGAGATCTCAAATCACAGAGAACAACGGGAAATCGGGGTACAGTACTTTAAAAAATATTTTAACCCCCCAGGGCTTATATAAAAATTTTCTTTTGAGCTCATTAGAAAGCCCATAAAATTTACTATAAGATAGCCCAGGCTCAATTTTTTCGATAAAAAACTTCTTGAGATAAGGGTCGATTAATTTAATAAGTTATTATTTTTGATAAAAATCTCCAAAAATACCCCATAAAATGCTCATTTTTAATTTCACATTAAGTAACCCACACTTAAATACTATACAGATTTTTTTACAAAGACGAGACCAATGGTATTTTGTAGCAAATTTCATGGGCTTTCAAATCAGCCTAAAAGAAAATTTTTATATAAGCCCTGGGGGGTTAAAATAATTTTTAAAGTACTGTAACCCCATTTCCCGTTGATTTCCGAGATTTGAGATCTCGATGAAAAAATTAGTCAAAAACTTAGTTCTTTTTAATTTTTAACTCAGTATCAATGGAAATGCCCACAGAATTTTTTTTGTATTTTTTCTGCTATTTATTTTCCCAAAAATCCAATTTTTGCAAAGTGTAGATAAACTTTTGCACCGAAAAAAATTGAAGCAGTTTCGGAAACTGGTGTATATTTTAATAAGTATTGGGGGTTATTTTTAAAACTTTGGCTTATTAGAAAGAGCACTTTTTACTTAATAATAATAAAAATAATCCATGTCATCTAAACGAATTCTTCACGAGATATACTGTTTTAAATAAATTTTCAGTGAGTGTAGATAAACTTTTGCACCGCAGTGTAGCTCCCCAAAATTCCTCTACAAATTTATTTTTGATTATAATCAATGATTATATATTTTTAAATAACTCTTGGAGATAAAAAATGGGGGAATTAAAAAAGTAGATCAAATTGAAATGTATACAATAATAGTATAATATAGTGAGGTACCCTAGTAGAAACAAAAAAATTATAACTTCTTTTTTAAACAAAAATACATTCAGTTCTCAATTTTACAATTTTGTAATTTTAAGTTTAAATCAATAATGAGTTGCCATTTAAGATAAGATGGCAATCAGACTTTTTTAAAGTTTGATTGGCCACTACTAAGCCTGTATTAAATAGCCCGGATCTACTGAAGACTCTCATGGTGGGCCTTGTTGGGGTAGCTACACCAAATGATGGATATATGTACTTGTTCCTAAATACACCTTTTGGCCCTAATATTAATTTTTTAAATTTTTTAAATTATTTTTATTAAAAAATATTAATCTCTTGTATGAAATTAAAAAATTAATTATTATTTGCAGTTAAAAGAATGCGGACTTTTAACCCTTTTTTGGGTCAATAACCCCCTCCTCTTAAAAAAATATTAAAAAATCTAAAAATAGTAAATTAAATTAATTAATCGGCGAAGGTGTTGGTTGTGATTTGTAGATATATAAATAAATAAATATTTTGTTTACATAAATAGATGATTTGTATTGGAGGTTATTTTTGTGAAAAACAGCCAAAAATTATTATTTTAATGACGTAAATTATTTATTTTTAAATATTTTTGAAATATTTTATTTTTTTTATAAACTACATACTTGTTTAATATCTTTATTAAATAAGGCTGTTTTAAAATAAAAATTGTTTCTAATTTTCTCTGCAGTTTCTAGAGCTGTCCGAGACTCTTGGTCTTGGTCTTGGAACCAAGACTTTTCTTGGTTTTTTTTCGGTCTTGGTCTTGGTCTTGGTCTTGGAGTGTTTGTCTTGGTCTTGTCTTGGTTTTATTTTTTGGTCTTGGTTTTTTGGCCTTTTTGGACCTGGTGCTTGGCCATCCAAAATCCTCAAAATTTTCGCCTGCGGCGCAGAAAATGGAAGAAATCTGGCTTGTTGAGTCCCAAAATTCAAAAAATTTTCGCCTGCGGCGCTGAAAAAGTGAATTTTTTTGGCATACGGCCTTCCAAAATTCTCAAAATTTTTGCCTACGGCGCAGGAAAAGGAAGATTTATGGCTTCTCGGCCTTCATACTTCCCAGAGTTTTCGCCTGCGGCGCTGGAAACTCGCAATCCACAATTGCGTGCAGCCCTGGGATGGATAAAGCAGCAACGCTCACTCAATCACCCAAGTCCCCCAACTTCATAATATTCCTGTTGATCCCTCTTAATCCAAGTAAATTCCCCTTTAAACCTCGATATCCTCTTTAATCCAAGGGCGTAGCCAGGGGGTCGATTTCGACGGAGGGGGGGGGGTGCTAACTTGGGTATCGCCAAAATTTTGGCTTTACCTTGGCGTTCCAGACGCAAGATCCCCCGTCATCCTTCATAATTCACTAAATCCCACGGTTATCCCTCTTAATCTTTTGATATCACTAATATCCCGTTAATCCACGCAAATCAGCTGAAATAATAACCTATTTTATTGATTTTCCACACGAATAAATTCCCCGAAATTCTTTGAATTTCGCATAAATTTTTCGAAATTATAGATAATTGTGCTGAAGTTGACTGTGATCGTATCAAAATAACAAAAAATAAACCAAAAATTTGACCTATGGGATTTAAAAATTTGGTCTTGATTTTTGGTCTTGAGTCTTGGAGTTTTGGTCTTGGTCTTGAGTCTTGGTCTTGGAAAAATTTTTGTCTTGGGTCTTGAGTCTTGAGTCTTGGAAAAATTTCGGTCTCGGACAGCTCTAGCAGTTTCCCTCTTCTTATTTACTATAATATACATAAGTGTGTACTAACACTAAGTAGAGTTGTATATTGTATAGAGTATATTGTACTAGAGTTGTACCCCGAACTCCGTACCCCGACACACCCGCCCTCGAGCGTTCTGGGTACAACCCTAACCTATACCTAATTCTTAATTTAAAAAATTTCCAGCACCCAAGAAGTATCTTATACTATTTATTTCCGTCTTTATTTTTTATTTACAGCTTTATCATTTTTTATATTAAGTACTTTTAGTACTTGTATTGCACCTAAAATTAAATGTAAAAAATAATATTTGATAAAAATCAAAATAACCGCGCAGATTCCTTTCTATTAAAAAGCACTCTTTTTTATTTACATTCTTGTCAGCGTACTTTTACCCTAAAGGTTTTAAATATTTTTTTATCACACAAAAACCAGAAAGAAAATAATTAAATATATATTTTTTATTTTAGACAAAAGAAAAATTCCTTTGAAAAATGCTTCGCTTTAAATTAATTAAGTAGTAGAACCAAATAAAAGAAGTAAATAATGCTAAAAATAAATATTTTTAAATTATAAAATAAAAAATCTCAATCATTATTTTTACAAACTTTTTAAACTAAAATATAAACAATAATTTTTATTTATTGTCCATATTTTTTTAATTTTGTTGGGATGCCTCCATTTATCGATGCCTCCATTTTCAGCCCCAACAGTTTATAAAATTAAGAGTCATCCACCTGTATTGAAAAAATGACTCAAAAATTTTTTGGAAACAAAATTAATCTTTTAACAACCTAGTTTATTAATAAAATTGTATTTGCTTGATCTCGCGTGAGGGAAAAGTTTACGGAAGTAAAAAAATCATTAAAAATCGCATCAATTTTTTGTTTATTTTCTTTTTTAACTTTTTTTTAATTAAAAAATATTTTCTTTTTTATTTTATTATTTATTTTTTCTTTGTTTTTTTGTCACAATATAAAACAAAAAAATGCGAAAAATTATTTATATTTTTTAACAAAGCTTTAAATAAATAAAAAAATTCTTCTTTCCCTTTTTCGTTTAATTTAATTAATTTGGTTATACTTTTAATATTATTTTATTTCCATTTTAAGTACATACAAATTCTTTTTTAAAAAAACGCTTAAAATAGAAACAAAATTATTTCAAATTTTATAATTTTAAATAAAAATTTTAATTAATTATTTCCTTTTTGTTTAAATTAATTTTAAATTTTCTCTCATTTTTATTTAACGTTACAGTAGAGGGGGAGCGTTTAGGCGCGAGTCTATAAAATAGCCAAAACGATATTTCAATTGTTAGCTCTACTATGAAATTTTACTTTTGTTATTATTTACAAATTTCAGTCAAATCTCACAATTAAATCACACTTTAAACACCTTGAATGGGAGTATTGCGAGATAGCTCGCCCACTTAGTGACCAGCCAAAATTATAAAAATATATCTTGAATTGAGGTGTAAGATATCTAGGGTAACACCCCGAGCTTTCGGGGGCGGGATCGGGGTTTGCCGGGGCAGAGCCTTCGGGGTTCAGGTCGGGATTTATGCCAAAAAATTCATCGGGGGTTGGGGTTTTGGGGGACGGGGTGCTACCCTAATAACATTCAGTGCAGTTGTATGGCTACGCCTAACTGTCCCTAACCTTTTTATTTATTTTGTGTTTATCGCCCACTCATTATTTTTTTCCAACTTCCTTATTAAAATACGTCATCAATCAGTTTGTCACATTTTTTACTTTTAAATTTTTGATTTTAATTTTCTCCAAATTTCAACTTTAATTATATCCTAAATTGCCTTTAACATAATCTATCCTTTAATTTAAAAAATATAAAGACGAGAACCCCACCCAAATAAATTTAAAAGGAATTTTAAATACAATCTTTTTTTACGAATGGCTAGACAATTTATTTTTTTTCTAATCAACAAAATATCTTTTTTTGGTATTTTTAATTGTGTACTTTAGGGGTATCACACACCTTTTTTGATTAAGAAAACATCACCAAACTAATATTTAAATATTATCTCATCTTTAGAGATTTACCCAAAATTAACTTCCACGATCTAAAATATGAGATATTCTCCTCTATTTATGATAAACCTCAATATGTATAAGCTAAGTACAAATTTTAATTAAAAAGGGATTCTCTAAAAATGGATATTTATTGAAGGTTAATTTAATTTTGATATTTAACGAAAAATTAAAAAAAACTAGTCAGACGATAGTATAAATTAATTTAAGTTTTTTAGGTCATTAGAAATATTAAATATTTAATTAAATTAAAATTCTTTTTTAATTTTAAATTTTGTTTTTCTGTCCTCCCACACATTTGTTTATATTTTTTATTTAAAATACCGTATTTCCTATATTAGAGCCCCAGCCTCTGTTAGAGCCCCACCCTCTAATACAGCCCCACTTTGGAGGTTAGTTGAAAAATAGAGCCCCACCCTCAATTAGAGCCCCACCCCAAATACAGCCCCACCTAAAAAATTTTGGAGGAAAAAATATCCAAATATAATAACTTTATAGATGTATTAAGAGAGTTAAGGAAAGAAAGAGGGATATCGATGATTCGTGATCATGGAGGAGGAGGGATCATGGGGATATACCAGTTCTAGTTCTGGAACTGCTTTTTGAATTTCTTCAGTTCCAGTTCTGGAACCTGTTCCAGAGCCTCGCCAAACAAAATCACTTCATATGCCTCCTATTACCCCTAGTCCAGAATATCCCTCTTAATCCCGCTAAATCTCTCAATATAAACATAATCCGCTTATATTCACCATAATCCCTTAAAATCCACTATTATATCTTTGATCCATCGATGTCAAATACTGGTCCCCTAATATTTCCCTTAACCCGTCCAAATCTACCAAAATTTCATAATTGATCTTACTCTCATTAAACTATTGCTACTATTTTGTTATTCATTGCTTATAAAATTTTAATTTTTGTGAAAAATCGAAAATTTCGATCCTCGTTCGATATTTTTCGGTTTTATCGACCACCCCTCCGGCCTAACTCTAGTTGCAATGGATATTTAATAAATGGGATTTTATCTCAAAAGAGGGTTGAAAAATAGAGCCCCACCCTCAATTAGAGCCCCACCCTTTAATACAGCCCCACCTTGGAGGATAGTTGAAAAATAGAGCCCCATGGGGCTCTAATATAGGAAATACGGTATGTACTTAAAAAAAACATATATTTTATGGACTATATTATTTATCTTTAAATAATTACGGGGAGGGCAATTGTTGATGGAAAAATCAGCCAAAAATTTTTGAAACAAAAAAGGAACTAAAACATCAAATAATTTTCCAAAAAAATATTTTTTGTTTTTCTTTTCTGAATTTCAAAAACAAAGAAGCAAAGACCGAGTGACGATTTAAAATACCTAAATATTTCTTTTTTTAAGTACATACCGTATTTCCTATATTAGAGCCCCATGGGGCTCTATTTTTCAACTATCCTCCAAGGTGGGGCTGTATTAAAGGGTGGGGCTCTAATTGAGGGTGGGGCTCTATTTTTCAACCCTCTTTTGAGATAAAATCCCATTTATTAAATATCCATTGCAACTAGAGTTAGGCCGGAGGGGTGGTCGATAAAACCGAAAAATATCGAACGAGGATCGAAATTTTCGATTTTTCACAAAAATTAAAATTTTATAAGCAATGAATAACAAAATAGTAGCAATAGTTTAATGAGAGTAAGATCAATTATGAAATTTTGGTAGATTTGGACGGGTTAAGGGAAATATTAGGGGACCAGTATTTGACATCGATGGATCAAAGATATAATAGTGGATTTTAAGGGATTATGGTGAATATAAGCGGATTATGTTTATATTGAGAGATTTAGCGGGATTAAGAGGGATATTCTGGACTAGGGGTAATAGGAGGCATATGAAGTGATTTTGTTTGGCGAGGCTCTGGAACAGGTTCCAGAACTGGAACTGAAGAAATTCAAAAAGCAGTTCCAGAACTAGAACTGGTATATCCCCATGATCCCTCCTCCTCCATGATCACGAATCATCGATATCCCTCTTTCTTTCCTTAACTCTCTTAATACATCTATAAAGTTATTATATTTGGATATTTTTTCCTCCAAAATTTTTTAGGTGGGGCTGTATTTGGGGTGGGGCTCTAATTGAGGGTGGGGCTCTATTTTTCAACTAACCTCCAAAGTGGGGCTGTATTAGAGGGTGGGGCTCTAACAGAGGCTGGGGCTCTAATATAGGAAATACGGTATTTTAAATAAAAAATATAAACAAATGTGTGGGAGGACAGAAAAACAAAATTTAAAATTAAAAAAGAATTTTAATTTAATTAAATATTTAATATTTCTAATGACCTAAAAAACTTAAATTAATTTATACTATCGTCTGACTAGTTTTTTTTAATTTTTCGTTAAATATCAAAATTAAATTAACCTTCAATAAATATCCATTTTTAGAGAATCCCTTTTTAATTAAAATTTGTACTTAGCTTATACATATTGAGGTTTATCATAAATAGAGGAGAATATCTCATATTTTAGATCGTGGAAGTTAATTTTGGGTAAATCTCTAAAGATGAGATAATATTTAAATATTAGTTTGGTGATGTTTTCTTAATCAAAAAAGGTGTGTGATACCCCTAAAGTACACAATTAAAAATACCAAAAAAAGATATTTTGTTGATTAGAAAAAAAATAAATTGTCTAGCCATTCGTAAAAAAAGATTGTATTTAAAATTCCTTTTAAATTTATTTGGGTGGGGTTCTCGTCTTTATATTTTTTAAATTAAAGGATAGATTATGTTAAAGGCAATTTAGGATATAATTAAAGTTGAAATTTGGAGAAAATTAAAATCAAAAATTTAAAAGTAAAAAATGTGACAAACTGATTGATGACGTATTTTAATAAGGAAGTTGGAAAAAAATAATGAGTGGGCGATAAACACAAAATAAATAAAAAGGTTAGGGACAGTTAGGCGTAGCCATACAACTGCACTGAATGTTATTAGGGTAGCACCCCGTCCCCCAAAACCCCAACCCCCGATGAATTTTTTGGCATAAATCCCGACCTGAACCCCGAAGGCTCTGCCCCGGCAAACCCCGATCCCGCCCCCGAAAGCTCGGGGTGTTACCCTAGATATCTTACACCTCAATTCAAGATATATTTTTATAATTTTGGCTGGTCACTAAGTGGGCGAGCTATCTCGCAATACTCCCATTCAAGGTGTTTAAAGTGTGATTTAATTGTGAGATTTGACTGAAATTTGTAAATAATAACAAAAGTAAAATTTCATAGTAGAGCTAACAATTGAAATATCGTTTTGGCTATTTTATAGACTCGCGCCTAAACGCTCCCCCTCTACTGTAACGTTAAATAAAAATGAGAGAAAATTTAAAATTAATTTAAACAAAAAGGAAATAATTAATTAAAATTTTTATTTAAAATTATAAAATTTGAAATAATTTTGTTTCTATTTTAAGCGTTTTTTTAAAAAAGAATTTGTATGTACTTAAAATGGAAATAAAATAATATTAAAAGTATAACCAAATTAATTAAATTAAACGAAAAAGGGAAAGAAGAATTTTTTTATTTATTTAAAGCTTTGTTAAAAAATATAAATAATTTTTCGCATTTTTTTGTTTTATATTGTGACAAAAAAACAAAGAAAAAATAAATAATAAAATAAAAAAGAAAATATTTTTTAATTAAAAAAAAGTTAAAAAAGAAAATAAACAAAAAATTGATGCGATTTTTAATGATTTTTTTACTTCCGTAAACTTTTCCCTCACGCGAGATCAAGCAAATACAATTTTATTAATAAACTAGGTTGTTAAAAGATTAATTTTGTTTCCAAAAAATTTTTGAGTCATTTTTTCAATACAGGTGGATGACTCTTAATTTTATAAACTGTTGGGGCTGAAAATGGAGGCATCGATAAATGGAGGCATCCCAACAAAATTAAAAAAATATGGACAATAAATAAAAATTATTGTTTATATTTTAGTTTAAAAAGTTTGTAAAAATAATGATTGAGATTTTTTATTTTATAATTTAAAAATATTTATTTTTAGCATTATTTACTTCTTTTATTTGGTTCTACTACTTAATTAATTTAAAGCGAAGCATTTTTCAAAGGAATTTTTCTTTTGTCTAAAATAAAAAATATATATTTAATTATTTTCTTTCTGGTTTTTGTGTGATAAAAAAATATTTAAAACCTTTAGGGTAAAAGTACGCTGACAAGAATGTAAATAAAAAAGAGTGCTTTTTAATAGAAAGGAATCTGCGCGGTTATTTTGATTTTTATCAAATATTATTTTTTACATTTAATTTTAGGTGCAATACAAGTACTAAAAGTACTTAATATAAAAAATGATAAAGCTGTAAATAAAAAATAAAGACGGAAATAAATAGTATAAGATACTTCTTGGGTGCTGGAAATTTTTTAAATTAAGAATTAGGTATAGGTTAGGGTTGTACCCAGAACGCTCGAGGGCGGGTGTGTCGGGGTACGGAGTTCGGGGTACAACTCTAGTACAATATACTCTATACAATATACAACTCTACTTAGTGTTAGTACACACTTATGTATATTATAGTAAATAAGAAGAGGGAAACTGCTAGAGCTGTCCGAGACCGAAATTTTTCCAAGACTCAAGACTCAAGACCCAAGACAAAAATTTTTCCAAGACCAAGACTCAAGACCAAGACCAAAACTCCAAGACTCAAGACCAAAAATCAAGACCAAATTTTTAAATCCCATAGGTCAAATTTTTGGTTTATTTTTTGTTATTTTGATACGATCACAGTCAACTTCAGCACAATTATCTATAATTTCGAAAAATTTATGCGAAATTCAAAGAATTTCGGGGAATTTATTCGTGTGGAAAATCAATAAAATAGGTTATTATTTCAGCTGATTTGCGTGGATTAACGGGATATTAGTGATATCAAAAGATTAAGAGGGATAACCGTGGGATTTAGTGAATTATGAAGGATGACGGGGGATCTTGCGTCTGGAACGCCAAGGTAAAGCCAAAATTTTGGCGATACCCAAGTTAGCACCCCCCCCCCCTCCGTCGAAATCGACCCCCTGGCTACGCCCTTGGATTAAAGAGGATATCGAGGTTTAAAGGGGAATTTACTTGGATTAAGAGGGATCAACAGGAATATTATGAAGTTGGGGGACTTGGGTGATTGAGTGAGCGTTGCTGCTTTATCCATCCCAGGGCTGCACGCAATTGTGGATTGCGAGTTTCCAGCGCCGCAGGCGAAAACTCTGGGAAGTATGAAGGCCGAGAAGCCATAAATCTTCCTTTTCCTGCGCCGTAGGCAAAAATTTTGAGAATTTTGGAAGGCCGTATGCCAAAAAAATTCACTTTTTCAGCGCCGCAGGCGAAAATTTTTTGAATTTTGGGACTCAACAAGCCAGATTTCTTCCATTTTCTGCGCCGCAGGCGAAAATTTTGAGGATTTTGGATGGCCAAGCACCAGGTCCAAAAAGGCCAAAAAACCAAGACCAAAAAATAAAACCAAGACAAGACCAAGACAAACACTCCAAGACCAAGACCAAGACCAAGACCGAAAAAAAACCAAGAAAAGTCTTGGTTCCAAGACCAAGACCAAGAGTCTCGGACAGCTCTAGAAACTGCAGAGAAAATTAGAAACAATTTTTATTTTAAAACAGCCTTATTTAATAAAGATATTAAACAAGTATGTAGTTTATAAAAAAAATAAAATATTTCAAAAATATTTAAAAATAAATAATTTACGTCATTAAAATAATAATTTTTGGCTGTTTTTCACAAAAATAACCTCCAATACAAATCATCTATTTATGTAAACAAAATATTTATTTATTTATATATCTACAAATCACAACCAACACCTTCGCCGATTAATTAATTTAATTTACTATTTTTAGATTTTTTAATATTTTTTTAAGAGGAGGGGGTTATTGACCCAAAAAAGGGTTAAAAGTCCGCATTCTTTTAACTGCAAATAATAATTAATTTTTTAATTTCATACAAGAGATTAATATTTTTTAATAAAAATAATTTAAAAAATTTAAAAAATTAATATTAGGGCCAAAAGGTGTATTTAGGAACAAGTACATATATCCATCATTTGGTGTAGCTACCCCAACAAGGCCCACCATGAGAGTCTTCAGTAGATCCGGGCTATTTAATACAGGCTTAGTAGTGGCCAATCAAACTTTAAAAAAGTCTGATTGCCATCTTATCTTAAATGGCAACTCATTATTGATTTAAACTTAAAATTACAAAATTGTAAAATTGAGAACTGAATGTATTTTTGTTTAAAAAAGAAGTTATAATTTTTTTGTTTCTACTAGGGTACCTCACTATATTATACTATTATTGTATACATTTCAATTTGATCTACTTTTTTAATTCCCCCATTTTTTATCTCCAAGAGTTATTTAAAAATATATAATCATTGATTATAATCAAAAATAAATTTGTAGAGGAATTTTGGGGAGCTACACTGCGGTGCAAAAGTTTATCTACACTCACTGAAAATTTATTTAAAACAGTATATCTCGTGAAGAATTCGTTTAGATGACATGGATTATTTTTATTATTATTAAGTAAAAAGTGCTCTTTCTAATAAGCCAAAGTTTTAAAAATAACCCCCAATACTTATTAAAATATACACCAGTTTCCGAAACTGCTTCAATTTTTTTCGGTGCAAAAGTTTATCTACACTTTGCAAAAATTGGATTTTTGGGAAAATAAATAGCAGAAAAAATACAAAAAAAATTCTGTGGGCATTTCCATTGATACTGAGTTAAAAATTAAAAAGAACTAAGTTTTTGACTAATTTTTTCATCGAGATCTCAAATCTCGGAAATCAACGGGAAATGGGGTTACAGTACTTTAAAAATTATTTTAACCCCCCAGGGCTTATATAAAAATTTTCTTTTAGGCTGATTTGAAAGCCCATGAAATTTGCTACAAAATACCATTGGTCTCGTCTTTGTAAAAAAATCTGTATAGTATTTAAGTGTGGGTTACTTAATGTGAAATTAAAAATGAGCATTTTATGGGGTATTTTTGGAGATTTTTATCAAAAATAATAACTTATTAAATTAATCGACCCTTATCTCAAGAAGTTTTTTATCGAAAAAATTGAGCCTGGGCTATCTTATAGTAAATTTTATGGGCTTTCTAATGAGCTCAAAAGAAAATTTTTATATAAGCCCTGGGGGGTTAAAATATTTTTTAAAGTACTGTACCCCGATTTCCCGTTGTTCTCTGTGATTTGAGATCTCGATGATGAAAACTGTTACGGACTTCGTTCTTTTTTATTTTTAACTCAGTATCAATGGAAATGTCCACAGAATTTTTTTGGTATTTTTTCTGTCATTTATTTTTCTAAAAATCCAATTTTTGCAAAGTGTAGATAAACTTTTGCACCGACAAAAAACGAATTAGTTTGAGAAAAAGAAGCATATCATAAAAAGTTCTGGTGCTTATTTTTAACACAAGGGCTTATTAGAAAGAGCACGTTCCACTTAATAATTGTGAAAAAAATCATTTCATGAAAACGAAATTTCCCCGAGATATATCGTTCTAAAAAAGTTTTCGGTAGGTGTAGATAAACTTTTGCACCGCAGTGTATTGCACCCAAATAAAAATAAATAAAGCATAAACAACTCCAAAAGGAATTCTTTCGCAAAACAAATTAAAAAAAATTAATGATTTAAAAAAAAGAAAAATCTATTTTTAGATATTTATAATTATTAATTAGAGGAGGAAATGCCTCTAGCTATTTGCCCACGCATGGTTTATTCTCCAAAAATATATTTTATTTATTTGCAGAAATAGTTGTGATGTATGATTTTTAAAAGAAAATTTAAAAATTAAAATAGAAAAATTTGTAAAAACGGAGAAATTGCACACTCGCGCTTGAAATTATTGCACCAAGTAAATATATGTATAAATATGTAGTATTTTTGCCCTCAACTTTTTTTGTTTACTTTCTGGATTGTTAAGTTTGATTTTATAAATAGACAATTCAATTTTATATCTTTTGAGAAAAGTAAAGTCTAACATTCTGATACATATAAGAATTTATGGCTCTACTCCAGTTTATGCGTCCAATCGACTTTTATGCGTCCAATGAAAGTTTATGCGTCCAATAAAAAGAAAATTGGATTTTTCTTGGTATTGCACAGTTGAGGTATGGGTCCAAAGCATTTCTTCATGTTCGGGACCTACGTCCACTGGGTCTGGGACCATTCCTTACCCGACCCCTCGAAATTTCTGAAAGTTATAATCGTTTTTCTGAAATTTTAAAAAATTGGCTGTAACTTTAAAAAATTTCGAGGTATAGAGTAAGGAATGGTCCCAGACCCAGTGGACGTAGGTCCCGAACATGAAGAAATGATGTGGACCCATACCCCAACTGTGCAATACCATGAAAAATCCAATTTTCTTTTTATTGGACGCATAAACTTTCATTGGACGCATAAAAGTCGATTGGACGCATAACTGGAGTAGAGCCGAATTTATGACCCTGTGAGTAAGTAATATTTGGTTGACAAAAGTATTGGGCCAAAAGTTTATCATCCTTAATTTAATTCAAAAATGTGCAAACTTGACCTAAAAATGATTTTGCGTATCAAAATTAAATATAATTATTCTCTTAAGAGCGAAACATGATGAAAAAACAAGAAAAAAGTCGAAATCTGAGAAGGGCATGAAGACGAAGACTACTAAAAATTAAAGAAGCGCATACCATATATCTTTTAATCCGGTGGAGGGAGAAATTAATCGAGGGGGGGGGGGAGTAATTATACGAGGTTCGAAGTTTGAACGTTGTTTAGGGCATTTGTTTGGGGGTAATTATTGTTTCAATCTATCGCTGGATGGGGTAATTAATGGAAGTGGGGTAATTATGCATATGAGGGAGGGCAATTAAAACAGGTTATACGGTACATTGCAGAAGCCGAAGACTCACACATAGAGCGGAATTGAGGAGGGAGTGGAATTGAGGAGGGAAAAAGGTCTAACCATTATGCAACTAATTGGGAAAGAATAAAAAAACTAACAAAGTTCAAAATTACCAAATCAAGATTTTCCCTCCTTTTAGTTGAGATACATAAATGAACATTTTTACTCTATTGGACATTTTGAATTGGGAAGAATTGGGGTTGGGACGAATTGTGCATGTATGTGCTCAGACAAAATGCCAATTTACATTTCGTCCATTTAGCCTGTTTTTCGGCTCCAGGACATATAGACAATGAACACTTGAACAGTAAACAGCGGAGTGGACACTTGGGAAGCAAGGAAGAGGATTCAAGTTTTGACAAAATTATAAAAATAAACAAAGCCGAGTTGACAATGAGTCAGTAACACCAAAATTAGCATGCTCTGACTTAATTAATTAATAAATATACTCTTTCCCTTTTGACCTTTTAGTTTTCCATTTCTGACCATTATATAATTTTCCCATTTATTGACCATTTATTCTTTTTTTCTGTTTGCTATGAGCTGTCTGTTAACGGATTTGAACCACTGTGAAACATAAATTATCGTGGGTTGTCTGTATGATATTTTTCATTTTTGAAATTAATTGATAACTAGATTGGCAATATAGTAGACGTTTTTACATAGACATTTTTTATTCTTTAATTTTGAGAATGATTTAAAGTTTTTGTTTATTTATTCAAAAATTAAAAATATACAACGAAAGGGAATCCACTAACATCGTTGTCGGATAAATTTAAATAAAGTTTAAGTCAAAAAAAAAGTCATAAATGGGAGGTCAAAGGATATGTATAAAAACAAAACATAAATTGTAAATAATAAAAAATAAATAAAAAAACATATTGTGATAGGTCTTTCCAACTGTAAAATAATAGAAAAAAATTGGTGTGTGTTTAATAGTAAAAAATAATAATAATTTGTAAAAGTAATAATTTTTTTCTAATTATTTGACAGTTAGAATTTAGTATAAAAAAATTAACTATATTGAGTATTGGGGAAGCCACACATGTATAGATATTTAGTGTAGTAAGCATAAAATTTAATTTAAGTTATTAGATTTTTATGTAGAAATTTTTTATGTAAATGTTTTTTTTTTTGGGGAAATTACCATATTTTTTATTTTTATAGTCTATATTTTTTTTATATTTCGTTTATAAATAGCTGAGTAATTCTGTGTTTAAAGGACAATATTGAGTGGGAGTTTAATGTAACTTTATCTAGAGTATTCCATAGTGAAGAGCTTCTATTAACAAAGGAATGAGCGTTTTTTGAGGATCTGCATTTAAACATAAGTCTATTAAATTGCTTATGAGATGGATGAGTGGAAAATCGGTATAGGTGAGTAGGATCTAAATGGGTAAAACCTTTAATAATTTTAAATGCAGTTACGAGGTCATAAATTTTTCTGCGGGTATTAAGAGATTGCAATCCAAAAAGTTGAAGTCTTTCAGGATAAGGAATTTTAGGTAACATACATTTTTTGAGAGCAATAGATGTAAAGAATTTTTGGCATTTTTCAATTTGTATTATATCTTTTTTGAAATGAGGGTTCCAAATTTCAGGTGCATATTCAAGTATGGGTCTGATATAAGATTTATACACTAATGTCCAAGTTCTAATGCTCCTAGATCTGATAGTTTTAAATAGAATTTTCATACGATAATAAGCATTTCGAACAATAGTGTCAAAATGTTTTTGAAAGGATAATTTATTATCAATTATAATTCCTAAATCTCTTATAGAATCTAAACCCATAATAATATTATCTCCAATTTTATATTTGTGCATTTGGTTATTTTTACCAAGATAGAGAACATAAGATTTATCTGAGGAAATGTTAATACCCCATTGATTGCACCAAAGTTCAATATTAGTGATCGTTTCAGTTAGTATATTACATTGGTTTAATGAATCATGAATTAAATATATCTTAATATCATCAGCAAATAATTTAACAGATATGCCTTTTGGAATAATATCTGGAAGATCGTTTATATAAATGATAAATAATAAGGGTCCAAGGACAGAGCCTTGTGGTACACCCAAAGGTGCACTGTAACCCAAAGGTGCACTTTTTTTTATTTAGAAGATTAATTCTGGAAAAATTTTAAAAATTGAGGAATATAAAATATATATATATATATATATATATATATATATATATATATATATATATATATATATATATATATATATATATATATATATATATATATATATATATATATTTATGTCATAATATTTTACACATTTAAGGAAGTGACGAATAAATTATTTTAATTTATTAGGCGAATTAATTAATAGTTAATTAATTAATTATTAAAAAATAACATAATATGTATATTATTAAAATGAAAGTAAAATTTTTTTGAAATTTCGAAAAGATTACGATAAAATTAAATAAATTAATAGAAAAATTTATAATAAATTTTTCTCAATAAATATGTAGTAACAAGAAGAAATTACTAATTTTTTATAAGTTTATGTATATAAATAAAAACTTTTTATAAGTTTTTATATTCCTCAATTTTTAAAATTTTTCCAGAATTAATCTTCTAAATAAAAAAAAACACTGAATCTCGTCCTGTCATTAATTCCAACTAAAAACTTTTAATTTTCTTTAATTTTTGTGTTCATTTTAGGGGGGGGAGGGGTTCATTAATTCATTATTCTTTTTTTAATCAAAAATAATATTTTACAAAAAAAGATCATGTTTTTGTCTCTTTAAAAATTATGCATAATTTAGTATAGTACTAATTTGTTTTTTGATTTTTAATAATTAAATGATTTTTATTAGTCATTTAAAAAAATATCCCCCTCTTCCCCTCAATTAACCAAATTCCTCAATTTTTAAAAATTTTCTTGTTCAATAAAAAGCCACATTTATTTGTCAAACAGTAATTGACACTTCTTTTTATTTTCTTTTAAAGTTAAAACGCCTATTTCTAATTGAATTAATAAAAAATAAAATTTGCCAATTCAACCATTTTATTTAATTAAAATATTTTTAAAAACCCCAAGGAATGGTCAGGCGACTACAAAAAATTTAAAAAGACAAACTGTGATTTTTGTATATTTAATTTAAAGTATTTAATTTATTTTGAAATTTTTTTAATTTTATTTTAATGGAAAATATTGGAAAATTCTTAAGTAAAAATGATAAACAAGGAAGGAAAAAATACAGAAAAAAAATAAATTTATTTTTAGATTTTGTTGTTTATTTACTTTTAATTATTTTTTGTTTACTAATTAATTTATTTAATTATCCACCTCTCCAAAAAATTTTTTTGAAATAAAAATTTATTTAAATTTGGGATCATTTGTCTTAAATTTCTAAAAACTTTTCTTTAATTAACAAAAATTGTCCGTTTTAATTAATAAAGTACACACAAAGAATTGGAAAGAATTTTAAAATAAATAAATAAATTCTTGGTTGCGTCACAACGAAATAAATAAAAATGGAAGGGAGAAACAACCAAAATTAGTGTTTTATTAAAATTCGTGCAAATTTGTAGTTAACTATAATTGTCCATTTTAATTAATAAAGTGGATGGAGAAATAATTAAAAAAAGAGGGGAAGTTTTTTGGAATTGATTATTTGTATGTATTTGCAAAAATATTTTTTTGTAAAAATATTTTTAAAAAGAATTTCCTGCAATATTTATTTTAATTTTTAATTTCAACTTATTACCCACGTGTAGCACCCTTATTTTTGAGGAATTGAAACCAGCTAGATATTTAATCCAAAATTTTGGAGCGTCCTTAAAGCTGTGAAGGAAAGGAATATCCAGCTGATTAGTGTTTAAACTGGATATTTTAGAAAAAGCAAAGTCATCCCCTCGATGGCAAAAATGAAAGTATAATACCTAAACCGAGAAAATGAAGCTCCTAGTAGTAATAATTGTCGGGTAAACATTCTTGTTCTTAATTTATAAATTATATTCAAGTACGTAAAATATATTTGAAGCAACAAAGGTGAAGGATACTAATCGTGGGAAAAAATAGAGGGAAACAGAATACCCCGTGAACCCCCCCCCCTCTCGTTAAAACCTTGAAGTAATACTCTTAATTAACAAAGACACAAATATTTATTTTTTAATATTTTTATTCAATTTTTTAAAATTAAAAATAACAAAATTTAAAAATGAGCAAATGAATAATTGAATACATGTAATAATGAAAATTAGAGATAGAGATCATAAAAGATCCAATCACTTATTGGGGGTTATAAATGCTTTTAATAAATCAAGAGAAAAAGAGAGATTATATAATTTAAAATAAATATCCCCATAGGGGACAACAAAACAATTTAACAACAAAAAAAGGAAATGGAGACAGTCTAAGCTCCTCGTTATAAGATACACTTTAGGGAAGTTTGAGTTTTTCTAATAAGGCTTTAGATAGCTACACCCCCATTTAAGGGATTTAAAATTTTGAGATTTCTATTAGGTGTTTATCTTATAGCGAGGGTTATAGACTGTGTTTATTTGGGTTTTGTGGATATATAATAAAGCTTTTTTTATTTATAGTTAATTTCGAATTATTTTACAAGGAAAGAAATGTATTTATTTCGATAATTAAAATTTGCTTCTAAAAAAGTTTTTTTCAGCTTTTAATTTGACTAGCAAAAAGGCACCTTTGTTTCTCAAACATTTTCTTTTATATGTTTTTGTTGTTGTTTCTATAAAAGATGTTTTTCGTGTTTGTTGTTCCCAACAAAAAGAAAAGTTTGTTTGTTTGTTTCTCTTGTTTTGTTGTTTAAAAACATTTCCTCCCTTGTTGTTTTCGTCGTCTTTTAAATGTTTTGTTCGTTGTTTTTATGTTGTTTAAAACTTGTGTGTTTTTATCTATTTTTGTTGTAGAGAATATAAAAACATTTTCTGCCACCTTTCTAAAGGAAATTTTGTGAAGAAAATTGTTTTGTTGTTGTTAATTAAAAAATAAAAATGCCGCCTTTCTAATGGCCTTCTGCCCAATTTTGGAATTAATGATAAAATCATCATTTCTCCTTTTTTTAATTTTTAACGATAAAGATCAGCGCAATCATCAGAATTTCCAAACCTCCATGGGGGTAAACAAGAAGAAACCATTTTAAATAAAATAATTATTTAGTTAATTAATTAATTGTTTGTTTGTGTGTGGGGTAAGGGATGTTTTTTGTATAAAAGTTGTTTGTAGTGTTTTTACTAGTTTTGTTGCTTTGATTTTTATTTGTGCTCTGTTTGGCTATTTGTGAATGAATTTTACTTCTTTTATAGAGAGAATGTGTTTAACAAAAAAAGAAACGCCCCTCTCCCTCCTCTTGTCTTAAATTGACGCGAAATAACCACACATTTTTTCGTCAGCAGAAAATAGCAGCAAATTCCAGTGGGTGCGGTCTTTCTTTACAATTATTTGATCAAAAAAAGGGGAAGGACAGCCAGCCGAGATAAGGAAAAAATGAGTGAAAAAATTTTGGTAAAATGTCTCCGCCCCCATTTTTGTGTTTGTAGCGAGAATATTTTTAGAAATTATAAAAAAATAAATCCAGAGATTTTTTGAGGAGTAGAGGAGGTTGGGTAAAAGGGTTTTTGCAAAGACCTTCCATTTTAAAAACTTTAATTCTTTTTTATGATAAACAAAAATAAAATTTGTTAACACCAAAGATTGTTTTTCTTTAAATTGTTTTAAATATATAAATATCTTCTCTCATAGCGCTCGGCTGTTAACCGGAAAACCGGAGGTTCGAATCCTCTATTAGGCGCCATTTATTGTTAAATTTATTGTTCTTCATGTTTTTATGAAAATTCAAGAGTTTACTAAAGAATATATCCTGGCATGTCTGGATTTATCAAAGCCTCAAAGTTTATACCCCCCCTCCCCTTCCAATCCCAATTATTTCTTATTATCCATATCTTTTTAAATTTAAAAAAATACAAAGAAGATCATTCCCGATTGACGCAAATCTGCCCACAAAATACATGACATTTGAGATGATGAAACACTTGAAGGGGGAGGGGGGGGGGGAAGATAATATTATTTGAATCACAATCATCTACATAAATCTTTTTTTAAATATTAATATCCTCTCCTCATGATTTACTTAAAAACATATGTTTTTGCAAAATAAAAAAGTTTTTTTGACGTCTTTTTGTTTTTCTTGGAAAATTATTATTTAAAAAGTAAATAATAATTTGGAAATAAAAAAAATATATTGACATGTGTACTTAAAATTATTAAAAAGTACTTAAAGTTTGGACATAAATAAAAAATATTTTTGGATGATAAATACAAAATATAAATATTTATTTAAAAAACATCAATCATCCATCATCTCTCTGATATTTTCAGATATTTTTATTAATAAAAATTTCTGCAAAATTTTCAACACTAAACAGTAATTTAAAAATATTACAAAGAGTAATGACACTCCTACATATTTCAAAAAATTAAGAAATTACAAAAAAAAACAGAAAATTCTCTGATTCCCTTCGTTCCTAATCCGATTTTAAAACTAGGATATCGTCTTTTCCCTAAACATTGTTGTGTCCAAAGATGCCTATTTCTAAAATATTATCTTCGACAAAAATATTTTTCAATTTATTTGTTTTTTACTCAAAACACACAAATTCCTTTCATAATTAAAAACCCCCCTAATTTCTTTGCCACACAATTAAATGTACTAAAAAATAAATTTTTGTAATTGTTGCGCCGAATTTTTTTTAAAAAATGATGAGTCAGTGTCGTCAGAAAATACCTTTTAAAACAAAAATATTTTCGTGAAAGTTTTTTTCTTTTGTTTAATTAAAAATAAATAGAATTTTTGAGAGAAATAGGTAATTAACTTTAAAGCTTTTAAAGTTTAATTAATAAAACACAAATAAGAAGTCTCTCTTTAACAGAAAAAATTTTTTTAAGGATTTCAAAGAAAATCAAAATTTCAGTTCATCCTTTTATTTAAATTTTTTAAAATTATTTAAGAAACAAAAAAAATTAAGGAATTTTTTTAATGAAAATTCCTCTATTGTTTATTTCTTGGAAATATGTAAAAAAATATTTTTAATATTTGAGATGATCTTTAAATTTAAAAATAATTTTTTGATGGCTGTCACAGACATTTGATCTGATCTGAACCCGAAAAATGTGAACTTTGTAGGCAAAAAATGACTCAAAAATTTTTTTGTGTGGGAGGGCATTTAATTTTACGTAATTTAAATAATTTTATTAAAAATAAATATTTAATGAATTTTAAATATTCGAAAAAAAAGTCTTGAAGAATGTTGTTCACAAATACTGTAAATTCTCTAATTGAAGCACACGTGTTCCTACATATTTTTCAATCCTCTCGTAGGGTTTGCTTATATTGGAGGTTGTGCTTCTATTAGGGAATTTACGGTATATTGGAATTTACGGAACATTTAAAGAAACGTTCCATGATTTCATAAAATTCGTTATATTTTCAATAAATAATCCAAATTAAGATTCTTGTAAATTAATTAAAGTTATTAAATTATAATTGTAAAGCATATAGCCAGTTATTTTTTAAAGTACATAATGGATAACACATCAGTCCGGTCTCGTTCCCAGCCACCGAATAGCCTTTTGCGGTAGCTGAAGGAGAGAGATAGCCCAGCTGCTTTACTTAATTTTTGAATTTCAGTAATTAAATAATTTATTTATTAAAAACAGAATCTTTATTTATTCCCAATTTTTATTTCGAAATTTCCAAAAATTAAAAACAAACATTTAAATATTTTAAAAAATATTTAAAATCTATTTTTGTTCAAATTCTTTCCAAAAATATATTTAATCGAAATTTGATATCTAGGGGGGATAAATTAAAAAAAAAATTTCCAAGAAAAAATATTTTTGATTTTATTTTTAAAAATATTTTCTAAAAATATTTTTAAAAAGTAAAATGAGAAGGAAATAAAAATAAAAATATTTTTTAAATTAAAAAAAAATAAATAAAGTTTTTATTATTTTATTTTAGGAATATTACAAAAAATTATAAAAATTGGAAACAGGAACTGATTTAATATATTTTTTGTTGTTGTTGGGGATAATTAATTAAAGTATTTTGCTTAAAATAAATAAGTTTAACTTTTAATTTTTAAAAACTTTTGTTAACCAAATTAGTAATCTGTTGTCAATAATAGAGATCGGCACGGGAAGAGGAACCCATCTTTGAATTCTGAGTGCTACAAACGGGTGGTCCCATTTCCGTGTGATTGCCCGGGAACTTTCCCGGGAACTTTGCCGTTCTCTTGTCGATATTCTTCCTCCTCGAATATTTTGTTATTTTTAGGTTTACAAGTTTGGACTTTAAAAATAAAAAAAATAGAGGAGATTAATTTAGGTAGTTAGGTTTATTGTTTTAAACGTAATTCTTTTTTCTTTCCTTTTTTGTAAATTTAACGAAACATGACGTTTATAATCATTAAAAGACAAAATAAATATTTTTT
The DNA here is from genome assembly GCA_963681835.1 of Meloidogyne enterolobii. NCBI lineage: Eukaryota > Metazoa > Nematoda > Chromadorea > Rhabditida > Meloidogynidae > Meloidogyne > Meloidogyne enterolobii. The sequence continues at coordinate 3,233,373 of CAVMJV010000007.1, forward strand.
AAAAGTTTTCTTAAAAAATTTTAATTAAAAAAAACACCAACCCCCGCACCTATTTATTTTTTAAAATTCAATAAAAACCAAACAAATTTTAAAAGAAAATTAACAGAGAGAGAGAGAATATTTTTCTTTCCAAAAAAATATTTAAATATAAATTAAAAAACACGAGAAAACCAATTTGTTTTGCACGAGTTTATCTCTACTATTTTTAAATGACCACAATCACTTGCCCCCCCCTTCCCCTCCTTTTTTTCTTTTAAAGAAATTCGACGAAAACAGGCGTAATAAAAAAATTTAAATTAAAATAGTAAAATATTTTTTAATGTTTTTGTTTCGTCATCAATTTTTTGTTAAAGAAAACAATTAACCTTAAATTAGAAAAAAAGAAGGGAGGGGGGAGGTAATTTTAAAATATTTTCTTTTAATTTCCTGTGGTTTTTGAAAATTAATTTAAGAAAAAATAAAAAGCACCATTAACAATACTCCCACTCCTCCTCCCTCCCTCCAATTTAAGGTATACCCCAGGGTGACCCTTGGGGCATGACCTCTCAAAAGGAGGAATAAAATGGTCGAAATTGGCTTAAGATGGGACAAAAAAGTGGGCATTATTGTAAAAACTTAAAAATAGTTAAAATTTCATATTTTAAACTATTCTTAACGCAAATCAGGATCAGAAACAATAAGATAATATCCCTGAAAGAAATTAAACTAAGGATTTTTTCCGGATTTTTCAAAGAGGCAACGCTATAACAAGTCTGATATTGGGATCCATCTACTATACCTCTTTTATCTCTTTTTGTAAGGTCAAGAAGCCAGATTTCTTCCTTTTTTCCTAAAGGTGGTAAAAGGGTCACCCTGGTATACTCAAAAGATTTTCTTTTTCATAATTCAACTGCTTTACGTCTTCCACTTATTTTTTAAGTAACTCAAAGAACATTTAATAATTTTAATTAAACTTTTATTTATTTTTAGAAACAATTAAAAATAAATTCCAAAAATTCTATTTTTATTTTGAAATTCCTTTATTTTTTAAATTAAAAATGTACTCTAAACAAACAAACTTCACTTTCTATTTTTTATAAAAAAAATTTTTGCAAAAATTTTATTCTATTTTAAGTATTAAAATAAAAAAAGAAATTATTTTTAGATATTTTTTACAAAAATAATTTTTAGAATTTAAATTTGGAAAGAAAAATAAAATAATTTTTAAAAAGGAGAATTTGTAGTGATCGATGTTTGATTATTTTAGTATTTTTTATAATTAAATTAATTATTTGACCAATAAATACACACACAAAAAAACTTTTTTTAATACTAAATATAAATAAATATCTTTCCATCTAATTTAGTATAAAAATTAAATTAAAAAAACGTAAGAATTTTTAGCAACAAATAATGAGGAAGTTTTTTTAAATGATTGATTTTAAAAAATTACACATTAATTTAAAACATTTTTTTAGTTAATTTGCAAATGATTTTTGATTTTATTAAAAGAAAAAAAATAAAATAAAGTTGAGTAAATTTGGGCCTTTTACAGGGATTGAAATTCAATTGGAGATAAAAATTGTGCTGACGGTTAGTTGATTAAACAAGAAGGGAAGTGTTTTGTCGGTCTTCTTTGTTTTTGTCGGAAATCTCAACTCGACTTTCTTAGCACAAAAACTCTCACCCCAAAGTTTTAACCATGAAGAGCTAGGGTGAAACCCTCTAGTTTTAAAAATATGCACCTAATAATGATAATAATTCATTTAGTTCTTTAAATGATTTTAATGAATAACATTAATTTAGACATTTTTAGCTTTTTGTATTATAGAAATATAGAAATTATTCGAATATCCTTTAACAAATTAGAATGTTCAAAGTATTAGGAATTTCTTAATTTGCGTCCGATTCAAATAATTCTCTTATCACAAAAAATCTCCAGATACGGCACCTTTCATACTTGGACCGATATGATCAGATCATTCTAAAAAATTAGCCAGAAACTCATTGATCATGTTTAACGAATGTTTAGATCAGCTCTATCCAGTTATGAAAAAGACGTCACAGAATGATAATAATAGAAATTATTAGATCGCTCAAAAATTAAGATTTTTTCTGTTTTTCTGTTTTGGTACGGTAGGCTGTTCTGAAACGTCGCCAACGAGACGATTGAGTAGCCATTTCAGCGTAGCCAGTTAAGAGTACGGCAAAGGGGGAAGATTCAGAATCCGTGAATTTTCAAAAGAAAGTTCGAATTTCGAGTAACCCGTCCCAGACCCTGTTCTAAACATCCATTAAAATTTTTTAATTTCAGCAAAATTCGCTTTTCACAACTATTCAAGGTTTTAAAAATGGCTGAGAAGAAAGTTGGGAAGGATTTATTGAAAAAAACAAAATTGGGAATTGATGTTAAAAAAGAAGAAAATTATTCTGAATGGTATTCTCAGGTATTTTTAGAGGAAATTTAATTTTTTTCAATTTTTAAGGTAATAACAAAAGCAGAAATGATTGAATATTATGACGTTTCTGGATGTTATGTTCTTCGTCCTTGGTCTTATAGTATTTGGGAATTTATTCAAAATTTTTTTGATGCTGAAATTAAAAAATTGGGAGTTAAAAATTGTTATTTTCCAATGTTTGTTTCTCAAGCTGCTTTGGAACGTGAAAAGACCCACGTCTCCGATTTTGCTCCGGAAGTTGCTTGGGTAACAAAAGCTGGGGACACAGAGATGGCTGAACCTGTAGCTATACGTCCAACAAGTGAAACAGTAATGTATCCAAGCTTTGCTAAATGGTGTCAATCACATCGAGATTTACCTATAAAATTAAATCAGTGGTGTAATGTTGTGGTAAGAATTAATGGAAAAATTGAGAAAAAATAATTTTTTTAAATTTTTAGCGTTGGGAATTCAAGCATCCAACCCCGTTTTTACGTTCTAGAGAATTTCTTTGGCAAGAAGGTTAGTCTTAAATTTATAAAGAGTTTTATGATTGATTGAATGTTGAGGAAAAAACTAAGAGAAATGGGGAAAGTTGGCAAAAATATCTTCAAAAATTGCACCCTTTGCAAGTAGCAATATTAAAATTTTTTTAGGACATACTGCTTATGAAGCCCCAGCTGAAGCAGAAGAGGAAGTTCTTACAATTTTGGATCTCTATTCTCGTATTTATACCGACTTATTGGCTATTCCCGTCGTTAAAGGAAGAAAAACGGAAAAAGAAAAATTTGCGGGAGGTGATTTTACTACAACTGTAGAAGCCTATGTTCCAGTTAATGGAAGAGGAATTCAGGTATTTTTTGAATGTAGAATTGAGTAAAAGAATTTTTTTAATTTCAGGGTGGCACTTCCCATCATTTGGGACAAAATTTCTCCAAAATGTTTAATATAAGTTTTGAACATCCTGACAAGCCTGGACAACGAGAATTTGCCTGGCAAAATAGTTGGGGGCTTTCTACGAGAACTATTGGGGCTATGGTTATGATACATGGGGATGATGGTGGTTTGGTTTTGCCACCACGCGTAGCTTTAATTCAGGTTTTTTTTAATATACTTTCGGGATTTTTACTTTATACCTCTAAAAGTCCAAAAGTTTTATCCGTAAGTTATCTATCAGAGATCTGACACGACTTTGCGGATAAAACTTGTGGATTTTCGAAAGAATATTTTATTTAAAAAACAGATAGTTCTAGTCCCAGTTGGAATTACTGTAAAAACTTCTACAGAAGACAAACAAAAACTTATTGAGAAAGTAAAAGAGATTTCTGAAGAATTAAAAAGTTCTGGAAAGCTACGTGTTGAGTGCGATTTAAGAGACAATGTATAATTAATTTATAATTTTTATTTTATTTTTTTGTTTTTAAGGTAACTCCGGGTTGGAAATTTAATCATTGGGAAATAAAAGGAGTTCCAATTCGACTGGAAATTGGTCCAAGGGATTTGGCTAAAGAACAAGCGCTTGCAGTTATCCGATATACAGGAGAGAAAAGACCTGTTGAATTGGCTAATTTATCCGAGACTTTGAAAGATTTGCTTGAAAAAATTCAACAGGATATGTACGAGAGGTTTGGAAAAAGATTTTTCTCAAAAGTTTCTTTCTCATTTCCAGAAATGAAAAAATTAGAGATGAGCATATGAAAATATGTTTAAATTGGAATGAATTTTTGCCATTGTTAAACCAAAAAATGATTTTACTTTCTCCATTTTGCGGTCGTCCTCAATGTGAGACATTAATTAAAGAACAAAGTACTAGAGAAGAACAAGGAGAACAAGTATGTTTTTTATAAACTTTTTTAACTTAATTTTTAGGCTGGGACTTCTCTTATGGGAGCAAAAACTTTATGTATTCCATTGGATCAACCAAAGGATGTTCCCCTTCCAGAAAAATGTATTCAACCAGAATGTAATGAGAAAGCTAAATTTTTTGCTTTATTTGGTCGTAGTTATTAAAGAAAAGAGAATTGCATTTTGACATATTGAAGTGATATTGAGGATATTAAAATAAATTGGGAATAATACTTTAATATATTGTTGAAAAGAGTAAGTATGATGGGAATAGATTTTTGATTAAAAAATTGGAAATTTAAAACACCCCCCTCATGAGAGTTATTTCTTAACTTGTGTAAAATTTAAAAAAAAGTGATTAGACTGCAATAACCTTCAAGATTAGGCCAAATTTCCATCGCTTTTTCCTGGCAATATTTTAATTAATTACTAGGTCGTTTCTAGTAAGTCTAGTCCTATTAAGTAAGGCATAATAATATATTTACTCTCAATAAATATATTCCTATCATTTTTTGTTTTTAATTTATAATTGTTGTTAATAAATGTTCTTCGGGTTTAATTTGAAAATAATTTTAAAAAAAATTTAATTTTTTTAATTTAAATATTTAAAAGAAAATATTTTTAATTGTTTACAAGTTTTAGAATTGTTTAAAAAATGAAAGAAAAAATCGAATTTAATGATTTATTGGTTAATATTAAATCAACGAGGTTTAATTTTTTAAATAAATTAAAAAAAATTTTTTAATTAAGAAATGTTAATGAAGTTAAACGAAGATTAGAAAGAGAAGAAAAACATGTAGAAAACCAGAAACAACGTTGGGAAGAAAAAAAAGAGATAAGAAGATTGCCATTTGAAGATAATGACGAAGCACTAGAATTGGAAATAGCTGTGGAAGAGCAAAAAAGATATCCGTTAAATAAAAGAGTTTTGGATGCTCCTTTACATAGACAGGCATTGCAAAGAATTGAAGGGAAATTGGCTTATAGACAAACAAAGTATGTTTTTTTAATTTTAACCTTTTCATTAGTCTAATTTGAGTGGTTAATACTTTGGTTTACATATTCAGGGTATATATAGCAACTTTTTCGATCGAGCCAGATATAAGTAAAACCAACAGGCGTATATTAGGGATTAGCCGACATAAAAATTAAATTCCCGATTTTCGGGAACCAGGTCGGCTAGATCCTCAAAATTCCGCCTGGAGACAAAAATTCTTAATATCAATCCAGTAAAAAAATCCAAAAAAAATTGGAGAATTGAGTTATTCTCTTAAAAGCTATAATGTTGTGAATAAATATTTAATTTACGACTACTTTTAGAAATGAATTACGTGAATGGCAACCAATCGTTGATGAATTGCGTGTTGCCGAACAAATTCATTTTCCCCAAGAGGAATTTTTAGACAATCCTTTAAAAGTACAATCGGCTGAAGAAAGGGCTAAAACATTTACGGTTTTGTAAATTTTTTCCGAAAAATATTTTTTAATTTATTTTTAGCCACGAACAGAGTTTGAACAAAAAATTATGGAAGTTCTCGGGAAGAGTAAATCAAATATTAAAAATGATGAAGAATTTTCGCAGGCAGAAAAGGAAATATTAAAAGCAATGGATGTTAGAGAGGTTTTTGATTATTTAAAGTATACTACATATGTTCGATTTTGGTACCTCGACGAGTGCGTCAAGTTATACCATGACTAGATCCAGCTTTTATGAGCCTAGTTAGTTAAATCCCGAGGCAGTTTGGGTGTACTGCCAATTATTTGCTTTGCCTCCAAATTCCCCCCCCCCCTTTTTTTTTTAATATTAAGAAAAAATCTAATATAATTTAGGCTAGAAAGAAATGTCAAGAAATGCGAAAAATGCGAGCATTGATGAGCTTTCATTCTGCAAAATTAAAAAGACAATCTAAAATTAAAAGCAAACAGTTTGGATTTTTCAAAATTATTTAAAATCTTTTAATAATTTTTTTTAGATTTCATAGAATTCAAAAACGACAAAAACGTAAAGATTTAATAAAGGAAGTAGAGACGCTAATTGTTAAGGATCCAGAAAGAGCTGCTGAGAAAGTAGATGAATTAGAAAAGGATAGGGCATTTGAACGTGCTACTTTAAAACATAGAGGAACAAATAAATGGACAAAACAGGTTAATTTTTTAATTTATTTGAATTTTGGATTAGCATGTTTTTTGTTGGAGTTGAAAAATGATTTTATAGATTATTAATATGTATCTCCTTTAGACTGTCTATGTAGTCGGGCCTCATTTATTTGGAGTTTGGTTGACCCCACTGGAGTTGCATAAAGATACCAAAATTTAGGAGACACCTCATTTAAGACACGATTTTTCGTCACAAGGTTCTGACTGTATTTGAGATAAAATGGCGAGGAGTAGTTAGTATAAGCCTCGTAGCAGAATTCGCTGTGATCTATCAGGGAACAACTACCATTACACTAATAAAATTTCGATCCCTTTATTTCAGAATTTTTTTTTGATTTTAAATTTTCAATTTTAAGATCAGAAAATTTGCCTCTCGCAATCCAGAACTTCGCAAAGTAATTGGAGAACAACTACGATTAGGGAAATCATTAAAGGAACGACATGGAGCCGAAGAAAATGAGAGCGATGATGAAAGTGGGGGTGAAGAAGGAATTGAAGAAAATACAGAAGAAATAAAACAACAAAAAATAATTTCAGCAGCAGTTGATAAAGTTTTTGTTTCTAATAATTCTTCAAAAGAAGTGACAAATTTAAATGTTGATAGTGAAAATCCTTTTTATAGAAGTGCTTTACAAAATATTAAAAGAGAAAGGAAAATAGCAGAAAAAAGAAAACAACAAAAAGGAATTGAAGAAATGAAAGTAGAAAAATCATTAAAAATTCAAGAAGAATCTAAAAAAGAAGGGGAAATTGGAAACAAGGAAGAAAAACCAGAATTTTTAGATGTAGGTTTTTAAAAAGTTGAATAGCAAAATTAATTTAAAAAATTATTTTTTAGTTAAATGTCAAAAAAATAATACAAATCCCACAAGAATTAATGAATGAAACAGGAGAGATAGAAGGTTAAATTTAATTAAAAGATTTGGAGAAAAAATATTTTGTGTTTAGATGCACAATATGCTTTTTTGGCAGAAGCTTATGAAGAAGATGATGTTCTTGGTAATGAATTTATGACAAGAAAACAGCGGGTAGAAGAGGAGGAAAAGCCAAAACAAGGAAATAGTAGATATGAATTGATGCGTGGATGGGGGTCGTGGACTGGACCTGGAATTTCTGAAGAAAAAGAAACTGAAAGAATGGATAGGTATTTTTTAAAATATTTTTGGTAATAGTTTGTAGTTCAAGACCCCTTTTTCACTTTCATTTTGTAATAAGAATATTTTTGGATTTGATTTTTTGGGTTTGGGGCTTACGGAAGCTGTGTGTTAATCTGTTGGCCATTTTTACCCTTTTCTGTCTGTTATACCCTAATCTCAAAACAAAAGGTCGAATGGCCAACGGATAGTCATAGACCCAGTTTGTACAGATTTCGAACTCAAACTCGATATACAAAAGTAACAACTAGAACCTATGATTAAACGAAAATGAAGAAAAAGGAATGAACTATTGCCCAATATTTTCTTTTCAAATTAAAATTTTATTATTAAAAAAGAATTCTCGGCAAAGAATCAATTCCAAAAAAGAAAAAGCAACAAAGAAAAGATGCTAAAAAAAGAGGTCTTATAATTCGTGAACAAGTATCAGAATCTATACAAAAATTGCAACCAAGGGATGTTCCATTTCCCTTCACGAGAATTCAAGATTTTGAGGCTTTTGTACAACAACCACTTGGAAAAGAATGGAATACTCCGATTGCTCATAATCAATTAATTCAACCAACAGTACACACAAAGGCATTTTTTATATTTTTATGTCACATTTATACTAAAATTTAACCGATTTCATAGAAATTTAAAAACCTATAATTTCAAAAAATAAATGTCCCAACCAAAATAAGCATGTATTTACTAAAAAGTGCACCTGATTTTAAAAGTAGGATTAATCAGAGATTAATCTAGCATACTCTTTTTTTTATTAAACTTAATTTTTTTGATATTCCAGGCTGGCCGTATAATTAGACCTTTGGATAAAAAGCTAAAAGAAGAGAGGAAGGATTTTCTAGAAGATATTGATGAATAATCTTTACTATTTAAATATTGTTAAATTTGTTTTTATTAACAAATTAAAATTTTATCTAAAATATTCTTTTATACATTTTATTCTCGTTTTTAAAAAATGAGATCTAAATAAACACGGCATTATTTCAAAAACGGCGATATAGGATGACAAATACAAAAAACCCTGCTTGCCTAAAATATAAGACACAAAATAATGTCCGGGAAATGGACTAATATAGTAATAATTAGAGCATCCTACTATCTAATAAAAATATTAAGCTCGAGTCTTCTTTTTAATCTCAAAAATATTTCTTAAAATTAGTAGGAAAAACGCGAGCTTAAGATTACAATAAATGCATGTTTATATAATAAATTCGTAGATAGAATATGAAAAAATAAAATCTCACAAATTAAATGCTTTTAAAATACCCCTAAATGCTAAAATAATTATTTTTGGTACTAAAATATATTTAAAATATGAAATAAGTTTCAAAAAGGAAATAGTTTTACGAACATTTTTTATAACCAGAAATTTTTTGAACTTATCACATATTTTAATTTGTATTTATATTTACATCGAATCGTATTTATTGCGTTGGTATATATTTTTAATTATTTTTGGGTATAAATGTAGGCGTGAATTTAGTGGTGCAACATTTTTAAAAAATAGATAACCTTATTTCTAGGCTGTCATTTTTTGTTTTCCCTCTTCAACAAGTGTTTCATCATTTTCTCCTTCTTTAGTATCCTCTGAACCGTTTGACAACAACCCTACTGTTGCATCGCTATTTGTACGACGATGTCGACGGTATTCATTCTAAAATTATTATTTTGTTTAAATTCGAGTTAGATTATTCCCTCATCCTTGAAAACCGGTAAATTGACTTTTTCCTCTCCCTCACAGTAAAATTTTCCCCGAAACCTCCGAACAGTCGTTAGAAGGTCCCCCGAAGTTCCAATCTCCCAAAATACCCATAAGTTTAGAAATGATTTATATACCATTCTTTTACAACCATTTCCTTGAACTTGAGCACCATTTCCAGGCGTTAAAGTTTTATCCAAATAATTATTAGATTCATTCATTTCAAAAGATAATTGTCTAATTCCATTTTCATTTCTTTTTCCTTTTAATTTATTATCAACTAAGTCATTAATTTCTTCCATATTTCCACTTTGTTGTTGCTGAGGAGAGACAGGCACATAAAAATTGGCAATTGAAGGATTCTGTCCAGTAACGGACACAACATCTGGTTGAACACCATCAATTGCTATACTAGCACCAGAAGCATCAACTCTGGTAATTATATTTAAAAATATTCTAAAAATACAGTCAGACCTTAATATAAGATATTCATTTACGGCTGTATATCTTTTATATATATCTTAAATAGGAGGGTTCGCTTAGGTCAAACAAATTTTAACTTATTTTAATGAAGGTGTATGTAGTTGAATGTAGGTATCTTATAGCAAGGTTTGACTATCCTGTAAAAACATACCTATTTCTAGTCATAAGTGTTCCTCTATACATTGCCAAATATGTTTGTGAAGAAATTTCCAAATATGTACATTCACTAAAATTTTAATTTTAGATGTAAAAAATATCCAAAACCTTCTTATAACGAGTGAAAAGTCTGGAAGAAATTTTATTCTTTTTGCAACATCTTGTGACGTAGAATCAACAAATTGTTGTTGACTGCCTGTTGAAAGAACTTAAGAATAAAAATTACTGCAGAATTTTCAATTCTATATTTCAAACCAGAGAGAACACCCGGTAAAGAAGGACGATTTCCAGCATTATCTACTTTGTCAAGTTCAGAAATAGCACTCGGCACAGCCTTGACTTGACCTAACATATTATTTGTACTATTTGCTACAGAATCGATGCTTTGCCGTTGTGGATCGATGGATTGAATTAAATCATCAAATTGAGTAAGTATTTCAGTTCCAAAATATTGCCATGGGCCAACTTCAAAATTCATCGAATTCTTTTTTAAAAATTATTTTACAAAAATTGAATTTTTTAAAACGTCAAAACTCGTAGTAAGATAGTTTTTTGAAATGGAAAAAAATGTTTGGGGTATCCTAAAGGGAATCCTTTAGATTTAGGTTCTTCACAGATTCAAGTGTATCTACTAGAATATTAAGTAACTCTTACAACGAGTTCCAACTGTAGTTTAATAAAAAAAACCTGTCCAATTGTAATTACAGCTCGCCCCTCCAAAATAAGAATGAATTTATCAGAGAGCTGCTTTTTAGTATATAATTTTGCTTTTCGAGGTAATGCAGAAGTTAAAGCATCATTAATATCAGTTAAGTGAGAGACTTCAACTTTATGTACATGATTACGAATAACTCTTTCTAATATTGGTTGGGCTATTCGATCGCGACTGAATGCTTTGAAATTTCCCTCCAAAAACTTGAAAATAATGTTTATTTTTAGAAAAAATTAGTAAAGGGTGTATTTAATGGGAGTTTGTTCGAAGACTGTTTTTCGTTAGAAGATATTACAAAATACATTACTTGGTTATCCGGGAGACTAATATTCATAGCTTTCAAAAATTAACCTGTATTGTAACAACTTGCATTTGAAGAGATATTTGACAGGCACTTCCCTCATCATTAAACAAATGCATAAAATGAAGCTAAAAAAGTAATTACAAATTCTTATATAAAATTTAAAAAGCAAACATTATTTTTCTTTAATTTAGTTCTGTGTACATTATCTGTGACCATATCAGTTTCATCAACAATTTCAGCCTGCAAAATTTCTTCAACAATATCCTTGACAAAAAATTCTTATTTCCATATTTCAATAACTTCCTTACTTCTAGTGTAACTAAACCAACTAATTCATATTTTGATTCTTTTTCTCCTCCGGGAGCTAAACGATCAACTAAAGCCATGTGATATTCACCTTTTTTGAATTCTTCAAGCATTGTTCTAAGAGGGGTATTTTCAGGTACACGACGAACAGGATGTCGATAATAATCACAAACTGTTTTTACCTAAAATTATTTTTTTTAAATAAATTTATTAAAAAAATAATTTTTAACCAAAAAATTATCATCAGGATCCAACATTGCAAGATCTTTAACAAAAAGAAGTGACACAACATTGTCTCTTGCATTATCATATACAGGGATTCTAGTGTAGCCGGAATGAACAATTTGAGCAACAATCTTTGCATTTAGAACCGTATTAATTGGAATCATAAAGACATCCTGAAATATTTAAAAAATAATAAATAGATCATATGAGATTGATTTTGATTTTAATGTAAAGAAAATATAGATTTAGTAATGGTCATGAGTGAGAGTTAATTTGAACTCATCCATATAAACAAAACAAATGAAAATTTGCTATATGGAAAGAGAAGAGGGAATTATAGTTCGAGAAAATGTGCCAAAATATTAATTTGTAATTTACAAATATTATTTTCAAATTTTAAAGTCACTTACATCAATTTTTGTCATTACATCTTTTACTGTTTTATCACCCATTTCAAAAGCACCAATTGCAATTTTTAATTCCTCGGCTGGACCTATTGCATTTTTAGTACTCAATTTGATTAATTCCATAAGACGTTTTCTATCATAAGAAACAACTTCATCGCCCAATAAATGATCGAGAACTTTACTTATTGGGTAGGCCAACTATTTTTAAGACAATAAAATTATAAAAAATCAGTAAAAAAACTTACAGGAAAAGTAAGCACCATAAAAAATCTGGTAACCCAAATTGTGTGAGCACCAACGGCAAGTCCTTTCTTGACACACAGAGCCTGTGGGAATATTTCACCAAAGACAACTATGCCAGCCGAAGAAATGGCCAAAGCCACATATCCACTTGTAAGGTCATCAAAAAGAATGGAAATTGCTGAATTTACACAAACATTTCCAATTAAGAGTGAGCAAAGTAATTGATTGCCAGATTTCCTGACTGGCAAAATCATTTGGGCATATTTTCTTTCTTTCGAAGAGCCTAAAAATTCAATTTGAAAATTCATTTTTTCAAGTTTCGAGTTTTACCAGAATTCGAAATGAGTGTAAGTTCTTGGGGTGTAAGTGACATTAATCCAAGGTTTAAGCCAGAGAAAAGACCAGAAAGCACTAACAAGGCAGCAACAATTGAAATTTGAACAAACATTGGAAAATAGTACTGACGAGGTGGCATATCAGTTGAAACTGAACAACGTAGATCGTCAACCTTGAAAGTAAATTTATTAATGCCAAAAATTTTTTTAAAGAAATACCAAATAGAAAGGAAGGTCGAAAACGTCATCAGCAGCTTTTTGTTTAAGACAAAGTTTGTAGACGGACTTGGATCTGGAAATTAATAAGTATTTTTCTGTGTTTTCAATTCTTTCACTAAAAATTAAAGTAAAAAAACATACTCAGAAAATTTGTAAATAATAACAATTCGTCTATCTGTCTGAATACTAAAATCTTCTTGGACAATATTCAACACAGTTTCTGAGCAGTTCTGACTAAGTGTAAATCCAACTAAAACAATTTCATCCAAAAACGTTCCAAAAAGAACAACTCTAACTTCCGTATCAGGGGCAACAATACTCAGTCCTTTGTCACTAAAAGGTTGAAAATTATTCAAGATAAATTAATTAAAACATACGTATATCCAATAAAGTCTGGTTCGCCAGATTTCATTGGCTCAATTCGAATTCCTGACAGGAGCGTTTTCTTATCTTTCGTGACAAATTCTTGTTTAACAACCTAAAAAATAAATTTATAAAAATAAAAAAATATAAAATAAACCGTTGAGGGCAATTGAATGTGTGGCAATTGTTTTTGATGAAGGCTGACGTTGTCATTTTTTATATTAAAATTTGGAATATTTTCTATTGTTGTGTCTGTTAAATTTGTTTTGTAAAAATTATCTCCATTTGGCAAAGAAAAAACGAAATTAACACTCAGCAGAAGTAAAATATAAGATGTAAAAGGGAAGGCTGCTGACAGTGTTGTTGGTGCTAGTACTGCTCCATTTTGCCTTCTCAAGTTTCGCATTCGGTGTAATAAACAAATAAAAATAATAAGGGCCTCCGCAAATTAATAAATGCACAATAAAAGTATTTTAGCTAAAAAGAAAGTAATTAACAATTCCACATTAATCTATAAACTATTGAAAAAAACATCTGCTGGTGAAAAATTTCCCTAGAAAGTTGTAACTTTTTAAAGGATCATCTGATAAATTGATCTTGTTGGGAATAATAACAACATTCAATCCCTTTGGCTGATATAATTATTTATTCAAAACGGTTAAGAATCAAAACCGTTGTGGCAAATAAGGTCCTGGGACTGAAACGGCCGGACTAAAACGTCCCCGACTCTAAATTCATTTTGGCGTTTATATTGGCATTCTATTATTAAATCACAAAATGGTATTGACATAATGGTCAAGAAGGATATTAGACAAAATGGTACGTGCCCCTTTGAAACCCTACCATTTTGCCCATTTTAACTGAAGTATCATTTCATCTAACAATTCTTTTATTTCACTCTCATTGTTAATCTCATCATTTTTATATTTTTCACATTTTATCTCTAATAAACGTAAATCTTTTATTTTTCACAACTTAAAGATGGGATCGCAAAAAGTAGAAAAATATTTACATGACAAATCAATTTCCTTGGATGATACAAATATTGCTGAACAATTTCAAAAGCTTGAATCCTTTTATATAAACAAGTTTGTTTTTATTCACTTGATTATCATTAAAATTTTAGGCTTTGGAATCAATTATCCGAACTTGCTTATCAATTGGTTAATGACAGTAATTTTGTTTCGGCAATTGATTTGAATGAGTTTTATGATGTTTTTTTAAATTTTTCTTTAAAAAAAGTAATTATTTTTATTATTAGTCTTTTATCAAGGATTTTGAACATCGTATTCATCCATTAAAATTGATTCAATTAATTATTCCCATTGCGGAAAATAAATTTAAGAAGGAAGGTATGATTTAATAATTAGGTATTTAATTCTTTTTTTCAAATTTTAGAAAAACAAGCAGCATTTGATTTCTTGAAGAAATTTGAAAATGTTGTCAAAAACGATGCAAGAGCTATGACTCGCCTTATTTCTGGCGAGATTCAACTTTATTTGCTTGATTTGAATGAGAATGGACAATGCAAAGAAATGGATTTAGTCAGGGTAGAATTTTATTGAAAATAATTTTTAAAGAATTTAATTGAAATCTTTTTAAACAAATTTTAGAATATGATTGGAGAAACAGAAGAGCGCTTAAATCGTCTCTTGGAAGTTGGCCCTGTGCACACTGCTTTTTATAAGGTATTTTTTTATTTCTTTGAAAAAAGTCTTACATTTAGGTCTCCGCTGCCTACCAACGTCAAGTCGGTGATTATGCAGCTTATTATGTTGAAGCTCTTCGCTATTTGGGATGTGAGGATTTGGAAAATCTGAAAATGTCAGAAAGGGAAGAATATGCTCTTTTGCTTTGTGTTGCTGCACTTTTAGGTGAAGGGGTTTATAATTTTGGTGAATTGCTGGCCCATCCAATTTTGGAAGCACTTATGGGAGGTCCAAAGGAATGGATTGTTAATGCCTTATATGCTCTAAATGCTGGAGATTGGAATGAGTTTGATAAGGTTTTTGTTAAATATTTTTAAAAATGTTGGATGAGGTTTATTTTAAATTAAGTTTAAAGGAATGTAAGATTTTTGTTAAGGCAGCCAAAAAATTTTAATTCTCATTATATATATTTTTTATAGTTTAAAGGGAAATTGCAAGATGAAGCTGTTGACATCTCGGCAAATATGAAATTAATTGAAGAAAAATTACGTTTGCTTTGCCTTATGGAGGTTACTAAAAAATATTTTTTAATTAAAAAAATTTAAAGATGGCAGCTCGTCACCCTCCAAAGCAAAGAAATCTTTCTTTTGCAAACATCGCAAAAACGGCACATTTGGAAGAAGATCAAGTTGAATTGCTTGTTATGAAGGCTTTGGCTAATGACTTAATTAAAGGGCATATTGATCAGGTTTAGAAATACAGGCAAACCTTGCTTTTAGCTAATCCTTTAAGTTGAAAACTTGTAATGAGGAGGACTTTAAATAGGAGTTATCGCTTAAAGAGATTTCCCATTCTTGGGTCAACTAAACTAAAAACGTATCTAAAATTAAACTTTCTGGTTTTGATGATATCTAAAATCGATGATTGCCTGTATTTAAGAAAATAATTATTTTTATTTTTAAAATTTAGATAAGCCAAATTGTCAATATTACTTGGATACAACCGCGAGCACTTTCTTCTGAACAGGTTTTAAATTAATAATTTTTTAAACTTTGTTTTATTTAAAGATAACTGCTATTGAGACACGACTGAATGAATGGCGTATTGAAGTTAATAAAAAGGAGAAATTGATGGAGGAAAATGCTAGTGACATTATTATTGCTTGTAAATGATTATATTTGATGTTATTCTTTCCTTTTTTTTATTAAAATTTATTTTATATTGTTAATTTAAATAATTATTGTTTATTTAACAATAAATTCCTTGGAATTAAAACAAAAAATTTTTTTAGTTTCGTTTCTAATAAAATTAAGGAAGTCTTGTTAGATGAACCCAAATACCTATAATTCGCCATTTTCTGAGCGTTGGTGTCGTAACAGTCCACTTCTAAATATCTTCTCTGAACAAACAAAGGTTTGTAAAAATTAATATGAGATAAAAATTTTTAACATGTAATTGTTGTTAAATAACCTATAGATTCATAAATAATTCGATAGATTTCTACTTGGCGTCAATTATGGATTTGGTTAGCTGAAACACAACAAGAACTTGGATTGGCATACATAACAAATGAAAAGATTGATGAATTAAAAGCACAACAAAACAATATTGATTGGGATTTTGCCCGTAAAAAAGAATCAGAGTTAAAGCATGATGTTATGGCACATATACACACTTATAGTAAAGTATAATTTTTCTAATTAAAATTTATTTCAATAGTATTTTTAAGTGTTGTCCAAATGCTGCTGGAATAATTCATTTGGGGGCAACTTCATGTTTTGTACAAGATAACGCTGATTTAATTGCTCAATGCAAAGCTTTTGATTATATTATTGGAAGGTATTTACATTAATTTTAATAGTCGAGCATTATTTTTAAGATTCTTTAGGGCTGAAGGAATAACTTAAAATACGGCGTATCACTTGAATCGAAAAACGATAAATTTTTAAGAACCTTGCTTAAAATTAACAATTCGAAAAGACATTTAATTAAGTCCGATTGCTTTGATTTTGATATCTCAATTTTATCAATTTTATTTTTAGGTTGGCTATTTGTTTAGACCGGCTGGCCGAATTTGCACTTAAATATGCTGCAACACCAACAGTCGGTCGAACACATTTACAACATGCCTCGTTTACTACAATTGGAAAAAGGGCTTCTCTATGGATTGATGGGCTTTTAAATGTTTTCCTAAGAGTAAATTTTAATTTAATTATTTAAACTTTTATTTATATTAAGGCAAAAGAATTTCGTTCTCGCATTCGTTTTCGAGGTGTGAAAGGCGCTGTTGGGACACAAGATGCCCTCCTACAGCTTTTTGGTGGCGACTCTTCTAAAGTAGTTAAACTTGACTCTACCTTAGCCAAAAAGGCTGGATTTGATAAAAATTTTGAAATATGTGGTCAAACATATCCACGTTGGCAGGTTCCTTTACAATTCAATTTTATATTTTAATTTTAAATAAAAGGACTCTGAACTTGTTTTTGTCCTTGCTACACTCGGGTCTGCTGCTCATAAAATTGCCCTAGATATTCGATTTCTTCAATCAGAAGGAGAAATATGTGAACCATTTGATCAAGATCAAGTAGGGAGTTCTGCTATGCCTTACAAGAAAAATCCTATCCGTTCCGAACGAATTTGTGGAATAGCCCGCTATTTAATGAATTTGACTTTGGTAAGATTTTTTTAAATAATTTTAATTCATATTTTAAATTGAAAGAACCCTTTGGAGACTTATGCCAACCAAGGATTTGAGCGAACATTGGATGACTCGGCTAATAGAAGATTAATTATTCCTGACGCCTTTCTTTCAGCGGATTCTATTCTCTCCACATTACAAGTTTTTAAAAATTAAATAGAATTATTTAATGGATTTTAGAACATTTTGGAAGGTCTTAATGTTAATAATGATGTTGTGGAAGAAAACGTTCGTCAATCCATAAGAAACGCTATTCTTGAAAGAGCATTAATGTTGTTAACTGAGCGAGGAGGAAATCGACAAGAAGCACATGCTCGCATCCGTGAAATTACATTAGATGTTGGGAAGAATTCGAATGTAGCCTTAATCGTTGATCAACTACAAGAAGTAATATTTGATATACAATTAATTATTATGGTTATCTTTTTCGAACCTCATGGAATTTCCTTAAAAATATCGGCCCTTTCATTTTAATATTTTAGTAAAAGTTTCCTTATCAACAGATTCGTGAGGAGCTTCTACAATTCTGTTCAGAACCTATTCGCCTTTGCGGACGAGCAGAGGAACAAACGCGTGACTACATAAACAAAACCTTAAAACCAGCTATAGCTGATACTCTTAATTTAGTAGGTAAAGATGCATCTGGAAAACGAATTTTGTTGGACGTTTAGAAAACATGCTTTAATTGTTTTTATATAATTTTTAAATTATACTTCCTGTTTAGAGGATAATATTAAATTTATTTTTAATAAATTTTTTCATTAAAATATCCAAACAGATACATTTTTAAACTATTCTAAGTCAATGCACACAACACATTGAATCCGTCTTGGTAGGCGTGTTTCGGATTGAAGGATGTGTACGAGAACGTTGTGTACGTAGACGTTTGAATGCAACTTTGATCGACAGCTATAACAATAATTATTTTGAATATTCCTTTTCTTAATTTTGATAAAAAATTTAGGCCCCCCTCCTCCCCCCAAAAAATGAAAAAAAAGAACGCGCCGCAACCAAAAAAAGCTTTTAAGCAAACCAAAATTAGCCCGAGTGTGCTTTGGCTCTGTTCTGTGTTTGTGCACTCACGAGCTCTTTGAATGTGCGTGTGTGTGTATTTGGCTCTTGAACGTGGTCTCAGACTTTGCTGGACATGAAAATAAAGAAAAGTTTAACGAAAAATAACAAAATATATGATTATTGGACTTAACATAAGGTAATGATTGTTGGGTTCTTTTCCAATTTTTTATCAACAGAGTTCATTTTAACGATTAGTTTTGTTGAGACGGAGGGCATGGATAGAAAACACGGTCAGATTTAATTAAAAACTTAAATCCAAAGAACCATACAAATTCAGGAAATCTGAACTCCGTTTTATTTTAAACCTCCCTACCAAATATATTCCAACATCAATGCCTTACCATGATATTTAACATCACTCATAAAAGTTACTTGATTAAAGAGATGGAAAAGAACACAAAACAAATAATGTCCAAAAAATTGAATTGTTTATCCACTTTTTCTCATACATAAATTACCAAAAAAAGATCATTCCATAAGAGTAGCTGGAGGAGCAGGGCCATATTCTTCTTGTTCTTCCTGTTAAATAAAAATGACGAGTTAAATGTTATAAAAGCGTTAAACCGCATCCTAAAGCATTCTTAAATTATACAAACTACTACAGTCGAACCTTACTATAAGGTACAAGATACCCCTAAATATATTGGGTTGTAACATAATTAATGATCGTTTTTCTTTAACGCGTTATAGAATCATTTAAGATTATCAAATATTGCTTTATTTATTCTTGTTTTATTGCTCTATTTCTGCTCTTTAATTTGATACCAAATTTGACCGTTTTTAGACGAATTTAGAAAAGTTATTCTATTTTAAATGGAGCTAGGTCGAGAGGTGATTTTCAAGCTTTTCCGGTTTTAATTCGGATATAGTGTAAGACGCGACATGTAGGACGTGACATATGTCATTCGATTCGGCTCGACGAGCTGAATCTAACGGCTGAATCTAACGGTACCACTCTCTACTTCGGAAAATGATTCTGGACCGAGTTATAGGTCCCGAAAAATATAGGGGCAATTTTTTGGAATAAAAAAAAGCTGATACAAATAATAGCTCATTCGAAAGAGCTCCTCGAGCTGAGTCGAATGACACAAAAATTAGTTTGATTGAACAAGTTTGAGTCGAAACATGCCACGTTAACTCACGCCTCCACAAAGACAAAAAAGGGCGCGAGCACAAAAAACCCGCTAGCACATCCAAAACGACCTCAACTGGGACTTCTTACCTCGTTCGGGCTATTCACCTGACTTGGCACTTTCTGATTTCTATGCATTCCGGTCGCAGAAGAACTTCCTCAGAGACTAGCAATTCAAAAATGATGAACAGCTCAAAAAAGAGGTAGGTCAATGGATTGCTTCAAAACTCGGCACAGACTTTTGGGAGAGAGGAATTCGAAGGTTGAGGAAGTGCTAGAGACTTGTAGTGTTGCAACAAGGAGATTATATCATCGATTCAATTTGTTTTTTGTTTATTTATTGCGTTTTGTAAATTGAGAAAAAACGATCATTAATTATGTTACAACCCAATACATCTAAAAATGAGGGTCGACTGTACTTTCTTAGAATTTGTCAAGCTATTTTTAATTTTATTATAAAAAAATACATCTTTCACGCGTTTAATCTGCACAGCATCATCATTTTCGACCTCGCCATTATTTGGTAAACGCTTTCGATTCTAAAAAGGCAGTTAATATATTTAAAAATTAAGAATATTTGTGCAAACCTTAACATCAGTTCCATTATCTTCAGCGTTGTTATCATCGCTCTCTTCTTTGACTGGATGCCAATTGTTCACATGATTATTAGATTCAGAATTATCCGTTGCTGGTGTATCTTCGTCTACTGATCTTTTACTTGTAGTATCTTCATCTTGAACTTCTTCTTTGGACTTCATATCAACATTCGATTCTACTGATTCTCGACTCTCTTCTTCTTCGTCCTTGGTTATTTTATTGGCTGGAGTCAAATCCCTCTCTTCACTGCGAGAACGACCACGGCTTCTAGAACGCTCCTCACGGCTCTTAGAACGTTCACGGCTTCGAGAACGATCACGGCTGCGAGAGCGGTCATTTTCTGCTGTGCGACTGCGTGAGTGTCTGCTTCGATCATGTTTAGTAGTTTCAGATTTGGTGCGGTGTTTGTTTGGAGTTACATCCCTTTCATAACTGCGAGATCGATCACGGCTTCGAGAACGTTCACGGTCACTTTCCGGAGTCCGGCTGCGCCTACGTCGAGAACGTTCGTAACTGCGCGAACGGCTCCGAGAGTATCGACGGCGACTTCGAGAGTAGGAACGACGTCGAGATCGAGAACGCGATCGAGAATATCCACGTCGACGAGAGCTCCAAGTATCACCAGTTCGCCACGGCTTACTTTTTGCAATTTCAACGACAACTCTAAAATTAATTTTAAAATTTGTTGGTTATGAAAATTAACCTCATTCCCAAAATAGAACGACCATTTAATTCGTACACAGCATCATCCGCATCCCTTGGATCATCCAATTCAACAAAAGCATAACCCCGCTAAAAATTATGTAAGAATTAAATGAAGTTTTGTAAATAATTTACCTTAATAAGTATATCTCTAATTCGTCCATAACCTTTAAAGAAGCGTTCTACATCCCTCTCTCTAGCCTCATAAGGAATATGCCCAACCTGAATTATTTAATGTAAAATTGAACAGAAAAATTTTAAAACTTACATAAACACGAGAATTGCTCATTTAACAAAACGTTCAATTCGAAATTAGAATAATATTAAGCTAAAATAGGTTTCTGTAATATCAAAAACTGAAATATCAAGAAACTTAAAGATAATGGATTGGATTAAAGCGGATTTATGGAAAAGTTTTTGTGCCAAAGACGAAAAAAATGTGCCAAAAGGCGGGTTTTTAAAAACACGGTTTTTGTGTGAGGGACGTTTTGCCGCAGCACTAGTCGCTGAAACATTTCAGGGCTATTTTTAAACTCGAACAATCAGATCATTTTACGGTAAAAAACTTAGTGCGGAATGAACTGATTGGAATAACTTTGTAAAAGAATCAATAAAAGAATGTAAAAGAATAAAATCAGTAAAAGTATCAAATCAAAAGAATCAAGATTTATTTTTCAACTTCATATTTATATAATTAGTAAAAACAATGAAAAAGTAGAAAAATGTCACAACAATATGGATTGTGGTGATTAAAGATATTAAAATTAATGCAGGTCAGATCCGCTAACTTCAAGGGGATATAGCTTTATTTAAAGATTAAATGAAATTCAAAAATCTGTTGTAAACTATGTCGATAACCTGATATTTTTGGCCCAAAGTAAAAAATGTGAATCTAACTTATGTTAAACTACCAATAACTATCATAAACCTTTCCTGCATTAACCAAAAATAAAATCAAACTCATAATATAAATTAATGATCAAAAACAAAGTCTCCACTTCTCTTTTCATTCAATTAACGTCTACCACGGCTTCCACCACGCGCTCCACGAGTGCCTCCTCTACCACGTCCGCCACCACGGCCACGTCCCGATCCAAAACGACGCTGAGATGGCTTCTTTCGTGGCTCATCATCAACAAGTAAAGTATCAAGTGGAAGTGAGTCCGGCAATTGAATATAGCGAATATTATTCCCTGAAAATCATAAATTTTAATTTGTGCAAAATATATTTTTTGAATAAAAAATCAGGATAATCAAATTTGGTACTGATTAATTCTTGAGTTTATCCTTTCCGCATCAAGGAAAGATAGAATAACTAATTTTAATTTATCCCAACACTATTAATTGATCGGCTGGCTAAAAGCAAAAAATAGGGAAAGGAAAAGTCAAAAATGTCCACAGAAATGATTAAGGATACGCCACAATTATCCTTCCTTTTTTGCGCCTCAGACGAAATTTTGTAGCGCTTGAAGAATTTAAGCTTCTAAATGAAAAGCGGCCGAACAACTCTCTATGAATAAATATTAACCGAATTGAATTGATCATCACACAATTTTATTAAGAGAAACCTCGTATGGAAAGCGTATCAAGTTGCATTTGTTCACGTCCGCGTATAGTCATCTTCACAGAACGTAAATGCATATTCATAGCAACATCAACGCCTTGAATTGCTCCTGTAACTTGAGTTCCATTCTTTAATTCGATAGTAACCGTCTCATGCGAGAGCTTCATCAAAAAACGGACTAATTTCATGATTTGGTGTAAAGAATATTTAAATATAGTTGTCTGCAAAAATAAAAAAATATATAAGAAATTTACTATTCTGAAACTCTAAACAACTGCAAAAAAAGGGGAAAAAATTACTCAAGTAGACAAAAACTCTTAGGAGTTTTGAAAAAAACAGAGACTGGGAGGACCGGAAATTAAGCTTGAAGGAAGCAGGGAAGGATATGGGACCATAAAAAATTCCCAGTTTCAATTTTTCCGGTCCAAAAATTGCCAGGACCCCACTGTAAAACCGGGAACCAATCGAGAAAATGGTACAGCCCAAAACAACGCGGGGCCTTAACAACGCAAAGCCATAACTAGCTGGAAATTTTCTGGCCACAATTTTGGTACCAATATCCTTAGCTCGATAAGAGGAATCGTTTAATACTAAATTTGTTAAGATTTGGAAGTCTTGAAGCAAGTTATGGCTTTGCGTTGTTAAGGCCCCGCGCTGTTTTGGTCGTGTCCCCGAGAAGACTCAATCGTCATCTTCAAAAATCAATTGAAAGACTCAATTATTCCTTTCTTCCTTTTTTAACTTCCGCCATTAAATCTCTGTTTCTGTGCCTTTCTCACTTTCAATTTTTACGATTGTTTCAGATTTTAGAATTCATTTTTAAATATTTATTTATTTACAACTTTTCGTAAAAGCAGTCATTTTTAATTTAGTAAAGTTGGCGACACATGTTTTCGTTGAGCGTTCGAGACTAGTTGTTTAAGCTAAACATTTCAATAATTTATTGCGATTATTTTTTGAATGATTTTATTTATCTGTTCATACACTCCAGAATTTATTATTAAATTTTGTCTCGTGCTTTCTTGACATTTTCTTAATCGTATTTTAAATTAGAAATTTGATTTTTCTGTGTTGCAGAACATCGGTCTCTGAAATTAATAGCGGAAAAACTTTTTTTTTGTCCATTTTTTCACAGTATTAGGTTTCTGTTTATGCTATTATTCATACTTTTCAAACCGAAATCTTTCTTTACAATTTGTTTTTTTAATCTTATATTTTATAGAATACAACTTTCCTACTTCATCTCAAAAAATTCTAAAAATGAGCAAAGAACAAGCTGTTCAGGAAGTTCAAGAAGTCGAACAAATTGATAAGGCGTCTGAGGAAAAGGTTTCGACTCCAGCCAAGCAACCGGCTTCGGCAGATGCTCCAAAGCCTGATGTTGGTGAAGAAAGCCGTGATTCGGTAGTTTCGTCTGTGGACAACGGTGTCTCTGAAGAAGATCAGGATGAAGGTAGTCAAAAGAGTGCGGATGATGAAAAGCCGGATGAGGTCACCACTGAGGACGCTTCGAAGGTTATTTTTTATGCAATTTTTCTTTTGTATATTCTGTTTTTATAGCATCTTTCTTCTGACAATGGGGTTGCCGATCGGTCTGTCAAGGGAAATGGTCATTCGGCTGAAGAGAAAAGTGACGTCGTCACTGAAGTTGTGGCTGAACTTAATGGAAATGATGCTAAGGTTGGTGTATTTGTATTCACTTCTTTATTTATATTTTGATTTTTGTTTAGAACCGTAAACGTTCTGGACCAGGCGATGATTTAACGCACGAGGAAGATCAGCTTCAGCAGAAGAAGAAGCGCGTGGAAGATGTAAGTTTTAAATTAAAATATTTTTGTAGAACATTGTTTTCGGATTTTCTTCTTTTATCCTTGATAGAGGGCCCACGGCTTCTGTTGGGAACGTGTTCTTTTTCTTACAAAGTGTTTTAGCCAAGTCGTCTCTTAGTCCCAACTAAAATTTAACGTTTTACAATTAAATTATTTTTTAATTTTAACAGGGTGAGCAAGAAGAGAAGGAAGTTCAGGCTGTTGCAACGGAATGAGTTTTTTGATTGTTAAATGATTGGATGAAAAACAAATCAATTTCATTGCCCATACTCTTTTTTTGGTTTTATGAATGGTTACAAGATAATACAGTCGCAATTACTCTCACAACAGTATTTTTAAGCACATGGTTTTTGAATAATTTTTTGGGTTAAGTAAAGGAATTAAATATTTTTTGTTTCTGAAAATGAGTTTAATATTTTTTAACATTTAAAAATCAAGTAAAAAACCGGTGCAATTATTTTTGCAATTTTCCAATATTTTGCTCCTATCTATTATTTTTGTTATTTTAAATGATTACCACACGGGAAAGCACTCAATTACCCCAAACTTTGGGAGCAGGCCAGTCTACCGAAAAATGTCCTGGAAAATGTTTTAATGATATGACTTTTGAGCCTAGTTATAAGCCTTTTAATAGACTGGCTTGTGATAGATCGGCGTGTTCCCTCAACATTTAGCATATGGTCGAGAAAATTAATTTTTTAAATTTATACAAAAGCAAAGTTCGCAAAAATTCTATTTTCCTGACTATATGCTTTATAAACCAACCAACCTATACAATATTGTTCTCATAATACTTGAATGATTTGTTGATCTATTATACTCTACTACGTTTATTTGTTGAACAAAATGGCAATTTTTCTTTAAATCTTTCTCTGTTTGCGCTGATAAATTTGTTATTTCCTTTGGTTTTATTTTTAGATATTTGTTTTAATTCAACTAATTATTGGATGTTTGAAGGAGTAATATATTAGTGTTTAATTTTTTGAAATCTATTTTTAAATTAGGATTCTTATTGAATTTTTTTTTATCGAATTTATATTTCAAAATATGCCTGCGTTAAGTGAGACACGTGAGTTTAATTAATAATTTTTTTGTTTAACGAAAGTCTAGCTTTCATTTTTACCCAAAGTTTTTTAAAAACAAAACTGTTTTAAACTCCATTTACCCATACGAGAGTTTTAGAAATGAAAAATATGTGGGGGAAGTATAAGTCCTTATTTAATAAAAATTTAAGTTAAACGGCGCAAATTTATACCAAAAACAAAAGGAATTGAGGAACTTATTCAAGAACAACAACAAATAAATCATGGTCCAGTAGTTAATGCAAAATTGCCTGTTAGAATTATTGGGGGTGATGGAAATGGGGGAAGTCATATAATAAGGTTAGAATTTTAAAGTTTTGTAAACTTATTTTTTAGATCTTTTAATGATGTTAAAATTAATGCGGAACTTCGTAATACTTTAAATTCAATTAATTATTTTGAGCCTACTGATGTGCAAAAGTGTGTTATTCCTCTCATTCAAAACACTACAAGTTTGTTTTTTATTTTTAAATGATTTAAATATAAAATTAAAAACATTAAAAAAAATTCGCTTATACCCCACAAGTCGAAATAGTTCATTTAGTTTTTTTGGATCCTATCCTAAAAAGAGGGCGCCTTGATTTTTTTTTCATCATTTTTTTCCAACCTTAATATATAAATAATGGTCAGTCTTTTCTTCTTCGTGCAATTCCACTCTTTTTACCTGTGGCATATTCAATTGAGAGGACAGAAAAATACACTCACGGACAGACAATATCGGACGGACAAAACACGGACGAAACCGGACGAACACTGACGAGCACGGACGAACACAGACAACACGGACGAAAACGGACGAGCACGAACGAACACGGACGAAAACAGACAGACAAAACACGGACGAGTACAGACAGACAAAACACGGACGAGCACGGACAGACAAAACAAGTTTGTGTGTGTCCGTCCGTGTTTTGTCTGTAGTTTTTGTGCTTTTCTGTCCTCTCAATTGAATATGCCACAGGTAAAAAGAGTGGAATTGCACGAAGAAGAAAAGACTGACCATTATTTATATATTAAGGTTGGAAAAAAATGATGAAAAAAAATCAAGGCGCCCACTTTTTAAGATAGGGTCGGTGTTTAGACTTTGAAAGTCTACTGCTTTATTAACGTATTGGTTTGGAACATGTCGTAAAAAACGCTATGTTTTTCCGTTTAAGAGCTTTCTTATTGTATGACAAAAAAATTATTACAATAGAAGATAATTTTCTTTTCTTTAGATGATATTCTTTGCCTTGCTGCAACTGGTAGTGGAAAGTCTGGATCTTTTTTGATTCCTATTATTAATCGGTTGCAAAAAGATAAACTTAGTTCTGGATTTTGTCGTTCTGACACTTTAAACAATTCTTCTCCTGTAGCTATAATCGTTGCTCACACAAAGGAATTGGTTGAACAACTCTACAAATTTGCTAAAACATTGGCTTATGGTTTTAACTTTAAATATATTTTCTAAAATATATTTTTAAGGTACTCAAGTTGGTGTTGCATATGCAAGAGGTCAAATGCCTTTTGAAGAAGGTAGAAAGCAATTAGCAAATGGGTGTGATATTCTTGTTATTACGCCTGGACGTTTACAGCATTATCTAAATGACGGATGGATTTTTGTGGATACGACTCAGTTTGTCGTTATTGATGAAGCTGACAAGTTTATTGTGGTTAGTTTTTAAATGTAAAATTGATTAAATGAATTACTAAGGCTTTTATATTTTCCGAAATATCGGAGGATTTAAAATTTAATTTCTTCCCATGTCCTCATTACTATGCCGCTGAAAAAATTTTCTGAAAATTCTA
The DNA here is from genome assembly GCA_963681835.1 of Meloidogyne enterolobii. Lineage (NCBI taxonomy): Eukaryota > Metazoa > Nematoda > Chromadorea > Rhabditida > Meloidogynidae > Meloidogyne > Meloidogyne enterolobii. The sequence goes on from CAVMJV010000007.1 coordinate 3,260,519, forward strand.
ATTTTCTCAAACTAAAATTTATTTGTCACATTTTCTACATTTAAAATTTTTTAACTAAAATAAATATAAAAAATTATCTTTTTAAGGAAGAGAGCTTTTCTTCACTACTTCATGAATTATTTAATCGAATGCGCAAACAAAATGTAATCTGCCTTTTAATTTTTGATATGATTATTTTTTTTTAATTTTTAGAATTTTCTTTTTCGGACTTTTATGTTCAGTGCAACCATTACAGACGTTGCAGATTATGTTATTAACGATTTTTTAAAGAAGGATTGTTATAAAGTAATTGTTGGTAAACCTAATCAAGCTGTTTCTCATGTTCATCAAAGGGTTTTGAAAGTAGATTTTGATAAATATGGATATGCTGCAAAGTTTGAAATGGCCAGAATTATATTACGGAAAATATCAACTTGTGTAGAACCAAAAGATGGAGGTTTTTATTTTGTACTTTTTAAACAATTTTAAAGTCCTTGAATTTTATCTTTGGAACTTTTGATCCCAGAATTTTTGGAGCCTTCGTTTTAATTTCCGTGACCTTCTCAGAGCGTAAAAATTAGGGCTTCTTATGTTAACTGTAAATATTCACTTTGGAACCTTTGATTAGTAGTTCCTGACTTAATCATTCAAATCATGACATTTAGCAATATTTTGTGTTTTTGTATAACACTAGTATATAAAGAAACCTAATGGATATATTAATATCCAAAATTTCGGGCACCTCTTTATTTTGTATTCTCTCCTTTTAAAATATTGTTCTTTTAGAACATTTTTGTTACAATACTCAACGTACATTAATTTTTCTTAATGATGCTCGTTCTTGTGAGCGTTTAGCAATTAAACTTAGTGATCACGGTTACCGTGCAATGAGTACTAGTAGTCACCGTGAAATGGAGCAACGTTACAGAGCAGTAAATGATTTTAAAGAAGGAAAATGGCATATTCTTATTGGGACTGATATTATTGCTAGAGGAATGAATTTTCCAAAAGTTAAAAATATTGTAAGTTTATTCATTTGTTTTTAAAACAATGTGTCTAGTTTTAAACAAAATTGTGTTATCTATCAGGTTTTGTGAATTTCTTGCATTTCCCCTTTGACAATTTTTTACATAACGCATAATGCGATTGTATAATTTTGAATAAGGTCATATTTTGATCAGATGGAAATTAACTGATGAAAGAATCAAGATTATAACTTTTTAATATAAAATTTAGATCATCTATGAATTGCCGCCTATTCATCGTTATCAAGAATATGTACATAGAGTTGGACGTACTGGCCGCATCGGAACAGAAGATGGATGTGCTTATATCTTTTTTGATCCAAGATCTCGAAATGATGAAATGCAGGCAGAATTTTTAATTGAGGTAAAAAATGTTTTTTTTGAAAATTTAATTTGTAAGTGAATATGAGGTATTAAAAATGGGTTATCTCTAATGGACTTTCCCATCAAAATTAAAAATGAGTTACCGATGTTGAGGCATTTCGACTGTACTAACATTTTATTTTTTTCGATCTAAAAAATTTTGAAGAATACTTTAAGGGCTTTGAAGAAATGAATTTAAAAAATTATGAACGGGATCCCTTATTTTAATTTTTTTATTTTTCAAAAGTTCGTAATTAATTTTTCATCTTTAGCAACTTGAAAATTCCAAACAACAAGTCCCGGAATTTTTGAGAGAATTACAAAAAAGTATATCGGATGCTCGAAGTAGATATACAAATGAATGTTCTTCTACTAATCAAAATTCAATTGAAGAACAATTAGAAGATAAAGCGGAGTTGGAAATTGAAAATATTACGGATAAATTTGCAAATAGTCATTGGTCTCGTTAAAAGGAATTCTTTTGGTGTAAGTATTTTTTAGTAAGTTAAAAAAGAAGATTAATTATAGTAATTATATTGACCTTATATTAAATGAAGGGGAGTCTTGACTTTATAAAAATATAAATGGAAAGAATTAATTTCCTGCCTGACAATGGAGGGAAAAAGCCGGAACTTCCGGTTGGATATTGATAAGCAAGGAATTTTAGCAAAATCATTTTTATTTTCAGTTTAAAAAAGTCAAAGAGTCATTCATTTAATATAAGAGACATAAGTCTTTCCTGTTTCTTTTTAGACAATTTATTTCCCAATATTTGTTTTTTGTTTGTTTTTAATACTCGAACATTATTTTTGTTCATTTTTATTGTAAGAATATGTATCTCATTTTAATTTATTTTAATATGTTTATGTATACTTAAAATTAATTTTTTTTTCGTTTTAATTTAAAAAATTTTTCTTCAAATTTATTGTTTTAATTTAAAAATTTTAAAATTTCTCATATTTATAAAAATGTTTTTTTTCTAAGTATTTTTTTCATTTAATGGAAGAATTAATATCAAAACAGCAAGGAAATATGGAATTTTTTATTCTCATATTTTAAACAAATGTATCACTAATTTCTTACAAATTTATTCGAAACAACGTGTGTGTCTAGTTTTTTTAACATAAAAATTAAAAAACTAAAAGCATCAGTTAAGATTAGAAAAGAGAGACTGATTTTTGATTATTTTTAAATTTTATTTTGAATGAGTTTCTCTCTAAATAGTAAAATAAATTGTTCAATTTTACATAAATTTTGTTGGAATTTTTATTAAAAATAGGATCAAGTTCAACACCCCCAAAACATTTAATAAATATTAAATTGTTTAATTAATTTTCTCTTATTCAAAAAGCTTAAACAGTTTATTTTACCTTTCTTTATATATAAAAATTATTCTCGACTAAATAAAGTAATTAAATACCAATAATACATATGTTTGCTTTTCATGCATAATTTAATTAACTTTGGGAAAAAAAGTTTTTAAAAAATATTTTTTTAATGAGAGAGAAATTAACAAAAAGAGAAAGGTTGGAGGTGAATTACAAAAACTTTTCTCTCCCTTCAATAGATCGACATAAAATGCCAATCCCCCCCCTCCTTCCAAACAATCCTTCCCCAATTTTTATTAATTTTCTCAATTAATTTAAACTCCTTGACAACGTCTTAAACAAACAAATTGAAAATGGTGAGAGTTTTGTGGACCTTTTTTGGAAAGAATTGTTTTAATATACGCATAAAAAAGAACACGCATTCTAACAAACCTTCCCCAAAATGTCAATTACTTTTTTAATTTAATTTTTGATATTTTTAGTGGTGATATTTTGGGTAAAGCTCTCAAGTCTTTTGGCACCTTTTAATATTAATTTCCTTTTGGCACTCCTCCCCTTTTTCCGCTTTTTTTTCTTTTTTTCCTTTGTCCTTCACCGACAACTACATTCCACCACCTCCAACTTACTCTATTACTAAAACATTCATGGACAAAATTTTCTAAACAAAATATATTTGCGCGTATATTTAATAATACAAAAATAAGGAATTATTTTTAATTTTATTATATTAATTATTAAATTTGATTGGATCTTATCTGCTATGATGTTGTGATCCGTTTATTTAGCCTCTTAAAATAACGATATTTTTTTAAACGATCCCTGACTGGAATTTTTCTTCTGTCCCTTCGAGTTTTTTATATTGAGATTTAACTTTACATAAAGAGGGAAGATGTTTGGATTACCTGTATTTATAATTTAAAAATCTTTCATAAGTTTCTTATCCTTTTAATCTTATAGTAGTATGTAGTCAAATCTTGTTTTAGTGCTTAATTTAATTGAAATCCTCCTTAAAGGCCGCTATCCTCAAAAGACTTACACTAAGATATTTGCAATTAAAAATTAACGACGAATTATGTATGTATATACCGTAAAACTTTTATTAACTACCCTGGGTAATTATATATTGTTTCGACATTCCGCTGGAGGGAGTAATTAATCGAGGGAGATTTTTATACGAGGTTTGAAATTTGAACGAGTTTTATGGCATTTGATGGGGACGTAATTATTATTTCAATCTATCGCTGGATGGGGTAATTAATAGAAGTGGTATAATTATTTGAGGGAGGGCAATTAATACAAGTTTTACGGTTAATATAATTAATTAATTATTTTTAAACATTTTCTGTTTTTAATGAGGAATTGATTTCAAAATATTTTTTTTTAATTCCAAGCGTAAACTAAAAATTTTTTTAAATTTATTTTTCCATTACAACAATCTATTTATATATTTGTTTTAGATGTTTTTAAAAAATCTGTTGACAAACATTGAAATGATCAAAAAAAGTTTTAAAGTAAAAAGGGGATTAGCAACATTTTAATTTAAAAAGAAAAAAAAGAAAACAAAAATTTTAATCCAATTTTTGCTTTTTCTTTTTTTTCCTTCTTACAAAACACATTTAAAAATTTAGTAGTAAATTAATTTTTCTGATTATTTGTTCAATAATCTTTTAAATCAAAAATCTGTTGGAACGAATTTTAAAGGAGATTGATTTAAATTTTTATTTAATTTATTTAAAGAATACTTAGTACATTTCCTCGACATTTTTTAAATTAATTTTGAAAAAGGAAGAGAGATTTAAACAAATTTTTGTTGTGTCAGTTTCTGATTTATGTATAGATATTTTTTAATTTTAAAAAATATTTATTTTTTCCCTTTTAATAAAAACAAACAAATATTTACTCTACATATTTACACTAATTAACTGACACATTTACGTTAATTTTCAAAAAAATTAAGAAATAAATTTTGTTTTTTTTAAATTTTCTTTTCAAGTATATTTAAATAAATAATTTATTTATGGAATATTTAGTCTTCAAATAGTATTAAAATAAAAGAACGAAAAAAGTAATGGAACCAAGGTAAATTTTGAAGGAAAAAAAGAAATTTATACAATTAAAAATTTACAAAAGTTATTCGTCTTTCGGTCATAACCCTTACAATATTCCCTATAATGAGGCAAATTTGACAGCATTTCAAGATGATGGAATTTGGCTTATTTCTTGTAGTTTTTCTATTTGGACAATGGTTTCGGGTAGAAAAGAGAAATTTTTTTTTTGAGATTTAGAAAAATAAATTAAAGGTTTTGGATTATTGGAAAGTGGACGTGTTTCTTCTAAAGATGAAGTAAATATAATGGTTAAAAATATTGTTGATGTTGTTTTTGGTGGTCTTTCTTATTGGATGTTTGGTTTTGGTAAGAGAAAATGTTGAAAATAAAAATTGTTTTTTTAATTTTCAGGTTTTACTTATGGAAAAGACTTCCCAAACCCTTATATTGGTAAATTAATTTTTGGGGAATTTTAGAAAATAATTTTTCTGGAAAATGGTGGGTGAGAGGGTAGTTTTCGATGTTTAAAATGTTTCTGTCAAAGGGGGCAAGTTTGCTGTCGATTCGAGGACTTTATTAGGGATGGAACAATTATTAGATACAAGTTTAGACAAGTAACTAAATTAATAACAAAACTCAAGTCCCTTATCAACAATTTATTCTAGAATATATGAAACAATACAAAAATATTTGAATTAGCAACAATACAAAATGAGATAATGTTATTTATATATATTTTATACATCAGCGAATGAATTTTGTCTGATTCTTCTTGTGCTTTCTCAGAGACATCTTTCCTCTCATCACTTGGTCTTCCTGCTGCTACCCTTCCTCTTGTCCTCCCAATCATAGGGGAATTCTTTTACCCCCGGTGCCGCCAATGCTTGTTTCAGCTGATCGTAATACTGAAAATGGGGAAAAAATTTTGTTTGTTGTTATATAAGGATCGCTCAGAAACTCACGTCTTGATAGTGCGGGACGTCGTAGTAGCCAAGCTGGATCACATTCTGCAGAATGGCTGAAAAAAATACAAATGTTTTTTGTTCAAAACTTTTATTAAGGCAGTAATTTACCTCCATATTCCGGCGGGCATCCATTGAAGAGATCTCTCACCATTCCCGGTTCCAGGGCGTGGACGCGGCGCTTCTGTTCACCAAGCTCACTCATGTTCTGGATCCGGCGCCATGGGATTCCTGCGGTCGTCATCTCTACAATCATGTAGATCTGTCAAAAAAAAAGAAAGTTTTTTAACCCTAAAAGGCAAATCAGCGAACCCATGATTCGACGTCGTCGGCTCGGCAGTATTCCATGTTCTGTAAAAGAAAAGAAAAAGTTAACTGAAAAACAAAATGCAAATTTTCCCTCACCATATGACAGCGAAGTGCTGCATATCTTGGTGTTCCTCGAAAGCCCGCCGCGGAACGTGGTCGACGAAGGGTGTTGTCATCTCGGACGTAGCGACGGCACATGCCAAAATCCAGAATGTAGATGTTGCGAACATCTCCTTTGCGGTCCGGAAGGCCGATAGAGTAGTTGCCAGGCTTTATGTCCCGATGCAGATAGCCTATCTTGTGGAGCTCCTCGATTGCCTCCAAGGTCTGTATTGCCGCTGAAATAGCAGTGCCCTTTGTGAAGCATTCAGACTTGCGCGCCTTCCGCAGATCGTGCAGGGACTTTCCAAGAAGCGTCATAACCAGATAGAAGAAGTCGTTGCGCTAAATAAAAATACAAAAATTACTGTTAGCTGGAAATTTATTCCTATATTAACTAGCCAAAACTCACATAGCGTCCGCTTTCGATTATCCTTGCAAAGTGCTTGAATTGTTGTCGACCAGCGTCCTGAAGAACCGTGACGTCCATCATCAGCACATTATGCTCAGCATCACAGTGCTCCGTCTTCAGCGCGTACACTTGGTTGGCACTTCCTCGAACACGATAGACTTCTCCAAACGCCCCGGCGCCGACTCTGTCCATGACGACCCAGTTGAGAAATTTGCTGCCGCTTTCAAGTCCCCGCTTTTTGCCTGGAGCGCACGACATCCTGACCGTGTAGTAGCAGCGACAATAATGGAAGAAGTAGCAGGAATGTAGTCGGAATAAGTTGAGATTGTGAGTTTGGTTGAATGAAGTTGAGTTTTATGTTGGGCTTTTATACTATAATTGTTTAGTTTTTGACGTTGTGAGTGGTAATATATGTAGGTGCCATTTCTCTTTGTCAGTTTCATCCTGATTTTATTCTGTCTTATCTATTTATCATTGTTGTTACTACTTGTTCTCGTCGTTATCCTCACCGTTTCATCCAATTTATTCCCAGGACGTAAGGATATGCAAATGAATGGATATGTTAACGAACTTAAGGGCAGGGTGTCGCTTTAAAAAAGAAATAACTAGCATATCAACTTTCTTAATTTTCTAAATTTAGTTGATTATATTTTCTAAAATTCCTCAATATAGGCAAATACATAATATGTATATTAAAGGTATTGGCTACTTCTTCTATAATCCAGACGAAGCAGGCCAAGCTTCTGATCAGGCTTGGCACTATGCACGTTTTTTCTTTCAAATGTCTTTTGCTACAACTACATCAACTATCGTTTCTGGTAGTAAAAATAAAGAAAAAATATTTAGATTAAATTTAATTTTAGCTGCTATGGCAGAAAGAATACGTTTAAAGCCTTATATTGTTATTACTTATTTGGTAAATAATCTTTGAAAGATTTTTTTAAATTAATTTTTTTCAAATATAAAGATGACTCTTGTCCATTCAATAACTGCACATTGTAAGTAAATTTAAAAATTGTTAAACAAGATTTATTTTTATTTTTAGGGGTCTGGTCTGAAGATGGATTTCTTCACCAATTAGAAGTTGTTGACGCTGCTGGATGTTCAGGTACTCATTTTTTGCCCTTTTTTTGATACAAAAAATTTTCTTTAAGTTGTTCACCTAGTCGGCGGAGTTTCTGGTTTAGCTGCAACGCTTTATTTAAAGCCTAGGCAAGCTAGATTTGGAGAAAGGGGAAGTGCACATATGTCAAAGTGAGAGAAAAATAAAAAAGTTCTCTAAATTTTTAAAAACAGTCCAACAAATGCTCTTCTTGGAACTTTTATGTTATGGTGGGGATGGTTAGCATTCAATACTGGGTCAACATTGGGAGTTGCTTATAATAGATGGAGACTTGCTTCTAGGTTGCTCTATTTATTTATTTAAAATAAATTTTTTTTGGTTTAGATCAGCAATGGTTACATTATTAAGTTCAATAGGTGGTGGGTGTACTTCGATTATTATTTCATTAGTTTCAACAAGAAAATGTCAAATTGATTTATTAATTGATGGATTACTTGCTTCTTTAGTTTCTACAACTGCTGGTAAATTTTTAAAAAATTTTTTAAAAACGTCAAAAATACCCCTAATTTTTGGCCAAAATTTTTTAGAGCAAAAAGTAATCCACTACCTCCGCTTTATTTTTTCCTTTATTTCTCTCGTATTTCTTACCACAATTTATATAAAATTTAAAAATACTTTTTAATTTAAAAAAGGTTGCCACAGTTTGCGGCCAATCGACAGCATTGCAGTTGGAGCAATTGGGGCAGCATTAGCCCTTTCTGTATATCCTTTAGTTGAACGATTAGAAATTGATGACCCTGTTGGTGTTATACCTGTACATGTTATTGGCTCTGCTTGGGGTTTTTTTCTGTTAAATTTAAGCTGAAAAAAATTTTAGGGATGATTTGTGTTGGTATATTTTCTTATGAAGATCGTGAAACTGCTATAGAAGATCCCAGAAATGTTTGCCTTTATTTTGTTAGAAGATATCTTTAACCAATTATTTTTTGTAGAAAGGTGTAACAGGAAATAGATATGGACTTTTTCATGGTGGTGATTTTGAGTTAATAAAGGTACTTTTGGATTTGTTTCTAAAAGTGGTTACTTTTGGATTTTATAACAATGTTTGAGTTTAAGGGGATTGTCTTAAAATTAGACATAGTTCCCTATATCTCAAAAAATGTTACAGAATCCAAAATTGTTATAAGGGGACTCTTTTTTATTTTTAAAGGTCCAAGCTCTATGTGTTGTTTGTGTATCGGCATTCTCACTTATTGTTACATTTCTTTCACTTATTGTAAAAATATTAACTTTTAAACAAAAATAAATTAAATTTTTAAAAAAGATTATGAATCAATTCCCTTGGGGTTTAAGAATGACAAAATATGAAGAACAATTAGGTGCTGATTTAATAGAACATGGATTAGCTGGACATAATATTGCTAATTATTCTATTGAAAAGAAATTAAATGTCAAGTGAGTTTTGTTTAAAAATTAAAATTAATTAAAAAAAATTTTTTTGCCTCGACCTCGAATAGTTAATAATTATTATTCTAAAAGTAAAAAAGTATTGGGCAAAATTTTAATGGTCACCAAGTGGGAATCGAGCTTGTAACCCCGAGGAAAGTGTTTAAATTATAGAAGCTTCGCTAACTAAACGTTACAGTGACGATGACTTTCTCTCTTTTATAATTAACCCGTCGTTTAAGAGTTTTTAATGCTATCCATCTGAATCCTTCCCTTAACTTCTCTGGTCCTTGACCAAAAATTTAAAGTTGTAAAAATGGGAAAAAATGAGAAAAAAGAAATTTGGTCAAGGAGTTGAGAATGAGGTCGAGGCATTAAGGAATGCCTATAGTATAATCAAATATGTGGCAAAATGGAAACGAAAAGCAAGACTTGCAAGAGAAAGAAGAGCAGCTGAGGCGGCAGCTTTAGCTGCTGAAACACAAGGAAATAATCGTTTATCTATTGGAGGAGAACTTTCTTCACAAATTCCGAATAATTCTGACAATGCTGGTACTTCTAGAATTAGGCTTGGACCTTTAAAATTAGGTGGTCTAAGAAGGCCTTCAACAAGTAATTTTTTAAAATAATTTTGACTAAAAGAAATTCACTAAAATGACAATTCGCCGATTTCGGGATTTTTTTAGCGAATTGTCTTTCAATGAATTTATATTTTGATACTACTATTTTTGTTTTTTTGAAGATATATTTGGTGGTTCAAGCAGTTTAAGTGCCCGTCCAAAATCGGCCCTTGGAAGGAGACAAATTGAAAGAGAAAAGAATTCATTACCTCCAATGCGTACTCCAAGGGATCCACAACAACAAGAATCTGCTTCTGATATTGACAAAACTTCCCTTGATGAAAGATTACCTAATGGTTATTTAATAAATTTTTAATATACAGTTGGACCTCACTTTAGCTTACACCCCAAATATTAGATTACCTCATTTTGAACTTGTTTGGCACCTCCTATTTACTTTAATATCACTTCATTATAAGTAGGGATGGGATTTATATGGACTATCAATCGAAAAATATGGACATATAATATGGACTAAAAATCTCAAAATATGGACTGAAATATGGACTAAAATCCAAAATATGGATCAAATATGGACCGAAAAATGAAAATTTTTAACGGAAAAATAAATTTTCACAAATAAATAATTTGATTTTGTTAATTTAAAGTGTTTTCTAAAGGCTTTTTGTCAATTAAAGGTATATTTAAAGTGTTTCCCGGGGAAATAATTTTAATAATAGTTGTTCAGAAAATTTTTTCGAAAAATTTTTACCAAAAAATTTTTTTTTAATTTTTTCAAAAATTTTTTTAAATTTTTGACAAAAAAATTCCAAAATTTTGAAAATTTTGACGAATTTTTGGCAAAATTTTCAAAATTTTGACCAATTTTTGGCAAAATTTTACAAAAAATGCCGAAATATGGATAAGATATGGAAATATGGACGGAACGCCAAAATATGGAAAAATATGGAAAATATGGATTGATAACTCATTATCTGTCTTATCAACATATGCTAAAACAACGTTTTTCGTGCGTTTCACGACCAAACTAGACCAGGAAAAAAATATGGAAATCCATATAAATCCCATCCCTAATTATAAGATACAATTCTTTCTGTTCCTTTAAGTGAGTATTTATAAGTGAGGTCTGACTAATGTAGTTTCTATAAAGAATTTCATTTTTAAAGGAATTCCTGGAAATGGTTCAATACCTTTAGGAAAACCAAAATCTACTATTGTAATCACACCAAGTTCACCAACACCCTCCATTCTGCAGCAGCATCGAATTCTTCCTCCTTTAAGAATGCCTGATGTTGAGGAAGAAGGAATAGAAAATAATAATAATGACGGAGATATTGGAGGAAGTAATAATAGACAAGCATTAAGAAGAAATAGTGAAAATAATTCAGAAGTAAATATTAGAGGTGGAGGAAGTAGAAGTTTAATTGGAAGATTTCGACGAGGAGCGTAAGTTTCTTTTTTTTGCTTTATTATTTTGAATGTACTCTGAAATACTTACAATTAGTTTCTTATTCCTTACATGAGTATCGCTTAGGAGGCTCCCCCACCCAATAGCCAACCGGATTTAAAAGTATTTTAAATTGGGGGGTATGTTTTATATTTAGTAAGGTCCGATCGCTTTTTCCTCTTTTTATTAAATTTTCTCTTTTTAGAAGAGTAGCTCCTGGAAACGAAGATATAGCTTTACAAGAACATCCAAATATACAACAACCAAGAAGATTTCAACAAAGAGAACAACAAGAAACGCCATTCTCTGCTAGATCAACTTCTGTTGTTCAATCAGAAGGATTTGATGAACAACAAGTGAGAAGGGCTGATTCAATGCAAGCATTGTCAGGTGGAGCAACGAATCCTATAGCCAGGAGAAGAGAAAGTGCTGCAACTAATGATTCAATTGTTTAAAACCTAATTGTTTGCTCAAAAAGGCGATGAGAAGATTTAATCATTTTTAGGGTTATTTTTACGGGTATTTCTCTTTTAGCAATACTTTTTTATTAATTCTTATATTGTTATATTTTGTGTAGATAAATATTTTTCTAGTCATTTTCAATTCATTTTTACGCTCTTGCTTTCGGTGTTGTATATTTTTCATGTTCTTTTGTATTAGAGTTTGTGATATTTAATAAGGTACTATTTCGTCAATTAGCGGATAAAAGACGTTTTGGCCTATGGAAGGTGGACACCCAAGTAGGCCAATCTCTACTTTGATACCAATCTCTTTAGCTCGATGAGAGGAATCGTTTAATACTAAATTTGGTAAGATTCGGAAATCTTGAAGCAAGTTATGGCTTTGCGCCGTTATGGCCGCGCGCCTATTTGTGCTGTACCCTGTGGAAGGATTTCCAACTCAATCCGCCTATTTTTCAGATTTTAGTGTAATTCATCCACAAATAAATAGTAGTTATGATTTTGTTTAAATTTTATTTTAATTTTTATTCTTTTTAATTTTTTCTAGATAATTTAAAAATTATAAAGTTGGATTTAATTCTTAAAATATTAAATGGCTGAACAGGATTTAAATCGTAACATTAATGAACTTAATGAGGTTATTTTCGAATTATCTAATTATTATTTTTGAATTTATAGCAAAAGATTAAAAAGCAGATTGAAAGTATTGGCTCTAGTGTGGTGGCGACTTCTTTTTTTCATCCAGTATCTTTTACCCGTACATTGATGCAACTTGGACATGAACCTTTTCCTCTGGAGAAAGGAAAAGTTTACGTATTTTTTGGACGACAAGCTTATTTTTTGCCAAACTTCTATCACTATCGTAAATTTTTTGTTATTTTATATTTGAGAATCGCTAGGAATAATAGCGTTAATAATAGCTTTCCTGGAAACCGCTAGGAAGAATAATATGGTTATTTCTATGAGTAATTCATACGAATAACCATAAGTTATTCCTATGAATCCAAGATATCCTTTTATATTGTTATCAGCTTTAAATTGCATTTCCGGAGGATGGTGTGAGTCGCCGGAAGCACCTTTTTGGATAGTCTTTTTCAATTTTTCGCTCAACATATACATATTTCCATTGATGTCGGATTGATATTTGACAAATAGCTTTCTTTATTTTCTTTTATTTAAACCTTAATTTCAGTTAATAACTTCTATCTTTCACATGGGTTTGCAACAATTTACACAGGCGTTGGTGGACATGCTTTGCAAACGTTTTTACATTTGTCTGGGGGTTTTGTTATTACTGAGGTTTTTAATACAAAAAATATTTTTTGATAATTTCTAAAAAGATTTTGAATCGTTACTATCCGGAAGTTGGAGGAAATATTGATGATCTAAAAAATTTAAATAATTTGGACAATTATCAACAATTTCGATTACGTTTACGTGATGGAATACGTAAAACTATTCAAGTAGTTTTATGTTCGGTTATTTCTCGTCCATTTACTGGTATTTTTAAAATTTTTTTCTAAATTAAAAAAGAATTATTTTTAGTTGTAGCAATTCGTCAAATAGCTCAACTTATTGGAAACGAAACAAAATATTTGCCTATAAATCCTTTCCAACCTTTATTACTTATTGGTGCAGAAGAGGGCCCTTCTGGACTTTTTTCTGGTTTAATGCCTGTAATTGTTAATGGACTAATTTCTGTTTGGGGAACGACTATTTGTATTTATGGTGTTGATTTGGCGTTCAAAAAATTTGTAAATGATTTATTTTTAAATTTTTATACTTTAAATTTAATAGGAAAGAGAATTCCAAGATTTAGAGCAACAGGAAAGAGAAGTAATGGCTCATTCACGCAAATCATTTGATTATCTTGTTCCTTATTTGGTTAATACTTTGCGTTATCCTTTCGAAGTATGCTCGACTGTAATGGCTGTCGCTGGTTCTGGGTATGAAATTTTTTTGGATTTTTAATTGTATTTGTTCTCGACATTCAATTTCTGCGAATTCATAATGCACTAGAGCCGGGTCGGTCGCCGTTCCTTTTAAAATTAGTCCTATCACTTCGCAATAGGACATCTTTGGTTCTCTATCGGTTGTTACCAAAAAAATTACCAAATTTTTGTACACGGTAGCCGATGTTCTCTTCTGATTAGATATTCTATTTTTTAATTACATTTGAATGTCAATTAAAATAATTACCATCTTTTCTAGGTTATTAGCCTCCCTTCTTCCCTATTCACCATCCTTCAAACATTGGTCTGATGCTTATGATTATTTGGCGCCGCATGAACTTCGTAGAGGAGCAAAATTTTTCTTACGAGAGGAGACTGGTTCAATTCGTGTTGGAATAGATAATAGATTGTATGCAAGCAAACAACATTTTATTTAAGACAAAAAATTTAATTTGATTATAGATTTAATTTTTCTACTTTTTTATCGGTAAATGAGTAAAATTTTTATTTTATTTTCGAAATTGTTTTTAACATTTTTATTTTGATTCGTTTTAATTTTTAAAATTTTTTAGAGAATTTTTAAAATCAGAAAATGAAAGTTGTCTTTTTACACCCCGATTTTGGCATTGGCGGAGCAGAAAGACTTGTTTTAGATTCTGTGTTAGCGTTGAAAAAGAAGGGGCATAAAGTTTGTGTTGTAACTAATCAATTTTCTTCTGACCATTGTTTTGAGGAATTGAAGGACTTTAGAGAAGGTTTTGAGAAATTTTTTGATCTTTTTTCGATTTTTTAAAGATTTGGAGGTTGTCGCACAGAAATTGCCTCGTTCAATTTTTGGAAAGTTTTCTGCGTTGTGTGCTTATATTAGATTTTGTATTGCTGCATTTTATGTTTGCCTTTACCATCGTGATGCTGACCTTGTTTTTTGTGATCAGGTTCATTCAGATATTTTTCGTTTCTTAATTATTAGTTGTTTTCCGCTCTAGATTTCTGCTCCATTGCCTATTTTGCGGCTATTGTGTGGATGTTCTATACTTTTCTATTGCCATTACCCGGACAAATTATTGGCTATTAAACGTGACACTTTCTTAAAACGACTTTACCGACTTTTTATCGATAATATTGAGACTTGGACAATGGGTTGGGCTGATCAAATACTCGTTAATAGGTTTTATTTTAATGATAATAATATGTTATAACACATCCACTCATTTGAGTTTAAAAATTAATTTATATCACAACTTAATTTGTTTCCGTTAACCCTTGTTAATAGCTTACATAACCCTTAACAAAGAAAATTTTCATACTCAAATTTTGAGAGGGGTGTTATAATAAAAATTTGTTCATTGTCAGTTGATTTAGTCCAACATCAGTAATTTTATTGAAAACATTAATCAATTATTTTCTAGTAATTTTACTAATGGAGTTGTTCAAGAGACATTTCCAGCTTTAACCAATCGTCCACTGACTGTTTTATATCCCTCAATCAACTGTGAATTTTTTGACAACGCTTTGAAAAAATTTAAAGAAGACGGAATTGATGAAATTGAGAAGACCTTGTCTGCGGATTTGGTTAATTTATTAAAGCAAAAAGAGACAATCAGTTTTCTTTCTGTTAATCGATTTGAACGAAAGAAAAATATGGAATTGGCAATTCAGTCTTTTGGTTATTTTAATAAATTAAATTTTTTAATTTTTTTTTAAGCCTTCTTACTTTCTAAAATTTTGTCAGAAAATTCAAAAAAATGTATTTTGGTGATTGCTGGTGGTTATGATCCTTTAAATTTAGAAAATATTGAACATTTTGATGAATTGGTTAGATTGTCAGAACAATTAGGCATTGCAGAGCAAGTTAAATTCATCAGAAGTCCAAGTAAGTTCTGTGTTTATATGTAGTGCAGATTAATATTTTAATAACCGTTTGATAGATTTCATAAATGAATACAAAAAAAACAATTTGATCGGCTGGTATAGGGGTTTTTAGCGCAAAAGGTTATTTTATACGACTCTATAGTCTTTAAGATGTTTTGTAATTGTAAGGTTTCCTTGTGGGGGTTTCCTTGTGAGGGAAAACGCTGATCTCGAAACTTTGTTATTTTCTTGAATCCAAAGTCAAAATTAAGAATCTGATTAAGATGTTATGGTCATATGTTTGGGTTAAAGTCAATGTTTTCAATCTTCCTTTCTTTATTAATTCATTAAATTTATATATTTTCTATCCTCGCAATAATTTAAAAAAAATTTCCAGATGATTATTCAAAAATTTGGTTAATGTCTATTGCCCGATTAATAATATATACTCCGACAGGAGAACATTTTGGTATTGTTCCAGTTGAGGCAATGTTTTTATCTACTCCTGTATTGGCAGTAAATAATGGTGGACCTACTGAAACAATTATTGACAAAAAGACGGGATTTCTTTGCCCTCCAGAAAAGGAAATATTTTCTGAATCGATGGAATTTGCAATAAACAATTCTGAAATTATTAAAGAAATGGGAATTTTGGGTAAGTAAAAATTTTGAAATTTTTTGAAAAAAATTTTAGGCCGTCAAAATGTCGAAAAGAATTTTTCTTTTGACTCATTTTCTGATAAACTTGAGCAAATTGTTTGTCTTCTTGTTTCGAAAAAGAATTCAACTAAAGAAGACAATAAAACGGACTAAAGAGTTTAAAAATTAATTTATTATAATTATTTTATATCAAAGCTTTAAAATATTTAAATAGTTTATTAAATTTTAATTACTAAATAAATTCGGTTAAAGAATTTAATTATTGTTAGTTGACTTTCATATTATATCAACTAATAAATTACTATATTGTTAATGATTATTTAGTCACTTGCTATATATTAATTATAAAGTCTGTTGCAAAAATAAACAATTTTTAGTGTTTCCCATTCCTGTCCAAGGATCAAAAAAATTTTTCATTTATGTATAAGTGTTTATAAATATTAGGATTGCGAATGTTTTAAGGAAAAGTTTTTGATTAAATTAGAAAAAGATCCCTTTGCAAATATGAGTAATACCAAAAAATGCTTGCTTTTATAATTTTGTAACTGACTTTATTTAAAACGAACAAAGAATTTTCCCTTTTAAAATTCTTTAAATTTTTAGTTAAATGGCTGAAGTAGAAAATTTGAATCCAAACAATAACCAAATTAATGAGGTAATTTTTATTATATTTACTTGTAATTAATATAGAGACGTCTCAGACTTTTGTTACTGAGGGAATCTTTTCTTTTTTATGTTGAAATTCCGGGATTTCGTTGAAATCCTTTTCAAAATTCAAAGTCTAGATTTTCTTGTAATAAAAGATTGTCTTGATCCCTGTAAAGTTTTGGAAAATTTTCGGTCATGATACTTTTCTAATAATATTTAATTTAAAGCGACGGATTTTGTTGATTTGTAAGGACATTTGTTCTAAAGTGTTCAGATCTTCATTGTTGTTGCATCCAGCTTATTTTACTCAAACTTTGATACAACTTGGATATGAACCTTTTCCTTTAGAAAAAGGAAAATCTTTCATATTTTTTGGATCAAATACTTTTTTTCTGCCAAATTATTATCGATATCGTAAATTATTTTGATTTTCCTCATTTTAATGCTTAATTTCAGTTAACAACATGTATCTTTTACATGGCTTTAAGGCGATTTATACAGGTGTTGGTGGGTGCATTTTGGAGAAATTTTTAAGATTGTCTTGTGGTTTTGTAATTTTTGAGGTTTTTTAAATTATTTTGGTAATTTTAATCAATTCTTCCACTTTTCCCTCTAAAGTAGAGTTCAGCGGGATCGGGATCCCGGTCGGGATCGGGCGGGATTATCCCGGGTTTTTCGAATCCCGATTTTTCTGATCCCGGTCCCGAAATAAATATCCCGATCCCGGCCAATCTCAATCCCGAGCCGGGATCGGGATGTGCATCAGATCCCGATGAAAATCCCGACTTTATAAATTGACTAGAAGTCTGCGAAATAAAGTTAACAGAAGAGGGGAGGCATGAAAGTAAGAAAAATTTTTGCCTGCGGCGCAGAAAATGGAAGAAATTTGGCATCTTGACATCCAAAATTCTCAAAATTTTCGCCTGCGGCGCCGCAAAAATAAACAAAACTGTCTTTACAACTTTAATGGAATATTGAGTGATTTGGTGTGATATCGAGGGATCAAGAGGGGTTGAGGGGAGTATCGGTGGATTTGGATATAGAAGGATATCGGTGGATTTACAGGGATTAAGTTAGATTTGATGAGAAATAGATTGAAGAGATACTACATGAATATATCACTTAATCCCTCAATCTCAGTTCTTAATCGTCCACATTTGAACGTAACGCACTTAATTGTATAGACTTGAACGTTTAACTTGAATGCCCTTGGCCTTCCAAAATTAAAAATATTGCCTGCGGCGCTTAAAAGGGAGGAAATCTGGCACCTAGGCCTTCCAAATTTTTCAAAATTTTTGTCTGCGGCGCTTAAAATGGGAGAAGTTTAGTCCCTTTTATCCCCCCCCCCCTACATACCTTATCCCTCCTTAATCCCCTGAACCGGAAAGTAAATTATGCGTCTATGAGACTTAACCTCAATATTTCAGCACTGCAGTGGCAATTTTAGAATTATACTGAGAAGAAAATACAAATTTAAAAATTAAAAAAAATTTTCAGTAAATCCCGATCCCGATTTTTCAATCCCGGTCCCGATTCTGGATCGGGATCTCCAGTCCAAATCCCGATCCCGATTTCGACCAATCCCGATCCCGTGTCGGGATCGGGATCACCATTCCTAAATCCCGATCCCGGGTTTTTCTCAAAATCCCGATACCGCTGAACTCTACTCTAAAGTAGTTAAATCAAAAAATGACAAAAATTTATTTTACATTTTTACATACATATACCATAATAGAAAAGATGGAAGAGTTGGTTTTAGTAAAATACAGTGTGTAACAAAACTATAAGCCACCCAAAATTTTTTAATTTCTTAAGGTTCTAATGAATGAAAATTTTTAAAATTTTTACCCGATATTGAAAATGCAATTTCAAGCAAAAATTTAAAAATTTTTTTTATTAAACATTTTTTCAAAAAATTTTTTTCGAACTTTTTATGAAATCTAGGTGTAACATAACTATAAGCCACCTTGGAAAAATTTTATTTTTCATATTAGCAATGCTCGAAAATTTTTTTAAAAATTTATGTGAACATTTCCGTTGATATTAAGTAGAAAAACAAGAAGAACGAAGTCTGCAAATACATTCTTCATTGAGATCTCAAAACCCCAAAATCAACGGGAAACAGGGGTACAGTACTTTAAAAAATATTTTAACCCCCTTGGAGCTTATATATAAATTTTCTTTTTAGCTCATCTGAAAGCCCACAAAATTTGCTACAAAATACACTTGGTCCTATCTTGGAGAAAAATTTTACCATTGAGGGCTGATCGGTTAAAAGGGCAGATAAATAAATTCACTAAAATTACCCCATAATTTTTCATTATTTCGATCTCCTAAATTTAACCTATGTTAGCTCAATGTAAAAAATTTTCTGCAAGATAGGACCAAGTGTATTTTGTAGCAAATTTTGTGGGCTTTCAGATGAGCTAAAAAGAAAATTTATATATAAGCTCCAAGGGGGTTAAAATATTTTTTAAAGTACTGTACCCCTGTTTCCCGTTGATTTTGGGGTTTTGAGATCTCAATGAAGAATGTATTTGCAGACTTCGTTCTTCTTGTTTTTCTACTTAATATCAACGGAAATGTTCACATAAATTTTTAAAAAAATTTTCGAGCATTGCTAATATGAAAAATAAAATTTTTCCAAGGTGGCTTATAGTTATGTTACACCTAGATTTCATAAAAAGTTCGAAAAAAATTTTTTGAAAAAATTTTAACACAAAATTTTTTTAATTTTTGCTTGAAATTGCATTTTCGATATTGGGTAAAAATTTTAAAAATTTTCATTCATTAGAACCTTAAGAAATTAAAAATTTTTAGGTGGCTTATAGTTTTGTTACACACTGTAAGAGTTGTGATATTCTTCACAATTCTATATTTGATTTCTTATTCGGAAACTGTTAGGGAACTTCGAAATTACCGCTAATTTTTAAAAAGGTTTTGAATCGTCACTACCAGGAAATTGGAGGAAATATTGATGATCTGAAAGATTTAAATAATTTGGACAATTATCAACTTTTTCTAATTAAATTACGAACAGGAATACGTGAAACTATTCAAGTAGTTTTATGTTCGGTTATTTCTCGTCCATTTACTGGTACATATTTTTAAATTATTTTTTTAATTAAAAAAATCTATTTTTAGTTGTAGCAATTCGTCAAATAGCTCAACTTATTGGAAACGAAACAAAATATTTGCCTATAAATCCTTTCCAACCTTTATTACTTATTGGTGCAGAAGAGGGCCCTCCTGGACTTTTTTCTGGATTAATGCCTTTAATTGTTAATGGACTAATTTCTGTTTGGGGAACAACTATTTGTATTTATCTAGTAGACATTGTATACAATAAAATGGTAATAAAATTAAATATGAAGGTAGAAGAAGATTGGGAAAATCTTCATCCATATGAGAAACAACAGTTAGCTGAACACTTACAGCTTTGTGGTAAGAAATTTGAAAGCTACAAAAACCCGAAAATGATAAAAATTAATATTTTTTAGTACTTTTACGCTATAACGTGTGTAATTTAATTGTCCCTTCTCTGGTTGGTTTTGTGCAATATCCTTTTAAATTATGTTCTAATTTGATGGCTGCTGCTGGTTCTGGGTATGAAAATTAATTTTTAAGCTTTTTTATATTTATAGGGGATTAATTTAAGCAAAATTTTTGATAGAGATATCATCTCGGTATGATCCCTAGTTTTACCTCCTCATGCCCACAAAGTATCCTCTAAATAAAATCATATAATTTCTTTCTTTTTAAAAGTTTACTAGCCTCTCTTTTGCCTTATTCACCAACTTTCAATAATTGGTTTGATACTTACAATTATTTGGCACAAAATTGTGAACTTTATAGAGGCGTCATGCCTTATCTACGTAGAGAGAAGGGATCAATCCAAGTTGGTCCAGATAATAAATTGTATGGAAGTAAAAAACATTTTATTTAATTTTGATATTATTTATAATTTGAAAAAGATTATTTATTTTATAATTTATTTTTTAAAAATTATTAAACCGGTTCTGTCAGGCCTCATTATAAAATACCTCTAAAATACTCACCAACTTATAAAATTTGGTAAGACGCTGGAGGTGAGTACCTGGGTGACATCCTCTCCCTCTTTGAGATATTTTCTTTATTTTATAATGAGGGCCAATTTTAAATTATTTTCTTTTTAATTTTTTCATTTATTGCCATAAATGTAATTTATTTAAATAAATGTTTATATTAAAGACCAAGTTTTAATGATTGTCGAGAATCTCAATAACTGAGCTTTTTGTTGAAGCTCTCGTTTGGGACTCTAGTGTTTTTTAATTTTGTAAATTTTCAATTAAATTATTTTTAATATGTATTTCTAAATAAATTTAATTATTTTTGAAAGTTATGCCGACAATTGCTGTTAAGAAACGACTTTTAGATAAACATTTAGGCACTTGTCTGACACAAGAGGAAGTGGATGAACTTTGTTTTCAATATGGACTTGAATTAGATGATGTGGTTAGTTTTTAAATTTTGAAGGTTTTCTGAAAGTTTTTTGATTTTCAATTTGGGCAGAAAATGCTAAAATTTTGATTTTGGATCTTCAATTACAATTTTATCAATTTTAATAAAACCTAAAAAATAATTTTAAAAAATTTTGAAAATTTTTTAAGTTAACTGAAAAAAACGAAGCCACAGGGGTTGATGAAGAAATTTATAAAATTGAAATTCCTGCCAATCGTTATGACTTGCTTTGTGTTGAAGGATTGACTAGAGCTTTACTTATATTTCAAAATAAGTTGTTTATATTTATTTTTTAAAATATTCTTTTTTTATTTTTAGAATAAAAATTCCATCGTATAAATTGTCAGACGTTAAGCCTTTGACTATTATTGTTGAAAAAGAGGTTTTTTAAATATTTTAGTGAAGGTTTTTGGTTCACGCCCAGTTGGGTTGTCTTTAGTTTTAAGATTGGGGTTGTGTTAATATGTTTTTTGTGTTCTAAATCTATGCCCAACTTTGAGCTATCCGAAACATTTACTATATTAAGGAACCCAATTTTGAACCAAAAAATTCAATATATGTATGTAGTTTTGAGAGGCACAAATATTCTTGAGACTAGTCCCAAAAATTTTTTTCTTTAAAGACCGCCAACGTACGAAAATTTGTTGTTGGTGCAGTTTTAAGAGATATTAAATTAGATGCTGACATTTATTCCTCTTTTATTGATTTGCAAGACAAATTACACCAAAATATTGGCAGGAAAAGGACGCTAGCGTCTATTGGGACTCATGATTTGGATACGATTAAAGGTTTTTTTAATTTCTTAAATTTTTATATATATTTTTTTCTTTTTAGGGCCTTTTAAATATTGTGCTCGAAAGCCTGAAGAAATTATTTTTAAACCTTTAAATCAAAATAAAGAGTTTAATGGATTGGAATTAATGGAATTTTATGTATATTTTAAATTAATTTAATTTTACTGTCTAACTTCACCTTAAGATTTGTCATATATTATAGTAGATCACCTAAATTTAAAATGCGTTTTTTGAAAATTTGGTTGACCACTGGGTGAGTAGGCTCCCTAAAAGTTACTCTTTTTGACACCTCATTATAAGAAGTATTATTTTTTGGCCTTAATCTGAGGTTTTTATTAGTGTGGTTTGACTTTATATTTTTATATTTTTTAGAAAGAAAGTCATCTAAGAGAATATTTACCAATTATTAGAGACAAACCTCTTTATCCAGTAATTTATGATTCACAAGGAATTGTTTGTTCTTTACCTCCAATAATTAATAGTGATCATTCAAAAATTACTTTAAACACAAAAAATATTTTTATCGAGGCTACTGGAACTGATTTGAAAAAATTGGAAATTGTTTTGGATACTGTTGTTACTATTTTTAGTCAATATTGCAAGGAACCCTTTTTGTAAGTTTTTATTAAGAATCTGACATTAGTGGAATTGGAGTTAATTTTTCAGGGTCGAGCCTGTTGAAATTGTTGATGGAAAGGGCTCTTGTGTATATCCGGTATAATATTAATTATTTTTAATTATTTAATTTTTTTGTAGAAATTTAAAGCCTGGAAGGGGAAAGTGGATGTTAAAAATATGTCAAGAAAAATTGGAATTGCTCCGATTAACGTTGACAAAGCAATGAATTTTTTGGCTAAAATGTCTTTGACCTGTTCGAATGTTGAAAAGAATGAAACACAAATTGAGGTTTATTTTCTAATATTCTCTTTGTTCAAAAATTATGGGAAAAGGATTTTTCTGGCACATTTAGAAGAAAAAGCAAAATAAATCTTTTTAAAGGTTAAAGCACCTCCAACAAGACACGATATTCTTCATGAATGTGATTTAATTGAAGATTTAGCCTTAGCTTTTGGTTATAATAATATTCCTCCATTATTGCCCCAATCAAATACAGTTGCCGAACCTTTTAATTTAAATAAACTTTCTGATCAATTGCGTTTACAAATGGCAATGTCTGGTTGGACTGAAATAATGAATTTTGCTTTATGTTCTACAGAAGATGTTGGAAATAAATTGAGAAGACCTGATTTTGAATTGAAAAGTGTTGTTAAAATTGCAAATCCAAAAACTTTGGAATTCCAGGTTTTTATCAAATCAAATTTCTTCGTATAGACTTCAACATTGGGGATTTTATTTTTAAAGTCCGCAACTTAAAAGTTTAGGAAAACATGCAATCCGAATATTTCTTTTTTCATTTAGACGATATTTTTTCTTACAGGTTGTTCGAAATTCTTTACTTCCCGGCATTTTAAAAACAATTTCAAATAACAAAGATATGCCTCTTCCTTTAAAACTTTTTGAAGTTCAAGATGTTGTTTTTATTGATAATAATAAAGGTTTTTTGTTAAAAAAATAAATTTTACATAAATATTTTTTGAAGATACAAAATGTCGGAATGAGAGGCATTTGGCAGCTGTTTTTTATAGCAAGAATGGGGCTTTCGAAATAATCCACGGACTTTTGGATAGAATAATGCAAATGTTAAATGTTAATTATATTGAGAATACTAAAGATTTTAATGGAGAAATTAAAGGATATAAAATACAACAAAAAGATGGTTTGTGTTTTTTAGAATTGATTTTAAGTGGGGGGTTACGAGGGAATTTTTGGCAAAGAAAGGAAAGTCAGAATAGACACCCATCCAGCGGCTAGAGTTGTTAGAATTTTTCTCAGTTTACTTTTTTTACATATTAATTTGATTAAAATTTACTTTTTTAGATCCAACTTTTTTTGATGGAAGATGTGCTGAAATTATTTATAAAAATCATTCAATTGGCACTTTTGGAGTTCTTCACCCTGAGGTTATTAATTCTTTTTCTTTAGTCAACCCTTGTTCTGCAGTGGAAATTAATATTGAAGAATTTCTTTAAATTATATTTAAAAAATTGTTGTTTCTTCACAAATTATTTTAAATTATTTGTTTTAATTGGAGGGGATTTAAGTTAATTTTTCAAATGTTTGAGCTTTGCTTTTTATACAGAGATGAGTAAATTATGTGTATTTTATGATAGCAAGTAAAATAAAAATTCTCATCCTTTGACCATTCCCTCATCTCTGTAAGGTTTTGTTTTGTTATATTGTTTTCCTTCTTAAAAATTCTCAATAAAATTTTAACTTTTTAAAATTAATATATTTTCATTTATTATAAATATTTTTTAATTTTTTCCTTTAAACCTGATAATTTTTAAAGAAATTTTCTTTATTAAAATGTATAGCGATGCTTTTTTAATTATTTTTATTGCGTTGTTTACCGCTTTGTTGGGAGAAGGACTTACTTGGTTGCTTGTTTATAGGTTTTTTAATTTTAAATATTTTTAATAATTTAATAATTTTAAAGATCAGAGGAGTACAAACGTTTAAAATATTCAATGGAAAGAAAAACAAAAAAATTAGAAAAGAAAAAGGAAACAATTGGGGCTGTGGATCAGGGGGTTGGGACTGCAAATAGTGCTAGCAAAACAACAAAAAGGAAAATTGAAAGGGAAGAGGAACGTTTAAAGTCTACGAATAGAGATCTTTCAATGTTTCGAATGAAGTCTATGTAAGTATTTAGGCTATCTGAAGATGTTAAAATTAAATCTCTTATAACATAAACCCACAACCTGTTCAATAACAATTCAAAAGATGGGCTCAGAGTCCCAGGTGTACGCGAAACCGTTCCCTGAAAATCTTAGGGAAAACAGCTTCACTTACCCAACGGGACTTAAAGCACATCTTATGCTATAAGTAGAATAAGTAGGGGACGGGTGGGGCTTAGCCCTGAAATCTGACCCTAGTTCATGCCCGCTCTGGCCTTTAGTTTATTTATCTTGCTCCTTACATCAAAATTATTTAAAATTTTTATTTTTCCTGCGAACATCTCTCTCTGCCTTATCGTCAAAAAACTTAAAGATTTTTAACATTTATTTTTAAGGATGGCGATTGGTTTTGTTTTTACAACTTTATTGAGCACATTTTCTAGTATTTTTGAAGGACGTGTTGTTGCCAAACTTCCATTTGAGCCTATTTCCTGGGTCCAGGGTTTAAGTCATCGAAATCTTGTTGGTAAGTTTCTTTGTAATATTAAAAATTGAAGTATTGTTTCCGAGGAATTTTCAGATTTCCATATTTCCCCGATAAGAGTTTTGTAATCTAGAGTATAAAATTTAAAGAAAGCGTCATCTCTTAAGAAACAGCTTTCCATTCATTTTTAATTTTATAATTAAATCTTTTTTTAACTTTAAAGGTGAGGATTACACCGATTGTAGCTTTATTTTTCTCTATATTTTGTGTACAATGACTTTACGCCAAAATTTACAAAAAATGCTTGGGTTTGCCCCATCACGAACTCTCAGCCGTCAAAATCAGGGTGGATTCTTTGGGCAAAGTTCTCAATCCAATCAACTCTTTCGGTGAATTTAAATGGAAGGGGATAATTGAAATTATTTGATAACAATTATTATATATTTTTTGTTCTGTCAGTTCAAAATTTAAATCCTCAATTAGATAAAATTTTGCTCATACATATGTCATCGGAATTTTCTATTTAAAAAAATAAATTTCAAAATGGCTAGTAAATCAATTGTCGATTTTCTAGTGATGACATTAGGTCAAAAAAATTTTAAATTATACGGTATTTTTTCATGAAAGGATTTTTCGGTGATATTTTATTTAAATTAAAATTCGAAAAAAATTGTAAAAAAACTTTATTTAAAAATTTCCAAAAGAATTAAAGTAATGAAATTTGAATAAAAATTTATTAAATTGGGCTAATGTATTAAATATATATGTAATGGAGAATATATACATATTAGAGACGTTCAAAATTCAGTCTTAATTCCTGGTAAATTTTTGGTTTTGAACATCTCTAAAAATAATAATTTTATGACTAGTAGTAAATTGTAAATGCTTCAAAAATTATTTTAAAGAAAATTTCTATAATTAAAATTCCTGAAAATTAAATGCCGAGAGAGAAAAATAAAGAGAATGCCTTTATAAATATTTTTGGTCTTTCATTATTTATTAATTTTGTCAATACTTCCATTAGAAGAACGGTAAGATGGTGGAGGAGAACAGGCACGAATATTTGGAGGGGGGATAGTTTCGCTAATTGATGAAATTGAATTTGTTGTTGTTTGTTGTGGTAATAATGGTCGACGTGAATCTATAACCATACAATTATTATTAAATGATGTTGAGTGTTGTTGTGGTGGTGGGGCTATTGACTAAAAAAATTAAAATTAATTAAAATAAAAATTTTATTTTCTAGGTAAATATTATTTTTAAGCAAAAAAATAAAGAAAAAATTAAAAAATAATTTTAAAATTCCCAAAATAATTTAGGAAAGGTTCACCAAAATTTTATTGTTTTCTTGTTAAAAACCCCAAAAAAACATTTAATCTAAACTACTTCAAAACATTAAAATAAAAATTAATGACCACCAACAGGATTCGAACCGGAATCAGCGAAATTCCAACTTATTAATTTTTCTCAATAATAATAAATTATTACAGAATCTTCTTCCCTTCTTAACTATTTTTTTAAATTTCGTTTTATTTTCAAAAATACAATTTATTTACCCATTCTCCACTTGCCGAATACTTAGCCTTTTCCTCCCTTTCATGTTCTTTAATAGCTTTCATGCAACGATTTATTGTTTGTGGAGTTAATGGTTGATCATAACGCCTGTTATTTGGAATTCCCCCAAAACAATCACAAAAACAACAACCCCTGAACATCTGAAAAGAAAGAAATTTAATAAAAATATGTATAGTCTCTGCCTCCTTCACTATAGGAGACCCCCAATATTAAATAACCTTCTATTTAAGATACGAATACCTATATCGGTATAAATCATTTTTAGGCTTCAAAGGGGGTATTTTATAGTGAGATTTGACTGTAATAAAATTTTAGCAAAAAAATTTTTTTGATTTAAAAATAAATCAAAAATTCTTTTAAATAAATATATTTGTTCAAAACAATTTTATAATTTTTGTTTTGATATTTCAAGGAAAATATAAAAAGGGAAAATTAAAAATAAAGGGCCAACTGCTCACAAAATGAAAAGCTTTTTTAAATAAAATATTTTTAATTAAAAAATATTTTTAAATTAAAACTCCAATTTTTGTAAAAAAAGATTTTATCATTTTCCCCCATTAAAAGAGTATCTATTTATTTATTTAAATTATTCATTTTTTGTAAAAATAAAAAATGGAAAAAAGGCTTTTAATGCATTTTTTTAGTTAAAAATAATTTTTTAAAAAATATTTAGCTTAAAAAATATAAGAAAAAAGCCAATGGCAAAAAGGAATCGATGAAAGCGGCTGGCTATAAGGCCAGAAATTACTCTCTAACTCTGTTTTGAAAATGAAAAAAGCTACACAAAAGAGATAAAATTCCCTCAAAAAATATATTGGTATTTTTAATGGAAAGAAAAAAAAATATATGGAAATTAGGCATAAAAACCTCATTTTTTACCCTTGGGGTTTTAAAAATAATATTTTATAATTAAATAGAGAGTGTAGCTTAAGGTCCAAGCTTAGAATCCCCCAAGACTCTCTCTCCGTCACAAAACAATCGTCCCTACTTTAATCAAAATTCTCAGGGTACTTATCGAGGGCTTTTGAATGATAAAAGATTTATGTGAATTGGATCAGGGATCAAAAAGTTAAAGCCTATCAAATTCGGCTGGCACCCGGTTTGTGGGCGAATAACCGATAAGTACCATTCTCAATTCTGGATCCAAATATTCGAAAATTACCCAGAATACGCTCCCCTACTCAGCCAATTAACTTCCAAAAATAACATCTTTCATTAAGATTTATCTAAATATTGGATGCATTTTATAGTGAAATTAGACTGTATTATTTTTTAATAAATTAAAAAGAATTTTTAAGAAACAAAAAAAAGTTCCAGAAAGTTATTTAATATCTCATAAAAATATTTTTCTTTTAAAAAATCTTTTCCGGCTGTTCTCTTTTTTATAAAAATAAAAGCGCGCGAAAATCCTTTTCCTATTTTCTTTTGTTTTATTTTAAAAGATTACAAGAAGAAAAAATGTTTAGGAAAAAAATATGAGAACAATAAATAAATAAAAAAAGAGAAAATAAAGGCTAAATAAATAAATAAAGTTAAAAATAATTTTACTGAAATTTTTTGAAAAATTAAAAAATTTAATTTGCCCCCCCCCCCCCTTTCCTTACCATAAACAAAGAAACCATAATTAAAGCCAAAACCATAAAAACAAGTAAAAACCAAATAAAAGAATTTCCAGAAAATGTTGTTGTTGTTCTCCCAATTAAAGCCATTGTTTTGAATGTTTGGTTGGTGGTTAAGTTGGTTAAAAGTGAAGGAGAGGGAGGGGAAGAGGAAGGGGAAGAGGGGAATGTTTTGTTGTTTAAAGTTTTGTTTGTTGTTTTATTTAATGTTTTGGTTGTTTTCTCTTTAGCTTTTTGTTGTTGACAGGATATTCCAATATATTCGAATGGACACCTTTAAATATTTTAATAAATTTTAAAAAATCAAAAATTAATTTTCCATATAAAAATTGACAGCTGGCCAGTAAAAGAAGCTTAAGGAAAAAGTAAAGGAGAAAAAGAGGCCTAACTACAGTTTCCGTACCAGGCTCAGAATTGGACGATTTATATGTCATTCGAAAGAGCTCGTCGAGCTGAGTCGAACGACACCAAAATTATTCAGCGGAAAAAATTCTGAGCCGAGTTACAGGCCCCCGAAAATCGAAAAACCATAGGGGGGACCAAGATGATTTTTGGGGTGAAAAATTCGAATATGCAATTAATAGCTCATTTGAAAGAGCTCTTCAAGCCGAGTCGAATGACACCAAAATCGCCGTGATTGGTCAAGTTTGTTCAAAGTTATGACAGAAAAAACAACGTAAACCTATGGGGCGTCGGCGAGGCGCTTGTGCAAAACTCCGCGCTTCGCGCGGAGTTTTGCGGCACGCGCCTCGCGGGGAGTCTACGGGCTCTGGGTTTGGGCTCGTAACTTAATCCTATTCCAATTATCGCTGTGATGGGCATGCCCAGCTTCCTCCGCAGCAGCAAGAACATCCACGGAGAACAAAGGTAAGGAGCTAAAACAAACGAGCATAACTTTGTCAAATCAAGTCTGATTTCATTGATTTTGGTGTCATTCGACTCAGCTCGATGAGCTCTTTCGAATGACGTATAATTTGCATATTCGAATTTTTCACCCCCAGAAAACAGCTTGGTCCCCCCTATGGTTTTTTGAACTTAGGGGTCTGTAACTCGGCTCAGAATTTTTTCCGCTGAAAAATTTTGGTGTCATTCGACTCAGCTCGACGAGCTCTTTCGAATGACATATAAATCGTTCAATTCTGAGCCTGGTACGGAAACTGTAGTTTAGCCGAAAAAGATAAAAAAAGAGAATTTTTGTTATCTTTTTTAAAAAATAATGATGAAAAGAGGAAGAGGGGGGGGGGGGGGGGAGGTGGAGTTTGTTGGCACACATTGATTGAAAATGGGGAAAAAGGCTTTTTTAAACAAAAACGTAGAAAAAAATTTAAATTAAAGGAGGATTTAAATTAGAAAATTGTTTGATTTTTAAGGGTTGATAGGGAAGGGATTTGACTTAAAAAATATTTTATTAAAATTCTTTTTAAGAATTTTCTTTTTATTAATTTCCAGCTAACTACCTGCATTTAAGTTTTCCATGACTTTTTTTAAATAAATGTTTATCTGCATTAGAAGCAAAAGTTAAATTCCAAAGGTCACATTGTTCTAAATTAATTGTTGATATATCCGAAGGCAATATGTTTTTCAATAAAGGATTTAATGAAGAAGGGAAGGAGAAAGAAGAATTGTTTGTAAATAAAAGAGAATCTTTTAAAAGAAAAAAAAATTTTGAAAAAAATAATTTATTATCCAAACCAGTAACATCAACAGCAACCCAATCTGTGGGGTCCCATTGATGCCTAATTCTGTCTAAAGGTTGTTTTGAAGAAGGAGAGGAGGGGGAGGAGGGAAATTGAATAAAAGGAACACCACCAAAACAACAAAGAATTAATAAATCCATTTAATCTAATTAAAAAAATTAAATTATAAAAAAAATTAGTAATTATTATAAACTCAGGCCTAATTAAAAGATACTTCCTTGAAGCCGAAATAAGAGTATTTTATAATAAAATATCTTAACTATAAGTGTAATTACAAAAAGCTTAATTGGACAAAAAGCTTAACTCCGTCAAACTTTTGGAACTCCCAAACTCAAAACCGACAAAATTTTAGAACCGTTAGCAGCCGTTTTTACTAAATTCTTTCACACACACCATTATAACTTTATATACAGGTTTTATTTACAATACAAACAAAAACAAGGTAATAATACATATGTACAACAATAGGCAAATTATTATGGAACGAGGATAATCGAATTATTATCACATTTACTATCCAACAGCATGTTCCTATCCAATCGGCTGATGATCATTCCTCCTCTTTGCTACTTATTCCGCGATCAACGGCACGTTCAGTTTGAACTCCGACGAACTTCCAGGAGGAAACAGCGCCTTTGCTTCAGTAGCATCTGCTGGAGCAGGAATGAAGTGAACTTCCAGACGACCATCAGCTTTCGGAGGGCCTTCCTGAAGAAACAAAAATTTATTTTATATGATCTTTTGCCTTCTTTCACCGTTCGACGCACAAGAACCGCAGCATTACCGGATGCGTCGACAAAACCGAATACGGGGTTGACACGGTAATGATCGTTGTCGGTGCACTTGACCTTGAAGGCATAGCGACCCTGTAAAAATTGAGATGGTTAAACTACATTAGAAGCCCTAAACACTAAATAAAATGATGCATACCTCAGCGCTGCTGTTCTTCAGCTGTAGCGTGATTTCACCTCCTGCAGCGGGCACCTGAATTGACTCCGGATCGAGCGATACTGCCATCCTTGAAGAGATGTTGTCGATCGTTGAAGTGTAGAGTAGAGCAACTGTAAAACCCGGAGATGGAGAGCGCTTTTATACTTAGTGTTAGATGCACGACGGTCATTCCAAAACACCGAAATATAAAGTAACTTATAACAACGTCAATGAATAATTCGACTCCGAAAAACTTCCAAGAGAGAATTTTACTAACCGCCACGCTTAGCATTTTGAAATATAGCATCGAACTTGACGGGTAGCAATCTCAAAGCTGTTAGTTTAGTATAACTATTTTGATCTACAGCGGCAGCTTCGCACACTTCTCTCTCCTATGTAGAACACACCTTGTATTTGGATGAAAGACGTATTTTAAAAAATGAGTTTAAAAAATTTTTTGTCAAGAGTTAAATGCTATCATAAATTTGAATAACGAGAGCGTTTATTGAACAAAAAAGGATTATTTTATAGAAAGTTAAAGAATTATCAGAATATAAAGTTGGTAGCCATTTATTCTTCCTATGTACTTGTTATTAAGGTGATGCAGGAGCAACCCCGATTACCTACTAACAGCTTTGAGATTGCTACCCGTCAAGTTCGATGCTATATTTCAAAATGCTAAGCGTGGCGGTTAGTAAAATTCTCTCTTGGAAGTTTTTCGGAGTCGAATTATTCATTGACGTTGTTATAAGTTACTTTATATTTCGGTGTTTTGGAATGACCGTCGTGCATCTAACACTAAGTATAAAAGCGCTCTCCATCTCCGGGTTTTACAGTTGCTCTACTCTACACTTCAACGATCGACAACATCTCTTCAAGGATGGCAGTATCGCTCGATCCGGAGTCAATTCAGGTGCCCGCTGCAGGAGGTGAAATCACGCTACAGCTGAAGAACAGCAGCGCTGAGGTATGCATCATTTTATTTAGTGTTTAGGGCTTCTAATGTAGTTTAACCATCTCAATTTTTACAGGGTCGCTATGCCTTCAAGGTCAAGTGCACCGACAACGATCATTACCGTGTCAACCCCGTATTCGGTTTTGTCGACGCGTCCGGTAATGCTGCAGTTCTTGTGCGTCGAACGGTGAAAGAAGGCAAAAGATCATATAAAATAAATTTTTGTTTCTTCAGGAAGGCCCTCCGAAAGCTGATGGTCGTCTGGAAGTTCACTTCATTCCTGCTCCAGCAGATGCTACTGAAGCAAAGGCGCTGTTTCCTCCTGGAAGTTCGTCGGAGTTCAAACTGAACGTGCCGTTGATCGCGGAATAAGTAGCAAAGAGGAGGAATGATCATCAGCCGATTGGATAGGAACGTGCTGTTGGATAGTAAATGTGATAATAATTCGATTATCCTCGTTCCATAATAATTTGCCTATTGTTGTACATATGTATTATTACCTTGTTTTTGTTTGTATTGTAAATAAAACCTGTATATAAAGTTATAATGGTGTGTGTGAAAGAATTTAGTAAAAACGGCTGCTAACGGTTCTAAAATTTTGTCGGTTTTGAGTTTGGGAGTTCCAAAAGTTTGACGGAGTTAAGCTTCTTGTCCAATTAAGCTTTTTGTAATTACACTTACAATAAATAAGAGGTATCGCTCGGAGCCCCTTCCCTACACAATGACTACCTAATCATATTAAAAAATAAAAAATATCTTGAAAATATAGGCTACTTTAAATTAACTAAACAATGAGGTTTGGACCAGTGCTGGGTACGGCCCCGGGAACTAGCTCTGGAGCCCGGCACCGGAGCCGGGCTCCGGCAGAGCCGGAGCCAACAAATGGCAAATTCCCAGGGGTTGGGGTCGTTTTGGCGCCGGGCCGTTTTGGCGCGAGAACTAAAAACTGGTACGTAGGCGAGACCTAAATTCATAAAAATTTTGCCAAATTTCTGTAACATCCTTGACTACCTCCTCCAAAAATTTCAGAATTTTTCATCAAATATTTTTGAAGTTATAGTCGATAGACCTCGAAAAATTAGGCATTTTTCAGAAAATCAACATTTTTGGCCATAATTTCTAAAACTCTTGCTCAAAAATTCTGAAATTTTTGGAGAATTTAGATAAAGGTACGAGAGTTATTATTACAAAATTTTATCATTTTTGATAATCAACTCGCTATCTTATAAGCTCGCGCCAAAACGGCCCCGCGCCAAAACGGCCCAGTCCCAATTCCCAGCACTGGCACTGGTTTGGACTGACAAAAATATTTTATTTTATTTAAAATGTCAAAAACATTCTTCAAACTTTTTCGGACCAAAAACACATTTCCGCTTTGTTTAACTTAAACTTTCGCTTTATTTTTATTATTAAATAGACCGAAAAATTGACAACAAAAATAAATATGTTGCCAACAAAGAGAATAAAAGTTTATTTATTTATTGACCTTTTAAAAGTTTTTAGGTATTTTTTAGTAAAATTTAACAAAAAAAGTTGGTTAAATAACTAGAAAGTTTTTAAATGAAAGAGAAGGAAAATAATAAGCAAAAATGAATATAGTAATTATTTATTTATTTATGCCAAACTTTTTTTTCTAAAGTAAAAAAGACACAAATTAATTAATCATTTAAATGAGGGAAAAATAAATAGAAATATTTACATTTTCTAAAGTTTCTCTTAAAAATACTCGAGCACGCAATATTATAGATAATAATAAATTTTATATTTTTTATTTGAAGCTTTCTTTCATTTTAAAGGAATGGATTTTCGAAAAAATAAAAATTTTAATAAGGAAATTTATTAGAATTCAGAAACTCAAAATAAGACAAAAAGAAATATTTATTTACTGTAAGGAAATTTTCCACAGTAGCTCAGTTAGTAAAGCGACTAAAAGAATGATTGGCAAAGCTACTAACAATAATTTGTCAGAAGGTTCACAGGTTCATTTCCTGTTGTTTAGCGTTATACAAGAGCTAAACCTTTGCTTAGCTCTTGTATGACGAGAGTTGAATAAATTCAAAATAGAGTAAAGCGGAGCTGGGCTATAGCTATTTCTCTCCTTTAGCTAGTGCAAAAGGTTATTCGGCGGCTGGAAGCGAACCAGCATCTTCAGTAGACTGGACTGATGTGTTAGCCATAACACCACGCCGCCTACTGCTCAGCCTTAGGAATTAAATAGCTATAGCTTTACAATAGAAAGTTAACAAAAACTATTTATTTAATTGTGAGAAAATGGCAAAAGAAAAGGAATTTTTTACCAAATTTTTAAAACAAAAAAAGTATTTTTCTAGAAAAGATTCTCCCACGTTTAAAAAAGAGAGTAGATGGTTGACATTATTTTCCCTTTTATGTACTTTTCCCTCTTTCCTTTTTTCCTTTCATTGGCGCCAAAGCTTTAAATAATTCCTTTGTTTAAAATTCATTTCCTATTTAAAAAAACAATGAAAGAAATAAACAAAAAAGAGAGGAGGTTTAAAAAATTTTTTAATGAGGAAAAAATATTTATTGTAATTAAATTATTGGAAAGATAAATATAATGATTTTAAGCAGTAAATAAGGAGAAATTAAATTTAAATTTAGACAAGAATTTTTAAAACAAGAAAAGTGTTCAGACAAGTTTTTCTTTATTTTTTCACTGAATAATGACAACAATCCAAATTTTAAAGTTTATTTTTCCAACAAGAAGTTTGGGAGCAGGCAAACTTACCGCGAGTCCAACCTACCGCCGGGGCTATAACTTTGTCCAATATAGTCGAACCCGGGACGCCTTGGTATGGTTCGATACGCTTCGACCAGCTGAATCTAACCATACCATACATCCCGGATTCGACAATTCTGAACGATGTTATAGCCTCGGCGGTAAGTTGGGGGTGTACCCAAGAAGTTTGTTTTCAAGTTGGAGATAACAAAAATAAAAACAAAACAAACATTATTAAAATAAAAATATTTTTATTTTCTAAGAAATTCTCAGTTTCTTTTTTTTAATAAAAAGTATATATATTGCTTTCTTTGGTCAAATCTTGGCATTAAAGATATCTTTACATTAAAAAGGAAAGAAATAGCCAAGGCATTCCTGAGAATAATAAAAGGGCTCGGCTAAAAAATTGGAGATGGCGGCAGTAGATAAAAATAAAAGGGGAAGAAGAAGCTACGGGGAAGGAGGAGGAGGAGGACAGTCTTTTTTTTCTTTTGTTTTCAAATGTTGGTAGGAGGTTATTTGGGGATTGCTAGGAAATAAAAATGTTGGAGGTATGTAGTTATGAATAAATAAAAAAAGTTGAAAGGAGAATAGTAATAATAATAATAATTCTTTTTTTAAGAAATTCATTGGAGGAAAAACAAGAAGAGGACAATAAAATTGAAAACTTTTTAAAAATGTAGAGAAAACTTTATTATTAAAATTTCAGTTTATGTGACATTTTAATTAATCATTAAAAAGGAAATAAAAATACTAGGATTTTAATTACCCAATTAATCTGAAATTTAGATTTAGGTAATGCGATCAAGCATCAAAAAGTTAAAGCCTATCAAATTCGGCCGGCACTCAGTTTGTAGGCGTATAACCGATCCTAACTGTGGGGTTGAGCATTTTAAAAATATCTCCACTAAACTAGAATGTGAAACTAAATTAACACCAACTTAAATTTCTTTAAAGCCCATTTGAAGGTTTATAAAATTTTATACAAAATTCCCCTTTAATCTTATTTTCCAAAACTCATTTTATTAATTCAAAACATTTATTCACATATTACACACAATTTAAATAACAAAATAATTTTTTTAAGTTGAGAATGTTTTTTCCATCATTTTAAATAAATACGTAATTAAGAAGCCAATATTTAAAGTCTCAACAAATTCTTCTCTTCCTTTTTATTCTTCTTTATTATTTTCTTCAACAAAAGCTTCAGCACTTTCTGTATCTTTTGCAAACGTATCTCGGAATTTTGCAAATTTCTTAATTAAATCCTCAACTTTCATTTCACCACGAACCTGAAATTTTGTGTAAGATTGAAAAAGAATTTTTAAAAATATTTTTAATAATTTATGAATTTCTTTCTCATTTTTAGATTAGAAAAGCTAACAAAAAAATTAAAAGTTGAAGGAACAAGGGCTTCGCAGTTCAAATGTCAGAAAATATTTAAAAATAATTCCTAATTGTTCTTTAAAAAAATAATTTTAAAATAAACGTTTTACCTGATTATCTCTCGTGCGAACATTAACCGTCCCGTTTTCCTTTTCTCTCTTCCCAACAACCAAAATA
Source organism: Meloidogyne enterolobii (assembly GCA_963681835.1). NCBI lineage: Eukaryota > Metazoa > Nematoda > Chromadorea > Rhabditida > Meloidogynidae > Meloidogyne > Meloidogyne enterolobii. The sequence continues at coordinate 3,296,745 of CAVMJV010000007.1, forward strand.
AAATTAAATTGTTCCAATTGTGCATTTCTAATTCTTTTATTTAAAGTATCTGGACAATCTTCATCAAATTCTATTTCAAATCCAGAATTAAATATTTTTTCTTTAACTTGAGTAGCATAATCAACGATATTTGGATGAACACAAATAATTTTTGCTTGTCGAGGAGAAAGCCAAAACGGCCATTTTCCAGCATAGTTTTCAGCCAAAATTGCAATCAATCTTTCAACAGAGCCGAGAATAGCTCGATGAATCTGTTAAAAAATATTTTGAAAGTAATAGGAAGGGAGTGTTTAATCGAAAAATTTTTTCAGATTTTAAAAAGTCAAATACATCCTCTTTTAACATTAAGAGAATAAAAATTAAAAATAAAGGAAAATTGACCGTATCAAACTACTCTGAAATGAGAAAGTATAGGTAAAAATAGGAAGCAAGGAAAAAATTTATCAGGCATTCTTTTCCTCGAAGTGCCAATATTAAGAGAATTTAAATTTGTGGAATACTTACCATAACAGGACGATGTCGCTCTTTGTTCTCACTGAAAAAATATTTATAGAGAGTATTAACCAGTCCCGAACGAGGATTCCGCATTTTTTATTTTAAGGGGATTTTAAGAGGCCCTGAGTCGCAAAAATTCTTTTTAAAGAATTCCATTTCCTTGTCACTAAAATAATTTTTAATAAAAAAATTTTTACTCAAAATAATGCAAATCAAAACGTTGAGGCTGTTGAAAGTCTAATTGAATTGTAGCAGTTTGCCAATAACGGCCGAGAGCATCTACAATTTGCATGTCAATCTAAAATTAAAAATCTAAAAATTAAAAAAGTTCAAAAAAACCTTAGGCCCATAGAAAGCTCCATCCCCCGCATTTAACTCCCAATCATGCCCACTACTTTCTAATGCTCCACTCAATTCTTTTTCGGCCAATTCCCAACTAGATATATCTCCCAAATAGCTTTCTTCCGGCCGCGTACTCAAAAATAATTTGAAAGAGAATCCAAAAACGTCAACATAAACAAAATTTAAAAAATCCAAGCAAGCCGTAATTTCATCCGCTAATTGATCAGAACGACAGAAAATATGAGCATCATCTTGTTGAAAACGTCTCAGTCTTGTAAGACCTCCCAAAGCGCCGCTCATTTCATTCCTAAACATTAAGGATATTGCCCAACCATATGAAGAAAAAAACCTGTGTAAAACACCAAAATCGGCATAACGAATCGGAAGCTCATTATAAGAACGGGGCTTATGATCAAACATCAAAACGTGCCCAGGACAATTCATCGGCTTCAAACCATATTGCTCCTTTTCAATTTCAAATCTCAAATATTTATGTAAATGACATGTAAAAAAATTCAAAAATTTACTTGAACATATTATCAGCATAATGATGCCAATGACCAGACTGCTCCCAAAGTTTAACATTATAAATATTCGGCGTCATTACCTGTTAAAAAGAAAAATATTTGTGAAACAAAAAATTTGTGAGAAATTATTGAAAAACACAAAAATCTGTTCGAATTCTAAATTCATCACAAAAACATGCCCCAATTACGGGGCCCTCCCAAATTAACAAGTATTAAAAAACAAACCTCCAAAAAGCCTCTTTTTCGATACTCCTGTCTCATAAAGTTGACCAACGTATTATAAATAAACGTTCCTTTTGGATACCAAAAAGCCTTAAAATTAATTTTAAAAAAAGTAAAAATAAAAAAAAATTAATTACCGATCCAGGACTCATAGGAATAAAAACAAAAAGCTCTTGATCTTTCCCAATTTTGCGATGATCTCTTTTTGCAGCCTCTTCTTTAGCAGCTTCTTCTGGGTCCATTTTTGTATTATTAATAATTCTATTACGATGTAAAACAGAGATCGAAGAACGTAATAATTTATTAAATAAAGTTGGACGAAATAAAGGAACCGTTGTAATTAAATTAATTTTCTCTAAAAAAATTGGGGAATTTTTAAAAGATAAATTAACACATATTCTATAAACACGTGGAAATTATTTAAGTTATTCTTTGCAACAATTCCACGTTCTAGTGCCAGTCTAAATTTTACTGACAAACTACAAAAGAAAAATCGATCTCCGGAAGGAAATGCGCATTAGAGTCTGAGACTCTCTTTCGGTGTGAGTCATCGTCCTTTATTTGTAAGACTCTAATGGGATTTCCAAAAAGTGATTGGGAGTGAGAATGTACCCTTCAATCAAAAATAGTTTTTAAACAAATGTAATAGCTGCACATTTTTAAGAAATTTGAAAAGAGAAGAGACACAGATGGATGCAAAATAAGCAGAATTTTTGGTTTGCATGCTTTGCGTTTAAATGGGCTTGAAAATAGTCGCGATTAAATGTGCCATGTACCAAAAAAGGGTTACAGCCCAAATAGGCGCGCGGCCATAACGGCGCAAAGCTATAACTTGCTTCAAGATTTCTGAATCTTACCAAATTTAGTATTAAACAATTCCACTCATCGAGCTAAGGAGATTGGTCCAAAGTTGATTAAGACCAGGAGATTTCCAGCAAGTTATGGCTTTGCGCCGTTATGGCCGCGCGCATACTTGGGCGTGTCCCTCAAAAAAGTGTCAATTCTAAAATTTTTTTCTCGTTTTCTGTTTCTCGCATTTCTTTAGGGATTCCGGATTTTTTTAGAAGATCTAGCGGTTTTAAAAAATTTGTCGGGATTCATATTTATCTTTAAACTATTAATTATTTGTTTAGATTCTGTTTAACGTTTAGAAAAACAAAAAATGCCTCAACGTTTAACTTATCGTCGAAGATTATGTTACAATACAAAATCTAACAAAACAAAAGTTGTCAAAACTCCTGGTGGCCGCAATGTTCTTCATTATCGCAAAAAGAAAGGATCAATTCCCAAATGTGGTGATACTGGCGTTCCACTTAAAGGAGTTTGTCTTTGAATTTATTTTTAAATAAACTTTTTTTATCTCGTTAGATTAAAGCTGCTCGTCCTCGTCAACTTTCTAAGATGACTAAACGACTTAAAACTGTGACCCGTGCATACGGAGGTTGTTTGAGCGCTGCTGCCGTTCGCCAGCGAATTATCCGGGCATTTTTGGTTATTTTTAATTAATCTAGTTTACAATTAACTTTAATACAATTTTTAGGTTGAGGAACAACAAATTGCTAGCAAATTGTTGAAGACTAAAGGAGTTGTTAAGAAGTGATTTTTTATAAATTCAGTACTGTTAAATTGTCTTGAGATAAATTGTTAATGTTTAATTTTTATTTGTTTAGACAGTGGAATTATCTAATTACTACAACTACTCTTGAAATTGATGCTTTATAAGACTAGCTTTCTAACATAGTTCCTTAACTAGAATAAAATAGTAATTGTGTTTTATTGTTTCCACCATTCTTCGTCTACAATTACTCTTAGATTTTATTGCCTACTTTTGAATTTCATGACACGTTTCTACGCTACAATATGAAATCTACGATCCGAAAATAGATTTGATACCTTCCAACTCGTTAGCACCTTTTTTAGGTTACATGAAATTCTTCATGAATCGATCATTTTATCGTCAAATTACCAAAAAATAAACTAATTTAACAAGACAAATTTTAAAAATATTAGATAATGTGAAAAATTTTAAAATTCGAAAGCTTTGGTTCTATTGTGAAAGCAGCAAAGTTTTTAGGTCAGAAATACAATTATTAAATTTTTATTAGATAGATTGTTGTGAGCCTCTGTAAGCATTCCTCAAATGTTCGTGCACACCCTCTGGAAGTTGCTCATCCCCAAAATAAATACATTCTGCTCCGACCTTAAAATCAAAAATTTTAAAAAAATATCCAGAAAATACTTCAATCAAATCATCATTTGGTGTTCTAAACGGCGGCGTTAATTTTATTTTAAATCGGGGCTTTGGCATTTTTCCACGGTAATAAGCTTCATAGATCTTTTCATCAGGCCAATCAACGTAAACCTTGAATTTTAGATGATTTCTCTATAATATCTAAGAAAATACTAATGATCCAGGAATGTGTGATCCACCACTACATCCAAACCATTTACATTCACAATTTCTAATTTCTCCAAGAAAAAGATCTCCTGATATTGTTCCATCCAAAAAATCAACAGTAGCACATAAATGTTCTGTTATTCCAACAATACGGCCAACACCGGTAAGATTTTCTTCGTTGTCATCACCTTCTTGATGAACAATAACTTCTTGATTAATTTGAAATTTTTGGACATCAGTATAGACTAAAAGAAATTCAAAATATGTATTTAGAAAAAATATTAAAAAAAAACCTGGATCATCTTGTTGATCACTGTGATGAAAGGAACATACAGCAATAACATTTTCTGGGTAATGTCTTCGTTCAAAAGTAACATCAGCAAGTGGAGCACAAGTAATGTGAAAACGAAGTTTTGCACCAACTTCTTCACTTGAAAGACAAATATTGCAACGAATAAGATGTTCTGACTGTTGGCCACAAACTAATAAAAAAAAGTAAAAATCGAGTTAGAGTCATTTGAAACCCTCTTGCCCATTTACTTCAAAATCGAAAAAATTAAGGGAATTTTGATCAAGTAAAACACATTCTTCTAGAACCATTTCTTTCCGAAATAGAAGTTCTACCGCTTACGGCAACGATATTAAATAAAAAAAACCTTCGCATTCGTAGCTTGCCGAATATTCAGAAAATTGTTGATTAGAATTCCTCATTGCAACAGTTAATTCTTGGCAGGGAATTGGTAGTGAATGACAACTTGAGGATGGGGAACATTCTTTGTATTCAACAAAGGTATTCAAATAAGTGTTATTAACATCATTTTGGGATGGTGAAAGACATTGAAATGGAGTAAAAGTTATTGGCGATTTACTAAAAAAAGAAATAAATTTATGTATAATGTACGCGATTGGCCTTATTGGCCGCGTTCCCTAGTTCCACTTCCCATTAAAATATCCAATAAAATTTTCAAACATTTCAGAGATCCCTGAATCACCAAAAGAATCAACATTTAAAGTATTTGAAATAATAGGTGTCTGTTGTTGAAGCAAATTTGGACTAGAACCATTTCTTTCCGAAATAGATGACTGTGTTGTTAATAACCTTTTAGGTGGAGGACTAAATGGAGCAGAACGATTTTCAGGTTTCAAAAAACGAGTTCCTCTATCCATTAATGCACAAATAACATGAACAAAATCGCTTCCTTCACCAAACATTCCTTCACATTCCAATAAAGCCCCTCCTCGAAGTTCACATAATCTACATGAAGTAGTGCGGATAAGGACATCATTCCGATTATAACAACGTTCACATAACCAACATTCATTCACTATGAAATTTTATAAAATTGTATAAAATAAAATCTAAACAAACTTTCGGGTGTTATTTTTGTTCCTCCACAAGGATAACAATTTTTATGTACAACCATATAACAATTTGAGCATTCTAAAAGTTCGTCTTCACAAATTGTCAAATCAAGATTAAGGTGCTTTTCTTTATAGAACATTTGATCAGTTACATAACGTCGAGAACTTAAAGAAAAATTGTAAAAAATTGTATAAATTTAAAAGTTTTATAATTTAACAGTTTTTACTCCAGAAATAAACAATAATTAAAAAAACCTTTTTGGCAAATTTTCCACTGGCGGAAGCGAATTCCAAATTTCTTTAGATATAAAATATTGGCAGACACAACAATGAGGAAACAGTTTGCCGCAACGACTATTATGAGTTTTTTCAGCAAATAAATTGACTGGACGATTTGCCCAGAGGTCAAACATTGGTTTTCTTGCTTGAAAAATTTTCCGTTGACGCTTCGTACAAATTGATCTAGGCAAATTTATTGAACTGTCTTCACTGCCTGTTTCACTTTTCCCTCCGCCACTATCTTGACTACCTTTTCGTTTTCGAGTTTTTATGGTGTCTGGTTTTGTAGGTTCTAAATAGAATTCAAAAATATTTTTAAGAAATAAAAAACGAAACGAACTATAAGTTGATGCTCTTTCTCCATACCAATAATCAAACCTTAAAAATATTTTAAAACTTAATTCTAGTCAAAAACAAACCATTCCCGATATTCTTCAGGCCTATATTTCTTCATAAAGGGTCGCATATCGATTTCAACAGTGTCTTTTCGACAATAACAAAGAACAGCATTTTTTCCTAAATTATTATTTCCAATTAAAAAATTTTAATAATAAAAAACCATAATCAATCCATCTCTCCAAAGCAAAATTCGTAGACTCCGCACAGTTATAACCAGTATTAAACCCCATATGGTAGCCTTTTGGAAAAGCTAAAATTAAAAAAAAGATGAATTTTTTTTTAATTTGTAAATTAAATGGAAAAAATCGAGATTTTTGTTGTTAAATAAGAATTCCCGGCATTTATGTTCAAAGAAAATTTGTGACGAAAATAAAATTATCAAATTAATTTTTTGTTTTTTAAAATAAAAATTTAAGGGTCGGATAACTCGATAGCATAATAATAACTCAATATAAAATATACTTATTATAAATTCTCCAGGGTATTGAACCATAGTTCCATAAGGAATTCCATTTTGTTTTAAAACAGTTGGGGATATAATATAAAGTTTATGTCGAAGAAAAGCTTTGCAAATTTGTAAGCCGTCAGGAAAGCGCTGAGCTGCCAATCTCTCAAATTTTTCGGCTGCATGAGAGGGAATTGCATACCAAAATTTTGGCTTAAATTGAGAAAATAAAGTTTAAAAAAATTTTTATTTAAAATTAAACCTCTCCAAAATGTAAATAATTTATTGAATAAAGATCCATGTCTTCCGCATGCCAAGGAAATGTTGTTTTCCACATGCCAAAATATAGAAAGACAGTATTAACACCCTTGATTGTTACCTAAATAATTAATTAAATTTAATTGCTGACAACTCAAATTTATCAATAATGCGCAGTTAATTCAAAATCGTTCAATCTTTGAGCCTAATTTTCGAAAAAGGCCTAATAAACAAACTAACTATTTGCTATTAATCTACAGAAATTGAAGGTGGGAATAAATTCTCCCAAATTTTCTGTACATAATAAACAAAAAATCCCAACCTTTTCCTCCTTAAGCAAGTCTAAAATCGTTCCGAGGCAGCTCATATTAAACTCTTTAACATCTGAATCATAAATTGAACCAGGCGTGTCTGCTCCATAAATAGGTTCGTGATGCAATAAATTACGCCAAAAATGTCTAAAAAATAAACTTTAATAAAATTTCTAAAGAAAGTTCACTTCTCTAAATTGTACAAGTCATAATTCTTTTGAGGCGTTCCGTATTGTTTTGATAAAGCCATTCTACGAAAATCTTTAACTTTCATCTCTTTTCTGTAAACAACATTATTTTTAACATGACAGCCGTTTCCCATACTTTCAATTCGTTCTCTTCTGAAAAATTAAAAAATATAAAACTGGAAGGAAACGGAGTATCGACGATACTTTATTAAAATATTGACATTTTCCACGATAAATATTTAAAAAATCTCGTAAAAAACAAGAAAGATGGTGTGAAAAATGTTAAATAATCAAAACGACTTAACGTTATAAAAATGACATTTTGTCCCACTAAACTGTCGGAGTTAAATTCCAGCTGTTAATTTCAACTTAATACAATACTTTCCCCACAAAGTTTACTTGTCAGAAGTTCAACACAATAAAGTATTTTTTTAATAATTAAATAATAAACATACACTGGACACTCAATTATAAAATCGTCAATATCGGAGTAATCGCCGGGCAGTTTTGAAGGCCTTGGATACCAACCTTCTGGAGGAATAACCTAAATTAATTTTTTGTAATGAAAAGAAAAATAGATAAACTTTAACGAATAAAAATATATTTAAATAAAAAATGTCATAATCCAAAAGATCAAAAAAGAAGAGAAAACACTTCGCAAATTTAAAAATGCTTATTGCTATTCCCCTATAGATTTTTCAAAATCTACTCACTTTGCAAACACCAGAAGAAAGATGAGCATTTTGTTGCTCAATATATTCCATATATTTCCCAAAATTTTTAAATTCCTCCATTGTCGGTCGAAAAACTTTGATTTCCCCATCTGGGCTCCCTGTATTTTTCCATTCATCTTGTCTAGTGAACATAATTTTTGATCCCGAATCTGTTGAGTTTGGTGAAGAAGATGTCATCTAAAATTATATGCAGTAAAGTATAATAAAAATAAAAAAATGTGGCAATGGCACTGCCCCTAATTCAGACTCTAATGGAAAGGGCAGAGTGAAAAAGTACAAGAAAATAGTGTGCTAAAAAGATATTTGTGGCTTTTGAATTTCCAACCTCAAAATAATTTTAAATTGTCCCTTTTTGTTTTAGGCATTTTGTATTTTTGATATCTAACTTTTCAAAATGTAAACATTAAATAATATTTTCAAAATGCCAAATAAGTTGAGAATAGTACAAAATGTCAAGCAAAGATAAAATAATTTTTTGAATTTTCTTGTAAATTTCTGAATTTTAATGTTTTTTAATTTTATTTTTAAAAACTTTGAAAGGTTTGGATTTCAATCTAAAAGGTTTATTTTATAAATATTTTAATTAATTAATTTATTTATTCAGAAATAATATTTTTCCTGTTGCTTATCTACATCAAACAAATGTTAAAAAATCCAATTTCTGGCCAGCATTGCAAAGTTCAATTAATCCACAAACGAAAGAATTTCGGCATAGCGAAGCAAAAATGCTTGAAATTGTTTGTTTACTTTTTATTATTTAATTTTAATTTTTTTTAAATTAGTTAGACGAATTTAACAAAACTGTTTCACAAATTGTTGAAGGAAAAGACGTTGAACTATCAACAATTCTTAATCACAAAAAGAAGGGGAAAATGTTGGCTAGAGAGCGTGTTGAACTTTTAATTGGTTTTTATTTTCTTTTAAAAAATATTTTTATTTATTTTTTAAAAAGATTCTGGAAGTGCTTTTTTGGAACTTTCACAATTGGCTGGATATAATTTGTATGGAGAGGAGAAAGTGCCTGTTGGTGGAATTATTACTGGTTTGGGAATGGTTTCAGGCAGACTTTGTGTTATAACGGCAAATGATGCGACTGTTAAAGTTTTTTTGAACAGAATTTTATTTTCAAATTAATTTTTAGGGAGGGACATATTATCCCATTACTGTTAAAAAGCATTTAAGGGCGCAGGAAATTGCAAGAGAAAATAGGTATTAATATTTCAAAATTAATTTTAAAAGTTTTTTTTATCAATTAAAGACTTCCCTGCATTTATTTGGTTGATTCAGGTGGGGCCAATTTACCTCGTCAAGCAGAAATTTTCGCTGATCGGGAACATTTTGGTCGTATTTTTTACAATCAAGCAACAATGTCAGCTGAAGGAATTCCTCAAATTGCAATTGTTATGGGGTAAACTTTTTAATAATAAAAATATTTGTTGAATGTTACCAGAAAATATAAAACTTTTGTCGACACTGTTTACTTATAAGGAAAAGGAAACAATTTGCACACTCGGGTTTGGTCTAATCAGAAAATATTTTTTAAATATGTTTGGACCTTTGTGAGTGTGCTAAATAAAATTTTCATTTTAATTTCATTTTCATTTGGCTTTTTAACTGTCATTTGCTTTTATCTTAAAATGAAAACAAATTTATATTAAAATTATATCTAATTGTAAGTCCATTTATTTCACATTTACTGTTTTTAAATATTCAAATATAAATTTAAAAATAGATCCTGTACTGCTGGAGGTGCTTATGTTCCTGCTATGGCTGACCAATCAATTATTGTTCAAGGAACAGGGACTGTCTTTTTAGGTGGTCCTCCACTTGTGAAGGCTGCTACTGGCGAGGAGGTTTTTTTAATTGTATAAAAATCAACAATACCAGAAATAGTTCATATAAAGAGAAGTTTAAGATCCAAGGATTTAAGATCCAATTTTTTCCACTGAATTATGTTTCTCCCGCTTGCCCCTTTTTAAAACTTCATGAGCCTTATTTTTTATTTCTTGCAATTAGCGTTCAATTATATTTTGATTTTAATTTTATAATTTTCAATGAATATGTTTTTTCTACTCTTTTATCCTTTTCTACTCCTTATCACATTTTATTTTTCCTTTACAAAACTTTTAGGTAACTGCTGAAGAACTTGGAGGTGCTGATTTACATTGCCGGAAGAGCGGAGTAACCGATTATTTTGCAAGAAACGATAAACATGCATTGGCAATAGCTCGCCAAATTATTGCTGGATTACCTTTACAACAAAATTTTGAATTAAAAAATCAAATAGAAGAGCCTTTATTTTCTTCTAATGAAATTTATGGAATTATTGGGAGTGATGGAAAACAGAGGAAGGCTTATGATGTTCGAGAAATAATTGCAAGAATTGTTGATGGATCTCGTTTTAATGAATTTAAACAAGTAAGGGGGGATGGGGGAAGGGATATATAATAAGTATATTTTATCCGGGTCGGGGATAAGGACAGCACCGTCGTTTTCTTATATTGACCGTCAATTTAAAAAAAATTTTTTAGTGGTTATTTAAATTTATAAGTTTTGGTTATAAGGTATTTTTATTTGGGTCATTGGTTAGATTGCCCTGACACTAAAAAATTTCCTTTTTAGTTTTACGGCGAAACTTTGGTAACTGGATTCGCTCATTTGTTTGGCCACACAGTTGGAATTGTTGGTAAGCGGCTTTCCTTTTATTCCTTTAACATATAAACTCCCTCAGGCAATAATGGCGTTTTGTTAAGTGAATCAGCAATGAAAGGTGCTCATTTTATCCAACTTTGTTGTCAGCGAAATATTCCTTTAATTTTCCTTCAGGTAAATTTATCTTTGTTTTTTTAATTATTCTCATTCTAAAATTCCTGAAAATATATTTTATCCTGGTTGGGGATATTGGCCGTCAATAGACAAATTTGTTGAGTTTAGTTGCTGACAAGGTTGTTAACAAAATGTTAGTTAACCTTGTCGAATTTCTCATAAAAGAGATTAAAATTTTGATTTTGCCTGATCCCTAATTTTAATATTTAAATATTAACATTTAACAGAACATAACTGGTTTTATGGTTGGACGTGATGCTGAAGCTGAAGGGATTGCTAAACACGGTGCAAAGATGGTTACTGCCGTTGCTTGTGCACACGTACCAAAATTAACTTTATTAATTGGAGGTTCTTATGGAGCTGGGAACTATGGAATGTGTGGAAGAGCTTATTCACCTAGGTAATATTTGTCTAATTTATGGGGTGATAAAAACTTTTTTAAAATTCCTAATTGTAAGCCGTATGTAAATGTTTGCTTGAAAATAACAAAAACCAATAAAATAAAAATGAGTATATTACCGTATAAAAATATTTTTTAAAGAAATATTGGTTATATTTGTTTGAGGATTATCCTTTCCTGGGTTTTTTTGCTATACAACGAACCGAAAATTTTGTGGGTTTCTTAGTCTTTGTGGAAAATTTGCATTCTGTAGAATTTATTTTTAATGAATTTTTTAAATAACATTTTTGTTTTTTGGTGGCAATAGAGCATTTAGAAATTTTGGTTTTCTAGTTTTATTTCGATTTTTAAATTTTTTTTGTCTTAAAACAGCTCTGGTTATCATTTCATATAGATAACTTCTCAATTTTTATCAAACTTTTTGGGATTTAGAGAAAATTTGTTAAAAAATTAAATATTCCAATCCAAATCAATTTATATTTTACTATTTTTTAACATTCATTTTTAGATTTTTGTTCATGTGGCCGAATGCAAGAATTTCTGTCATGGGTAGTGAACAAGCAGCCAATGTTCTGGCCCAAATCCAAAGAGAAAAGCGTGCACGGAAACAATCTGGAGCAGATTCTGAACCTTTGACTGAAGAAGAGGAACGCAGAATCAAACAACCCGTTGAAGAGCGTTTTGAGCGTGAGGGATCCCCCTTCTTTGCTTCTGCACGTCTCTGGGATGATGGTGATTATTTTTTTAATTTTTATACTGATTTTATCTTTTTTAAAAAGGTGTCATTGACCCTGCCAATACTAGGCAAGTTCTCGGTCTCGCTCTCCAAGCAACACTTTGTGGATATAAAACTGAGGATGTGGAGAGGACTAAATATGGAGTTTTTCGAATGTGATATCTTTTAACCTTGCCTATATTTTAAGAAAGTATACATTCAGAACTTTGGGGTTAAAATACGAATTTTAACTATGGGGTAGCTTAAGCAAAAAATTAAAAAAAAACAAAATTTTAAAAGAACATTTAAACATGAATATCTTCTAGTTCTGCGGGTATTTTACAGCGAGATCTGACTGTATATTTGCTGTATATTGTTTTGACAGATTTATATTCATACAAAATTATTTTTATATACAAAATTATTTTATTTATAAATTTATATTATTCTTTAAATTATTAAATTTGGGAGGCTTCCTTGACAGTATATTTTTGAACTTTTAGAAGAAAAATTCAGTTTAGAGGGCGGTTGTTAGGGAAGCCTTTGAAATTTTTTAAATTTTCTTCACTTCTTGAATTTCTGTTTAATAAAAACTAATTTAAATTTGTTTTAAAATTTTATTAAAAATCCACATGATTACTGTATTTCTCGTACAAAATCTTAGAAATAGTGCTTTTGTATGCGAAATGACGGCGATCATTTTGGTTTTTTTTAACGTTTAATTTTTTATTACTTTAAAAATAAATTAAAATTCTAATTACAATACTATAAATTAGGGTAAAACTCAAAACCTCTTTTGAAACCGAAAATGTTGCGGATTTTTTGGTTGGAATGGAAGGCTAAAAATAATTTTTTTATTTCTAAATTATTTGGTTAAACCCCCGAAAACAATGATAGGTTTCGAGCATGTTTTGAGATATTTCTTATTAATTATCACATCCCAACAATAATATTTTATATTTTTTCCCCTAATAAAAATATTTTCTATTTTTTGGCCGGAACAAAAAGTTGAACAACAGCATATTCACTTGAAGTCATCCAGGTGAGGTTACTCCTCTCAAATTTGCTCTCAATCAATTGGACGGCCTTTGACGTTAGACCCGCTACAGTTTCAGCTTTCAATGTTCTAAGTGCTAGCAAAGGTGCTGGTTCAAAACCGCAGAGGGCTGTCTGGAAAAATAATTTTTTTTATTTTTGGCAGAGGAACATATTCAACCAACTATTGGGGCTATAGAGATATTCTTGCTTATATCGACGAGTAATTTTACTTCGCTAACTAAAACCAAATATTTTCGGTTCATTTCGAAAACACGAAAGGACATTAGAATGAAAAATTCGAGCCATTCTTATCCCCACGTCCAAAATTATTCTAACCTTAAAAGGCGTCTCTAACTGCCATTCTCTGTCTCCAACCAATTTTCTGTAATTCAAATCCCCCTTAAAAATTAACATAGAAGACAAGCTCAATTCTTCATAAAGATTTGGTGCAATTTCTTTCATTCTGCAATAGGCGTGGCCTTAAATCGTCCAATAATTTAAAAGGTTTAATGCAATATTTCTTACCGTAAGTCCAAAATGGATGCGTTTTATATTCAATAATTCCCTAAAAATTTGTTTAAGAGTTTATTAATTTTTTAAAGATAAATTACTTTAGTCAAATAATTCTTCCAATGTTTTCCAAATCTAGCCAATACAGGTTCACTTTCAGCAGATAATTGTTCGAGCAACCATTCTAAATCATGTTTGGTTGTGTCAGAAACAAACCAAGGAATAATCTAAAAATTATTAAAAAATATTCTTAATTTTTCTTCTTTTGAATTCCTTCAACAAAATTTTCAAAAAATGTCTGGGATAATTCCAATCAAAAAAATGTCGAAAAAAATCACAAATTAACAAAAAAACGAAAATTCGGTGCATTCCTGGCAATTATTTTTCATTCATAAAATTAAATGTTTAAATCTAGTAAATATACCTTTCCGTGTAAAATTATTTTATTTGCCAAATTATTTGAAATAAGAAAATCAGCAAGACATAAATCCGTAAACAATTCAGGACCAGCATTGTCCAAAACAACATCTATTTGTTTGTGTTGAGAGAGAAATTCAGTTACAGCCAATTCTAAATCATCAACCAAAATATTTGGTTTTAAATCATCCAAATCGTGAAAAATCTTTTCTGACATTAAATGAGGATCACCGCCAGAAAGAGAAAGATCACATTTATTGCCCCAAAGTGAGATCTGTTAAATTAATTTTTTTTAATAAAATATAAAATTATTTCAATTATAGAAGTGTTCCCAAAAGTTTTTGACAGGAAAGCAGGGGAGAATGTTACTTTTATTTTTTGATTTTCTTTGTCAAAAATTTTTTGATGAGGGATCTTATTAAATAAATCTGCAGCAATGATTCCCTACCCAATTTAAGATAAACCTACTTATAAGATGATTTTTTAGTTTAGGGGGTGTCTTTATTTAGAAAAGAAATTTGACTGTAGTACAGAAAATATTGATAAGATAAAACTTTTGTAAACTAACTTTTCTATCATAAATACCTGAAGAAATTTAAGTAAAGATTCCCGCAAATCATTTGTTGTCAAATGGTTTTTATCCAATAAATCAGCCATTTCCGTTCCAACTGCCAACAAATATTTAAAACTATTTTTGTAACTTTTCTCTTTTTCTTCTCGAAATGGATAATAAAATTTCAAATTTTTTGTTTGAATAAAAAATTCTTGAATTTTTGAATACATATAACATTCAACAAAAAGCCAAGGGCCTCCATACCAATTTATTTCTTTCCCTTTTTCCTTAAAAAATTAGAAAATTTTTTTCCCTTTTAAAAACTTTAGTTAATTCATCAATTCCATCATTCCAATATTTAATATCAACAGACATTCCATCAACAATTTTTTCCAAAGGTTTGTCAGTCATCATTCGATAACGCATTTCTGACAATTTTGAAATAACTGATTTGACATCATCCCCTTTTTCCTGTTAATAAAAAATTGTTGTTTATACATATACTTACTATAAGTGTAATTACAAAAAGCTTAATTGGAAAAAAAGCTTAACTCCGTCAAACTTTTGGAACTCCCAAACTCAAAACCGACAAAATTTTAGAACCGTTAGCAGCCGTTTTTACTAAATTCTTTCACACACACCATTATAACTTTATATACAGGTTTTATTTACAATACAAACAAAAACAAGGTAATAACACATATGTACAACAATAGGCAAATTATTATGGAACGAGGATAATCGAATTATTATCACATTTACTATCCAACAGCATGTTCCTATCCAATCGGCTGATGATCATTCCTCCTCTTTGCTACTTATTCCGCGATCAACGGCACGTTCAGTTTGAACTCCGACGAACTTCCAGGAGGAAACAGCGCCTTTGCTTCAGTAGCATCTGCTGGAGCAGGAATGAAGTGAACTTCCAGACGACCATCAGCTTTCGGAGGGCCTTCCTGAAGAAACAAAAATTTATTTTATATGATCTTTTGCCTTCTTTCACCGTTCGACGCACAAGAACCGCAGCATTACCGGACGCGTCGACAAAACCGAATACGGGGTTGACACGGTAATGATCGTTGTCGGTGCACTTGACCTTGAAGGCATAGCGACCCTGTAAAAATTGAGATGGTTAAACTACATTAGAAGCCCTAAACACTAAATAAAATGATGCATACCTCAGCGCTGCTGTTCTTCAGCTGTAGCGTGATTTCACCTCCTGCAGCGGGCACCTGAATTGACTCCGGATCGAGCGATACTGCCATCCTTGAAGAGATGTTGTCGATCGTTGAAGTGTGGAGTAGAGCAACTGTAAAACCCGGAGATGGAGAGCGCTTTTATATGTAGTTAGATGCACGACGGTCATTCCAAAACACCGAAATATAAAGTAACTTATAACAACGTCAATGAATAATTCGACTCCGAAAAACTTCCAAGAGAGAATTTTACTAACCGCCACGCTTAGCATTTTGAAATATAGCATCGAATTTTAATCATGTCAAAGATTTTTTAGGAAGTTGGAAGTTTTTCGGGGTCGAATTATTCATTGACGTTGTTATAAGTTACTTTATATTTCGGTGTTTTGGAATGACCGTCGTGCATCTAAGTATAAAAGCGCTCTCCATCTCCGGGTTTTACAGTTGCTCTACTCTACACTTCAACGATCGACAACATCTCTTCAAAGATGGCAGTATCGCTCGATCCGGAGTCAATTCAGGTGCCCGCTGCAGGAGGTGAAATCACGCTACAGCTGAAGAACAGCAGCGCTGAGGTATGCATCATTTTATTTAGTGTTTAGGGCTTCTAATGTAGTTTAACCATCTCAATTTTTACAGGGTCGCTATGCCTTCAAGGTCAAGTGCACCGACAACGATCATTACCGTGTCAACCCCGTATTCGGTTTTGTCGACGCGTCCGGTAATGCTGCGGTTCTTGTGCGTCGAACGGTGAAAGAAGGCAAAAGATCATATAAAATAAATTTTTGTTTCTTCAGGAAGGCCCTCCGAAAGCTGATGGTCGTCTGGAAGTTCACTTCATTCCTGCTCCAGCAGATGCTACTGAAGCAAAGGCGCTGTTTCCTCCTGGAAGTTCGTCGGAGTTCAAACTGAACGTGCCGTTGATCGCGGAATAAGTAGCAAAGAGGAGGAATGATCATCAGCCGATTGGATAGGAACATGCTGTTGGATAGTAAATGTGATAATAATTCGATTATCCTCGTTCCATAATAATTTGCCTATTGTTGTACATATGTATTATTACCTTGTTTTTGTTTGTATTGTAAATAAAACCTGTATATAAAGTTATAATGGTGTGTGTGAAAGAATTTAGTAAAAACGGCTGCTAACGGTTCTAAAATTTTGTCGGTTTTGAGTTTGGGAGTTCCAAAAGTTTGACGGAGTTAAGCTTTTTGTCCAATTAAGCTTTTTGTAATTACACTTACAATTAAGTAATCTGTAAGGGTTTCTCTAATAAAAGCTGTCTACAATCAAAAATTATGGACATCCTTGGTAAAATGAAATCTTATATATAATAAAATATTTTCCAAAAAATTTTCATTTTACCAAGGATGTAGTGAACAATCATGTTGATAGCAACTCATTGTCAAAGCCAGGCAAGAATTACTAGTAACAAAATCACGTTGGGAGGTGTGGGGAGCGAATATTTGCGAGTTTCTTACATTTAGACTTTATTATTCCATTTTTACAATTAATCCCTTTTGTTACAGATAAAATTTTTTATAAAAACAGCAAGGACAAATTAACCGGAGACTTTTAAGAATAAAATTTTAAAACTAAAACCTGACCACCTTCTTCTATTGCTTTATTATAATAACGGTGTAATCTATCAACAATCCCAACAATAATTTTTGGCCATCTTTCAGTAACTGATAAAAATGCAAAAGAAGGGCGTTTAGCTCCAGCAGTTATTTGTAAAGGTAAATTCTCAACAATGCCCATTTTCTAAAACCATTAAAAAATAAATAATTATCAAAGAAAACTAAAAAATAATAAAATATTTAAAAGTAAAAACAGTTTATAGAAAAAAATTATTATTTAATTATTTATTTAATTAAATATTTATAAAGATTTGTAGGATTATAAAACAAAACAAAAACAATTTTTAAATAAATTATTTTCTATGAAGGAAATCGCGAACAGCTCTACCAATAGGCTTCCTGAACGATTGAAAGGTATAATTATGTCGAGAATTAATTGAGATCTGAGAACGATTGCTGCTTTGACTTATTGAATCGTCTAAAAATGAAAAGAAAATTTTTTAATTCCTAGAAAAAATTAAAAAAAAGCTTTCCTAAATTAAAATTTGCAGTAAATTTGAGAGAAAAGAGAGCTGTGGTTCTTTTTTTTATAAACGGGAGAAACTGGGGGATATTTCATTACAAAATTTTTGGGCAGCATTTCTGTTTTGAAATATTTTTCAATAGAAGCTGCCACATAAAATTACTGTTAAATATGTAAAAAGAACGAAACATGATTCCACTTAGAAAACCTTGGCGAAAATTTCATGAGGAAAAAAGAAAATTTTTAAATTAAAAAGGCACCATAAACTTTTAAATTCAAAATTAACCTTCTTCACTCGGACAATTTGACTGCTTCACTGTTTTTGAATATTTCATCGGGTCATTTTTATATTGTTTAAAATGTTTATCTAAATAAGTACTATAAAGCATTCCATGAGCGTCACGAATATATTTATCAGCCCCTAAAAATATTTCAAATTATTAAAAATGAAAAGTTAAAATAAGACCCATTTCAATGAGCATATTAACCATTTCAATTTGTCCAGCTTTCGCAGCAGCATGTAATGGAGTACAATGCATTTCCTATAAAAAAAATTTTAATTCTTATCATCAAATTTTTTAAATTGAAAATTGATAAGAAAGTAAATTCACCTAAAAATGATCTTTCAGAGAATGAATGTTTAATGGAATTTAAAATATTTTTTCTAAGTAAAATCAAAGATCAGATAGTATTTCAAATGGGAAGTTCCTATCTGGATGTTCCTAGATAGACCTATGAAGAAAATCGGAGGGCTCTGGTCTAGTTTATGAGTCTAATGAAATCCGATCAAAATATTGACTCAAACAATTTCGATTACAAATATTTTTGAAATAAAATCAAACTTACATCTTTGGAATTTAAATCTGCCCCATTTCTAACCAAATATTGCACAATATTTTTATCACCAGACTTGGCAGCAATATGTAAACAACTGTAGCGATAACAAAGAGGATATTTATAATTTATTAATTCTGGCTAAAAATTAAAAAAAATTATTTTAAATCCCTCTCAAAAATATTTTTTACATTTTCTTTTATTAAATTCCTCAATTCTTGTAATTGCCCATTAGCACAGGCAAAGAGAGCCTTCGCACAAATTGAAAGACGAATTTTTGGTTGTTTCAATTCGCCATTATCAATCAATTTTTCATCCTAAATTTTTTTTAAAAGTTTCCTCAAAGATCTATAAAAACCTTCGAACAAATACTACTTGCAGCAGAAGGTGAACGTCCTCTTAATGCTGGAGTAGAGGGAGGATTTGTTGATTGAACAGAAAGTGAAGAGCCACAAATAAGTGAATTTGAGGAAGTAATAAGATTTTGTTGTGGTTGTTGACAATGTGCAACATTTATTTGGTTTATACTTTGAGCTTTCTAAAAAATTAAAAGTTTGAAGTTTGATAAGGGAGGGAGGGGGGGGGAGGGGAATATTCTTTAGATCAGGTTTTTTCTAGATTTTTTAAAAGTTATTGGCATATTTCTCTTTATAATCTATAAATTCCCTTCTGATGCCTCTGAAAATTTCTGTTATGTCATTTTTTGTTAGGTCTTTTAGGTCAAAATTTCTGTTACATCAAATTTTTGGGTTTTAAAGTTATGTGGCCAAAAATCCAAACCTGGCAATGATTAGGAGTATTAACAACCATTTCACAAGAAAAAGAGCGTCTTCCTCTCTCACTATCTGTTAATTTTTTATTTTTGTCTCTTTTCGGAGTGCTTCGTTGAGAGGATTCCCCATCCCTTGATTTTGAGGAAGAATGTCCAATAAGTGCTTTGAAAGTTGTTTTCATTTTATCCTTCTCTTTATTCTCTTTTTTGTCATCTTTTCGAGAAGTTTTGTCAATTTGTGATAAATGTACACCTGTATTTGCAAGAGCTCTGACTGCGCTTTTACTATTAACTTCCTAATAAATTAAAAGATTTAAAAAAATGGGCTAAACTGATTCGCCAAAACAGCTAAAATCAGAAAAGCTGTAAGAGTCCAAACGTGGCATTTCTATTATTTTTAAAAAATAAAAAAAACGTTGCCGTGTGGAATCGAACCTCATTCACATATTTGTCGATGTGGTTAATCATAAAAAGAAAAAATACAAGTTTTGAGCATTTAAACAAAAATATTTGGACTTCTCAGTTAGAAACTAGGTGTATTGGTGAATCAAAGAAACAAAATGTTCTTAAAATTACCTCGACTGGAACACCCTTAATAGCAGAGAAAATTGATTTGCTTAAACCAGAAGCTGGAGATCGATACTTGTTAGAGGATGAATTAGGGTCTAAAATGATAAAAATGATTAAAAAATATGAAAAAAACCTTTTCGATTACTGCTCATCAAGTGAATTAAAAAGAAAATTTAAAAAAATATTTTAAGGCAATAAATTTATCTACATAAAAAATTAACTTTATAAGGCACAAAACTAAATTTTTGATTATTTCAGAATTATGGAAGTTTTAGTTTGACCATTATGCGCTAAACAAAAAACGGTGTTTTGACCAGACGGTGTTTTGACAAAACGATGTTTTGGTCAGCTGGCGGAATTCACCTGACCCAAAGCTTTCTGACCTTTTCCATTTTCATTTTTTTCTCTCTTATTCTCTCTTTTCTCTCCAATCTTTTTTAAGGAAAATTTTTTTAAAAATAATTAAAGATTTTTTAAAATTTTTTGGCTAATTAAAATTTCAACAATGAGGTTTTTCTCTTATGAAGACATTGATATTCATGACGAAGACGGTTATTTTATATTTTGGGTATTGTGACTTATAGGGGGTTTTTTTTGGCTGGACCGATTTGGACAAATGAGGTGTCATTCGAAAGAGCTCGCCGAGCTGAGTCGAACTAGGGGCGAGTGGAGTCGATCCGACAATCAGGGACCGAGATACAGACCCCTGAAGTTTGAAAAAGAGAAGGGGGGAGTAAGCTCATTTTGGGGTGAAAAATTCGAAAATGCAAATAATAGCTCATTCGACTCAGCTCGATGAACTGAGTCGAATGACACCAAAATCACCGAGAACCGACTTGATTTGACAAAGTTATGATCGTTTGTTTTAGCTCCCTACCTATGGTCATTGTTGAGGTTTTTGCTGCTACAGAGGCCCCAAATACGCCCAGAGCAAGAGAGATAGGAATAGGTTTATGTTACTGACCCAGACCCAGCGACCGTTGACTCCCCGCGAGGCGCGTGCCGCGAAACCCCGCGCGAAGCGCGGGGTTTCGCACAAGCGCCTCGCCGACGCTCCATAGGTTTATGTTGACCATTTTGAACCTGTTTATTTTGGCTCAAAATCCAGATATCGAGCTGATTTTGGTGTCATTCGACTCAGCTCGACGAGCTGAGTCGAATAAGCTATTATTTGCATTTTCGAATTTTTCACCCCAAAATGAGCTTACTCCCCCCTTCTCTTTTTCAAACTTCAGGGGTCTGTATCTCGGTCCCTGATTGTCGGATCGACTCCACTCGCCCCTAGTTCGACTCAGCTCGGCGAGCTCTTTCGAATGACACCTCAATTGTCCAAATCGGTCCAGCCAAAAAAAACCCCCTATAAGTCACAACATTCTATATTTTTTCTGTTCAATCAACTTAACTTTTTTTTAGTTATTTCTCTTCGTGGCCATGGTTGGTTGACTGATAACATTGTAAATTTTGCAATTATTTATTTGGCCAATAAATATTTTAAAGAAGAACGTTTCAACAAGTTAAGTTCTTTATTTTTATATTCTAACCTCTATTGACCATTTTATTTTTAGATTCGTATTGTTTATGCCACTCAATCAGAATTAATTAAATACGAAAGCGATCAAATCGACACCCTTTTAAATAATATTGGAGTAAATCCTGATAAATGGAATTTATTTATTTATAACGACAGCAATAATCCAAATCAAGTTTATAGTGGGACACATTGGTCTTTAATTCTTTTTAATCCTAATCAAAAGAATTTTTTACTTTTTGACCCTGCAAGAGGCTTTGAAAATTATGATAATGTTAGTGAACCTGTTTATTCGGTTTGGCTTTTTTTCTAAATTTATTTTTCATAAAATTTTATTTTTAAAGTTTGTTTCTAAAATGACAAATTATTTAAAATTAACATCCAACCAACCAATTCGAAGATATACTCAAACGCCGTTTATGGAAATTTCTGGTGATTGTGGTATTTATATAATTGAATATTCGAGAATAATTTTTAAGGTTTGAAATTATTTTTTTTTTAAATTTAATTTTTAATTAAAATTTTATAGCACATTTCTGGTGATTTTAAAGTTGATCAAGATTTAAATTTTAAATTTGATGGATATTTAAGAGAAGGTTTGAAAGGTATTGAAAAAGCTCGTTTAGAATGGCAAAAGACAATTCTTACTTTAACTGAAAAAGAAAAGAGGAAATTATAAAATTAAAAAAATATTTTATTTAAAAAATATTTTGTTATTTCCTTTCAAAACTTGTGGGAACGTTTCTTTAACAAAAATAATAAACCTTTTTTTGGCTACATCTGTCCGCAACTGCTAATTGCTAACTTATAAAATCAAATTCGGTCGAGTAGAATTTTTTTTAATTTCTGGCGACTCTGATAGCAAAAAAACGTTTCTGCCTAGGCTATCTCTTTAATTTTATTCTATTTTTGTCCTAAGGAAGTCCTTGTTTTATGTGAGATTCATTTTCTAATTTGTTAAATATTCTTTCTAATCAACACACATATATTTTTATAATTATTTTTATAAAAATCTTTTTTTTTATTTGTTTTCCTTTCAAAAATATTCTTTAAATTCATTAATTTCATTCTACTTTTATTTTTAAAAATTTTTAGAATGCGTCAATTAGTTAATCCAGCAACTTTTGGCAGGCCTTATATTTATTTGGCTAATTTTGGTTGTTCAAATAGACCAGTATATCATATTGCTGTTTATCCAGATAAGGCTTTAGGAGAACATTATAGAGGAAATATGATTGAAAATGTAGAGTATATTGTAAATAATTTTTTAAAATTCTTTTTTTTTCAGCTTGGAACTTTTGATCCAATACCTAACGATAGAAATGAAAAATTGGTTTCTTTAAAATTCGATCGATTGAAGTATTGGTTAGGCGTTAGAAATGCTGAAGTATCTGTTCCGTTACTTGAACTTCTTGGTAAAAAATTTTTATTTTTGGAAAATTTGGGGCTTAATATTCTTAAGGATGGAATTCATATTTGGGTTTTCATAATTAAAAGCAAATTTTAGGCCTTTCTGGTTTACTCCCGTTACATCCAAATACTTTTGTGAGAGCGCGTGCGTACAGAAGGCTTATGTACAAAAGTATAGAGAAGGCTAAAGAAGGCAAAAATGATAAGGAGGATGAAAAAGCTTCACAAAATGAAGAAAAAACTTCAAATTAGAAAATTTTGTTTTGTTTTTTGTTTAAATTTTTTAAATTAAAAAACTTTTTTTTGGTATATTTTTAGTTGATTTTTACTAATTTTATTTTGATTAAGTTTGTTTTATTATTTTTTTGAAAATTTATCAGGTTATGCAATTTGGCGTTTTATTTTTATTATTATTTTTCAATCAAATTTCTCAGTTCGCTTCAAATGATTGCTATCACGAATTTATCGTCTTTTCACTTGATAATCAACAAAATAATACTTTTGAGAAGGACTTTACCTTTTTGGATGATTCAAAAAGTTGTGACCAATTTCTCACAAATTTATTGCCTATCGAAGACGACAAAAACGGAAGAAAACAAATTCCAAATTGTCCAGATGATTTGCTAGAAGTGGATTTAATGCCTTATTCTGTTTTTCCTGATGGGCAAAATATGTAAATTTTTGTTGATTTTTCCCCAAATTTTTTATTTTTTAGTCTTCCATATATAAAATTGAATATATCCTTTGTTGCAAGATCCTCAGAAATTCAAGAAATTTATTTTCAATTTCGCTGTTTATATTCTCCCAACAAGGAAGATTATCTGTGTCACAAACAAGAAATTCTAATTCGAAAATGGGGAAGAATGATTTGGCCATGTAGGCGTTTGGGGATTGGAGATTATTTTAAAAATAAGGTTTGTGTTTATTCTTTTTATGTTGCTGTTAGAAGTTGACGTAAACGGAATTCTATGTGTAAGCTTGCCGGATTTCGCTCTTTCAAATCCACATCTTTGATTTGCATGATTCGGGATTGATCCGGCGAGATCCTGCAAATGCAATTTTTCTGGGCACTTGCAGTTTCGAGATGTACTTGGGGATGTAGACTAAATTAGACCAAATTAATCAGATGTAGACCAAATTATTTTTACCTTATATATGTAATAAACTTTTCAGGACGAACTTGCAATTTTCTTCTCATATACTTGTTATAATCTGTTCAGTCTCAGTCAATATTTACTTGATATTTTTGTAATTAAAAATAATGATGGATCTCTTTGTAGGTACATTATTAAAATTAACTAAATCATTAAAGTTTTGAAAATTTAGAAAAACTTTTTTACTAACGACACCCTTAGAACGTCAATTAGACCCAAAAATTGCTTACTTCTACAGTGGAAATGGAAAATGGCCTGAATTTCTTCAACAGAATCACTTGGCTAGATGGTCTCCTCTTATTTATGTTGATCTTTCTTATTCTGATGTAAAGCATTAAAAAACAGTCGGGTTAAAATTAAAATTTTTCTTTTTTAGGAAATTTTAGTCAATTTAAGTCCAATGCGTTGGATATGGCCTTCAAGGGATGTTAACCTTTCTATATTTTCTGTCTATGATTTTGATGATTTTTCTCATCAAAATAAAACAAAAAGTGAGAAACATTTATTGGTAGCTAATGAAAGAATACATCCACAAAAATATGATAAAAATAGTTTATTTGTTAATTTATTTGAATCGAAACAACATTGGAGGAAATATTGGAAGAATGTTGATGCAGGGAAATATATGTATGTACATAAACTAATTTTATAGCTGTTGGTGACTTGGGGTGGGTATAGATCCGATAATTAATTTTTTTTCCGATTTAAAAATTTTTTTGCTGAAAAATTTGGGAACACTGGAACGTTTATTTTTTAAAACCCGAACTTGTCGTGATTTAAAATTCGATTTTTGATGAAATTATTTGGCACTTTTATTTTTATAAAAAAGAATTGTTTTATTAATTTTTAGACTTTATGCATTTCTTGACAATAATCAATGTGAACTTGTTTGTGATAAAAATTCTCTTGCTGGCAAAAATTGTATAGAATGTCCACATACAGCGTTGAACTTTACTCTTTTTGAATCAAAATATTCTAATGAATGGAAAAGAAGAAAGACGCTAATATTAATTTCCAAATATGCTGTTCTTCTACTTTTAGGTAAACTTTTTTTGGTTTTATCGAAATTTTCATTACAAAAATATTTTGATTTCAATAGTTCTTATAATACATAAGATTCGATTATTTGCACACTCGGGTTTGGTCTAATCAGAAAATATTTTTTAAGTTTGGACCTTTGTGAGTGTGCTAAATAAAATTTTCATTTTAATTTTTACTTTCATTTAACTTTAACTGTTATTTGATTTTATTTTAAAATGAAAACAAAATTTTTATTAAATAATCCATTCTAATTAATTTTATTTTAGTTGCAATTTTAATTACCTCAATTCTTTTCCTTTCATTGCGTTTTTGGAGGCAAAGAGGTGTTTTTAAATACTTTTTCCATTTAAAATTTTCTAAAATAATTTTAGCTCGGTAATAGTGTCGTTTCCCAGCCCCCTTTTTTTCCTCCCAATTTTCTACCCTATGTTTGTACGGAATGGTCAAATTTTCCCCTTTCTTTCATCAAATTTGCCTTTCCATATGAAGAAGTCCAAGCTTCTCAAGCCATGCATCGAAATCATTATCACTCAAACGTAATTTTTCATTTAAATCAATAGGTTTGAAATTCTTTAGTTCTTCCATTTTTATTAATTGGGAAAATGATTTTTCTCATTACTCTAATACTTATTTAAATATCACAAATTAATCTTTTTGATTGTATTTAGGCAAAATATGGAAAGGCAAATTTGATGAAAGAAAGGGGAAAATTTGACCATTCCGTACAAACATAGGGTAGAAAATTGGGAGGAAAAAAAGGGGGCTGGGAAACGACACTATTACCTTTAGCTCTTCAAAGACGGCAACCACAAAGTGTAGAATTAACAAAACGCCCAAAAGTTCTTATTCTCTACACAGACGATTGTCAGCAACATACAGATGCTGTAATGGCTTTGTGTAAAATTTTGGAAGAAAATGCTAATGCTATTTGTTTTGTTGATCAAAAAGAATTTTTACAAAACCCAAGTTATTTTTTGATTATTTTTTAAATTTATATACCGGCTCGATTCTTTTTATCATCGATTTTCATCACTATATATTTTTCACTATTAATTAACCCAGTCTTCAATTAAATTTCTTTAAATTTATGCAGCTGTCCGCCCTGGCGTTTGGTTAGTAGAAAAATTAGGCGAATGCGATTTTGTTTTAACAATATTTTCTGAATGTTCAAGGCGTGTAATGGCTGGACAGAAATTGGTACAAAGAAGACATTTTTCTGATTATTTTAATTGTGCTGTTAGATTTGTTATTTCGGTATGATTTTTTGATATTATTTTTATGACAATTCTTTTAGAAAATAAACGACATTGCTTCAAATGAGGGACTTGTCAAAAATGGGGTAATAATTAGTCGAAGACGTACAACATCAAAGCATCAAAGGACGGGTTATCTTTCATCATTAAAATAATTATATCAATATTTTTTGTAATTTTAGATTCTGCTCTTAAAAATGGAGGAATTACTTCTCAGGATAGTCCAAAGGATTCAACGTCTGAAACTTGTGAAAATTCTACATCATCTCGACTCAATCAATTCGCGTTTGCTCGTTTTTCCTACTCCCCTTCTAATTCAATTCCGCCTTTCTTTAAATCTACTCTGTTTTGTGCTGGTTTTGGATCGCTTATTTTGCCTCAAAATATTGGCCATTTAATTGCCTGGATTCATGGAATTTTGAATGACAAAAAAGATTTATTAAATGAAACAGAGAAAAATAATAGATTTGAACATCAAGCTGATTTAAGTCCTTTGAATGATGCTATAGAGGAATTTAAGCGTTTTGAATTGAAAAATCCGAATTGGATGAATGAAAGATTTGACATTGGAAAAGATAAAAAAGGAGAAGAACAAGGTGAATAATTTTAATTAAATTATTTCTTTAAATTTTTTTAAATTCTTCCCTCCTCCCCATTTCCGTTTTTCCTTTCCTACTTTCTATGAAAAGTTGCAAATAGTAGTGGGAGGGCAAATACATACCTTAGAATCCTCTAATAACAGTATTCTTTATTCGAGAAGACAGTTTTTAAAGATTCCTTGATGAACATTTCTTTAAAACATTTTTTTCAGATGATTCTGTTTCCAACGAATTACCTCAAGTTAATCAACATCTACACATTCCTAACTTTGCTGAGAGAGCAGAAATTGCTGAACGATATGGTCTTTTGGGACTTGACGAAAATGATGAGGAAATGGATGAGGAAAATAATCAAGATTTGAATGAAATTGTAAGGGAATTCAATTAAAAAATTAAAATTTTGACAAATTTTTAGAGAAACGATACTGGCCTTCCTCAGTCATTACACACTCAAAGAATTGGTCCAAAAAGATATGAATTGATTGGAAGACTTGAAGATTATGACAGTTCTTCAAATAATTCACTCAATGATTGAAAAGTTTTGAAAAAAGTTGGGTTGGAAACTTTCTCGATTCAGGGTCTCTTTACCATCCAGGCATTAAAAACCCATCGGCTTTTGCTATTCCCCCACCCTTTTACTATTTTTCCTTTCTATCATGATTAGATTTAAAATTTTGAAATACTCATTCAATTTAATTTCATATTAAACGGGTTAATTATTATTTAAATTTTATCTGTATATTTTTTCATCTTTTGTTTACTTGTTGTATATTTAATTTACATATTTAAAAATAATAAATATTTTATAGTGCGTTAATCTGTTGCTAAGTTTTTAGCTTTAAATAATTCTTTATGCTTAAATTTTTATGTTTGAGTTTATTTTTAGTTTATGGGTGGATTTAAAGGATTAAAGAATTGCTCATTTTGTGAATACAAAAATAAGTTGACTTCACAGGTTCGAAGACACGAAAGACAGGCACATGGTGATAAAGGTGAGTGAAGGTTATTTCAAATTAAAGAGCTTTGATAACTTTATTTTGGTGGTGGCGTTACCTCAGTTCTCTTAGCGTCTATTATTTCGCTCACTACGTTACTGGGGGTATTCTCCTATAAATCTTAAACTCCCGTCAATTGTTTTAAATTCTAGCTACTTAGATTTTCTCTTATGCGTGAAAAAGATAAAAGCTTCATTTTAGGCGAAAAATTTTCCTTCAATCACATTTTCCTTTCAGCATTAGAATGTACAATTAATGGTTGTGGTGCTAGATTACCTTACAATCGTCTAGCTAGGCATGTTCGCGAAAAGCATTGTTTAAATAATGAAATGGAGAACCCAAATTCTTCAACAAAACAAACAGAAGAAATTGAAAAAGAGGTATTATATTTAAAAGTTGGTTAATATTTAAAAAACTGATTAATGGTCTATTTGTGGATCATTACTTGCGGGCCAACAAATTCAATAAATACTTTAATGAGCTCGGTCTCCACAAATTTTTTTAAATATGGGAAGGACTTATAAGAAACTAAATTATTTTTCTAAGAAAATCAACGACCAAAATAACGAAGAATTAATAAAAACCGAAGAGGAAGGGGAGCAATTCACTGATATTTCTTTATTTGTAAATAAAAAAGCTGCTTCAGGAGAATTTACTTGTCCTCAATGTAACAAAAAATTTAAAACTGGACGTTATTTAAGAAAACATTTTAACCAAATTCATGGAGACATTAAATACAAAAAAAGTATTAAAGAGAAGAAATATTTGTGTAATTGGCCTTTATGCGATAAATCTTTTATTTCTGCAAGTAAATTAGAAGGACATTTAAATTCACACAAAGGTTTGATTTTAACCGAGAAGTTTTTTTTAATTTATCTTTTCTAAAGGGGAAAAACCTTATGGATGTGAACATTGTGGAAAGAATTTTTCTGTTAAATATGAATTAAACAGACATTTACAAAAATATCATTTGTTAAAACTTAGCCAATTTACTGAAAAGATTGAAGAATTGTTGGACAATAATTGAGGATTTTTAATGGTTGTTGAGAATATTTTCAAGTATATGGTTTTTAAAATTTTTTAAAAATTCTTTTTAAATCTAAATTTCCTATTAGAATTGTTAAATATTTGTTATAAATTTAAAAAATTTTCTTTATATAAAAATGAATATTTTATACAATTTATAAAATATATTTATATGTCAAATAAGTTACATCCGACCTCAAATTTAAATACCCCTACCCCAAAGTATTTGAACTAAATAAATTTTTAAAAATTTGATTGGACATTGGATGGTGAATTTTTAACATAAAAGGAAGTATTTAAAATCGAGATCCGATTACAAATAAATTTAAGTGAGTAATTTATTTATATTTTAAAATCAACAATAAAATTATTCACAACTGGTTATTAACAGATACTTTCGGTTTTAAGGGTTTTAGTCGAATACCGATTTAATTTTGAATTTGTATAAAAAACGATTCTCTTTATGCTCCTAAATATATTTTACAATTTTGGGAACTTAAAAAGAAATGCCCTCATTTTTCGAAAATTTCTGTTGACCAGTTGTGAACAATCACAATGTAAAAATGTCTAAAAATGTGATTTAGGAATTAGTTAATTTAAATTAGTTTTAAAAAAATTAAAAAATAAGAAACCTATAAATTATAAAAAATATTTTCTTAAAGAAGGCACATTGAATTGTCATTTGCTCTACACGACGGCATAATCAATGGACTCGATTTCGTCTTTGTTGTTTTTGATTGCGGCCTTGATGTATCTAAAAGAATTTTTTAGAGAAAAATAAAGGTCTGACAATGAGTCCAGGTTCAGGACAATCCTGAGAGAAAGTGACGTATAAGAAAATTTAGTAATAATGTTCGTTCTTGGGCTTTTAGTGTAACATTCCTCAGAGTCAGGACCAGGCCCATAGCCAGGAAAAATTTCGAGGGGAGCATGGGGGAAAATCATTTTTGGCACTGAAGGAGTCAAAATTTTTGATGATTTGAGAATTTTGGAAGGCCGTAAACCAAAAAACTCACTTTTTCCCCAATCCCCTCCCCAAATTTTCCTTTCTCCCATTCCATGAGGTGTCAGAATTTGTGACAATCTATTACTTTATTGCATTATTCTGTTCGGTGTCCTTTCATTTTAAAAATTGATATCGAACCAAAAGGGAAAAATGAGGGGAGAACAATAGAACCAGTTCCGTAGGCAGAACAGTTACAGAATCGAGTAACCTCAAAAGCCCAAAAATAAATGAAAAGGAAAAATGGGAGGAAAAAATGTAACTTGTACCAAATTAAACCCCCAAATTTCTAACAAAAAAAAACAAACTTTCGATGCAAAATAAGGCACCAAATAAGACCAACAATAACCAAAAATAAAATGATAGCCACAGTCGACAAAGCCTTGTTTTCCAATTCGTCACTAACATTGAAGCCGTAAACGTCTGGATTGAATAAATATTCACAATGAGGTCCATGAAAGCCTCTGGCACAACTTTTTAAAAAATAACTGAAAAAATTAAACAAAAAAAGCAAACTGGCAGAAAGGTTTGAAATTTCCATTTCCAACCCAAGCAGCATAACATTTTCCTCTATTGTAACAATATTTGCTATAAGATTCAGGACAGGGGCGAGTTAAAGTAATGGAATCAATTGTTGCATTGTTAATTGTTGAATTCATTTTAGAAATAATTTGGGGTTAAAATTAAAATAATTTCTAAAAAATAACCAAAATATTAATTAGAAAATTAAAAAGAAAAATTTTGAAAAATAATCTACTCTTCAGAAGATTCAGAGGAAATTCAAATTTGCCGCTTTACCAGTAAAAGCCGCTTCAATGTCGACAATTCGAACTACGGTAAAGGACGTTTCAGTATTGCCTATTCAGCTCAAGACCGTATTTTGAGCCTTTTTTGATCAACCTAT
The DNA here is from genome assembly GCA_963681835.1 of Meloidogyne enterolobii. NCBI lineage: Eukaryota > Metazoa > Nematoda > Chromadorea > Rhabditida > Meloidogynidae > Meloidogyne > Meloidogyne enterolobii. The sequence goes on from CAVMJV010000007.1 coordinate 3,327,552, forward strand.
TTGAATTAAGGTTGGCGGATAGTTGGAAATCTTCGGATATCCGGATCCGGTATCAGAACTGAAATTTTCAGATATCCAGCCTTTTTTCGGATTCGGATATCCAGATCCGCCAAACTTAATTTAAATATTTATTATATCAATTTAAACTCTAGATTTTATTTATTAGGATTGATTTGATCAGATAACTACAAAAACTGTAACTACAAAAAGTTACAGTCAAATAATTATTTTTCCTTCTATTATAACATATATGTATTTATTATAGTACTAAGATCGGGAAGGCCATAAACTCTCTAGCCTTGCCCCTTCCACACTAATTCACATTTACCGGAATGATTAAACGACAAATATTTTTTCGAGGCTTTTATTTTAAGTTGCGAATTCAACTGAATTTTTTCCATATTATGAAAATTTTTAATTTAATAAATCAAGTTTTTTATTTATCAATTCTTGATCAATTTTCAGTATCCTCACAAATTCCTTCTATATTAAACGTTCCGAATAAGCGGCACCAATTATTGGATTTAAAATTTCCATACTACATATTTATTATTTTTTCTCAAAAATACAATTATATTTTACTCAAAATTGATACCTTTTCTATGTAGCTATAGGCAACAAAACATTATTTTATTTTAATAAGACCAATTTTATATTCTTAATGTGAAATTGAAAAAATAAAAATTGGCGAATTTAAAATTTTTTTTAAACAAAAATTTCTAAAAAATTTATTTAGTTATTTCCTTTTTCTTAAATTTACCCCCCACCCCCTCCCTTTTATTAGACCAAAAAAGAGATAAATAAAATATCCAATATAAAATACGTCAATTTAAAATATCATTCGACTTATGATTTCTTCTTTTTTTCCATCACGGCATTTCACCTGCTTTTTGGGTATTTATCTTTTTCTAATAAAAAAAGTTTTCTTTTTATTATATTAATTTCTTTTTATTGGTTGATTACGTCAATTAGAAATAATTGGCACGCAATTAAATAAATAAATAATATTTTATTACCACTACTCTTTTTCTTGGAATTTCTTTTAAAATATTTATACTTAATAAATATTTAACCTTTTTTCACAATTTTCTTGAGAAAAATTTTAATAAAAAATAAATTTAATTTAAAGTTGTCATGACTTTTTTCTTAAATTAAAATAAAATATACTTAAAATTCAAAAACTTTTTTGAAAATCAAAAAAATCTTTCTTAATTTAATCAAAATATTCTCCTTTACTCCTTAATTTCTCCCTAATTTTATTTTTTTAAAAATAATGCGTGGAGGAGATGATAGAATATTAAGTAGACATTTGGCAAGTGATCGATCTACTGGGTCTTTTCGTGGAAATTCTGGTAAAAATTTAAATATTTAATTTTTAAAGAGTTTATATTAAATAATTTTAATTTTATTTCATTTTACTCCAAAATGTTAGTAGAATTAAGAGGAAAGGGGGGGGGGGGTCTCTCGGGAATGTATTTTGTCTGGAATACGGTCTTTAGCCTGGATCGTCTCTCTTTCTCTCATCATTTATTTTTTGTAATAATTTATTAAGGGCTTTATCACGTTCACGAGTATTTATTAAAATTATAACAAAAATTCTGAAACACACAATTCAGTGTATTTCTTGAAATAATTTGAGGGTGTAATTTAAATATCGAAAGCAAAAACCTCTTTAAAGAATGAATAATTATTAATATTTATTTAATAATAAGTTAAGCTCATCCCTCCCTCCCTCTCTTCTCTTCTCATTTTTAATTTAAATCTTCATTTAGTCTCATGACTTTTATACAAAATTTAATTGGGTATTTGCAAAAATATATTCTAAATATTTACCTATATAAATAATAATTATTTATCTATTTATTCATTAAAGATTAGTATTTCTCTTTCAAATTTATTTTATCTTTTTTTATTTTTAAAAATTAATTATTTTCTTTCTCTAAAAGACTGATACCTATATTATAACTAGATGTCCAACTGAGACACGTGATCTCTTTCAAAAATTACCTCCAAGTAATCTCGATCCTCACCTTCAGTCTTTAATTATATCGAGTACTCGTTAATTAGAGAAAGAATTTAACAAAAGTTTAGCCACCGGGCAGGAGTTGAACCTCTGACAACGTTGATAGTGATCGTTCGGCCTCAATCACACAAATGCAGTTGCTCTACCACTGAGCTACCGGGGCATCGACTAATCTTTTATTTTTTAGATCGTTTAATTTAACTCACGCCTAAGCGTTTTAAATGCTCTAGGTGAATCATCCTTACATTAGCTAGACCACAAAAAACTTAAGTTTGGCTTCTCTAATTAATTCTTCTGTTATAAACAATTTAAATTGAAGGTTTTAAAAGTGAGCCTAACAATAAATGTTATTAAGTTAATTAAAGGATAAACATATAATTAATTGTTAAACGGCCATTTGTTCAAAAAAGATTGAAGATTAATTTAAAATAATTTTTTTTGAAGAAAATTTTGGTTTTGGCGGAAATTCTTTTTTTGACGGTCTTCACCCAAATCGAAATTCAATGGGAAATTCATCATTAAGACGTTCAATGCCTTCAGTAAATAATGATAATGAAAAAATAATAAATACTAAAGAAGAAAGAGGGGATAAACAACAATTAAATATAAACAACAGACATGCAAGTTTTTGTTTGGATACTGAAAGTTCTGAAAGAAAAGTAGTTGATGGATTGGGGGCTTTGGCTTTTGGTGGTGGAAATAAAAAAGAAAATAATAAATCTGAAAAAATGTTAGAGAATTTATTTATACAGTTGGGATATGACTAACACCCTTTACTTAATTAGGGCTGAATAACCGTTCCCCATAAATTAAATTGGATATTAAATAATGGATTTTGCTTTATCAGTTCCCTCACCCAATGCTCAATCATTTTTATGGAGGGGGGTTTTGTTTTATTAACTGAAGTTTACCTGGTATTGAGTGTATCTTTTGACTAGATTAGACTTAATAATAAGGTGAAAGAGATGTCTAGTTGAAACATTTCTCGTTATTTATCTTTGTCCTCCTACATAAGGACAATTAATTGGAGGGGGGTTAATTAAAATATTTTATCAAGTTTACATACCTTTACTCCCTTTAAGGTGAATTAATGGGGGGAATTAACGGTAATTTAATAGCTTTATTTTAAAATTTAGTCGTTGCACTTCTGCGCATTCCTTCTCTTCTTTAACTCCGTCTAGTTCTTCGGCTGTTTTTACAACTGATTTTTCTGACCATTCAAATGCAGCCCCGGCACTTGATACAAAACAAATTGAAGTTTTTTTTTAATTTTTTCTTTAAAACTTTCTTTACTTTTTTCAGTTTTTCCTCTCTAAACGTGAAGATAGTTTAACTACAATTACAACAACATTAAGTGATGAAATGGATAATTTAAATGAAAGTCAATCAAAACAAACAAATCCATCAACAAATATTCAGCAGCAACGATCTGTAAAAATTTAAAGAATTAATTAAAATTAGAGTAATTCACGGTTAAACCTCATTTTAAGATGTACAGTTTAGCTGATAAATCGTATATATTATAGTTATACGTTTCTTAAATAGAAGATATCCAATACACACTTTCTCCATGTGGCCTACAAAATTTTATAAATGTATCTCAAATATCTAGTAGGATATCTTGTATTGGGTGTATCTTGTATAGAGGTTTAATTGTATAGATATGTTTATGCTTTTACAAAAAATACATTCAAAATACCCTAAAATATCTTCTAAATAAATTTTATTTTTTTAAAGGTTGATCAACCCTTCCCTCCTCCTCTTTCTTCCATTTCTACTGTAAAAACAAGTGCAGGAGGAGGAAATAATATTTTGAGAAATTCACAAAAAATATTTCGAAGTGCAGATACTCGTTCTTCTATTTTTTCTGTTTCTTCATCTCTTGATTCTACAAAAGAAGAAAAAATTATTTCAAATTTTGAACACACAAAAACAAGTAATAGAGTTGTTGTACTCCCTAAACCTTCATATAATAACCAATTAACACGTCCTTCGTTGTATCCTGAAACTTCAAATGTTTTACTAACAAATGAAGAAGAAAAGATAATTGAAAGTAGTGGACGATCGGTGAGAAAATAAATTGTATATATAATAAATCCTTGTTAGTAACGACCCTCTCAAGAGCTTTCGATATCTCTCCGAACTCCCGATATCCCGTTAATCCCACAAAATTCATCTTTCTCATAATCCGATAGTAGATCCATATGGACGAGGAGAGAATGAGAGTGATGTAAAATGATTTAGGTGGATTAGGGGGATAACAGGGGATTAGAGGATTAAGTGTATATAGGTAAATTTGGATGGTTTGGAGGAGATATTGAGCGTTTAGGAGGTGCTTTTAACGATATCCCCTCAAAGCATCCCTTTAATTTCTCAAAATCTTTCGATATCCCCATAATCCCTCGTATTGCCGAGCTCTAATAATTAGACTTGAAATAATTGAAAAAATAGAATAGGTTGTAAATACCTATTTGGCATCTGACAAAAAAGGGATGGGGGGCTCTAATATAGAGGGTGGCTTTAATACAGAAAAAACGTTAAATTATTATTTTATTATTTTAAAGTGTTCTGCTGAACATCAACGAATTGGTTCAACTTCTCCCTTAGATCGTCGTCCTTCAATGGATTCAAATAACCGTAAACCTTCCAACTCTAATAGAGATAGTAATCCAACAGAATCAACATCAACAAATTTACATTTATCTTCTTGGCATTCAGTTTCTGACTTTCAAAATATAAACAAAATAAATAAAAATACAAATAAAGATTTACTTAAAACAATAACTTCTACTAATTCAATTAATAATCAATCAAATAATAATGAAATTTGGCGTTCACCCCCAACTAATAATAGACCACAATCACAGTCAGGCATTAGAAGAAGTAATTATTTGGGTGCAATTGTTTGGCAGGTATTTTAAATTTCCTTTTTTTGGGAAATTTTGTGGAATGAAAGATAAAGTTGGAACTGACAATCAGATACACTCTTGGGGCTGAAAAAATTGTATTTTATACTTGGAGATAGTAAGAAATTCTCTGGAGATTTATTGAAAAGAAACGGAGATTTACCAGAATCGAGGGAAGGAGGTTTAAAATGAAGGAAATTAATTGGGAAGGGGACCAATGAACAAAAGATACTCTTCTATTTATCCCTCTTTGAGATATCTCTTTTTACAAGAGAAATAATTGTTACGAGCATTAGGTTGTTGGATATACATAAATCTTCAAAGAACTATCGGGAATTTTAATATAATTTATTAAATAAATACTTAAGGTTGACGAGACAGTTTATTGTGGAGGTATAGAAGCAGCTCTAAATCAAAATTTATTGTGTCGTTTAAATATTGAATATATTGTTGATTTAAGTGGACATGAAGATGACCCAGCACTTGTAAATACGAGGTAAGTAAAATTAAAAAAAAATTTTTTCCCCAAAATTTTTTTCTTTTTTTAAAGACCCCGTTCAGAATATCCTTGTCTTTGTCCTAAAAGAACAGCACATTCGAGAATGACAATGTCTATTAAAATTAAAGATGATTCCCACCAACAAATGTTAAATAGAGATACGGTAATTTTATTGAGAGAGGCTAATTTTAAACTTTTAAAGAGACCTTCTATAAATGAAACAAAAGCTCAGGCACTTGAAAGAGAGGAAATAATTCATTATTTTGAGACATTAATTGATTTGATTAGAAAAGCAAGAATTTCACAAAAGTATGTAAAAAATACCGAAACTTCTCTAATAGAAACACACCCCTAAATAGAAGCACACCTTACGAAAGGTTCGAAAAATACAAGCACATGTGGTTCTATTAGAGAATTTACGGTATATACTGTTGGACTTTATTACAAAATACCCACAATCTTATTATTTAAGATAAGATTTTTTAAAATTTGGTTTGCCCACTCGATACGGGAAGCTAGTTAATCTATACCCTATTTAAGATACACCCCATTTTTAAGACTTGAGGGGGTATCTTGCAGTGAGTAATGAAATTTATTTAAAATTTTATTTTTTTTTATTTAAAGAAAAGTTTTAATTCATTCATTGAGAGGAAGAAATAGAGCACCTGCATTTGTGGCTGCATATTTAATGCATTGTAATAGAGTTACTAGAGTTAGGGCAATTAATAAAATTACAAAAATGGTTTGAAAATTAAATTAGAAAATTCTGAAAAAAATTATTTTCTAGATGAGTTCTAATAGACCTGGTATTTGTATTTCTGACACTTTACAAAAGGCTTTGATGCGTTGGTAATTAAATTTAAAAATTTTATTTTTAAATTTGTAAGGGGATTTAAAATAAATTGGTTTCTTTGTTCGATAATTAAATTTATTTTTTCGAAATTCCTAAAAAATTTTGTACAATCGGGCAGTGTTTGGAGCTCGTACCAAAATTTCTACTGTAAAAGAGAAAAAATAGCTAAGCTCTAGTACAATAAGAGCAAATTTTAAAGGGAGCAGGCCACTATACCGCCGCCCAGTATACCGCGGGCCCATTATACCGCCGCCCATTATACCGCACGCCCAGTATACCGCCGCAAAATTTTTTTATAATTTTGGCGGGATGTTGACCCAATGATGGGGGATGTTGTTCAAACTTTCCCCGTTGACGGGACAACTTCCCCCGTTGACTGAACACTATCCCCCGTTGACGGAACAACTTCCCCCGTTGACGGGACAACTTACCCCGTTGACGGGACAACTTACCCCGTTGACGGAACATCCCCCGTTGGCGGAACAATATCCCCCGTTGACGGGACAACTTACCCCGTTGACGGAACATCCCCCGTTGGCGGAACAATATCCCCCGTTGGCGGAACAACTTCCCCCGTTGACGGGACAACTTACCCCGTTGACGGGACAACTTCCCCCGTTGACGGAACACTATCCCCCGTTGGCGGAACAACTTCCTCCGTTGGGGATAGTAGTAGTTAATGTTAGATAAATTATTTTAAATAAAGGGTTGCATCACAAACATTCAAGTACGTCCCTTAAGTCTGGACTGGGGACCAGAGCTGCACGAAAATAAAATTTCGCTCTCAACGAAACGAAAACGAAAAAAATAAATTCGCCAATGTACGAAACGAAAACGAAACGAAAAAATAAATTTCATTTTCGCGAAACGAAAGAAACGAAAAAAATCTCAATTTTTACGAAACGAAACGAAACGAAAGAAATCAAAACTATAAAAATGCCTAAGTTATCGGCTAATTTTCTCGACTAATTCACCTTCAATGCCAAATTTACATTCAAAATGCCTATTTTAATGAATGTGTGATAATTTTTTCCCATCGTTTCACTAGGAAGGATATAGATAAAGGATAAAGAGATTAAGAAGGATATAGATCCTTACAAATCGCCAATACACTCTCAATACATTAAACAGATACGGATAATATCGGGATAACCTGCAAAATTGGATTTCGATGGATATAGAGGGAGGCGAATTTGGAGGGATTAACAGAGATATTGTGGGATTTGGGTGTTTAAAAGGGATATTGGTGAATTTGGGATCATTCTATATTTAAAGAATATAGAATTATCTCTTCAGAACAATGGTTTTATCAGAGATTAAAAGGGAAATCAAAGAATTATCGTTCTAAGAAATTTTTCGGTAGGTGTAGGAAAACTTTTGCACCCCCGTGTATATCCCCTCCAATGCTCGATTTCCCTTTGATCTTTCATGATCTCATTAAACCAATGGGACTGAACCGAGTTATATACAAGGGGGCCAGTACATTGATAATATTTATATCCTAAAATACAATCACTAAAGCCTAGACTTTTACTCCATTTTCAGCGCCGCAGGCAAAATTTTTTGAATTTTCAGTTCCTAGGAGAAAAATTTTCAATTTTTGACTTAAAAATACGACAAAATTTTATCGTATATTTTTTCGTCATTTTCGTTTAAAAATGGAGTTTACGAAACGAAAACGAAACGAAAATATATTTTTAATGAAATACGAAACGAAAGAAACGAAAAAAAATTATTTTTAAACGAAACGCGAAACGAAACGAAAATCATCAAAAATCCACGAAAATCTACGAAAACGAAACGAAACGAAAAATTTTCGTGCAGCTCCGCTGGGGACATTGATTTTCCCCGGGATTCGGGGCATGACGAAAACATCAATCTTTTCAAATTTAAGGCAAAGTATGCTTGGAATTCGTGCAGAAAGTTCCCGTCTAGACTCACAACAATTAAATAAATTATTTGAAGTTAAAAGAACTGCTTGGAATTAATAAGAATCTTTTTAACTCTTAGAGATTTTTTAAAATTTTAGAAATAATTCTATTTTCTGGAAAAGTATAAATACTTAAATAAAGCTTAAAAATGTTCTATAATACTATACAGTAAATATTTTAAATTTATCGTGAAGGAAAATAATTTTCCTTTTGTATCTCCAACCAGGGTTGTTTTTTCCAAAACACTAAAATAGGGCGCAGCCACTCAAAAAAGGGCAAAAATATGGCAAAATATAGGGAATTATTTTAAAAACACAAAAATAATTAAAATTTTAAATAAAAGGCTTTATTCTGCATATTCTCCACTAGTTTTAACTAAATAGAGCTGATCGGATGAAGCTATTTCTAATCAAATATATTTCTAAAATTCTAAATCGATAAAATATCGAAATTGAAAATAGTTTCAAAAATCTTTGAAATCGAAAGTTGACAGAAAAATAACCATGAAAATCAGAACCGCGAGTCTCTCGCTAACACTAATAATGCGCCTGTATTCTCCCTTTCAGCGCCGCAGGCGAAATTTTTTTCAAATTTTGATTTCCAAGAGGTCAGATTTCTTCCATTTTTTTCTGCGCCGTAGGTGAAAATTTTGGGAATTTTCATGTCCAAGAGTTAAATTTATTTGTGTGTTATTTACAAAATACCCGAAAATTTGAAAAATATTACAAAATGTTAAAAATAGAGCAAAATATGGCAAATGTATAAAATAGGGAAAAAATAGGGCGAAAAGATCAAAAATAGGGAAAATCTTCTATAAATAGGGTAAAAAAACAACCCTGTCTCCAACAGAATAAAGAATTGACGTTATTTTTAAATAAATTTCACTGATTATACATAAAAAAAACTTGGAAAATATTTATTTATTTAAATTAAAAAGAATGTACAGCCTGTTTCAATATTATAAGAAAATCTGACTCGACTAAAAAATTTCTGTACAAATATTTCTTTCAGAATTCCAGTGTTCCCTAAAAATCTTTTGTGCTTTTTATTTCAGATGGAAAATATTAAAAATTCCTGTAAAGATTTCAATAACGGTTAGAAAATAAAGAAAAATAAAACTATTTATTATTTTTTTCGCCAAAGAAAATCAACCAAAAATCAGCGGAAATTTTCAAAAATATATTTTTTAACCCCTTTAAGGCGCTTGTGTTTAACCCCTTTAAGGCGCTTGTGCAAAACTCCGCGCTTCGCGCGGAGTTTTGCGGCACACCCCTCGCGGGGAGTCTACGGGTGCTGAGTTCGTAACATAAACTTATGCCTATTTTAGCTTCGGTCGGCATGTTTGCTTCCTCCCCAGCAAGAAAATTCTGCACGTAGACCAAAGGTAAGGAGCTATAACAAATGCTCATAACTTTATCAAATCAAGTCGGAAAAAAATGTTTAAAAAAAATATTTTATTAAAAAATTTTCATTGGTTTTCAATTTAAAATAACCTCTGATCGTCTCATCAGGAATAAGCGGAAACATTGCAACATTACAATCATCTGCCATTGCTTTCTAAAAAATATTTGTTAGTTGAAATTTTAGGTTTAAATATTTTTTAGAAATAAAATTTTTTCAATTTAAATAAACTTTAAATATATGTAAACTTACGATTCTGTCATACACTTGCTTTTGATAAACAAATCCTCCAGTTCTTGCATATCTCAGCTTATAAGCCTTCACTCGTTGAGTAGGATAAACCAGCTTAAAATATTAATTTAAGAGTGATACTGAAATTAAAAGTATAAAATATTAAAGTTATTTAATTAAACAGTGAAAATTTAATTAAGGTTTCAATAAACTCTACAATAACATTACTATTCTAAAAAGAAATATTACCTGGTTCCGTAAGTATCTTTTGATATTATATCTTTGTATATATTCTTGATCATAAAGTAAACCATTATTGACCATAAAACATTCATCCTTAAAACAAAAAGTTAATGTAGCTATATAGTTATTTTAGCTGTTAAGTAATTCAAGGTAAGTAATTCAAGCCCAAACAAAAATCAAAAGGAACGGGTTCATTAATATCTAGAAGTATGTAACAAAACTGCAAACCGATTTTTCTTCTGCGTTTCCTTCAATTAAAGTCTCGAGGAAGTTTTTTATCTCATCAGAAATATTATTTATTTCGATCTCAAATGTGAGTTGATTGGAGGCATAACTCAAAGTAGAACCACTTATAATAATACCCTGTAATTTTATTTTTAAACAATATACAAAGTAAAAAATATGATGATACATAGCATTTTATTTTGTTATTATTATTTGTCTTTTTTGTAAAAAGATCAAGGTGGTTAACCGAAATTCATGGGCAAGAAACCTAATTGAATCAAAGGACCGAGAATTTCTTTGTTTTATTCTGTTTGGATGGTTCTTAATCTAAAAGACTTCCTGACTACTAGAAGCTCTGCATTTGATTTAAAATTTCAGTTTCGAAGGATTTAAATTCAGAGTTTGTGAATTCAGGAAAAGCAAAAAATTCCATTCTACTCAAATTTAGATCTAACAATAAATCTTATTAATCTTATTTAAATTTAACAGAAATATTAAATTCTTTTTCAGGGATCCTGGAATTTAAAAAAATTCTATACTAAAAATAATTTTTTTCTTACTTTCATTCCAAGTTCAACCATTTGTTTTGCATAGAATTGCCCAGGACCAACGGAATTAGTGTTTCTCAAAACAACAAAACCTATTCCGTAAATACGCGCCAACTCCATGGCTTTGGAAGCACAATAATTCCCAACTGTTACACCCAAAAGATTAGAGCCATCAACTATTGCAATACCGCCTCTTTCTTCAACAACAATTGGTTGTCCTCAAAGAAGTGTTTTTAAAAATTTAATCATACATATTTACAGAGAAACCTTCAATGGATATATCATTCATTGAAAATTTTGTAGCTAACATTTCTAGACCTGCCAGTCCATACCTAAAAATGTCTCGCATATTAATGTATATGTGAATATATTTAAATTAAACGAACTCAACATGACCATTTGTATCAGAAAATTTTATAAGATTTACAATGTTGAATGGAGGTAACTGTTGTGAGAAATTATTACTATCAATTTTGACTCCCAAAGATGCCAGAAACCGAATGACAAAATTATATACCTAGTAAAGTTAAAAATGTTAGCTAAAGCAAATTAATAATAGCATGGGCTATGTAACTACCAAATTTACAAAAAGGACCACAATAAATTAAATCGGTATAATTATCGAGTACATCATACCGAGAAGACAATAGCCAGCAAAATCTTAGGACAAAATCTTTTAGACAATGTTTTAAAATTTTTAAGTTACCAATAAATACTGTGGTTAGAGTGAACATAGATAATATAATGGGAAGATAGGCATAATCAACACCACAGTCTTACCAAATTTGAATATTGTGACTTAAAGGGGCAAAACAGTTTTTCCATAGAACCTCTGATGTTTTCTATTTTTAAAAACCTGTAACTCGTTCAGGGAATGTTGGATCAACTTAATCCTCACCTTATTAGACTAGGCTTTGCGAGCTCCTTCAAATAACAAAGAACCCCAGAAAGCTTATATAAGTCCCGAATATAAGTCACAATAGCCCCGAATTTTCTCAAATTTCATAAAAGGAAATAAACATGGATTCGTAAAACAAAGTAAAAAACGAACTTCATTTGCATTTGCAACAACAACTTCATTAGACAAAAGATAATCTTTAAGATTGCTCGACCAATGTCGGGCCCAATTACTGGCGCTTTGTTTCTCATTATTTTCTTGCTCATCTACATCCTGAACAGGAAAGGGTTGTCTCGCAGCAACTTTAAAATTAATTATTAAGTAAATTTTAAAGAAATCTACCCTTTGTATTTTTATCGCGAGTATCTTTCTTTAATTTCTTATAACTACGACAAACAATTTTCCACTTGTTTTTTGATATTTTGTGTTTTTCTTGGGCCTATAAAAATATTTAAATAAACGAGAATTTAGTTATCTAGAAAAATTTGTCCTGCTTCCAGATTTCCTTTCGAATAATAATATATATTGAGGGGGATAAGAAATATTTAACCAATAGAAACCTTTCGAGATTAAACATAAAAGATTTTCAAAATTTTCAAAAAAATTTCTACTAGTATAATAAGAGATTTGCTTAGGTATATGAGAGAAAATAGCCAGAATTTTGACTAAAAATAATTATTAAATTTTTGACAAGCTCACCATCCGTTTCACGTCAAATTTGCCTTCCACAATGTCTTTTAAAATTTTTAATCCATTATGATTACGACCTACTGCAATAAAGAACTGTCTCTAAAAATTAATTTCAAAAATTTTAAGATAATTTTGACTATACAATTTTATCATTTACTTAGTTTCTTTCCCAATTCTGCCTTATGTGATGCCTTTTATCAACTAAATCAAAAACCATTAGTTATGGGGTATAAAAATTTATGAAAAATCTCATTTTTAAATTAAAAGATGGAATAACATAAAAAATTTAACTCATCTTCATAAAAAATTATATTTGAATGACGGAGCTTAGATTTATTCATGGAAATACATAAACACTCCTTTTATAAGAGGTCAAATAACTAAATTAAACTCTTGGAACCCAAAATTAGTCTTTTTTTGATCAAATTAATTTTAAGAGGTAAAACAATGAATAAATGATGGGGTATATTGATATTGTTGTGTTTGTATAACTCAATCATTTAACATAACCCAAAATTCTATTATTCATATTTTACTGTTAATTTCTCTAAAAAAGGTGTTAGCTGTTTAATCAGAAAGGATTAATTATATGGGATATAAAGATTTACAAAAAGTCTCATTCCCTCAATTAAAAAATCTTCATAAAAAATTATGTTTAAACGAGGATTTCGACCCATAAATTCAGGAGCTTAGATTTTTATTCAAGGAAACCTTAAAAAGTGTTTTTCGAGGATATGTATATAAGGGCTAATTTTAATTTATTTTTAAAATTTTCAACGTTATTTTACATTCCACAAATCAATCTAAAAGTTTACCTCTCTTTTTATCAAAATTTTTCCAATAAAAAAATAAATAATTTTGGAAGTAGTTAACAGAATTTTAATATGCTTTCTCCAATATTTTCCAAATAATTGCATTTTATATTTATAAAAACAAGCTTTTTTATTTACCATTAAAGCACGTTTCTCGCAATTCGATAAACTAAAAAATTATTTTAAAAAATTTTCAATTTTGAGTTGCTCTCCGTATTTAATAAATGGGATGAGGATTAACTTTAATCACTTTGAAATTTCTTTAATATTAAATTTTATCTCACTGAAAATAATTATTTTTTATTAGGTACATACAATTAATCAGAAATTGAAAATTAATTTGGCACAATAAGAGTGATTGAACGGTACCTACTACCGGTTAATTAATTTTTAACATTCAATTAATTTTTAAAATTAATTTTTGACTTACATTTGAGAATATTTTTTTGTAAAATGATCCAAAAAATTATTTGGATATGTTGACGCTTTAAATATATCAACTAGCAATTCAAGAGGCATTGAATTGTTTTGTTTTTTATTTTTTAATAATATTTTTGAATTAATTTGTTTTTGCTGTTTTGGATTCATAATTTTTTAAATTTTAATTTTTTGATTAAAATATTTTAAACAAAATATTTTTAACAAAAAAAATATTTTTTAATTAAAATGAAAATCTCCATTAATATTTTTAGTATATATTTTGTTTCACCCGCCTCTTTTCTTTCCTCGTAAATACTCTTTTCTTTATCCAATTCTTCCTTTGTGGTGGAGGAAAGTGAGGAAGTGACTTATAAATAAAATAAATTTGAAAATAAATATTTAAGAGGGAAAGAAAAATAATTTAAATTTAACACATTTTTTGTTAATTATTATAACAAAATAATTATTCAGATTTAATATACATATAAATAAGATAAGGATAAATAAAAATAGTGGATAAAATAAATGCTATGAAAATTTATGTAATGTTTTTGAAAAGCTAAAAGTTTTTAAAAATTTTTAAAGTTTTCTTTTATATATTCAGTTGGAAGGATTTTTATTGTAACATGTACAATCTTTTTGAAGAGCTAAAATTTATTGTTAATTTCCCCAAAAAGTTCTAATTCTCACGGCATTCGTCAAAGAAATACTAGCTCTTTGCCACTTTAACGCAGACAAAGACAACCACTTTAACATCTACAAATGATAGCTCATTCGAAAGGGCTGAGTCGATTGGCACTAAAATCGCCGTGATTGGACAAGTTTGGACTGAGATACAGGGCTCGAAATGGTCAAATTTTGGGGGGAATTTCACTTTCATTATTAAATAATAATTTACCTAAAAATTCTAATGGAGGAAGAAGGCAATCAAATAATGTTAAAAATTATTGTAATTATTGCAATAAATGTTTAAATATTTTAATTGAGGAATTAAACATAAAATTTTGTTTTGATCAAAATAAAGGTTAGAAAATAATTTTACTTTTTTCCAGTCTTTGCTTCCAAAAATTTCTACGGGATTAATTCTTTCAGTAGTTACTTGCTCAAACAAAAAATTAAAAGAGCGATTTATTATTACATATTTTGACTAATATATGTATGTGATAATTTAACTTAGCTCGTTGAGCCGTGTCGAATGTGCTATTATTTGTTGATGATCAGACGATAACTTACTACAAACAGTATTTTTCGGTATTTTGGTTATTTTCCGGGTGTTTTATTGGTATTTTTTTATCGGTATTATGGGGCTGCGCCTCAAAACGGCCCACCCTTAAAATGGCCCACCTTAAAACGGCCCACCCTCAAAATGGCCCATTGAACAAAAACCCTCAAAATGGCCCATTGAACAAATACCCTCAAAATGGCCCACCTCAAAACGGCCCACAGTGCAAAATCACCAAAACGGCCCAACTGGCTTCCGGAAACCTTTTTCCGAATTTTCCGGAAACAACTTCCGCATTTCCGGAAACCTTTCCGGATTTTCCGGAAACCTTTCCGGATTTTCCGGAAACATCTTCCGCATTTCCGGAAACCTTTCCGGATTTTCCGGAAACATCTTCCGCATTTCCGGAAACCTTTCCGGATTTTCCGGAAACATCTTCCGGATTTTCCGGATATCTTCTGGAAACTTTTTTTAATTTTAGTTAGACAAATTGAGTATTTTTACTTTGTTGGACATTTTGAAATGGGCCGTTTTAAGGGTAGTCCATTTTGAGGGTATTTGTTCAAGGGGCCATTTTGAGGGTTTTTGTACATTGGGCCATTTTGAGGGTGGGCCGTTTTGAGGGCGCGCCGTATTATGGTACTGAATGAAATTCTGATTACTACAAGGAACTAATAGAGGGGGCCGTTATAAGTATTGTTCTTTCATCTAAATCAAATTAGCAGTAAATTCAACAAAACATTCAAAAAGAGAAACTTGTATTCAAAACAAACGAGAAATAAACAAAACATTAAATAAAAATTTGTTGGGCTCTGTTTCGCGTCTTTCTTCTTTTGGTTGTTTAGAAACAAATAATGAACAAAAGAAAATTTGTTGGTGTCAAGCTAACTATGAGTATGTGAACTTTTAAAAATTAAAAACAAATTTTTAGTTTTTCAACAAATTTATTATTTCAATCAACTAACAATCAAAATAAAAGGAAAAAAATATTTCATGGAAGACGTCGAAAAAATTATCATTCTTCTTTAATCGAAAATAGCAGTAATAATTACTTAAATTTAATTAATTTTTGGATATTAATTAATTTATTTGGAATAATTATGTGCCTAAAATTGTTTTAATTTTTTTTTAATAAATAAAGTTTTAAATACATATTTTTGTTTTTAATTAAAATTTGATGGGGGTATGCTGAGTTAAATAATAAAAATTGGAATTATTTATTTTAAACATTTAAATAAGTAATTATTTTTAAAGAAGCTTTTGTTTCAAATTTTATTAGGTTTTAAAAAAAGTTTAATAAAAACCCCTTAATATATACAGTCATCGACATAAAGATAGGGGGGCAAGAGTATCTGAAATGAAATTTAGTAACCATTTTCTCAGTTAAATTTGTTATTTTATTAGAAACTTCATTTAATTCTCTCTTTAACGAGTATAAATTTTGCCGGATTAATATTTTATACTACCGAGTCTAAGCCGAAATAAAAACATATATGTATGTATTTTAAAGTTTATTTTTGTTCAAGCTTTTTAAATATTTTTTTAATTAAATATTTTTTTATTTATTTTTATAAAATTAATTTTTCCTATAAAAATATATCTACATTACAAAACTAATTTGTATTGACAAAAAATAAAAATAAATTTATTTATTTACCATTTTTTCCTTTTTTCTATCAAAAATTACCCAAAGAAAATCCAGCCTTTTTAAATAAATTTTGTTGTTAATTCTTTCTTCCAACTCCCCAAAATTCCCCAAAATTGGGCACAAATTGGGGAAGAAAAAAAAAACATCCAAAATTCTTTTTTATTTGTTTTTCTTTTTTATTTTTCTTCGCGCTTTTGAGGGGGAAGAAATTTTCCAATATAAATTTTTGACTGGACATTCTTTCCCTCAAGTTTTGTTGGGATTTTTAAAGGAAGTGGAAGTAAAAAGCCCTTTTTATGTTGAGAATAAAAATTGGAAATGAAAAAAGAAAATTAAAATTGTTGCACGAAATTTTGTCAGTTTTGGTCATTTTTATTTAGAAAAAATAAATTTCTCTTTTAATTTATAAATTTTTAATTTTTAATTTATTTTTTGAAATAATTTTAAATGTTTCCATATTGTATTTTATATGAGTGTTTTTAAACAAATTTTAATTTAAAGTTTTATGATGAATTATAAAATCCTTTTAAGCTTCTATTAAACAATGAATGAGGCAAACATAACAATAATAATTGATGAAGAGGAAAACGAAAATAATAAAAATGAGGAAGAAAGTATTCAAGAAAATACCCAATTACAACAACAAATAGTTGAGGACAATACAAAAATAAATAAAAATAATAAAAAATATTTTTGGAAAAATCGAAGGAATAATCCTTTAGTGACTGTTTGGCGGCCTGTTAATGAATGGGCAAATAGAGGAAGGGAAACAATTGCCCGTTTAGCTGGTAATTAATTAGAAGAATTATCTCCCTTTAATAAATTTCAAAGTAATAACCCAAGGAACAAATTATTTGTCAAAACCCCGACTTCCAAAAGTTTCTCGAAGAGCAGAAAATCAAATTCGTAATTTTGGCCCTTTACTTCTTTTGCTTTCTTTGTTTGTTTATTTAATTCTTGGTGCCTCTGCTTTTTTATTTTTTGAACATACAAATCATGAAATTATGGTTTTTAAATTAAAAATTAATTTTTTAAAATTATTTTTATTTAGGTTCGGAAATTTTTCTTTAATTTAATAATTAATAGGTAATTTGTAAATTAATTAAAGTAGGACCTCACTATAAGATACATCCTTGGAAATGAAGAAATCATACCTTTTAATGAGGGATATTTTAAATATGTTGGGGATATCGCTTAGGCAGCCCAAAGTACCGCCGAACTAGTTATTGAATCCGGGGCGCCCGGGTATGGTTAGATGTACTTTGACAAGCTGAAACGAACTATATTTAGGATTTAATAATCTCAACAACGAAAAACCTATTAGTACCTCTTTTAATTGAAGAATTAAATAGTAAATTTTGTTTTGTTCAAAATAAAGGTTAGAAAATTACTTTTATGGGGTTTTTTTTCCTTTTTTTGCTTCCAAAAATCTGTCTTATCGCATATAGTAACAGGCCCGGAATGTAATCTCACGCAAAATTCTACGGGATTAATTCTTTCAGTAGGTACTTGCTTAAACAAAAAAATTATAAGATAGCGCGATTTACCATACATATTCTGACTAATATATTGAACTTAGCTCGTTAAGCCGCATCGAATGAGCTATCATTTATTGATATTCCACCAAGGAACTAGTGATCGGACGGTAACCTACTACCGACAGTATTTCTCGGTATTTTGGTTATATTTCGTTATTATGGGTATTTTATTGGTATTTTCCATTGGTATGACTGTACTGAATGAAATTCCGATCACTACAAGGCACTAATAGAGGGGGGCTGTTTATAAGTACTGGTTCCTACAACTAAAACAAATTTCCAGTAAATTCAACAAAACATTCAAAGAAAGAAACTTGTATTCAAAACAAACGAGAAATAAACAAAATATCAAATAAAAATTTGTTGGGCTCTGTTTCGCGTCTTTCTTCTTTTGGTTGTTTAGAAACAAATAATGAACTAAAGAAAATTTGTTGGTGTCAGTCTGGGTGGGGAATTCTTTAAAAATATTTAAAAAAATTTATTTATTTTTAAGTTCTTCAACAAATTTACTATTTCAATCAACTAACAATCAAAATAAAAGGAAAAAAATATTTCATGGAAGACGTCGAAAAAATTATCATTCTTTAACCGAAAATAGCTCTAGTAATTATTTAAATTTAATTAACTTTTGGATATTAATTAATTTATTTGGAATAATTATGGGCCTAAAATTGTTTTAATTTTTTATTAAATAAAATTTGTAAATATTTTTGTATTTAATTAAAATTTTTATGGGGTATGCTGAGGTAAATAATTATCAGCAAATTGGAATTATATTTATTTAAACATTCAAATAAATAATTATTTTTAAAGAAGCTTTTGTTTCTAATTTTATTAGCGTTAAAAAACAAATTAAATAGAAATCCCTTAACATATACAGTCATCGACATAAAGATAGGGGCAAGAGTAACTGAAATGAAAATTAACCATTTTCTCAGTCAAAAAATTATTTCAGGGAAAATTTTTTATTTTCTTAAATACACCATTTAATTCTCTATTTAGTGAGTATAAATTTTGCCGGATTAATATTTTATACTACAAGTCTAAGCCGAAATAAGAACATATATAGAACATATATTTTAAAGCTTATTTTATTTTTTTAAATAAATTATTTTTAATATATTTTTAACTCTTAGAGATCATATCCCAAACATTCGAGTACATCCCTTAAGACGGGGCTCGGGACATTGATTTTCCCCGGGATTCGGGCATGACGAAAACATCAATCTTTTCAAATTTAAGGCAAAGTATGCTTGGAATTCGTGCAGAAAGTTCTCGTTTAGATTCACAACAATTAAATAAATTATTTGAAGTTAAAAGAACTGCTTGGAATTAATTAATAAATAAAGTTTTTTAAATGTTAGAGATTTTTTAAATATTAGAAATATTCTCTATTACTAGTTTCTGGAAAAATATACTTATATAAAATTTAAAAAATATTTCAGCGGTGTATTTCTTGTTTTATTTTTGCATTTCTGATTTAATTACAGAAAAGAATTTGAGCTTAAAAAATGTTTTAAAATAATAGACAGTAACTATTAATAATTTATCTTGAAGGAAAATAATTTTCCTTTTGTAACCTCCAACAGAATAAAGAATTGACGTTATTTTTAAATAAATTTTACTGATTATAAAAAAACTTGGAAATTATTTATTTATTTAAATTAAAAAGAATGTACAGCCTGTTTCAATATTATAAGAAAATTTGTTTCGATTGAGAAATTTCTGTTCGAATATTTCTTTCAGAATTTCAGTGTTCCTTAAAAATCTTTTGTGGCTTTTATTTTCGATGGAGAAATACTAAAAAGAATTCCTGTGAAACTTTTAATAATGGTTAGAAAAGAAAGAAAAATAAAAAATATTAATGATTTTTTTTTCGCCAAAGCAAAATCAACCAAAAATCAACGGAAATTTCCAAAAAATATTTTAGCCCCTTTAAGAACTTAAGGGGCCTATTTAGCCCCCTTAAAAGAACTTAATAAATATATACATAACATTGAAACAGACTTTAAAAATAAGAATGTTAAAGTTAAATATAAGAGAATTATTTTTTAAAAAATAAATTGATGAATAAACTTAGTTCTTATTTAAGATAACCTCTGATCGTCTCATCCGGAATAAGCGGAAACATCGCAACATTACACTCATCTGCCATTGCTTTCTAAAAAATATTTTATTTATTATTAGTTGAAATTTTAGGTTTAAATATTTTTGAAAATAAAATTTTTTTTCAATTTGGAAAAACTTTAAATATATGTAAACTTACAAGGCTGTCATACATTTGCTTTAGATAAACAAATCCTCCTCCGATTCTTCGACATCGCTCGTTGTAAACCAGCACTCGTTGAGTAGGATAAACCAACTTAAAATATTAATTTAATGGAGATACCAATATTAAAATTATAAATTATTAGGTTGAATCTATAAGTATATATTCTAAACAGTGAAAAAATAGGTTTCAATAAACTCTACACTAATAAAGTTATTGATCCAACTTTACAAAAAGTCGAAAAAGAATTTCTAAAGACAAATGAATAAACAAAACCGTAAAAACCAAAAATCAAATTACTAATCTAAAAAGAAATATTACCTGGTTTCTAAATGATCTTCCAAAAACATTATATCGTTGCTGTACATATTCGTGAACAAGCTTATTATTATTTTTGACTATAAAACATTTGTCCTAAAAATAATAGTTAATTTGGTAAATTAATTTATGTAAGATGTTTTAAAATTGATAAACTCAAAACAAATAATTACTTCATTTAGGGACCCTCAGCCCCGACAAAAATCAAAGGGCTCGCAAACATAAATATTAAAAATTTGTAATAAAACGGCAAACCAAATTTTCTTCTGTGTTTCTTCCAATTAAAAAGTCGAAGAACTGTTTTTTTCAGCAGAAATATTAGTTTGTTCGATCTCAGATGTCTGTTGATTGAAGGCATAGCTCAAAGTAGAACCATTTATAACAATTACCTGTAATTTTATTTTTAAAAACAATATATAAAATAAAAAATATAACGTCGAATTTTCTTTTTTTATTACTTATTTGTCCCAATACTACAAATGCTAGGGGAGTAACCAAACTTAAACGAATTTTATCGAAGACCGAGAATTCATTTATTCGATTCGCTTTTGGATGTTTTTGAATCTCAAATCTTTAAGGCTTCCTGGGCTTAAAGAAGAATTTGATTTGGAATTTAAGTTTTGTGTACCCGATAAAAAGACAAAAAGATTTAAATAATCAGAACTGAGTTTGTGGATTCAGGAAAAGCAAAAAAAAATTTATTTTACTTAAATATAGATTAAATTTAGTATAACCGACATATTCAAATTCATTTTCAGGGATTCTGGAAAAATTATATAACTATAGAAAGAAATTTCTAAATTATTCAAAAAGATTATATTATGTAAAAATAATTCTTTGCTTACTTCCATCCCATGTTCAACCATTTGTCTTGCATAGAATTGTCCAGGCCCGATTGAATTAGCGTTTCTCGCAACAACAAAGCCGATTCCGTAAATACGCGCCAACTCCCTGGCTTTGGAAGCACAATAATTCCCAACTGTTACCCCCAAAAGATTAGAGCCATCAATTATTGCAATACCGTCTCTTTCTTCAACAACAATTGGTTGTCCTCAAAGAAGTGTTTTTAAATGTTTAATCGTATACCTATATTAAAAACCTTCTACATTTATATCATTCATCGCAATTTTTGTAGCGGTCATTTCTAAACTTCCTAATCCATCACTAAAATAATATTATATGTATAAGTATAAAAAGAATTAAACAAACACAATATAGCCATCGGTATCTGCAAAGGCAAAAAGATTTGCAATATGTTGTGGTGAGTTAAATCCATTATTTGGGTCAGGTTTTAAACCCAGACTTTCCAAGAATCGAACAACAAATGAATGAACCTGAGAAAAAAGTTAAAAATGTTAGTCAGAACAAATTAACAATAGTATGCCTAGGTAAAATTCCTAAACCATTACCAAATTTTTACGGAAATTTTTTCGAATTTGAACAAAAAAGGAAATAAAATAAATTCATAAATTAAACCCGTTAAAACAGAGTAAATAACAAACTTCATTTCCTGCGGCAACAACAACGTCATCAGACAGAATAAAATCCTTATGGTTTCTTGAACAATGTCGGGCCCAATTATTGGCGCCTTGCTTTTCATTACACAACGGACATCGACCATCAACATTTAGTGGAATAAATGTTTGTCTTTTCTTTTTAATATTCCCCTGTTCGGCTACATTCTGAATTTGTTGCCCCGCAGTAGCTTAAAATAATTAAAAGAAATTTACCCTTCATATTTTTATTCTTACGAGTAGCTAACTTTTCCCTCAATTTTTTGGAGACAATTTTCCATTTATTAAATAATATCTGATGATCTTGTTGACTCTATAAAATATTTAAATAGACGAAATTAAGATATCTAGAAAAAGCCCTTCCTTCAGATATTATAAAAAACTAACTTTGATTCCTTTCAACTGATAATATGCATTGAGGGGTGAGAAAAATTTTAACTAACAGAAAACTCTTTACAGAATCCTAAGAGCTATCAAAAATCCTAAGAGCTATCAAATTAAAAATGACCAAGACCTAGCTCTATTTCACGGATATGAACTCAATATTAAATTTCAAATTAATACGATCCCAAAAAAATAAAAAATACCACAAAGTTGAAATTAATGTTCTCCAAACCAAGGTCAACATCCATTCCGGGTACGTTTGCACCAAGTTCCTCCATCTAATATTTATTTAAAGAAAATAAAGGATACAAAGATATATATGTATTAGTATTTATTTTTATGATGTTTATAAAAAGAAGGTAGTAGTAATTGGAGTTGTAAGATTCTAAACGATTTCTGAATTAATTTTGTTATAATCAGTCACAACAGGGCCAAAAATAAACTTTTTAGAATGTATACTACTTTGTGTTATACTAAAAAAAATGGGTACACAAATGTTAATGCCCATTCCTTTTTAAGAATATTTTCACAATCACTTTTAAATAATTCAAAGACAAAAAAGCTTATATTTATAGTGTATAAAAGAGTCTCATTAAAATATACTCGGAGTTCTTTTGGGGCTTAACCATTAGTAATAAAGAGAAGCTCTGATTGATTTAAGAATTTGAACTAGGGTAGCTCCCCGTCCCTCAAAACCTCGACCCCCGACCCTACCCCGACGATTTTTTTGGTAAAAACCCCGACCCGAACCCCGAAGGCTTTACCCCGACAAGCCCCGAGTCGGGGTCGGGGTAAAACATACACCCCTAAAGATGGGAATTTTTCGGAAATTTGAATGACCAAAATACATTTTGACAAAATATTTTTCCCAAAGGCTCTCCGACTTTTCGTCAACGGACTTTCCGTCAATGGACTTTCCGTCAATACTTTTTCGTCAATGGACGGACTTTTCATCAATAAATGAACGCTTTTAAAAAATTTAGGACAACGTAAACTTATGGGGCATCGACGAGGCGTTTTGCGGCACGCGCCTCGCAGGGAGTCAACGGTCGCTGGATTCTGAGCTCGAAACATAAACCTATTCCTTTTTACCGATTTTCAGCCTTGAAAAGCCTACCCATCTTTCGTAGCAACACAAAAATAAGTTTGCCCAGCGAAAATTCAGTTGCTCATATCTGTGTCCAGAATTTTCAAAACAGTCTAATTTTCAATCTGACACGATTTAACCAAAAGTTTTACACTTTTATATACATACATGTATCATCTTCTCTTTCTCTTAAAATTAATAAAAAACATCCATTCATTGACGAAAAGTCCGTTGACGGAAAGTCCATTGACGAAAAGTATTGACGGAAAGTCCATTGACGGAAGGTCCTTTGACGAAAATTCGTGCCACCTTTCCAAATTATTAGAAATGTCAAAATATATATAATAATTTTTCGTTTATCTTTAGAGAGATGTTTGGTTTAGTGGGTAAGTTGATGGGCAACACTGTTCATACGGTTGGGTTCGAATCGAACTATGAGGATCAAAGTTATTTTAGATTTTTTTGTTCCAAAAATGAAGTTTAGGCTTTTAATTTTGATCTTAAACTTGCAAACTTATTTTTAAATATTATCAAAAGTGAGGGTGTAATAAAAAAGAATCTGCACATTCTTTTATTTATAAATACATGTTTTTGCGTCTTGAACGCTAAAATGACGATTTTGAGTGCATTCTGCAGCTAAAAATAAAAAAATTTTCGCCTGCGGCGCTGAAATTTAAATTTAAGAATTGCTAATGAAACCCCGACACCTGACCCCGAACCCCGACTCAAAAGTCAACCCCGAAACCCGACATGCCATCTCCGGCAAACCCCGATCCCCGACACTTTCGACCCCGAATGCTCGGGGAGCTACCCTAATTTGAACTATTGAACACAAGAAAGTGTGTCAAAAGAGAATTCCAGACGAGACTCTTTTGGGGGACGGATGTATTTCAGAACAGCTGAACGAGGAAACATATCTTTTCTTAGTAAGCCGAACTGAAAAGTTTTATGAGCTAGGTATTTAATACCAAAATATTTCTGGATTTAAAATATCAGAAGATGAGCAGAACACAATTTTCAAAATTAACAGAATACTATAATAATAGAGATTTGTTTTAGTAAATAGAATAGACGAAATTTTCGGCTATGTATAAATAATCATTAAATCTATGACAAGCTCACCAACAAAAACCATTATTATGGGGTATAAAAATTTATGAAAAATCTCATTTTTAAATTAAGGGATGGAAGAACATAAAAAATTTATCTCATCTTCATAAAAAATTATATTTGAATGACGGAGCTTACAAATTAGATTTATTCATGGAAATACATAAACACTCCTTTTATAAATAAGAGGTCAAATAACTAAATTAAACTCTTGGAACCCAAAATTAATCATTTTTGATCGATTTAAGAGGTAAAACAAGACAAAATAATAAACGATGGGGTATATTGATATTGTTGTGTTTGTATAACTCAATCATTTAACATAACCCAAAATTTTATTATTCATATTTTACTGTTAATTACTCTAAAAAAGGTGTTAGCTGTTTAAGAGGGCTAATTTTATTTATTTTTCAAAATTTTTAAACATTATTTTACCTTCTATTAGGTCAAAAAGTTTACCTCTCTTTTTATCAAAATTTTTTCAATAAAAAAATAAATAATCTTAGAAGTAGTTAACAGAATTTTAATATGCTTTTTCCAATATTTTCCAAATAATTGCATTTTATATTTATAAAAACAAGCTTTTTTATTTGCCATTAAAGCACGTTTCTCACAATTCGATAAACTAAAAAATTATTTTAAAAAATTTCAATTTTAAGTTGCCCTCCGTATTATTTGATAAATGAGATGAGGATTAACTTAAATCAATTTAAAATTTCTTTAATATTAAATTTTATCTCACTGAAAATTATTATTTTTTATTATATACAATTAATCAGAAATTAAAAATTAATTTAGCACAATACATGAGAGTGATTGGAAGCAGTGATGCGGAAATTCCAAAATGTGCCCGGTTCCGGTTCCGGTTCCGGTTCCGGTTCTGGAACCGCCTTTTTAATTTCGCCCGGTTCCGGTTCTGGAACCGCTATTTCGATTTTGCCCGGTTCCGGTTCCGGTTCTGGAACCGGTTCCAAACCGGTTCCGGTTCCAAAAAAATGGCTTTACTTTAGTATAGGGCCACCTAGATCGAAACTCGAAGTTTATATCATTCGATTCGTCTCTTCGAGCTGAGTTTAAATATGCAAGAATTTCTCGCGGGAGACGAAAACTCGCAGAGATATAGGCCTCCGAAAATCGAAAAAGGGACCAAACATTTTTTGGGGTGAATCGAAAATTTCGGATCCGGGTCAGGGTGGACGCAATTGAACAACAATAATTAAACGCAAAACGATGTTTAAACGCCACAGGCGAAAATTTTGTTAAATTTGGAAGGACAAGTCACCAGACAAGTCACAATTTCCTCCCTTTTCTGCGCCGCAGGCAAAAATTTTGAGAATTTTGGATCTCAAGAAGCCAGATTTCTTCACTTATCTGCGCCGCAGGCGAAAATTTTGAGGATTTTGGAAGGCCAAGCACTAGATTTCTGCCCTTTCAAGCGCCGCAGGCGAAAATTTTGAAAATTTGCAGTCATAGCACATAGAAATCATCTATTTAAAAATATGACAAACTTTTTTGTTAAAAAAATAAGTTTATAATAATTTATTTTCCAAAGAAAAACAATGAATTAATGATTCATTAATTTCGGCTCGAACCTAATACAAAGATAAGTCCTCAAATCTAAGAACCCAACACACTAACCAGTCAACCAAAATACTTGAGAAGAAAAGGAAAGAATATCTTTCTTACTCGATGCAATTTTCTCTTCCTTTTCCTCTCACACCTTCCATCTTTTGCTCATTTCTCTGAATTTACCCATCATTAGGGGGTGTATCTTTGGAACCGGATCTGGAACCGGTTCTAGACCGGTTCCGGACCTTTACCGGTTCCACGGTTCCGGTTCCAAACCGGTTCCGGACTTTTACCGGTTCCACTTCCGGAACCGGAACCGGAACCGCACCGGTTCCGGAACCCCCGCATCACTGATTGGAAGGTACCGTACTACCGATTAATTTTTAAAATTAATTTTTGACTTACATTTGAGAATATTTTTTTGTAAAATGATCCAAAAAATTATTTGGATATGTTGACGCTTTAAATATATCAACTAGCAATTCAAGAGGCATTGAATTGTTTTCTTTTTTATTTTTTAATAATTTTTTTGAATTAATTTGTTTTTGTTGTTTTGAATTCATAATTTCTTTAAATTTTAATTTTTTGATTAAAATATTTTAACAAAAAATATTTTTTTAAATTAAAATGAAAATCTCCATTAATATTTTTAGTATATTTTGTTTCGCCCGCCTCTTTTCTTTACTCCTAAATACTTTTTCTCCATCCAATTCTTCATTTGTGGTGGAGGAAAATGAAGAAGTGACTTATAAATAAAATAAATTTGAAAATAAATATTAGGGTTGTTCACGGTCGGTTAACCGAACAGAAACCGAAAACCGGTGTTTTTGGCCAATAACCGTATTAGTGTTTGGTTCGAATCCAAGAATAGTAGTATAAGGGATATTATGTTTTTCAAATATAAATACTGTTCAAGTTTTTAACTTTTATTTTAAATATTCTAAAAGTTTTGGCAGCGCTGCTAAAAAGGAATAAATCTGTTTTTGGCCTTATACTTCGGTGTCAAAGACTGAATTTTTTCGCCTCCGGCCTTCCAAAATTCTCAAAATTTTCGCCTGCGGCGCTAAAAAAAGATAAAATCTGGCTCGTAGCTGGGTATAGTCAGTGCCGGGGACAGGCTCCGGAAAACTATTTCTTTTAAAAAAGTAATTAATATTTTTAAATATATGAATTCTAGGCTAATGCTCTTTCAAAATTAAAATAACAAAAAAACATACACACATCAGTCCATGTCTACTGAAGATGCTGGTTCGCTCCGAGACGCCGAATAACCTTTTGCACCAGTTAAAGGAGAGGAATGGCTATAGCCCAGCTGCTTTACTACATTTTAATTGATTAAAATAAGAATTGGATATTCTGGATGAAAAATTCAGGCATAAACCGGTTTAGGTTAACCGAAAACTGGAGGTCAGTCTAAACCCGAAACCGAAAACCGGGGGTCGTAAACCGGTCAAAACCGAAAACCGGTGGTACCGGTTAATAACCGGTAGTGAACAACCCTAATAAATATTTAAGAGAGAAAGAAAAATAATTTAAATTTCACACATTTTGTTAATTATTATTTACAAAATAATTATTAAAATTTAATATGTAGAGAAGATAAATGATAAATAAAATTAGTGGATAAAATAAATGTTAAGGAAATTTATCTAATCTTTATGAAGAACTGAAAGTTAAAAGTTTTTTAATTTTTTTTAAATTTTTCTTTTATATATTCAGTCGGACGGATTTTTATTGTAAATACTAAACCATCTACTAGACATGTAAATATACAAGGGATGTGCCGTTTCGTCTTTCGCCTTATTTTTGCCTTTTATGACGTTTCGTCTTTTGCTTTTTAAAATTTGTTTCGGCAACCCCTGATGTATACCTTTGTTTAAGAAATAAATTTTCAGGCTTAAGAGGATATTTTATGCTAGTTTATTTTCCCTATGAAATATCCTGAAATTATTCAGTTATTTTTGCAGATAATTTTATTTATTTATTAAAAGTCAAGTATCAAAAATTCCTTTTAAAAACTTTTTTTTTTATTTTTCTTTACTTTTTTTTTAGCAGAATAAATAAAATATTAATCTTTTCAAGGCTTTCAATTTTTTTTCTTTTATTTTCTAAATTCCTCTTGAAAATATATTTAACTAGTCGGCGTTCCTCGAATATATTGAATGTTCGTGCCAAATGAATCTCTTCTTTTTTTATTTCTAAAAAAAGGAGTGAAAATAATTTTTTGTTTAATTTTTTATTTTTGAGTATTTAAAAATGCGTGAGTATTTTGTTAATTTTAGAAATTTTTTTTATTTTAAGATAATTTCCTTTTTTATATTCATCTTAATTTTTTAAATTAACAAATAATTTTTTAATTTTATTTTAAGTTACATTTTTATAATTTTGTTGAAAACATTTTAGATAATAAAAGAATTAAAAGAATTCACGTTTAATAAAATTTCCCCAATAATATTTTCATTAATAAAAATTAGATTTCACCTTCTTAATACCCAAAAAATTTCACTAGAAACTATACTTTTTATTAAAAAGTATTTACTAATAAAATTAGTTCAATAGAGATTGGATGGAAGGTCCAAAGTTTTTTTTTAATTTGAATTTTTTAAATTTTAAATCTTTCAGTAAACAATTAAAATAAAAAATTTACTTAAAATTCGAATAACAATTTTTCAAAAAAATGTTTATCGGTTTTCAATTTATTTTTGTATTATTTTTTTATTTTCTCACAACAATTCCCTTGGCTGTAATTAGCTCACACGGCATTCGTCAAAGAAATAGCTCTTTGCCACTTCAACAGGCAAGAGAAGGAAAAAAGTTTTTTAATAAAAATTAAAAATTTAAAATTTTTAAAGATTATTGATAAAAGTAAATCCCAATTAACTTCACTTTCATTATTAAATAATAATTTACCTCAAAATTCTAATGGAGGAAGAAGGCAATCAAATACTAATGCTAAAAATTATTGTAATTATTGCAATAAATGCTTAAATATTTTAATTGAAGAATTAAATAGTAAATTTTGTTTTGTTCAAAATAAAGGTTAGAAAATTACTTTTATGGGGTTTTTTTTCCTTTTTTTGCTTCCAAAAATCTGTCTTATCGCATATAGTAACAGGCCCGGAATGTAATCTCACGCAAAATTCTACGGGATTAATTCTTTCAGTAGGTACTTGCTTAAACAAAAAAATTATAAGATAGCGCGATTTACCATACATATTCTGACTAATATATTGAACTTAGCTCGTTAAGCCGCATCGAATGAGCTATCATTTATTGATATTCCACCAAGGAACTAGTGATCGGACGGTAACCTACTACCGACAGTATTTCTCGGTATTTTGGTTATATTTCGTTATTATGGGTATTTTATTGGTATTTTCCATTGGTATGACTGTACTGAATGAAATTCCGATCACTACAAGGCACTAATAGAGGGGGGCTGTTTATAAGTACTGGTTCCTACAACTAAAACAAATTTCCAGTAAATTCAACAAAACATTCAAAGAAAGAAACTTGTATTCAAAACAAACGAGAAATAAACAAAATATCAAATAAAAATTTGTTGGGCTCTGTTTCGCGTCTTTCTTCTTTTGGTTGTTTAGAAACAAATAATGAACTAAAGAAAATTTGTTGGTGTCAGTCTGGGTGGGGAATTCTTTAAAAATATTTAAAAAAATTTATTTATTTTTAAGTTCTTCAACAAATTTACTATTTCAATCAACTAACAATCAAAATAAAAGGAAAAAAATATTTCATGGAAGACGTCGAAAAAATTATCATTCTTCTTTAATCGAAAATAGCAGTAATAATTACTTAAATTTAATTAATTTTTGGATATTAATTAATTTATTTGGAATAATTATGTGCCTAAAATTGTTTTAATTTTTTTTTAATAAATAAAGTTTTAAATACATATTTTTGTTTTTAATTAAAATTTGATGGGGGTATGCTGAGTTAAATAATAAAAATTGGAATTATTTATTTTAAACATTTAAATAAGTAATTATTTTTAAAGAAGCTTTTGTTTCAAATTTTATTAGGTTTTAAAAAAAGTTTAATAAAAACCCCTTAATATATACAGTCATCGACATAAAGATAGGGGGGCAAGAGTATCTGAAATGAAATTTAGTAACCATTTTCTCAGTTAAATTTGTTATTTTATTAGAAACTTCATTTAATTCTCTCTTTAACGAGTATAAATTTTGCCGGATTAATATTTTATACTACCGAGTCTAAGCCGAAATAAAAACATATATGTATGTATTTTAAAGTTTATTTTTGTTCAAGCTTTTTAAATATTTTTTTAATTAAATATTTTTTTATTTATTTTTATAAAATTAATTTTTCCTATAAAAGTATATCTACATTACAAAACTAATTTGTATTGACAAAAAATAAAAATAAATTTATTTATTTACCATTTTTTCCTTTTTTCTATCAAAAATTACCCAAAGAAAATCCAGCCTTTTTAAATAAATTTTGTTGTTAATTCTTTCTTCCAACTCCCCAAAATTCCCCAAAATTGGGCACAAATTGGGGAAGAAAAAAAAAACATCCAAAATTCTTTTTTATTTGTTTTTCTTTTTTATTTTTCTTCGCGCTTTTGAGGGGGAAGAAATTTTCCAATATAAATTTTTGACTGGACATTCTTTCCCTCAAGTTTTGTTGGGATTTTTAAAGGAAGTGGAAGTAAAAAGCCCTTTTTATGTTGAGAATAAAAATTGGAAATGAAAAAAGAAAATTAAAATTGTTGCACGAAATTTTGTCAGTTTTGGTCATTTTTATTTAGAAAAAATAAATTTCTCTTTTAATTTATAAATTTTTAATTTTTAATTTATTTTTTGAAATAATTTTAAATGTTTCCATATTGTATTTTATATGAGTGTTTTTAAACAAATTTTAATTTAAAGTTTTATGATGAATTATAAAATCCTTTTAAGCTTCTATTAAACAATGAATGAGGCAAACATAACAATAATAATTGATGAAGAGGAAAACGAAAATAATAAAAATGAGGAAGAAAGTATTCAAGAAAATACCCAATTACAACAACAAATAGTTGAGGACAATACAAAAATAAATAAAAATAATAAAAAATATTTTTGGAAAAATCGAAGGAATAATCCTTTAGTGACTGTTTGGCGGCCTGTTAATGAATGGGCAAATAGAGGAAGGGAAACAATTGCCCGTTTAGCTGGTAATTAATTAGAAGAATTATCTCCCTTTAATAAATTTCAAAGTAATAACCCAAGGAACAAATTATTTGTCAAAACCCCGACTTCCAAAAGTTTCTCGAAGAGCAGAAAATCAAATTCGTAATTTTGGCCCTTTACTTCTTTTGCTTTCTTTGTTTGTTTATTTAATTCTTGGTGCCTCTGCTTTTTTATTTTTTGAACATACAAATCATGAAATTATGGTTTTTAAATTAAAAATTAATTTTTTAAAATTATTTTTATTTAGGTTCGGAAATTTTTCTTTAATTTAATAATTAATAGGTAATTTGTAAATTAATTAAAGTAGGACCTCACTATAAGATACATCCTTGGAAATGAAGAAATCATACCTTTTAATGAGGGATATTTTAAATATGTTGGGGATATCGCTTAGGCAGCCCAAAGTACCGCCGAACTAGTTATTGAATCCGGGGCGCCCGGGTATGGTTAGATGTACTTTGACAAGCTGAAACGAACTATATTTAGGATTTAATAATCTCAACAACGAAAAACCTATTAGTACCTCTTAGGCATTTCTCTTGATCTAATAACCAGCCAAATTTTAAAAACCGTACCTTATCTAATATTGGGTGTATCTTACAGAGAGGTTAGACTGTATATAAAAATACAAAGATAAATTTTTTTGAAGAAATAAATTTTCGAGACAAATATCTTCAGCTATATTTAATGGTACTAGAAATATGTTGATTATTGTAGATTATGATAGTTCTGAAAGAATTCAAGTAAATTGATTATTTTTAAAATACAATGAGAAAATTATTTTTTATTTTTAAAGAGAGAAATAGTTAATTTATTATCTCTATACGAGCAACAATTAGAACTTAAAATGCCTGATTTAAATGAATGGACTTTAGAAAATTCTTTAACTTATTGTTGGGGATTAATTACAACAATAGGGCATGGACATCGTTCGCCTAAAACTGGGGGTGGACAGGTAAAAATATTTAGAAAGAGAGGGAGAGAATAATTTATTTTTAAAGGTTTTTGCATTGCTTTATTGTGTTTTGGGTGTTCCATTTTTTGTATTTACTTTAATTGTTATCTCATATCGTTTACTAAACCTTTGCCGTGTTCTATCTCAACTTGTAACAAAAAATGTAATTTTTATTTTAATTTAAAATAAAAAAATGTACCTCTTATGAGTGTGATAGGGAGCTAGAGCCGATAGGCTTTATAAAATCGAACCTTGGGGCAGACACTAATATCTTATAATGGGGGTATTTAAAATAAGAGTATCAATTAGGCAGCTCTGTCTAACCCATAGCCAATATACTTTAAAAATCTTGAATTGATCTTGTATTGGGTGTTTGACTTTTCTTAGCTTTATACTCATTTCTCGTATCCAAAGACATTATTTGGAATAAAACTCTTTTTTTTTAATTTTTTAGAAACATTTCTCGTCATCGACTTTTGATCACCGAACATTATTATTATTTTTTGTTTGTATTATTTACTGTTCTTGGTTAATTATATTTGCTTTAATCCTTTATTGGTTTGCAATCCCTGAAAGTTTCTGGCGTTCTTTATATGCTGCAGTACTTTCTTCTTTAACAATACAGGCAGGGAGAAAAATTTTTAAATTATTATTAGGCGATTGCTGTAAAATAGCCGGATGAATTTTTAAAATATAAAATTTTGTACAGCAAGGAAACACGCTTAACCCTTTGGGTTGAATTTTCTCGGTATACGTACCTAATAAGGAAAAAACCCATTTGGCGAACACTAATCGTAAATAGGAGGTATCGCTTAGGGAGCTTCCCAATCTAGTGATCGACCAAATTAAATGAAATAGGTATCTTATGCTAATAAGGCCCGATTGCTTTGAGAATTAAACATGAATTTGGGAGTATTGGGAGTATCTCTCTTTGATCCCTTTGGGAGTATGAAAGAGAGAACTATATATTTTCAAGAACATTTCAAGGGATTTTTAGTTTTTATTCATTAAATATTTTTTAAACTTTTATCTTTAAACTTTAAACTTTTTCCTCCCTTTTTAGAGTGCAGACTACAATTTATTAAATGAAAAACAAAAATTAATAACTTTAAGTGGTTCAAGTATTTCTTTATTATTTTCCTGTATTTGTATAATAACAATAACTGGGGTTTGGCAAGATTCTAGTTCGGAAAGAAGAAAAAATAAAAAAATAAAAGAAGCGAAAAAATCAGAAGAAGAAGAGGAAGGAATTGGAAATGAAAATGAACAGAAAATTACAAAATATAATGTAAAATTAATTTTTAATTTTAAAATATATTTTAGGGAATTTTGTTAATTTTTAATGGGTTGAAAAGGAAAGAATATTCACTCTTGTCCACAAAAATTATTTCAATAGAGCAGCCAAATTAAATTTGGTTTTTCTCCAAAACGTTAGAATCTATAAAGGATCTCTTTTTGGTAATAACCCCAAAAAGTATACGGGAAAGAAAGATAATCAGAATTTTTGAGTTTTGTGTTTTCTATATTTTGGGGGATTTTTTTGAGAATTTTCTTTTTTTGTTTGTTTTCCATTCAAAAATTTATCAAAAAACATTTTTAAATTAAATAAATTATTTAGATAATAATTGATGAAACAGGCAATGCTAAATTAAATAATAATCCATCAATTGAATATTCTCTGACAGAAAACAATTCGGAATGAATAAAAATGAAGCTAATTGAAAGAATATTTTTAGAAAAAAAATAAATAATTAATTTTAATATTTCAAAGATTATTTAATCATTTTTAAATTTATTTTTATTAAAAATAAATTAACAAATTTATTTTTTTCTCCTTTCAATCTTATGTTTTATAATTTTTGGTTCCCATAAATGTCCCTCTTTATCTCCCTCTTCATGCCGCTATATATTTCCTCTAATAGTATGGCCGACCATTCTATTTTTCAATCGTCCTCCAGAGGGCCACTCTATTAGAGGGGGCCATCCTAATAGAGGAAATCGGTATATCACTTTATGTTCACCATACTCTTTTATTGTTTGCGAGATTAACATCAAAAGTTTGGAGTATTTTTATTCTTCAAAATTTTAGGAACTAAAATCAAAAACCCCTTACAGACAAAAAATATTCTCTTTCTAATTGGATATATTAATTTTTGAAGTTTTTTTATTAAAAAATTAATTTTATTTTATTATTTTTAAATTTTTAATTGAAATTAAAATAAAATTGTAAAGCATTTTTGATTGATTGACAAAAAAAGAGGAGGATGACGAAGATTTAAAAAGCAACGTGACAAAAAAGAGGATTACATAAATAATTTTGTTTTTTGTGTGCTTTACTTATTTAATATTACTTTATGACTTTATAACTCTTTTAAAAAAGAACTTACTTTCTCATTTTATGATCAAATGATCCTTGAAAAAAGAAAGAGAAACTAAATACTTTTCTCATTCACATAATCACATTTATATATTTTATTGGCTATATCCCGATTTCAATATTTTATTTGTACTACTTTTTACTATTTTATTGAAAAGAGCATCCTTTTTTTTATGACGACACAAATCCTTTTCATTCTAGACTAAATATGTAGACTCTTCATTCGAACAATATTTTGTAGATCAATTTTCAGTTTCTAATCTTAGCATTCCATTATAAGATACAAATTTTAGATCTTCTAAGGATGTAACTTATAATGAGGTTTATTAAATATTTCTAATTATTATAATTTAATTACATTAAAAAAATAAAAATCAAAGTACTTAAAAATTAATTAATTACTCATTCTTTATTTTATTCTACAAATGCAAAATAAATTTTGTTTTATCAGTTATTTACTTATCAATTATTTATTTAATATAAAAATTATTTTGTGTTAAATATTTTTATTTCAAAATGCACCGGAAAATAAAAAATTTATTACAGAATTAATATTTTATATTTAAAAAATTTTTAATAAATTAATTTTTCTGAAAATTAAAAAAAGTTTTGTTAATAAAATTATTTTAAAAATAAAAAATAAAATTATTAAATTAATTCCAATGTTAGAAAGACAAGCCTTTACAATCTTTGAGTTCATAGCCAAAACTGTATTTCGTTAAATTAATCTAAAGGAATTACAAATATTTTTTCATAATTTTAATTCCAATCAATCCTACGCATAAAAATCAGATCAACAAAAATTTATTTTTTGATCACTTAAAGTATTTATTTTCATATCCTTTTATTTTTTAAGATCTTTCTAGTCTCGTTTAAATCCCTCAAAGTATTATTCATGAGGGAATTATATATCATGAGAAGAAAAGTAAGAAAAATGAGAAGAATTTTTATAAAAAGAGAGGAATTTGAGGGGGCGTTTAGGCGCGGATCGGGTGGATTACATCCTTCATAAATTAGTTAAAGCACCCCCAAAAGTTTTAAAATTTTATAATAATTTTCTCAGATAACTGTATTTAAATAAAAAAAATTTTTTTGTTAATTATTTGCGGAATTATATTTAAAAATAGTGAATTTTTAAAAAGAGAGGAATTTGAATTTTTGAAAATTTTTGAGTTTTGTTGAGCTTTTCAGTCATAACTCTTAAACTAACTAAGTAAGATTTTTGAAATTTATATGGAATTTAAATAACTCTTTTTAGAACATTTTTTAAATTTCATTAATCTTAAATTCTATTTTACAATTTTACAAGTCTTTTACCCTTTTTAAGTCTGCGCCTAAATATCCCCTCAATATTTTATAGTCGCTGGGAAACCAAAGAAGAGAAGGTTTAGGATTTAAAAAAAGTAGAGGTGGGACCCCCAAAGTACGATATTACCAATGTGGTGGGCCCAAACCCCAGAATTATGGAATACGGGAGGGAATATGCCCGGGACTTCCTAGGATAAACTTAGGGTTGATCAGGCCCTCAGTTGATCTCCTGCACCAGGCATACACAATTGAACACAATTTATATATTTATTAAATCCAAATATTAAAACATTTATTTAATTCTTTTATTAAAGTGAAAGAACAATAAGACCCTTGTAAGGTGATTACAAATCCTTATAAATGTGTGAGAAAAGTGGGAGGGAAATGAATAATAATAAAATGACTATAAACTATAGGAAACAAACTCCGAGAATACCTTTGACCCTTACACGTCCCTTCCCCATCAAGACCGTCCCTGGTCTTAATCTAGACTTAACAGACTCTATTTGAATTTTTCAAAAATTTTATAATTTATCATTTCCCAAACTACTTAAATAATGACCATTCACTTTTATTTCTCAATCGATAAGCACTCTGGTGAGTAGGCGAACCTAATTTAATTTTCTTCTTTATTTATCTAATTTCTTTGTGTGCTCTTCGAGCATATCTCTCCTTTTTCCTTTTTTGGACCGACCCTGGTCCATTATTAGTGCTTATCAATTGTTTCATGAAAAATTTCTCTTTGTCATCATTAAGTAGTGGGGTTTGATATAATTGTAATTGTATGTTTTCGAGTCTGTTTAGTCTAGTTGGGGTTGTGTTTAAAAATTTCTTTAGATCGGTTTCGGACGAGTATGTTTCCTTTTGTATTAAAATATGGGTACGAGTAAATTGCATATAAATTTCAAAAATTAAAAATAAGGATAAATTGTGACATTGAAATGTTTGAAATTATAAAATAAAATAAACGGGTAACGCGCTGAATAAAAGTATAAATTCATAAATCAATAGATTGAACTAAAATTTAGAGTGAAAAAAAATCCAGAAAACTACCGAAGTGTTTGAAAATACAACATTGGAGTATAAATGAGTGGAGTAAGACTTGCAATAAAAATTTTTTTTTTAGAAAATTGGAAAAGGAATATTCTAAAAATAATGTAAAAAATCAATTTGGGTATAAATGGATTGGTTGAAAGGTTAATAGAAACAGTTTTAAAGCTTTTGAATTAATATTTAAAATTAATGTATGTAAAAGTTTTGACATAAAAACATTTGATTTGTGGGTAAAATTGGGTATATTTTAAAAGTGTATTGAAAAAGTTTTGTAAAAATAACAATTTGAAATTGAGAATTATATAATAGTAAAATAAAATAATTTTACAGAAAAGAATTTGGGATATTTTTGAATGTATTTGTGAAAGACTCTTTAAAAATTAATAGGGTAAATGTAAATAATTCGTATGGGAGTAAATTAATTGTGAGTCTTAAAAATGTGATTGCATAAATATGTAACAAATTAAGTGATATTTGACAATTTAAACATTTAAAATTTGAAACTAATAAATGTAATAGATTTAATGGGATTAGTGAGTTTAAGCTTAAAAGTATAATTATAAAATGTATTTAAGTGAGGGTAAAAATTTTGTAAAAAATAATTATAAGTGGATTAATACAAATTGGCATAAGTTAAAAAAAAGATTTAAGTATATATTAGCAATAGGTGAGAAATATTGGGAAAACATTTTGATTGACATTTAAAATGTATAAATAAATGAACTATGATTAAAATTGAATTAATAGATTTAAATAATTTTGATTAAGTGAAGGAATTGAAATTACAGGTAAGGCATGTTATAAAAAACATTTAAGATTAATAAAACCAAAACAAAAATTGGGAAAGGTTTGGAAATGACATTATATTAATGAATAAGATTCAGTTTAAAATAATTAAAAGGAAGTGAGAATGCGTATTTAAAGTACAAAAAAAAAATTAATTGATTAAAAACACAAATTTAATATTTTCATCCTCTGCCTCTCCAACTCTCATTTTTCCTCCAAGTATTCCAATTACACTGTCGCGCCATGTGCCCATTCCGTCCACAATTGAAACATGTGATGGTCCTGCTCCTCTCAAATGTTGTATTAGCATATTCTTTCCAGGTTTGTTCAGCTGGTCTTTTCCTGTAATTTGATAAATTAGTATTTATATTATTTTTATTAAAATTTAAGTCTTTTTCAAACCACTCATAATCTCTAGAATTCCTATCATTTCTGCTCCAAACATTAGTTGATCCATGATTGCGGCCGAAACCATATGAAGATGTTGAAGGCTGTTGTTGTTACTGTTGGGGATACTGCTCGTCCACAAAGTCAGCGACCATTCGACCCGTCGAAGACAAAAAGTTGACCGAATCTATCTCTCATACAACTACCCGACTGGAGGACTTGCAGATATTCCGGACCGACAATTTGGGTGAACTCAGTTGCACGACAGATGAACCGATTCCAGAATATTCCACATCGAAGTGTTTCAAAGTCAGCTATAACGAAGAGACCGTGCTTAGCACGACTCAACGCCACAGTGGTCTGATACTCATCAACTGTGACAACCAACACATTCCAACCCAAATTCTCAAACTCTTTCTGGAGAGACTTTCTGAAATGTACATAAACAAATAACAGCCAGAGAAATATCGGTGGAAATTTTGTCGTACAACGCAGAAATCAATTTAACTGCAGAAGCCGAATGTTCATCATTGCACAAAGAGTGAGAAGTGTTGTCCTGTCTACAAGTTCCAAGAATATCAAATAGCCAGAGAAAAATGCTATTGCGTTGGAATCCTCCATCGCAGGACATCAGAGGACCTCCTCCAACTCCTTGGCTAGCTTTGCCAAAGGCAAATTAGCTGCTGTTACAACTGCTACCTTCACATTCTCAAGGTGGAAAGCATTAGTATATTAATAACTGAAGCCAAATGAGTCTTTCAAACGTCTGGTGGCGCCTATTGGAAAACAAACTTGCAATCATCTTCCAAGAGAATTTTAGCGGTCTTCTGCGATTTTCCGTTTAACATATTCATTGTGGGTGAACAATGAGGACTGCCGAGGCATTTGGTTCTTCATCATCAAAATCTGTTTCAAATTCACGAGCTATTAAGGCGAGGAGGAGTTTACCTGATTCGTACTCTGGGCTGACAACATCGACGGTAAGTGCTGTTCAAAACAATCACGTCGACTCTCAAGACCTTTGAATATTAGTGGATGACAAACAATAAAACCGCTATCTTTCGCTTCTACGAGTTCCTGCTTAACATCCCTGTTCTTCCGCTTTTGAACATTAATAACCTTAACACTTTTCCAAAAATCAAACTTTTTATTCCCTAAGGACTGAACTTGTGAAAATTTATCTTTTTAACATCACCCACTGCAAAATGGGCTTTTGTCACCTCAATTCCAAAGAGCTTCTGTCACTTCAATTCCCAGTTCAATCTCTTGATCATCATCATCTTCTTTTTCCTCTTCTTCCTTTTCTTCTTTTTCTTCTTTAATTTCATCATCTTCTTCTTCATCTTTCCCTCTTCCTTCCTCCTCTTCACCTTCACTTTCAAATTCATTTTCTTCTTCTTCTTCTTCTTCAAATAAAATCCCTTCTCTTCTCAACTCTTCCTCTAATGCTGCCTCCCATCCTTCTGGGATACGATGTTGGTACGGAATAAACTCCACTTCTTCTGGACCATCATCCTCTTCAATTAAGTTCAGCTCTTCAATTACTTCATTCATTTCGAAGAATTGGATACGCGGACACATCTTTATGATTAATTTCAAAAATAACTAACCAATGATTTATTTGATTAATGTTAAATAATTACTTAAATTATATTTTTATTTTGTTTATATATTTTTTAATTAAATTTAAATTTTAAATCCTTTTGATAGCCGAAGCAATTTTAAGTATTTTCTGTTTTGGACTTTTTCTTAAATTATATCTACTTAGTCCCTGGCGACCTACTACTTCAACCTGACTACCTTCTGCTACCTCTAAATTTGGTTCAACTACTTTACTGTGCGAGAATCCAGGCATGTTAACTATTTCCTCTGCACCAGATTCTTCTAACGCTTCCAACTCTTCTGCCTCTAACCTAGGAGTTGTGCAAACTGGTTCAGTCGGGAGTGGCTCTATACATTTCTTTAATTGATTAATGTGAACGATTCTTGGGTTAGATTGGGGTGAATTACAACTGGATATGGTTACATGAACCCCATTAATTTCAATCACTCGAAAGACGCCTTTCCAAGGGAGATGAAACTTTTTGGATGAGCCTATTTTACCAGCATAATTCCGAAGAAGAACTCTATCTCCAATTGTTACAGTGGGATTCCTAATAAGTCTATCATAATATGTTTTAGACCTTTGCTGAGCTTCAAAATTGGCTTCTGCTGCATATTTCCAAGCACTTCGCAGTGAAACTATTAATTTCTGTTTAATTTCTTGTTCGTCATTTAATGCTATAGGATCTCTAACTTTAGGATCGAGAATTAAATCAACGCAAAAGATGGGATCTCTGCCGTACATTAAAAAGAATGGCGTTTCATTTGTTGACTGGTGGACCGAAGTGTTATAACAAAAGTTGGCGAATTCCAGATGTTCATCGAAATCTGGCTGGTCTTTGGTTATATACTTCGCAAGAATATTGTGGAAGGTTCTGAATGACCTCTCAGTCACTGCATTGCCTTGGCTCCAGTGAGGTATGGCATAAGTTTTATTGATATACAACATAGCACAAAGACTTTTGAAAAACTCTGAAGTAAATGCCGAAGCATTGTCAGTAATTAATTCCGTGCAGCCGCCGAAGCGTAAATAACAATTCCTTAAAAATGCCGAAGCAATGGTTGAAGCCTTAGCGTCTGGGATTGGAACTGATATAACAAATTTCGTGAACCAACAGACAATGTTCAAAATATGTTTGTTACCAGTTTGGGTTTTTGGAAAGGGACCCGCTAAGTCTAGACCAACTTTGGCGAAAAGTGTGTTTACAGGTGGTGTGCACATCTCTGCTCTATAAGGTGGATTTGGAGAATGCCTAAGCTGACATGTGATACACTGTTTATGCCAAGTCATAATGTCTGAATGCATTCTTGGCCAAAAATATTTTTTACATTTTTTCAAGGTCTTACTAAAATCCATATGACCTCCACCTAACTTGGTTGTGTGAAATGAGTCAAAAATCATGGCTCTTAAAGATATGGGTATGTAAATTCGCGGCTTTGCATCTTTATAATGATGGTATAAAATATCATTTTCTAAACATAAATCATCTGCTAAGGTATTTTGCTTGCCCGCTATATGCACAATATTAATGTTATAATTTTGCAGCTCAACAAGCCACCTAGCTAAATGTTGGTGCGTCTCAGCTTTCTTTAAAAGAAATGCTAAAGGCTTATGGTCAGTGTGAAGCTCAATACTAGACATGAAAATAAACGGTTTAAACTGCCGAAGCGCAAAAATTATAGCTCCAAGTTCAATTTGAACTGGAGGCCAGTTTCTTTCAGCGTGTGATAAAGTGCGACTACAATAACAAATTACTCCATAGGCCTTCTTTTCTTCATCCCATTGCATCAGAGCACCACCTTGTCCTACTTGTGAGGCATCGCAAAATATATGGAATGGCTTAGAATAATCCGGAAAAATTAAAACAGGTTTCTCCGACAAAATTTTCTTTACTTTATTAAAAGCTTCCTGCTGCTCTTCGCCCCAAATAAATGGCTTTTCTTTTCTTGTTAACCTGGTTAATGGCTCAACAATCATAGAAAAGTTCTGCACATGCTTCCTAAAGAAATTCGCCATGCCTACTATGTGTCTAACCTCCTTCACCGAGGTTGGTTCCTTTAAATTTAAAATTGTCTCAGTCTTTCTTAAGCTAGGTGTATATCCAGCTTCATTTACAATAAAACCGAGAAACTCCATGCTTGAAGAAGCAAAAGTACATTTTTTGGGACTTAATTTTAAATTGAAACGCCTGAATCTTTCAAAAACGCTCCTGAGGGCATTGATATGTTCTTCAAAATTTCCAGACTTGGTAAAAATTAATATATCATCCACATAAGCTATAACATTTTCAATTCCTGTAAGTACATGAGCCATTATTCGCGCGAACGCACTAGTAGCATTTTTAAGTCCAAATGGTAAATTTATCATTTGATAGATTTTATCCTCGGTAATTACACCACATTTTCTTGAGGCCCTTTCACTAAGCTTTATTTGCAAATACCCGCTAGCAAGGTCAAGTGATGAGTAATATCTACAATTACCAACTTTTTCTAAAATTGTTTCAAGTCTCGGCAAAGGAAAGTGATCAGGTACTGTCACTTCATTTAATTTTCTAAAATCAATACATGGCCTAAGCCCACCATCCTTTTTCTGAACTAATACTATGTTCGATACCCAAGGGGTATCAGACTCAACCATCACCCCTGAGGCTAATAGCTGGTCGATATGCTTTTGCAATTCATCTCGATATTTAAACGGTACTCTATGAGGCCTAGAGGCAACTGGTTCCTCAGATGTTGTGATTATGTCATGCTCGCCTGCTGTACAACTCCCTATGTCGTACTGGCTTTTACTAAATATATCTTCAAACTCTTTACAAAGTTCTTTTAATTTATTTAGGTCTTCACCCTTTACAGTGGCTTTCTCAAAATCAATTTTGTAAGTTGGATCAATAGTTACTCCTGATTTCCCTAGAGAAAAGATTTCCTGCGACTCTTTACTAAAGTTATTTTCTGCAAAAATATTTTCAGATTCTGTTTTTAATACTTCACTTGCTAATCCTAAGGTCCTTCCTTTAAATAATCTTTTAGTTGTGCCCGTTGGATTGGCTAAAATAATTTGCACTACACCATCCTTTGGATTGGTTACTACTGGAACAAAACTTAAACCCTCTTCTTCAAGTCTATCATCCATTGAGTGAATCCAGATATTATGCCTAAGCAATTCAGGGAAATTTATTTTGGCTTTTATCACACTTTGCTCATTGGGTCTTATTTCACAAGTCTCTAATGCGTGTATTTTCAGATTCCTTAGAGGCCTATTAATTCTATTTTCAATACATATTTGATTTCCTTCTATACAGAACATTTTATTTTTCAAATCCACAATAAAAAGAGGCAACTGCGCTAATGCATCACACCCCATAATAAAATGATAATCGTGGTTATCCCAGTGAAACTTATCATTGAAAAGATGAATTATAATTTCAACTACTACTCCAGCGATTTTTAATTGGACCCTAGTAGCTTGCTTTGCACACATAGAATGTTCGGAGGCACTTTGGAGGTACGTTTCAGTTCGAAAAATTTTTGTGCCCAACCACTCTGCTAAAGCAATGTTGGCTACCGAGGTAATTGCTCCAGTGTCGATTAAACATTTTACAGGTACAGTATTTAAGGAGACATCAACTATTACTGTGTTAGCACTCGCTCCCAGCGTTCCTATAAATCCACTAGTTCTATTAATTCCTAAAGTTGACCTGGGTCTTGTGCTTATGGTGCTTCTTGGTAAAGTGTTAGCATTTACTGTATTCCTTATTGATGGGGGCCAAGAGATTGACAGTGGCCTATTTACCGGTTCTTCATAAATATTATCTAGCTCTACAATAGGTTCTGGTACACGTTGAATCTCCAACCTTCTCTGTGGAATCGGAGCTTTTGGTATTTCAGGGCCAAATAGAAGTCTACCTAGGCGCCCATTTCCAGCATACATCTCAGCAACGATCATCGCGAACCTTATTCCAAAGTCTAATGCCAAAATTACTACTAAAATTGAGATAATGGTTTCCCAAATGCTTTTATAGTCCCCTATTATACCCTTTTCAATTTGATTTTCAACTTCCTGCCACTCATTGGACAT
Source organism: Meloidogyne enterolobii (assembly GCA_963681835.1). Classification (NCBI taxonomy): domain Eukaryota; kingdom Metazoa; phylum Nematoda; class Chromadorea; order Rhabditida; family Meloidogynidae; genus Meloidogyne; species Meloidogyne enterolobii. Next base: position 3,371,650 of record CAVMJV010000007.1, read on the forward strand.
AGACATGGATACAATAGAATCTTTTTCGTTGATTTGATAAGTCATTTGACTCACTTTAACTAAATTACTTACAAATGCATGATTTTTAATGTCTGTCATGTTCAATAAAACTAGTTGATGAAACGCATGTGATTCAATCTTTGGAATCATATTAGTAAAATTAAATTTGGCTTCAGGCCATAAAAATATCCTTGGTTTCACCGAAGTGATTTTCCCTTCAATTTGATCAACTTCTAAGACTTGATCATCAACCTGTATAATTATCTTCCTAAATTCTTCACAAGGACCCTTTTTAGATGTTGGTGAAACGATCATTGTTACTGGATCAACAAAAGCCAGATGCTCTTTGCTCTCAGTTTTCAAAATAATTGGCAAAAATTCAAAACATTGGTCTAATTTAGTGGGAGAAAATTCATAATCTTCTTTTTCTAGAGGTACACATGGCCAAACTTTCATTAAAGATCTAGCGGACTTCTTTGCAACCAAATAGGAATTGGAAAAGAGCGAGCGAGCCAGGTCAGTTGGATCAGACATATAAGTCGATTCTACCCAATGCTTTACCATTTCAGTAAATTCACAAAATGACCTAATTGATTGCGCGAACGCAAAATTGACTGCTTTAGTGAGAGCGGCATCTAAATATGTGAGCTGAGACGCTAGTTGCGAAGAAGTTACAAGTCCATCAGAAAATTGTCGTTTATACACCCTTTCTGTATTTCGCTTTTTTCTAGTAAGTTCCGAGGTTGAGATTACTATCGATCCTAAACCTTGATCAGAGACTGAAATGTTCTTTCCACAGTCATGAATGAATGTTTCATTTTCAAACGTTAATCCAAGCCGACCATCGTCAGATAGCCAAATCGGACCCATGCATCTACCTTCTTTTTCACCAATGGGAATAAAATTGCATTTCCTTTGATTGTCCACTTCCCAAATTAAAACAGTTTTATCTTCCAATATACAATTACCCTTAGTATAAGGACAGTCCCTAGTTAATCCTAGCGGCGTTGCGACCTCTTGTGCACCGAAATGTGAATCAATTCTGCTCTCAAATAGGAAACAGTTTTCACTCGAAATATTTTTCCAGGAGAATGATACCATTAACCACATCCTAGGAGTTAAATCAATTTTATTTTCAGTTTGCCAAAGCTTATTATTATCCTTAAGAATGCCGAAGCTACAACTATGATGCTTTATCATCTGATTACACTCTTCTACAGACAAATCTAACTCTTCATGAATTAATTTTTCTTCAACTGAGATTCCTGTTATTGTTGTGTATTTTCTCGCATTTTTCTTTATCTTTCTACAGGCCCACGCTTTAGTTGAAAATTCAATGCTGTTTGGGACATAAATTCTCCTTCTCTCTACTACAGGGGTATGCTTAGCTGTTAAATTAGTCATTGGACAACTTGGAATTTCAGGCATTTCCCAAATTATTGCCTGTTTATGTGTCTGACATATCATTGGCCCCTTGGGAATTAATACAGGATTAATCGCAAATGTACTGCAAAACATCGCAATTAATAAAAGAGTGGTTCCCATAAGCGAAGGTATTCTTACTCTACGACCTTTATTTTCCCAACTAGTAATTTTATTTGGTTCACCCTTTTCATTAGTACTTTTAGCTTTTTCAGGTGTGCTACTAGACTGTACTGGTTGCAATGACCTTATATTCCCTTGATGATTAGCCGAAGCATGGTTTGCATTCATTTTCATTTCATGCATTTGAATTACTAAATTATTTAGTACTTCTCTAATTTCTTTATTTTCTCTATCTCTGTTATCTCGCTGATAGTTATTTCTATTATTGAAAGAATTATTTTGCCTGCGTTCTCTGCAATTGTATTGATCATGTCCTGTTCTGCGACAAAAGTGACAGAAAGGTCGGCTATTCCACCTTCTATCATTTTGTGGACTCCATTGATTTCTTGCCTGATAGCTTCCAAAACCTAATCTTTGCGCGTTGCTAGATGTTGCGTATCTGCTTTGAGCGTTCCTATTATAACCCCTAGAGGTTTGCGGACTATTATTTGTACTTATTGGTCTCCAAGTTGTGAATCTCCCTTTAGGCAACTGCTGACTAGACATGTCTGCGATAGCATGGATCCCGTCATTACTAGCTCTTCCTTCCCTTTCAGAAGCAACTTCAAGTTCCTGTACATAGGCAGTTAGCTTATCAAAGTCTTTACGACCAATAAGTGGTCCTACCATCTGAAGGGTTCTTTGAAACTCAGGCCTAACTTTTTCTGTAAAGCATCTACACAATATTTCTTCCCTTACTTCTACTGGTATATGAGGCGTGGTTGCGTTTACTAAAGGTACTAATCGCTTAATAAAGTCACTAACCAGTTCACCTTCCCTTTGGAAACAAGCTGCTAACCTTTTATGAGCGAGCTCTCTAAAATGTGGACTGTCTAATTTTGCTCTAATATTTTTAATTGCATTCTCTATGGTACTTCGTTCACTTGGCAATAAACTTTCAAAAATGTGGCGGGCTTGCGTACCTAAGTTTAATTTAAGTCTATTTATTCTATCAGATTCTGTCCAGTTTGCTCCATATACATCAAGATAATCTAAGAACCGAATAGTCCAATTATCAAAGGAGGATGCAGTTTCTCCACTAAATATTTCTAAATGGGATCCCGAGGAAGTACCTTCACCTAATACATTTAATTCAGAATTAGAGCTTGTGCGTTGTGTTCCTATCCCATTGTTACTAGTGTTCTTTGTTTGATCCTTTTTATTCCCGAAGGAGTTTGTTGCTAAGTCTATTCGGTTCAGAGAACCAGATACTTGATTGTGTTTTGGCGGCAGCGGTGGTATTTGCTCTGGACGTTTGCTGTTATTTACAATCCTATTTGCATCACTATTCCTTAACTCATCATATTCAAGATTATCCCTAGCTTCTAATTCACTTTTAAGACTTTCAACACTTTCCTTAATTTTAACCATTTCTTGTCCGAGGACATCAACTCTTTCCGCTACGGCCTTAAAGCCCTCATTAGTACCTTTTTCTATTTCATCCAAACCTTCATTCATTTTATTTAAATCTCTGTTGAGAATTCTGAGATTCCTATTTAACCCCTCCTCTAACATAATTATGTCTTGTTGCATCTTATCTAAATCTGATAGCTTCGCAGCTCCACTCAGCACTTTACCCTCAAATAGCTTCTTATCCACAACACTTAGATCCGAATAATTAGCCATTTAGAATTATTTAATTAATATTTTTATATATGTGTTTTAAAATATTTTATTAAAATAAAATTATATATTTTATTTATATATTTTTTTAAATTTATTTATATGTATATATTTTAGATTACACTAATTCTCAAATTATATATAGGTATATATATTTTTTAAATTATATTTAGTTAATTTATTATATATTTTGTTTTACTACTTTATTAAAAAAAAATTTTTTTTTATATATATATATTTTTGACTTTTTAAATATAAACTTACTTTCTATAGCAAACAACGTTCAAAAAAAATATCCAGAAAAATAGCCGAAGCCAAATAAATTAAAATCCACAAGTCAGAAGAAGAGCTAAACTTGGAGAGAAAAAAATTATTTTTATTATTTTTTTTAATACCGTATTTGCTAAAATAATTACCCAGGGTAATTATTGTTTCGACCTCTCGCCGGAGGTGGTAATTAAAAGGGAAAGTGTAATTATTTTTCGATCCCTGGCTGCATGGGGTAATTAATAGGGCGGGGTAATTATATGAGAGGGACATTATTTCAGCAATTACTGTATTTATTTTTAATTAGTTTTAAATTGAATCTTAATTAATAAAATTAAATACTAATATTGAAAGAAGAGGGGAAAAAAAACTTCATATAAAAAAATCAAAGAAAGAGAAAAGAATTTTTTTTTTAAAGCGAGGTAGAAATTAGAGATCGGTGAAATAACATTTGCAGGATCCTGTATCAGGATTGGGTTTTAAAGTTTCGAGTAGGAAAGGACCCTGCAGAATTAATCCTGAAAATCTTGAAATCCGGCCAATCCTGAAAACTGAAAAAAGGATTTCGGACAGGATCCTGAAAAAAATCCTGTGCTGGATCCTGCCCTGTGCCCTCTAGTAGAAATGGTTCTATCCAGAAAAGCTTAAAAAAAACTAGACCTAGAGTAAAAAAAACAGGTTAAACAAAATCAGTAAACAAACACGCCAAAAAAATAAAAAACACAATAATTAAACTTTTATTATTTGAATGAAAATTGGTGCCAAAAAGGAAAAAGAAGAAAAATTAAAAAATATTTTATTTCTTTTTTTTTTGTCTCGGTAAACCCTAAAGTGAAGTTATTCCAAAAAAATTTTAACTCATAATATGGCCTAAGCTCTTAACAGAATTTAATTTCTAAAAATTTAATTTAAAATTTTTTCTGTTTTCTTTCATTCAAACAAATAAAAATCTTTAATATTATTAAAGTGAGCTTTCTTAATATCTTTGTTAAAAACATAAATAAATGCTTTTCTGTATCCCTTTTAAGTCTTAAAATTTACTTTTAAACAAAACTATATTTATTCAGAGGTTATTATACTCAAAGGAATGTATTATTACTCCTTTTCTATCTCCACTTAATTTTAACAGAATTTATATATGTTCTCTTTCTGTTAATTATAAGGAAAGGAGAATATTACATAAATCAAAGAAAAAGATCCATTCCATACGAATAATGCTCAAAAGTTTTTTAACAAATGAACTGAGTACTCAAGAGAGAAATTAATATAGACCAGATAGATTACACTGCAAAAAGCACCAAAACTCAAGAAGGAAAAATAAATTTAATTAGCAACATTAAAATTAGGACAAAATGCCACTAAATCCCCAAACACATCAAGCTCAAAACTTCATAATACCAAAAACTTGATGGTTTTTTTTATTAAAAGCAAAAACAAAAGAAAATTGCCCTTATAAATAATAAAAGACCAGAATTTATTTTTGGAAGAATTATATTCACTGTATTGAGAGAATTAAAATCATTGACACTGTATTAGTTCTCATTTTTGAGAGAGAAAAATTAGAATCACTTAGCACTTTTGAGAGAGAAAAACACTGTATTGACTTAATGTGTGTATTTATCGACTGTGCCCATAAATCTTTGTACCTACTAATTCCTCTAATACATATATGTATTTCGATGTATTAAAGTAAAAAAGGAATACACAAATATACACAATAAGCTGTTCTGTCCATATACTGTTTGTATTATTGTATTTGTGATAAAATGTATAAAGATTAGAAAAAGGTAACACTGGTTATAGGTCTCTGAAGAAGAAAACTAAAAAAAATTTTTTGAAAGAAATTAGAGTGATGGTTAATAACAGAATAAGATTCTCAAAATTTTCCAGTTTATATTTTCGATTAAAAACATTTTTTGACTCATATTATGGCCTAAGCACATGGAAGAATCTCTTTCTTTTAGTTAAAAACATAAAGTTTGAAGAGAGACAATATCCAAAACAATAACTAAAATTTTTAGAGGGGTTAGATAACATTAAGCAAAATATTTCATCTACTCCACTGATTTTTAAATGTAATTTCTTTTATCGTTTTCTCGTCAAAAAAAATTTATTTTTACATCAGTAAATAAAAGGATCAATGTTACGAGATTTTGCCTGTGAAAATAAATTTTTTTTTATTTAATTTAACTTAATTGAGAGGAGATTCGCAAAATGTGGGAAGAGACAATCCAGTAATTAAATGAAAGTTTAATTAATTATAATATTCCAAAACCGATTTTGAAGTATTTTAAAACAAATTGACATTTATGACTTTTTAATAAAAATTAATATATTCTAAAAACAATTTTAATAAATATTGCTTTGAGCTGACATTTAGATTTAAAAGGAAATTTTGGAGAAGAATAAAGCCCTATTATTGCAAAATTGCATACTGTGAAATCAATTAAAATCTTAAGGGAATTATAACTTTTCACAAAAAGGAATTTCTTTTAACAATCTCGTGAAGTAAAAATTCATATAATTGAAAATTATTATACTATAAGTGACTTGTAATATTAAATACTAAACCCATTTAAATGAAAAGAAAAATATTTAAAAGAAATTAAATTGAGGATGAAAACATAAAATACCAGCTCAAGGATTCTAGAATAATTTTAATATGTATATTATGACAGTTAAAAGAAGAATGGGTATGAACAAATATAGGAGATCCTATTGCTTTTAATAGAATTAAATTAGCAACAAGGTAGCGTCATGACCCGTCCGATCTGTAAAGTTAAGCATCGATTAAAATAAATTCTAAAATCTGAAATTTGCTGTAATTCTGTCGATGACGAAATTGAAGATTAAAAGATTTTAAATATTTTTGATATTTTTTATTTTGTTTATTATTTTTGGAGGTGACTCAGTGAGTCACTTTCCATTTTTGACAATTTTTTATGTACTTTTTTGCAATGTACTTAACATTGCATCATTTTTATATAGAAATTTTTGCCTATAAAAAGTAGGCAGAAATTTCACTTTTCAATGTCTTTTGAGATATTCATTTTTTTTAATATTCTGTGTGAATATTTATTTTGTTTGAAGATAAAGAATTTTAGTTGTGTTTGTGTTTATTTATTTAATTTGTTTTATCTAGTTAATTATTCCGAGGGAATAATTAATTTAAGATATTTTAATTCCCTATTAAAGAATAGGAAGGTGAAATAGTTTTCCCTAAGAAAGGGGAAAGTATTTTTACATTTGGTGCCACGACCCAACGGCGGGTTAGTAAAAAAAGTTAGAAGAATAAATTGAAGAGCTATAGGCTAAATTGATTGGAAGAGCCGTGAAAAGGAAGGCCCAGTAAAAAAAAATTTATTGGAAGAGATAAGATTTGAAAAGCTCGGCAAAAAAAGGATTTAAAAAAGAGATTAATTGGGAAATATTAGAATAAAATAAATAAAAAAAAATAAAAATGTCAGGGACGATTAGAAGTACTATTGCGCCATCCATAGTACGGTTGAAAAAATACCTTGAAGAGGTAAGGCCTGTTATAGATGCCACTGAACGCACTGAAGAAGGAATTGAGTTACTCCAAAGAATGGCAGTTAAAATTCGTCGGGCAATTAATTTTGTGGAGGAAAAAGTTGAGAAATGGGAGAAATACATTAAAGATTTACCGGCAAATGAAAGAGTTGCCGAAGAAGGTGTTTTTGCTAGATATGCCATAGAGGAACGGCATTTTTTAGAATGGATAGACTCAGGAAGAGAGGCTATCGATGACATAGAAATTGTTCTTGCTGAAGGTTCTGATGCTCGTAGTACGCAGTCAGAGATCTCAGAGGAAATAGGAGTTGGCTTAAATCGGACAAATGAAGTCCGCAGAAATATAAATGCAGAACGAGTCCCAGTTAGAAGTGAGCAGGTGCTTCCTCCTCATCTTCCGAGAACTAGATTGCCAGAATTTTACGGAGATACTCTACGTTGGCCTGAGTTTTGGCAGGCTTTTGAGCGAACAGTGGATTGTTTGAATATTGATAACGGGCTGAAGGCCCACTATTTGATTCAATGTCTTAGAGGAAAAGCCAGAAGGGCAATTTTGGGCTATAGGCCAATAGCAGAGCATTATGTGCCTTTAAAAGATGCTCTTATAAGACAATTCGGAAATGAAAAGGCAATTAGAGATACATTGCATGCCGAATTGATCAGCTTGCCAGTAGCTAACGAATCGATATGGTCTTTACGTTCATATCTTGAAGAGGTTGAACGAATTTGTAGATCATTGACAGCTATGGGGCAATTAGAAGATGAATCTATAGTTATGATGGCAATTAAGAATAAATTGCCAAGAAGTATTGTTCTAGAATTATTAAAAATGGAAAAATTGGAGAAAGTAAATTGGAGTGTAGGAAGATTAAGAGAAGGACTTGCAGAAATTGTGGCCTTAAGAGAAGAGGCACAAAGATGCACGAGGTCATTGGCATATAAAAATAGTTGGCAAAATGTGCCGAATCTTAATCAAAGGAGATTTAATGGAAACACAAATAATCAGAGAAAACCGGAACCTGCGCGTGTATTTACAGCGCCAAAGAACCAAAAAAGAGAAATTTCATGTTTGTTTTGCAATGGTCCACACTTAGCTGGAAATTGTAAGCAAGTCAGATTTATTGGACAGAGAATGAGCATTCTGTCTGAACAAAATAGATGTTTGATTTGTTTAAGGAAAGGCCATGCCAAAATAGATTGTAATGTGAAATATAGTTGTGGTATATGTAAAGGAGACCACAATAAAATAATCTGTCCTAAAGAAGTTGAAAAAGAAAAGAAAGGACAGATTAAGGAAAATGAAAGCGTTAATCAAATAAGTGAAAATATGCTTAATATTGATGATAACGGCGAAGATAATATTGTTTTGATGAAAGCAGATTTAATGTTAAAAGAGAGAAATAATAAAATAAATGCAAAATGCTTCTTTGATTCAGGAGCAACAGTTAATTTCTTATGTAATGAACTTGTTGAAAAATTAAAATTGAAAAAATTAAAAAGAACAGAATTAGGAGTTGTCCCATTTTTCAGAAAAGAGCCAATAAAGCTAAAAACTTCGTGTTATTCTTTAAAGGTTCTTCTTGATAATGGAAATTTTGAAGAAATAATAGTTTATAGTATTAATAAGAATTTGATGCCAAGATTTAGATGCGCAGACTTAAGAACAAATGAGATTGCTTGCGCAAATATAGTCCCTGATATGCTTATAGGTATGAAGCATTTCTGGAGGTTCTTTAAAAGAATAGAACCATTATCGGACTATCTATTTAAAGTTGAAACGACTGTAGGGCCAATAATTTGTGGCGAAATTAGCGGTGAAAAATTTAAAAGATTAAATAAAAAGGAAAATTTGTGTACTATATTAAGTTCTAACACTTTGGAAAATGAGGAACTTAACAATTATTGGTCATTAGAGACAATAGGAGTCAAAGATGATCCTGTGTGTAAAGATGATAAAGTTGCTTTAGATTTATTTAATAGTACGATTAAAAGAAATGAAAATGGAAGTTATATAGTAAAATGGCCATGGAAAATTGAGAAAGACAATTTGCCATCTAATTTTTCATTGGCATATAAAAGATTTCTAAATCTCATGGATAAATTAAAGAAAAATCCAGATTTATTAAATAAATACGAGGAAATAATTAATAATGATTTGAAAAGAGGTGTGATTGAAAAGGCCGAAAGGAAGAAAAGTGAAATAGAACACTTTCTGCCTCACCACCCGGTTATTAATACAAAAAAGGTGCGCATTGTTTATGATGCCTCGGCAAAAATGCGAGAAGGAAAAAGTTTAAATGAATGTTTATACCGAGGGCCAATAATCATGCCAGATTTAGCGGGCCTATTAATTCGATTTAGAGTGCCAAAAATTGCCATGTGGGCAGATATTGAAAAAGCATTCCATACATTAGAATTAGAAGAAGAAGATAAAGAAGTGACTAAGTTTATATGGGTGAAAGATACGAAGAAACCCATATCGACTCAAAATATTCAATATTTAAGATTTGCAAAAGTTCCCTTTGGGGTAATTTCTAGTCCATTTTTGCTATCAGCGACTGTCAGACATCACTTAGAAAAGTGTGATGACCCAGTTGCAAAAATTGCTAAAGAAAATTCCTACGTGGATAACATATTTATTGGAATAGAATCAGCCAATGAAGCTTGGCTTGCATATAAAAGATTAAAAGAGATATTTAAAGATGCACAAATGAATTTGAGAGAATTCATTAGTAATAATATGGAGCTTAATGAAAGTTTCCCACTCGAAGATAGGCTGGAAAAGAATAAGCCTAAAATTTTGGGAATACCATGGGACATATCTACTGATAAGATAAATATTGTTTTTCCAAAAGTGGAATTAAATGAGAAAATAACTAAAAGAATAGTTCTTAGTGAATTAGCAAGCATGTTTGATCCTTTAGGACTCGCATCTCCTAGTCTTTTATCAGCAAAGCTATTCTTTCAGTCTTTGTGGACTAAAGAGAATAAGTGGGATGATAAGATTAGTGAGGAGAATACAAGTAAGTGGAAAGAAATCACTAATTCATGGATAGTAGATCCCATCGAAATTAATAGAAGAGTTACTGATATTAAAGGTGAAAAACAATTACATGCATTTTCTGATGCATCAAAATGTGCTTATGCTGCTTGCATATATATTAAATCAAAATTTGAGGGAAGAATTCATACACAAATATTATATGCACGAAATCGCTTAAAACCGAGAAAAGCAGAAGTGACAATACCACGCATGGAACTTTTAGGTGTAGTTATTGCAAAGAGAGCTTTAGAATTTGTAGAAAAGCAAATCGGAGTTGAAATAAAAGATAAATTTTTATGGTGTGATTCAAAGCCGGTATTAAGCTGGATAAAGGCCGGAGGTAAAAATGAAAAATTTATAGAAAATAGAATAAATGAAATAAGAAAAAATAATGGAATTAAATTTGGATATGTTAATACGATTGATAATCCAGCAGATATAGCCACTCGCGGTATAATGGCATCTGAATTAGAAAAATGCCATATTTGGTGGGAAGGTCCTGATTGGTTAAAAAGGCCTGAAAATAATTGGCCAAATGAATTGAATTTTGAAATTGAAAAAGAAGATACTTGCGAAGAAGATAATCAGGAATTAATATTAAGTTGTTTAAATAAAAAGATAGATGAAGAAGATAATTTAATAAATTTTAATAATTGGAACTCATGGAATAAATTAATTAAATGTTTAATGTTTGTAACAATAGCTGTTCGGATTTGGATAGAAAAGAGCAGAAAAATTGTAAAAGGAAAATTTCTTAGTGAAATAAATTTGAAAAATCGTATGTCGGCAAATAATTTCAAAAAAGTTGAAATTTTTGTTTTAAAAATTGCACAAAGTTCTTACAAAAACGAAAAGAACGATAATTTACAGACAATAATTGATGAGAATGGATTAATAAGATTAAAAACAAGAATTGGTAATTGTGAAGCAGAAGATTATTTTAAACATCCAATCGTATTGCCTAAGGGATGTTTCGCTGTTAAACTTTTATTGAGAAAAATACATGAAGAATTGAGTCACTCGGGAGTTGACTCTACAGTTGCAAATTTTTTAATGAAATTTTGGACGCCATGCGCAAGGCGCATAACTAAAATTGTTATAAAGGAGTGCAAAAAGTGCCAAAGAATCAGTTCTCCTAAGTTTGCACTGCCAGATATGCCTATATTGCCTAGAGAAAGAGTAAGACAATCACGTCCATTTGAATTTGTTGGAGTGGATTATCTCGGCCCTTCTATGTGCAAAATAGAAGGAGGAAAAGTCAAATTTTGGATTGCGCTCTTTACATGTTTATCGACAAGAGGAATCCATTTAGACTTAATTACAGATCTATCTGCGCTTTCATTCTTAGATATTTTAAGAAGATTTGTAGCGCAAAGAGGCGCACCAGTAAAGATAATATCGGATAATGGCAATCAGTTTATAACGGTTGCAAAAGTAATAAATGCCAATATTGAAGGGAAATGGAAGAAAGAAAAAGCAAATAATGATGAAAAGTTATTTAATAATTTTTTATTAGAAAAAGAGATTGAATGGAAGTTCATACCTGCTCTGTCTCCATGGCAGGGTGGAGTTTATGAGCGATTAGTAAAATTAGTTAAAGATTCGTTTAAGAGATCTTTAGGAAGTCGCATATTAAATATAGAAGAATTAAGAACATTCATAAAGGAAGTAGAAATGTCTATAAACTGTAGACCAATTTCTTATATATCGGTAGAAAAAGATGGGCCGTTATGCTTGAGGCCAATAGATTTTATAATACCAAGTGTGGAAATTATTCAAAAATTTCCAGAAATTGAAGACGATAATTTTCGGCTAGGAAAAACGAGCACGGCTGAACAAGTTCAAGAAAGATGGATGGCCACTTTGAAAACGCTTCAGAGGTTTTGGGATACCTGGAAACGTGATTATCTCATAATGTTAAGAGATAAGTCAAAGTGGACTCATCACAATCAAAGAAATGATTTAAAAAGAAGCCCAAAAATTGGCGAAGTTGTTATTGTCCATCAAGAAGGACAACCTCGTAATGTCTGGCCTTTAGGAAAAATTGTGGAGTTGGATGGAACTCCAGCTAGAAGCGCAAAGATAAAAATTGGAGATAAAACTTTTATACGCCCGATTAATAAAATCTCTCCTTTGGAGATTGAAGATGAGAATATAGTAGAAGAAAATTTAAATAATGAGAATGAAAAAGAAAATGAAGTAGATTTGAGTAAAAAAGAGACTGAAAAATTGGTGACTAAAAATAAAAATACGCATCCGATGGTTACAAGATCAAAAGTGGCTTTGTGCCTACAATTTGTACAATTAATATATATGGTTGCAATTGCATTTGCTGAACCACCAAGATATATAAATTGTAAAGGATGTTTTATGAAATGTAGAACTTTCGGCGTTGAAGCTAACGCAGTTGACTATATAAATAAAATTGAATTGTGTTGTGCAGGAAGCTGCCTTTTAGAAATAAATGGTTTGTCAAGATTAGCATTTAAAATTCCAAAAGATAAAACAGCATTGGATTATAAATGCCGAGCCACTTATTGGGGCAAAAGATACATGTACAGAGACTGGATTTCGTGCCCAGCGATTGATCCATGTATAAGAATATCAGGCTTACGTGAAAGAATATTTAATCCTCAATGCGAATCATTAGAAAGTTTAATACTGATTGGTATTGTAGCGGGATTTATTCTGACAATTATTCTATCTATAGCATTATTTGCCTGTAAACTTTTGTTAATTTTCGGAAAATTATTAAGAATAATTTGGAATATTGTTAAAATGCCGATGGAAGTATTTTTTGCGAAGAAGAAAAATAGACAAAAGGATATAACAGAGAAATTATTATTGAGTAATAAGAATAAAGCTAAAAATAATATAAAGATAAAGAGAAACAGAAGATTGAATAAATTACGTTTAATGGCATTATTGGCTATTTATTTAAATTTTATTCAATTAATTAATGGAGAAGTTGAAGTTGTAGTTATTCAAGCTAAATCTGAAGATTGTCGAAGAAAAGCAGGTATTTCTACTTGCAAAATGAACGCCGTAAATACAGTGATACTTTTGCCAAATGAGCAAATAAATTCGCTCTCGTTAAAGAATAATAAAGGAATAATAATGGGAGAGCTAGAATTGTCAATGCATGGATTGCAAATCCAATGCAATCAGAAAATACTTAGATATTTGAGATCATATGAGGTAAAAGTTCAGTCAATCAAAAGATGCCCAGCTGCGGGAACATGTAAAGCTGGAAGATGTAATCATATTCGAACAAAAGATTATGTTGAAGAATTATCAGAATGGAATGATTATCCTGGTAATTCATTTTGTATTGAAGGGAAATCACTTTGGGGATATGGCTGTTCGCTGCCTGGAGCAGACTGCTATTTTTATAGAGTGTATGCCATCCCAAAATCAGATGAGATATTCAAACTTGTATCCTGTCCTACATGGGATTACAGTATTGAAGTAGACATAGGACTTGTTTTGAATGGAAATATGACAAAAAAGAGATTTACGCTGAATCCTGGAATGACTTTTAAATGGAAAGATATAAAATTTACATTATTAGATGTTACACCTCCAATGGCACCTGTTTTAAACAGTGAATTTATTATTGGAGAGAGCGGAATTGCAATTTCAGAAAATAGTAATTCTTATCTAGAATGTTATGAAAATGCTGGAAATTTTTCAAAATGTGAATTAGAAATTAATGCATGTAAAGAATGCTGGTTAGAACAAGATATTGAGAAAATACGATGCGCATGTTCGGACTTTATTATTGAAAAATTAATAAAGGATCCGCGCAAATCATTACCATTGGAAATAAATCGTATAAGATTAAGAAGAAAGGAAAACATGATTATTAGTGAATCTAACTATTTACCAATCATGTTAATGATAAGATTTGAAGATTGGCTGATTTCTAGCAATATCGATATTACAAGTTGCAAAATAAATCCTGAATATTTAAAAGGATGTTACAGCTGTATGGGAGCAATATTTAAATTTAATTGTACTACCGAATATGGATTAGCTTATGCAGAGATAAAGTGCCCCGGGGACAATGTATTCACAGCTAAATGTAGTGAAAAATGGATTGATCAAAAGATTGTACTTTCGTTTGATCGTTCAGAGATAAATGAGATTTGTAATGTATATTGTTCGGGAGGAATTACAAATTTCACATTAAAAGGACAATTGGAATTTATTTTGCCAGAGAAGGCAAAAGTAATAGTAAAGGAAGGATCATCTAAAATATTTATAGAAAATAGTGAAAACAATTGGTTGACTAATCCATTTGCAAGTTTGCAGTTCCTTGATTGGAAAAATATACTCTTTGAATTGATAAGTATACAAATGATATTCATGATTATTTTATCATTTGTGCTGATAATTATTGCTTTAAAGTTATTTTTAAAATATAATCCATTCTTTCGCGGATACAAACTCGCCGCGTCAGCACTTATAATTACACTGTTGGCGGGAGGTACACATTCTTCATGTGTAGAAAGATTAGAAACTAAAAGAAATTTAATTAACTATAATTATGTTAATATAATGATAGAAGCCTGTGTGGCTATACCTGAAAAGAATAAAGTACATGAGATAGATTGTCCAAGTTTTCGAGGAAAGACAATTCTGAATTATAAAAAGGAGGAAAGATTTCCTGTTAAAAAGAGAAAAAGAAACCAGATCAAGCAATTTCAGGTCATTCGGACTATCTCACAGGACTTCCCCTCATCTCTAATTTCAACTACTGCTTCTGCTCCAAAAACAAAGACTCTACAATCTTCAATTCAACAAGTAAAAGAATTAATTGATAAAACTTCAATGCGACACAAAAATGAAAAGTATTATTCCCATCACAACTTCGGACATACAGCAAATAAATGTCCAGTCACATGCAATGACAACAGCTCTTCTTCAAATTCATTGCAAAAAACAGCATCTTCTCAAACTCAAGCGCTCTTCAATTATCATCACACGAACTTGCCAATATGTCGCATCAATGTACAACTATCTTCTTCAATGCAACTACTGAGAATATGGAGAGATGAGAGGATTTCTGTGCGGGGAGTGTCGATGACGAAATTGAAGATTAAAAGATTTTAAATATTTTTGATATTTTTTATTTTGTTTATTATTTTTGGAGGTGACTCAGTGAGTCACTTTCCATTTTTGACAATTTTTTATGTACTTTTTTGCAATGTACTTAACATTGCATCATTTTTATATAGAAATTTTTGCCTATAAAAAGTAGGCAGAAATTTCACTTTTCAATGTCTTTTGAGATATTCATTTTTTTTAATATTCTGTGTGAATATTTATTTTGTTTGAAGATAAAGAATTTTAGTTGTGTTTGTGTTTATTTATTTAATTTGTTTTATCTAGTTAATTATTCCGAGGGAATAATTAATTTAAGATATTTTAATTCCCTATTAAAGAATAGGAAGGTGAAATAGTTTTCCCTAAGAAAGGGGAAAGTATTTTTACAAATTCTTTTTAAATTTGTTTCTTTTTAATGCTTAATTATATGTACTATTCTAGACAAAAAAATATTTGTAAGGAAAATATAGTAAAAATTAATTCTATTCTAAAAGCTGGAAGGTAAATGTATGAAAATTAAAAGGTTCAAATTTGTAGGAATCCGAAGAAAAGTGATTTTAAAAAAATAACAAGAAAAATATTTTATGACAGTAACAAATAGAGTTCGAACTTTTCAAATTCCTGGTCTTAAGCTACAAATTAGCCAAAAATTACCATTATAGATTTTATATATTCTACTGTATTTGACTCCTTAAATATATCATTTCTCATAAATAAATAAATTAAACATTATGTTTTCTTTCTCATTTTGTACTTCTCTGAACACTTTTTTTTAGTTGTTTTTCTATCTTCCTATTGGTTAAATTTTCTCAGTCCCACTTTTGGCTAATTAAAGTGAACAAAATACAGAAGACTGGAGAGAAAAATAATTTAAATTTTCAAATAAAAGGGAGTCAAAATAATAAAGAAAATATTAACATATATGAGGCTAGAATAATAAAAACTTGGAAATAGAGATCGGAAATTTTGAAAAGCCTGGGCCTGTTCCTGAGTTTCGGATTTGAATTATTGACCTTGGTCGGATTCTGGGCCTGTAGTCCAGGAAAAACCCAGTCCCAGATAAACCCAGGAAGGTCAAGATAAGCCCAGGTAAATCCAGGAAGGTCACTTTTAATTTAAGATTTCCCTTTATCAATTTCTAAACTCTCAACTTAATTTCAGCCAATCAAAAAATTATTTTAATTTATTTTCTCTCTCTCTCTTTTCAATTTAAATATTTACTTTAGGGTGAAAAATAATTTTAAAGAAAAATTGAATAGATAATCAGAGTGAAAAGAAAAAAAAAGGAAAGCAATTAGAAAGTACAAGAACAGTAATTGAACAAAATGAATTTGTAAAATAAATACCTAGAAAATAAAATAAAAATAAATATATACAGAATTTAAAATTTTGTTTGCTTTTAAATATTAAAAAAATTTTAATCCAGATAGTTTTTTCAATAAAAATAATAATTTTTTCAAACTAAGGGGAATATTCTAACCGACATATTTTTCTCTAAAGACCTTTAAAAATTTAGTTTCTAAATAGTGTTAAAAGGGAATTTAAGAAAATTCCAACTAAAAGTGACAAAAATAAAATTTTCCAAAAATAAATAAGATGCCAAAAATATATACTGTATAAATATCAGAAAAATAAAATTAAAAATTGAATTTTTGAGAGTTTTAGAGAGAAAAGGACTGAACTAAGAAGAGAAAAATAAATTTTATTTGTTTTTTTTTTAAATTTAAACTCACTTCCAAAAACAACAGAAATTCCACACTGATCAAACAAATTGAAATTTGTTTGAAAATCTAGTCCAATGAAAAAAAATTAAATCCAAAATTATAGCCGAAGCAGGAATATGTTCTGAAAAATAATAAAAATTATTTGGTTAAAAGAATATTAAAGGATGTCAGATAATCATAATGAAACTATTTGATTAGAGATGAAGAAAGCGAAAAATAAAATTTGTAAAATATTTTAAAGATATTTAAAAATTATTTCTAAAAAAACTGATTAAATACCTAAAAATTGAATTTCGTATAATTATACTTAAAAATTACATTTATATAACAATTATCAATATAGTGAAGTAAAATTAAAAATTTAAAAAATATAGGGATTTTTTGAAATAAATAGAATTTTAAGAATTTTAGACTTTTCAGAAATTTTAAGATGAGGGAAAGGGATAAAAAAAATTCTTTTTTTTTAATTATTTAAATTTATTTTTTCTTGTAATTGTTAAAAGCAAACTCACATCCAAACACAAGAGTTCAGAAGTCCACAGCTCAGTCGATACAATTTGCTGATTTCTCTGAAAAATCAGAAATTGAGTATTTTGAAAGAAGAAATAAAAATAATTTTCTAATTTTCTTGTTTATTTTTAAATTTTAAAAGAAATGATTTAAACTTACAGAGCCCAAAATTCAAATCCAGGATATAGCCGAAGCACGTATTAGAAAATTAGAAGAATTATTTTTTAAGAGTTCTGAAAAAAATATATTTAATTGTTAAGAAATTAATATAAATATTATAGAAAGGAGTAAATAATAAATATTTATTTAATGGATACAGAATAAAATTCTAAAGTGAAGAAAAAAATAAAAATGATTTAATAATAGAGAAAAAAAATTATTCATTGAGAAAATACATTCAAAAGGATAAAGTGGAAGGTGTGTAAAAATAAGGGAGATGTTTGCTGGCGGGAAAAATATTATTGTAAATTTTTAAGTGAAGGAAACATAAATTCGAGATTCTATCACCACTATAATAAAAAAACACTTTTAAGCGGATGTTAAAAATGTTAAGTAATGTTGAGAAAAACTTTTAAGTGTAAAAAAAATATCTTCAGAGGAAAAGGAATGTTCAAAGGTTAATAATAACAAGATGTGCATTAATAATAAATATTCAGCCATTCCAAAAGATCACCACTTTAAATCCTGTAAATTCTCGAAGGAAGAAAATATTTTCGACTTTTCAGAAAGTTAGACTTTAAGACGTAGAAGAAAAAATTGGAAAGAAATAATAAATTTTAAAAAATCCTTTTATTTCCCGAAGGAAGACAATATTTGAAAATTTTTAGACTTTTCGGAATTTCGGAAATTAATAATTAGAGAATGAATAGATATAGAATAATTTATTTTAAATCCTTTTATTTCCCGAAGGAAGACAATATTCGACAAATTTTAGATTTTCAGAAATTTAGACTTTGTGAATAAGAAATTAGAGAAAGAAAAGATAGATTTTAGATTTATGTATATATATATTTTAATCCTTTTATTTCCCGAAGGAAGTCTATATAAGTGGTTTTACGCCGGCTACCACAAAACTTAAAATTTTATTATTTATTTTTATTCCCAAAATTTACATGCCCCGGGGTCTTATAGTTTTTCACAAAAATTATTTTTTTTTTTATTTAGGACTTTAATTTTTAGTTTTAATATATATAAATTTAAAAAAATTACACTTACCTCCCGGTATCCACGTCGATGTCGAAGGACCGGTGCTACCAGTAGAGGTGGGACCCCCAAAGTACGATATTACCAATGTGGTGGGCCCAAACCCCAGAATTATGGAATACGGGAGGGAATATGCCCGGGACTTCCTAGGATAAACTTAGGGTTGATCAGGCCCTCAGTTGATCTCCTGCACCAGGCATACACAATTGAACACAATTTATATATTTATTAAATCCAAATATTAAAACATTTATTTAATTCTTTTATTAAAGTGAAAGAACAATAAGACCCTTGTAAGGTGATTACAAATCCTTATAAATGTGTGAGAAAAGTGGGAGGGAAATGAATAATAATAAAATGACTATAAACTATAGGAAACAAACTCCGAGAATACCTTTGACCCTTACAAAAATAAATCTTTATATCTTTTTTTTATTTAAAGCCTTTCAAAAAATATTAAAAAATATTATTGCATATAAATTTGACTTTTTTTTAAATTTTATATAGTTAGTAATTTTAATTAAAATTTAATCAATTTTAATTACAAATCCTCTTAAAAATAAATTAAAATTTAAAAAAATATTTTTATTTATTCATCTTTTCAATTAAAAAAAGCCATTAATTTATTTTTATTATCTTACAAAAAAATTTTTTTTAATAAAATTATTTAGTAGTTTATTTGTTTCATTAATTTCATCATTTTATTTTTCAATTTTTCTCTTTACTTTTATTTATTACTTTTTATTTTTTGATAAATCATTCAATTTTATTTTTAATAAATTTAAAATAATTCTCAATTCTTCAAAATTTAAATAACATTTTTTAAATTCTCTTTACAAACTAGATGAAGATTTCCGTCTTCTTTGAGTACCCCGACATCGTATAGGCTCGAAGAACGTTCGAATGGACCGGTTTAATAAAAAGAATTTTAAAAAACTGCCTCGAACTTGGCCCAACATGGATCTTAGTCTCAGTGTTTTTAGATTCTTCCTTTTCTATTTTCTATTTCCTTCCCCTATATACACTTTTAATTTTATTTTTTAGAATTAAATTTTTGTCGGCATTTTATTCTCGCTTTATTTATACCTAATAGACAATTTTTTACATATTCCTCCATTATATTAAAGAGTTTTTTTAAGTTTAAATATCGTATTTTTACTCGATTAATTCCCCTGTGGAATTATTGTTTCAGCCTATCCCTGGCACGGGGATTGAGTAAATACGGTAATTTTCTTTTTAATTTATTTTAGAAAATGTCTTCAATTAACAACAAATCTTCTCCGTCTTCTACCCGTAACCGTACTCAAAGTATGGGAAGTAATAATTCATCAACAAATTCTGATTATTATTTATTTAATAATGGAAACACAAAATCTATATTAAAAAATCCAAATTTAAATTCAGAATTAATTAAAGGAAAAAATGGAAGAAGATTTAGACAATATTCGATGGAAGAAAATTCAAATAATAATAGTAATTCTGTTTTGGGGGAAGGACGTTCTGTTGTTACTTTCTTTTTAAATTCTGAAGGTAAAATAATTTTGAAAAAATTATTTTTTTGTCTTTTTGATGGAGATTTTTAATAATTTATAAGTGTATTATAGACTTTCGGATACTTCGGTTTTCGAGTTTTTTGGGGCCCAGTCTTGGTCTCGAGTTTTGAAAAATTTTCAGTCTTGTGCATCCCTACCTTCTACTGTTTAAATCCAATTTTGGTGCAATACATATTCATATTTAAAAAAAAAGATTGGTACCAAAGAATCTTTTGTCCATCGAAGTTCTGTGTAATCCCACCTCCTCTTTCTTGTTTTTCAACTCCCGGTCCAATAAAGACATTTAATTTCTGCGAAATGTTTTTATCCATCTTTAATTTAATTTTTCAATAATTATTTTTTCTTTCTAAAAAAGAATCTCCTCCAACAATTAGCGACAACACTGAGAAAAAGCAGCAAAAACACAAAAATCGTCAAAGAGCTTCTCTATCTTCCATCCATCCAAATAATTTAATTACTTCTTCAACTAATTTATCCCCTCCACCTTTTCGCCGTACTTCTTTACCTGTCCAGTCAAATCGCCAAAATTTGGTTATTTCTTTTATTTTTTCTATTTTAAATTATTTAAGGTCCTCTATTTAGTATATCTCTTTAGAAGCGCCTTTTCCTTGTCTAAATTTTATTAAATTTACATAGGTAAATTATAGGTTTTTAAATATAAAATAATAATTTTAATTAATTTTTTCTTCCCTTCATTTAATTAAAAAATTTTCTTTTTATTATTTATGAGTAAACATTTTCATTGAAATTAATTTTCTTTAAAAACATTTCCGTTTGGACTCTTTAAAATTTAACAATTTTTTGATGAATGATTTTTACAAATTAAAAAATTGGGAAAATATTAAACTAGAAAAGAAGAAGAAAAATTAATTTTTAACTTTTTTTGAATTACTAATTTGTTTTTAATTAAATAATAAATATAGAAAAAGTTTGTGGCTACACATCAATAATGACCATATTCTGATTTTCTGATATTTTCATTCTCTAAAAAATAATGACCGAACATTATTTTTCAATCCTTTATACCTAAAAGTGTAGTATTTTTGTTCTCCCTTCAATTAAATAATAAATTCAAATAATTTATTTAATCTCCAAATTAATTTATTTTTAATTTAAAGAATCTAAGCCAAGTCCATTCGGCAAGAGGTCTTTTAATGGATTTATTGGCCAGTAACAACGAAAGACGGGATTTATTATCCCCCCAAGTAACTGCTTGTCTTAGAGCTGTAACTGTCCTTTTAAATTCTGATGGAAATTTAATAAATCAGAAAGGAGGAGGGAATTTAATCGATGGAAGTGCTTCTGCTGTAAATTAATTAATTAATTAATTAATTTTTATAAACAATTAATTTAAAGACTGCTTTGACTGATCTAGGCATTCCTCATGTTGCCGATAATCCTTATAATGGGGAAACAAATATTGGAATGGTGGGTTTTTTTGTTTTTCTTTTTATTGAGAAAGAGGGAGGAAGGATCTCCTTATAAGATATGTAATTAAAAAAGTGTATTGGGGAGATTGTTTTGATGTTTGGGGGTAGCCAAATAAATTTTAACAACTGACTGATTAGGATTTAAAGAGGTTATCTTTCAATAGAGGTCCTTTGATTTTTATTTTTTGTTGAAATTATCCTTTGAAGGATAATAGGGAATTTTTAATTTTAGTTAAAAATATTTTGAAAAAATATCCAGTAATTTTTGTTATTATTTTCTTAAATTAAATTTAAAATAAAAAATTTTTTACACATTTTTTAAATTATTTTTCTGTGCTAAACTTTTATTTTTTAAAAGAATATTTATTTCCTTTTTATTTTTGTATTTTTCTGCTTATTAAATTTTTTTCTTTCATTTTTTTAATTTTAATTTTTCATTTCCTTTTTATTAAAAAAAAAGAAAAATATTTGACTTTAAAGAATTGAGTTAAATATTTTAGTAGGTAAAGTACATAAATTTTCTTTTATTTTTTAAAAAACAATTTTTGCCTCAAAATAATTGACCAGATAAAAATACTATTAAATGGCAAAGCAAAAGTGTAAATTAGAAATAAAAAAGACGGAGATTTTTTTATTTTACTTAAGGCATTTTTATTTTTTCGCTCTGACGATTTTTTTATTTTTAATGCCGACAGATTTTGCTCGTATTACATACACACAAGTATTTTTTGTTAAAATATTCTTTTCTTAAAAATATTTTTTAAAAGATTTTTAAGAACTTAATACAGCAGGGATATAAAAGTATACAATACTTCCTTCATAGCCTTTTAAAATTCTGTTAACTTTTGGGTGAAGGGAGATAAGCTATAAGAAATTAATTTATGGGATAATAAAAATTAATACTTTGAAAGGCTTTTTTAAAAGTAAATTTAAAAGTTTTAAGATGTTTGTACTAAAAACTAAAATCAATTAATTAATACTCTCAATTATTTATAAATAAGCAAATATTAAGTAACTTTAAAATTTTATAAATTTTACATAAAATCCCTTAAAAAATTTTTTTGTTAAAATGTTTGTTTCCGCTAGTTTATTAAATCATAATTTTCTAAATTTTTAACCAAAAAACCAGAAATTCTGGATTTTTACAAAAAATCTTTTTCCTTTTTTTATATATTTTTTTATTTATTTTTAAAGATTCTAATTATATAATTGTATTTATTAATTAATTAAGAAAAGTATTTTATCAATATTAAAACAAAAAATATTTACTAATTTAATTTTTAATTGAGATTTGGGTAAAAAAGCAATTAAAGACAAAAAAACAACAATTTAATCCATTACTAAAATTTGTTTTTTAAATAAAAGAAAAACACGTCATTACCAAATAAAAATAATTAATACAAATATTTTTTAACAAAAAAAATGGCAGAAGAAAAAATTAATAAAATTTCTGTAAAGGAAGGCGAAGAAGAGGGATATTTAATATTAGAGGAAGAAGAAGAACAACTTCTTCCCCAGCCTCAATCCCAACAACAAAAAATTTTACTTCAAAAACTTTTAAGCAATAAACCGTCAATTCCAGATTCTAAAAAAAGAATTTTAGTCCCTCCACCTCCCTTGCTTTTAAAAAAGTCAATGAGAGCACATTCAGATTTGGAAAATTTATTAAAGGCGGGGCAACAAATTGCTAAAAGAGATCCTGGATTTAGACGCTTGAGTGGGTATTTTATTTAAAGGGAAATATTGGGAGGGGAATTGTGTTAAGTGATATTTTAATAAAAATTGAATTTATTTTTTGGAAAAAATCTTTAACAGGAGCTGTTCTCAGCCAAAAAAATCCGTATTTGGCGACAGCCTTGAAAAAGACCCTCACAAATTTTAACAACTAAATAATTAGGGTTGAGGGTAATGGGGATCCCCGAATATCCGGAACCGATATCAGAACCGAAAATTTTCGCATATCCGCCGGATAAGCCAATCCTATAAATAATAGAGGTTTCAAAATTCTCACAATAGAATAATCATTTGGATAAAGATTACTTCTATTCTCTTAAATTGACTTTTGGAGTTGTTTATTTATTGTTCTTAAATCTCTTTATAATATTCCAGCTTCCAATTATCGTTCCTTTTTCCATTTTCTTTTCCCTCAATTCTTCTTTTCAAAATTTAGATTTTCGCCCATTTTTTAATTTTTCTTTTTTAATTACCCTTCCTTCTCTAATAATTTTAATTTTTAGTAACTGGAGCAGGATCACCAAAATCTTTATTAAAACATCATTATTATTCTCCCCCAGTCTCCGGAGTGGGTTGTTATTTTAATCCATTAATTGGAGAAGTTTGTAGTACTCCCCTAAATATAATTAGAGAAAGACATCGACGTAAAAATCATTTTTTTGACGGAATGCCGAAAAGAAAAGACGAAGAAAATAATAAAATTTCTGCTGTTTTTGGCATTAATGAAGAAGAAAAAGAAGGAGAAATTCGTTCACGTTCAGATACTATAGAAAGTGGAAATAGCAGCATTATTTTAAATAAAAGAAAACAAAAATGTCGAGGAGCGAGTGTTTGTGAATTAGAAATTGTTCAAATATTAGCTAATAGTTGTGAAAATTGTCGGTCTTTAATGTTTTTACATAATGGAAATAATAATAATAAAGGGGTAAGTTGTTTTGAATGAATTAATGTTTTTATTTTTTTTCCAACCTTTCCAACATTTTCTTTCAACCTTTTGAAATTTTTGCAAAATTTTATTTTTGCTAAACTTAATTTTAAAAGAAAAACTTTTTTCTCTCAACTTTTTATTTTAAAAATAAAAGCTCAAAGTTCTCCTTGCTTTTATTTTCAATTTAATTAAGAAAATGATGTTAGTATATATTCTCTTTTTTGTTATTTTGCATAATAAAATATTTTTTATGTTTTTCCGGTAATATATTTTTTGAATATTTTATTAAAATATTTTTATAAATCCAAAATTTTAAAGAAATATTAAAGTCTGTACTTTGAATTTTTAAATAATAATTGAATTTATTTTTTGAATATTACTTCTAGGGTTGGACAAAACCGTTTAGCTAAACGGTAAACGGTATACGATAAACGGGGTTTTTGCTAAAATTAAACGAAACGGTAAACGGGTCCCAGATAAACGGCATAAACGGTATACGGTCCTTCTAAACGCCATTTAATTCGTTTAATTTTTTCTTAGAATTAGTGGCTTAAAACGTGAATTTTTGCCTTCTGACACACAAAAATCAAAAAATTTTCGCCTGCGGCGCTGGAAAAGAAGAATTCTGGCTTCTTTGCCTTCCAAAATTATCAAAATTCTGGCTTCTGACTTTTATAAATTTTCAGAATTTTTGCCTGCGGCGCAAAAAATGGAAGAAAAGGAAGATCCTTATTATCCCTTCAAATCCCCAATTTGCCTTCGAATCTCTCAATCGCTCTAAATCACATTATATCCACCTTAATCCTCTGATATTCCTTCAAATCACCTCAATCCTCTTAAATCCCATTACATCACCATAATCCTTAGATATAATAATCCTATGATCTCTTAATCCTCTGATCCCCTTTAATAACTTATGATCTACCGATATCCCACCTCAATTCTCTAATATATATTCAAATCCTCCAAATATCCAAAACCACTGATATCACTCTTAATCACCAGGCATCTCTTCAGCCCTTCCTTATCCCTCTAAATCCATCGATATGATGAATTTATAGTTGAATTATAATTTTTATGAAGAGGGATGATCATAATTAATGATTTTTCATTGATTTTTTTGAATTATGAATTATTTTTAAAAAATTCTAAAAATAAACGGTAAACGGTCGTTTAAACGGGTTTTAAAAATTAAACGAAACGGTATACGGGTCTCAGATAAACGGCATAAACGGTATACGGTTTTTTCAAAATTAAACGGTTTTGTCCAACTCTAATTACTTCCTTAAAATATTTTTGGGATTTAATTTAAGAGGCTATAAAAATATCTAGAAATTTATTTACACAGTTACAGTTTGTTTTTATTTTTTTGTATAATTATGGGGAAAGGAGAGAAGGGGAAGGAGATTTTGGGACTGTATTTTGTGATTTAACTTTTTATTTTTTTTTCAAAAAAATATTTTTATCTTTTGTATTTTTTCTTGATATCGCTAGATAAATTTATCTGAATTTTTGTAGATTTTTCGAACTCCCTTAATGTCGGAACTTGGGGGTGGTCTTATTATTTTGTGTCACACTGTAAATATCCAAACAAAAAAATTATTTCAATTTTCTTCAAAACCAAAAGAAAACTTTCTTTTCTAATCCTTAAAAGTTTAAAATTTCCGCCAGAATAATTTCTGTTTGTCTCTACTTTCTTTTAAATTTGGTTAAAAAATAAATTGAGAAAAAGCGTTATTTCCATTTTTTACGTAATTTTATTTTTAAAAAGTAAATTATGGGGAAGGGTTTTTTTAAAAAGAATTTTCCTTTACTTTTTATTCTTTTTTCCTCATTTAAAATTTATTTTTCATTTTTTTGCAATTTTTCTAAAATTATATTTTTTTATTTTTTAAATAAATGACAA
The DNA here is from genome assembly GCA_963681835.1 of Meloidogyne enterolobii. Taxonomy (NCBI): domain Eukaryota; kingdom Metazoa; phylum Nematoda; class Chromadorea; order Rhabditida; family Meloidogynidae; genus Meloidogyne; species Meloidogyne enterolobii. Next base: position 3,397,795 of record CAVMJV010000007.1, read on the forward strand.
AAATATATTATTTATTTAATTTTTATATTAATTTAGAAACAGTTGGCATTAAAATATACTTTTTTTTCATTTTACTTTTTTAGTTGTTGTACTTTTTGAAAATTGATATATTTAATATATTTATGTAGTAGGTATATTCTTCTGTTTATTTTCACAATTAATCTACTATTCAATCATTCTCAATCTCCAATCACTTCTTTTTTTAACGTCATTTTATCTCAAAATATCTTCTCCTCCAAATCCTTTTTTTATTTAATCACTCATTTCATTTTTTTATTCATTTTTTAATAAATTTTTAATGCCTACTTTTAATTCAAAAAATTTATCTATCTATTTTAAATTACCTCATTTTCTTTTAAATTTTATTTCCTTTCCTTTGCAAATTAATTTTTAGTTAAAAGAAGATGGAAATTGAATAGGTATTTAAATTTAAACAGAATAAAAATTAAAATTAAATTTTGCCAGACAAAATTAGAACAATCTGTTTATTTATCAGTCATTTAGTAAAAGTTTTTGTTAGTTTTTTACGTTATTAATTAATTTACCTATAAATTCTTTATATAAGGTATTTTTCTTTACATATCAAATGACTGTAGAACTGGTGGCGAAACAAATATTTTAAAGATGTCGGAGCCACAAAACATTAAATACCCTCAGAACTCGAAACAACTAACCCATAACAATAAGAGACCCTCTCGTTTTAAAAAATTTATTCTTTGGTCACAGCGGGTTTCCATTTCGAGATTTTATAAATTTATTTAAATTTTGTTTATTCTTTATTGATTAAAAAATCCCAGTATATACATACTATAAACAACTGTTTATTTTTCGGCTGCCTCTTTTATAAACAAAAATTAATCTACTAATACATGTATCTACATAGTTTAGAAAATTATACATAAATTTTAATTTATAAAAAATATTTTTAATTTTCGATACCAATTTTTACTCAAAAAAGTGCCGACTGGCCCTATATGTAGTTGATATCCATTCTTTAATCAAAAAAAATTAAAAATTAAAACGTTGAAATTGAATTTTATTGAGAAATAGAAAACTAAAAATTTATTTTTTGAATTTAATTACTTGAAATATTCTTATGTTTATTTAATCCCTTAAATTCTATAAAAATTTAAATCAATTTTAATTTCTCTCTCTAATTATCTTCCTTTTTGTTCTATTTAATTAGCTGCCAATTCTTTCTATTTAATGGATTTATTAAATCAATTTCAAACTGTTTTCAATAAAAATCTAAAATCTTTAAATTTTATTAATTTCAAAATTTTTGGTTTAACAAATGAGGAAATTTTCTAAATGATCTACATATATTATTTGCTATAATAATTACCCCGGGTAATTATTGTTTCAACCTCTCGCTGAAGGTGGTAATTAAAAGGGGTAATTATTTGAGAGAGAGGCATTATTCCAGCATTTACGGTAGATTGTACTATAGGAGTAATTTTTTAAATTAATATAGAGGATTTAGATGCCCTTATAAAGAATATTTTAAAAATAAATTCAAAATTATTTTTAGGCAAATAACTTGGAATTGGTCGATTTTCTGTTCGATCCTAAGGAGAATTTTGACTTTTATTTCATTCCAACCCCCCCCCCCCCCCGAAGCTCCAAACGTTGTGCCTAAATCCCCCAACCCGTTATTTTTTCCTTTTAATTATTTTCTCTCGTCATTTATTTATTCCTTTTTTCCCCATTTTTTGGCCATAATTTCTTATTTTTTTCTCTCTCATCTTCTTTTTTATATTCATTAAAAACTATTTCCTCTCCATTAATTTCTCACTCATTAAAATTTTTTGGCACAAAAATTTAAATAAATGATGGTTTTCTTTAATTTTTAGTTTTATCTAAAAAAACCTTTATTATTATTATTATAATCCTTTCTTGAAGATATTTTTAATAAAAAAATTCGTTTTTTTTAATTTTTTTCCTTCCGTTACTTTTAAATTTACTTAAGAAAATTAGAAAAAAAAAGTTGATGAAAAATGCAAAAAAAAATTTTTTTAGTAAAAGAAAGTACTTCTCTTGATAATTTTTATTTTATATTTTTAAACACGAAATATACCTACTAGTTTTTACAAAATTATAAGGTGACAATTTTATAAACTTTTTAATTGTCTATCTTTTCCTGCCCTTAGGTCACGCATTTTAATAAAAAAATTTTTAAATAATTATATTTTAAAAGAATTTTTAAGATTTTTATTCATCGTTTTTAATTTCGTAATCTTTTTGGGAAAACTTTTAAGAGTCTTTTGCAGAAACCCTCATTTCACGAAATATAGATATATGGAACAATGAAATTTCGATATAACGACACCCTCTCGTGTGAAATTTTTATTAATGTAAGAAGGCAGGTGCCTTAATACCGAGTTCGTTATATAGTAGAGCTTCTTAGAATGCAACCTTCCACAAAAGTCTGAAACTTCTTTTGAGAATCCATCTTCCCCTACATGTGTCAAAATTTTCATCTAAAAAATTTGCCTGAGGGATTTAATAAAATTTTTCACTTTTCTGTAATACTTTTCTTTTAATAAAAAAGTTTAACTGTTTCTAAGAAAAAAGGAAATGAACGTTAAAAATTCAAAGTAAATAAGTAAAAGTAAAGTGGAAAATTTAAAGTGGAAGTAAAAAGAAGTAGAAAAGTATTTTTTACTTGAATTGCCCTTGAAATTTAAAGGATTTTTGTGAAAATAACACAAAAACAAATATTTCTTTAAAGAAATAAATATTTATATATTTTTTGAGAGAGAAAATTTTGAAAAAAATATTTCCTTTAAAAATTCATTCATCAAATTATTCAAATAAAATGAGTACCACAACAGCTACTTTACCTTCATTTCCAAATTATACATCGAAATCAAAGAAAGCTTTACAACAAAAACAAAATAGTGTTCCCGAAAAAGGTAATTAATTACTAAATTAATTTATTTGAGGAAGCAGTGTCGCTTTTCATTAATCTTTAGAAAATTAAGAGGAAATTAAAATAGAAAGAAAATACTGCTGTTGAATCTCGATAATGTCTTGATGGGCACCGAATAGGGAATATTAGGGTTGGCGGATCCATCGAAATCTTCGTATATCCGGACCTTTTTCGTATCCGGTTATCCTGATCTGCCAATCCAAAGTGCATGAGATAATGAAGGAGCCTAAATAATTAAATTGAATAATTAAAGAATCCCCTTAACTAATTTTTCTTTTAAACATTTTTTTAAATTATTTTAAAAAAAAATTAGTTTCTTCATTTTCTTCAACTTCTTCCTCAACAAATTCCTCTTCCACCACAAATCTCCAACATAATGACCCGGCCCTCTACACAGCTTTATTTAAACGAAAATTTGTCAAAGTATTTACCGGTTCGTGGGATTTGCGTGCAACTGCTGAAAAAAGGTGGAATAGAAGAAGTAGCCGTAAAAAACAACAAAAAAGTGAAGGGGAAAATCGTCATAATTATAAAGGACGTAAACAACGAACATCTGCCTGTTTAATTAATTGTTTGGAATGCGATGTACCGGTAATGAAAAAAAATATTGGGTGATTGGGAGGGGGAGTATGTAGTTAAATGTGGGAAGGGGGGGGGGGAGTAGTAGTTAAAGGAGTGAAAAGATGGGGGGAGGGGGGGTATAAATAACTGTTAGGTATTTTATAAAATAAAAAAGCTTGCAGAAAAACATTAGTTAAAACTAAAAACATTCCGGAAAAACATCATTTCCGGCATAATTAAGGTAATACATACATATATGTATATTTTGTAGTGTATTTTGATACATAATATTTTTTAATTTTATTATGCAGGTAGTATGCAATTTTTTATTAAATATTTATTTATTTAAATATTTTAAATAATTTTTTAATCTTTTTTTATTTTTTAAAATATTCAAAACTTTGACTTTTGTATTTTTTTTATTTTCTAAAAATATATTATTATTTTTTATTTAAAAAATCTTTTTAAAATTCACGCAATCCTTTTTTAAATTAAATTTTTTTATATAAATTTCAAAAATATATTTTTATATCCTCTTTTTTCTCTTAAAATTTTTTAGCTAAATTGAGTGGGAAAAAGGAAGCTAAAATAAAATAAATATATTTTTTAAAGAAAATTGTATGGCACATGTGTGTGTGTGCCTGTTTTTGTCATTCCATTTATTTATTTAAGGGTCATATGCCATTTAAATAAATAAATATATTTTATTTTAAAAACAATATAACCACTATATTTTTATTTTTAAAAATTAAGATTGGAATTAAGGTTATCAAAAATTTTGTTTTTATTTTTTATGAGGAATAAAAAACCCTTTTCAGTATTTTTTAATTTTTCTATGGCCGCGCGTTGTTTTGGGCTGTACACATATTCTTAATTTTTGTAGTCCTTTGAATTTCAAATATCAAGAAATTTTTAAATTTCTTTCCAACTTCTAAATATTCTCTAAAACTGCCCAAGACTTTTGGTGTTAACTCAATCTTTCTCTTTTCTTTGGTCTTGAATCTTTTCGTTTTTGGACAGCTTTACTTTTCTCCGTCCTCTTTTATTAAATTTAAATTATTTTTTAATAACTCTTTTCCAGCTTTTCCATTTAATACCCCCCCCCCCTTCAATTTATTTTCTTTTAAAAATTTTTAATCGTTTTTAATCTTTTTATTTGGTTATTTAATAACTTAAGTATTTTTTTAGAAAAAATAATTATTTTTTTATTTAAAATTAAATAACTTTTTAAACAATTTTTCTTTTCTTTCCGTTCATTTTAAATATTTATTTTGTTCGTGCTTTGCTCTCTTCTCCCTCCCTCCCATCAATCTCCCGACAGTTCGGAGATGGTTTTTTTATTAGCAAAATATGTCAGTGCATTTTTTACGTAAAAAAGGCCAAATTTTGTGTCTTTTTCTTTGATTAAATTGTTGGGAAAAAATAAAAAAATAAACTGGTTTTTTCTTTGAAAATTAATGAAAATAAATTTATTTTTTTATTTATTTGGTACTTATTTTTTATATTAAGTCACGTCATAAAAAAGGGGGATTTTTATATTTTGACCCGAACATTTAATAAATTATTTAAATTATTATTATTTTTTAAAGCCAAATGTACTTTTGTTTTCGTTAAAATAATTCACCTCAAGTTTTTTAAAGAGGTAGTTTTCATTAATTATACACTTTTTCTAAAATCTTTTCCTTCTATAATACCTACATATGTAAAAATTATAAAAAATTAAGGTATAGTACATTTAATACATAAAAAGCTTGGGGGCCTTTCTACATATTTTAGAGATTCTTATTTTTAATTTTATTTTTAATTAAAAAATTTGTCCATTTATTTAACGGCAACAGATATAAAATTAATTTTTTGGAGAATATTAATGCTTGGGATTTGTGTTATAAATTAAGGATTAAGTAATTCTCTTTAATTAGAAGAATTTAAAAATTAAAAGATTATGATGCTTTATTCCAAGTAAAATGTCTCGTCTTTTTTTCACAAATATTTTTAATAAATTCTTTAATTTTTATACTCTTTATTCTTTTAATCCAAAAATTTATTTAAATATATCTTCTCTCTTCTTTTAGCACATTTTTTGAATAAATGGATATATACCTCTAAATATATTCCCCCAATTATGCCACCCTTTCTTTTCTCTTTTTTGTTATTTAAAATTTCCATTCACGTGCATAAACGAATTTATTCATGCATTTCAAAAAATACCCACCTGCTCCTCCCCTCCTCTCTACATATTTTATTAATTAATTGAAAATATTATCATTGCACCAAATAATTTTTTTATAATTTTTTTACAAATTAAATGTATGGTTTTTGGTTAATAACTTTTAATTAATTTAAATATATACTGCAGTCTAGTCTACGTTCGGTTATCTTTTTTGCAGTAGACTAGGGGGTAGCGGTAGTAGTTAAACTTTTTAAAGGCCGGAATAAGGGATTAGCGGAATAGAGTTTGAGGATCCGGAAATTCTCTAAATGTATATCGAATCCGGATATCTGAAGATTCCTAGGATCTGCCAATTCTAGTCAGGACATTAACTTTCCGACTACCTAACATGAGGATATTGAGCATAACATTCTCCCACAAACATTATTGCATGATAATATTTGTATATAGTGCTAAATACCCCTAAAATTTTTTGGTTAATTATTTGATATTCATTTCCTTTCATTTTTTATTTAAATCATTCTAACACATATTTGGTTTTCTATTTTTATCTTATATGTAAAATTGTTGGCATTTTTTGAAAATTTTTATTAGTTTTAATTTTATGATGTTACATAAAAGATTATAATATTATTTTTTATAAAAATAAAAAATATTATTCTCGTTTATGGGGATATAAGGAAGGGAAGGAGAGTGAAGGGAAAGAGAGAAAATTAGCTTTTGTAAAAAAGCTTTCTTTACTATAAAGTCTGGTGACGTCACACAAACTTGGCACCCTCTTCTCCTTCACAAACATTCTCAAACAATTTTCTTTAGTACAGGCTGTCTTTTAAAGAAAAAAATATTTAATAGTTTGTTTGGATGTTCCCTTCCCCCCCCCCCCCTCTCCCTCCACCCTCCCTCCCTCCACCCCCATTACTTTTCATCTTTCCTTTCCTCTCTAATAAAGTTGGTCTCTTTTTAAATAAATATTTGTTAAAGTTAAATATTTGCTTAAATCATCGTTCACAAACGTGCGCAAGATTTGTGACGTAAAAATAAGGGTTGATATTTACCGTGACTTAGTTTTTGTTTGCATGATGGCCTAGCAATACTAATAAATAATTTTAAGGAGGGAATATAATCTTATATATGTATAACAATTGACTTAGTCTTTAATAAAAAAATATTTTTTTGAGTTTTCCTTCGTGACTAAGGGGATTACTTAATTACATATTTAAAAGATTTTAGAATTGTTATTATTCTATCAAAATCTTTAATTTTAACATTTAGTTTAATAATTTAGTATATTTTTAAATTTTATTTTACCTAGTATTTTCCATTTTTCCTTAGTTTATTAACATTTACTTGACAAATGTTAATTATTATTATTTTAATTAATATATTTGAGGGATTTGATTATTTAAAAAAAATATTTGGATTATTTTTATAGGCAACTAATAAATATATTTATTTAATTTAATAATAAATCTTTTAAAATCTCTTTCAATATTTCAATTATAATCCTTTAATTACGTAAAATATTTAATTGACTCTTTTGCTAGTCTTCTTTAATAAAAAAAAGGAGAGAATTAGAATAATGGCACAGATTTTAGAGCATTAGCGACTTAACGATATTTAATAAAAAATGAAAACCTAAAATTATAAAAATTTCATACTGATAAATTTTGACTGATTTTTAAAAATTTTACAATTTTTTAGTTAAGGTATTTTTAAAATAAAGAAAATTCTCCGCTTTTTCTCATAAATTTCAATGAATTATTTAATAGATCTGAATTAATCTGCTCAAAATTTTCATTGCTCTACTCTATCTATCTTTAACTATTTATTATTGACATCCTAGGCATTAACAACTAAATGGGGATGTAATTTGTTTTTTTTTTCTTTAAAATAAATTAATATATTCATCTAATTGTTTATGGCTTCCAACATTTTCTTTAAATTCTTTTCATTTTATTTTTAATTTTTAATTCATTGGGAGATTAACTGAGGATATGTACTATTAAATAGTAGTTATTTTGAAATACTTTTATAATATTTATACATAAAATACTTTTATGTATCAGTAACAAATCTAAAAATGTTTTGGAAACCTCTGTATTCAATTGACATTTCTATTCACTACTAAGGTGGGCAAATTCCCGGATATCCAGCCCTCTTTTTACTCAAAAAAGCCATTTTGCCTAACATTACAATTAATTCAAAAATAAATATAAGTACATAGGTGTCACCTTTATATGGCATTTTCTAACAATAAGTAGACTTTCAGATAACCTCAAATATTATAATTTTCCAAAATCTTTTTCGCCTTCATTATTTAAAAAATTCTTTCTTTCTTTTATTTTTTTTCTTTTTCTTTTCTACATCTAAAACGATTTTCGTCCAATTTTTTTTGATTAACTTTATTATACTTTTTATATTAAAAATTATTATCTGCTTGTTTATGTCCAAAAAGCTCTTCCCTTCTCCCTTCCCTTTTTTCTTTTTTATTTTTCTCATCTTTCTTTCCCAATTTGTCCAGCTGCCACTAAATTTTTTTTCTTTTTTTTCTATCGATTTCCCCTTACCTACAATTTTACCTCAATTCTCCCATTATTTCTCTGAGAGTGTTTTTATTATTTTTTTATTAAATAACAAGAAAATTAAATAATAAATAAATATTTTTATTTTTTAAATTTAATTCAAGTTTTTTAATATTTTTTCTACAAATAATTAACCATAAAAAAGGTTGGAAATTAATTTTTGGAGAAATTAGGGAAATAATAAATAATTATAATTCCTCTCACGTGTTTTTAATTAAAAATAATTTTATAATAAATTATTATTCTTTAATTATTTTTTAAATTAATTTAAAGAAATATTTAATAGAAAAATAAATTTTGAAAATTTTAATTGTTTTTTTTTATCTCAAATGACTTTGGAAAACAATAAATAAAAAGGGGAGAGAAGGGGGAATTCAGAAATTATTTTTATTCATAAATTAGGGTAATTTCTCCTTTTCTGAAGTGACATTAATTTTTAGTTGTGCTAGTTAAAATAATAATTCTCGAAATTAAAAATCCTTTTGGGATTCGGGAAATTTAATAAAAAAATTTATCGATGAGGAAATCTACTAAATTTTAACGTAACAATAAAAAATGTTAGACAGAAGATTTAATGTTTAGCCAGAAATGAAGAACCGAAACTAAGAAAATCCCTAAATTTCCAAATAATCCTTAAAGTAATTTACCGTATTTTTCCAAATAAAGGCCCACTCGCTAATACAGCCTTACGTTTGAAGATAGTTGAAAAATAGAGACACACTTTCAATTAGAGCTTCATTCCCTAATACAGCCCCAGTCCGGAGAACTGTTGAAAAATATAGCTCCATGGGGCTGTACTTGGACAAATACAGTATATACATATAATATACTCTTATTTATTTTAAATAAACTTCCATCATTAAACTTCCATATATCTCGACTTATAATTAATTTCCCGAAAAAGTAACTAACTAGCTTATAACCTTTCTCAATTTCCGAGATGGACTTTAAGTTACATATTTAATTTGTTTTTTTTCTTTGTAAATTATTTTTTCCGCCTGTCAAATAAATAAAATTACTTCAAATAAATACTACTAAATACTTATCTCTTTTCTCGCTATATTTAAATAGGAAATGTTTATAAAAACAAAAACAAACAATAACAACTTTAAAAACCAATTAAGCGATCTCTTTAAAAGAACAACAATTTTTATTTTTTATTTATTTTTTCGGAAATGTTTATTTGAATATTTAAATATGGGAAGAATTACTTTTTTATTTTTTAGTACTTTTATAGGAAAAAACTAGTTATTTTTTAACATTTATTTTTTTGTAAATTTTTCTAAAAACATTTTTTTATTTTTATTGGGTTAAAATAATGCGCGGGGAAAGTTTTTTTTATTTTCTCAAAAGTCGTATGAAATTGTTTTTGGAGGGAATAAATAATTAAATAATCAAGCTCTATTTACGACATTTTTGGGACCGAATTGGATTGACATTGAATGGAAGAAGTGTTAGGGGATTTTGTGAACTTTGAGAAGGACTTTGAAAACTTTATAGGAATCCCCAACAATATAATTAGGGTTGCCGTTTTCGAGTCGGGCCATACGAGTCTTTTTCGGGCCAGATATTTTAGGCTCGACTCGATCTTTCGGCCCGAGTCGGTCCATTTTGGCAACCCTAAATATATTCTTAATTTCGATAAATATTTATTTATTTATTTATTTGACATATGTATTTAATTTAGCTATTTAAAAAGGTACTTCCTTCTTTTCCCCTTATTTTTTTAATTTTCCCATAATTTATTTTTAACTCATTTTAAATTCAAATTTCCTTTTCCGGGGCAAGTGCTCTTCCTTGTTAACAAATAAAAAATACTCAAAATATATATCCGCGCATTTTGTAATTTTAAAAGGAAATATATATTGACGGAAGTAGGAAGTATATTACAAGGATATACTCTCTTTACAAAAAATTTTTCTCACATTTTTTATTCTTTTTTCTAAATATTGGATTATTTCTTGGCGCCATAAAACTTTTAATTAATAACTTCCAAGAATTTTTCTTTTATTTTTCCTAAACTTTTGAAGATCAGCAAAATATTTAAAAGAATTTAACAATCTCTCAATTAATCCCCACGCCGTAACATACCCTTTCAAAAGTGTAAAAAGCTTTCCCAACAAATTTAAATATTCTTTTACCTTTTTTACACATGCTTATACTTATTCCCCGATTTTGTGTTTGGCAATAATTTATTTAATCTTCCCTTTCCGTTAACTTTTAAAATTAATTTTTGGAAAGGATTTTGGGAATGAGAAAAAAAATATTTGAATATTTCAATAAAGGATTATAAAAAGAGATGGATTGACTTTTTATTTAGTTAAAAAGAATATTTTAAATATTTTTTGTAGAGATTAAGATTTTTGAAAAAAAAAATAATTTTTTTAATTAAATATTTTTTTAAATCCCTTAAAATTTAAAATTTTTAAAATTATTTTCTAAATATTTTTTATATTTATTTTTAATAAATATGTTAATGTTTTTTCTTTAATTTTTGATACAACTGCCAATTAATTAAAATAATGAGAAAAAATATTTTTTGAAAATATACATATTTTGAATATAATTTTTTTATATTTTTTATGAATAAATTTTTTTCAAAAATAAAAAAAAAACTAATATTTTTTGCTCTTCTCCAAATTTTTTTCTTTATGCGCCCAACAAAAAATTTCTAGTCTAATAATGAGTTTACCGTATTTACTCTAATAATCCCCCAGTCCTTTATTAATTCCCCAGTCTCTATTAATTCCCCACTCTAGAAATGGGTTGAAACAATAATCCCCCTGGGGGATTACTAGAGAAAATACGGTAATTAATAATAATTAGGTAGTTTTTTTTATTATACTTCTGTTTTGGCTTTTTATTGGACTTACATTAAGAACTGGACAAGAACCCCAATTTTTATTTTTCTTTTATTTAATTAATTAATTTTTTTATTTTTTAGACATCCAAACCCCGCGTTTCAAATATTACATTTTCTACAGTAACCTCTGCTACTGGTTTGCCAACTATTGCTGCCGAACCTTCTAGGCCACGTTCTAGCAGGTAAATAGTCTTTAAAGTTCTTTCCCCGTTATATATTACAGTTAATTTATTTAATACACCTTCCCAATCCTTCATTACTTCCATTCATTTCGATTCTAAGGGAGATTTATTTTAGAGGGATTTCACCTGTATTTTTGTTCTAAAAAGTATAAATTTAGTGAAGATTTATAAAAATAAAAAGAAACTAGGAAGTATAGTTATTTTTACAAGCTTTTTAAGCTTTTTTTTTATTAAAAACAAACTTTCTTTATTAACCTTTTATCTTTAACTTTAACCCAAATATTTTTATTTCCTTTTATTTTTTACTTCCTTCTTTTTAACTACAAAACTTGTTTTATTTTTTTAATTTTTATACTACAAAAATTTAAGTATAGTTATTCATTTACTTTTGGTGAATGAAAGAAATAAAACTTGTAAAAATACAAAAATTACATAAAAATTTTTTAATTAAAATTTTTATTATTTCCTCGAAAACTTTCCGAATCCGTATATAAATAAAGTGTATTTTTTTAATTAAAAAAATAATTTTCGATGCTTAATATGTAGTTAATCCTTTTTTCTGAAAAAATATATTTTAGTAAAAGAACTATAACTATTAACTTCCTCATTTTTTTAAATCATTAGAACCAAAATTAGAATTTAATAAAAAAAATCCATTAATTCTTTTTTAGTTATTGGAAAGCTTTACCTCCAAATTTAGAAGAAAATCACCACCACCAACACCAACAATCTCCCCAACAATCCCCCCAACAATCACCAACAACCACAAATCCCTTCATTATTTCCCCAACCTCTTTTTGTCGTCACAAACAATTAATTTCTTCTTCAGATGTCCCCAAATTAAAAGAAATTAAAGAAAATAATCAAAAACAGTCCTCTTCTTCTTCTTCTTCCTCCTTCTCTTCTTCAGAAATTAATCAAACAAAAGTGGCTGAAAAGCCTTTTTTATTTAAATCAACGTCTGCAGACAATAATAATCATAAAGGAGGAATTGAAATGACTGGTTAGCTGAAATTTTTTAAATTAATTTTTTGGGGTTTATAATAGAGGATAGATGGTCTTTTTGTGTGAAATAACTGGGATTTTTATTGGATTAAATATTAATTTTATTTTTGTTTCCATTTTATGTTGATAGGGAATTTATGATGGTGTCTTTCAATAACACCTCACAATACTCAGTTGCTTTTCTCAATACAATATTATTAAATTTGGTCTTTTTCCAAGACCTTATTATCTATGTATGTATTATAACCCCAATCACTTTTCCATTTTTGGAGTATAACGAAAGCCAACATTAATTCCATAACCAATCAGCCAGCCAACCCTTAATTTTAATTAAATTGTAAAACAAATTAATTCGTTTTTAAATTTACTAAAAAGATTTTCATTTAACAATCTCATTAAAAATCATGGGTGTTGCAATTTAATTTTTAAAAGACAGAAAACTAACATCTTTGACAATTCATTTATTTAAACTCTAAAATTTTTCTAATTAAAAAAATTAAAAAAGAATTCTTTTAAGGCCAACCAAAAGATGTTAGCCCCTCCACATCAGGCACTACACAAAAATTATCTAATTCTAGCAGTCCAACTACAACAACAAAAAAACAACCAAAAAAGGCATCTAAAACTTCAAACGAATCTTTAGATAAACTTTCAAAAGATTCTGAATGTCAAAAGCAGCCAATCTCTTCAAGGTAAATTAATGTTTTTTTGGTTTTTTAAATTTATTTTTCGTTGATTTTATTCATCCTTTAAATTTATTAAAATTAAATTCGAGTCCCTCGAAACCTTCATAATTCGGAAAATCAAGAATTCAAAGACGCTAAAACAAAAATCCTCATTCCCCGTTTATTTTTAATTCACACTTTTCATTTATGCCTTTCAAAACCTATGTAAAAATTTAAAATTTAATAAACTTAAAACAAAATAAAAAATAAAAAAAATAAAATTTAAAACATAAACTTAATCAGAACTTAAAACACAATTTAAAACTAAAAATAAAATATTTTTTTAAGAAAATTAAAAACTGAACAAGAAGAAGGACAAAAAATATTCAAAACTTCAGACGGAACAATTTACGAACTTAATGAACTAGAATCTAAATGTTCAGTATTAGGTCAACAATTACAGGAATGGAGTTTTCCTATTTTTAATTTTGCTGATAAATACAAAAATACTGTTCTCTCTAGGGTAATTAAACTTAGGAAAAATTAATTTAATTAATTAATTATTTTTTTAAAGTTAACTTTTGCAATATTTAAAGAAGCTGATTTATTTAAAACATTCAAGATCTCTTACTCTAAATTCTTCAATTTTTTCCATGCTTTAGAATCTGGTTATTGGGATATTCCCTGTTTGTTTTAATTTTTAATTATTAAAATAATATTTTGATCCCCCTCCCTTATTGATAAATATTAGAAATTAAGCAAAAGTTTATTTAGTCTTACTCTAATTTCTCTTTTCTAGAAATAACCACCGCTCAATAAGGTTTGCGGATAGTTATAAATCTCCGGATATCCTATCTAATATCCGAACCGAAAATTTTTGGATATCCGCCTTTTTTCTGATCCGAATCCGCCAACCTTACTAATCAGTTTAATTTTATTCCTTTCCTTAGAAGTATTAGGTCTTTTTCTCTCGATCCTCTCAAAGAAATTGTTTGTAGAAGCTTTTAGATGGCTAACTAAATTTTTTCGGAAACTTAACCTAATTCTTTGATTCAAAATAATTTAAATTGTGGTTTTGGATCTGTAGGGAATCCAAAAATAAGTATTTAGTGAAAATCGAAACTATATTCCTTCAGATAATGACCCTTTATTAAATTTTGAAGATAAATTTATGACTCACCCTCAATATTTTATCCAATAATTAATTTAAATTATTTAAATTAAAAGATCACAACCAAATTCACGCTGCTGATGTTTTACACGGCTGTTTTTATTTAACTTGCCATTCAGTACATGCATTTTATGATTATCACCAATCTTTAGAAGAGGTTGACGATGAAGGGGAGGAAATTGAGGAATTATCTAAATATTCAAATAATTGGGAAGAAATATCTAAAAGGCACCAACAACAACAACAATTATTTAATAATAACAATTCTGTTGAATCAACAGCTATTCCCTTATCACAAAGCATGAGTGCCTTGGAAGTAATTATATTTTATTAAAACCTTCTTCTTAGCAAATACAGTCAAACCTCACTAGAAAATAAATTTTTGGAATTGAGAGAATCGTAACAAGTTGTCAGGGGGGCATGTAGTTAACTCTCCCAAATAATTTCCAACCAAGCTTATATTAGACTGGAGGAGGTGATACCTTATTCTGTTGATATCTTGTAGTTAGGTCAACCTTTATACATATTTTACTCCTTCAGTTAATGGCCCTTTACTCAGCTGCAGCAATGCATGATTATGACCATCCAGGTAGAACTAATGCTTTCCTAGTTGCTTCAGAAGATAAAAAAGTATTTTTATTTTGAATTTGGGGATTATGTAAATTTAATTTTTAGGCAATTCTCTACAATGATCGGTCTGTACTAGAAAATCATCATGCTGCCGAGTCATGGAAACTTTTAACTTCTCAATCGAGTTATAATTTCATTGAAAATTTGGACTCGGCCGAGACAAAACGTTTTCGGTAGGAACTTTGATTTTTTGATAAAAATTATTAGGAATATTTCGTGAAATTATATAAGATACATCCAATTGTCTACATCCAATTTGTCTACTTTTGGGAGCACATTTAACTCATTTGAGATATGAAATTTTCTTGATATTTATTGATATATTCCAGTCACTCACTTATAAATTCACCTAATATTAGATAATTTAAGCTACGCCACTTTATAAAAAATTTTCATAGGCTGTGTACAATCTTTTTTAGATACCCCTCATTTTAACTCAAAGTTTGAACAAAAATCATCTTCCTTGTTTTAACCTTTCCCCTTTTCAGTTATTTAGTATTAGAATATATTCTCGCAACAGATTTAAAACAACATTTTGATATTATTGTTCAATTTAATGAAAGAGCACCTTCTATGGATTTATCTAACGAATCTGATAGAATGTTGATTTCTTTAATGATTATTAAATTTGCTGATATTAATTCCCCGGCAAAACCTTTTTCTTTACATAAACAATGGACTGAAAGAATTTGTCAAGAATTTTATGAACAGGTACATATATCGAGTATTGTTTAATTATCTCGTTAATTAGGGACCTATCAGGGGTGGTCCGAGGTTCACAAAATACGAGACAAGAGATTTACGAGATACGAGATTCTCAAAAAAAAAGAGATGCGAGACACAAAATACGAGACCTCTATAAAAACTCGAGATTTCACGAGATACGAGACCAAGCCCACCTCTGGTGCCTGAATAATTAGGCACCTAGTTTTTTTTTGTCATTTTTATTGGAAATTATTTTTTTAGAAATTTTTTAAATTTAACAAAAAAAATTTTTAGGGAGACGAAGAAAGGCTTAGAAATATGGCAATAAGTCCATATATGGATAGAAGCGAACCAGCAGTTGCCAAACTTCAGGATTCGTTTATTGCCCATATTGTCAATCCTTTAGCTATTGCTTTAAATGAAGCTAATTTATTGCCTATACTTCCTGGGCTTCCAGAATCTGGTGAATTTAATGAGAAAAAATTTAAAAATAATTTAAAAATAATTTTAGAATTAATAATTAATCTGAGGCATAATCATCAAAAATGGCTTAATCAAATTGAATTTGATCAAAAATTTTGTAGGGAAGGTGAAGACGGAGAGGGAAATGCTTTGGAAAAGAACAAAACAAATATTTCTAGGTAGTTAATTGAGGTTTTTGAGTTTGGACTGGGAGGATGTCAGAATACTATAGAGCCATACAAAATTTTTTTGACACCATTTGACTCAGCTAGTCAAGAGCATGCCGACTCCTTCCATAATTATCTAGACCTGATTCTCTGCAATAATTATAATTCCTGTTTAAAATCCTGCAGTAAAAAGGACTGTGATAAGGAGTGGCTATTTAATAGTGCCAAGATAGGGCTATTACAGGGAAATTTTGGAAAATGTTAGGGCATTTAAAGACAATTTTTGTTCAGTAAACTATTTACAAAAATTATGAAAGTCTTTTTTGTCCCCCTCGATCCCCCTATACTTTAAATAAAGAATATTTTTTAAAGATACTCAGAACCTCCCTTCAATACAAAACAACAATCAAATAATTTAATTAATAATCAAAATAATTCCTCAATTCATTCTTCTTCCCCTTCATTATCCTCTTCAAATAAAAATATTCAAAATAATGAAGAATTAAAAAATACAAAAAATGGTCATAATCAACAATTAAATAAAGAAGATATTAATATTTCTAATAAAACAACAAAAAATCCCCCTTCAAATTTAGTTTTTAATAAAACAACAAAAACAAAATTAGGGGTTTGTTTTTAAATTTTTTGGGGGGATTTTATTTATTATAAATTGTGTATTAGGAAAATAATTTGGACAAAGGTTATTAAGTTTTCGGTACATTAATTTTTGTTCAATATAAAATACATCCCTCTTAGTGTTGAAAATAAACTCTCAACTAGAGTTGATGGGTCCTGGGAATATCCTCTTTTTTCGGATATCTAGATTCGCCAACCTTTTATCTTCAATTAAAGAAAATATTTTTCCTTTTTTTCAATTTAGAAAATAAAAACTTTTTTATCTTTTCTTTTTCTACCTATCATTTAGTTTTTTTTTAATTTTTCTTTTTTTCAGTTATAAAAAATGCCGTTTCTCAACAATAAATACACACAAAGTGCCTACTACTACAACATTTGTTTTTCTTCTTTTAACCTTTTTTCTCTTTTTTACCTTTTTACAACCTTTTTTATACTTTTGCGAGGCATGAGGAATTTTTAAAAATTTTTTTATTAATTAAAAAGGCAATTGATATTTTTATTATATTTTTAGAATCGAGTTTATATTTATTTTTGTGACCTCAAAATTAACCCTTTATTAACACTTTTCTGTAATTATTTATTCGATATATATCAGGGATCTAGCCGACATAAGAATTTAATTCCCGATTTTCATGAATCGGAAATAGGGTCGACTACATAGATCCCTGATACATATACTTTAAATATTTTTTGCTTGGAGTTCTATTTAACAGTTTTACACGAGAATATTTATCGAATAAATAATTTTTTCCTTTTGTTTTTTAAAAGGGGTATTTCAATCATTTTTCTAAATTTTATTTTTGAAAA
This sequence comes from Meloidogyne enterolobii, assembly GCA_963681835.1. Taxonomy (NCBI): domain Eukaryota; kingdom Metazoa; phylum Nematoda; class Chromadorea; order Rhabditida; family Meloidogynidae; genus Meloidogyne; species Meloidogyne enterolobii. The sequence goes on from CAVMJV010000007.1 coordinate 3,415,333, forward strand.
ATCAAAATCTTTAATTTAGTTAAAATTTGTCGGTTGGATTACCCTAAATTAAAGCCTTTATTTTTGTTTCCACAAAATGAATGAGTAATAATTTATTTTACTCATTTCAAATCAGTGTTTCGAAAATTTGATTGTGTTTACGAGAGACGAATTTTGTTAAGACCTTCGAAACACTTCAAAATCTTTTTTCATTTTATTTTTAAGGCCTCTTTTTGCACTCGAAATCTCAATTTTTTTATTTTTTCTTTTTTTCTTTTAATTTTCAAAAAATAAAATTTACTTTTTTTTACAAAATTTGTTTTAAAAATTTTAAATTTTAAAAAGTCGTTATTTTTTTATTATTTAATTTTATAAATTACCTACTATTTTTAAAATTTTTAGCGTCCACTTGTAATTTGTACAATACACGAAGGATGTAATACACCAGAGGATGTTTAATAAATAATTTTTAGTTATACACATTTATGTATTTATTTTTAGTCTTTCAAAAACTTTATTTTTGTAAATAAAAATTAATTTCTCCAATGTTTAAGTTTTTATTTAAATGAAATATATTTTTTTAAATACTTTTCATTGATTTTTCCATATAATTTAGTAAATTAAATTTTTTCGATGAAAGTTTTCTTTTGCAACATAAGCACCTGAAACGGAGATTTTTGAATATCTTTTAGCCGCGATTAGGACTGTAATACACTTAAGCAATCGCGATAAACCGACCATCATTAAATAGAAATTGGACTGTTGAGTGCCGACCACTTGAGTCTAGACTATTGGTCCTTTTCAATATTTAACTTTTTAATCCCGTTAAGAGAAATCTTTTATCAGCCTTTGTTCCTTTTCTAAATTCTTTATATATTTTAGTGAATAAAAATATAAATTATTTAAATGGTCAACGTTCCAAAGGCTCGTAGAACTTTTTGTCCGGGCAAGTGCCGCAAACACACCGGGCACAAAGTAACGCAATACAAAAAAGGAAAAGAATCGAAGTTTGCGCAAGGTCGACGACGTTATGACAGCAAACAGAAAGGTTTTGGAGGTCAGACTAAGCCAATTTTCCGCAAGAAGGCCAAAACTACAAAGAAAATTGTGTTACGAATGGAGTGTGTTGAGGTTTGATTATTTATGTAATTTGGAAATTGAGATTTTTAAAATTGATTTTTTAATTCGCTAAATGGGGTTGACTCTGGATGTGTAAATTGCGAAACCCCGACGGGGGAAATCCAGTATGTACAAAATATGCCTTGATTGGCCCTATCCCGGAAGGGTCGAATCGTTAAAGTAAAAATCCAGACAAGCTTGACCTGGCTAAATTTCTGATTCCTTTTTAACAAAAAAACAGTTCACTTTGTCTCAGAAATAAAAGTTTTCCAAGCTTCTAGCTTTTTTGGTCTTTCCCCATTTGATTATTTTATTTTTTTAAATTTAAATTCTTTTTACTTTTAGTGTAAGCATCGCATTCAGAAAGCAATCAAACGCTGCAAGCACTTTGAATTGGGTGGACAAAAGAAGTCGAGAGGACAAGTTATTCAGTTTTAGATAAATTGCTGAATATTAATGTGTTGAAAAATTGTTGTTATTTGATAAAAATATTAAAAAGAAAATTTTTTGTGTTTTTTTAAATTAATTATTTTTTAAATAATTATTTTTCTTTTTATTTTAAATTAATTTCTAAATTGTTTTTGGATGGTTTTGCCACTTTCTTTGCTCAAAACTGCCCAAAATCATCCTATGCTAATTGAATTGAAAAATGGAGAAACTTATAATGGAATGTTAATTGCTTGTGATTCTTGGATGAATGTTCATTTACGGGATGCTATTTGTACTTCTAAGGTTTGGAATTTTAAGTAGATAAATAGTCTGGGGAATGGCTTTCCCTTTGTTTTCAATTCTTCGGCCAAAGATTATACGGTTTTTCGCTTTTTCATTAGGCGATAAAATAACAATTTGGCCTATATTATTTAATAGATAAAATATCTAGGGTGGCCACACTTAAATGATTTGTGTGTTCATAGTTAGAAAATTCGGACAAATTAGAATTTTATTTGAGGGAGTTTTTAAGGCTTTTAATTTCTACCCCTTGGAAATTGAAGGAATCTGAACTTTGTTTCACACATTAGACCCATGGGTGTTAATTTTTGATTTTATTAAAGAAAATCTTTTAGGAAGGCGACAAATTTATGAAAATTCCAGAGGTTTATGTTCGTGGTTCTACAATTAAATATTTACGTATTCCAGATGAGGTTTTCATTTTATTTTAATTATTTTTCTAAATTATAATTTTAAGGTTGTTGAGTTAGTAAAAGACGAAGTTAAAGAAGTTCGTAGACAACAAAAAGAAAATCGAACAATGAAAAGAAATTTTGCTAAAGGTGCAAGAGGAGGGGGAAGTGGTGGTGGTGGTGGAAGGCCGGGTGGAGGTCCTAAATCTGGTGGAGGACAGAGAGGAGGAGGGCATCATCAACAGAGACGTTGATTGATTTAATTGGCTATTTTTTAAAATAAAAATTTTGGTTTTTTTATTTATTTGGATAAATTTAATTCCTATTTTGATAACAAATTATAAGCTTTTTAAGCACTTATATGTTACCTGTAATTTATTTAAAAATTGGATACAAAATTAAAAAATTTTTGATTCAGAAAGTCTATAAATTACTCAAACCTACTTATTATTTTTAGAATTATTTTTCCATTTTAGTAATTTTTAGAATTTCTTTTCACATTTTGTAATAATTTTCTTTTGTCAATTTCAAATGGAAAATTCAAATAATTCATCTTTACCCCCACCAATTCCACAAAGGCCTCTTACGACTTTTCCAAATAATCAAAATTACCTACCATTTTATAATCAAAATAATAATATTTCATATCCTTACCAAAGACAACAATATTTCCCAAATAGTTCTGGAATGTTTAATTAGTAAGTGGAAAAATTTCGAAATTGTTTAGTTGATATAGTGGAATCTTGATAAGACAGAATTGAGTCGGCTTCTTAATAGAAGAGAGGTGTTTTTCGGTGGTCAAATCTCTAAAACATCCCTTGTGCCCGAATTTGGTAGACTAATAAGTAGAATTTATCCATTCCTTTCCATGTTTTTCATTATACTGCCCTATTTGGATTTTAAGAGGATTTTTAAAAGTTATCAACAACCTCCCGATCCATATGGATTTCCAAGAATTAATAATTCACAACCAATGACTACATATGAATTTCTTCGTACTGCAGAAGGTTTGAAATAATTCAAATGAGTTTATAAAAAATTTTTTAGAATCAACAAGGGGTGCCTTTCAATCAATCGAACATGTTGCCAGTGCTTTCCTTTCTATCGCTAGTCTACTTAATTCTACATATGGAGCTGTGTTTAATTCGTTCAGGGCCATAATCTCTGTGGTTGAACAACTTAAATCGCTTAAACATTTTGTTAGTTTTTTATAAATGTTTTGTTAAAAAGGGTAGGGGATTCCAACATCATTGTATGTACTATCCTCACTCGTCCTTGCCTGCTAGTAATAACCAAAGGGCGATCGGAATTCCGATTTCAGAAAATTTGGGCTGATTTCCGAGTTCCGACTCTTGGGCCATTTCCAATTTCCGACACCTTCGTCAGTCCGATCGACCTCCGGTAATAATTTTTAACATGATTAAAGTTCCACAAACCTCATTAAATTTTATTTTCTAGCTAGTCTCTACATTCTTACTTTCTTTAATTCGTTGGATCCGTTTTCTATGGAGACGTTTATTAGCATCATTACGTGTTAGACCAAGAAATTATGCAAATTCAGCTTCCATTTGGGCAGGTATTAATGGAGAATTGGGTAAATAATTTTTAAATTTATTGAAAATTTAATATTAATATTCAGAACAAACTAAAAAATCTTCCAATTTTGGAACACTTATATTTTGGATAATTGCAATTGGCGGTCCTATTCTTGTCATAAAATATTTTCTTCAACAAATTAGAGAAAGTACTAGTGAATTAACTTCGGATTGGGCTACTGGTCAGGCAGAACATTACACGGCACAGGCAAAAATATTTTTATTTTCTAAAAACTTCATTAATTTTTAGGCTCTTTACGATTTTTCTGCTGCAAGCCAAAATGAATTATCCTTTTCAGCATTTGATACGCTTAGAATAGCACCCAAACAAAAGTATGTTTTTCTTTTCTCTTAATCAAAGCTGTCCGCGATAGAAGGTTTTTTTAAATTTTTTTAAAATTTAAAATTCTTATTTGCGGTCAGTCCTGCTTTTAATTCATAATTTATTATTTATTTTAAGGCAACCAGACATTAAAGACTGGCTATTAGCTAGGTAATATTTCTTTTTAATTTTAAAAATTAAAAAAAACATCTTTCACTCATTTTAGTAATTCTGATGGCTCAAAGATTGGATTAGTACCAATTAATTATATTCGAATTCTCGATCACAATAATACTTCAAATTAATTAAATTTTTATATTTTTCTTCAAATAAATTAAAATTAATATAATAAATAATGTGAGATCATCCCAAGCAATAAAACAATAATTTGGATTTCGAATATAAATTAAAAGAGAAAATAAAAGTAAAATTAAATTTGTTAAAATTTTTAAATTTCTTTCAGAAAATTTTTTGTTTAATAATTTTTGAAAGATTAAATTCTCTTCTTGTAATATAAAAATGAAGACAGCAAACAAACAATTTGCCTATAAAATTGAAATTAATTTTTATATCCTTTAAGTCCCAACTCTCAACTAAAACCCATTAAATTTAGAGATAGAAGAGTGTAACTTATGACGAGAGATATATTATATTAAAAGATATCTTAAATAGGCGTAATTGGACTATTTTATAAAGATTATTATTCCGTCACTGATTCTGAAAGAAAAAAATTCATTTTAACTTTCTCACCTCAAAATTTTGATCAAACATCTCTGCTCTCCATTCTCCATATTTTATAAATTTCCATATATAATCTACAACTGAAGGGATTTGAAAAAAACTAAAAAGCACTTGAAGAGTTGCAACAGAAGTGAAAATTAAATTATTAGAATAATTATTTAGTGTCTGAAAAATAATTTTAAAAATAAATTTTTTAAATTAAAATTCAAACCATTAAATTTCCAAAAGAATAAAAAGTAGAAAATATTAGTGAAGAATTATGTGAATAAAAGAAAAAAATTAGAAAAGAAGCAGAAACTAAATGTTTTGCTTTTTTAAATAAATTAAAATTTGTTTTGAAAATTTTGGTAGTAATATTTAAAATTGGTCGAAGAATGTTGACACAAATAATGTAAGAAATTGACAACAAAAATAAATTAAACAAGAGCAACAAAACCGCGGCAATTGAATCGCTAAAATGAAAAGAATTATTTAAAAATTTTTTAACTTTTTCGGCTTCCATAAATCGGAATAAATGATTCCCCCAATTTTTTGAAAATTTTAATTTGGAATTTTTTAATTTTTTTAGAGATAGAATTGGTAAATCCCTAGAAAATTCAACAGGATATCCAATTCAAAAAAAACTTCCCTTACATATTCTCCTTCAAAATTACAGCCAGCAACAAAATAACAAAACCAGCCAAATAATTTGAACATACAAAAAGACAACAAAAAGTTAAAATTAAAATAAAAGAAATTGGGAGGATATGTCGAATTCGTCGAAATCCCTTAAAGAAAAAAATTCTATAAAAAAGTATTTAAAGAAAAAACCAAACTCTAATCAAAGAAAGTTTAAAATCAAAAGAAAATGAAATTAAATATTCTTCACATTTATTTGTGTTAATTAATAAAAGTTGAAAGTTTTTGTCTTGATCGCCTTTAGAAGTGTAGATAAAAATAGATGAAGTTAAGGAAGATTTATTGTTTTGTTCAGTAATTGAGGCAATTCTTCTAATTTGGTTATTTACCAACAAAAAAGTATTCGAAGGTTTATTTACTGAAAAGAAAATATTTGAAAGTAATATTTAATTCAAGGAAAAGGGAAATGAACAGAGAAATCGAAGAAGAAAAATTTTTGATCCAAAAGTTTTAATCCGGAATTGAAAAAATAAACCTAAAAATTGAAAGAAGAAAATCGAAAATATCAACACAGCTCTGGAGATGACTTCAAAGTGATGATAGGTTTATGTATAAAGCAAGAAGGGATAAGCGAATAATTTGGGAATTAAAAATGAAAATGGTCACTTTCAAAAAAGAAATTGGATTTTCACAAACGAAAAAAGTAAAAATACTTTAGACTTTCCAAACTTTTTAAACCCCAATTTCATATTTTAATTAGTTTTTTGATAGAAAATCATTTTTAAAATCAAACCTGTTTTACATTTATTCATAACAATTTCAACATTGTAAATAAAAAAGTCAGCCTCAAAAAAAGTAAAATTTAGAGGAATTTGATAAAGTGACATTTCATCATCCATATTTTTAAAAATTTTAATTTTTGGCCAATTAAAAAGAATTTTAAATAAATTTAAATTAATTGGAATTTGTTTAACAATATTTTGATTTAAAAACTAAAAAAATAATTTAAAAAAAATTTATAATTTCTTTACCCAAAGTTTTGTTCTTACATTTATTTTTAAAAAAGCATTATTTGAACAATTTCCGATTTGCGCCAAAGAAAATAAATATTTTGTAGACAAATAACGATTATTTATTAAATTATTATATTCACAACCATTAATTGCCAAAAGAGATTGTTTTTGATTTTTTGAAAGAATAAATAAAAAATGATCATTAAATTTTCCGTTAGTATTGTACAGTCGAGTATAATCCTCCTAAATTTAGAAAATAAATTTTAATTAAACACAATTGTTTTGACAAAACATAAATTTTGAGCTAATTTTCAAAATTTGTATTAGTTTTTAGTAATTTTTTATCAATAAAAAGCCGAAATAAAAGAACATATGTGGCTTTTCCCTAATTGAATTTTTTAAATATTCTTTGATTAAGGAATTACTGATAATTTTTTCAATTAAAAAGAATAAATTTTTTCAAATTTTTATAGTTTTGTTTAAATTGGCCAAAACCAAAATTTTTACTAAACTTTGTTAAAATTCCAATTTTAGATTGAAATTAAAAGAAGGAGCTAGATAGACAGATTAATTCCAATTTGGGTTCAAAAATTTAATAAAAAACATACCTCATTAATTAGTTTAGAATCAAAATCATTTTTTGAAAAATGATAATGTTTATATAAATATTCATTAAAGTTCTCAATAAAAAGCTTAGGATTTGAAGCATAATCAAATAAAATACGTGAAGTATGTCTAAAAATAATTTTTAATTAGAGAAAATAAAAAAATAAAAACCGAACAAGTTGATTACACCACAAAATACATTTATGGTCCATATCAAGCCCTACACGATCCAAAGAATTTGTAGATGAATGTAAAGCCAAAAAAGGAGCATTTGTCCAATCTTCGTCAATAAATTCATCTTTAATACCTCCATTAATTGATATAATTTTTGGTAAATTGAGAGATTTGTTGTTATTTAATTGATGGTAAAAAGAGAAAAAACGCTTGTCAAAATAAAAAGCTGGAAAAATTAAAAAGTTAAATAGAAAAAGAATTACAAGAACTATATTTCAACATATTATACTGACACTGAAACGGTGTTTACGCCCCCTAGAATTTAACAAAAAAAAGCCATAAATAAAATTTTTCTTAAATTGCAAATAATAAAAATAAATTTACGTGGTTCAGAATACGGAACAGCAAACCCAATAATAAATGCAACCCTTTCCGCAACAAAATCTTCAAGCATCATTGCATATTGAATAACAATACCTCCCATAGAATGGCCAATAATTACAATTTTTTGGACCTTTTGAGTAATAATAGATAGGTTTACATCTCCGAATCATTTTTTTCCTGGGACTTTCATTTATTCTTGGGGCTTTTTGTCTTTAATTTTGGATTTCTAACATTGTTTGAATCTGATACTTATGACAAAAGGGACTGTGATGCCAACGGAGGTTCACAGACACGTGTGCAATAGGTCATGAACCCAAACAAACTAAAAAATCCAAAAAGACAAGGCCCAAGAAAAAATGAAAGTAATAATTACCGGCTTTTGTTTATACAAAAGATGGATTGAATTGACGGCTTTGACCAAAAAATTTGCTTGAGAAATAATACAATCAAAATTATAAGCAGTTAATTCCTAAAAATTATTTAAAATAAATTTAAAAATATTTTTAAAAAAAAGTTACACTTCATTAAAATCAACAGCAAAAACATCAAAATGAAAGTTAGACATTCTATCCTCAGTTTTGTTTTGCAAAAGTGAACCAAGTGATCGAACTTGACGGCCAGAACCAGCATTTCCGGGGACAAATAAAATAGGAAAACCGCTTAGAAAATTAGTATGTCTAGAAAAATAAGAGAAATTATTAAAATTTAAATTTAAAAGAACCTAAAATTCTCAGCATAAATCCCTTCGCCATAAAGAAATAAAGAATACCTCTCATGTTCTACATTAATTTTCTAAAAAAAATTGGTAAAATTAAAACTAAAATAATTTTAAAAATACCATGTAATGCATTCTTCGCCACATAAATGTCATATCACACAAATTAAGATCATCAGATTTGAAAAATTGAACGAGAATATACAAAAAAATTGACAGTAAAGGAATACAAAAATAACTTGATATTCTACCCATTGTTTTATTCAAAAAAATATTAAAATACAAAACATTTTCTAAAAAATTAAAGAGAAAAAGAGGGAGCCCATTCCGCTACGAACGGGCTGTCACAAAAAACAAATACCTAATTTAAATTTACGCCTCAACCAGCTTTTTTTGGCATTTTGTTTTATTTTCGTTTATCGATTTGTCCATTTCTGAGATTTTTCTTCATTCATTCACATCATTTTAATTTTTTAATGCTTATGCCAACTCCCCATTTAAAGATTCTGTATAAAGATTGTAAGAGAAAAAGAGGCGAGCTTCGACATATGTTCAAAAAAAGCAGAACCGAATTAGCAGCTGAAAGATTGACGGTTTGATTGGAAATCCTTGAACCTCCTTAATTTTTTACATACTTTTTTAAACCTTAACTTGGGTAATTAAACCTAACATTAAATACATGTTTAGACATGTATTTTTTCAAAAAGTACCTCAAACTTTCGGGAAATTAAACCTCTAAAATATTATCCTCATTAATCATTTTTTAAGAAATATCAAACCCAAACTATGCGCGCCTCAAGTACTTCAACCACAGATACTGCTTCTGAGCCTTGCTCATCTTCAAGCTTAATCGATGAAAAGAAAAATGAAAAGAAAGTTCACAGATATAGTTAATTTTTAGATTTTAAAATTTTTTTAATTTAAAATTTCTAGATGTTGAGGTCATTGCTTCTGACAATCCAAAAAATGGACTGAATTTGAATAATGGAATAAGTTAGTTTTTATTTTCAGTTCCAAATACAAATTTTTATTTAGTCAAGCATCGAGACATTGCTCATTTGGTTTGTGTTGCTGTTAATAAAGCTAATCTTGTGCCATCACCTCATAAATATGTATATGAAGGACATTCTATTTTATACTCATCAGCTGAATTGCAAATGGTTTTCCGTTAATTTTTCGCTCTTTCTAATTTATTAATTATTAAGTGTGATCCCATTTCTGTTTCTTATTCCGAAGTAAGCGAATCAATTCAAAATGCATTTGGCAAGAAGGCAAAATTCCATGTATGTTTGTGTTTCGTAAAATTTACTTTTTCTTTGCAAATTTAGGTGATTATCAAGCCGTGTCAGACAGAGGAACATATTATGAATCTAAATGACTTAAATCAGTGTGAGACAGAGGATACCCTACCTGTACAAGAAGATCGATCTTTACCTACTTTTTTCGAATTTGATATTGCTCAAAAAACCTTACAAAGGTTATAGAGAATAAAATTTATTTGAATTGTGCAATTTTCTTTGGCCTTAACTAACAATAAGTAAACTTTAAAATCGCCCCAATCAAAAATCTCCCAGTAAGTTTTAGTCGTATTATTTACTTTGGTCTAGGAATTTTTCATTGCTTTACATATCTCTACAAAATATTAACTTGCTTATCCTTTATAATTGCTGATCCTCATGGTTAATATGATGCTTTTTGGAATTATCTACGTGACACGATTCTGGTGGATTTTGATTCTGTATGCGATCTAGTTTTACGATTATAAGATAAAAGTTGACTATTTGAACTCATGTTAGTACGTTCTGGATTTTGTCGAGGCTTGTTATCTGTCATGTTAAAACAGTAAAAATCGATGAAGGAGAGATTGCTGCTGATTGGTCTGCTGCCGAATTAGAGCCCGGCGTGCACGGGATATTGCTACCGCAATCCCGCACTTATTTTGATTTGCGGGCTCTATCCCGCGGGATCCCGTCCCAAAAAATTTTTTTAGAAAAAGTCCCGCATGTGGGATCTCGTAAACACAATTTTGCCTGTAATTAAATTTAGATTTTTTTTTGAAATTTTTGCGGTAGTTGGGAATTAATTGTCTGGAAAAATAAAAAACGCCCAAACATGATCTGATTTTGTTTTTAGGTTTCATAAATACTTAAATATTTAACAATGCCATCAATTGGAACAAAACCAGCTCCACCGCCAAAGCCAGAAGCTTTGACTGTTGCAGATGATGATTGGGAAACAGACCCGAGCTTCATAGTTTTTTTAGAAATAATTATTTTTTGAATCCTCAAAATTTAGAATGATTTAAGTGAGAAGGAGAGTCGTTGGGGATCAAAAACTGTAGAAGGCTCAGGTCATCAAGATTCCATAAAGTTGGATATGTTGAGGAACGAAGTCCTTGAAAATGATGAGAAAAATAAGGTTGGTTAAATTTTGGGGTAGATAACTAACTTCATCCTTATTCAGCAAAAGAAATTGGAACTTATGCCAAAACCAAGTCAAGGTTATGGAGGAAAATTTGGCGTGGAGACTGACAGAATTGATAAGGTTAATGAATTGATTTTTTTGTTTTATAATTCTTTTTTAGTGTGCCGCCGGTTTCGATTACAAAGGAAAAGTTGAACCGCATCCATCACAGAAGGATTATTCACGTGGATTTGGAGGGACATTTGGTGTTGAAGCAGACCGAGTTGATAAATCTGCTCTTGGTTGGGATAGTCGCGAGCAGTTGCAACAACATGAAAGCCAGAAAGGTTTTTTGTTTTTTTATTATTTTTCTTTCATATTTCTTTAATTTAGACTACAAAAAGGGGTTTGGTGGACAATTTGGTGTTCAATCTGATCGAAAAGACAAGTCAGCTGCCGGTTGGGAAGATCATGAGCAATTACAGAAGCATGAAAGTCAAAAAGGTTTCTATGATAAAGATTTATTTTAGATGAGTTTTTTTTTGTTTTTAGACTACAAAAAGGGATTTGGTGGCCAATTTGGAGTTCAACAAGATCGTCAGGATAAATCTGCCTTGGGTTGGGAACATCGTGAACAAACCGCAAAACACGTGAGCCAAACAGGTGTAAAAATCGTTTATTTAAAATTTAAAATTATTTTTTCTAGATTATAAAACAGGATTTGGAGGAAAATTTGGAGTACAAACTGACAGAAAAGATGCCTCAGCTGCTGGTTGGGAAGAGCACGGCCAGTTATCTAAACATGAAAGTCAAACAGGTACATGAATATCAAATTTCCAGACAAATTTATATTTATCCTTAAAAGACTACAAAAAGGGTTTTGGTGGCCAATTTGGAGTTCAAACCGATCGAAAAGATAAATCAGCGGCTGGATGGGAAGAACATGAAAAGGTGCCTAAACATGAAAGTCAAACAGGTTGAATGTCTAAACTTGTTTGTTTTTATATATTTTTCTTTAGATTACAAGAAGGGCTTTGGAGCTATGTCTAATGATAAAATAAATACTCAAAACAATGAAACGCAACAAACAGGTTTGCACATTTTTCTCAATTTTTATTTTCTTTTTTAGTTCCACGGCTTGGCAATTTACGCTCAAAATTTGAAAATCTAGCCTTACAAAATAAAAATCAGGTTCCTTTTTGATTAATATTGTAAAAAAAATAATTATTATAGAGCGCGGATAAGGTACGCGAGGAGCGAGAAAAACGTAAGCGAGAGGATGAGGAATTGCGTAAAAAACAAGCTGAAGATGAACAAAAACGTCAAGAGAAATTGGAGAAGCAATGGGCCGACACAGAAGGAAAAGAGCAAGTAATTGAAGAATCACCTAAACAAACAGTGCAGCAACATAATAAAATGCATACTTCAATTTGTTTTTCTTTAAGATTTTTCTTTTAATTCAAAAAATTCCTGACAGGTGTTCGACTTCCTTATGGTCAAGTAGACACTACAACACCTTTAAAAGATGAGCCTACTGAACAACCACCAACTGAACAACCACTACCTGAACATCAGCCTGTTCAGGTCTATTAATTAATTTAAATAGTTTCTCTCTTTTTAAGGTTTTGCCTACTGCAATTCATGGGGCATCTGCTACAGCCCACGCATTGCTTTCTGAATCACATAAAAGAAAATCTACAAATATGGATAATGAACAAGAGAAAGAACACCAGAATGTGGTTCAAGAAAATCTGCCTAAAGTGGATACAACAGTTTGTTTTTATTTATAAAATTTTGCGATAGATTAGGGATTCTTTAACCGTTGATGGGTTCGAACTAGATTTTTACATCGTTTTAGAGTCTAATAATAAGTATTTAAATTGTTCATTATCATCTAAAAAGGGCTTGATTTAAAAATTTTAAATAAATTTTATAATTATTCTAGCCTGTTGAACATTCTCCACCTGTTAATCATCAATATGAATTGCCGCCAAATTTAGAAGAAAATGAACCAATTCAGGAAACAAATAATACACCTCAACAATATTTGGAACAAAATCCTCCAACAGATCCAACTCCAACTAGAGGATTAACTGCTAGAGCTATTTATGAATATGATAAACAAGATGATGATGAAATTGGTAATTTTTTGATTTTATAAATCTTGTGCGGAATGATAATTGTGGTTGGTGACGAGGATGAGAATCTCAGAGAATCTAAGGGATAACCAAAGGTGTGTAGAGAATCTAATTGGAACATTATCCAAATTCTATAAATTTTCAACAAAGAATAATTGTTAATTGAAACAGACCCCATTTGGAAATATTTTTGTGAAATCTACCTAAAAATCATAATTTGAGTTATTAGACTTCCCTAAAAATCTTTTGATTTATGCTTAATTCTTAATTTATTTTTTTTAGGTTTTGATATAAACGATTTAATTACGGACATTGAACAAGTAAGTATATTATTAAAATTAAAAAAATAAATTGGAAATATATTCTTTTTAAGATTGATGTTGGTTGGTGGCGAGGATGGTGTAAAGGACAGCATGGATTATTTCCAGCTAATTATGTTGAATTAGTCAATCGTTGAATTAAATTAGAAATATTGCGTTTGCTTGAAATATTGGTGCTTTTAAAATTGTTATTTTTTTATTTTTAAATGATATTTTTTAAAAATTATTTGTAAAAAAAGGGATTTTTAGGTAAATTAATTTTAAGTAGAGACCTTCATACAATGCTTTTGAGATACATATGTTTTTGAATCTTGGAAAATCTAAAAAAAACCTTGATCTCGAACAGTAAGATTTTTTGTCTTGGTCATCTCTACTTTTTAAATTCTTTTGAATTTTTAAAAAATATTTTCATTTTCTAATTGACTTCTTAAATATTTTATTACCTAAAAATTCCATTCCCTGATTATAATTTTTTTAATATTAAAATATATTTCTTAAATTAAGTACTTATTTTGCGAACTTATCCCAATATTATTTATACTTTTAATATATTTTTTAATAATCGCAAAATTATTAATTAATTTAGCAAAATATTTAATATAATGATAAATTTTAATTATTTAATTTTTTTGTTTTATCTTTATTCTGTTCAATACCAGAAAATTATTTTTTTATTTTATAATTAATTTTCAAAAAAATTTTTTTAGAAAATTTTTATTTGATGTGAGAGAATTAAAGAAATTTATTTTATTTTTTCTTCAAATAATGCTTAAACGTTCACTACAATACTTGGCTGATTTAAAAAGTATTTACAAATTGGAAAGATTAAGATTAAAAAGGAAAAGAATGGGGACTGGTTCAAATATTGTTAAATTGGATCCGGAAAGTAAAGAAAAAATATTTTTTTTAATTTAATAAAAAAATTTTCTTTAGGTAATGCGGAATGGTTTAAAGCTGTGCATGGGGCTGTTGAATGTTTAAAAAGTGGAGGTGTTATTGCTGTTCCTACAGATACTTTATATGGTCTTTGTACTTTGGCAGAAAATGCGGATAGACTTTATAAATTAAAAAGGAGACCAAAAGGAAAACCTTTGGGGATTTTTGTTAATGAAGGAGAGGATGTTTTTAAGTATATTTTTTTAAATATTTTAATTTGCATTGGTTATTGGAATTCTTTAAAGACACCGTCCAGTTTTAGTTACCTGACTAAGGAGGCAGCAATTAACTATTTTAAGAGTCTTCCCTCTACATTCATCCTTTCTCAAAATAGGGATGTCGGTAACAACAAATTTTTTGGTTATCCTAAAATCTTAAACTATTTGGTTCGGCCCATGTTCCCTTTTTTACTCATTTAAGTTCAACTTATCATTTTTCTAATTTTTAGTTATGCTGAAAGAACAGTTCCCTATGGAATTATTAAAAGTTTATTGCCCGGTCCAGTTACTTTAGTTTTCAATCGTTCCCAAAAACTTCCTTCAAATTTTAATATTGGCACTCAATCTGTTGGATTCAGAGTTCCTCAGGCTCGTTTTGTCCGTGATATTTGTCGATTTTTACCTTACCGTTTGATTGCTCAAACGAGTGCAAATGTTAGTGGAACAGATTTAAATCCAATTAAAATTGAGGTAAATATAAGGATTTACTTTTTTTAAAAATAATTTTTTAAAGGATTTTCAAGATTTATGGGACGAAATTGATATGATAATTGATGGAGGAACGATTTTAGAGAACAATATGTCTCGTTTGGGAAGTACAGTAATTGATCTCTCTTTGCCAGGGCAATTTAAAATATTGAGAGTTGGATGGTGAGTTTATTTTATTATTTAAAATCTTTTCAAGGTTTGAGTTTAATGTTCGGAAACCGGTTTAGGAGTCATTAAGAATTAATTTTTCTCGGTTATCTGATTCCGTCTTTTATAACCTTTCAGAATTGGAATTCTCGAAAGGCCAGTAGTCTTGATTTGCTAGGAATCTGGACTGTAGAACCGATCGATTTTTCAGAGCTGAGTAAGTGGGAGTCCTCATATATGAATTTTGTCTCTTCTACTTTAATTCTTCCAAAAATTAGAAACTCTTCATTTTAAGTGCTGAACAAGAAACAACAAAAATTTTACGTGAATATGGCCTGAAATCATTTGAAGAAGTTCAAAGAGAAAAAATAGAAGCTGATGCCAAAGAAGGAACGACACCTTTAATTGATTTTGAAGAGAAAGACAATGACGAAATTGAAGATTTGAGGCCAGAAAGATTAGTAGGAAACAAATAAATTTTGTTTATATGTACAGTTGGACCTTATAACAATCTCTCTTTAATTAGAGAGATTGACTAATTAAACCCAATATCATTAGAGATTGAACTCGATAATTGACCGTTATGTCGTATCGGTCTGGTCTCTATCAGATAGACCTTATTTTAAGTTAAGGTTTTTAAATTTGGTTGGTGAGGGAGAGCTAAGAGATATTCATCACAGTGGTGATGTACTCGATTTAGGATAATTTTTTCAAGGGGATCCCTTTTTAGTAAGGTCTGACTCAATATTTTTGAAATTGTTATTTCTTCGAAAATTGTATTTTAAAATTTTAGGGAATCTTTTAATTTTAATAAAATTTGAGGAAAATAAGAAAAGAGATTGTGATTGTTAGGTCGCTTAAGTTATTAATTAAGACAAATGAAAACTTTATACATAAAAAGAATGGAATAAAATGATTTAGTTTATACCTGATCAAAGATAAATTTGGGTCCGACTGGGTTTTTGTAGAATTTTAAAGTATTCAATGAGTTTCAAACCCATAATGAATTAGTTAATATCAAAATAATATTACATCGCTCGGTCATATTTATTCATAATAAAGACGAACACGAGATGTGGAAACCAAAAAGTCATCGTCAAAAAAGCTTGTTTCGATTACAATATTGCCACTAAATTAATAGCAGCTTTTTTAAATTAAATGTTTTTATTACCTTAGTAAGGAAGCAGGTAACATTTGTCCTTCGGGGGCTGCTTCTATTAATGTCTAGAAAATGTGGAAAAAGAATTTGTGTTTTGATTTTGATATTTTCTAGGTTGCTCAAGATAGGAAATTTTCAAAAATCAAAATTTTGAGTCAATGTGAACAAACCCCTACTACATAGATGTTTTCTTACAATCAACCCCCATAATGATACACACAACATTGCCCCATCTCGTTCACTTCTAATGAGTATGATACTCCAATTTATTTGTTAGTGTAACTCTCATTATATGATATATGAAATCCATTTCAACCCCAAAGAGATATAGTATTCTAGTTATTAATACCTGCCAAGTATTAGTTGATTGTGGAATAACTAATAAAAAAAATTAAATTATTTTCGTCAATAGAAATTCCCTAACCAAATCCAAAATCAAAATACCATTCTTCAATCGCTCGATTATTAAGGAATACACGTTGTTCCAATCGAAATTTTTCGATTTTTCTTTCCGACGTAAAATTAATTTCGCGGGAAACAGATTTACATTTTAAAATATTTTTAGGAATTTTGGCTAAAAATTTGTTGAATTATTTTTAATATTTGGGCAATACCTTTATGTTCGAAATTCGGATTAGCTAAATCCTCGGTGCTTTGCCATAATATTTTACCGCTCTCAGCATCTCGTAAATTCATCCAATTTCTGAGTAGGAATTATTAATACAGATATGTAAAAGTTATCTAGGAGTTAATAACTAATAACTATCTGATAAGCTTTCTAAACTGATAAACGAATTTTTGAATTCATTATAAGATAACACTTGGGGTTAAAAATTGTATTTAATGAGGGGTACCTTAAATCGAGGGTATCGATTAAGCAACTCTCCTACCCAATAACCACCAAATTGAAAAATTTTATAATGAAGAATTATCTACTAATTGCAAAAGTTTTTATCCTTAGGGTTTTTTTATTATTTTCTTCCTACAAAAATTCCCCAAATATATTTATTTATTATTTACAATTTAAATCCAATGCCTTCCTTTTCATCAAAATTATTTTTAATATTATCAGAAAAACTTTCACAACTACTTTCACTACTTCCAGCAATTGGCTGTTTTGAACGAATTTGTTGTTGCTGTTTTTTCTGTTGTGTATTACTGCTACGCTGTTTTGTTGTTTCTGTTGATTTTTGTTTTTGTTGTTCTTTATTTGTTGTTGTGGAAGTAGTTTTTGATATTTCAGCAACTTTTACTGATTTTGCAGCCATTTTTTTTAAATTTTTTAATGGCAAAATTAAAAGAAGAGAAAAACGAAATAATAAAATTTTTATTGTCTTCTCAATACTTTTTCTTCTTTTTTTTATGGTTGCTAGGCACCGAACGCCAACACGCATAGTTTTATAGTTTTCCTAATATGAACGTAAAAAAATATGTATTTTTTAAATCCTAGTATCCACGCATTAATTATCTGTGCTCTTTTAATTTTTAATGAAGGAAAAATAGAAAACTCAAATGAATAAAAATTGAAAGAAAAAATTTAAATAAAAAACTAAATTAAATAAAAGATTAATTAATGAACTAAACTAAAGGCTACCAGATCGAAGCTAAAGTAAGCAGCTGGGTTTTTTCTATTTCTCTCCTTTGCTAGTGCAAAAGGTTATTCGGCGGTTGGGAGCGAACCAGCATCTTCAGTAGACCGGACTGATGTGTTAGCCATTACACCACGCCGCCTACTGTACAGCCTTAGAAAGGTAAATGTCCAGTTGGCGGTCTACATGTCCGCAAAGAGAATCTGCTCTTTTCTTTCCTTTACTTGCATTTTTTGCGTTGGGAGAAGTGCTCCACTCATTTTTCCTTTTCTTCCATTTTTCCTTCTTAATACAGTATGTTTTCCTGTTCATACTTGAAAACTAAAAATACCTCTAATTAGAAAAAAATTTTTACAAATCATAGATTTAGATTTACAAACAGTAGATCTATGGCTTTCTAATAAGCCCAAAATAATGATCTAAAAAATTTCAAAATAATATTTAAGGAGACATAACCTGTTCTACGTTGAATTTCTTGTTTCAGGATATCGATATTGAGTAAAAACATGGGCCGAGTTTTTACATCCATCCTCCCCCTCATAGTTTTTATTAGAGCTCTAACCCGGGCCGGGACCGAGTTTTCCGGGCCCGGTATTTATTTATTTTACCGGGTATTTTGTAAAATAAATAATTTTTTTCTAATTAGGGTATTTTATTTTTCAAGTATGAACAGGAAAACATACCGTATTGAGAAGAAAAAATGGCAGAAAAGGAAAAATGAGTGGAGCACTTCTCCCAACGCAAAAAATGCAAGAAAAGGAAAGAAAAGAGCAGATTCTCTTTGCGGACATGTAGACCGCCAACTGGACATTTACCCCTTAGAAATTAAGGCTGTTCTATATGCTTTACACTAATATCTGACTTGACCATTCCCATGAGATGTCTTGCTGGAATTTTTCAAATATCAATTTTTTTGCAAAATATCAATTACAGTAATAAATCTTGATTTTTTCAAAATCTCAAAGTATAAAAATGTCATCATTGACTAAATTTATTTTTTGATTTTTCTTTCTTTTTTAAAATTTTCATTTTTTTACCTGTACTTAACCCCTTAAATTTATTTTATTAGTTTAGAATGGGGGAGGAAACACCAGTTTTTGTGCCAAGTGTTGAATTAAATTCTCTTCATAAAATGCCTAGAATTGGATTTGGAACTTGGCTTTTAAAACCAGAAAATGTTGGAAATATAATTAAAAATGCTATTAAATGTGGGTATCGACATTTTGATTGTGCTTTTGTTTATGGAAATCAGAGGGAAATTGGGAAGGCTTTAAATGAAGTTTTTCAAGAAGGAATTGTTAAGGTTATTTTATAGTAAATATTTTTCTTGTATTCGATTATATCTCCCTCATATTCTTCTTGGTTAACTTAAAATTTTTATGGGAATCTCTCTTGCACAGAATTATGGTACACAGAGATCGGCAATATCACATTTCCGGGATCCCGTAACGGGATTGAGATTGAAAAGTTCGGCGGGTGGGATTCCGCGGGATTAATTCTGAAGTCTTGCTAATCCCATTCGTCGCTATAAAACCCGGAATTTCGGGAGGGATCCCGTAAATCCCGCCCGGGATTCCTCCCGTGCCGATCTCTAGGTACAAACAATACCGTTCTTTAAAGTAAAGCCCTTTACTTATCGGCATTGATTTTCTTGACCATTATTTGCTCATATTTTAAAAAGAAAAAAAAGGAAATTGGGGAGATAATCGGATATTAGATATTTTTAAAAATAAATTTTAGAGAGAAGAATTGTTTATTACAAGCAAAGTTTGGAATACTTTTCATAGTCACAAAAGGGCTTTGAAAAATATTGACATGATTTTGAATGAATTGGGAATTGAGTAAGGAATTTATTAAAATTGTTATTGACTTTCTTTTCTAGTTATTTGGATCTTTGTTTAATTCATTGGCCAATGGGTTATAAAGAAGGAGAAGATTTATTTCCAAAAGTTGATAATAAAATTTTGTTGTCAGATGTGGATTTTATGGAAACTTGGGGGGCTTTGGAAGAAGCTGTTTTCAAAGAAAAAGTTCGGTCAATTGGATTGTCTAATTTTAATACTAAACAAATACAAAAAGTTATTAGTAATTGTAGAATACGTCCAGCTGTTTTACAGGTTTCTTTTTGGCATTTCAATAAATTGAGGTTATTTAAGCTATAAGAAGAGGCAACCCGCATTCGAGGTTTTACGCAGCTGCAATTTGAAGTTGTAGAGACAGTCCTATTACATATGTATAAGGAGCTGTAAAAAAACTTTTATTGCTCAGGAGAATTCCTCTGCTATTTTAAAATAGAAATTGGCATGGATGTGTATTTAAATCCTTAATTTTTCGGAGATCGTATTTTTTGCCGAGAATGGGGAAATATCTTTCATTTAAGGGTTTTGTCCACAAAATTATCAGAAAATTATTTTTTAATATTTAAAAAAATCTTTTTAGACAGAAATTCATGTTTATTTCCAACAAGACGAATTATTTAAATTTTGTAAAGTCAATGGAATTAATGTTATTGCCTCTTGTCCTCTTGCCTCGTCAAACGAAAATCCTTTTCGAAAGAGTGATTATCCTTCTGTTTTTAATGATCCAGTTATTAAGAAAATTGCTGATGAACTTGGACAGGTTTAATTTTTATAACTGACTTGACAGTTACTCGCCTGGGGTGTAGGCTAAATTGTATAGAGATTTTATGTATGTTTTTCTATCCAGTGGCCAAGAAAACAAAAAAAACATACTAATTTTGGGATTGTCTAATTCTGTGGGTCCCCTAGTATTTTATTCACATTTAAAACACAAAAAAAAAACATTTTTCTATTTTTCAGACAAATGCCCAAGTTGCATTACATTATTTAATTCAAAAAGGACTTTCAGTTATTCCAAAATCTTCAAATGAGGAAAGAATGAATGAAAATATAAGAATTATTAGATTTTTGTTAAATGATGAACAGATGGAAAAAATGAATAAACTTGATACTAGAAAGAGAATTATTCATTTAGAATTGAGTTGTCATTCTCCTTTATATCCTTGGAAGTGAATGAAAGAAAGAAAAAAGAATTTTATTTAATGCATCGGTTTGTGCCTTTTCCTAAAATATTCACTTAATATTTTTTCGTTAAAAAATTTTTTTAAATTAAAATTGCCCCATAGTTATTATTGTAATTTATTGTCATTACTTCGGTATATAGAATAAATATGTCTTTATTTTAGAAAAAGGAGGAAATCAAGAAGTGTTTTAATAATAAAGGGGTAACAAGTTAAGGGGTTAAGGTAATAAAAGGGGTAAATCGTTCCCAATCAAAGCTAAATTTTTTTCAATTTAAGAAATCAAAAGGTCCCGTTTTTTCTGAAACTGGAAAAATACTGATTTAATTTCGATATGTGAAATAAACCGAATCAAATTTAAAAAATGAAAAGTTTTATCAAAAATTCCTATTTATTTTACATTTAAATTTTCATTTTTAATAAATTCTTGTAAATACAAGGCAAAATCAAAAAGCTCTTTTTCATATTCTTTAGTTTCTTGATTTGCAGTAGGATTTGGAGTTTGGCAAGAAATATTATTTCTTTTTAAAAATTTTTGCAGCCAACCTTCACTCGCCTTTAAAAAATATTTTTTTTTATTTTAAAAATAAAATTTTAACCTCAAAACATTCTGGATAATTTGAAGACATTTGGCTTGCCTGCATTTTAATTATTCTTCGAGAAAGTTTTTCTCCTTTTAATTGTTTTTCTTTAATCCATTCTAATAAATTTTTTTCAAATTCTACATTGTGGATATGACGCCCAGCTCCCGTTAATCGTCGCTTTTGAATGTGTAATGGAGTCGAATTTCTAAAATTATATTTTGGCAGTGACTAATAAGTGGATGTTGTAAATAGACATTTAAAGTGTGTGTTTTGAGGGATCTTTTGGTATAGAGGTTGCAAAATTTGATGCTAAATACTTTGAACTTAAACTTTGGTTAAGGGGAGGACTTCAAGTCCGATCGTCAATTACGTCATTTCAATCTATTCTGAATTATCTAATCGACTGGAATGAAGTGTAAGTCCCCAAAACAATGAAAACATTCAAGAAAATTATTTAAAAAAACAGCAAACCTTAATTCTTTAAGTTTATCAGCTTGTTGCGTCCAATCACGTATTCGTCTTCTATCCACACTAAATTGCCTGCACGCTTCCGAAGCATTGTGATTTTTAGCGAATTCAACAACTTCTAATTTAAAGTCAACAGTATAAGATTTTTTCTTTTTGATTGAAGCAGTCTTCTCATCATTCTGTTTATCCTCAGTTTCAGCCATTATAATTCTACAAATTTACCGAAAAAAATTTTTTTTATTTTTAACAGCTGAAATAAAAGAAAAATATTTTTAAAATTGCGGGTAGATGTTAATCTTTGGCGAAATGTTTAAAAAGAATTAGAGAAACAGTGTAGAGGAAAAGAATTAAAGAAATTAAACATGCTAGATTGTTCTTTTTCTTCGTTGTTTCTCATGTTTCTTTTCATTTTTATTTCCATATGATATTTGGTTAAAGTCAGCGTCCCTCTATTTATTTATTTTTTTTATAGAATAACGTGTTTTAAACATTTTTTGATTTATAGATTACTCATTAAATCGAATTTTTTTAACTTTACTTGAAAAAATGGTTAAAAGTATGAATTGGACGTATAAAGAAGAGAATAAGTTTGAGAAGCGCCGTGCTGAGGGCGAGAAGATCAAACGTAAATATCCGGATCGGATTCCTGTTATTGTTGAGAAGGTTTGTTGTTTTTCAATATATTTTTAAATTACGTTAAATTAAGGCGCCGAAATCTCGCTTACGTGATCTGGATAAGAAAAAGTACTTGGTTCCGTCGGAGCTTACTGTTGGGCAATTCTACTTCTTAATCCATAAAAGGTATTTTCCTAGCTATTTTTCTTTTAACATTTGGTTTATTAGATGTTTTACCGTTTTTTAGACGGGGTTATCTCACTTTTTCTTCTAACCTTAACCGACTATAGATTTTAGAATTAATGTCAATTATTAATTAAGACCGGAAATTTGGCTTCTAGCCTTCTTCCCACAGTTCATTTGCTAATAGGTCACCTTCTCTTTTCTTTATATTTCCTTAGGCAAATATAAAAATTTATAGACGACTTTCTTCACATTTTTTTCTCATTGTGTCCTAGTTTCTCGACCCAAGCGTCGAAATCTTTGTCATGCAGTTATTTATAAATAAGGGAAATAAAGAAAAAATCGGTACAAGTCCAAAAGTCCAAACCAATTTTCCTTCCCTGACACGTCTATAAAATTAAATATTTTTTTCATTTTAAGGATTCATCTTCGTCCAGAAGAAACACTTTTCTTCTTTGTTAACACTCTTATACCGCAGGTTATTTTTATAGTTTAATTCTTTTAACCTTACATCAATTTTACAGACGATGACTACCATGGGACAACTGTATCAGGTTTTTTCTTATTTTTGGAGTAAATAATTTCTTGATTTCTAAAGGATCATCACGAAGAGGATCTCTTCCTCTACATAGCCTATAGCGATGAAAACGTCTATGGTGGAGAGGATGGTGGAGGAACACAAACCTGAATGGTTCATTTAAAGAATATTATGCTCGGTTTGGAGTAAAAGTAAAGAAACGATTTGTCCAAAAACAGCCTAACTCCCATTATTTTTAAAAAAATTAATTGGACTGTTTTTTATATAATTTCTTTTTGAACAGTTCATTTTTGATTAAATTCAGACGTATCCTCTCTTTTATAAATACATTTTTGGACATTTTATTATTAGTTTTTAGTTAGATACTCTTAGGTTAAACTTGAATTTAATTTACTAAAAAGGTTATTTTAGATTAGTTTTATAATAAAATGTCAACTTTTTTAAAACGATTTTCACATCAATTTATATGTAAATTAAATTAACAATACAATTGTTAATTTCTGTATTGTTGGGGTAATGCCTAGAATTATAACTGACGATTAGTCTGGCTTGTACCAATTTAAATTGGGGAGTAAGCAACCATATTTAATTGCAGACTGGGTCGGAGTTAAACTATTTTTACGAAAAAAATTCTTGGCATTGCCTTAGCATCCAAAAAACAATTAAACACAATATTTTCACGATTAAAATTTAAAGGATAAACTTTTCGAATGATTTTTTCTTTTATTTTTTTAAATCAAAAATAGAAATCGAAGATGCTCCGATTAATTATAGAAAAATGTTAAAATTTTATTTTTATGTATGTCACAATACAAGAATTACTTAAATATTCCCAGAATAATTATTTTAATTTCCCTATAACATTAAAATATTCCTTTAAGCTTTTGCCTTCCAATTTGCAATAACATCCTTCGCCGATTGACTACTCTAAATTTAAGTTTAAAATTATTTAAATAAAATTTTTGATACCTGAACTTCAGCTCTCCCATTTCGAGTAATTATATCTCCATTCGATTTAACAATAATAAGTTCTGGAACGCCGCTCACATCATACTTTTTGACCAAGACACTGAAAAATTATCAAGTTTTTTCTAAATTGGTTGGTCTTAAAATAAGATATTACTACTAAAACTTAAAAATTCTCTTAAAACTAGGGTTGGTCCCCGACCCCGACTAACCCCGACCCCGACCCCGAACCCCGACATTTTTTGACCTAAAACCCCGACCCCGACATTCCCAACCCCGAAAACCCCGACCCCCGAAAGTTCGACCCCGACGACCCCGAACCCCGAAAAATTTTTATGCCCCCGACTCAAACTGCATTAATTAACTAGAGATCGGAACGGGATCGGGACTTTGATGCTAAATATATGAAGGAAAAGGGAAAGGAATATTTATATTTTCTCCTGTTTCCTTTTGTTGGTCGATGGTTGAGTGGTTAGGTTAACTGACTTCAGCCATCTAGCTATTTTGATAGGAATGTTGTTCGAATCCAGGGATGGAAATAAGGCTGAGAAAATTTTTCTTCTCAAAAATAAATACATATTTTTAAACTATGATCTTGATTTTAAATTTGCAAATTTATTTTTTTAAATATTTTACACTTGAAACAATATTAGAAATTTTAAACTAGTCATGAATTTTCCAAAATTTTCGCCTGCGGCGCAGAAAATTGAAGAAATCTGTCTCTTGGCCTTCCAAAATTCTAAAAATTTTCGCCTGCGGCGCAGAAATTGAAGAAATCTGTCTCTTGGCCTTTCAAAATTCTAAAAATTTTTGCCTGCGGCGCCGAAAATGGAAGAAATCTGGCTCTTGACCTTCCAAAATTCTCAAAATTTTTGCCTGCGGCGCCGAAAATGGAAGAAATCTGGCTCTTGACCTTCCAAAATTCTCAAAATTTTTGCCTGCGGCGCTAGACTCAATGAAGGGATACAGAGGCTTTAGGAGAAATTGATGGATAGATGGATTTCTCCCGTTATCCTTGCAACTCCCCGATATCCCGTCAAATCCTTCTAAATCCCATTATATCCATCTTAATCCTCTGATATGCCTTCATATCCCCCCAATCCCTTTACATAAGAAGTGGAGTAAGAGTTACCTTGTGGGTTTGGGGATTTTGGGGATTATGAAGGATAACTTGGATAAAGTACTTCTTGCGCCTTCAACTAATCACGAATTAGATACAGAAAGTGAAGATATTGAAGATTAAGTTGATTTTTTAATAAAAATGTTGATTTTGTACAGTAATTTTGGATAAAAATGCTGGATTTTGTAAATTTTCACTTCAACCCCGACCCCGACCCCGAACCCCGACATTATTTTCAGCCCCGACCCCGACCCCGAACAATTTGAGCAACCCCGACCCCGACTTTGTCAACCCCGAAAACCCCGACCCCCGACTTTTCCAACCCCGAAGGCTCGGGGACCAACCCTACTTAAAACCAACCTAATATTGCTGCTGCCAAACGGAATATATAACCAATTTCCATGCGATTCATCCAAATAATTTTTAAGATCCCCTTCAGAACGATCAAAAGAAACAAAAACAATTTCAAAATTTTCACCACTAGCTTTTGCCTGATCATAAAATTCCTTAAGTACTGGAGTGAAGGCTCTACATGGAGGGCACCAATGAGCAGAAAAATAAATTGCTGTCAGTTTCCCCTAAAAAATTAATTTTTTAAAATTTTATATTTAAAAATACCTCAAGTTCTTGTCCTCCATTAATTAATTGATGCTCTTGATTTTTGCAAACACCAATATCTTTAAATAATTCAGACATTCCTTCATCCCTGCTTATTAAAAATCACTAAATTTTCTTCCCAAAATTTAAGAATAAAATAAAATTAAAAATTAACAAATTTTAAATTATTCATTGAAAGAAAATTATCTTTACTTTTTAAATATCAAATAAACAAAAATACTCTGTACACGTATTAGTACAGCCATAACAACCAAAAAACAAAAAGAAAACAAGAATTCATTAAAAATAAAAAAATTATTAAAGTGTAATAGTGAAAAATATTTTTATTTTACTCGCCAAATTACGAGAGACAAAAAACCATTTATAAAAATAATGACTTATCATTTTTCGTAATCTAAAAAATTTTATTAATGAGAAAAATAATACTACTAAATACGTTTTAACGAATAAATAAAATAAAAATTATTTTTAATTAATTAGTTACCATAGAAATTAAAAAAGTCATAAAAACATCTACAAAATTTAATTTTTTTTTAAATTTTAAGAAATCTCAAGGCGAAATTGAAGAAAGTCTTAAACGTCGCGCAGTTTGTGGAACAGTCCTTATCTCTATTTCTATTAAACAATTATTCCTCTCTTCCTTTGAAGGCAATTCTATTTGTCTTCCTAATTAAATTAAATAAATTTAAAAAAAACTAAATGGAGAGTTTACTTGGCTAAAATTATCTAATTATCCTATTTAGGCAGCCTAATACTTTTCCCTCTAAAATACTGTTCGGGTCGAAAATGTTTTAAACCGAGGAATATCTAAATTATGGAAGTATCTCTCCAAACCACTAATCAACCCCCTCCTTTTAAAAATCAAATTAAATATTTACTTGTTATAGCTGTATTTTGTCCAAGATTTGTCGAATATTGTCGAATAAATTCAAAAAGAGTTTGCCTAACTTCGTAATCGATTTTCAACAAATTAGTAAAATCCAAATTAGTTAACAATAATTGCAAATAAATTAGTCGAAAGAAAGGCTCTGGATGTGAAAATTTGAATAATTGTCTTAAAAATATATTTTTTTATTTAAAAATAAAATTAAAAGAAACCCTTTCGAGACAGGTCCTCTATTAGGTAAATGAATAACTAACAAAAAATATAATTCAGTTTCCTCTAAAAGTCTCCAACGATCATCCCAATAAAATTCTGCAGGAATATCCTTCTAAAATTGAAAAAATAATATAAATAGAGAAAATATTCATTATTTAATATATGACTTTTTTCGATAAAAGGTATAAAAGCTTAAAAAGGTCACTCGGTTTGATTAGTTAAATTACTCCCTAGTTCACCCGAAAGAGAGGGGAGAAAGGATGCATACCAATGTATCACAAGCCCAGTCTAACACAGAAATATAACAAATGTAAAGCTTCGATTTGCTACTACACAAGCAACCTGACGAAATACGCCGAGGTAATGACAAAACTGACACGATCCGTCTTTTATATAAGTAGTTTAAGAAAAAGTAAGTTTACATAAAAATTATGAGGCGCTTAAAAGTATAAGGAAAAATCGAGACTTCAGAAAATTCTCAAAATTACAGGGAGATCTAAAAGTAAATGAATGTTAAAAATAGGAGAGGTTTTCTCCTTGATAATAATTATTAATAAAAACAAACAGTTTCCAAAGCATCATAATTTGGCGAATCAGCCTCAAGTTTCATTTGATTAGCAAAATCAACTTCATTAATAAAATGTGCACGTAGAAAAGCAGAATCAGCCTCCACATTTGCTAAACACCATTTTTTCATTTCCTGAGTTTTTAAAAGAGAAGAAGCTGAAGATCTCTGTTTTGGATTAACAGTCAAAAGATGATCATTCAGAAAAAGTTTTAATTCTTCTCCTCCACTTTTAACTAAACGAGAACGTAATTGAAGCATATCAACAGTAAGCCAAATGAATGGAAGTTGTTCTTCATGCATTATTAAAGCAAAATTCTTATGTAACTTTTGGCATTGCTCATCTGGGAAGTAAGAGACCATATGCAAAATTAAAACACCTAGAGACCACATATCGGCAGAATAGCTATATTCTGCCTCTGAACGTTGATGTTCACACCATAGTTCGAGATTTAATTGCTAAAAAGAATTAAAAAATTAATTTCAAGTCTATTAAATGACAAGGGCCTTTTCACGAACTGTCCCAAAATATTCTAAAATTTATTGTCCCAATGAAATTTATTGTTCAAAAATTTTGACTCCGTGCATTTCTGACCCAAAATCATTATATCCGCTAATATATAGTGATTGAAACATCCCCCTTGTTATCAAGGGAAAGTTCTAGATGAAATAAGCAAACTTTAGTAGTTCACTGTTACAAATTAAAAAATACCTTTTCAATACACATAAATTCCTCACGTCCAACGGGCGTTTTGCATTGTCCCAATTCTCTAAGTAATTCATTGTCTTCGTCATTTACTTCTTCAAATAATGCCTTAGATTGAGAAAAATGGCCAAGTTTTACAGTAGCTCCCCGAGTCAAGAAAATATTTTCGGGTTGAACATCTCTATGAATAATTCCGATTTTTTGCAAAAAATCCAGTCCCAAACAAATTTGACGCAAAATTTTGGCAATTATTGAAATTGGAATAGGCTAGAAAATAAAAATTCAAAAATTATTTTAAAACAACCTCCGATTGTCTTAATCGTTTGTACATCAAAACAATATCTTTGAGCACATAAAGACGTGGAAGGACAATATGCAAATCACCGTCAGATATAAATGCAGAGTGTAAATGCATAATATTGGCATGTCGGCACCTTTAAAGTTAATATGTATAATTAGGATTTGAGGTGTTTCCATTACTTAACTTAATGGAAACTTAAAAGAACAGCTTAATTAATCCAATAGGAAAAAAAGGCGAAAACGAAAAGGCGAATTCTTCTCGAATTCCGACTCAAGAACAGTCCCAAAACAAAATAAACTTTTGTAAAATACCTGCTGAGAACAAACATTTCCATCATTAACCGTTGATAGAAATGAAAAAGTTTTGGCGAAACATTCTTACTAAAATTCCCAGCATGTCTTTGAATGTCTAATTGTCCTTGAGAATTTTCCAATTCATCATCTTTCAGAATGTCTTCAAATATTCGTTGTAAATAAATTGTTTTAATTACACAGGTACGAGTTTCAAATCCATCCAAACCAAATGAATAATCACTTGCTTCAGCAAAACGAATAACTCCAAAGGTCCCTCGTTGAATTGTCTCACCTTTAAAAGAAAATTTATTTAAAAAAAAGGGAGTGAAGTTTTGGATTTAAAAATAACTGATAAAGGATTTAAACATAATCTTTCCAAAGGGAAGCTTAAGGCGCCCCTCCCTACACCCCAGGAAAAAGATTAACGTTTAAAACCCACACAAAACTAACTTTTTGCATAATTAGCTGGATTTGTTGGCCATTCATCACGCACATCAACTGCACAAGTCTTAATCATTTCTTTAATAGTAATCAAATGGTCATTAGTTGAAAACATTTTTCTATCAAAAAATAATTAAAAATTAGTAAAATCTTAAAAAATAATTTTTTGAGATATTTAAATCTCTTTTTAAACAAAAATTTTTTTTCAGGATTTTTATTCTTTGGCAATGTAAAAATTGTGGAAATACAAAATAACAACCATAATAATATTATGAATATATTTATAAATACTGGAATGTAAAATATTTTGCCATTTTTTTGTAAATATTTAAAATATTTGGAACTCACACATAACAATATTAAATAATATATTACTAAATAAATAGAGTATAATAAAGAGAAAAAGGGTGTAACAAGAGGAAATTTTTTTCATAAAACAGGGATAACATAAGAAATTAAAATCATGCTTTTCTCTTTTCGAAAATTTTTTCTACATAAAAAAGAAAATCTTTCTTTTGGAAAAAAATTTTTTTCTGAGGTGACATTTCGTCCCAAAATTCTCTTGTTTCACCCTTTTATAAAATATACGGAGAGATATAGGATATATCAAGTACAATCTTTTTTTAAGAAGTTTTTTAAGAAAAATAGAGGTAATATATAATATCAGTAAAATATACCAAAATAAATCAGAAAAATAAGAGAGGAGAGTTTCTTGCCAGAAGCGAGCAATGAGAGATTTAAAAAAGTAGAAATAATTTGGCAGTTCCGGTTTGCGTTTTTTGGTATATAACATTATATTTAAATATCTTCACTTTTGCAGCGGACAGAACTTAAGAGTGTGCGCCTTTTTGCCAGTAGCAAAGCAGAGAGGGCACATCAGCTTACGCAGTTGAGGACAACTTGAAATTAGTAAAAATAGAATTTTATCCAAAATAAAAAATATATACACAACATTCCCGTCATCATCTTTGGTATAGTGTCCAACCCAAAAGCCAGGATCAGTTGCACGAGGAAATGGCAAGCCCAGAGTTTGACGAAGACGTTTGTATTGAATGTAGCAGAACCCACAAGTCTTTTCAGGCTAATTTAAAAAATAATAAAAAATTTCTAAATTCAAACCAGCTTCTTCCAAGTCCCAATTTTCATTTCCACAGTAGAATTCTCCTTTGCAATTTCAGCAGATGTGTTCACGCTACTTCCACTATATCCACTCGAAGAGCTCATACTCGATGATAATTTGCGCGGTTGATGATCGACTGGTTGATGGTCTTCGTCGAATCCCAAAGGCACCATAAGACGTGGATCTTCCGGAAGGCTGTCGTCGCTCCAAAGTTTGAGGTTGTTAAAGTTGTCTAATTGATGGCGAGAGATGTCTCCTTCCGGAACTGGCATCTATAAACGGGTGAGGGTAAATTGAGCTAAACAAAACTAAAGGATTTCGATAGTCTAAATAAGGGTATGAATTCCCGTCAAAAATCTGGATCGAAAATAAACAAAAAATCGAGCTGGACCTGTCAAAATCAACACCTTATAACGCCCTTAAACCCAAAGTAAAAACATTTGAATTACAAATTTTTCCTTACCATCCAAATTCGTAAACGAGACATTCCACCTGTAGTAGTAACCGTTGCCATCACAAGATAGGAAATCAGAAATGGTAGTATGTTTTTGAAAAATTGTCTAAAAATTAAAATTTTTTATGGCAGTGTTGTTGTGCTTTATTTTAAATTTAAAACCTCATCTCATCTAAAAAAATAAATTAAGACAAAATAACTTTTAAAATAACAACAAAATAATTTTAAAAATTTATCAAAAATGTTTACAAAATTATAAACATGAGAATCTATATAGTCTAATATTCTATTAATATAGGTAGGTATTTTATTTTCATTTTAAAACTAAATCAAAAATTGTCTTATTTGCAATGTTTCTTCAAAAGAGCTTTAGCTTCAGTAACCATACTCGGTTCTTGCTCATTCTCGTTTTGTTGGTAAGAGTCCACAGCACGTTGCAAATATTTAATTGCAGTCTCTTTGTCTTTCTTGAGCAGATAAGTTTTGCCCAAAAAGAAGAGATTGTCTAACCAGTCCGGCTGAAGAGCCAAAACAGCAAGAAAATCCTTAAAATGTAAAATATTTAATTTTAAGAAAGGGGGGGGGTTCTTTAATGGAGGTTTCATGAGGCCTCCTTATGGTTTCTTGAAGCCTTGTGATTTAGGCCTTCTTCAAGGCCTAAATCTTCTACTTTAACCTTTAAATCTTACATCTATTGCTTCCTCAAAAGTCGCCTCAGGAGGTTTTGAATAGAAGGCAGCAGCCGCTTTACGTTCAAGCCAAGTAAGACTAGCAACAGAAAAAGCAAAACGGCCACGCATATGCAAAAGCTAAAAAATAAAGCAAAAAATTATTAAAACCCCCCAAAAATCCCTAACAGTATACTCCTCCGCATTCATAGTCAAAGCCTTGTCAAGCAATTCCTTAAATAAATTCCCTTGTTCAATCTTCTCTTTTGTACCCAAAAAGTCAGTTCTCGCTCCAGTCACAGCAGCAAAACACTTAATAACCTCAAAGTCTTCATTCTTAAGTTGATATGCCTTCTCAGCATATACATAACCTTCATCTAATAATTGCTTCTTTTTTGGGTCTTTATTGTCCAATGGAAAAGAAAGAAAATAACAAGAACGAGCTGAAATTTAGGATTTTTGAAAAATTTTAGATTTAGAAATTAAACCAAAACGCCAAAGAATTTCTGGATCCGAGTGGATATTGGTGTCGTCGACCTGGAATTGAGAGTTTAATTGAGGCTGTTAAAGATTGTGTTAGGGGCAAAGGCTTGTAGCTTCTCTCCTATACTAACATAAGAGTCAGCCCAGGCGTTCATTTTCCTAGATTTCAGGCTCCAACCAAGAAATAAAAAGTCGAAAATTAGTCCTGGCTCTGGCTTTTAAAAACAAACTCTTATTAAGGAGAATATTGGGGTTCACAATGAAAACTTTACTTTAGCCAAATGCTCATAGATTTGTTGATGTTTATTTTCATCATTAAGTTGATCAATACGAGATAACTAAAATATTTTTATTTTTATAAATTTAGAAGTAAAACTTACGTCCATTTTTAGAAAGTGAACAAAATATAAAATTAAAGTCAATAAAAATATTTGGAAGGAAATTAAAATTAATTAATTAGTCTTTAAAAATTATTTAACGTTTATTTAAAAAATGCGAAAAAGAAAAAATAAACAAAAAAAATTTTTTTTAATGTAAAAAGAAAAATAAACTTAGAAAAACCGAAATAAAGAAAAAAAGAAAAATAACACAATGCCAAACTCTCGACAATAAATTAATATTTAAATAAAATTACTGTACCTCTTTATTGAAATTTTTGATTCTAACTATTTTTAAGATTAGTAGTAAATATTTGTTAATTAAATTGATTTTTGATATGAAATCTAATTTTTTAAAATTAAATCAACATTAAATTTGTGTTTTAATTTGTCAACCAAATTTTGGCAAATAAATTGAGACTAATTTTGAATCGTGATATAAACAGAACAATAAACAAAACAAAAAAAACTACTTATTTTAAGTAAAAGAAAAATATTTCTTCTTTTAAATTTATTTATTTTCACAATTACACAGCGGAACGAAAATTTAAAAAATTAAAGAAAACAAAAAAAAACTTGTTTGTATATTTATTCACAAATAAAGGTAGTAAAGTTAGTGAATTGATTAATCTATTTAAATGTTTTTGTAGGTAAAAGGCCATTTTAATTTTTATAAAAAACAAAACTTTTCTGAAAAAATTCCTTTTCATTTAATTTTTACTCCTCCATTTTTATTAGCAATTAAAGGTGAAATTGTCTCTTTGACAAAATTTGTTGTAATCTGTGCGAACCATCGAGAATGTTTAATATGTAAGTCGTGGCCCCCTCGCGCGTGAACTTCTACTCTTTAAAAATAAAATTTTTGTAAGGAAAGTGAGGTGATTAGGGCGGAAATCCAAGTGTAATTTTTAAGTGTTTCAAAATTGTGATTAAAAATTGGACCCTATCCCAAAAGAAGGGCGGAATCGTTTTTTTCATTACCTGCAAGGAAAGGAAAAATGAAAAGGAAAATGGAGACAGATGGGCACGGACAAACAAAACACGGACGGAAATGCTTTAGAAATTGATGTCCGTCCGTGTTTTGTCTATCCATCCGTCTCCATTTTTCCTTTCTTTGCAGGTAATGAAAAAAACGATTTCGCCCTCTTTTTTGGATAGGGCCAAAAGTTGTATATCCAAAAATTTGACTTTTTAACCAAAATCTTTTTAGAGGGGATTCAAAATTTTATTTATTTTGTTGCGAGAATTTTATGTAGGACTGCCATTTCAATTCTCAAAAAAAAACTTTTTTTCGAGTACCTAGCATTCTTTATTTTATTGCTCATTAATTTAGGATCCAAAACAAATCGGTCTAAAGCACCATAAATTATTAGAACAGGCATTTTAAGTGAAGACAAAACTTGATCGGAAGGAAAACGCCCACCCAAGTCTTTATAAACTCTGAAAAAAATTAATTAGAATTTAAATAAGTATTTAAACATTTTTTACATCGCAACAACATCACACAATGCTGCCCATTGTTCTCTAAGAAATTCTTCCGAATAATGTTGTAAATAACTTTCTTTTGCTGTGGGTAACCAATGTGTAGTGTTTCGCATACCTTTGTAGGAAAAAATAAATTTTTATTTTAAATAAATTTAAAAATTATATTTAACATACAGTCAGCAATACCTCACCCTTAGGGCCAAAATTTTTTTATTTTTGTAATGAGGCGTATTTTAAATATGTTGTACCTATCATTTATGCAATTCTCCCACCCAATGACCACCTAAAGTGAGATCAATCACTAGTTTTGGGGTATCTATAGGCGACTGTTGGGAAGATTATAAATATTGGGATGAGCAAAAAAATTTTTTATAATTCTTCTTATTACACAAATTATTTTTCAATTTTTTCTTTTTTTTTATCAAAATAAGGGAAACTGTGACGTTACGTCAGTTTAACGTCATCTTTCACATTATAAAATCAGCAAATGTGTATTCAAACCCTTGAAACTTAACATAACTATGTTCATATAATGTTAACTATTTAAAAAATTTAAGTTTCAAATATCCTATTTTCGAAATTATGCCCAAAAATTCTTTATTTATGTCCGTAATTTGTCTTATATGTTTTGGGTATTTGACCAAAAACTTCTGAAATAGCAAAGAGCTCTATCAACTAAAAATATTTTTTAATTTTAATTCTTTTTCACCTTTAAAAGCCATATCACCACGAAAGTCAACTTGTGTAGAAGTTGAAAGAAGAATTATATGACTAACCAAAGTTTTTCCTTGTCCCCCAACGTGTATTGCTGTTCTTCCTCCTTCACTCCATCCCAGAACAACAAAAGGAGTTAATTCTAAAGTCTTTTTTGGAAAAGGATTTTTTTGAAAATTTTTCCAAAATTTTTAAAACCTCCATTAATTTAATACAATATCCAGCATCTTTTTTGCATCGGTTAATTTCTTGCTTTCTGTCTGGTGGCCGACTTGTACCGTAGCCTGGGGGGTCGATACAAATAATTGTTACAGCCTCTGGGTCGTAAGCGGAAAGCATACTTTCTGGGTAATCTTTTTTGTAGCAACCTTTTAAAAAAAGTTTTATTATTAAAAAAGGATTATCTAGAGAGAATTTGAACGAGAATTTCGGCATCCGCATTCAGATATGCGTGAGGTAAATGCTCTTAGAACTCACTATAGGATAAACACCAATATACCTCACTTTAGGATAAATTTTTAAAATGTAGATGGCTACACTGGGAAGCTGTGATACCTTCTAATTAAGATTCCCTTCA
Source organism: Meloidogyne enterolobii (assembly GCA_963681835.1). Taxonomy (NCBI): domain Eukaryota; kingdom Metazoa; phylum Nematoda; class Chromadorea; order Rhabditida; family Meloidogynidae; genus Meloidogyne; species Meloidogyne enterolobii. Next base: position 3,450,534 of record CAVMJV010000007.1, read on the forward strand.
TTATAAGATACATACCATCTTTTTAGCTCCAACGGAGTATTTTATTCATAGGGAGGTTCGACAATATTATTTTTTTTAAATTAAAAATCAAAAACAAACCAACTCCACCACATATAAAGAGAAAATTAGTTTGTCCTTTTCCATATCTACAATAACCAATTTCTCTGTCCAAAATATTCATTTTATGTTCAGAAATTTGAAATTCACAAATTGTTTTAGTTTCTGCCTCATTTTGAATATTTTCGCCGTTCATTCTGATAAATTCTGATTTTTAATTAAATAATTTCGGTATACATATTGTAAATTATAAACAAAGGGGGAAGCGTGTAGAGATCGGACAGGATCTGGATCCAGTCTGGATTTTTCCTGGATTCAGAATCCAGAATCCTATCCAGGTCCAACCTAAATCCAGATCCAGAATTTTTGAAAATACGGATCTCTAAAAGCGTGTAGGGGATCAAAATTCCATAGGTTACAGGATTTTCTAACGACGATACTTGGATAACACATTTTAACTGACTTTTTACTTTAACTAAAAAATTATTTCCAGCTTTATATGGTTAGAAAAATATAAAATTATTAGCAGACTGATGATATATTTTAAACAATTTTTGTGGAAAGCGCAGACTTTTTTCGCCGATTTTACACACAATAAAAGTATTTTTGAAAAAGCTTTTGCACGCCACCCAATTTGGAGAAAAATAATTTATTTAACGATCCACTTATTTATCCGAATAAATTGTTGTATTCATTGATCATATAAATTAATTTTTCTTTTACTTTTATTAGAAAGATGGAAAGTGAAAGTATAAAACTCAATCAATCAATTTCTTCAAAAAAAGTATTTGCGTGGACCTTTCCTAAAAAATTAATAAAAACATCTACTAAATAATTAACAGAATAATATTTAATTAATTAATTAAAGTAATAATTAATAATGCTCAAGCTTTCCAGGCCATGAAAAGTGGAAGCTTATTCTTTAAAGATTTGAGCTTCAATTATTTACATAAATTGAGTTAAAATAGTCGGACCTCATCAAACCTCCCGATTAGGGTTGCTAGCTCGACCGAACCGAAACTCGAAGAATCGAGCCAGCCGAGGCTTTTCAGCTCGAAGATGAACCGAATAAAAAAAATCAGGCTCGAAAAAAATGCACCGAACGCCGGCTCGAATCGAAAACGCAACCCTACTCCTGATAGTGAGATTGGAAAGTAATAATAAAGAGATGTTTTTAGAATTTTAAGATTTTTTAAACTTTTTACTTATAATTTCATAAAACCTGTAATATACCTATTTTTAATTTTAAAAATATTTTTCAAAAATCAAAAATTGACAGCATTTTCAAAAATAATTTAAAAATAAATACTTATTCTCATCTCAATCAACTACTCATTTCCCTCTCCTTCTCCTTCATTTTCTCCATTAATTTCCAAATTTTTCTTTTTCTTCTCCAAATATTTAATTTTCAATTCATCATTTTGACTATTTATTTGTTTTTTAATTTTTTTAATAATTTTTTCTGGTTCTTTAATTTCTTCCCTTCTTGGCGGCCAAACACAAAATTGTGAATTGCAATGACAAAAAAATTTTGGATTTTGTAACAATTTTCTATATATCCAATAATCACCATAATAAAAACAAAGTTCTGGAAAAATAAAAAGATTTTTATAAAAAATTTGAGGATATAAAATAAGAACGGAATTTATACCAAAGATTACTCTAATTTCAGTGTTTAGATGGAAAAAACAAAATTTTAAAACGTCGAGAAGAAAATGCTTCCCACAGCTGCAGATTTAAAAAACTGCAAATTGTGGGAAATGTTATTTAGTTTTTTGTGTTTTAAGGTTTTTTCTGAAATTTCCCATTGGTTCGTAAAAAGTAGAGTCTGTAAAGGGACGGTCCACAAGTGTCCTGTTACCATGAACTCATCGCGGGATAGAATCAAGTCTCGAAATTATTATCCCCACTAGATTTAAAACCGACAGGAAAAGCAAAAGACTGATTAAAGGTAATAAATAAAACATTCAAAGAAAAATTAAATTAATTTCCTACCATCCCCAACATCAATTTCATTAATAGCAACAAAAGCAATAAACGGCCTTTCAGGAGTTATCCATTTACGATAAACAGTTATTGGCATTAAATTAGGACAACAACTAAATTTAAAAATTTATTTTAAATTTATTTAAAAGAAAACTTACGAACTATTAAAAAATCTCGATTCATTTGCAAATTTATCCATTTTAATTGTAAAAGAAAATTGGCGCTAGAGAAGAAAATTTCTTAAAAATTACAAAAAAATTTCCTTACAGTTTCGTCTTTGAATGTAAAACTAAAATTTTCTGATATTTTATTGTTATTTGAAGACAAAACTTCTCCAGCCATATAACAAATAAAACTTCCTTTTTTAATTTGTTTCAAAGTTTTGCAAGAATAACCGGCACAAGATTTTCGAAAAATTTCCAATTTAAATTTTTGTTGATTTCCTCCCAAATTATTTTTACATTTCCCAGCACACCCACATTCATCAGAACATTCATAAAGAGAGAAATTGAAAGGATTCCCAGATAATTTTTCAACATTTTCGACACGTCCAGACTAAAAAAGAAAATAAAAAAAGTAAAAAAAATTTATTTAAACAAACTTTGCTTAATTTAATTGAACTCATATTTATACATAAACAACCATTGGCAGCAGAACATTGATCCAAACATTGACAGAATTGCTGAAAAATATTTGGGAAAATGAGTTTAAAAAATCAAATTTAAAGTTTAGGCCTAGATGAAGGCCCTTACACTTAGCCAGAGGGGGGGGGTGGGGAAAAGGAAAAAATTTAGGGAGGAGATTGGGCAAAAAAGTTAATTTTTTGGCCTTCGGCCTTCAATTGAAATTGAAAAAAATTTTCGACTGCGGCGCAAACGGGCCTGCCTAGATTTTCTAAAAATTTTGATTTTTACTAGGTCGGTTCATAAAAAAGTTCGTTTTTTTCAAGAATAAATTCTCCAAGAAAAATCGATAAATCTCAAGCAAACTCAAACAGATAAAAAATCTAACTGTACTAAATAATTGTCCCGAGTCTTAACAACATTCCTAAACCAGAAAAAAGTTTGTGGATACCTCTTTTTATAAAAATCTGACCACATTTCTGAAGCACTGTCTTCCCCACCAAAGTCTCGACCTTGGCGTCTTCAGTCAAGTGCCAGTCCCGTAAAAATTTTTTTAAAGAAGTGAAATGATGTTAATCTGATAGAGCAGACTCAGGGCTACAAGGGGGGTGGGGTAACACTTTCCAACAAAGTTTATTTGGGTTATGGCAGGTCGTCAAATATGAGCGGTGCAAAGGAGCGTTATTTTAATGGAAAACCAGAGGTCTAGTAATCAGTCCCTAGCGACGCTGAAGGTAACAAACGAAATCTCCCTGGGTGGGCTAGTTAATATGCATGTTAGAGTTTGTAATGGTACCAAGTTAAAGTAGCTCCGACATCAACGGACCGAGCACCGTCCAAAAGAACACACAACATACGTTTTTTGGGTAGTTGGTTGGGCGGGGGACCAAAAGAGGGTCTTAATATTTTTTCCTCCAAATAATTTTTTGTACATTATTATCGTAATTGGCATATGTTTAAACTTAGGTAACAATTCGGTTCCATGAATAACCCTTTCGATAGTTATCCAGGCTTGGAAGGCTAAAAAAAAGTCCCTGTTGTTTTTGTCTCCCAGTCGGTTGGTGCATTACTCTTTTTGTCCTCCTCGGCGCAAGATCCGTTTTTTCGAACAATTGCCATATTGTACTTATAGAGCAATGTCCCCTCTACAATTCTAATAAAAAATATCTGGATATCGTTCTAACCGGCGAGCAAGGACGCATTTGTTTACAGTCGGTCATCTTCACGACCATGTTTGTGTTTGGTCCTATTGTTCCCAGATCGAATTTTTTTGAAAAATTTTTGAGCTACACTAGGTTAGACAAGATCCCTGCCTATCATTTCATTGATTTTTCTTGCTGCCAATATTGCATTATTACTTAGTTTTAATGGGATGTGTAACTGCCCCTAAATATCCCCCTTACCCACGCTCACTTCTGAAGGCATAAAAATTTTTTTATCTTTGATATTTTTAAAATTTTGGTATCATTATAAAGCTAAGACTCTGGGCTACAAAATAAGATAAAAATAAAATCGGATAAAAGTAGTTATCCCCCAAAAAACTTGCGATAACAAAAAACGAACTTTTTTATGAACCGACCTAGTAAATGTTAGAAGGTATTTTCGAATTTTAAATAAAAAAAATTAAAGTCTAAAATAACAAACTCTCAATGGAAGCTCATTTTGCAAAACATCAGAAAATACAGGTTCTGAACGATAATCAAACGATGGAAATATTGGCGGTTTATCAATTGAATTAATTACTTTAATTGGATATTTTGCTTTGCCCTTTGAAATATCGCTAAAAATTGAAAAAATAAAAATTTTTAGATTAAAAATAAACTTTGAAACAACAACAGCTGGTCCTTCAAATAAACTCATTAGTCGTTAAATAAAAAGAAGATTCGAATAAATAAGCCGAAGGGAATAAGCTCTGAAATTAAACATTAACAAAAGAAAATCTTGAAAAATCCTTAAAAATTTCCCATCTCTAACTTCCTCTCGTCTCTTTCTTTTTCATTCTCTCATACTTCATAGACACAATGCCAAGAAAAATAAAATTAGTGGAAAATTGGAATTACGAAAATATAGCTTATTTTCGCCAACTATTTTCGATTTGATCAAATCATCCTACAAAAATATGATCTGATCTTACCCAAATTCATTTTACCTAAATTTAGTCAATTTATTTAAATACTATTACCACACACATTTATCTACACAATTTTTAATAACTTCCTAAACAAAACAGCAACAAACAAAAAATTACATATTATTAATTTATACATTATATTTATATATCGAAAACATCTTTATCTCCACATTAGCTTATTAATCTTCTCTTTTGGAAAAAACATGCCCAATCGTCTCATTTGGGTTCAACGTTTTGATTCCTTGATCCTTGATTTTTTTCTAGAAATAGAAGCAAATTATTTTAAATAAATCAAAAACTTCTTACCGCCTTTTCGTCGAGCGCAAACTTTCTAGGCTTTGGTGCTTCATTACTTGGATGCTTAAAAAATATTTTTATATAAAGTTTTCCGAATATTCGTTATAACATACCACATCGTCGATAGAATTAATCGCTGTTTCGGTCTCAGCTTTTTTAGGAGAGGCCCCCAACTTATCAGAAGATTTCTCCGGAACAGCTGCTGCTTGTGTTTGCTTTTGTTTTTTCATAGGAGACGATTTTGCCTTCGGCGACTGCTGCTGATTGTTCTTCAATTGACGGTCCGTTAAAGTTTTCGGTCCTGCCTAAAAAATGTCGGCGATATTTTAATTTAAATCAAACTTTGTTGAGAAACTCACTTTTTTAATCTTCCTTTTGCTCTTGCCACATACAATCAGAAGTGCAGAAATGAACAGAACCGACTCAGTCAAGATGATTAAACATGAAGCAAAGCAGTAATACATGGAGAATAATGCCTGTTTTGCTTTTGAAGAAAGGCGAAAATAATAGTAAGCTGTTGAGGTGATCTCTTGAAGAATTGGTATGGACATTTCGACGCTTTTAGATGTTTAAATAGTCAATGATTTTTGTTAAAAAGATGGGAAGTTCTTCATATAAAAGCTTGTTAAAGCTATCATCTTCACGTCCAACTCACAAACCACTTGTTCCTCTCTCCGTTACTCGTTGCCACACTCGCCATCGCTGGTGCCATTCAAATGCGGCGTGCTAGTACTTCAAGGACTCCTTCAAGGTCATCGTCAAATTCATCCAACAACTCTAATACAAGGCCACAGACGTCCAGGCCAACAGTGCTAGTGTCAATTCCACTTGAAGAGAATGAACTACTTGGAGTTAAGCTTAATAAATCGTGAGTTTAGCTATTTACTTTTTTGCGTAATCTGTTAATTACATACCATCATTTTTTAGTTTGATTGTAACAAGCGTCCAACGAAGGTCTCCAGCACACGGTCATTTGCATGTCGGCGACAAAGTATTAACGGTCAATGATCGTAAGATTAGAGACGTGGATGCATTCTTCAGGATTCTGCGCATAACCTTTCCTGTCGCGAATATTTTGGTTCGGAGGCTGGGTACCAGTAGCCGTGTTATCAACACAGAAAGATCGCCGGAAAGAACAGCAACATCTATTGTACGTGACGAACCTCAACAACAACAACAACGATTACCCCAAGCACAGCTGGCTGATGATTTGCCACAGGAAATACGGACGGCAATAGAAAAACGTAGAGGATATAGATATTCGGTAACAAGAAAAGTAGATGAAGGATGAAAAAATTTTTCTTATTTTTCAGTTAGTATCAATTGATCGAGTTCGCGGCACCTCCCTTGGCCTTTCCATCAAAACGAGAGATAATCGCGTTCTTGTTACCAACGTGGGGCCAGAATCCCTGTGCTCACCACATCTAAGGCAGTATGATCACATTGTCTACGTGGACAGTGTGCGAGTGACTCAAGCGGAGGTGGCAAAGCATTTGATGGTCAGATCTCTTAGTGAGGTAGAAATTTTTTTAAAATATTTTAAAGAATTTTTAATATTTTTTTCAAAGAATGATTATGTGGAACTGGTAATTGGGCGCCCAATAATGAGAGAAACAATTTCCCTGGCGAGAACTGCGTTAGCGCGGGAGGATGTACACGATCCGCCATCTCATCGTCTAGGCCTTGATGTCCAGCAAATAATGCGACAACAGGTGTGTTTCTGCGTGAAATAATCACAAAATATTTTTTTTCCCACAGATTGTAAATATGGCTGCCTATGCACAACTTGAACCAGTTGGAATTCTCAATGAATCGGGTGAACCTCCGCCAAGAAGCAGACGTGTAACCTTCTCCGGTAATAATGTAATTGTGCCAATCCGAAGCGACTATGTTGGGCGACAACTGAGAAATGTTACGGATAATGTCATAAATTCACCAGTTAGGCAGTCGAGGCGGCGATAGTAGAACACTGATTTATATAATTAATTAATCGTTTTCTCTCCATTTTTGCTATCTGTATATTCCTATATTTGTTTGGTTTTTATATTTGTTCATGTAGAATAAATTCATTATGTAAAAAGTTTTTGGAAAATTCAATTGTTAAACTTAAGTGACTAATTGGTTGTCGCACTAGGGCGTCGGTTCTATTTACTTCTTAGTTTTGGTTCCGGATATCCTTAATTTTCGCTTCGGACATCGGTTTGGGTTTGTTCGATTCTTTAGAAAACGGCGGAGGATTTTTGGGCTCTTGTCCTTCTGAAATCCCAAAAATTGTTGCCCTCAGCGGTCAAAATAGAAAATCTAGATGAAAATTCGAAAAGCTGCCCTTCCACAATAATTTTCGGCTTGCACCCGGGTATCAAGATTTTTCATGACCTACACCACTAGAACACACTCGACTTGCACCTAACAAAAGATTTAGAAAATCATTTTTAAATAAAAAAATAAAAATTTATCAAGAATAGGACTCAATATAAATATAAAATACATCGTCTTTAAATATTTTCTGTCTAAAAATTTTCTAAAAACCCGTGCACATCTCGTTTTCTTATTAAATTTTATACAGTGAATATTTTATCTCGCCATAAGAATGATTAAATTTTTTTAAACTTTTTGTTTCATCATATAGACAAATTCTGAAATATGTAAATTAAAAATTTGTATATTCCTCTAAATTCCTGCTTATACATACTAAGCGAGGGCTCCTTTCTCTGGCTTCAAAACAATCTACAGTTAAGCCTTTTTAATTACTCTAATGTGGGACCGAATAGAACTGATATAGAAAGTGATCGAGGGGAGTTAGGCTGAAGTAAAGTGCCATGTAAAGAGGCGCCTATTAGAGAGATTCCAGTGTTATGTGTCCAATTCGCAATGAACCTACTTTAGGTCAAATAAACTAAAAAAAGAAGGGAGCCTTCTTTTCAAATAGAATTTCAAATCAAACCATTAAAGTTAACTTTTCCATCTCCATCCAAATCAGCTTCTCTAATCATTTCTTTAACTTCAAAATCTGTAAGGTCTTCTCCTAAATTTTGCATAACAAAACGCAATTCAAAATGTGAAATAAATCCATCATTGTCTTTATCGAAGACCTTTAATTTTTGTGTAATTTAGAAATTTTATTTTACAAATATTAGATCCCCAATACGAGATTTTGTTGATTACATGAAAGGGGGGGGGGGAAGTATGCCCAACTAACATCCACTCTAGTGTTGCGCCGGAAGTTTCCGGATTTTTTGGTTCCGGTTCTGGTCAAAATTTCAGTTCCGGTTCAGGAACATTACTCCACCCCCCTTCGTCCTTTAAGATAACCCCCATTCTAAGGTTTAATTTTCTAATTCAAAAGTGAGTAGCTCTATTAAGGTTCAATTATATTTATAAAATTTACTTGAAAAGCTTCTCTCAATTCTTTTTCACTTTCAGATTCTTTTACTTTTCTACTCATCATTTTAACAAATTCGTTTAATTCAATACTTCCATTACCTAAATTAATTAAATTAAAAGCCAGTTGTTTAAAGAAAATTTTTCTTCCATTTTTTTCCTCCAAAAATAAAATTTTTATATAAAATATATTTATTGCCTATATTTTAATTTTGTTTTTAAAATATTTTTTCTTGATTAAAAGAAGGAACTTTTCTTAAAAAAAGGAACATTTGTTTTGGCAAAAACAATAAGGAGGAATGAATAACAATTGGTTTTTAAAACCCTCTATTTAATTAACAGAAAATTCCCTCTCTATAATATGTAAATATCCTTTAAATTTAAGAAATTCTGTCTCAATTCTGGATTATATTTTTACAGCAAAAGTATTAGCCTCTTGGGACCGAAGTTAGCATGCATATAAACGGCATCTCTCGTAGTTTTTCTACAAGAAATTAAGATAGGACTTGGGATTCGAATGATTAGAGATTATTGAAAGAAATCTCGTCTTAATTTTCGACCTCTAATAACTAACAAATCTCCCCCCCCTTTATTTAAATTAATCACCGTCTTCATCAATTTCCCTAACCATTTCTTGCAATTCTTGATCTGTTGGGGAATGTCCAAGCGATTTCATAACAATTCCCAATTCTGCCGCTGTTACCCTTCCATCCCCGTCTTTGTCAAATAATTCAAAAGCTTCTTTAAATTCTGCTACCTTTTGAATAATAATTTAAAAATAATTAACTTTCCCAAACTTGATCTTCAGTAAGTCCTTCAATTTGGGGTAATTCACTTCTAATATTATTGCTATTTTGTTGTTGATTTATATTTTCATCATTTACAATATTTCTGACAATTTGTGTTTCTCCCATTTTTTATTTAGAGAAAAATAATTTTTTAAATTGTTTTTTTAATATCTACATAAAGTTAAAATTTTATTAACAATTAAAAGGGAAGGGAATTTTAGTTTAAAATATATTTTGAATTTTCTTCTAAAAAGTAAAATTTATACCTAATAATTTCATTAATTATAGTAAAAAGATAAAATTAGAAAAAAAAGTGGAAGAAAGAAAAGGTTTATACCGGATAGGACTTCAGGTCCCTATTTTATAATTATAACCCTCCCAATCCTAATCTATTTAATGCCCAACTTAGGTTATACCGTAAAGCTTCTAATAGAAGCACACCTCCCAATATAATCACACCCTACAAAAGAATCGAAAAATAGAAGCAATGTGCTTCTATTAGAAGTTTTACGGTAATTTATATCCTTCCCTCTAATTACTTTAAAAATAGGGCTAGTGAAGGTAGAACAGATATTTGGATTGTTTTGCCATTGTCTAGGACTTGGTCCTATTCTAAAAAAATATTTTCTATAAGGAATTGAAAAAAGAATTATTTAAAGAAAGAAAACAAAAAAGTCTTGCAATAAAATCAAGAGCAAAATCGTTGTCAATCAATCATAAAATTAAAAAAAAATAAATTTTAATGTTCTCCCCCCTTTTTCCTTCCGTTTTTTTAAATTTTCTCCCCCAAAATTGGGCAAAAATTATTTTTATCTTTTTTTTTTCTTCTTTCTATTTACTTTTTCCACCCCCACAATTTTATTAATACACCTGTCTTTCTACATGAAGGTAGGAAAAGGAGTTGGGGAAGGGGAATAGGAGTTGAGGAGTAAGGTTGGCGGATAGTTGGAAATCTTCGGATATCCGGATCCGGAACCGATATCCGAACCGAAATTTTCGGATATCCGGATCCGGAACCGATATCCGAACCGAAATTTTCGGATATCCGGATCCGGAACCGAAATTTGTATTTTAAAAATTTTCGCCTGCGGCGCTGAAAAGTTGAGTCTTATGGAAAATATAAAGGGATTAGAGCAATTATGATTGGATTTGGGGATTAACAGTGTTATCGAGATAATTTATGCTTAACAGAGTTATCTATTTAGGTGTAATCAATGTGTGGAAAATTTTGTAGTTTATCTGATGATTTGTGAGAATTTAGTGGATTTGGGGGAAGTAGTAGATACATAGGCTATTTCCATATTTTTGAATTTGGTAAATTGATATCTGGGATCGTGGGATTAAGAGAATACTGAGAGATTTAGAGGTAAATCCTCCGTTATCATACAAACCCCTTTTCTTCCCTTTTAAGCGCCGCAGGCGAAAATTTTAAAACTTGGAGGTCCTTAAGTCAGATTTCTTCCACTGACAGCGCCGCAGGCAAAAATTTTGGTAATTTTGGAAGGCCGTAGGCCAAAAAAATTCACTTTTTAGCGCCGAAGGTGAAAATTTTTTGTAATTTTGGGAGCAAATGAAGCAAAATTTCTTCCATTTTCAGCGCCGCAGGCGAAAATTTTGGGAATTTTGGAAGATTAGACTTCCAGATGTTCCTTTTCCAGCGCCGCAGGCGAAAATTTTGTGAATTTTGGAAGCCTGGGCTACCATATTTGTTCATTTTCAGCGCCGCAGGCGAAAATTTTGAGAAATTTGGAAGGCCATTGGGCAAGATTTCTTCCTTTTTCCGTAATTCTAGGATCCGAACCGAAATTTTCGGATATCCGGATCCGGATCCGATATCCGATCCGAAAATTTCGGATATCCGGCCTTTTTTCGGATCCGGATATCCGGATCCGCCAACCTTATTGAGGAGGAGGGGGGGGGGAGGTGTGTGAATAAAATATTGAAAATCGGAAGACTAGAAATTTGTAAAATAAACGCGACAGATTACCTATGTTATTATGATTTTTTGTATAAACGAGGTACCAAAAATTACATATAAGATAACCATACCCATAAATTAATAGCTCCGGATGCCCGGAAATTTTCAGTTCATATATCAAATCGGTTTCGGACATTCGTCAACCCCACTCACAGTTACGGGCACAAATTTAATTTTAAAAATTAGATAAAAAAGAATTAATTTTACTAAAAAAATGAAAATAAAACTTTGAATATTTATTTCTCAATATTTTCATTGTTTTTGTTTATTTTGCCTTTAGAGGGGAAATTATTTAAAAACCCCCTACTAGTCATTATTTTTATTTTGTTTTTCAAAAAATGTTGCGCATTCCTTTCCTGTTTTTTAATATACTCTCCCACACTTCTCATAATTAAAATAAAAAAATTATTTCTCGAATTTCATTATTTCACACAGGACTTATATTTTAAAAATAAATAAGACCCAAAAGATCATCACTCAATTTAAATTAAATAAGGTGGTGATCTTTCGGAAGAATATTTATTGGGTTTGTTTGTGTACTAATTTATAGGAAATGAAATAAAAAAATTGTTTATACAAAAAATTATATTTTTTTGATATTAAATGATAAGAATAGCATATGATAAAAATAATTTTATGAACAAAAAAATTTAATATTGGTTTTGCTAGACTTTTTCGAGTAAATATTATCAAAATTATTTTTTAATTTTACGATTATTTTCTATGGAAAGTCAACTTTTATTTGTACTTATAATTAAATTCGCTTTATAAAAATTTTTTTAATAAAGTAACATCATGGCTTCGATATTAAGCAATTGAAAAATTTAAATTAAAATTGGAAACATAATCTGCAGTCTACAAAATTGGGGGCAGCCCTGTATAATATCCTTAAGGATGATTCACCTAGCAGATAAAAGAGAAAGCACTAGTCGATGCCCCGGTAGCTCAGTGGTAGAGCTCCTGTATGTGGTGAGCGAAAGCGCCTAGCAATAACTACGAGGAGGTCGCAGGTAAAATCCTGCCCGTTGGCTAAACTCTTTCTACTCTAATGGTTAATTGAAAACACTTGAAAAAACATGTTAAAAGAAATAATAAATCCAAAGTTACGATCTAGAAGGATAAAAAATATTTTTAAGGGGAAAAGTTAAAATTTTATCTGAAAATAAAATAAAAATTGAGCAAAAAACCCTCCCAAATATTATTTTGCTCAGATAAAAAATAAAAAAAATATAAATTTATTTATTAGTCATGAAAAATATAAAATGAATGAAACCGATAAAAATAATATTATATTTGTAATAAAATTGAAGAGGAGAGAAAGATAGAAAGTGTAAAACCCCTCAACACGTGCTTTTTGGTACTTCCCCTTTGAAAATTTATTTTTTTATCAAAAGTAAAAACCAATTGCCAAATGATCAATTGCTGGAATTAAATATAAAAAAATTAGTTTTTAGTTGTAAAAAGAAAACGGAAATAAAAGAAAACTTTTTATTTTTAAAGTAAAAAATAATAAATCTTGAGAGAAGGTTAAATAAATACACCTTTAAACATCTTAAAAGTTGTTAATTAAATATTTTATATTTTTTAAATTTTTTTTTTAATTTTGGAAATAACTTTAGATATATGTATTTTATGTTAAATTATTTTTATTTTAATTAAATAATTAGGAACAAAATTAGAATTTGTATGATATAAAAAGGAATAAACCATCGACAAATTTTTATGATATGAATAAAAAAATGTTGCACTAATTTCTCTGAATATATACATATTATAAGGAGATTAATAGAAATTATGAAAAATTTTTAACGCCGAAACTTGACATCCCAAAACCAGCAGAAAATTGAGGTTGATTCGGCTTTGTTGGTCATATGTATATTAGAAGAAAAATGTGACAAAAATATCTAAGAATCAACAAAAATCACCACGTCTATCCCTATCCTGTCTTAACAAAGTTTTAAAAAGAAATAAAAAATTTATGGAAGTCAAGAATTTAGAATTTAATTCATTAAAAACGACTTTTGAGTTGTAATGCTATTTTTTAAATTATTTTTAGTTTGAAAATAAAACTTAAAAAAATATTTCAAAACAAAACTCGTGATAAAGTATAAAATAAAATTTTATTTTAATTTTTATATTGTGGAGGTCAAACAAACAAAAATCCGCGTGTTAAAAATAAAGAATGAAACAGAGCGGAAATATTTTGCAAAAAAAGAAGAAAAAAATTTTTATTTAAAAAAAAGAATTTTGTAAAAAATTAAATTTTTTAAAATAAAATCTTTTGTTCTAAGCAATCAGACTATCTCAGCCTTAAGAAGATGGCATAACCCTACATATCTATTGTAAGGATGATTCACCTAGAGCATTTAAACACTTAGACGGGGGTTACACGATCTAAAAGGATAAAAGAGAAGGCATTAGTCGTCGTCCCGGTAGCTAAGTTTAGAGCACCTGCATTATTGTGAACGAGCACATTCCTTCCTTTAAAAATGATTTTAAAATACACATAAAAACTGTTCAAAAGTTTAGGAAAAACAAAAAATATTTTTTTCTTTTTTTTAAATTTAAAACACGCAAGGGAATTAACTGACAGACTTTAAAAAAAAAAGTAAAAATATAGTGATGGCACAAACGCCAAAATTTAAAGAAAATACAAAAAATGATTGATGGGTGGTATTAGGGAAAGAAATAATATAGGAGGGGGGATTTGTTTTGAAAAATTTAAATAATTATTTTTAAAATAAAAATAGGTATTCTTTTACTTTTCTCGATTTCCTTTTACTTATTTTATATTTTTTTGAATCCTTATTCGTTTAAAAGGGGATACTCCCATTATTTTGAATTAAATATTGAGTAAAGCAGCTGGGCTATAGCTATTTCTCTCCTTCAGCTAATGCAAAAGGTTCGGCGGATGGGAGCGAACAAGCATCTTCAGTAGACCGGCCTGATCACCACGTCGCATATTGAACAGCCTTAGGAATTAAATATAGTGTAGTACACATTCCAACCTTGTTGGATCCCAAATTCCCGAAAATCGGGAATTTAATTTTGATGTCGGCATTCTTGTCATTTTATTAGTTCAATTTTTCTTGTTTTTCATTAAAGAATTAAATAAATTTATTTTTGAATACACATATCTATAGTCAATTTAACTAACCAATTTTTCTTGTCAAAAACTCGTTCAAATAATCAATGTTTGTTTCCCTCATTTCCACAAAATTTTTTTTCTTTTTAATTTTTCCACTCAAGATGTGTAAATAAACAATGAGATAGAACAAATAAATTAGTGCCAAAAAGAAGAAAATGAAGCGAAAGAAAGTCGATCCTTTTGATTTTTAAAGATAAGAGGAAGAAACTTTCTTTTATTCCGCGCAAGTTTATTTTTACTTTAAAACAAGTTTATATTTTTCAGAATTTATATATTTTTGAGTACTTTTAACATATAATAATTCTAATTATTATTTAATTTTTTGGAAATTATTTCTTCTTAAATTAATTTTGTGGATATTAAAATGGTTATTTATTTATTATTTATATACCGGATTTATTCTGATAGAAACACATCTCTATTTGAATCACAGTCTCTAATATATATAAGCACGAAATTCGAGGGGCTGAAAAATAGAACCATAGTGGTTCTATTAGAATAAATCCGGTAACTTGTTTAAGAAAGGATGAATTTGTTGGGTTTAAAAAGTTAAAATATTTAAAAACCTCTACTTATTTTTTATTGCCTTTTATTTAAAAATAGTAAAAATTGTCATTAAATATCCCACCTTTTTCCATTTAATTATAACCGGAGGGTATTTTCAATTTAAAACTTCTGTATCTATAACGGAGTTTATTTAAACACAAAACTATTAGAAAAATAAATTAAAATCTTATAAATCTTAAATTAAGAGCGATGATCGTGTTAATGAAGCTTTGGAACAATTAACCTCTGACCAAATTGAACGTAATAAAAATTAATTTTATTTTTTTAAATTTTAATAAAAAATTTTCTTTCAGAATTTCGAAAATATTTTAATATGTTTGATAAAGTAATTAATTATTTTTTAAAGAAAAGGAGAAATAATTAATTTTAAGGAAGGTAAAGGATTTATTAGAGCAACACAAGTCGGGCAAATATTGCGTACAATGGGGCAAGCTTTTGAAGAACGTGATTTAAAACAATTAATTAGAGAATTTGATTCTGATGGTTTTTAAATTATAATTAATTTAGATATATATGTATATCTTCCATATAATTAGAAAATTGTGAGATGAGATTATTCGGAACATAAGAAAAGTCTAAATTAGAGAGTGGGTAGAATACAATCCCGGAACCCTTGACGGGGTCGAGTTTTAGAATGTCGACAAAACGGGATCCCACGATAACCCAAATGCTTCCAATCTGAGAGTTCAGAAAATCAAGAGTTTGAAACGGGCTACTGAAAACACCGTATAAGATTCCATTCAGTGTTGACTTTTAATATTTAATTAAATCTTTAAACAAACAAACCAAACAAAAATTCCCTTAAAATAATCTTAATAAATTTTTAATTAATTAAAAAAAGGCTCCGGAGAAATTGAATTTGAAGAATTTGCAGCAATGGTTGCGAATTTTGTGGTTTCGGGTGAAGATAATGAAGGATTACAACAAGAATTAAGAGAAGCTTTCCGTTTATATGACAAAGAAGTTTGCTAAAAATAAAATTATTTTTTTAGGAAAAAGTCCAAAAAATTAATTTTAAATTACGTGCCCGCTCAACTCATCTAATACTTAACTCATCCACACGCCCAAAAACGCTCAACTCATCTAAACGGCTAAAATTCCTTAACTCATCCACACGGCCAAAAACGCTCAACTCATCCAATCCTCAACTCATCTAATGCTTAACTCATCCATACGCCCAAAAACGCTCAACTCATCCAATCCTCAACTCATCTAATGCTTAACTCATCTACACGGCCAAAAACGCTCAACTCATCCAATCCTTTGGAACGAGACTATTGAGTACCAGTCGTTTGAGTCCCTGGCCGTTTGAGTCTGGCCGTCTGAGTCCATGACCAGTTGAGTCTCTGGCCGTCTGAGTCTCTGGCCGTCTGAGTCCATGACCAGTTGAGTCTCTGGCCGTTTGAGTCCATGACCAGTTGAGTCTCTGGCCGTTTGAGTCCATGACCAGTTGAGTCCCTGGCCGTTTGAGTCCATGACCAGTTGAGTCCCTGGCCGTTTGAGTCCATGACCAGTTGAGTCTCTAGCCGGTTAAGTCCCTGGTCAGTTGAGTCCCGGCCGTTTGAGTGGTTGATTACCGCCGGTTGAGTCTTGGGCCGGTTGAGACTCAACTGACCAGGGACTCACCCGGCTAGGGACTCAACCGGCCGATATTTCAAGGATTGGATGAGTTGAGCGTTTTTGGGGGTGTGGATGAGTTAAGCATTAGATGAGTTGAGGATTGGATGAGTTGAGCGTTTTTGGCCGTGTGGATGAGTTAAGTGTTAGATGAGTTAAGGATTGGATGAGTTGTAGGGTAGCCTTAAATTAAGTATAGCCTTCTTTAATTCTGACTAGAAGAGAAGCCAGAAAAATATATCGTTATTTTTATTTGAATAATTTTAAAGTAAAATCCCCCCAATCCTTTTATTTTTATCTTTAAATAAAAATAATAATTTATTCTTTAAGGGAAATGGTTATATTAATGTAAGTGATCTGAGAGAGATTTTGCGAGCTTTGGATGACAAAATAACGGATGATGAATTGGATGAAATGATTGCAGAAATTGATACTGATGGGTCTGGAACTGTTGATTTTGATGGTAAATGAATAAATAAATAAATTAATTAATTAAAGGGGTTTTTTCTAATATTTTAGAATTTCTTGAAATGATGTCTGGAGAATAAAAGGAAAAAAAATATTTTTGAAAATTTAAAAAGAAATTAAGAAAAAATAATAATTTTTGGAATATTAATTGTGTTTCATCATTTAATTAATAAATACTAAAAAAATAAACAGACAGCAAGTGGGGCTGTAACTCAGTGGTAGAGTGCTTGCTTAGCAACTTGTCTAATGTGCAAGAAGTCGTGGGTTCAATTCCCACCAGCTCCAGTTGATTTTTTTGAAAAATTTTTAAATAAATCACAGAAAATTAAGTCCAATAAAAAAGAATCCAAAATTTATAACGAAAAAAATTCTTTCCGTTTACAGAATTGCCGAATTTATTTGGCCCTTTCTAAACTTTAATATTTTTCGAAAAGTTCCACAATGAGCAATATATTTTAGAATTCTTCCAAAATTTAAGCAAATATTTTAAAAAATTTTTATTTAAGACCGTAATTTAAAGACTTCCTTTTTAATTATTAGTTAAGAAAACTTACAAAGAATATTTTTTAGAATAGAAAAAAAATTAACTGGAGCTGGTGGGAATTGAACCCACGACTTCTTGCATCTTAGAAGAGTTGCTAAGCAAGCACTCTACCACTGAGTTACAGCCCCACATGTTGGGAAGTTTTTTAATTTCCTATTTATTTTAAAGAGTTCTGATTACTTTCAATATAAGAATATTTTACAATCAAAAAAAAATTTATTTGGCTCTTTCTAAACTTTAAATTATTTTTTCGAAAATTTCCACAATTAGAAATACACCTTAGAATTGCCGAATTTTTTTGTCACATATTAATATTTTGAATTTTTCAAAACCTCCTATCAAAGTTTGGCAGAAGACGTTTTTTGAAATTAATTTTGAAATATATGTACGTTCGGGCCTACATATCTGTCGGCCAATTAAAAATTTTAAAAATAAATAAATGCACTTTTTTAAATAAACAAAAAGTGCATTAAAGCGGTAAAATGCTTTAATTTATTCGATTTCTTAATTTAAAAAATATACACGACACGTTTTCGGCAAAATTTCTTTTGAAATTTTGCCCTTAAATTATTAAATAAATAGGTCTTACACACTACATATAAAATAATTATTTGCCCTTTAATTTTATTTAAAAAAATTAATTTTTTAATTAATTAAAAATGAAAATTTTAAAACAAAAAAATATTTTTTCAAATAGAATTTTGTTAATTTCTTTGTTATTCATTGCAATATTGTTTTTTCAAGTTTGCTTGGGAGGAAATAAAAAAAGAAATGGTAATTTTTAATAAATTGTATTTTTTTGTTTATTAAAAAATACCCAGTTACATACATATGTAGATACCCCTTAACTATAAGGTATATACCAGGGGTGGAGCACATCTCGTATTTTGTGGCACTAGCGTCACCTCTATATACTATTTTTTATCCATAGAGGGCTATTTTACAGTGAAGTTTGTCTGTATAAAATCTTTTAAATTTTTTAAATTAAAAAATATTTTTAGGTACATCAATAAATCCTAATGTCGATTTCCAACATAAATCCGAACGTCGTAGTTTAAGTCAATCAGGCATTATAAAAATGAAAATTGGTAAGTTTGCATAAAAGTAATTTTTCTTTTTGAGGGACTCCGTAAAAACTGTATTAACTACCCAGGGTAATTATTGTTTCGATCTCTTGTTGGAGGGGGTAATAAATAGAGGTGGGGTAATTATTTGAGGGAGGGCAATTAATATTTTGACCTGTATAATTTTTATTTTATCATAAACATATACAATATTTTTTAAATGTAAATGATTGTTAAATAGATTATTAAAAATTGTTCTAAAATAACATTTTTATTATAGATAAGTATAAACAGAAAGAATTAGAACAATTAAAGGAAGAACAAAATTTAAATGTTTTAAATAATGAGGAGGGGGAGGAGGTGAAGGAAAAAGAAAATTTTGAAGAAATTAATGAAAATACTTCAAATTTTGGAAAAGAAAAAAGTAAAAATAAAGGTAGAAAAAGGGGAAAGGGAATGAAAAAAGGTAGTAAGATAAATGAAGAAAAAGTTGGAGAAATAACTGATGAAATTTTTAAAAATGTTGAAGAGGAAATTTGGGATGATTTTAATGAAAATATTGAGAATGTACGTCTAAATTGTCGAGTTTATTTTAGATTTATTTGGGTTTTAAAGTTGAGGGTTGAGTGTTCAGTAAAATTTTTTGTGTTCTAGACCATTTAGCTAACCATAATTAATTTATAAAATTTAAGAACCCCTCCCCCCCTAAGCTGTCTAAAATAAATATAAAAAAGATAAAAACACTCCCTGTCACAATGTCAACCAAAGAATAGACCAAAAAGCGTTAAAGACCCAAAAGACTTTGTGAACTAAAGATTTTTTAAAATTAATAATTTTAATTAAATAAATTATAATACAGAAAATGAAGAAAACAAATATTGACGACAAAGAAGAAAATAAGATCGAAGATAATAATGAAGTTTGGCATGAAGTAAACAGGAAAAAAGCTAAAAAACCGAAAAATTTTTTAAAAGTAATACTAATTAGTAAACAATATTGGATAAACCATCTATTTGAGATACGTTTTGAGCTATCTAGTTGAGATAAGCTATCTAAGTAATCACGCAATAATCAATGAAGTGGTCTGTCTTAGCCTATTCCATTAGAGCTTATATGCCTAAGCTTGTTTTTTGGCAATATTTATAGCGGCTAATAGCTTCTGGGAATGACCGTTTCTCTCTGTGACAGCTACTTCGAGCGATGATTGCTCGTCACATGTTTTTAGGTTGATCCTGGCCTTATATTATTGTAATATGTAGATTATAAGTAGAAACTACGTATATTTATTTATTAATTAAATTAAAAATTAATAATTTTAAATTTAAAAATTTAGAATAAAATCCAGAAAAATGAAGGTAAAAAATTAATTCAAAAGTATGTTCCAAAAAATCAAATCAAAAAAGAAAATTCTAAAGTTGAAAAAATTCCATATCATGTACATAAATATATTATTTAATTTTATTTTTAATTAAGTATAAATAAATAAAGGAGGATATTAAGTAGGGGGGCTTTAATGATGGTACGGGAACCTCTATTTCGATTAAAAAGATTTTTGTTTGTGCTTGATTTTTGAATGACCATTTAGGTTGATATCAAATGACCATTTGATATTAGAAGAATTTTGATAAACAAATGTTTTTGCTCAAATATCCTCCAGATCCACCAAATCCTAATACCACCTAAATTGTTAATACATTCTTACAATTCGACCTCCTTTAGGCCTAATAAAGCCTGTTTATTAGAATTTAGTTTAAATCTTTTAAAAATATAAAAATTGAAAATAACTTTAAATATTAATTATTTTAAGTTCCACTACGTACTTGATTTAACTAACAATCAACCTGGAATTCTTGGAAAACATCCATCTGTAAATATATAAAAATAATTTTTAAAAAATTAAAATTTAAGGAAATTGATAAATCTGTTGGAAATAAGGAGGGAGGGGAGGAAGAAGAAAATAAGGATAAACTTAGCGAAGAAACCAATAAACCTATAAATGAAGATAAAATTTTTGGGAAAAAGGATGAGGTATTTTTTTACTTAAATAATTATCGGGTTTACTTGATGGATGTAATTACATAATTGAAATAATCGAGAATTTTTAATTTAGAAAGTTAAAAAGAGTTGGGCAGATGAGGTGTCTGATGAAGAGAAGGAGTAAGATTATTAATTTAAAGTATAAGAGGATTGCCCTAATCTCGACAGCTCTCGAAGATTTTTCTGTATAATTTTCACAATGATATATCCAATCTAAATCCAAACGTGTGATGAACTAACCTAAATTTTTAGTTTAAATTAATTATTTTAATTGAATTTCGAGCAAAGTTTCTATGAAAGAAAATATCATTATTCGGGATCGGATTTTTAGATTATAACCTATTTTTTGCGAAATAGTTATGATGAATTGAGCTCAAATCCATTGTTAGTTTTTAAAAATCTTTTGTTTACGTAAAGTAATTATCACCTATTCAAGCCTATTTTAGCGTTTTGCAACCTAAAATAGGTTGTTGAAGCTTTTATGTTTTTTGTCCCCTATTTTGCCATTTTTTACACCTATTTGGTACCTATTTTAAGGACTTTACCAACTAAAAATCCGATCCCTTATTACTATTATTTTAGTCATATAATATTTTTAAAAGAATTTATTATCCATTTTAATTAAATTTAATTGAATTCCTTTGACAAAATAAAATTTTTTTTAAAAATTAATTATCTAGTTTTATTATCATCGAATGTTTATTTTTTGTTTTTGAAATTATTTTTTCAAAACACTTTTTGCTGACATTTTAAATAATTCTTTTCTAAATAACCCTTTTTGCTTTGTTTTGCATTTTTTAAACACCAAAACAAGCAATTTATAATGAACTTTGTTTAAATTAATAAATATATAAATAGAGAGTAATTACTCCCAAATAAACCAAGCATACATATTCATTCAAAACAAAATAAATTTCCACAAAATTCCCCAAAAAATGTTCTCTCCAGCATTTTTCACTGCTTATACTCCATTTAATCGCTCAATGACTCCATTTTATGGAAACCGTTGGATGGACCGATTCAATCGAATGGATAATTGGATGCACCCAATGGATTATTATTTTGATGAATATATGGGGTTTCAAGTATAGATTTTGAATAAAGATGGACCTCACAAGATAAGATATATCCCAAATACCTACTGTAAAGCACTCTCTTTAATACCTAAGGCTGTGCAGTAGGCAGCGGGTGTAATGGATAACACATCAATCATTTCTATTAAAGATGCTGGTTCGCTCCCAGCCGCTAATAACCTTTTGCACTAGCTAAAAAGGAGAGAAATAGCTATAGCCCAGCTGCTTTACTATGCCTTTCTGTGCCAACGGGGTAAAAAATTCCGAATCTAATTTCATTCAATTTTTTTAAAAGTTTTAAGCTCCTTTAGAATTTCCAGATGCGTGACCACGCCGCCCAAATGAAGATTGAACCCAATGGGGACTTTACCTACAAGGTAGTGATGCTCGGGAGAAGAAAAAACCCGGGAATCGGGAAACGGGAGTCGGGTCGGGAAATGACCTCGGGAGTCGGGATCGGGAGTCGGGAATTAGCAATAAAAAAATTTTCCAAAAATTTCAAAAATTTTTGGCGCCTTCGGCGCCAAAAATTCCGATTTTTTGCACCATAGGCAAAAATATTGAAAATTTTGGAAGGTAAAGAAGCCTTACCAGCGCCGCAGGCGAAAATTTTGAAAATTTTAGATCAAGAAGTCAGATTTCTTCCATTTTTTGCGCCGCAGCCAAAAATTTTGACTCTCATTGGAGTGAAATAGACAGGGGTCTTGAACGATCTTTAAGGGTAACTTAAGAGTATATTTCCCCGATTATTTGGAAAGATAAGCCAACAGCCTGTCCAAAAAACCTAGTAACCGCAGAGATAATCAGTGTTGGGTATTGCTGGGGGCTTTTTCTTTGAGCCAGAGCCCAGCTTTGATTTATAGTTGTTGCCATTGACCTTAAGTTCTCAGAATCCCTCGATTGGAGTGAAATAGAGGAAAAGAGAGTGAAACAGAAAAAAATATTGTTACGTTCAATTTTGGTGTAATTTTGGTGAACTAGCCAAATAGCTCTTCATATCCCCTCTATAGTATTAACACCCCCCATGCAACATTAATCATCCATTGATATCCCTCTTTATTACTGCAAATCCCTCGTTATCTCTTCAAATTCACCATAATCCTAGTAAATCACCGAAATCTTCTATACTACAACTCCACAGATTCTTCAATTTTCAGCGCCGCAGGCGAAAATTTTGAGGATTTTGGAAGATCCTTAAGCCAAAAATCTTCCCTTTTCAGCGCCGCAGGCGAAATTTTGGGAATTTTAGAAGACCAAGAGGCCAGCTTTATTCATTTTTTATAAATGAAAATATAATTTTGTCAGAAAAATCCATTCTTAGGGGTGTAAAAATTTCCCGACTTAGTCGGGAATTGACACCGGGAGTCGGGATCGGGATCGGGAGGCCAAAAACTCGGGAAATTTTCCCGAGTCGGGAGTCGGGATCGGGATACCCGAGCATCACTACTACAAGGTGGATGTATCTGGCTTTCGTCCAGAAGAATTAAATGTTGAAATTGAGGGAAATGAAGTTGTAGTTACTGGAGAACATTTCAATAAACAAAATGAAGGAGAAACAGTTCATCGTCAATTTACTCGTCGTGTCTATATTCCCGAGGGAATTAAAAAGGAAACTTTAAGTGAAAAAAATTGAAAATATTTTTAAATTTAAATATAAATTAAGATGTGAATTTGACATTAATGGACGTTCAATATTTATAACTGCCAAACAAACTGTTGAAGGAAAACGTTCAATCCCGATTGACTTTAATCCAATTAACAAAATTAAAGATACTGAAACTAATGCATAATAGAAGGGAGAATTTATGGAGATTTAAAGGAAGTATATATTGATAGGGATATTTTTAAAAAGAATTAAAAAGAATTTTAATTATTTAATGATTTCGATAACAATTAATACAAATTAAATTTATCAAACTTAAAATCTAAATAAATAATTAATTAACAATAGTTCGTTGAGGATTTAATTTCAATTTAGTTCACTATAAGATACTCCCTTGGAGCTGAGATTATATCCTATAATTTAATTTAATTATCTTAAATACAAGTCTCCCTCTTCACCATAAAACGACTTTACATCGAGGGGGAGCACCTAGAATTTTGTATATCTTATAGTGAGAGCTGAATGGATTTATGTTTGTTGAGGGTTTAATTTTTAATTTCATTCTTAAATATTTAAAAAATATTTCTAACAATTTTTGTCACAATTTGACATGGGGATAAGGAGAACAAATAAATATTTCCGTCTTCATTTTAAATTTTCCAAATGTTAGGCTCTTCATCATTTTTTGCATTTAAACTAAAAAATTATTTCAAATATTTATTTAAATTTATTTCATATACCTATTTAATTTTGCTTTTTAATTTATTAATTTGTTGACTTGATGATGCTGCTGCTTCGTTAAAACGATGAATTAACTAAATATTAAAAAAATATTTATATCTCCTTTACTAAAGATATCCTTTTGGGAGTTTAAAAAATCATATATGATAATGTGTATATATCAGGTATGGGCCCTGTCGCATTTTTAAAGCGGAAAACGGAAGGTGGAAGGAAGCGAAACGAAATAAAAATCGGAAGGAGACAGCCCATCCTTGGTGTAATGGTTTTTAATTTAGAAAAATATCTAAAACTCAGGAGTATATAATACTTGTGTTCTGTTTAACTTAATTTTAAAAACACTAAAAAATGCTAGTAGCTAAAATTATTTACAAACATTTTCAGAAAGTGGAGACAAGTTATTGTAATATTCTTGCTGTTGTTGTGAATAATCATCGTAAATTGTTGGGTGCCCATTAATTGAATTTTGCTGGTGTTTCAAAATAGAATCAAAAACTTTTTGACGTCCATGAGGGCTAAGCGGTTCATATGGAGTAGCTAAATAATTATTATGTACATAATTTAAAATTAAAAACAAATTACCTTTAGGATTTAATTTTTTAGCATTTAAAAGTTTGATTTTTTCAAATAATTTTTTACGTTGAGCTGGAGGTAAAGGATTGTAAGGAGTAGCTGAATAAAAAAAACAATTGTATATAAAATCGGATCTCACAATAAGAGGGCCTATAAACTTTTAAGTAAAATTTTAAAAAATTGGTTGGCCTTTGAGCGGTGGCATAAAAGCCGGCTATGCATCTTGAGACAGAAAATAATATTCAAAAAGTAGAAAAAAGTCCTCCTTTCCCATTGTCTTTTCTGTCAAATTCTGTGTATCCCTAGTTAAGAGATACCCCCATTTAAGTTAAACCTCATTCTAAGCCTTTTCTCAGCTACTATTTAATTTAAAATAATATTTTTTAATTTTTTTGACCTTCCGGATTTAAACCAATTTGTTTTCCCGTTACTTTTTTATTTGTTAATAACTCAGCTGTTGAATAAAAACAATTAATTATTAAAATAATAATTAAAATAAAAAAGAAGAAATTAATTTGTTTGTTCTTCATTTTTTCTTTTTTCTAAAAATTAAAAAATAAATTTTTACTAACAAACTTTATTGCAAGATATATCCTTTGAATTTAAAAAATTATACTTGGTTATCTTAGGTTTATAGCAAGTACCTTAAATTGAGGTGTAGCCGGCAAGCTTGGAGGTTCCGGATATTCAGAAACTAAAAAGATCCTAGAAATTTACGGTTCGGTCCCGGATATCAGGGGATGTCCCATGAATTGCCACCCCTAGTATTCAGTAAATATAAAGATTTGACTTTATATTTAATTGAAAATAAAGCCGTTAAAATATTAAATTTTCAAAATTATTTTTTATAAAAAATTAAGGGAAATAAAAATGAGTAAATATTCCTTCTTAATTAATCTTTAAATAGGTACCTATGTGTATATTTTAATATATTTTTCCTTTTATCTTTATCCTCAAATAAATGCCCTTTCCAATTTTAATTCACGTGAAGTAATTGATTAAGTCTGTCTATAAATATTCCTTTTGATGTTTTCAACGGAAATGCACTCAAAATCAATACAAAATTTCTCAATATTTTCTAAAATAAAATTAATTTCAAAACACCTTCAGTATTAGCTAACATTAATTCAAGAAACTTTTTTAGTTCTGTTGGCGTGGAGTGGGAAAGATGTATGTAACTCAAGCTCACTAGCTTGATATTTATAGGTTCACCTGTAATTTTTTCTACTTATATGTATTAGTAATAATTTGAGGGTTGGATAAACAAAATATTAAATCAATTTGTGCTAATGTTTGTCTTATGGCTTGCAAATTTTTGTCTTGGACACCTTTTTTATTTTCAGTGTTAATATGAGGCTATTTTAGTTGAACAACAATAAACTGCTAATTGATGGAATTTTTTTGTGTTCTTGTATTTTTGAGATTAATGTTAAAAGTTAAACCTTACTAAAAATATAAAATTGCTAAATCACCCCCGCCCCCCTCTCTAATAAAAATCAGAAGAGACTTTCAAAGAATCCAAACAATTCTTTTTATTTCAACAATTATTAAAATAACAACAACAAAAAAACCTTTAAATTGTTTTCTCCTTTCAATTTAATTTATTCATCATTTCCCCCAACTTTAACTTTCTTCAAAATTTCCTCCATTTCACTTTTAGCCTCATCATCACGCCCATAATTTTTAACAACAGCCACAGAACAACCAACAATTTTCCTAGCCTTCCCTTCTTTGTCCACTTTACATTGTCCAACCATTTGGCCTAATTCTGATTTATCTTCAACTTCAATAATTGGAATTCCGTGTTGATTGCAAAGAGAACGAACTAGCTTTTCATAGCTTGGCTCATCACAACCTTTTGCATAAATACAGAAAAAAGCCTCACGCCTTAAAAACATAAATTAAAAGCACTCCCAAGAATCTAATGGAAAATAGGGGTGTTATCCCGCCTCAACTATACACTAACGATAAATGGAACATGAAGGCTGTTTACTCCTTTTGTTAAAATGTTAGTATTAAACCTGACAGACCCTATTTTTTCCTCCACAAATTCTTTCCTGTAAAAGAATAGACAGACATTCTTTTGTCCATTTCATTTGCCTTTCTAATTTTGCCAATAAACAATTAAAAGGAATTAATTTTTATTCCCCCTTGGATAGAAGAAAGGAAAATTGGTATGGAAGAAGAAGAAATGTCTGACCATTCTGCAAATATATATGAAAACACTTGGGAAGGAAAAATGGGGCTGTCAGGTTCAATATTACCGTCAAAATTTTATAATCTACTAGGAAATTCCACGACTCTTTGTCTCGGGTATGTCATCTCAATGGAAACATTTTTCGCTAATAAATGGTCGAATCCGGGCCCAAGATTCGAAAACTATAAAACCTTCTCAAAAACAAATTAAAAACACAAACTTGTCCAAGGTACGGGCAGCTTCATTAATACCTCGAGCAACTCCATCCGCAATCAAAGCAGACTTCAAAACACGTTTAAGAACTTCGTTTGTTTCTAAAGATTCACTAGAAAAGTTAAAGGAATAAATTTAAAATTAAATAAAAATTAACGTCATTTTTAATCCTCGCAAGATGCTCCTTTACAAGTCCTCGCAACTGCGTTTATTTTTAAATTTTTTAAATCTAAAAACAAAATTTTATTAAAGAAATGATTAGAATCAAAGTTTACAGCGAAATAAAAAAATATTTGAATGACTTCCGAGTAAATTTCCCTTCAATCTTACAAAATTTACTCTTTTTCTTTTTCCACTTTCTCTCATTTATGTAAAATGTCTAAATGGAAAATTTCAAAACACCAAAAATCAAAACACCAAAATAACGTCAAATTACAAAATAATAAGGTTTTAATTTGTGTAGTTTTTGTTAATTAAAGATTGTCTTTAACTTGATAAAATATTTTCACAAAATATTCTGAAATAATTCTACAGAAAATATTCTCTGCACTTTGATAGCGACAAATTAACTATAAACATATTCAGTTTTTGACCAAATAAAATATTTTTCTCTTCTGACCGAAGTGAAATACACCAGAAATAGTTTAATTGCAAAACAAGTTCCAGCTAGTCATTTTATAAATTATTAATTTTATTTTTAATTTTAGATAATTTTTATTTAAAAATTTTTTCTTTAAAATTAAAATTTTCCAATTTATATTTTGACTTTGTTTTATTTCACACATTTAATTAAAGACGAAAATGAATTTTGAACTTAGCAATTCAAAACGTTTATTTTTTTATTAGTTTTTTAAATAATTTTTTTTAATTTTTACAGAAATTGGTGTTGGTTTAGCTCTATTTGGCGTTACTTTTATTGGATTAGGAATTGTTTTATTTCTTGACAAGGCTCTTTTGGCTATTGGAAATGTAAATATTTTTTTAATTTATTAAATTTGTGGGGGAGTTTTATTTTTAATATGCCCAAATAGTTTATCTCTAAAATTTTGTTTTTGTCACTTTCTGCGTTCCATAAATCTAAAATTCCGTCTACAATTGTATTGGCTTCTTATAACATTTGTCATGTCAACTTGGGAGTAATTGATTTTTTGGGACCCGCATTCGACTACTTTTTATTTACTACTAAATTATTTTTAATAAAATAAACTAATATAAGTAAAAAGAAAATTAAGTTTGCAATTGTGTATTAATTTAAAAAAATAAAATTCGAATTTAAAAAAAAAATTTTTTTTCTTTTCCAAAAAATCATTTAAAGTTATTATTTATTGCTGGATTAACACTAGTTATTGGAATACAAAGAACATTTATTTTCTTTTTTCAATGGCACAAAATTCGTGGCTCTGCACTCTTTTTTGGAGGGATATTTTTAGTTTTACTTGGATGGGCGTTAATTGGAATTATTGTTGAAATATGGGGATTTGTGCTTCTTTTTGGGTTTTTTGAAATTTTTTTAATTTTTAAAATTAATTCTTTTAGCGGTTTTCTACCGTCAGCAGTTAATTTTCTTCGTCAAATGCCTGTAATTGGGACAATATTAAATTTGCCTGGAATTCGGCAGGTTTTGAATTAAAATTATTTTTAAGTTTTTTGGGAGAGGACCTTTTATTTTTTGACTTTATTTTTTAGTAAAATTGAAATTTTTTGTTGATTTCCGTATTATTTTTTAGAATTTTTTTCCAAAACTGAATATTAAGTAGGTCCCCCGTCCCCGGGGAAGGGAATTCCCCGGGAATAACCTACCATTTCATCAAACTTACCGTTTATCAAATTTTATTAAAATTTTGGATATTTTGAGTTTTATAAAAATTCCTCGGAGAAAAGCTCACGAGGGACTCCCCGAACCCAAATTTCCCGCAACCTCTGTTCCTTGTAAGCCCAGCCCCCGCCTCATAATATTGAACCCTAGTATTAAGCAAAAAGTTTCTCCATTTTTTTAATTTGGAAATTAAAATTTTTTTTGTTTTCAAAATATTTATAATTTAATTATTTTTTTTTCAGTGTCTTGACAGATTTGCTGTCGTGCACAAATACCCAGTCTGAATGATATTACATATAATTTTTTATTTTTTTGTTATTTCTTCCCTTGTAGAGAAAGACCAATTGATGCTCATTGCCTTTTAAATATTTAAATTAATTTTTAAAAATTTCGGTTTTTATATAAAATTTAAAAATATTTAATTTTTCTCTTTTTTTCCTCTGACTGTCATTCCCCTCAATTTATTTCTTTTATATATTTATGTATACATTTTTATGTTTTTTGTGTAATTTGGTTGAAAGAAAATTTTGTTTTTATATAAAAATTTATTTTTTTTTACTTAATAACAATCAAATTTTTTATAATGGGGATGAAGATATTTTCTGTATTTCGACTGCGATTAATCTCTTCCAAGTCTGAAAATATAGGGAAAAAATTTTTTGTGAAGAGTCGTTATAGGGAGATTTCAATGTACATATTCTCGATAATAGGACCGAGGGTTAAAAAAATTAAATACTAAAATATAGTTTTTTTGGCATTTTTTCATGTACTGACGTTGAATTATTTAAAATTTTTAAATAAAAGTGTTCCAAAATTTCTTTGATTTCTTGTGTTAAATAAAGGGAAAACCCGCAAAAATTTTTCTGAACATCTATCAACAAGAAATATAAAAAAAAATGAAGAATTGAATGGGACATGTAATATTGAGAAAATTGTTTCAATAAATAATTTTATGCAATTTAAAATAATAGAGACAATTTTTGGTAATTTAAATAAATACATTTTAGTTAATGAGAGGAATGGGAGAAGAGTTAGTTAAATTTACAAGTT
Source organism: Meloidogyne enterolobii (assembly GCA_963681835.1). Taxonomy (NCBI): domain Eukaryota; kingdom Metazoa; phylum Nematoda; class Chromadorea; order Rhabditida; family Meloidogynidae; genus Meloidogyne; species Meloidogyne enterolobii. Next base: position 3,480,483 of record CAVMJV010000007.1, read on the forward strand.
TTGACAATTTTTAAATTTAAAAAAATGGGGAGAGAAAAAGTTGGAGAATGGTTAATTGGAGGGAGGGGGGTATAAAACACTTCAATGGAATATATATATCAACAGAATCCATCGTTTTTTGTATCTTTAAATTTTCTCAAATCTTTTTCTTTAAAGCACGTAATTTTCCATTTTACAATCGTTGATAGCCATTTTTTGAGTTTGACTTTAAAAGCCCACCACCAATTTTCTTCCACCATGACTTTAAAAAATAAAATAAAAAATATTTTAAATTTTTATAAAACCTTTTTCTTTTTTTCCTCTCCTTCTACATATTTAATTTTTAATTCATTTAAGATTTCATCCACTTGTGTAATAATACCTTTATCTTCACAAGCTTCTTTGCCTTCTGCAGTTGCAGTTTTATCATTTACTATATGAAGACAAGCCTCATATGAATAAAAAACTGTTTTCAAAACTTTCAAATTCTCCTCATTCTGAAAATTTTAATTTTTAATTAAAAAAAGGATTTCAATAAACTTGTAGGCTAAATCTAATAAATTATAATACCTAGACTTGCCTACATTTATGGTTACTTTATGGTTAAAAATTTATCTAATCCAACCCCAATAATTCCCTAATATGGACCAAACGATGAAAATTTTTATTTGAATAGCGAGTAAAATATGAAATGAAAAAATCCTTCAACTCAAAGAATTTTCAACTTTTAGGCTATAAAATCTAAGTTTAAATTTTATAAATTTTTATATTAAAATTAAAACCGATTCTTTTTTTTGCAATATTTCGAAGTTTACATAAGCACCGGATTCTAAGTTTAAATTAGTCAAAACTTCTTTAAAATTTCCTATTTTGTTGTCAAAATTATTTATTTCTAATATTTTATCTGGTAAATTTGTTCGTTTACTTCCAATAACACAAATTAATTGAATAATAAATATAACAATTAAAAGATGTGAGGAAGTTTTTCGAAGTAAATTCATAATCCTTTTAAATATCTGGATTTTATCTTAAAAAATAATTTTCGAAAAAAAAACTTTTTTAATAAAATTTTAAGTTAGAAAGGATAATTGGTATATATAACATTATAAGCCATTAAATGTTGTAATGTTTCTGGTTGTAGAGCCCCCCACCCTACGTTGTACCCTCCCCTCCCCCCTCTTTAATTTTAGAATTTTTTTAAAGTTTCTGCTAATTTAAAATAAAATTAAAATATTAAAAATAAAATTTTGTAAGTAAAAATTGCGGAATACTTTATATAAAAATATTTAAAATTATTAGAGAATAAAAATTAATTTTAAATTTGTTTAATTTTTTAAAAATTAATGTTCCCGCCTTTTTGTTTAAATTTTTTTAAATTTATTTTTTTATTTTTCCAGATTATTCTCCTTAATTTCAGAATTTTTTTTATCAGAAGTAGGGTAAAAAAGGAAGAAATCTGCTTCCTGGTCTTTTTTGGCTTTGCTGGACCTATATGTAAATCAAAAAATTTTTGGCCTGAAGTGCTGAAATTTTTATTTAAGAATTTTTTTCTATTCTATTTTTTCTATTTACGGGGATATTTAATAATTTTATTTTTTATTTAATTAATTTTATTTTAAAATTAAGGGTTTTTAATTGAAGGAGAAAGTGAGGAAAAATAGAATTAAATTTAAAAATTAAATTAAAAATTTAAAGAGAAGAATGGCATTGGCAATAAAAATGGAGGTATATATAAAATAATGCCTCTCCCCCCTCCCTCCCCTCCACCCCCCCCCCTCCCTCCCCTCCCCTCCCCTCCCCTCCCCTCCCCTCCACCCCCCTCCCTTCCTCCCATCACCTCCCCCCTCCCTTTCCCCAGCCCTCTCCCCTCCCCTCCCCTCTTCCCCAAAAATTTTTTCCTGCTAACCTTCTATTTAAATTTATTATTTTGAAATGCCATTGTTTAACTTCTCTCCTGCCTAGGCATTGATTTTAAATAATTTTATTGAGAGAGGGGTGATAGAGAAAGAGAGAAAACTCGAGATAAAATTTTAACAAAATACAAAAAATAAAATACAAAATAGTTAAATTTGGAAAGGAAATTAATTTTTTAAAAATTAAAAAAATTTAAATTGATTTTTTAATTAAAAAGAATTTTTTTAATAAATTAAATAAAGCAATAAATGTTTTAGAGTTGCAATGTTTTTCTCTAAGTAATTAGGGTCTTACACAAATACAAAAAACAATTTCATGGCCATTAAATAATTAAATCGGACCTTGTTTGAAAATACTCCCTTGGATTTTAAATAAGGAATAGGATAAAACATATTCACTCATATTAACTGAACAATAAGGTTGGCGGTTCCGGGTATCCGGAACCGAAAAAACCTCGGATATCCGAAATCTTCGGTTCGGATACCGGTTCCGGTTCCGGATATCCGAAAGTTTCGGTTCGGATATCGGTTCCGGTTCCGGATATCCGAAATTTTCGGTTCGGTTCCTAGAACTAGGGAAAAAAGAAGAAATCTTCCCCAATGGCCTTTCAAACTTTTCAAAATTTTCGCCTGCGGCGCCGAAAAGGGAAGAATCCTGGCTTAAGGATCTTCCAAAATTCTCAAAATTTTTGCCTGCGGCGCAAAAAAAGGAAGAAAATTGGCCCTGGATTTTCCAAAATTATAAAATTTTCGCCTGCGGCGCTGAAAAATCAAAGAAAACTGACTTAAGGACCTCCAAAATTCTTAAACTTTTCGCCAGCGGCGCAGAAATTGAAAGAAATCTGGAGCCTTGGCTTACCATAATTTTTAAAATTTTTGCCTGCGGCGCTAAAAGTGAAAGAGTTGTAAGCTCACATACGGTGCTTATTTACAAGTTTAAAAAAATGTTGATGTATTTGGATGTCATATAGAGGGATCAAGGATGATGAGACTAGACGGGATATATCAATAATAATAATATCAAAGGGGATATATGATTAAATTTAAATATCAATAAATCCCCGAGAGATATAGGTAGATCAATAAATCCCTCTATATCTCTCGTCATTGCCAACCTCCAGCTCTTAATCCACCAATATACCCGATGTCTCTATTAATTCCCCAAATTAATAGAGACTGTTAATCGTAAATTCCCTCAATATCTTTGTTAATTCCACAAATCCATTCATATTGATCTTAATTCCTTTATATAGAAAGAGTTTGCAAAAGTTTAGCCACCGGGCAGGATTCGAACCTGCGACCACCTGCTAGTTGTTGCTAGGCTTTCGCTCACTATATGCAGGAGCTCTACCGTTGAGCTACCGGGGCATCGACTAATGCTTTCTCTTTTTCCTTTTTAGATCGTTTATCCCCCGCCTAAGCGTTTTAAATGCTGCTAGGTGAATCATCCTTACAATATCATCCATTGTGACTTAACTTTACAGCGCCGCAGGCGAAAATTTTGAAAATAAAAATTTCGGTTCCGGTTCCGGATACCCGAAATTTTCGGTTCGGATATCGGTTCCGGTTCCGGATATCCGAAATCTTCGGTTCGGATACCGGTTCCGGTTCCGGATATCCGAAAATTTCGGTTCGGATACCGGTTCCGGTTCCGGATATCCGGAGATTTCCTAGGAACCGCCATCCTTACTGAACAACCGAATAGAGGTCAGATATCTATCCAAATCCTACTTGATCCCTCCAAACCAATTAAACCAAAAAGTTTTTTCACATAATTCTAATGTTTTATACCAAATTAATAAATATAGGTTGAGTTGGTTAATTAGGTTAGGTAATTAAATGGATAGGCAAACAGGGGAAATAATATTCTAATTTTTAAAGTTGATATTTTGTATTTAATCTCTAGGGCCTTGATCTTCTGGGGTGGACCCAAGGTTTATCTATACTATTAAACTTATTATAAAATTAAAAATAATATAGTTATTTAAATTATTCTTCAGACCAAAACTAATTAGCTTATAATTGTTAAATTTTGCTAAAAAATTGAAATTATTTGTATTCAAAGAATCAATCAAAAGTTTGTTTCATTCTGTATCTTTTGTCAAACTGGGTGATATTTATTAAAAGAAATAAATATACCTATGTGCAATTTCAATAAATAATTTTATGAAATTTAAAATAATAGAGACAAATTTTGATAATTTAATTTTAGTTAATGAGGGGAATGGGAGAAGAGTTAGTTTAATTTACAAGTTTTGACAATTTTTAAATTTAAATATGGGAAGAAAAAAGTTGGAAATGGTTAATGGGGGGAGGGGGGAGGGGGGAATTGTAATTGAATGTAGCAACACAATCAAACGTTTATGTCTCTTTAAATCCTCTTATCTTTTTTAATTCAATTTAATTTCCATTTTACAATCGTTGATAGCCATTCTTTGAGTTGAACTTTAAAAACTCCAAAAATACCCCCACGATCCTTTAAAAAATAAAATAAAAAAATGTTTAAAATTTTTATAAAACTTTTTTCTTTAATTTTCCACTTCTGCACATCCCCCCCCCCCTCCTCCCTCCACTTCCCCAAAATAATTTTTTTGTCAACCTTCCATTTAAATTTATTAATTTAAACTGTCTTTTTAAAATTTTCTCGTCTAGACAATGACGGCGCACAATTTTTTAAACAACTTAATTAAAGGAGGGGGAGATAAAGAAAGGGAGAAGGAAAACCCGAGGTAAAATTTAAAAAAAAATACAAAATCGTTCAAGATCGTATAAAATTAATTAAAAAATTTTTTTCTTTGTTTTAAAATTAATAATTGATTTTTAAATTTAATTTTTAAAATTTTTTAAATTAAATATAGCAAATAAAAATATATTTAAAAAGGAGATGAATAATTACTTTAATTTTTCTACAGGGTGCGGCATAAGTAATTGCACACTTTTAAATTTCTTATAACTTTTTTTGTTGTCAATATTTTTAATCGATTTTATGCTTATTTTTTAGCTCATTCAATTCTCTATTATGCAACGTGATTCTATAATCTCACTTTTTTTACAAAAAAATTCAGTCCGCAAAATTTCATCTCTTTTGAATGTCCCAAAAAGCACTGTACAATACACTTTCAAAAAATTCTGGTGAAAATTTTTTGGGAGAAAATTTTTTTTAAATTAATTTAGTAATGATGGCACAACTAAGAACTTACAAAAAAGTGCAAGACCGCGTTCCGTCAGCACCTCCAAGAATATTAAAATGATCAAAATGTGGTTGCAACTCAATTATCGACCCTCCGTAAGAAAATTGGCTCGTGAAACCGGAATAAGTGAGATGACCGTCAGACGAATAGCCAAAAATGAACTTGGGTTAAAACCCTACAAAATCCAAAAAGCACAACTGCTAACAGAAAAAACCAAAAAAAATAGGCTTGAAAGATGCAAACTGCTCCTTCAGTGGCACGCATGTCCGGACATTCCCTTCTCAGACGAAAAAATTTTTACAATAAAAATCGTACACAACCATCAAAATTATAGAATCTGGACTACAGAATCTCATCTTGCCGATGAGCTTATCAATTATTCCCAACATCTCCAATCTGTCATGGTTTGGGCCGGAATTAGCGCGTCAGTCAAAAAACCACTTATTTTCGTGGATTTTGGTGTAAAAGTCAACAAAGACTATTACTTGCGAGAATTTTTTCAGCGTGTTCTGAAGCCTCGGTTCAAGAGCCATTTCGGTCACAGAGTCTGGATTTTCCAACAGGACACTGCTCCGGTACACAAAGCGAAAGAAGTTCATGACTGGTGCAAGGCCAATTTCCATGGGTTCATTAGCGCTCAGGAATTGCCACCCTACTCCCCGGATTTGTTCCCGATGGATTATTCTTTTTGGTCTATTTTGGAGTCCAGACCCTGTGCTAAGCCTCAAAAAAGTTTGGAGTCTCTGCGACACTCTCTCACCCGAGAGTGGGACTTAATTACACTCAAGGAGGTGCGTGCTATTTGCAAAAATTTTTCTTCGCGCCTTCGCCTCTGTATCAAAGCCAAGGGTGGGCATTTCGAAACTGCCTGATTATTATTGTTCCCTATTTAATTCTCTATCATTTGATTGTATTTCGATTTTATTTTATTGTGTTTTAATAAAGTTATGAGAGAAAACAAGTGTGCAATTACTTATGCCGCACCCTGTAAAAGTTAGAGAGTAAAATTATATGTACTTGAAAGGCTTCAAGAATAAATAAATGATAAATTATGGAAAGATTACAAAATTAATTTTTTTTAATTTTATAAACATTTCCGGAATTTCCTCAAATTTTTGAATTAATGTTTTGTTTTGTGAATATTTTAAAAATAAATTTAAATAAATTTATGCTTTTGTTAAATAATCTAAATTACAAATTTGTTGAATAATTTTAAAAATCAAAGAAAAAATGTCTTCAAAATGTTTTAAATTTAAAAAATAAAAAAAAATTTGGATATATAATGGAGTTGTCTTCAATTTGAAGATTTTGTTTGGTTTGTAGTACTAGACAGGGAATATTTACAAGTCGGATGTGGGTGGGGAATTCTTTGCTGATTACATTCAACAACAGCTTTAATAAACCTTTTGGGAAATTTTGTTAGTTTTTGTTTCCCCCTCTCTTTTTTTATACGGAAGTTTTTCCACAAACTAGCATTATTTTAATAATTATCTCAAACAGTGGTTGGGTATTTGATGTTTGGCCCAACACTTCCCAAATATGTTTCCGGATAGAGCCGGCTACGGTGGAATAGTTATATGTACCCAGCACTTATCCCAGGCTAATTTTAAAATAAAAACTTCTTTCTACTATTTTTGAATGTAATCATTCCCCCCTCCCCCTTTTTTACATAATTTTTTACACATTTTTACTTTTCTTTTTTCAAATCCTCTTCCTTTCATTTCATTTTCCTCTCTTCAAACTTTTTCATCATCAGAATCGTGTTCAAGTAAAGGTTTTTGCAATTCTATATATTTCTCATTGTTTGGTCCTTTTTTAACTCCGGAAGACTTTAAAATTAAAAAATTTCAATAAAATATAAATGAATGTTACTTAGTTATTAAGGTTGTCGGATCCGGATATCTGGATCCGAAAAAGGAATGGATATACGGAAATTTTCGGTACGGATACCGGATCCGGATATCCGAATATTTCCACCTGTCCGACAACCTTATTAGATATCCCTTACCTGTCCTTTATGAAAAATTCCATAAAATGGCTTTTTTACACCATCTATCATTTTTCTTAAAATTCCCTTTATAAAAATAAAAATTAATAATTATTTTATATATAAACATTTAAATTCAATTTTTAAAAATTAATAAATCTTTTGGAAATATATTTTTAATTTTTGTTAATAACAAAAACTTAAAAACAAAACCTCTTTTTTCTTATATTCAAGACCTAACAATCCAAACATTTTATTTACTTTCTTCTCAACTTCTTCGCAAGTATTTGCATGACCATGAGAATGATCAAAACATGCTTCATATATTTCAATACTTTTTTCTAATTTATCAAATGTATCGAAATAACTCTGAAATTTTACATAAATTTTTTTATTATTTTTAAATTCAAATTTATTTGTATATACTTCCCTTTTTTAATTAAATTTGGAAGTTTTAAAAGAAATTTTTTTGTTATAGTTGAGTGGAATCATGTTGGGTCCATTCTAAAACCAAACCTAGGCACATTAAACCATTATATTCCCTAAGGATAACTATTGGGCTGGCCAGACCCTAATTATCACCTTTACCAAGCCACACCGGTGTGCTTCTCCTTAGGGGCACATATTAAAAGACTGTTTAACTGGGAACTGATTTATCGGTGAAGCAATAAACAATATATAAACATAAGCATGTGAATGGGAGGTGACACAGGAAATAAAGATAAATAATAATTAAAGTGTAATGGTTGGGAAAATCCATTAACACATAATGCTCGCCTAAAAGATCACCTTTGCTTAGGCAATCAACGGATATACCTTACATTATATACAATTGAATCTCATTCCTAGTCGAGCCAAAATCAAGATCCTGAGACCTTGACTAGAAATTCATATATAGGTATTTGAGGTCTCAGGATCTCGAACTTTGGCTATATTTATAGTAAGAGCGAGGTAAAAGTTTAATCCCGGGGAGGCTTCGATCCTGAGACCTCCTAGTTTAAGAGAAATATAATTAAATATTAACAATTAAAAAACCTCAAATATCTCCAAATTTTCAGGATTTATATATTTCCCTTCGGGCAATTTTCCTTTTATTTTTTCAATACTTTCTCGGTTAATTTCCGACATATTTTTATTTAATTCATTTATCAATATATTATAATTTGTGTAGATAGCTGGTATAATTAATTCTATCTCTTTTCCTTCTTCCACTTTATATTCAATACGAGAATTTCTAAATAAATTTTTGCTAGATGGAAGAAACTCTTCTTCACAAAATTTTATGAAATTTGTAAAACTCGCTTCTTTTACTCCTTCGTAATTACTCATCTGGTTGTTGTCATCTATAACTTTTTTGCATCGTTCATAATGGTCAACTATTTCTTTTAATTTTTTAAAATCAGCTTTAAAGCTCTGCAAAAATACAAGAAAATAGGTCAGAAAATTAAATTTTTAATTTAAATTTTTACCTCATCAACACTCTTCAATTTCTTCATTATATCCCCATTTATATATTTCCTTTCAGGCAATTTATCCTTAATTTCATTAAAAATTTCAAAATTAATACTTCCAATATTATTTTCAATTTTATGAAAATTTGGTTTGATTGTTTCAAAACCTTTCTCAATCTCAGCTTTTTTGTCATCGTTCCATTCTTCCTCTTTATATTCAATTCCTAACACTTTAACTTTTTCATTCAATATATTAATTTTATATTCACAAATTTTTTTGTACTCTTTAGAATCTGAGTCTTGATTTTTCAAATAATGACAGTACTTATAAATATAACTAATATATTTTAACATATAAAAATCAGATTTGGAGCTCTAAATAAATAAATAAATAAAATTTAATATAGAAATTTAATTATCGTTAAAAAGTCTAATAAATTTAAATCTTTATTTTTATGCTAATTTTCATTTTTAGAAAAAAATATTTCAATTAGTTGTAGATGTTTTAATTTCCTTAAAATAATATTGAACGGGGCAGATTATGAAAGGAGCAAGCACCCACGCTCCGACTATTGCTTCAAAATTTTTATTTTGCATAGTACCCTTGGTACACTTATCAAGAGTACGAATTCTGCCCTTTTTGGTGATTTGGAAGGGTCTCTTGGTTTCTTGGATATAAATTTGGCAAAACGTATGAAATTGAGAGCTATTTAATGGAAAGAACGCTTTTCTTGTATCGAATGCCTTTTTTAATTAATTTAATCTTTTATGTACTATCATTTTAAGTTTCCCAATTTTAGTTCTGATTGATTCCCTAAAATCTTTTAGACGAAAAAGAACAGTTGTTATTCTTACAACAAACCTAACAGAATTTTCTGGTTTTCATTTTAAATTTATTAAATTTGAAAGTTTGTAAAAAACTTTTCACAAGTAAAAATAAATGGAAAGCCGGCAGTTTGTTTAGGAAATCTCTTAGGAGCAATCCCATAAAAATTTTTTAAATAATCATTAAAATATTTTTTAATGATATTTATACCTTATCAACACTTTTTTCAAATCCTTCCAAAATATTTAAATTAATATATTTTCCTTCAGGCAATTTTTCTTTTAATTTTTCAAAATTTTCAATTTCAATTTCTCCAATTTGATTTACAAAACTTTTCAAATATCCCAATTCTTCTTCAAAATTCATTTTTCCCAAAACACAAATAAATTGACTCACAAAAATAAAAACAAAAATAATTTTTAAATAACGAAAGGGTTTTTGAAGAAAATTCATAATTTTCTTCAAAAAAATTCCCCTCGTTTTTTGTCTAAAAATTAAAAAAAATTTTTGTTAAAAAATTTAAATACAGTCGATGTTAAATAAACAAAATAAAATCTGTGTTTTAAATACCGTATTTTCTCGATTAATTCCCCTGGGGAATTATTTTTTCAACCCGTCCGTGGCATGGGGAATTATTCGAGGGAGGGGAATTATTCGAGGGTGGGGAATTATTGTTTCAACCCATTCATGAATTTAAAAAACTGCATGAAGTTTTAGCATTCAGTCTTCCTTTCTATATACTATTGTATATTAGGTATATAAAGCATGGATATATCCCTTAGCATGGAACCATCTAAACCATGGGTGTTGTAGTTGGAACTTTGTCTACCCCAATATGGGAGTATTAGGATTATAGTGCCACATGAAGAGTCATTGTATGATACGATACAAGGGATATATATTTTATATCCCTCAGCATGGAACCATATAAGCATGAAACCCCCAGCATGGATCATTCAATCTCTTGAGATATAAGGAAATGATAATATATAGCGGGAAATAGCACAAAAGATTAGCTTAGTGGAACGAATTCAATTGGAAGGCAATGATATCATTCGATTAAAGCAGATATATAATGGATTTAGAAGGGATAAAATCTGATTAGAACGAGATTCAATATTTATAAGTTATTTTAATAAGCATTAATTTTATTATTTTAATAAATATATTATTAAGGGGAATTATTCGAGGGGGAGGGGGTGGGGAATTATTTGAGGGTGGGGAATTATTATTTCAACCCATCTCTGGCATGGGGAATTAATCGAGAGTGGGGAATTAATCGAGGGTGGGGAATTAATCGAGAAAATACGGTATACACACTTGTTTGTCAGTATTTGGAAATTTTTTACTCTCTTCCTGGGAAATTTACAAAAAAAATTTTTAAGGACCTTCTGTTGTTTTTTTATCGTATAACCTGTACTAATTGCCACAAATAATTACCCAACTTCCATTAATTACCCCATCCGTCGATGGATTGAAATAATAATTACTCCCCAACAAATCCCTAAAATACGTTCAACTTTCAAACCTCGTATAATTACCCTCTCTCGATTAATTACTCCCTCCAGTGGAAGATCGAAATTACCCAGGGGTAGGTAGTAAAGGATATACGGTAATATATTAGATAAGTGTTCTTTTTTCCGATACTTGCACAGCCGATGTTATTTTTTGGCAAAGTAGAAAAAGGTAAAAAAGGGAAAATTTTAATAGAAAATTTTTTCTAATTTTTGTCTAATATTTGTTTTGAAATATATAAAATATTTTAAAAACTTAAAAAATTAAAAAAAATAAATTTATAAATTATGAATGGCATTGGCAATTAAAATGAGGGATTATATATAACTTTATGCCCCTCCCTTTCTCCCCCAAAAAAAATTTTTAATAGCTAGGCCCTCCCTTCCTGGCTAGGCCGTCCCTTCCTCCCCAATAAATTTTTTTGGCAACTTTCCATTTAAATTTATTAGACTGCCTTTCTCTTTTAAATTCTCTCGCCTAGCCATTGACAACGCTGGATTTTAAAATTTTAATTGAAAAAGATGTGTTAGAGAAAGAGAGGAAAACTCGAGGAAAATTTTAAAGGACAGAATAATTAAAGAGAAAATCAATTTTAAAAAATAATTTTTAAATTATTAGCATTGATTTTTAATTTTTTTAATTTAAAGGAGGATGAGGTGAAGAAGGTCGTAAGGTTATACTCAACAAAAAATAGAGAGAGAGAGAGAGAGAAGTTGTTCTTTCTAAAAAGTGAATAACGGTCAAGGGTGAGTGTCTCTGTTAAGAGAGGGCATGATAGGAAAATTTTTTTTTAATTTTAAAAACCGATTTGGGAGGAAGGGAGTAGGGGGTAGAGGAGACTATGTATACTATTTTCAATTTAAAGTTTATTTTAAAATTATAGAATTAAATAATATTAGAATTTAATTATGTATAAAAATATTTTTTTAATTTAAAAATCTGAAGACTTCAAAGCTGGAATTTTTTAAAAAATCCTGTCCTCGATTACCTAGCACTTTCTCTCGATTAATGGCTCCCGGACATTCTGTTAGTGAACAAATCCGTGATTTCCTACCCACCTCTCGCTGCCAAAAATTTTTATATTTTTTTGTGTGGGGATTAAAAAAGTTCTCGAGGATTTGGAAGATTAAGGATGAAATCGGCAGATTTGGCCGGATTAAAAGGATAGCAGTAGGTTTGGGGGAAATCGGGGAATTTGTATGTATGAGATTTGCGGGATTAAATGGTGGGATTATTGTTGGATTTGGATGATTATTGTGGAATTAATGTGAATGGATGGGGTAAGAGAGATTCGTTTTTGGAGGGATATCAGAAAGCCTTTTGAATGAGTATTTTGAGTTTAATTTTTTAGTAAGTTTACTAATAGACTATTTTTTAATGTTACAATATTTGATAAAAAAAATTTTTATAAATAGACGCTGCGCCAAAATATGTTGACGCCTAATTATTTTATTTATTTAAATTTTTTTAAAAAAGGAGAGGGGAAGGGAGAAGGTTTTTAATTTATCGATTTTAAAGGCTTAAAGGGCAATTTAAAATTTTCAAAGGAAAAAATTAAGAGAATTGATTTCTTTGAATTTAATTAAAAAAATATTTTTTTATTAAAAAAAATAAATTTAAATATTTAAATTAAGGAATTAATTGTCTGAAAAAAATAATTTTAGTATTATTTACAAATAAAATAGTAAAAATTTTAAAGTTGAACCCTAACTCTCCCAAAAGATTTTTTTATCAATAATAATAATGCCCCGGATTTTTAGGTTGTAAAAACTTAAAAATAGGTCCCTAAATAGATTGTAAAAATAGAAAAATAAGCTGCAGAAAAGGTCGGCATAATGAGCAAGAAGGACAAAAATGCCGAGAATAATTTCTGTTTTTCGTTCAAAAACTTAATCGGTCAAATAAAAAAAATTTATTTTGGGTTGATAAAAAAATTGACAAAATTTTTTGAAAATTGTACCTACAGAATTAATTTTTTTGTTTTAATTTTTAAATTAATGTTTTGTTTTTTGAATAATTTAAAAATAAAATAAATTTAAAAAAATTTATGCTTTTGTTTAAATAATCTAAACTACAAATTTGTTGAATAATTTTAAAAATCAAAGAAAAATATTTTCAAAATGTTTTAAATTTAAAAAATAAAAAAAATTTGGTTATATAATGAAGTTGTCCTCAAATTGAAGACTTTGTTTGGTTTGTAGTACTAGACGGGGAATATTTACAAGTCGAATGTGGGTGGGGAATTCTTTACTGATTACATTCAACCTCAGCTTTAATAAACCTTTTTGGAAATTTTGCCAGTTTTTGTTTCCCCCTCTTTTTTTCATAGGGTTATTCTTATACAAACTACTACGTTATTTTGATGGTTATCTCAAACATTGGTTGGTATTTGATGTTTGCCCAACACTTCCCAAATATTGGTCCGGATAGAGCCGGCTACGGTGGAATAGTTATATGTACTCAGCACTGATCCCAAGCTAATTTTAAAATATAAATTTCTTTCTACTATTGTTGAATGTAATCATTCCCGCCCTCCCCTTTTTTAAATAATTTTTCCACATTTTTACTTTCCTTTTTCAAATAATCTTCCTTTCATTACAACTTCCTCTCTTCAATCATCAGAATCGTGTTCAAGTAAAGGTTTCTGCAATTCTATATATTTCTCGTTGTTTGGTCCTTTCTTGACTTTAGATCCAGAAGACTTTAAAATTAAAAAAGTTTCAATAAAATATAAATGAATGCTACTTAGATATTAAGGTTGTCGGATCCGGATATCTGGGTCCGAAGAAGGAACGTATATACAAAAATTTTCGGTTCGGCTACCGGATCCGGCTATCAGAAGATTTCCAACTATCCGGCAACCTTATTAGTAGAGTGTGTCATTTTAGGTTTTTACCTATTTTTTTGCAAGCAGCCCATGATGAAATAAGTCGAAAAAACACTGTTTTAGCGCAGGAGGTTGCGTACTTTTTGAGTTACTAGAGCCTAAAAAACCTATTTCGGCCTTTTCGGACCTAAAACCTATTTTGAGCCTATTTCGACCTTTTTTGGACCTATTTTAGGTTTTTGAATATTTTTCTTAAATTTTGACTATTTTCAATCAATTTTTCGTAAATTTTATTGTCCTGAACATCCAAAAATCTAAAAATTTTCGCCTGCGGCGCTAATTAAATGAATTTCTTGCTATAAAATTACATAACTTTTGCCCAGTGAGGCTAGTATTCTGGTATATTTACATGCACTACACCATCCTACGTATTTATTCGCTCAAAATCCAAATTAATCACTCTCCCCGTTACTCGGTCTCGGGTCAAAATTTGCCCCTCGACCTCGATCTCGGCTTTTCCAGCCTCGGTGAACCTCTGCCTCGGCTTTTTCAAAAATCCTCGACTTCGACCAACTCTAGTATTCAGAGTTAGACATTGAGAGATGGCTCAAAATTTTGATAAATTTCTGTTTAAACAAGAAAATTGGAGATAAAATTCAAGTTTACAAAATTTTGATTCGAAAAAGTTTAAATTTTAGCCAAAATTCGAACCTATTTAATCAAAATTTGGACCTATTTTGGCCTTTTTTGGATTTTTTTGGACTTATTTTTAACTTTTTTTGGATCTAAATAGGATCCTATTTCACGATTTTTTGGACCTAAAATGACACACTCTACTTATTAGATATCCCTTACCTGTCCTTTACGAACAATTCCACCGAATGCCTTTTTTCCATGATTTATCATTTTTTTTAAAATTCCCTATATAAAAATAAAAATTAATAATTATTTTAAATATATTTTGGCGCTTATATTCAATTTTTGCCTGATCAAATTCAATTTATTTTTTTCTTTAAAAATTAAAAAAAAATAAATCCTTTCGATATTTTGAATTTTTTGTTAATAACACCTAAAAACAAAACCTCTTTTTTCTTATATTCAAGACCTAACACTCCAAACATTTTATTTACTTTCGTCTCAACTTCTTTGCAATTATTTGCTGACATCATGACATGTCCAAGAAAATTACCAAAACATGCTTCATATAACACAATACTTTTTTCTAATTTATCAAAAATGATGAAATAAATCTTAAATGTTAATTTTGGTTTTTAGTTTTTAATTATTTTTAAATTTTATTTTTCTTAAATTATTAATTTAATTTATTATGGAATTATTATGGAAGAACGGCAAAAGTTCCCGTACTTTTATTAAGCATAAAATTTATTTCAAATATTTCCTCAAATTTTATAAAATCTTTAAAAAAGTGTTCATTAATATCTAAAGAAAATAAAAATTATAACAAATGTCCAAAATGTCCTCCCTCCGCCAAGATATACGCATCCAAACACCCACTGAATTTGCCCATTATGGTCGCGCACTCATCCACAATAATTGAATCCCAGGCCAGTTGCAACCCGTCTTTCACAACAGACAAAATCATAGGCAATTGCTTCCAAGGAAAGGCCTTGCTTCTAAAATAGTTCAAAAGAGCCTATTTCCACAATCTGTAATGGAGTTTAGAGCGTATATCTTGGCGGAGGGAGGACATTTTGGAAATTTGTTATAATTTTTCCTTTCCATAGATTTAATGAACACTTTTTCTCGATTTTTTATATTTCTTTACAAAAACAAATTATTAACGAGTTAAATTTTAATTTGAAAATATTAATTTTATTTTTAACTGAATCCCTTGAACCACCCTTAATCCTTCAAACCCCCTGTATCACCAATTCTCAACCATAACAGTTGGAAAACTATCGAGGTCCTGTTAACGGGAATCAGAGATATAAAGGGATTTGTAGGATTCGAAGAATTAAGGGATTTAAGGAGTTATAAAGGGATTTAAGGAGTTATAAAGGAGATATAAGGTTTAGATTAAAATGGATTTGAAAGGATTACGTGAATTTAATGGAATTAACAAGGATTTCGTGGGAGATTTAAGGATTAATCGAAGATATCTCCTGAGATCCGTCCAAATACCCTTATCCGCAATACATCAATATCCTTATAAATCACTATATCCCTTGAACAAACAAAAATCACTCCAGATCACCTTGTATCCCTAAATATACCATTTAATCCCTAAAAATCCTAATTAATCCCTCCATATCCACTTATATACCAAGTTATACACTTTAATCCCTTCAAATCCCCTCTAATTTCTTCAAATCCTACTTAATTTTTGAATAAATCAACGAAAATATATCGATTTCTAATTATTTTTTAGCATTTTTTTCTCTAAAAATTTTTCCACTAAACCCCCGTACCCCGACCCGAACCCCGGCCATATTTTGCTCCCCCGACCCGAACCCCGCCCCGAAACAATTGGAAAACCCCGTACCCCGACATACCCGCCCCCGAGCGTTCGGGGTACAACCCTAGTTAAATTTACAAGTTTTGACAATTTTTAAATTTAAAAAATGGGGAAGAAAAAGTTGGTAATGGTTAATGGGAGGAGGTGAGAGGAGGTATATAAAACTTCAATTGAATATATATCAATAGAATCCATCGTTTTTTGTCTCTTCAAATTTTCTCAAATCTTTTTCTTTTCTTTTAAACTCCATTTTGCAATCGTTGATAGCCCTTTTTTGATTTTGACTTAAAAAGCCCACCACTAATTTTCCCCCACCACGACTTTAAAAAATAAAATAAAAAATATTTAAAATTTTTATAAAACCTTTTTCTTTTTTTCCTCTCCTTCTACATATTCAAATCCTAATGCCTTTAATATTCCATCCACTCGAGTAATAATATCTTTATCTTCACAAGCATCTTTGCTTTCCGCAGTAACGGTTTTATCTAGTATATGAAGTATATGAAGGCAAGCCTCATATGAATAAAAAACTGTTTTTAAAACTTCCAAATTCTCTTTATTCTGAAAATTTTAATTTTTAATTAAGAAATGCTTTCAATAAAATTGTAGGCTAACTCTAATAAATTATAATACCTAGACCCGCCTAAATTTGTGGTTACTCTATGAACAAAAATTTATCTAATCCAACCCCAATAATTCCCTAATATGGACCAAACGATGAAAATTTTTATTTGAATAGAGAATACAAGAAAGTAGTAAAATATGAAATGAAGAAATCCTTCAAATCAAAGAATTTTCAACTTTTAGGCTATAAAATCTAAGTTTAAATTTTATAAATTTTTATATTAAAATTAAAACCGATTCTTCTTTTTGCAATATTTCGAAGTTTACATAAGCACCGGGTAATTTGTTTTGGCTTTTTAAATTAGTCAAAACTTTTTCAAATTTTCCTATTTTGTCGTCAAAATTATTTATTTCTATTATTTTATCTGGTAAATTTGTTCGTTTATTTCCAATAACACAAATTAATTGAATAATAAATATAACAATTAAAAGATGGGAGGAAGTTTTTCGAAGCAAATTCATAATCCTTTTAAATATCTGGATTTTATCTTGAAAAATAATTTTCGAAAAAAAACTTTTTTAATAAAATTTTAAGTTAGAAAGGATAATTGGGAAATATAAATATATAACATTATGTATAAGCCATTAAATATTGTAATGTTTCTGGTTGAAAGAGGGGGGGGGGGGGTTTCTACTAATTTAAAATAAAATTAAAATATTAAAAATAAAATTTTGTAAGTAAAAATTGCGGAATACTTTATGTAAAAATATTTATATTTAAAATTATTAGAGATTAAAAATTAATTTTAAATTTCTCTAATTTTCTAAAAATGAATTTTTCCGCCTTTTTTGTTTTAAATTTTTTAAATTTGTTTTTTTTATTTTTTCACATTATTCTCTTTAATTTTAAGATTTTTTTATTAAAAGTAGAGTAAAAAGGAAGAAATCTGCTTCTTGGTCTTTTTTGGCTTTGCTGGGCCTCAAAAAATTAAAAAACTTTCGCCTGAAGTGCTGAAATTTTAATTTAAGAATTTTTTTCTATTGGGGTATGCTGGGATATATTAATAATTTTATTTTAATTTTATTTTTTATTTAATTAATTTTATTTTAAAATTAAGAGTTTTTAATTGAAGGAGAAAGGGTGGAAAATATAAATAAATTTAAAAATTAAATTAAAAATTTAAAGAGAAGAATGGCTATTGGCAATAAAAGTGGAGGAGGTATATATAAAATAATGCCTCTCCCCAGCCCTCTCCTCCTCCCTCCATCACCTCCCCCCTCCCTTCCCCTCCTCTCCCCTCTTCCCCAAAATTTTTTCCTGCTAACCTTCTATTTAAATTTATTCTTTTGAAATGCCATTGTTTAACTTCTCTCCTGGGGACACGCCCGAGTAGGCGCGGGCCAAGTAGGCGCGACCGAGTAGGCGCAGGCCAAGTAGGCGCAAGGCCAAGTAGGCGCACGGCCCAAGTAGGCGCAAATCTTTTAGCTTAAAATATTCAAATTAAAAAATAAGTCAGTATAAATATTTTTATGTTAATGAGTTAGAAGAAAGATTCTTGATAAAAATTAGAAGAAAGGTACCTATTTTAGAAGAAAGACACCTTAAATATCGATACCCTGTTAGTTTACGTTCGTACTGTATACATTAACTAGGCAGTTCAAAAGTGTATATTTATTTTTTAATCCATTAAAAGCTTTTAATCATCAAAAGACTCCTAACTGTAGCTGGACTTTTTTGTGAAACGCCTTGATAGTCGTATCTTGATTGTTAATTGTACCTTTGTATATACTTCATGTTCCCTTAAACTGGTTAGTTCCTAAAGGCTAACTAGTTAGTCCCCCCTTAACTAGTTGAACTAGTTAGAGTATTCATAACATTGGTAAGCCACAGGAATTATCAAAGCAGCATGGCTCTCACTAATTAACAAACTTAGCAAATAATCCAAAACTTATCAGCAGCTAAGTATGGAGCTTTTATGAGAAAAATATTAAAAGATTTTTTTAATTTTATCAAAAAATAAAAACATCAACGAGCTTCACTTAATAAATTTTTTTCCCTAAGAAGGGCAGTTTTAGAAAAAGTCCAGTGTCCACATAAAGTTGCTTGATTATTCTTATTGATTATTCAGCCAACTAATTAACAAAATTAGTTGAAGATTAATAAAAAAATTTTGGGTAAAAATTAAGAAATTTACCCTTGCGCCTACTTGGGCCGTGCGCCTACTTGGCCTTGCGCCTACTTGGCCTGCGCCTACTCGGTCGCGCCTACTCGGTCGCGCCTACTCGGTCGCGCCTACTTGGCCCGCGCCTACTTGGGCTGTACCCTCTCTCCTGCCTAGGCATTGATTTTGAATAATTTTATTGAGAAGAGAGAGTGATAGAGAAAGAGAGAAAACTCGAGATAAAATTTTAACAAAATACAATAAATAAAATACAAAATAGTCAAATGGAAAGGAAATCAATTTTTTAAAATTAAAAAAATTTAAATTGATTTTTTAATTTAAATTAAATAAATTAAATAAAGCAATAAATGTTTTAGAGTTGCAATGTTTTCTTTAATTGGGGTCTTACACAAATACAAAAAACAATTTTATGGCCATTAGACAAGTAAATCGGACCTTGTTTGAAAATACTCACTTGTATTTTAAATAAGGGGTATGATAGAAAATTCACTCATATTAACTGACCAACCAAATAAAAAATTAAATAGATGTCAGACATTTATCCAAATTCTACTTGATCCCTCCAAATCAATTAAACCTAAAAGTTTTTTTCACAAAATTCTAATGTTATATACCAAATTAATAAATATAGGTTGAGTGATACTGGTTAATTAGGTTAATTAAATGGATAGGCAAACATGGGAAATAATATACTAATTTTTAAAGTTGATATTTTTTATTTGATCTCTAGGGTCTTGTCCTCTAGGGTTTTGATCTTCTGGGGTGGACCCGAGGTTTATCTATACTAGTAAACTTATTATAAAATTAAAAATAATATAGTTATTTAAAGTATTCTCCAGATTAAAACTAACTAGCTCATAATTGTTAAATTTTGCTAAAAAAATTGAAATTATTTGTATTCTAAGAATCAATCAAAAGTTTGATTCATTCTGTATTTCTTATCAAATTGGGTGATATTTATTCCAAAAAATAAATATATACATATGTAATTTCAATAAATAATTTTATGCAATTTAAAATAAGAGAGACAATTTTTGATAATTTAAATTAGATAATTTAATTTTAGTTAACGAGGGGAATGGGAGAAGAGTTAACAAAATCTACAAGTTTTGACAATTTTTACTTAATTTAAAAAATAGGGGAGAGAAAAAGTTGAAAATGGTTAATGTTGGGGAGGGGGGGGAGGTGTGTATAAAACTTCAATTGAATATAGCAACATAATCAGCGGTTTGTGTCTCCTTAAATTTTCTTATCTTTTTTTTAAATCAATTTAATTTCCATTTTACAATCGTTGATAGCCATTCTTTGAGTTGAACATTAAAAAATCCAAAAATGCCCCACAATGCTCTAAAAAATAAAATAAAAAATATTTAAAATTTTTATAAAACTTTTTTCTTTTCATCTTTCCTTTCTGCACATCCCCTCCTCCCCTTTTCTCCAAAAATTTTTTTGTCAGCTTTCCCTCTAAATTTATTAATTTAAACTGTCCTTTTTAAATTCTCTCGTCTAGACAATGACGGCGCATAATTTTTTAAACAACTTAATTAAAGGAGGGGGAGATAAAGAAAGGGAGGAAAACCCGAGGTAAAATTTTAAAGAAATACAAAATCGTTCAGGATCGTAAAAAATTAATTAAAAAAATTTTTCTTTGTTTTAAATTTAATAATTGATTTTTAAATTTAATTTTTAAATTTTTTAAATTAAATATAGCAAAGAAAAATATTTTTAAAATGGAGCATGAATAATTATTCACTTTAATTTTTATAAAAAGTTTCAGAATTCTTGAAAGGCTTCAAGACTAAATAATTGATAAATAATTATGGAAAGATTACAAAATTAATTTTTTTTTTGTTTTAATTTTATAAACATTTCCGGAATTTCCTCAAATTTTTGAATTAATTTTTTTGTTTTTGGAATAATTTAAAAATAAAATAAATTTAAAAATAAATTTATGCTTTTGTTTAAATAATCTAAACTACAAATTTGTTGAATAATTTTAAAAATCAAAAAAAAAATATTTTCAGAATGTTTTGAATTTAAAAAATGAAATTTGGATATATAATGGAGTTGTCTTCAATTTGAAAACTTTGTTTGGTTTTTGGTGACTAATAAGCTACTTTGAAGGGGAATATTTACATGTTGAATGGGAGGGGGCATTCTTTGCTGATTACATTCAACCCCAGCTTTTGATAAACATTTTGGTAAATTTTGCCAGTTTTTGTTTCACTCTCTTTTTTTATACGAAAGTTTTT
Organism: Meloidogyne enterolobii; assembly: GCA_963681835.1. Classification (NCBI taxonomy): domain Eukaryota; kingdom Metazoa; phylum Nematoda; class Chromadorea; order Rhabditida; family Meloidogynidae; genus Meloidogyne; species Meloidogyne enterolobii. The sequence continues at coordinate 3,501,647 of CAVMJV010000007.1, forward strand.
CCACAAACTAGCATTATTTTAATGGTTATCTCAAACATTGGTTGGTATTTGATGTTTGGCCCAACACTTCCCAAATGTTTTTCCGGATAGAGCCGACTTCCAAGCTAATTTTAAAAGTAAATAATTTCTTTAGGCCTAACTGTAAATTGTTGAATGTAATCATCCCCCCCCCCCCCTTCCCCTTTTTTTACATAATTTTTACACATTTTTACTTTTCTTTTTTCAAATCCTCTCACTTTCATTTCAACTTCCTCTCTTCAAACCTTTCCATCATCAGAATCGTGTCCAAGTAAAGGTTTCTGCAATTCTATATATTTCTCATTGTTTGGTCCTTTCTTAACTCCGGAAGCCTTTAAATAAATAAATATATAAATGAATGTTAATTCCTTCAATTAAATATTCTTTATTAAATATCCCTTACCTCTCCTTTATGAAAAAATCCAGAGATTGCATTTTTTACATGTTCTATCTTTTTTGTTAAAGTTCCCTTTAAAGATGAAAATTAATAATTATTTTAATAAATCTCGGCATTTAAATTCAATTAGACTGGTCAAATTGAATTAAATCTTCAATTTCAGTGTTGACTTCAAAGTAAAAAACTAAAACCCAATTTTCAAAACAAAGAAAACAAATCTTTTAGAAAGCATTCATAAACAAAACCTCTTTTTTCTTATATTCAAGACCTAACAATCCAAACATTTTATTTACTTTCTTCTCAACTTCTTCGCAAGTATTTGCATGACCAGGAGAATGATCAAAACATGCTTCATATATTTCAATACTTTTTTCTAATTTATCAAAAGTGTCGAAATAACTCTGAAATGTTACATAAATTTTTTGAGTTTTCATTATTTTTAAATTCAAATTTATTTGTATATATGTACTTCCCTTTTTTAATTAAATTTGTTTTAAAAGAAATTTTTTGTTATATACATACAATTGAATCTCATTCCTAGTCGAGCTAAAATCAAGATCCAAAGACCTTGACTGGAAATTCATATATAGGTATTTGAGGTCTCAGGATCTCAACTTTGGCTATAATTATAGTAAGAGCGAGATAAAAGTTCAATCCCGGGCAGGCTTCGATCCTGCGACCTCCTGGTTTAAAAGAAATATAATTAAATATTAACAATTAAAAACCTCAAATATCTCCAAATTTTCAGGATTTATATATTTTCCTTCGGGCAATTTTCCTTTTATTTTTTGAATACTTTCTCGGTTAAATTCCGACATATTTTTATTTAATTCATTTATCAGTATATTATAATTTGTGTGGATAGATGGTATAATTAATTTTATTTCTTTTCCTTCCTTTACTTTATATTCAATACCAGAATTTCTAAATAAATTTTTGCTAGATGGAAGGAACTCTTCTTCACAAAATTTTATGAAATCTGTAAATCTCGCTTCCTTTCCTCCTACGTAATTACTCATCTGGTTCTTGCCATCCATAGCTTTTTTGCACATTTCATAATCTTCAATTATGTCTTTTAATTTTTCAAAATCAGCTTTAAAGCTCTGCAAAAATGTCAGAAAATTAAATTTTTAATTTAAATTTCTACCTCATCAACACTCTTCAATCCCTTCAATATATCCCCATTTATATATTTCCTTTCAGGCAATTTATCCTTAATTTCATTAAAAATTTCAAATTTTATACTTCCAATTCTATCTTCAGATAAATCACAAATTGATTTTAATTCCCGATTAATTCCCTCAATTTTAAATTCTCCCTTCACTTTTCCTTCGTTTTTCTCATTATATTCAATACCTAGCACTTCAACTTTTTCATTCAATTTTTCAATATAATATTTACAACGTTCTTTGTAATTTTCAGAAATTGAGTTGTCTTTTTCGATATAATGACAGTACTTATATACATAACTAATAGCTTTTAACATTTGAAAATCATTTTTAAAGCTCTAAATAATTAAATAATATACTCATTTATTTTTACCGGGAGGAAGTTGCCATGTTTTGCGCTATTTTTTGCCTATTTTTGGCGTGTGGCTTGTCGCCTTTGCCAGCCATCCTTCGACGAAAGATGGCTGAAACGAAACTAGAACGGAAGAGGAAGACGGAACAGATCTCTTCCCGATATTTACCTCATCAACACTCTTCAATCCATTCAAAATCTCTAAATTTATATATTTTCCTTCAGGCAATTTTTCTTTTAATTTTTCAAAATTTTCAATTTTAATTTCTCCAATTTGATCTAAAAAACGTTCCAAATATCCCAATTCTTCTTCAAAATTCTTTTTTCCCAAAACACAAATAAATTGACTCACAAAAATAAAAACAAAAATAATTGTTAAATAACGAAAGGGTTTTTGAAGAAAATTCATAATTTTCTTCAAAAAATTTCCTTTCGTTTTTTATCTAAAAATTAAAAAAAATTTGTTTAAAAATTTTAAATACAGTTTATGTTAAATACACACTTGGGTGTCAGTGTTTAGGCATTTTTTACTTTCTCGTCCTTTAATCCTAAGGCTGTGCAGTAGGCGGAGTGGTGTAATGGCTAACACATCAGTCCGGTCTACTGAAGTGCTGGTTTGCTCCTCGCCGCCGAATAAACCTTAGCACTAGCTAAAGGAGAGAAATAGTTACCTATAGCCCAGCTGCTTTACTGGACCTTCCGTTGATTGTTTTAGTTTAATATACATATTAGACACAGCGATGTTTTCCCTTAAGAGAAAATTTAAAGAGAAAAATTTTTTCCAATTTTTGTCTAATATTTGTTTTGAAATATTTATAAAATATTTTATTAGAAAGTAAAAAAAATAAATTTATAAATTATATGAATGACATTGTCAATTAAAAGGGGGGATATATACTATAACTTTATGCCCCTCCTTTCTTACACAATAAATTTTTTTTTAATTTAGCGTTGTCAATGGCTAGGCCCCTCCAATAGAGTTGCGTCGTAATTACGAATTACGATTACAAAAATTTTTTTGAATTACGAATTACGATTCCGAAAATGTCGGGAAAAATTACGAGAATAAAAAATAAAAATTACTTGCACTTTGCTAGTAAATTTTTTAAGGAAAAGGGTAAAAATATTTATATTTTCTTATTGGTTTTGTTTTGTTGACCCGTGGTTGAATGGTTTAGAAGTCGGGCTTCATTCGCTTTAATATCTTTTTGGTTTGGTTCGAATCCATGATTGGGAAATATTTTGCAAAAATAAATGTTTTTAAACTTTGGTTTTAAATTAGTAAATTTATTTTTTTAATATCTAAAATGGTAATTCTTCGGTTGTCGCCCCCCCCCCCCTTTTTATGCTTCCCTGACCATTTTGAGCTTTTTTGCTTTGACATATAATAATTTATATATCATTCGAAAGAGCTATCCGAGCTGAGTTGATTAGTACTATGATCGGTTAGATTTGGCAATTTTGAACAAAATTATTAAAAATAAATCCTTTGTGGACATGTTTTTGTGATGTTGAAAGGGATTAAAACAATTGCTCATAACTATGTTGATTTAATTCAGATTTCTACGATTCTAGTGCTGTTCGACTCAGCTTGAAGTCCTCTTTCGAATGTATATAAAAGTTCTTAGAAATTTCATGGAAAATGTAAAAAATAGAACATAAAACAAGGGGGGGCGACAACCAAAGAATTACCTCTAAAATTGAAGTAATATCTTAAAACCTCCGGTTCTAAAATTGAATTCTTTCTCCTAAGGCTTTCCAAAATTCTCACAATTTTTGCCTGCGGCGCAGAAAAGTGATTTGAGATTAAGAGACCCATAATCTGGGAAGATGATTCCTCATGATTGATTGAGGAGATATCGGAGGATTAATGGGATTAAGAAGGATTGAAGGGCATATTATTGTTGGATTTGGATGATTATCTTGGGATTAATGCGAATGGATGGGTTAAGAGAGATTCGTTTTTGGAGGGATATCGGGCAGCCTTTTGAATCGAAAAAAATATTTCTTAAAATTTCTTTATTAAAACAAGAAAAGATTTAAAAATTGTTTAAAAAATTTTAAAAAATACTTTTTTAGTTAAATTCTTTTATTCTTATTCGCCTGTTTCTCGTCTTATATTTGGTCTAAAATTTAAAAAAAAAATTAAAAATATTTTTAATTAATTATTTAATTCAGACATTCTTCTCAAATATTTTGTTTCTTCGAAACTTTTTAATTCAACTTCTGATATTCTTTTTTCTCTTCTGAAAATTTAAATCAGAATTTATTTTTGTTTTTTTTTAAATCCTAAAGCTATGCAGTAGGCGGCGTGGTGTAATGGATAACACATTAGTCCGGTCTACTGAAGACAGGACTGATGTCCCTTCGCTCACAGCCGCCGAATTACCTTTGAATTAGCTAAAGGAGAGAAATAGCTATAGCCCAGCTGCTTTACAGGGTTGCGTCGAATTACGAATTACGGCATTTTTTGAACTACGAATTACAATTACGAAATTTTTTTAAAATTTCGATTTACGAATTACGATTACGAAAAAAATATTTGATTACGACGTAGCTCAGCTGATTTACTATTTTTCTGGAAAACAATTCTTAAAATAGGTCAGAATTTATCTTTAAAATAATTCTGAAAATTCTTCCGGAAACTATAATTATTTTAAAAACTTTTCCGGAAAACAATTCTGAAAAAAATCAGAATTTAATTTTATTGTAAACTTGTTCCGGAAATAAACAATTATAAAATAATTCTGAAAACTTTTGCAGAAATTAGTAATTCTGATATTTTAATTAATTAAATATTTTTACCTTTGTCTCAAAGGTCTCCATTGAACAGAAATAATCATAAAAATAAAAACAATTAAAGCAATTATAAAAATAAAAATTGAAAATAAAAGCATTAAAAATCGTTGATGATAAGAAGCACAACAACTTGAATTTTGACATTCAAAAGCAAAAATATGTTGGGAACAAATTGAAGAGGATTCTTCTGTTAGTTAATGAGGGGAATGGGAGAGGAGTTAACTTAATTTACAAGTTTTGACAATTCTTACTAAAATTAAAGAAGTGGGGAGAAAAAGTTGGAATGGTTAATTGGCGGGGGTGAGGACCAAAACACGAAACGACCAAAATACGGACCATACCAAAACACGGACAAGACAAAACAAGGTCTCACCGAAACACGGAATGGCCAAATCACGGAACGATCAAAACACGTTCCAGAGAATATTTTAAAAATTTTTAAGGATTATTTTTAACTGCTTATTTCTAAAAAATTCTGATTTTAAAAAATGTTCTGATTTTTTAGAAATATTCTTATTTTTAAAAATCTGAACATTTTTAAAATTTTAAATTCTGTTTTTTAAATATTCTGATTTAAATAAATTCTGATTAAAAAAATGATTTTAAAAATATTCCGTGTTTTGGTCATTCCAAAAATGCCCCACGATGCTTTAAAAAATAAAATAAAAAATACATATTTAAAATTTTTATAAAACTTTTTACTTTTCATCTTCCCCTTCCTTCTGCACATCCCCTCCTCCCCTTTTCTCCAAAAATTTTTTTGTCAACTTTCCACCTAAATTTATTAATTTAAACTGTCTTTTTTTTTAAATTCTCTCGTCTAGACAATGACGGCGCATAATTTTTAAACAACTTAATTAAAGGAGGGGGGGGGGATAAAGAAAGGGAGAAGGAAAACCCGAGGTAAAATTTTTAAAGAAAATACAAAATCGTTCAAGATCGTATAAAATTAATTAAAAAATTTTTTTCTTTGTTTTAAAATTAATAATTGATTTTTAAATTTAATTTTTAAAATTAAATTAAGTAATTAAATTAATTGAAAATAGCAAATAAAAATATTTTTAAAAAGGAGCATGAATAATTAATTTAATTTAATTTTTATAAAAAGTTTCAGAATAAAATTATTCTTGAAAGGCTTCAAGAATAAATAATTGTTAAATAATTATGGAAAGATTTCAAAATTAATTTTTTTATTTTAATTTTATAAACATTTCCGGAATTTCCTCAAATTTTTGAATTAATGTTTTGTTTTTGGAATAATTTAATAATTAAAATAAATTTAAAAATAAATTTATGCTTTTGTTTAAATAATCTAAACTACAAATTTGTTGAATAATTTTAAAAATCGAAAAAAAAATATTTTCAGAATGTTTTAAATTTAAAAAATGAAATTTGGATATATAATGGAGTTGTCTTCAATTTGAAGACTTTGTTTGGTTTTTGATGACTAATAAGCTACTTTTGAGGGGGATATTTACATGTTGAATGGGAGGGGGAATTCTTTGCCGATTACATTCAACCTCAGCTTTTGATAAATCTTTTGGTAAGATTGCCAGTTTTTGTTTACCTCTTTTTTTTCATAGGGTTATTCTTATAAAAACTAGCATTATGCATTCTGATAGTTATCTCAAACAATGGTTGGGTATTTGATGTTTAGCCCAACACTTCTCAAATGTTTTTCCGGATAGAGCCGACTCCCAAGCTAATTTTAAAAGTAAATAATTTCTTTCTACTATTGTTGAATGTAATCATTCCCCCCCCCCTTCCCCCTTTTTACACAATTTTTACAAATTTTTTACTTTTCTTTTTTCAACTCCTCTTCCTTTCATTTCAACTTCCTCTCTTCAAACTTTTTCATCATCAGAACCGTGTTCAAGAAGAGGTTCCTGCAATTCTATATATTTCCCATTGTTTGGTCCTTTCTTAACTCCGGAAGCCTTTAAATAAATAAATATATAAATGAATGTTAATTCCTTCAATTAAATATTCTTTATTAAATATCCCTTACCTCTCCTTTATGAAAAATTCCACCGAATGCCTTTTTTACACGATTCTTTATTTTTGTAAAAGTTTCCTTTATAAAAATAAAAATATTCAATTTTCTTTAAAAATTAAAAAATAAATCTTTTAAAAATATGTATATTTTTGAATTTTGTTAATAACATGTAAAAACAAAACCTCTTTTTTCTTATATTCAAGACCTAACAATCCAAACATTTTATTTACTTTCTTCTTAACTTCTTCGCAAGTATTTTCATGACCATCAAAACATGCTTCATATATTTCAATACTTTTTTCTAATTTATCAAAAGTATCGAAATAACTCTGAAATGTTAATAAATTTTTTGAGTTTTTATTATTTTTAAATTCAAATTTATTTGTATATATACTTCCCTTTTTAATTAAATTTGCAAGTTTTAAAAGAAATTTTTTGTTATATACATACAATTGAATCTCATTCCTAGTCGAGCTAAAATCAAGATCCAAAGACCTTGACTGGAAATTCATATATAGGTATTTGAGGTCTCAGGATCTCAACTTTGGCTATAATTATAGTAAGAGCGAGATAAAAGTTCAATCCCGGGCAGGCTTCGATCCTGCGACCTCCTGGTTTAAGATAAATATAATTAAATATTAACAATTAAAAACCTCAAATATCTCCAAATTTTCAGGATTTATATATTTTCCTTCGGGCAATTTTCCTTTTATTTTTTGAATACTTTCTCGGTTAAATTCCGACATATTTTTATTTAATTCATTTATCATTATATTATAATTTGTGTGGATAGATGGTATAATTACTTCTATTTTTTTTCCTTCCTTTACTTTATATTCAATACCAGAATTTCTAAATAAATTTTTGCTAGATGGAAGAAACTCTTCTTCACAAAATTTTATGAAATTTGTAAATCTCTCATTTCCTCCTTCGTAATTACTCATCTGGTTGTTGTTATCTATAACTTTTTTGCATCTTTCATAATGGCCAATTATTTCTTTTAATTTTTTAAAATCAACTTTAAAGCTCTGCAAAAATACAAGAAAATAGGTCAGAAAATTAAATTTTTAATTTATGTTTCTACCTCATCAACACTCTTCAATCCCTCCAATATATCCGAATTTATATATTTCCTTTCAGGCAATCTATCCTTAATTTCATTAAAAATTTCAAAATTAATACTTCCAATTCTATTTATAATTAAAAGAAAATTTGATTTGATTGTTTCAAAACCTTTCTTAATTTCAGTTTTTTCGTCATATTCAATCCCTAACACTTTAACTTTTTCATTCAATATATTAATTTTATATTCACAATTTTCTTTGTACTCTTTAGAATTTGGGTCTTGATTTTTCAAATAATGACAGTATTTATAAATATAACTAATAGATTTTAACATATGAAAATCAGATTTGGAGCTCTAAATAAATAAATAAATAAATTTAATATAGAAATTTATTTATTGTTAAAAAGTCTAATAAATTTAAATCTTTATTTTTATGCTAATTTTCATTTTTAGAAAAAAATATTTCATTTACATAGTTGTAGATGTTTTAATTTCCTTAAAATAATATTAAACGGGGCAGATTATGAAAGGAGAAAGCACCCACGCTCCAACTATTGCTTCAAAATTCTGGGTACCCTTGGTACACTTATCAAGAGTACGAATTCTGCCCTTTTTGGTGATTTGGAAAAGGTCTCTTGGTTTCTTGGATATAAATTTGGCAAAACGTATGAAATTGAGAGAAAACTTTTCTTGTATCGAATGCCTTTTTTAATTAATTTAATCTTTGTACTACATATCATTTTAAGTTTCCCAAATTATTATTTCCCAATTGATTCCCTAAAATCTTTTAGACGAAAAAGAACAGTTGTTATTTTTACAACAAACCTAACAGAATTTTCTGGTTTTCATTTTAAATTTATTAAATTTGAAAGTTTGGGAGAAACTTTTCACAAGTGGCCTCATAACAATAAAAAATAAATGGAATGCCGGCAGTTTGTTTAGGAAATCTCTTAGGAGCAATCCCATAAAAATTTTTTAAATAATCATTAAAATCTTTTTTAATGATATTTATACCTTATCAACACTTTTTTCAAATCCTTTCAAAATATTTAAATTTATATATTTTCCGTCAGGCAATTTTTCTTTAAATTTTTCAAAATTTTCAATTTTAATTTCTCCAATTTGATCTAAAAAACGTTCCAAATTTCCCAATTCTTCTTCAAAATTTAATTTTCCCAAAACACAAATAAATTGACCCACAAAAATAAAAACAAAAATAATTGTTAAATAACGAAAGGGTTTTTGAAGAAAATTCATAATTTTCTTCAAAAAATTTCCCCTCGTTTTTTATCTAAAAATTAAAAAAAAATTTTTGTTAAAAAATTTAAATAAAATCTGTGTTTTAAATATACACACTTGTTTGTCAGTATTTGGAAATTTTTTACTCTCTTCCTGGGGAATTTACAAAAAAATTTTTTTAAGGACCTTCTGTTGTTTTTTTATCGTATAACCTGTATTAATTGCCCTCTCTCAGATAATTACCCAACTTCCATTAATTACCCCATCCGGCGATGGATTGAAATAATAATTACCCCCCAACAAATGCCCTAAAACACGTTCAAATTTCAAAATCGTATAATTACCCTCTCTCGATTAATCACTCCCTCCTGTGGAAGATCGAAACACAAATTACCCAGAGGTAGGTAGTAAAGGATATACGGTAATATATTAGATAATTATTCTTTTTTAGTAGAAAAAAGTAGAAAAAGGTAAAAAAGGGAAAATTTTAATAGAAAATTTTTTCTAATTATTGTCTAAAATTTGTTTTGAAATATATAAAATATTTTAAAAACTTAAAAAATTAAAAAAATAAATTTATAAATTATGAATGGCATTGGCAATTAAAATGGGGGATTATATATAACTTTATGCCCCTCCCTTTCTCCCCCAAAAAAATTTTTTTAATAGCTAGGCCTTCCCCTCCTGGCTAGGCAATGGACAGGCCCTCCCTTCCTCCCCAATAAATTTTTTTGGCAACTTTCCATTTAAATTTATTAGACTGTGTTTCTCTTAAATTCTCTCGCCTAGCCATTGACAACGCTGGATTTTAAAATTTTAATTGAAAAAGATGTGTTAGAGAAAGAGAGGAAAACTCGAGGAAAATTTTAAAGGATAGAATAAGTAAGGAGAAAATCAATTTTAAAAAATAATTTTTAAATTATTAGCATTGATTTTTAATTTTTTTAATTCAAAGGAGCATGAGGTGAAGAAGGTCGTAAGGTTGTACTCTACTAAAAATAGAAAGAGAGAGAGAGAGAGAGAGAGAGAAGTTGTTCTTTCTAAAAAGTGAATAACGGTCAAGGGTGAGTGTCTCTGTTAAGAGAGGGCATGATAGGAAAAAATTTTTTTAATTTTAAAAATATTTGGGAGGAAGGGAGTAGGGGGGAGGGAGTAGAGGAGAGTATGTATACTATTTTCAATGTAAAATTTATGTTACATAAAATTATAGAAATAAATAATATTAGAATTTAATTATGTTTAAAAATATTTTTTTTAATTTAAAAATCTGATGACTTCAAAGCTGGAATTTTTTTAAAGAATCCCGTCTTCGATTACCTAGCACTTCCTTTCGATTAATGGCTCCCGGACATTCTGTCAGTGAACAAATCCGTGATCTCCTACCCAACCTCCCGCTGCCAAAAATTTTTATATTTTTTGTGTGGGGATTAAAAAAGATATCGAGGATTTGGAAGATTAAGGGTGAAATCGGCAGATTTGGCCGGATTAAAAGGATAGCAGTAGGTTTGGGGGAAATCGGGGAATTTGTATGTATGAGATTTGCGGGATTAAATGGTGGGATTATTGTTGGATGTGGATGATTGTGGGATTAATGTGAATGGATGGGGGGTTAAGAGAGATTCGTTTTTGGAGGGATATCGGGAAGCTTTTTGAATGAGTATTTTGAGTGTTTAATTTTTTATTAAGTTTACTAAACTATTTTTTAATGTTACAATATTTGATTAAAAAATTTTTTTATAAATACATAGACACTCGCGCCAAAATATGTTGACGCCTAATTGTTTATTTAAATTTTTTAAAAAAGGAGAGGGAAGGGAGAAGGTTTTTAATTTATCGATTTTAAAGGCTTAAAGGGCAAATTAAAATTTTCAAAGGAAAAAAATTAAAGAGAATTGATTTTTTTGGATTTAATTAAAAAAAATATTTTTTAATTAAAAATTAAATTTAAATATTGAAATTAATTACGAATTATTAATTGTCTGAAAATAACTTTATTATTTACAAATAAAATATTAAAAATTTTAAAGTTACGTTGAACCCTAACTCTCCCAACAGATTTTTTATCCAAAATAATTAGAAACCGGATTTTTAGGTTGTGAAAAACTTAAAAATAGGTACCTAAATAGATTGTAAAAATAGAAAAATAAGCTGCAGAAAAGGTCGGCATAGTAAGCATGAAAGACAAAAATGCCGAGAATAATTTCTGTTTTTCGTTCGAAAACTTAATCGGTCAAATAAAAAAAAAATTTTTTTTTGGGTTGATAAAAAAATTGACAAAATTTTTTTGAAAATTGTAGCTACAGAATTAATATTTTTGTTTTAATTTTTAAATTAATGTTTTGTTTTTTGACGATTTTAAAAATAAAATAAATTTAAAAATAAATTTATGCTTTAGTTAAATAATCTAAACTACAAATTTGTTGAATAATTTTAAAAATCAAAGAAAAAATGTTTTCAATACGTTTTAAATTTAAAAAATAAAAAAAATTGGATATATAATGGAGTTGTCTTCAATTTGAAGAATTTGTTTGGTTTTTGATGACTAATAGGCTACTTTGGAGGGGAATATTTACATGTTGAATGGGAGGGGGCATTCTTTGCTGATTACTAGGGAGTGGCAAAATATGCACGGAAAATCCCAAAATATGCGCATATATATGCACCGAAAAAGCCCAAAATATGCACCAAAATATGCCAAATTTGCCGAAATATGCACTAAATATGCACTAAATATGCACTAAATATGCAGCAAAAATAATAAAAATGTGTCTTAAAAATCAATATTTCGAGTAAAAAATACAAATTTAGCATTTCAATTGCAGTTAAAAGCACTTCTAAAGGATTTTATTAACTTAAAATTCAACCAAAAAAATTTTTTGAAAAAAAAATTTTCGCGAAAAATTTTTCGAAACAATTTTTCAACAAATTTTCAAAAAAAAATTTTTTGCTCAAAAAATTCCAAAATTTTGAAAATTTTGCCCAATTTTTACTAAAATTTCTCAAAAAATGCCAAAATATGCACAAATTTAGGTAAAAATATGCAAAATTTCCCCAAAATATGCATCGATATGCAAATATGCAAGAAAGTACCGAAATATGCAAAAATATGCTATAGGAACTCGGTCCCTGCTATATTTGTATTATAGCTTTTTCTCGGGTTCTACTATTCTGGGGACTTCTATTAGACTGAATTACATTCTTTAAATATTTATTCTATTTAATTTAATTTATTCTCCATATAAATATGGGCACAATAATAAGGGAGAGAAATGGTTGGGCCAAATCTTCTAATAATGAGGAAAAGGCTGGGTTATTTATAGAGACAATTTAAGGGTCAAAATATAAACAGAAAGTGAATAACAAAAATAAGATAAGGAACGAGAATTGGATGATAACGTCGGGAGACCTTTATATTTAGAAAAAGGTCAACTTTATATTTGCATGTGAAAATGCAAATTGTTTATTTGATTAAGCGAATGCAGCATTCCTTCCCTCTTCGAAAAGAACGTCCACGTTCTGATATTTCGGGAGATTTGTTTAGGCTGCTTTTTTTTAACTAAATTTTCTCCGATTTAACGGGTGGCACTTTAACTTTTAAATATTTTATAATTTTTTCCATTCTCGTCTTTTATTTCTCGTGACGGTATTTTCATTAATTACTTTTTATATTTTAATGCCATCGCTTAACAATCTCCATTTGGGTTTAAAAATCTTTTTCTTGTCATATAAGATTTTCTGCATTAGCGATTCAACTCCATATTCTCCGACTTTAGTAAATTTTAGAGAGATTACTGAATGGGGCAGATTACATAATTTTGAAAGGGTTAAAAACAAGGAAAAATTACAAACAAGGGAATTAAAAAATTGGTTTACAAAAATTTTGAAAATTAATTAGGGTGACAAGAACTTATGGAGTGTTTTTTCACAGCCTAGCTTAGATTGGAGCATCATTTCTTTCCAGTGTTGCCATTTGTATTCAGATGATGATGAGTGCCATGTGTCATTTTTGCATCCAGAGTTGATCAGTCATTTTATTGTTGTCCCTTATCATTGAATTGTTGAGGCATAGAAGTTGCATAATAAATTACTTGTTGCTGTTCTCTTGCGACTTGAGCGTGAGATTCTCCGATGTAGATACGGGTGAAAGATTTATCATTCTATCTTTAATAATTTTCTTATCCTTCACTTTTTTTCTGAAAAATTCATATCATTTTTTCCTTCCCTTCAATAAAAAAATCGTCTTGCTTTTGCTTGTCTTCCACAGCTATCACTGCTTAAAGATTAAGTTTAGATCCATTCTCGGTTTTATTTGCTGCGCACCCCGCGTCTTATGCATTATAGCCAGGCACCTAGCCCGCACCAAGCTTCGGCTATTTAATTATTTACCACAGAAAGTTCTTTTCCGCTTCTGTCTTCAGTGCTAACTTTTCAGATCATTACATCTTCAAGACGTTTTTCTAAATCCTACAATTTCAAAATTTCCATTTTCTAGAATTTTTCAATTTTTCTCACATCAGCTATGCCATTATTTTATTTGTGGATGCTTTATTAATTTCAAATTTCTTAGCTACCTCGGTTTATGTATAACCGGTATTTTAATTTATTCAATTTCACGAATATTTTCTTTCTTCGGGTCAATGCCCGGTATTTTAATTTTTAGTCCTCTCAGAATATCCCGGGACATGGCACCAATTGCTATATTTGAATTTTATATAGCTTAACTCGGGTTCTACTATTCTGGGGACTTATATTAGACTGAATTACATTTTCAAATATTTATTCTATTCATTAATTTATTCTCCATATAAATATGGGCACAATAATAAGGGAGAGAAATGGTTGGGCCAAATCTTCTAATAATGAGGAAAAGGCTGGGTTATTTATAGAGACAATTTAAGGGTCAAAATATAAACAGAAAGTGAATAACAAAAATAAGATAAGGAACGAGAATTGGATGATAACGTCGGGAGACCTTTATATTTAGAAAAAGGTCAACTTTATATTTGCATGTGAAAATGCAAATTGTTTATTTGATTAAGCGAATGCAGCAGTCCCTAATGTTGTTACCGACATAAAAACACCATTTTTGAGCGTTTCAGATCATGGCATATCCGCATACAAAATATGCATTTGCATGTTTTGCCACTCCCTACTGATTACATTCAACATCAGCGTTGATAAACATTTTTGGAAATTTTGCCGGTTTTTGTTTCCCTCTCTTTTTTTCATGGGGGAATTCTTCTACAAAGTAGCATTATTTTTATGGTTATCTCAAACAATGGTTGGGTACAGGGGTGGGCGCAAGAGGCAATCGTGAAAAACGCAAAACGCAAAACGCAACGCAAGGCCAAAAATCAACGCAAAACGCAAAAAACGCAAAACGCAAGAACGCAAAATTCTGAAAAAAATTTTTTAAATCGAGTATTAGCCATTTTTCAGTTAAAATAGAAGTATTACTATAAGTCAGCGAGTCCTAGTTGATCTTGTGATACAATTAAGTTGGATGGGTAATGATTTGAAGGGGATACAATGGGATTATGAAGGATATTAGAGGATTTAGAGCGATTATGAAGGAGGGATCGAGGAAAATTGGAGGGATCAAGGAAATTTAAAAAGATACCATGCGGTTACTGATGAATGTCAGATGGGTTGGGGAGATAGGAGGATAAATGCCTCTCTGTAATTCTCAATTGATACCGCGGATATCAGCGGATTTGGAGGGATAAAGGGAGATCGGAACCCAAGATATTGAACTGATATTTTTCTGACAGTTCCATGATCTACTTTTAGCGCCGCAGGCGAAAATTTTGAAAAATTTGGGACCAAGAAGCCAAATTTCTTCCTTTTTTAAGCGCCGCAGGCGAAAATTTTGAGAATTTTGGAAAGTCATAAGCCTGATTTCCTTCAGATTTTGCCCTCAGATTGGGTATATTTCTTGCGATTTTTTGCGTTAATTTTGGCCAAATTTACGCAAAACGCAAAACGCAACGCAAGGCCAAAAATCAACGCAAAACGCAAAAAACGCAAAACGCAATGCGCCCACGCCTGGTTGGTATTTGATGTTTGGCCCACATATCCCAAATATTATTTCCGGATAAGGCCGACTACGGTGGAATAGTTATATGTACCCAGCACTGATCCCAAGCTAATTTTAAAATTAAATAAAAACATCTTTCGGTTTAAGGTATATATTGTTGAATGTAATCATTCCCCCTCCCTTTTTTTACATAATTTTTACACATTTTTACTTTTCTTTTCTCAACTCCTCTTCCTTTCATTTCAACTTCTTCTCTTCAAACTTTTTCATCATCAGAATCGTGTTCAAGAAAAGGTTTCTGCAATTCTATATATTTCTCATTCTTCGGTCCTTTCTTAACTTTGGATCCGGAAGCCTTTAAAAAAGTTTTAAAAAATTCAAAAAATATAAATGAATGCTACTTAGATATTAAGGTTGTTGGATCCGGATCCGAAAAAGGAACGGATATACGGGAATTTTCGGTTCGGCTACCGGGTCCTGATATCCGAAGATTTCCAACTATCCGAGAACTTTATTAGTAGAATCCCTTACCTGTCCTTTATGAAAAATTCCACCGAATGCCTTTTTTCCATGTCCTATCATTTTTGTGAAAATTCCCTTTATAAAAATAAAAATTAATAATTATTTTATATGTCAACATTTAAATTCAATTTTAAAAATTGAAAATATGTACATATATCTTTTGAAATATATTTTGAATTTTTGTTAATAACAGCAACTCAAAAACAAAACCTCTTTTTTCTTATATTCAAGACCTAACACTCCAAACATTTTATTTACTTTCGTCCCAACTTCTTTGCAATTATTTGCTGACATCATGACATGACCAAGAAAATTATCAAAACATGCTTCATATAACACAATACTTTTTTCTAATTTATCAAAAATGATGAAATAAATCTTAAATGTTAATTTGGTTTTTAGTTTTTATTATTTTTAAATTTTATTTTTTTTGGGATTATTAATTTAATTTATTATGGAATATTGTTGTATATACTTCCCCTTTTTTAGTTAAATTTTGAAATTAAAAAAAAAATTAGCTTGGGACTGGAAAATTCTTAAAATTCTTTATATGTGTATTTTAAATATAATAAGAGATATTCTAGGCTGTTTTTTTATATTTTTTTATATTTTTTCAATAACAATATTTTGACTCTCCTTTCAACCTTATATCCCATAAACGTAAAAAAACTTATCTAGAATCGGGGGAAGGGGTATATATTTAAAATTGAGATTCAACTTTAACAACAACCCACCGTCGACCTTCTAATTTTCAGATTTATTTAAATATATTTAGTAGGGCAACTTTAACTCAGTTCGACGAGATATTAATTGTGTATTTTGACTTTTAATGAGAATAGGTATTTATTTATATACCAAAGATTTTTTCAATACCAGTATTACCTAAAGTACCGAGTCTATATTATCGGTAGTACCGCATTATGACTAACACTTAATGTTATCTAAATGAATTAATTAAATTAAGGGTTTAAAACCTCGATTTTCTCTAAATCATCAATATTTAAATACTTTCCTCCCGGCAATTTTTTTTTATTTTATCAATACTTTCTTGCTTAATTTCCAGAATTTTATTTTTGAACTCTTCTATCTTTGTACCAAAACCTAAAGGTCCTGATGGTAAATGTTTTTCTATTTTTTCATCCACTTTATATTCAATACCAAAATTTTGAAATATATTAATATGATAAAATGGAAGAAATTCTTCACAAAATATTTTAAAAGCCCTCAAATTTCCTTCTCGTTCTGCTCCATTGTAATCTTTTTCGTAAAGTTTGCATTGTTCATATTCCCTAATTATTTCTTTTAATTTCTCAACATCAAGTTTAAATGACTGAAAATAATTCAAGTAATTCATTACCGTATTTACTCGATTAATTCCCCTCTCTCGAATAATTCCCCAGGGGAATTAATCAAGTAAATTCATTATATAATTTTTAATTCTACTTACCTCATTTTTAACTTTCAATTCATTCAAAATATCCCCATTTATATATTTTCTTTCAGGCATTTCATTCTTTATTTCATTTAATGTCTTCATTTCAATAACTCCAATTTTTGTTTCAATTATCTCGAATTTTTTTATTATTTTACTAAAATCAGGCCATATATCCTTCTTCCCGACCTTTTCCTCTTCTTTAAATTCAACCCCCAAATTTTTAAGAAAATTATTTATTTTTTTAATATTTTTCCCTTCTTCACGAAATTCGTCAGTTGGCACATTCCCTGTACATTTATTTTTGTTTTTCTCAAAAATAGGGTCTTTTTGTATTTTGTAATGAGTACAATCTTCATATATTTTACTTATATTTGTTAGAAATTCAAAGTCAGAATTAGTATCTACACCTTTCAAACTTTTCAAAATTTTCAAATTTATATATTTCCCCTCAGGCAATTTTTGTTTTATTATCTCAAAATTTCCAATTTCTTGCATCTGTTTCATTCTAAGTTCCTCATTTCCAATCATTTCATATAAAGGTAACTTGTTAAAAATATATTTTGGGTATTTTCCTTCAATTTCCCCCTTAATATATTCAATACCTAATACTTTACTAATTCTTTCCAATTTATTTAAATAATTTCTACAATTAGTTTTGTATTTCTCAAAAACTGGGTTTTTTTGTTTTTCAAAATGAGAGCATTGTTCATATACTTCAATAAATATTTTTAACATTTCAAAATCATCTTGAACGTTCTAAAAATCAAAATTATTATCAAATGGGGGTATGAAAGAAAACTTGGCCCTATCCCAAAAGAAGGGTGGAATCGTTTTTTTTCATTACCTCCAAGGAAAGGAAAAATGGAAGGAAAGAATGAGACGGATGGACATGGACAAACAAAACACGGACGGACTCGGGTCAGAAGACGTTTGACCGACCCGTGTCCGTCCGTGTTTTGTCTGTCTGAGTCCGCCCTTCTTTTGGGAAGGGTCGAATCTTCGTCAGCCTCATTCAAAAATACACACAAAACTTATAAAATAAGTTTTAAAATCTACTTACTACCTCATCAACACTCTTCAATCCATTCAAAATTTCAAAATTTATATATTTTCCTTCAGGCAATTTTTCTTTAAATTTTTCAAAATTTTCAATTTTAATTTCTCCAATTTGATCTAAAAAACGTTCCAAATTTCCCAATTCTTCTTCAAAATTCCTTTTTCCCAAAACACAAATAAATTGACTCACAAAAATAAAAACAAAAATAATTGTTAAATAACGAAAGGTTTTTTGAAGAAAATTCATAATTTTCTTCAAAAAATTTCCTTTCGTTTTTTATCTAAAAATGATAAAAAAAATTTGTTTAAAAATTTAAATACAGTACAGTCGATGTTAAATACACACTTGGTGTCAGTATTTGGAAATTTCTTACTTTCTCGTCTTGGGAAATTTACAAAAAAAAATTTTTTTAATTTTATAATTTTCTGTCGTCAAGAAAATCTAAATGTTTAAGGACTGTAAAGCATATAGTAGCTATTTAATTCCTAAGGCTGTGTACATAGTAGGCGGAGTGGTGTAATGGATAACACATCAGTCCGGTCTACTGACAATCAAAATGCCTGCGGATATCCGCCTGTATCCGCCGTAAATATGCGGATACGGATACCAAGATCAGTATCCGTGACCAGGTCTGGAAATAGCTACCTATAGCCCAGCTGCTTTACTGGACCTTCCGTTGATTGTTTTAGTTTAATACATATATTAAACACAGCCGATGTTATTTTTTAGCGAAGTAGAAAAAAATTTATTTAAAAAAAAATTTTTTTTCTAATTTTTGTCTAAGATTTACTTTGAAATATATAAAATATTTTAAAAACTTAAAAAAAATTTAAAAGAAAATAAATTTATAAATTATGAATGGCATTGGCAATTAAAGTAGAGGATATTTAAGTAACCTTATGCCCCTCCCTTCTTACACAATAAATTTAATAACGTAGCGTTATCAATGGCTAGGCAGGCCCCTCCACCCCTCCCCAAAAAAAATTTTTTTGGCAACTTTCCAATTAAATTTATAATTTTAGACTGCCTTTTTCTTTTAAATTCTCTCGCCTAGCCATTGACAACGCTAAATTAAAAAATTTTGAAAGAGAGGAAAACTCGAGGTAAAATTTTAAAGAAAGGAGAGGAATAATTAAAGAAAAAGAAAATCACTTTTAAGAAATAATTTTTAATTAGTAACATTGATTTTTTTAATTTAATTTTTTATAAAAAGGAGGTAGAGGAGGTCTATAAACTCTAAAAGTACATATGTATGTATGTTCATTCTAAAAGTAAATTCCCTCTAAAACTTTAATTATATTTATATATTTTTAAATTTGAAAATCCGATAGTTTCAAGGTTGGTAATTTTTAAAAGAAGTTAAAAAAATTTTTTAATGTTTTTTTGTTATTTTTAATTCTAGGGTGGATAATTTAAGAGGGATATTTATGGAGGAGAGGGGGGGTATTTATTTGTTAATTTTAGGTAGGGGATATCGGGGTATAGTGGATTTGGCTGTATAAGAGTTGCGGGATTAAACGGTGGGATTATTGTTGGATTTGGATGATTATTGTTGAATTAATGTGAATGGAAGGGTTAAGAGAGATTCGTTTTTTGGAGGGATATCAGGAAGCCTTTTGAATCGAAAAAAGAATATTTAAAATTTTTTATTAAAACAAGAAACGTTAAAAAATTGTTTAAAAAATTTTAAAAAATACTTTTTTAATTAAATTCTTTTATTCTTATTCGCCTGTTTCGCGTCTTATATTTGGACTAAAATTAAAAAAAAAATAATTAAAACTATTTTAAATTAATTATTTACTTTAATTCTGACATTCTTCTCAAATATTTTGTTTCTTCAAAACTTTTTAATTCAACTTCTGATATTCTTTTTTCTCTTCTAAAAATTTAAATCAGAATTTATATTTTAAAACTTTTTTAAGAATAATTTTTCAGAAAAACAATTCTGAAAAAATCAGAATTTATTTTTATTTTAAACTTGTTCCGGAAATAATTAATTCTGAAATAATTCTGAAAACTTTTCCGGAAAATAATTATTATATCAAATAGATATTTTTACCTTTGTCTCAGAGGTCTCCATTGAACAGAAATAATCATAAAAATAAAAAC
Source organism: Meloidogyne enterolobii (assembly GCA_963681835.1). Classification (NCBI taxonomy): domain Eukaryota; kingdom Metazoa; phylum Nematoda; class Chromadorea; order Rhabditida; family Meloidogynidae; genus Meloidogyne; species Meloidogyne enterolobii. The sequence continues at coordinate 3,521,843 of CAVMJV010000007.1, forward strand.
AATTAAAGCAATTATAAAAATAAAAATTGAAAATAAAAGCATTAAAAATCGTTGATGATAAGAAGCACAACAACTTGAATTTTGACATTCAAAAGCAAAAATATGTTGGGAACAAATTGAAGAAGAGGGGGATTCTTCTGTTGTTTGCTGTAATAAATTGTCTTCATTTAATGGAGTTGACGACATTTTTTAATTAAATTTTATTTTGAGAAAGTCTGAAAATTTAATTTAAATTTCTATATTATTTTTTGATTTGAAAGCTTTTCGGAAAATACCGTAAAATTATTTTTATAAATATTTCCGGAAAATTTTTTAAAATATGTAGGTCAGAATTTATCTTTAAATAATTCTGAAAATTATCCGGAAAATATAATTATTTTTAAAACTTTTCCGGAAAACAATTCTGAAAAAATTCAGAATTTAATTATTATTTTTATGTTATTCCGGAAATAATTCTGAAATAATTCTAAAACTTTTCAGGAAAATAAATAATCTTGAATTATATTACTAAAATAATCCTGAAAAACAACTTTTATTTAATTCTGAAATTTTGTGAATAATTCAGAAAAAATATTTTTTTCTGAAATTGTTTCAAAAAAATTTTTACTTTATTTAAAGTTAAATTAGTAAAAATAACAATGCTACTAACTAATTTAGTAGTGTCCTCTTTCAAAATAAAAATAAAATGCATTAACAAATAAAGTACTTTTTTTCCTTTTTTCATTTTGCTTATTTTCTCATTTCCACATTTTCTCTAGCTTTTTCTAAATATTTTTTTACAAATTCATTAGCATCCTCTCACCGGTTTTGGTTAGTTACCGAGGAGTTTTTCGAAGTCCTTTTTTTAAAAAAAGTGAGGATTACTAATTTCGTTTCTAGGTTAAAAATAAAAGGAGGAAAATGTTTTTTTAATTATTAAATTTTTTTAAATAAATTTTAAATAGAAAAATTTTTGGAGAAAAAGACAATATACTGGGTATTTTATAGATAAATTATCAGAAAAAGGTTAACTTTTATAAAAGTTTCAGAACAAATAATTTCGGAAACGCTTCCTCTAAATAAATGGTAAATAATTAAAATCAGAATTATTATTTAGTTTATTTACCCGATTAATTCCCTCGGGAAATTATTTTCAACCCATTCGTGGCAGGGGGAGGGAATCGAGTAAACACGGTATGTATTTCTGAAAAGAATTCTGATTTTTAATTTAATAAAATGTTTAGGTATATTTGTTACCAAAACAGAATATTAAAATATTTTCCGGAAACTTTCCGAAAATATTTACAAAGTTAATTTTCAGAATTGTTTCCGGAAAAGTTGAATAAATATTTAAATTCTTTTTTGTTTAACCTAAGGAAAATAAAGGGAAAATAAAGAAACTTATATTCAAAGAATGTTTCTTTTTTTTAAGTTTCTTTAATGTTTCCAACAAAGAAAGCATAAATCATTTAAAAATGTGGAAAAAAGAAACTTTTTCAGTAAAATGAGGTTTTATTTAAAACATTGCTTTAAAAACCTATCAAATATTTTTTTAATAAAAACATATGAGGACTAGTTAATTTATTTTTTTATTTATTTTTTTACTAAATTTTTTTGAGTAAATAAAAATGGCAAAAAAATTGAAATAAAGATATTTATTTATTTTATATAAGCAAAGCAATAACAGAAAGAAATACACAAACAAAGCCTTAAAAAAAGCTTTTCCTTATTTCCCACGGAATTGATAAATTGCTTTAAATTATTTATGCCAAAATTGGGGAATTTAATATTTTTTTAAATAAAATATTGTTTTTAAGAAAAAAATTTTTTCTTTAGACAAAAAATGCTTTCAAGAGTGGTGACAATAAAAAAATATACAAATTGAATAAGACATGGTAGGGGTTTGCAAATAAATTTTTTTATTGTTTTTTTTGTTTTGTTAAGAAAAATATATGTATATTGTCTTTATTTATTATTCTGAAACAAAAACAGAATTTTTGAAAAAAAAGAATTTTTAATTAGAAAAAAAAGAAAATAGGTATATAAAATAATAATCAGAATTAAAATTATTTTCCGGAAAGCTTTGAGTTATTTCAGAATTATCTTTTCGGAATAACATTAAAATAATAGGTTCTGATTTAAATTCTGATTTTTAAAATAAATTCTGATTTAATTAATTTTTATTTTTAATCAAGTAAAGCTCTTTCTTTTCTAGCTCTAAAACACCTCAAATGTGCAAATTGTCCTCCACCAACATCTTCATTATTATTAGGTATATAAACAAATTCTTCTTCTCCAACAATATTTAATAAATTTCTTTCACAAAAAATACAAATATTATTTTCATCCAATTTAAATCTTTTTTTATTTAATTTTTCTTCCAAAAGTTTTTCTAAATTTTTAATTTCTAAATTAGCCATTTTTAAATAAATATTTTGCCAATTAAAAGTATTTAAACGATTGGAGACATGTCTGTGTAGAAAATTATTTATTAATTCTGTTGAGGATAAATTATTTGGAAGATTATTTAATACTTGTTCTCCATTATTTAATTCACTTTCTAAAAGAGAAAGTAAATGGGGAATTTTTGTTTGAAGTGTTGAATTTGATCTAAAAAAAGGGGAAAAATTATGTATTTAGAAAATTTTAAATGAATATAATAAAGCTTTTGATTCTCCGCCTTTTGGAAGGGATTTAGAGAGAATTAGAAAAATCCATTATATGTAACTGGATTTTGATATAAGTGTAAGGATGCTTCACCTAGAGCAAGCGCTTAGGTGGGGGTTAAAGAATCTAAAAGGATAGAAGAGAAAGCATTAGTCGATGCCACGATAGCTCAGTGATAGTAGGGCTCCTGTGAGTGAAAGCGCCTAGCAGTAACTGTCAGGAGGTCGCAGATCCTGTCCGGTAGCTAAACTTTTGCCAAACTCTTTTTTAAACAGAGTAGATTAATTTATAGTTATTGTCCTTAACATTACCGGAGTCTCAACAAAAATAATTTTTTAAATTTTCTTTTAAAAAATACTTGGAAATAAGTAAATGTAAAGTCAACAAAGGTTTAAGCATTTCTGGACTCGGAAAACGTGTACAAAGAAGTTCAGCAGCATCAACCAATATTTCACCCATATTCTCATTTAATTCAAAAATATTAGCCAATTCATTTAGACACTCCATAGAATTATTTTCCTTAAGAAAAAATTAAAAAAATTTTTTTATAATTTTATTTTCAGACAAAATATCCAAAACAGTCAATCTTCAAAATTTAGGGTTAGGGGCTGTACGAGTGAACCACCTTCACTCACAAATTAAGATGAACCTATCTATAAAAATAATTTTTTCAACTCCTAAAGTGAGGCCAAATTACAATGTTTTTCTTTAAAATCAAAATTCTTTTACATTTGCCCTTATAAACAATTTTTCCACAAAAAATTCATTTTTGTCTTTTTCTTCTTTAAATAATTTCAAAGCTTTTGTTTTATCATAAAAAGATGAAAAAAGTAAAAAATTCCAAATTTTATTCCTCAACTCAAAATTATTTTTTTGTTTTTGTTGTTTATATTTTTGTGTTAATAATGCAAGAAATTTATTGTGTACTGAAGCTTGTGAACCCTTTAAAAAATAAAAGAATTTTATTTAAAAAATCATTAAGAGTGGGATAGAGTGGACCAGAGGATCTATCGCAACTCAAGACGATAACTTGAATTTATAGATTGATAATTATATGGGTCCAGGTCTCGTCTATTGTAAAAAAGGCTTATTCACCCAAACTTCCCCTTATTCTTTTCGACTATTTTCCGCCCGTAATTATTTTTAAAAATTTTTATTTTCCAAAAAAACGGTTTTTAAAAGTTTATATCGGCATTTTTCCGGTTATGGGATCATTTCCAAAGACTTTGGATTTTGGAATCAAGAAAACAATTTGAAAGATATACGCAAGAATAATTAAAAGAATAAGTTTAGCCCTTAATTTCTACACTAGAGATGCCCCTTAATTCTATACTAATTATTAATTACTTAATATTACCAATTCATTAATTCCTTTTTTATCCAAATAATTATAAATTAATTCATCAAAATCTTCATTTTTAAATAATTCAATAATTAATTCTGTAAGTAATTTAATTTGTTTATTATTCTCCAAATATTCTATTTTTTCCATACACAAATTTGGATTTATTGGAATTAACCAGACAAGTACTGATTTTAATAAATTAACATCAATACTGAAATTGAATTAAAAGTTTTTTGTAGGAAAAATCATAGAGAAGCCTAGAAAAATATTATTTTGAAGGCTGATTGCCAATTCCAAAAATTCAAACGGTTTTATGCCGAGTTATAGGTTTTGGCAAGTTTTTCCGAATTTTTTGGTGATTTAGGAATAGAAAGGAAAGAAAAATCAAAATTTGAAAACAAAAATTTTTTTGAAAAAAAAATAAAGAAACTGGAACTGCAAATTAAAATTATTGTGTTGAACGGCTATTCTATTTTTATCCGTTTATTTACCGTTCCAAAGCCTCAAAGCAATCATTTAAAGCCATTTCCTTCGTTTCTTCATCAACATTTTCCTCAAAAATAATTTTTTTCCAATAATTAAAAGATTCTTCCAAATTTCCATCTTCAAAAGCCAATTTTGCAGCAAAATTCAAATTTTGAAAATTTTTATTAATTATCCATAAACGAAATTTTTGTTTATTCCAAATATGTTTTGTATTTAATAATTCTTCATTTAAATTATTATTTTGATTTAAATATACAAATATTCTGGCTAATGAACTTTCTATTAACTGAAAAAAATTTTTTTAATTAATTAAAATATTTATTTTCTGAACGAGGAACGTTTGTAAGTAAGTAGAATAAAAAAAGTAAAGTGGATATCTTGTAAAAACAGGTTTGCGGGGGTTTTGCTCCAGTAATCCCGCAATTTTTTGATTCGAAGGAACATGAAATTACTACTAGAAAATTAACTCCTAGAAATTAAAAATTACTCCGAGATATGGAATCTCGTAAATGAATTTTGTCTGTTATTAATTTTAAAAATTTTATTAAATTTTTAATAATTTTATGGAAGGGAAATTCAGTTAAGAGACGGCAAGTTAGAGTTCAGTTAGACGGCAAGACGGCAAGTTCCTTCACCTTTTGAATTTCTATTAAAAGAGATGGTGAAGGTAGCTCCGAGTGAATTAATGCCTGCCCGCAGCTAAACCTTCACCTTCATCTCTCTACCCTATTACTTACCTCATCATTATTTTTGGATATTCTAATTCTAAGTAAATAATCCTTTACTAATTCAACAGGAATATTTTCAATGGGTATTTCATTTTCTTTTAATTTATTTCCCAATTCAAATTCTTCAAAATCCTCAAAAATGTCTTTATTTTGTTTTGCAATTAATGAAAGTAAAATATTTAGGTTAGCTTCACTTTCAACAAGTAAATTAATTGCTTTGAGGAAATTACCTTTTTGAAGAAATATTATGGCTATTTTTTGTTGTAATTGTTTTAATTGCTTAAGAAGGATAAAATTAAAAAAAATATTTAAATATTATTTAGGAAAACGGATATCTAAATCAGAAGTGAGGAGGTATCATAAATCTAAAATAACCCAATTAAGGAAACACGGAAATAGGAAATTTGAAGAATTGGTGATCTAAAAATCAATTCATGACTTTATGGTAGACAGACTTCACAGTAGGTACTCCCAAAATGTAAGCATTCCTAAATTAATTAAAGCCCCCCCTCTCCCAATTCACCATTAATTCATTCAAATTCTCAAAATTAACAGAAATTTGTTCTTCCAACATAGAGCAAGCAATATCCAAATATCCATGTAAAATATTTTCTTCAATTTGTGAATATATAGTCATCGCAATTAATTCAAAAAAACATCCACTAAAAGGCGGAATTATAAATGTTTGTCCATCTATATTAGCTAATTGATATAAATTTTGTTTTTGATTGAGGGATTGTTGTTGTTGTTCACTTTCATCGTCACTGGGAAACTCGAGACTTTGTTTTAAAGAACCATCTTGAATACTGGAAAAAATTAAAAAATAATTATTTTTTAATCTCTGGCTTATTCAATGATTAAAGTATGACTGTCTTCAGCCAGTATGTATAACTGGGAGATCTAAAACCTCTGAGTTGTCGCACTCCAAAGGTAAATTTAGAGAGTAATATGTATGTCTCTGAAAAAAATGAGAGACCTGGGATAATTTGGGAAAGTTGAAATAATAGAAAATGGCTAGAACTAGTTAATCTGCTAATCACAACAAAAATTTCCGAAATTTTCAAAATTTCACCTAAAAATAAACAGAATTCCAGCAGTGTCCAAAACATTTAAATAAGGCTCTTTAAGACAAATTCCAATAGGAGGTTCCTGTCCAGGTAAAGATAATGGAGGCCTTGTGGATGCCCCTTCTCCATTTACAAACATTAAAAGACTCTGAATTCCAGCAACACAAAATTCTTCCTAAAAAAAAAAATTATGAAATACGGTTGGATCCTAATTTTACATACACCCTTGAAGCTGAAAAATCGTGTCATATAATTATGGATATATTAGGGGGTACAGTTACGATTATTAGAAAGCTTATCCTCATGGCGGCCCACCAATATTTGGAAAAAAATAATCTTAGATTGAGGTCTAATGGAAGATTTCTATTTTTATTTGGGTCCTCACTAGTGTTTCGCCGGAACCGCAAATTTGGCCGGAACCGGAACCAAAAATCCCGGAACTTACGGCCTATCGGAATTGGAACTTCCTGCGGAACACTAGTCCTCACATCCTTTTCTCCCAAAAAAAATTTTTTTTAATTTTCTCCCCAACCATTCCAACAGAACAAATAACTTTCAGAACTTCACAATCAGCTACATCAAATAATTTAATTCCATTTTTCTCGTTAATATTCTGAACAAAATAGCAATTATTTGTAGCATAACAAACACAATTTCCATTAAAAACAATTTCAACAATATTCCCAAAATTTGTTGTTAATTTTTTTTCTTTAATAAATAAATAATTATTTTCTGAAGAAATTCTTCCAATTAATATTTGATTATTATTTGTAATTATAGCTAATTGAATAGAAAAAGGATTTAAATTATTTATTGGATGTGTATTTAATGATATTCTTTTTGCTTTAAATAATTCTTCAATCCTCATTTCTTCTTCTAATATTAAATTAAGTACTCTTTCCCCAACAACAATAATTAAAAGCCCTATTGCAGAAGCACAACAAATTTGTGTAACTGGTGCTCCTCGATCCTTTGAAAAGAATTTTAAAAAGTTAAAAATTGTGAAAAAAATTTGAATAAATGAAAGGACTCTTTCTTCAACAACCCGATTGTCTAAATCCAGATAGGTGTGGAGATTTTAAATAGATATACAGCTCGAGAGCAAGATCGTTACATGATAATCCTTTACTTTCTTGTATTACAACTAAATTTTATTACACGTTTTTTCACTATAAAAGGATGTTGCTTAATCCAAACTCAACAACACAAACTCTATTACTACGCCCAAAAATAATCTCTTCAAATAATGTTCTTCTACCCGTTCCTAACGCCATCATGGATTGTTGTTGCCCTGCTTCTCGTTTCTGTGTTTGTTCTTGTGCCGTGTTGCAAAAAGGTAAAAAACTTAATCTCCACTAATTTTTTTCGTTTTTAGAAATCAAAATCCAAGAAAAAGAAAAATTCAAAGCCAACAACAAGTACAGTTTCTATGACAAATTCTAAGACAAAAAAGAAGAAAAAAGACAATTCCGAATATGTCAAACAGCTAGACAAATTAAAAGAAACGGAAGCAATGGCAATATCGGTTGAAAGTGCAAATTCAGTTAGCTCTACAAGCGAATCAAATCCACTGTCGCGTGAAACTGGCCAACGAACTCGCGAAAAGGAGATGTCTTTGGAGACGACACTTGAACTGAAGGAGAAACTTATAAAGGAATTGGAGGCCACTAAATCTGGGGTAAATAGAAAATTTAAAAATTTATTTTTGGATGTCTCTCACCTTCTTGGGGCTGAGAAAATCAGATACTGTATTCCGATTTTTTGTAGATAAATGAGAGAGAAGTCTGAAACGAGTAATTAAAAAAAAATTTTTTTTCAATTTTCAGAAAGACGGCAAAGACAAGGGGCAAAAGTCGGTCAGCATCACACAAATGTCAACTAGAACAGCAATAGAGTTCATTCCGCCAAAAGAAAAATCTGTCAAGGAAACTCAAAAGTCAATTAGTGCTGGCAACACTTCTTCAGCCATTCAAAAATCTGTTGAAGTGGGTAAAGGCGGAGGTACTAAATCTGTAACGATTTCTGTCCGTAAAAAAGACGACAAAGAATCAAACAAGGAAAAGAATGAAAAGGAAGCTGAAAAGGTTGAAAGTGAGGCCTTGTTGGAAGAAAAGGAGACAAAGTCTTCGAGCGAATCGGATGAGAAGGAATGAGACTAAGAAGACAGTTGATATTGTTGATAAATGTAACAAATTGTATAATATGTGATTCTATAATATATACGTTTATTGTATTTTTGTGTGTGCATTAATTTTCTGTTTGAGTAAAAATGTGTAGTATATTTTTGTAGTATATTTTTAGTGTAGTATATTTTTATCACATCCCACCCCTCTGATAAAATAGCCTTATAATGTTCATAAAGCTCTTTCCGTCCCAGGCATAGATTCCCTCCAACCAAAACAATTATTTTAAAACCCACCTTCTCTTCTGATAAACAAATATTTGCTTCCAATTCCCATTCAGCAGATGAACCTTCTGGGCACGTATTAAAGATCATCAACATTCCCGAATATGTTCCAACAACAATAATTGTTCCAAAGCCAGAAACTGCAGTTATCTAAAAAACATCTTAGGTACCGTATTTGCTCTATTAATCCCCCAGTCCTTTATTAATCCCCCAGGCTCTATTAATCCCCCACCCTAGAGATGGGTTGAAACAATAATCCCCCTCTTTCTACCCCACTCTAATAATCCCCCAGGCTCTATTAATCCCCCACCCTAGAGATGGGTTGAAACAATAATCCCCCTGGGGGATTACTTAATTTTAAAAATGCAGTCGGATTTCACCATAAGATACACAAAATACTAAATACACCCCCCCCCCCATTTAAGAGTATAAATGTGTGTGTAAACTTTTCAGTCCCGAGGGGGTATCTTATAGTAAGACTGTATATTTTTTGATCAATTAGACCTGATCATTTTGCTTTAAATGATTGTCCAAACAACGTCTTTTCCGATCAAACAATTTTACCGACATTTCTAAAAATAAAACAAATAGTTTAAATAAACTAAAAATATGAAAAAAATTATATGCCAAATAAAGGCCTTTAAAACAAAAAAAACAATAAAATTATTCAAAATTTCGTTCGAGTTTAAAAAACAAATGAATAATGAGATTTTGGACCAGAAAAAAGCAAAATAACATTTGTTTTGAACGAATAAAAAAGGCGGAAAAACAAATTGAGTTTTGAGGTGAAATTCAAGAATGGAGGTGTACACAACATCCTGAAATGAACCAAAAATAGGCTCAACAATATTAATTATTAGAGAAAAGAATATTTTTTAAAAAAGAAAAACTACCAAGAACAACAAAGAGTAATTAGATGGATGGAAAAGACATGCATGTAACTCAAGAAATTTTTTTGGAAGATTGGAGAAATTTTAAAATTTCTTAAAGAATCGTAAAAATTTAAAATTATTTTTTGCTATTTTTGATTCAAAAATTTCTCCAATTATACGCGATTAAGCAACAAAATAGAGCAAAGCAAATATATTTAAAGGGTTGTCTGTACATCTCCAGCTCCACATTTGATGAAAAAAAAACAAAGAAAATAATAAATTTTAAAATAATCTTAAACAAATCTTGAAATAACAAAAAACATATAGAGACAATTTTCACAGTTAACAAAACTAGTATAATTATACTATTAATCTTGTGTCAGGTTATTTTGTAAAAACTTCAAAATTATTAATCAACACTTATCATTAGAGACAAGGATTTGGGAGAAATGTCACCCAGATTCAGTTAATTTTAAATTCGTTTCTTAATCTGACGAGATCGGAAGAATTATCTTCCCTATCAAATAACCCCAATTAGTAAGAATTATGGAGGGTCTGAAATCTCAAATTAATTAGAATTTTGAGAAAAAATAACCCCGACGATAAATAAGAAAAATAGAACAACTTATTAAAAAAAAAGTACTTATAAAAACACTCCAATATATTTTAAAAAGATCTCCAGTCTTTATTGACGTCTATAGTTTGATGATCTATACTCTCTTTGTGAAGAATCACGATTGTCATCATTATTGTAGTTGCGTCCACCACCCCCACCACTATGTCGCCCATATTGGTTATGATATGGCAAATGTTGTTGATTTGAGCGAGATGATCCCCCGCCTCCATCATCACTTCGACGTCGCCATGTGTCAGAATTATTGTTATTTCCGTAATTTTGGTTTTGTAACAAAGAAGGTGGTTGTCCCCATTGTGCCATATATGGTTGTTGCATTTGTTGTTGTTGCATTGAATCAACCCAATGTTGTGGAGGAAGTGGAGGAGGAGGCATTGCCATTTGCATAAAATTTAAGGGCATTGGATGCTGAAAGTTGTCAGAAGGCATCAACTGTTGATATTGTTGCTGTGCTGCACCACTATGCCAAGGAAGATGTTGTTGAGGCGATGACTGCATTTGTTGTTGAGGCTGTTGTGTTTGATAAGCCATAAGAGAAGCTGGTCCACCTTAAAAAGAAATGTTACATTTAGACACATATTTCTCTCCCATTTGTTAAATCGTAAAACTAAATCTTCCTCATTCACTAGAAGAAAAGTGATGAAACTAGTTTACTTTGTTTTTGAGCTAACATAAGGAAACAAAATAAAAATTTTAATTTACTTCTTCGATTTTGTTGAGTAATATGATGATCAAGAGTTCGGTGTCCACTTGCAGAAAGAGAAGCTCTTGGAATATCTCGACTGAATCCAATTTGAGGACGATAAGATCCTTGACGTCGATCATCGTAATCCTTAGGTTTCAATGCACGAGGCAATTCTTTAATTCCCTCGAGACGACAAGCTTTGAATTGAAAATGTGGCGGAAATTGCGGATCGCGAAATTGTGCCATAATACAACTATTTTTCTAAAAAAGGATTCGAAAATTATTTAATAAATATTTAAAAACACCTTTATATCGCCAAATTCAATAGAACCTCTAAACATTGAAACATAATCAACGCCATAATCAATAGCACTTTCATCAGGAGAAATTTCACCAGCCATTCCGTAAGCTTTACTTGCATCAATAATTACCCATTGTTTTTCAACATTGGCCACAACATTACCTAAAATTAAGAAATATGAATTTAGCCATTAAAAATAAAATTCAAAGGATGAAGAATCAAAAGTAGCCAATTTATTACCATTATTCTCGTCGCTATTTGTTTCATTTGTAGTAGTTTTACTTTGTTCTTCCCCTGTAGAATGACTTTGCTCCCCTGTGGAATGACTTTGTTCTTCATTAGTTTCCTCATCATTAGACTGACTTCTCTCATTAGAATTCTCTTCACTTGTTTGGCTTCTTTCGTTTGATTCTTCAGTTGACTGACTTCTTTCATTAGTATTCTCTCCATTTGATTGACTTCGTTCACTTTCAACAGAACGATGAGTAGTACCCGTAGAAGATGCTGAACGTTCTACACTGCTAGTTACAATAGAATTTTCATTATTCTCCTTTGTTAACTGATGCACAGATTGCATTAATTCAAAAAGTCCATGTTGTTTTCCAACGAAAAGTCTGTCAGGACCCGTATCATTTCTAGCCCGTTCTTCGTCGTCTAATGTATCATAGACCTAAATAAGAAAAATTAACATTAGAATATTTAAATTAAGAAACCAAGGTAAGAGCATCTAAAAGACGCTTTTCATCAACAAAAGGCAATAATGCAACTCCTTGCCACGCATATTTCTTTCCATTCAGATCAATTTCAAAGTCATTCGGATAAAAATCAATAATTGGTGATTTCTCGTCTGTCATTAACCAATGCCATCCTTCTGGAATATGTGCTCTAAAAATTAACAAAGATATATTTCACCAAAAATTAAAAAACCTGCTAGCGGCGGGAAAGACGCCCATTAGCTGTTCCAAAGGTTTGAATGGTCTAGTTGGTTTATTAAAGCTGGGTTTGTAATCTCCAGCCAAATGAAAATCAGAAGCAAACGGTGCATAGTGATAGGGAAAGTACCATGTCCAACTTGCACAACCCTTAAAATATTTTATACATGCCAATATTTATTTTTTTGAATATATTAAACTTTATCGTAATGTATTCTATCGTAAAAAAATAAACATCGTAAAAAACACTGGCGCTATCCGGGCTAAAATAAGAAAAACATAAGACGGATTATCAGCCCCAACTGAATTGTTCACCAAAAACATCAAATTTGTAATAAAATGAAAACCTGATAATAGTAGAGTAACACCCAAGAAAGACCTTCAATGTAAGCGCATACAACATTCTTCCTCAATTCTGTATCATTCTCATCAACATTAAATTTTGCTCGATAATATCTTTCCTTCCAGCCTTCTTCCCAAAGTCTAATTTCATCTGTTGCCTCTTCCTCATCCGAATCATCGTTCATAAGTGCACCAACAGCACCTTTAGCCAAAGGAGCTTTACCTCCAGAAGGTGTTGTAAAAACAATTGTTGGTTTTGGACCATCTGATGTACTCTTCTCTTCAATAACTCGACCGTCCTTAAACGACTAAAAGAAAGTAAAAGGTATTATTAAAGCACCAAAACAAAACAAAATTAAAAATCAAATAAAGAAAAACAACAAAGATTTAAATAAAATCAAACCTTTATAGGAGGCGATCCACTTGGCGAATCATTTAATGTTTGTTCCATTTTTCGCTTAGTTCCAATTGTTTTTTGTTCAGAGACGGCGACAGGAGTCAACAATGACTTCAATTTTTGAGCTTGTTCTGCAGCTAGCTGCATCTTAAATAAAAAAACATAATTTAGTTTAAATAATAAAAATAGTTAAATATTAAAAAAGGCTTCAGTTCTCGTTTCATATCAAACCCATTTATGAAAAGGGTCAAATAAGATCAAAGTAGCTTCTCATTAAAAAAACATCATTAGCCATGATAAATAATAATTGAAAAATTTTCTAAACCTGTTTTCTATCATCTGATGCCATCTTTCTTATTTCCTCGCCACTTTTGTTCAAATTTTGTGAGGAAATAGGCTGTGGAGCAATTAATGAAGCATTATAAGGCATTAGCATTTCTGCTGCTTCTTTGGCTCTCCTCTTCCGTTGCTTCTGGCTTTCTTTGAATTTTAGCTCGCGAAGCTAAATATTGAAAAATTAAGTTATCGAGATGAAAAAAAGTCGAATAAATTTCCCTGCCCCTATATTATGACCTAGTTTCACCAAAAATTTATCACAAAAATTAAATCTTTCTAGCAACTAAAAAGACTCCCACAAATATCCTTAAAATACTACCTGTCGCTCTCTGAATATCTGATCTTCGACCTTCCCCAATTCATGCATAATCATCTTCACACGATCAATATTAACAACACCATCGTTTGTCAACCAACCACCCGTTTGATAGACCATATTCTTGTAAAGTTTGACTAGACGATCAATAGCATTTTCACGAATTTCGAGAGAAGGTAAATGGGGAAGGAAATCGTTGCCAACAAAGAAACACATCATTACCTGAATAATTAGAAGACTAATTTAAAAAAATTAAAAAATACCCAATCATCAATAGCTCGTTCCAAATCATAAGCAAAAGGCAAATTCGGCATAAACAATTCACGTTCCAGATATTCACGAAGAACCGGGAGGCGAATAAAGATAAAATTCTTCTCCTTCTTCAACGGATCAGCTTGGTCGGGTCCAGCTTCTGCTCTTGCTAATCCTTGACAATGTTCTAATTCGTGTCCATACTGTCCACAGAGTTCACATGCTTTTGGCTGATTTGGAACGAATTCTTCTCGGATAATGTTAAAGTTTGCTTCGTGCGTGGCCAACCCAAGCATAATCAAGTCTGCATCTGCGCCACATAAACAATGAACTGTGTTGGGGTCATGTGAAGGAGATGCTCGTTGACGTCGAATGTAGTCCATTATTTTATGCTCTCCTTCACCTGGAGCATTGGCATCAGAAAGGATAACCTAGAAAAAACAAATTGTTAGTCATCTCACTTTCATAATACAAAACCTGTATTTTCATCCAAGCAGGATCATAAGTAATCCGTTTATGAATATAGTAACGCAAAGCTGTTGATAAACGAGCCATAAACGGTGTTCCAGGTGTAATGCAATTAGAATCGAAGTGTTCTTCTTCTTTACGTGGTGGTGGGAGAGGAATACCCTCATTCTCTAATCTCTTGCGAATGCTAGCAATCTGCTCACGTTTTTCCGCCGCCTCCTTTGCTGCACGAAAACGACGACTTCGTTGTTGGTTCATCTAGAATAATTTTAAATTAAAATGTTTCAAAGTGCTATAGACCTTAGCTCGAGGAGCAACCCCATCAATAGCCATGTATAGGAGTCGTCGTGGACGAACAATCGAAAAGAGACGATCAACATATTCAAAAATTAAAATAAACATCTCCTCTTCAGTTTTTGGCGCTGGGCGATCTTCTGGATGGGTACATGGGTGAATGATACCGTTCATATCGAGATACAAAATATCAAATTCCTGAAAACAAAATTAATTTTTTAAAAACATCAAATTAATTTAACCTGATAGTTTAGATTCGGCTGAGTACAATCAACTGGAATTTTTATTCCTTCAACTTCTTTACGTCGTTCCTCTACAGCATCCACAATAATTGAGACATATTTGCGGGAAAGCCATCGAAAGAATGCTGGAACTCCCATATTTATTTAAATATTCTTTAACTAATCTAAACAAAAATTTTTTATTGTTATCTACTTTCCCATGTGATTTTAATCTGCTTATTTATCAAAGACAAATTGTTGCTTAAAATAACCGTAACGTAGAAAAATGAATGAGAAAATAAATATCGAGACTTGCTAAAAAAATTCAATGCTACGAAAAGTCCCGATTTCATGGAATTTAATTGAGACAGAATGTAAAAACTGTCAGTTGTGACGGTTTTGACTTTAGATGTTTTGTAAATAAGACTTAATTAAAGTATCAAAATGCAAAAAACGAAATCCAAATTATAAAGTCGTTTGGAATTTTTGCATGTTATTTTCATCAAATTTTTAGTCGTTCTTTTTGTTCCCAAACCATTCATAGTTATTGAATAATCTATTTTCAAGGAAATTTAGCATTACAATGCATATTCATATGGATCCTTTTAATCTTTCATGCGACCCAATATTTGAACAAGACGATTATGACGAAGAGAATGGAAGTGGAGAAGATTTTGAGGAGTTTGCTGACGACTGTGAAGAATTTACTGGAGGTATATTTTTTATTTCCTTAAGCAAATTACATATTTTTTTAGATTTAACAAAAATATTTACCTCTGCTGGCCATACTAATTATAGGGTAATTTTTTCAATTACGATAATCGTAATCTTTTATTTTTGTAGCCTAATCGTCAACACCACAACTCCGATTCTGCTTCAGCTCTTCGTTCTCAATCATTGCGAAGTGGTGAAGCATATATCCAGTCACATATGAGCAAAATTGAAGCATCAAAAGAACATAGAAGGCACAATGATCGATCTAATAGAGCAACTGTGGAACAAGTTTTAGATCCTCGGACAAGGCTAATACTTTTTCAATTGATTCAAAGAGGATTTTTTGATACTGTTGAAGGTTGTATCAGTACAGGAAAAGAAGCAAATGTCTATCATGGCATCACAGAAAATGGAAGTTTGGCTGTTAAAATTTACAAGACGAGCATTTTGACGTTTAAAGACCGGGACAGATATGTCGCTGGTGAATTTAGGTATTTGTTTAAATTTTTTGTTTTCTCATTCTTTTTAGATACCGCAAAGGATATTGCCGTCATAATCCTAGAAAAATGGTTGCAACATGGGCAGAAAAAGAAATTAGAAATTTGCAAAGAATGTATTTGGCTGGCATTCCAGTTCCTAAACCTATCTTGCTTAAGGTGAGGAATTCCCTCTTTTTTATCTCTGAATTAATACTATAATTTCTGATTTTGTTGTTTCACTTGTAGTCTTACGATCGGATTCAATTAACACTAAAACATTTATTCATTAGGGTCACGTGTTAGTAATGGAATTTATTGGTGAGGATGGTTGTCCAGCTCCTTTACTTAAAAATGTTCTTAAGATGGACGAAGAATTGGCTGATCAACTTTATGTAGAATGCGTTACAATTATGCGTAATATGTATAGAAAGTGCAGACTTGTTCATGCTGGTATAAGTTTTATTGATTTCTTTTGGATATTGAAATGTTTTCAGATCTTTCTGAATTCAACATTTTATTTTATGATAATCATCTTATAATTATTGATGTCTCTCAATCTGTTGAACACGATCATCCATACGCTTTAACATTTTTGCGATCTGATATAGGCAATGTGACAAAATTTTTTATGGAGAGGGGAGCGAAAGTTTTTGGAATGAAAAGGCTTTTTGAAGTAAATTTTTAATTTTTTAGTGAAATTAATTTTAAATTTTAAAGGAGAACTTATAAATTTTAATCCAAAAATTTAGATCATTGTTGATCCATTGATTGATGAATTAAAATTCGCTGAAGCCTTAACAAGCGAGCGAAGTTGTGATAATTTGCCAGATGACAGTTTTTTCATGAATGCGTATATTCCACATAAACTTGAACAAATTGTTACTTTTGAGAGGGATCATTTAATGGAAAAACAAGGATATGAACCAAACAATCCGTTTCAAAAAGTTATTGGCAAAACGCTTGATAATGAAGATAAGAATGTTGAAGAATTAGAAAGATTGTCAACATCAAAAGAAGAAAATGATTCAACAACAGATGAATCAAGTGATGAAAACAGTTGTGAAAATGAGAATGACGAAGAAAATTCTATTGAAAATTTGGATAAACAAGACAAAAAGTTTATTCACCAACGTCATCCAAGAATAAAAGGAGAGTCGAATGAAGCAAGAAAGGCACGTAAAGAGGCTGTTAAGGAAGAGAAAAGGGATCAAAGGAAAAATAAAGTGCCAAAAAAGGTTAAGAAACGTCGAGATAAAATGGCCAAATCTGGAAGGAAATAATTTTTTTTGTTAATTTTAATTGTTTTAATTATTTTTTGTGATTAAATTGTTATTATTTTATCAATTTTTTTCTAATGCTAACAAAGCACGTCTAGTATCTTATTTTTTCTAAACCTTTTTAATCATTTTTAGTTTGTTTTTTAATAATGGCACAACCTGACAATAACCTAATGAATATGAGTATGACGCGGAGCATTTATATTGGAATAGATAAAACTGCAGAAGTTCTCAAACGGAAGGAAGCAGCTGAAAAGGAGTTGTTGGCTCGGTATGTTGTCTTTCTAACTAATAACTAAAACTCATGTAAAATTTTAGACGCGAGGCAAAAATGAAGGAACAAGCCGAACGTATTGAGCGCGCCAGAAATCAGAAGGAAGCCGATCTTCGTGAGCGAATTCGTGAACGTCAGCAGAGGGAAATGGAGAGGCAAAAGGCTGCGTTGGACCGTCGCTGTGCTCAGTTGGACAAATTGAATGCTAAAAAGGAGGTTTAATGATTCATTTGAATAAATATTAAGGACTTTTTAAGGAAATTTTGCAAAAGAATCATCAGAAAGCTTCACGCGTGGCAGCCAATCGGCAACAAAACAAACCTGTATTTGCTTTTGGCAGTTCGACACCGCGGGAATTGTGTTTTTTGGAGAAGGGTGGTCAACAGAAACGATCAAATCAAGCCTTATCTACGAATTCGAGAGGATCTGCTTCTCCCCAGCAGGTTATTTGTTTCGAATGTTGGATTGAATTAAATTTATAATTTTCAGAACTTACGTAGTGAGCCACCAACTGCTCGTGTTCCTTCTCGGTTTACAACTTCTCATTACCGAGGCGAAAAGCCTATTCCGTCATCGAATACTATGACTCGTAGTGTTTTTGGCTATCTTACTAGCTCTACTTCTGCTAATAATAATAAACAAGCAACATCTCCACGACGTAAGCCTTCAGCGGTCAAGAAGCAAACAAGATCGCCACTTAGTTCAACTACAAGCACTAAGAGTGCTCCACAACCTTTGATGACTCAATCACTTTATTCTTGTAAATGATTACTAAATGTATTAAATTATATTTATTTAATTTAGCGAAACCTTTGCAAAATGGGTCTCCAAAATCTGCACCTTCTAAAGCAAAAACTCCTGAAGTTTCGAAAAATAACACGTATGTTTCTATAAGTTTTTAGTTGCAAGTTTTTAAAATATTAAAATACTTTCAATTTTAGTGATATTGATCCGCGTCAGCAACGTCGACCAGTCATCCGCCGTAAGGTTGAAGACAAAGCAAAGGTTTTGAAAAGTCCAGTTGCCGGCACCTCTGCGACTATATCAACACATTTTCAACAGCCAACAATTGATTTCAATATGACTATGGAAAAAACTTTTGAAGAAGATATTGTTGTCCAGAAACAGAACGTTGTTCCTGCTTTTGAACCTGATCAATTGCCAAAGGATAATCTGGATCTTGGAGTTAATAAAATGGTTGGATTTTCTTGTCTTATATTACAATCTCTCTCACTCTTAACCTATGTATCATTTTATATCTCGATTCTTCATTTTTACTTTTCAATTTTCTATATCGGGATGTGTAAAAATTGACATTAACATAATTTTAAAAAAATCAAAGGAGAAAATAAATTATTCAATTTCCATTTTCAGGGTTGTTCCAATTCGATTCCAATTGATGAGGTTAAATCTCCAAATCTTCATGATTCTAGTGATGAGTTTAACAAAACTTACTTGGCTTCAAGTAGCGGTCCTTATACGTCTTTACACGACCAAATGGAAGAAGTTTTGGAGGTTTTTTTGTTATTAAAATTTATTTTTATTTTTTTATTTAAAGCACTCTCCAACTGAACATCGTAATCGCGAGAGTATTATGAGCGATAAAACACTCATTCTTTCTCGAGTATATTATAACATTATATTCAAATTTAATTTTAAATAATTTTAGGTTGATAAGGATGATTCTTTGAATATTGTTGATACAACGGATGCTACTTTGGTTCCATCAACTGAGGTTTTGTCTTTAATTTTAAAGATTTTAACGTATCCTTTGGTCGCATAAGATGCAATCATAAGTTATAGCCTCATTATTTGTAGAATATTTTTAATCTTAATGGGGTGTATGCTAGTATTGGACTATTTTGTAGCTACAAATACGAGAATTAAATTATCTAGATTTTTTCCAAAATATTAAGAAAATTCTTTTAGAACTTTTCCATATTTTTGGTCATGTTTATTTTTAGGAGCAACGTCCACCAAGTTATAATCGAATTTCACTAGATGAAAGTGAAGTTATTTCACCAAAACCAACGATTCCACCAGTTCAAATTCCTCCGATCCTGGAGGAAAAGCGGAATCAACGTCGTCAACAACTTAATGAAATTCTTCAGAAGATTCGTCCAGAGAATGGTGCAAGTCCACAAACACCAACAATCCACCATTCTAGTAGTAATGGATTGGCAAAAAATGATGTAAGAAAAAATGGTTTTTTTAATTATTTTTTTAGAATATGTTTTCGGATACTATGACTTCTCCTAACATTGCTGTTGCAAATCCGCTTATGACAAAGATGTCTGATAGGACTGCTTTAGCGGTTATATTTTTAACTTGTTTTTTTAAATTTATTTTTTAGGAATTTTTGCAAGAACGTCGTCGTGCGATGAATAAATCTATGCAGGAAACTAATGGTGGGGATGGACAGCCGCAACTTCCCGGACAAGTAAGTTATCGAAGATTGAAGAGGAAATGTTTTTAATTTTTACTTTTTCACTGGCCACTAACATTTTTAAAAAAATCTTTCATTTCTTACTATTAAAAAAGGTTTCTGCTACGATCATGGCGAAAAATCCTCCGGTCAATGCAGTTTTCCATTCTGAAGAGAAGAACGAAACAAATGGACATAATTCACAGCATGACAACTATAAATCAATTCGGACTCCTCCAGAGGATCCACATATGAATAATGGACATGGAAATGAAGAAATGCATCCGCCTGAGCCTACGCTTATTAATTTTGGGTAAATATATAAAAAATAAAGATGAGAGAGAAAATGCTTCATTTATATTATAAAAATATATTCTTTAATTCTTTGAAATTGTTTTTACTTTGATTGACAACAATTTTTGGGGGAGAAAAGTTTGGAGAGAAAAAATTTTTTATTAAAAATAGGGGAAACAAAAAATTATTAATTTTTATAAGTGAACAGTTGTCAATTAAAGTATTTATTTTTATTCAATCGTAATCTCATCAAAAAAAGCCTAGTAGTTTTATCTTTTCTGGTTTTCTGATAATTATATTTTGACTGTTTACAAATCGAGGATCTATAAAATCTACCGACATACTCTCTCTCTCTCTCCAACATCCGTCCATCCCCCTTTGCACTTATTTTTAGCAGCTCAATCTTTTCTAACTACTCTCTTCTCTCTATAAATATATTAACAATAAAAACTAGATATTTTTGAAAATTATAAGCCATACCTATTTTATTTAACGAAAAAATACACACAAAAATTTTGCAATAAGAAGAAGCCTACTCAATTTTTAAATTTTCTTTTTTTGGTTTTTTCTCTATTCTATAAATACCTTAAAATATATTTTCTACTTAAAAGCTTAAAAGATCTTTTTTGTTTCGTTCTTTTCCAAAAAAACACCTTAAATTTGCTTTACGCCTTTTTATGTATTCCGTTATGACAAAATTTCAATAAATGTTTGTCTATTTTATTTACTAGTTGGAAATTTTATTTTTTTCTTTTTGGAAATTTTATTCAATAAAAGATAAAATGGAAATTTAAAAAAATTTTGTGGGTGAAGACAAAACACAGTCCCTGACATTAAAGTAAAAACCCTATTCATTTTTACAGATAATTTACTCCAATGTTTGGACAGTGTTTTGATCGAACGTTAATAAAAATATGGAGAAAGTAGTAGGAAAAGAAAAACAATATCTCGCAGATTTAATCCCCGAAATCAGTAAATTCCTGACTTTGTTAATTAAATTCCCGATAACATCCGAAAATTTCAATTAATTGAAGCAAGATAAAATTTTTTACGCTACCCCCGATCCGTTCTCAAAATTGTTTCGACTATTATATTAAAGCAAATAAAAGATAATGAAGTGTTAAAAGAACAATTTGAAATTTGTAAAATTAAAAGAAGTGGAAATAAATAAAATATTAATTAATATCATTGTTTTAGGAAAAAAAAAGTTATTTTTACTATTTATCAAAATAATCTACCCTAGATCCATTCTCAAAATTGTTTTTCTCCAATAAATGAATTAAGCGTTGAACAGTTTCTGAAGGGGTTAGAAGCTTTCTATGCAAATTACTATCATGTCTCTTCTTTCCAAAAACTTCTCTTACTCCAGCATCATAAGTTCTTTTAAAAAAAGAAGGAATTTTTTGAATTAAATTTTAATATTTTTAAATTACTTTTCTGCAACTTCACTATGCATTGTTGTATCAACAGGACCAGGAGAGTAACTGAGAACACGACAATTTGGATGTTCTATTGCAAAAGCTCGAAAATATGCCTAAAATAATTAAAAATAATTTTTAAATTAAATTTAAAAAATTTTTGGTGACGGCAGGACTCGAACCTATATAAGAAAAAATTTTAGACAGGAACACTACCACTAAACTACAAACAAAGTTAGATTAAATTAGAAATTAAGATTGATAAAGGGACGGAAAATAGTTAATTAAAAATGTATTTTTAGTTGCCGGTTCAAATTTTCTTTTAATTCCAAATATTTTTTAAAATAATATTTTTCATTAAAATTAAAGAAATATTTTAAAACAAAAAATTTTTCTTAAAAATTTTTAAACAGAAAAATTAAAAAAGAAACCTCTCTAGCAGCCTTCCCAACAGAATATTGAGTAAATGAAGGATAAGGTTTAACAGAAAGTAAAGAAGTTACATTAATTATAAATATTTTCTTTAAAATTAAAAAGAAAATTAATTTTTAAAAAATAAAAAAAGAAAACCTTTTCTTCTTTACAAATAACCGAATAAATTAAATTATTAAGTAAAATTGTTGATAATAAATTTGTTTGTAAATAATTTTGCCATTGTTCTATTTCATTTAATTCTGACGATTTTTTAGTTAAATCCCCGACAGTCCCAGCATTGTGAATAATTAAACATAAATCAAATTTATTTTTAGTTTCCAATTCTTTTATTTTTTGTTGAATGTTTTCGAAGGCTGAAGAACATTCTGGGGTGGATAAATCAGCTACAACTATTTCGACATTTCCAGAAGAGGCGTTTCTTTAAAAATTGGAGGAAATATTTTTGATTGTTTAAATATTTTATTTTAAAAGAAATAACAAAAAAATATGAAAAAATCTGGCAGTTATTGCTAAACGCTTTCTCTCACAATGTACAAAACTCAACCCTTTGGGGCCGTAAAATAAGAACTCAGTTGTTGGTTGTGTAACCACCAACCGGCGATTTTTACCGGTAAAATAAGAGGGTCGTAAAGTTACCATTACCCCGATAATTAGGTGACCATGGTCTGGTAACTATTGTCAGATGACCGAGTTCTTATTTTACGGCCTCTGAGTTATTGAGGTTGATTGTACCTTTTTTTATATTAAACCCGCGCCTAGTAAACGTTTTAGATGCTGACCAGTTGGATCTGCTGCTTCCCTAGTTTATGTAATCAAAACAAGGAAAATATACAGCTTAAACGACACAATTAACAAAACATTTTTTAAAAATTTTCAAAAACCAACTTAATTTTACAAATCTTTTCGGCAACTTCTTCAAGTCCGCCTCTACTTCTTGCCAACAAAAAGAACTGAAAACGAGTCCCAGCAAATATTTGTCCAAATTGCAAAGCCAATTCATACCCAATTCCTCGACTAGCACCCGTTATTAAAACTAAAACATTTTTTGCATTTTTTAGTGGATTTGCCATAAATTTGGAATTAATTTACTAAATTAGAAAAAAATTAGAAAAAAAAACAGTGGGTAAATAATGATTAAAAAATAAATTTTTTTTGGAAATTGTTGCTAATAATCACAGGAGTTTAAGATAAGTAGAAATTGTTTTAAGCATACTTGTTGTTGTATTTGTGGTTTAGTCGGTTAGCTCGCTTATAAAATTAAAAACAGCAAGATACAAGTTAAGTTCGGATCTTTTTAGTGTAGATGAATTAAATGAAAGTTAAGTATATTTTTTGCAAAATTTTACATTTAATGTGAATTTTAAAGTAAAAAATATTCTTAAAATTTTTTCTTTTTAATTTTCAAATTTTTTTCTCTGTAAGTTTATTCGCCAATAAATTAACTTTCTTCCACATATATACAAAAACGTGTTTAAGCTCCTGTGAATACTAACAAAAAACCAATTGTTTTAGAGGCATACATAATTCTGTATCAAAAAAATATATTTATACATATATCGACCCTCTACGTTTGTTAAAAAATATTTAATTGAATAATTGACAGATTTTTAATAAATTTACGTGTCATTTAATCTTAGCTCTCTCAATTAAAAAATTTTTTTACTTAAAAAATAAATTTAGATTTATATTTTAGACGAGTGAATAAACAAATAAAAAAAATTTTCTAGTCAGAGCTTAAATTGAATGACAATTAAAAAATACTTTTTTTCTTTTTTTTACAAATAAAAGAATTTATATATTTATCGCAGTTAGAATAAAAATGTTTGTTAAAAAATAATACAGGAGAGAAAAGATAAAAATTGACAAGTGAATATTTAATTGAGGGGAAAATATTTTTTGAGTTTTTTTAAATAATATTTTTTTGGTTATTTTTACATTGAAAAATAGGAATTTGTATTATAAAAATATGTAAATAAATAAATTGGTAGAGAAGGGAGGGGAGTCAATATATAAAAATACAAAAAAGACAAGAATTTTGATAAGGAAATATTTTGATAAGAAAAATAAAATGCATAAAATTGGGATTTTTTTTAAAGAAAAATAAAAATCTAAAGCTTTTTGATGATATAAAAGAAAAGATTTTTTTTTAGAAATAAAAATAGAAATTGAATTGTGAAGGTAAGAGACTTTTCTTTGTTTTGATTCAAATTATTTCAAAAACACACATCAGTTTTTGGATGTTTTTGAAGGATTAAAATATATGAGGGAAATATTCTTTTGGAAATCTATTATTCCCCAAGTAGATCTAAATGTCCGGCCCGAATAGAGGTTCTCCAAAAAATAAAAATGAAATTAGGTAACCGATTAATAGACAATTAACATCCGTTACACCTAACGACCAAAACTGTTTGAAATAAAGTTTGAAAATCAAAAAAGGAAGAAAAACATAAAACGGTTCTGAAAACATAAAGAAGTCCTTATACAGTTTGACAAGATTTTAAAAAATATTTTTTGGAAATTTTCTTGAGTATATAATACCAATACCCCAAACATTCCACAAAATTACGCATCTTCTTCTGTTATTGACAACCCCAAGATAGCATCAATAACTCGTTGTCTATTTGCATCACACATTTGGGATAAATAATAACGAGAAGCTGAATTATATCCATCTTTGACTAAACCAGAAATTTTACGTTGTCCATTTCGAGTTATATCTCCCTTCAATGCACTAGTGCCTGCATACTAAAAATTAAGAAAATTAAAGAAGAAATTTACTGAGAAATTTGAAAGTCAAAACCTGTTTAGAAATCGAATCTCCATGATCTGCCCACATTCGTTGTAATAACCGCACAAACTGTTCAGGAGCACTAGCTTCCGCTTCAATAATTCCCAACTTTCTACATTGAATTAAACATACAGCTTGGGAAATTGCACTTTGAACAACATTAGTTCGATCTAGACAGTCAATACAATTCTTTAAAAAATTTTAAAAATCATCAACAAAAAACTTTTTAAATTCCAAACCGTTCTAATTACTCCTTTCTGTCGCATTACTACTTTTCCACTTTTATCAATCCAACAAAAACCAATTGATCCAATTTCTTCTTTCAAGGTTTCCATTAATTCTGACAGTTTGTGATGTCGTCTATTGCCACAAACTCGGTGAAAATCGAATGAATGGTAGGTGACATTGTTACAATTAAAAGCCAAAATGTGCTAAATTTTAAATGATTTAAAAGGTCTTCTAAAGTTTAAGTTCGCTAGAATATAAAAATTGATATGAAAAATCGTTAAGTAATGAAGTGTGTCTTATGTTAGATAAGAGGAATCGCTTGGACATCTTCCCACATAGTGGGCAATCAAATTTAAAAAATGATCTTAAGCTGGAGTGTATCTAGTACTGGGTTATGGTGAGATCTGACTTTATTTTATAATTCTTTATACCAAAAGAAATAAAACAAACTTGAAGATAAGCATCACAAAGAACAGCTTCTCTCCCTGTCTGATCAGCTAAATTTACAATAACAAGTGGAATTGAGTATAAATGTAATAATTGTTCAATGTGTATGCTAAAAGTGGGCAATGATTCCTCCAAAGGGCGGTCAATAACAAGTGGAGGTTTTAGACGATAACCTTTCTGACTCCAAAAAATTGGGACTGAACCACGACACTAAAAAATATATAAAATTTTAATAGTCCTCTATTAAATCCAAAAACCTGTACAAAAGAAAGACAATGATCAAACATACATACAATAAATTCAGTTTCTACAAAATTGGCAACATCCCCATCTTCATCAATTCCTCTCCGTAAATAGCGAACACCCGCCCTTTTAATAGATCGTCTAGAAATTAAAGTAAGAGTTAACAGAGGGGAGTCTATATCAAAAGAAATTGTTTGTTGATCAACATAGCCATGTATTATTGGTGTTATCCAATCTTTAAATGCTGGAATTGGTGTTCCATCACGAACAAAAAATTCTAAGAAAATTTTAAAAAATTTTGTTATTTAAAAAATAAATATTAACCATCCAATAATTGCCTATTCCAAAAGAAACGAGAATCTGACAAATCAGTGTTTGATGTTGCACTTTGTAAACTTCTTGTAATATCAAAATTATGTGCAAAATAAAAACTGTTTGGTTGACTTAAAAATACAACCTAAAAATACATTTCAATTTCAGTTAAAGGTCAAAAGCATAACAAGAAAAATGCGATTGTTTAAACGAGTGTTGGACCCAGACTTTTCAGGATAGAGTAGTAAGGAGTTCGAGTTTGTCGAAGTTGAGACTTGCAGTGCAGGGTCTTAGCCCAAAAACGATGAGATATAGGCAAGGGCGTGGCCAGAGGGATTCTGGTGCTAAAACTTGGCTACGCCCTTGGGTATGGGAGCGTAGCCAGGATGGAGCGTAGCCTATTAATGAACTTTTTAAACAAAAAATAAATTTAAATTAAATAAAAAACTTACAATTTCATCAATAAGTTTAGGAGAAATAGGTAAATTACGCATAGGCATTTTGTGTGAGATCATTTTAGCAAACTTTTTTGGTTGATTTTTTAAACGTTCCAAATTGTCAATTCCATCAATATTCTCAAAAAAAGTTTTGCATTTCATTCCATCAGCCAAAATAGGCAAAGCACAGACTTTTTCTATTCGATAAATTGTGTCATTTTTTGAAGAAATTTTTCCCAATTCAGAACATTGAGTGACCAATAAAAGATAGGAAATTCCATCAATCACAACTTTACCTATAAAAAAGAGCTTTTAATGAAGTAAAAGTTTAATCCCGGGCAGGCCCCCTTCGACCCTGCGACCTCCTGGCAGTTATTGCTAGACGCTTTCGCTCACCACGTACAGGTGCTCTACCAACTGAGCTACCGTGACGCAGCTTTCACCTTCTCTTTTACCATCTTAAACCCCCGTCTAGTGAGCGTTTTAAATGCTATCCAGCTGGATCCTTCTCTTCCTCATGAAAGTATTTTAAAAAACTAACCAATAAAAGCAAAAACATCTCCAATTAATTCAAGATCTTCAAGTGCACTTATATCTAAAGAAAATAAAAAAAATATTAAAAAAAATGTGTAACCTGAATGATAAAATATAGAAAGATTTGAAGTATTTCGACAACATTTTAATATTGTATTTACAGACTTGATAAGATAAAGTTCTTCTGTTGCCAATAATTGCATTTAATAAAGCACTAAATCAAAATTAAATGAAAAAAATCCAACAAAAAAATCAAAGATTTACGAAAATTCCTTCCCTAAAATTTAAAAAAAAAATTAAAATTGGTCTCAATTTGTCATTGTGTTCTTTGATTTTTCTTTTTCCTTTCCCATTGTATTTTTAATCTCTCTAACTGTCTCTCTTTATTTTACACGCTATTTTCACCCAAATTGGGACTTATTGACGTTTCACACGTTTATCTCTTTTTAAGTTGTTTGTTTTAAAATCAGTTGTTGTTTTGATAAGGATTCGTCATCGAGGTGTTAGTTTATTAACTTTTTATTTAAATTTGATTAGTATGAAATGAAATTGTAGAGGTTTCTTAGTAAGTAAATTGATTTGTAATTATCTTGGAAGGAGGAGTACTTCAAGAAGAATTGTTTGTAGTATTCCTCCCCTTGTTATATGTTCATTGTGGTTAATCAACAAAAAAGTTTTTTTTAACAATTTTTAAGTTGCTGTGTATATCGTAAAGAAATTTTTATATTTTTGATGGCACACAGCAACAGTTTTGCTTCTGTATTCTCAAATGGTTATGTCAACATCCAAGAGCCTACTTCAAGAACATTTCCTATCCAACTTACAGGTTTCTTTAAAAATATTCAAAACTTTTGTTTAAATTTATTTTCTTTTTAAAGTTCATACTGCTCGACTAAATGGCGGTGGTTTGTTCAACAAAGCTCCAGATGTTTATTTAGAGATTATTGTTGACTCAAATGCTGAATTGGCAAAGAGAACAAGTACCAAAAAGCGAACTTATTCACCTCAATGGGATGAGCCTTTTAATTTGATTGTTGGAGAGAATTCCTTGATTGAATTCAAAATTTTTAGCAAAACTAAATTTTTTGATGACAATTTGATAGCTTCGAAGACCATAAAGGTTATGCATTGGGTTAAGAAGGAATCTGACAATGGCAAATGTAAAGATTATTTTTTAGTTAATGTTTGGTTCAAAAAAATTTTTAGTTGACAATGTAAAGATAACTATTCCATTAATCTCAAAAGATGCAAGGGATCGTGAATCGAAGACTGGCGAGCTTAAAGTTTATGTCAATGGAACAATTGAAAGGACTAGACGTGGTTTGCCTTTTTCTTATCAATCAGGGTCCGGTCCTCGTTTTCCGTGTTTCTATATGTTCATGATTTCGATGTTGTTAGTTAGTTATTTCTGAATGTCTTGGGTTGCCAAAGTTGGATCGAACTTGGTAATTCTTGCGTTCGTACCCCCCCCCTCCTATTTCCTTCCTCAAAGTATTAAAAAATGGTCAGTCTGATATCAAATTATAGAACTCGTCGAGCTGTGTTGAATGATACCAAAATCAACTCCAGGTCTTAACTTTGGGCCGAGATACAGACCCCAGAAAATTGAAAAATAAAAGGGGGGATCAAGCTGATTTTTTGATATAAAAATTCGATTAAACAAATAATAGCTCATTCGAAAGAGCTTGTCGAGCTGATTTGAATGACATGAAAATTAACGTAATTGAACAAGATTTGACAAAGTTATGACATAAAGTAATCCTATTGTAGTCGGTGAGACGCTTTTGCTAAACCTGCGCTTTGCGCTGGCTTTTTGTCTGTATCTCGGCCCAAAGTTAAGACCGGGGGTTGATTTTGGTGTCATTCGACACAGCTCGACGAGTTCTATAATTTGATATCAGACTGACCATTTTTAATACTTTGAGGAAGGAAAAAGGAGGGGGGGGGGTACGAACGCAAGAATTACCTCGAACTTTAAATGAAATTTTGATTTCGGCTAACAATAGGAACATTTTTATTGTTAAGGAGGCACACGAGGTACTTCTGCTACACCTTCTGTAGTCCAAGAGCTTCCTGCTACTTTTAGTAACGAGAGTAACGAGCCGTCAACATCAACTGGAATAAATGCAGGTAGTAAAATTTCCTGTTTAATAACTTTTCTATTAGTTACTAATGGGGAACTTGTAAATGCGCCAAAAACTCGTGATACAATAATGCCACAAACGGAGGCTGCTCTTAATGTTGCTGGTGAAGAGCCACTTCCTTCAGGTTGGGAAATGCGTTCAGACCAGTTTGGAAGGCGTTACTACGTTGACCACACGACTAAAAGTACTACATGGGTCAGGTGAAGTCTAAATTTTTGATTCGTTAAAATTAGTGCTTTCAGACCAAGTAATACACCTCTACCCCAAGGTTGGGAATCGCGACGTGATAATCGAGGGCGTGTTTACTATGTTGATCATAACACTAGAACTACAACTTGGCAAAGGCCCACTCTTGATATGCTGGCTGCTCACGAGCAATGGAACTCCAATCGTTCTCAAGCTATGAGTCAATGGGAACAGCGTTTTCTTTACAACGTTTGTTAAAAAAGTTGTTTGTTGAATAAATTTTTAATTTAAAGTCTGAAGAAGAGGATCATTTGGGTCCATTGCCTACTGGATGGGAACGCAGAGTAGAACCCAACACTGGACGAAATTACTTTGTAAATCATCAAAACCGAACAACACAATGGGAGGACCCACGAACTCAAGGGTTTTTTTGTTCTTGAAAGAGTATAACTTTAAAAATTCAGTCTTCCTAACGCTCCACTACCCGAAGGATGGGAAATGCGTATAACTGAACAAGGAATTCCTTTCTTCATTGATCACAATACTAAGTCAACAACTTATAACCATCCTCGTACTGGCCGCCCTGTTGGACCTCTTGGAGGGCCTGGACTTCAAATGGCTTCGGATAAGACGTTTAAGAACAAAGTTGCTCAATTTCGTTATCTGTGTTATGTAAGTTGTTTTTTTAATTTAAAGAATACAAAAATGTTTTTTAGTCTAATGCTTTTCCTAAACATGTAAAAATTTCTGTTACTCGTCAAAATCTGTTTGAGGATTCGTTTCAAGAGGTTTTATCTTTAAGTCAAATTTATTTTTAATTTATTTTCTAATAGGTCATGAGAAAGAGTCCAATAGAATTTCGTAATCGTTTATATATTCAATTTAAAGGAGAAGATGGGCTTGACTATGGAGGTGTTGCTAGGTTAGTTACTGTTTGAATAATATAATTTTAATTAATCATACTGGGGCTATTTTCATGCTTTTCAACTAAACTATTGATGTGTGTCATATTTTGTACTTGGGGATATCTCGTCCTAAAAGTCGAAGGTCGTTTCCTAACGGTTGATAGTTGGAGTCTCCAAATAAGTTTTAAAAACCTTCATTTCTTTACTTATACAGAGAATGGTTCTTCTTACTTTCTCATGATGTGCTCAACCCTATGTATTGTCTCTTCGAATATGCCAATTCAAATAATTATAGTCTTCAAATAAACCCTGCTTCTTTTGTAAATCCTGATCATTTAAAATATTTTGAATTTATCGGTCGTTTTATTGCAATGGTTTGGCTTAAAAACCTCAAAAAATATTTTTATTTAAAGGCTTTGTTTCATGGAAAATTTATTTATAGCGGATTTACTCTTCCTTTTTACAAAAAGATGCTTAGCCGGAAAATAACTCTTAAAGATTTGGAATCTGTTGACTCAGAGTTTTACAATTCTATTGTTTGGAGTCAGTTTCTTTGAGGGGAGAGCATAAGATTGATAAATTTTTATTTTTAAGTTCGTGATAATAACATTGATGAATGTGATATGGAATTATATTTTGTGGTAGATTATGAATTGTTGGGTGAAGTAAAGACACATGAATTAAAAGAAAATGGAACTGAAATAGCCGTTAATGAAGAGAATAAAGTTGAATATATAGAATTATTGGTAGAATGGAGATTTAATAGAGGAATTGAACAACAAACAAATGCTTTCTTTCAAGGATTTACATCTATTTTTCCTCTTCAATGGCTACAGGTTTGGAAAGAAAATATATTTAGATTAGAGAATTTTTTTTAGTATTTTGATGAGCGTGAACTTGAATTGCTTTTATGTGGAATGCAAAATATTGATGTAGATGATTGGCAGCGAAATACTGTTTATCGACATTATGCCCCACAAAGTAAACAAATTCAGTGGTTCTGGCAATTTGTTCGATCTTTGGATCAAGAAAAACATTCCAAATTGTTACAATTTGTTACAGGGTTTGTTATTTTTTGATATTCATTTTTTAAATAATATAAATGGATTAGGACATGTCGTGTACCTGTTGGCGGTTTTGCTGAATTAATTGGTTCAAATGGCCCTCAATTATTTTGTATTGAAAGGGTAGGAAAAGAGGGATGGTTGCCACGTTCACATACTTGTTTTAATCGCCTTGATTTGCCACCATATCGCT
The DNA here is from genome assembly GCA_963681835.1 of Meloidogyne enterolobii. Taxonomy (NCBI): domain Eukaryota; kingdom Metazoa; phylum Nematoda; class Chromadorea; order Rhabditida; family Meloidogynidae; genus Meloidogyne; species Meloidogyne enterolobii. Next base: position 3,553,369 of record CAVMJV010000007.1, read on the forward strand.
CTTATGAGCAACTTGCAGAAAAACTAACTGCTGCCATTGAGATGACTGAAGGTTTTGGCAACGAATAAAAAATAGATATTTAAAGAGTAAAAATTAGAAAATAAATACGGATAAATTCTATGTATGTGTTTTGGGTATGGCCATAGATTTGATAAAGATTTTGAGTGGTAACCACCAAAAGGATCTCTTTATGGAACACATTTTTTAGGATGTTTTTCTTAACTGATTTCTTTCGAGGACTTGACCCTCTTCCCTCATCTCAAGTTACAAAATTCTCTAAGCCTCTCCTAATCTGAAAAAAGTATTTTGAATTTGATTTATGGCCATGTCTTTTAATTTAAAAAAAATGTGAAAATATTTAGAAAATTGAAGCTATCTAACCAAACATTCAATAATTGTGTTCTGTGCTATTTGAGATTAACAAAAATTAGGTTTAACTAAAGTAAATACTCTTATATGTATTTTATTAAAAATATTTCTTAATCAAAGTTGACTAAATAATGTGAGAAAATAAATGTAAATTTAAGAAAAGGCAGATTTAAAGCCAGTTTTCTAATAAAGATTTTGTGTATTTACTTTCCAATAAATAAATGACTTTTTTTATTTTTTATAAAAATTATGTTTTTAACTTTCAAAAATATCTTTAATTTTATAAAATTTAAATTTTAAAAGTTTTCAGTTAACAGGAAAATAATTAAAGAAAAAATGGTGACTGCTGATGACATTACTAGCGCTGTTCCAAACAAGGATGAAAATGAGAAGAAAGAATCTGCTGATGATGGTTCTAGTTCTGATGGGGATGTGCCAGAGTTGGAGGAAGGGGAAGTGACTGAAGACCAAAAGAAAGTAGCCGAGGCTGCTGGGATTGCTGAACAGGTTTTTAAAACATGCTTTCTTTGATTGTTTTGATTCTGATTATTCGGGCGATTCAATTTAATTATCATTGGAATTTCTTGGTATCCCCCGGTTTCCATGTCTATTTGAATCTCGATCGCTTATAGTACTGATATGATTTATTTTTAATTTCTAGGTGACTGATAAGGGTGCCAAGCAATCGCGTTCTGAGAAGAAGGCACGTAAGCTGTTCAGCAAACTTGGTATATAAAATTTAAATTAATTTTACATATTTTTCTAATTCTTTATTAGGCCTTAAACAAGTTCATGGCGTTTCTCGTGTCTGCATTCGCAAATCCAAGAATATTCTTTTTGTTATCAACAAACCAGATGTCTATAAAAGCCCTGGTTCTGACACTTATATTGTTTTTGGTGAAGCAAAGATTGAAGATTTGGCTCAACATGCGCAAATTACTGATGTTGAGAATTTGAAGCCTCCTTCAATTATTCGTGATGTGCGTAACAGAATGGCTCAACCGGAGGAGGAAAGTGATGAGGAAGAGGTTTATCTTTTTTTAATTTAGAAGGGTAACTTGGGAGTGAGCTTCTCACATTAGGTGGCTTATTAACTCGATTAGCTTTTTCTTTTTTGATGCGGACTATAAGTAAAATACTGGTTGGTGGATATTCTCAAAAAAATCCTCGAACAAGGTGTAGAAAATGTTTGGAGGGAAAATCCAAGTTAAGCATTGTTTTCAATTTTTCCCTCAGGAACAAGTAAAAGACTTTTAAATATTTAGGTGGATGCCACTGGAATTGAGGAAAAGGATATTGAGTTAGTTATGTCGCAAGCGAATGTTTCTAGAAACAAAGCAATAAAAGCGCTCCGAAAAGCTGATAATGATTTGGTTAATGCTATAATGGTTGGTTTTTTTTAATATTTTTTAAATTGAATATTTTTATCAATTTTTAGGAGTTAACTATGTGAGCGGGGAAGAAAGGAAGTTAAAAGAAAAAAAAATAAAAGAAAAATAAATTTCGCGTTCAGACAAAAAAACAATTGTTTTCAGGTCTTGTTATTAATTTTAGAATAAACTTTATATTTGGTTATTCACTTGCTAGGGTAGTTAGGGTACTCGAATCTTATAAAATTACGCACTAACTTTTAAATACTCCCACAAGACACACCTAAAATTTAAGACACACCAAGACACGCCTAATTAATCAATTTGGCTGGACACTGGGTGCAAAGTTGTCACTAACTGTAAACTCAAATTGTCACTAACATTATATAAAGTACGATTTTTTCTTCCTTAAGAAGTATCTAAAAATGCAGCTTGATTGTATAAAAATCACCTTTTCTTCTGATCATGGAAAATTCAATTTCCTAATTTCTTTTATTCCCCAATTTTCCTTAAACAATAATTAATTCTCCCAGACGAGTTTTTTTTCCGTTTTTCAAAAAAAACCAAAGAAAAAGGTTTTCAAAAAAACCCCAAAAAACCAAATATATGTACAACATTAAAGGCCAAAGTACCCAATAATTCCCCCTATTCTTTACCTTCTCTATCTTTTTATATTTTATCTTTAACTCGTCATTAATTGATTTATTTTGATTAAACACATGTTTGTGTTGTAATAAAATATTTAGGTTTTGATAGAAAATTGAGGTTAATTAAATAAATGGGAAAATAAAAACACACATTAGATAAGTTTTAGAAAAAAATATTAAATAATCAGAAAAAACAAATAAAAATTAATATTTAAAACCGAGATTCGACTTTATTTCATAAATTGACACTTGTTTAAAAATAAAAGATGGGTCGAATAGTGCCACAAAGAAAGATGACATATTTTGAAGTTAAAGGAATTCAAGGTAAGGAAATTAAAGTTTGGGATGTTTAATGAGTTGCTGATTTTGGGAAGGATTGCACTGCAACTTTTGTTCAAGTTCTGACATTTTCAAATTTTAGAATAATTTGGCGAAATGTTTTTTATTTTTTGCGGATTTATTTTGCGGACATTTTTTTGTTAATTGCGGACAGTTTTTTGTTAATTAATTACTTTAATATTTGTCCTTGTAAATATTTCCTGTTACTATTTTCTTTTTCCAATAAATGAATATACCATAATTTTTCTAGATAAAATAAATGTACATAAAAATAATTATTTTGTAAATTAACTAGAAATATAATTCTACCTAATCTTAACTATTTGTAAAAACACAAAAGATGCATACAAGAGTTCATCAGTGTAAACAAATTATATTATTAATTAAAAAAACATTTTTCTAAAAATTAATTTTAGATTCAACACGCGATCAAGTACGGGTACCTAATGTCATTGCTTTGGTTGGATTGCCTGCTAGGGGAAAAACTTGTAAGAACAAAAAAATGTCTTTGAATTTTTATTTCATCCAAACTTTCCCATTTTTGGCTTTGATCGTTTTCAAAGTCATTTTTAGAGGGAGAGTTAAAAAGTTTAGGATGAGAAAAATTCACTAAAATCTGATCTAATTTAAATTTTTTTAAAGATATTTCCCACAAACTTTGTAGATATTTGAATTGGATTGGAATTAAAACTAAAGGTATTTTAATATTTATTGAAAATTTAGTTTGTTCATTAAACTAAAATTTTCTACAAATCGAAATGTCGGTGTTTGTGTAGATTACCTAGACGTTTTGGATATTTAGGGTGTTTTCATACGGCTGGGGTTTTTCGATCCATGCTCCTACCCATTAAGAGTTTTCGAAAATTAGTACTTTACTCATACTTGTTAACATCTCGATCACTAATAATGTAATTAATGACTATCTATTTCGGGTTTGAAACTTTCTGTTTTCTCCCAGATCTGTCTGACAATTCAAATTTCCTTCCAGACTAATCGAAAACATTATTTTAATTTTTACGAGATTGAAGATCTCAAAAATTCATTTTCCATTCATTTTTCTTCAAATTTATTTAAAAATAAAATTTTTAGCCTTTAATGTTGGTGAATATAGACGCCAAGCCTGTGATTTTTTTCAACAAGGTGCTTCAGATTTTTTTAGTCCACTTAATGAACAAGGAACACAAATTCGAGAGTTAATTATAATTTTTAAAAGATTAAAAAAATTTTATTTTTAAGCCACTGTGCCAAACTTGCAATGGAAGATATGGGTAGATATTTGGAAAATAAAGAGGGAGAAGTTGCGGTTTGTGAAGGTTTTTTTAAAATAAAAAAAATTTTTTTAAAGATTTTTGATGCAACAAATACAACAAGGGAAAGGAGAAGGTGGCTAGTCGATTTTTGTCAGGAAGGGGAAAGGGAGCCAAAATTTCGAATATTTTTTATTGAAAGTATTTGTGACGATCCAGAAATTATTAATTCGAATATTGCGGTTAGTTTTTTAAAAGTTTTTTTGAAGAGAGAAGTTCGCTCTTCTTTTTTTAATTAAAGAAATTAATTTTTTGGCAATTTTTTTGTTGTTTTTAGGCAATGTTGAACACGAATAATATATTTTGTAGATTCACCGGACCTTTCCGGTTCCGGAAAGTTCCTGTGTTTTTCTGGTTCCGGGAACCGGAACTCAAATTGGATCCGGCTTCGGTCAGAATACCGGTTCCTGTGAAACACTAATATTTTGTTGATTAATTTATTAGAAAATTAAACAACTCTTTCCTTCAAAGAAAAATTATATTTTTCTGAAACAAATAGATAATTACATAATGTCGGATTCGAGATCGACATTCCCAAATAAAAAGAAACATTGAAATTTATTAAAATTTCAAAAACTTTTATTTTAAATTTTTAGGAAGTCAAAATAAGTTCTCCCGATTATATGGGAAAAATGACTGAAGAAGAAGCACGTCAAGATTTTTTAAAACGAATTGAAAATTATAAAATTCAATATGAGCCTTTAAATGACGATATTGATGACGACCTTTCTTATATTAAGGTTTGTTATTTTCTTTTGAAAAAAATTTTCGAGGCTTAAAAATTTTTCTGACGTTGGGTCTCTTACTGTGATAAGTTTTGTTAAAATACCCCATATATCAGAACCTCACATTCCTTTTGGGATGAAATTCTGAATTTTCCAATTACTCATAGACAATTAGCTTTGTCTATCTAAAATAATTTTTATCGCCTATTTATTTTTAATTTTAAAGGTAATTAATGCTGGACGTTCTTTTTATGTTCACAACGTAAATGGTCACGTCCAAAGTCGAGTAGTCTATTTTTTGATGAATATTCATTTATTGCCTCGTTCAATTTATTTAACAAGGGTAAATTAATTTTTAAAGATTTTTTTTAATTTTTATTTTAAGCATGGAGAGAGTGAATATAATAGAATTGGGAGATTAGGAGGGGACAGTCCCCTTAGCGAAAATGGTATTAATTATGCACAAAAACTGCATGGATATTTTCAGGTTTTTAATTTTTTTGTTATTTGAGATATAAATTTTTTTAAACAAATTAAATATTATAAAATGCTTAGGTAACAAAATTACTAGTAAATTATTTTTACTAGAGACCGGCGTGGGACGGGATCCCGACGGTATTTTCCGGGATCCCGAAATCCCGGACTTTTTTTATTTTCGGGATCCGGGATTTTTTTGAGATTTATCCCTCAGGATCCCGGCATCGGTTAAGAAAAAATCCCGACTCGTGATCCTGGAAGTGCGATTTTGCCTGTCTCTAATTATTACCAGTCGAATAAAATGTTATAGCCATTAAGTGACATTTTGTCCTTTTTTAGAATTATAAAATCAGAAAATTTTATTTTTTAAATTTAAGCATGAGAATATTGGTGATTTACGAATTTGGAGTTCTCAAAAAATCAGAGCTGCCCAAACAGCCAATTACCTCAAAGATTTGGCTGCACATGTAGAATATTGGAAAGTTTTGGATGAAATTGATGCTGTATATTTTTGAATTTTTGAATAAAATTTTTTTATTTTTAAAGGGAATTTGTGAAGGATTGACTTACAAAGATTTTGAATTACGTTATCCAACACAATTTATTGAAAGAGACAAAGACAAATATCACTACAGATATCCATCGGGAGAAAGTTATGAAGATTTGGTTGCTCGTTTAGAGCCTGTAATTATGGAGCTGGAAAGGTTTGTTTTTATTTTATTTTTTGGTAATCTAAATTCGTAAATATTTAAACCTGAATTTTTGACCATAGAGAAGGGACATAATTTCTGTTTTTTTTTGCTTGACCTCTTTTTAAGTAAAAAGAGTTTTTTCTCTTTAGGAAAAAAAATAATAAGGAAAGAGGGATATCCATTGGGAGAAAGTTACCGCTCCAAAAGTCGAAAACTTTGAAGACCTATAACTTTTCGAAGTGGGGGCAAAAAAAAGCCACAAATGGGGATAGGCTATCGACCACTCTCTACACGAGGGTGTGTGTTACATAACAAAATTTTTGGTGATAGTTCGCGGTGTTCCCTTATCATAAATTATGGTTTGCTAGAATAGTTCAAAAGCCTCGCTTTATAAAATTGATTTTTGGGATATTATGGAGTTGGAAAAACTTAAACGACCCCCCGATTCGACTCTTAAACGACAACCCTAACTAGAAACCTTTTTAAAAATGTGTTTAACAATTTTATAATTTTTTAAAACAATTTTTAGGCAGTCAAACGTCCTTGTTGTTTCACATCAAGCTGTTCTCCGCTGTAAATTCTTTAAAACATTTTTAATTTTTAAACAAATTTTAAGGTATTCTTGCTTATTTTAATAATAAAAATCGTGAAGAGTTGCCTTATTTGGATGTCCCATTGCACACAGTAATTAAACTGACACCAAAAGCTTATAGTTAGTTTTGTACTTTTTCTAGTTTTTTTCCGAGGAAATTTTTATTGACATTATTTACGAGCAAACGAAATAAAAGCTTTTGTTCTCCACAAACTGCTTTATTTAGATAAATTTTTGTGAGCTATATAACAGGGGTAATTCGAGTTTCCGAACTTTTTTTGACCCGAAACGCGACACGCGAAACCCAACATTTTTCATGGAAATTTTTATGAAAATTCTCTAGTTGACCTAAACTACCCCGAAGAAAATTTTGAAATCCAGACATTGGACATTTTGTTACCACCCTTTATACATCAGACTTTTCCGAAGATATTTTCGGAAAAAAATTTGTCGACAAATATTGTTTGCAAAAAATCTTTGGATCCTTAAAATTATTTTTTCTACTTTTAAATAATTATTTAAAAATTCTTTTTAGGTTGTCTAATCGAAATGTTTAAATTCAAAGTAGATGCTGTTGATACTTATAGAGCTAAACCTGGAGAGGTGGTAAGTTTAAAAAAAATTTTTTTGAAATTTCTTTTTATATTCCCGGTTCCTTTGCTTAAATTTTTACTTATTTATTCGTTTCATTCAAAATCTCTTTACATTTATTGCTTTCATCTTGCTAAAAAATAAAAAAAAATAAATTTAAATTCATTTGTGCCTTTGTAGTGGGAATATTCGGAAGGAGATGTTCCTCTCACTCGCTCTCCCTGGTTAGTTAAAAAGCTTTTATTTTTTGTTTTTCTTTTTTGTTTTGTGAATGTTTTTGTCTTTTCAAAATTAATTCTGCTTGAGATCGAAAAAACATTGAATAAATAAAATTTAAAATTAATCGACTAAGTTTATACAAAAAAAAACATTGGACGACGTTAAATTGTTTTTTCGTTCTTTTTTTAAATGTGCTTTTTGGCTTTTAATCTTTTCCCACTTTCATTTTGTTCTGGGAGAATCTTAAAGCCTGTCAGAATACAGTCAGATTTAGTTTGTATATGTATCACAGTCTAAGGCTGTCAGATCCGGATTCGGAAAAAGGCCGGATACCAGGAAATTTTCGGTTCGGGTACTGGATACGATATCCGAAGATTTTCAACTATCCGAGTCGATTTTTGTTTGGCCGCTGTAACTTCCCAAGTGAAATACCTCTTATCTTAATATACTATTCCAAACTCAAGTTGATATATAAACAAGATCTGACTGTTTTAACAATTCTGGGTGTCATATTATTTTTTCAAAACTTCCTCTGGATACTTTTCAAAGACAATGCTTTACTTTGAAAAATATTTTTATCGGGGTTTCTTTTAACCTTCCGTTATCCTAAACTAAATAGTGAGGCCTCGGCTCTGTTCCCAATTTTAACTAACACTTTTTCCTTTTTCGCTAAAATAAAATCTATTTATTCCAATACCTTAATTTTAAAAATTTTTTATTTAGAAAAAACCACCAGCGCCAATCCCTGAAGAAGAAATAGATCCTCCACCATTAGAAAATCAACAATCATTAGAAAATTTGAATGAACTTTTAACTAATGGATTTCTAATTGAGGGAGAACATAACTAAACTTTTTTTTCTATTTTTTTATTACCTCCCATTTTTAGGTGTATTTTTGCCTTTGTGAAATTAGACTTTTCCTTTAAAATCTAGTTAAATTCACTTTTACTATTTAAATTCATTATGAATAAAGAGTTTTTCTATAATGAAGATGATTTTTCAAATTGTTTATAATTATAACAAATTTATTTTTTAATTTTTCAAGCCTACAGCGCTGCAAAACAAATTTTTCCATACCGATTTCGTTCCACAAAAAATTCTGATTTTTGGTCATATTTGTAATATTTTAGTCTATTGTACATTTTTATATGGGACGAATTCGGGGAAGGACAAATTATGGGAAATTTTTAACATTTCCCATGGTTTATACATATATTTGTTTTGCATTTGTAACTTCATCTGTTCTTTTAAATTAATTTTTCTTTTCTTAGCTATCTCAATTTCAATCAAAAATTATTTTTTAATTATTGAGATGCTTCACAATTTTTTGACAAAAATAGTATGCCGAAACTTTTCTATTTCTTCACCGCTCCAGAAATCTGTTTATGTATTTTTTTAAATTAAATAATTAAATTTTATTTAAACAAATTTAGTTGAGGAATATTCCAAAAAATCTCAACATGAAGGACTTAATATCTTTTTTCTCTGGTTATGGCGAGATAAGCAATATCAGGATTGCACAAGTTTACATTTAACATTTTTAATTCTTAAAAACTGATACGATTTTTATAAAAATTGAAATTGAGGTATAATTTCGGAATACTAAACAGACTCCGATTGGGACAAATATGTCAATCGAAAGGGCTAGTCGAGCTGAGTTGAATGACATCAAAATTTCGATTGGGACGTAACTATGGGCCGAGATACAGCACCCTAAATTTCGAAAAACCATAGGAGGGACCAAGCACTTTTTTGGGGTGAAAAATTCGAAAATGCAAATTATACCTCATTCGAAAGAGCTCGCCGAGCTGAGTCGAATAACATATAATAGGTATGTCCTAATCGGAATCTGTTTAGTGTTCCGAAATTGATCCTGTCATTTCTTTACAAATTTTGGAAATTTTATCGGTTTTGCCCTTTATCAGTCGTCTTTCAGGCATATGCCTCTTCTAACATTTTTCGAATGACTCACCAAATTATTTTTTATTTTGGATACGGTTTGAATTATTTCCTAATGAGATTTAGATGGCAGACCATTCCAGATTATGATTTTCGCAAAATCTTTTAAATCCTTATCACTCGGCATATTTACAGTTAAATTTTTGTTTTAATGTCATTCCTGAAAGTCTGGCTGATTTTAACATTTTCATGTAGACTTTTTGTTACATTTCAATTTTAACTATGAATTTAACATATTAACAAAATTAACCATACTAAAAATATCAAGATCTTTAAAATTCTTATTCCCTAATTTTAGAATAATTATGCTTTCGTTGACTTTTCGAATGATGATGATGCAGATAAGGCAGTGAAGGAGTTGATGTTTAGGGAAATTAAAGGATCCCCGTACGCATTTTTGAATTAATGCTAATTAATTTAATGACCTTTTATATTTGTAGCATTTGGCTTGAAATGGCTAAACCACAAAAGGATGGGCTTGTTGATTGGGATGCATATAAAAAAGTATTTTATTTTTCTTTGCTTTTTAATTATGATATTAGGATCTTCTCATAGTAAAGAAACCCCTCCGTTTTTAGTGGTTTACAACACAAAAATGTCCTTTTTTGCATAAAAAGTTTCTATTAGATTAAGTATACAATCTTTTGAACAGTTATTGTGATATTCTTGAGTTTTTAAGGAAAGACTGATTTTTGAAATTTCTTTGAAAAACACATTCTTATTCTTCTATACTTGTGTTAGAATTTATTCTTTTAAATAATATTTTTGTTTTTCAAAAATCTATAATTTTAGATGTTTAAGCAGTATTCGCCAGAGAAGTTTGTTAAGACATCGGATCGTCTCTTTAAGAAAGGCGACTGGATTCAAGCGGCAGAAAATTCTTACCTAGCAGCCGTTTATTGTATAAAGTTTTTGGCTCTTGATCAGCAAATACATTTGACATCACATGATGAAATTCGAAAATTTTGTGATTTTCTTGTGTTCAACGAAACGTTTCGCTGTGTCGACAATGGACTTACCTCAATTATTTTGGGTCATGGTTATAGTTCAGGAGAAGAGTGAGTATTTTGTAAATGTTTTTAAAATTTGATTTAATTATTTTAAAATTTTGGCCTCTAATGCACTTTATACGCCCAAACGATTTTTATAATTAAAATTTTTTTGAGTCCAATCACATTTTCGTGCAATATATTAGTTTTTTGATTGATGCTATATAATTTTCCGCTTGTCATTGTATTGTAATTTATTTAAATACAATGACGATTAGTAAGCAGATTAGTATTATGCTTTGATTGCCTGTACAAAATTTTTAGCACGTATTCATAAAAATCATTGGACACTAACATAAGTGCATCTGATGCTAATTTTTATTTAGGCTTCATCGTTTTAGTCTTGGCAAGACTTGTGATAGTATTGAACAAATTGGGATTTATATGAAGAAAGTTAAAAAAATGGTCAAAGCATTTCGGACAATCAAACCGGAAACTGTTAAAGAAGCATTGAAGGATTCAAAAATGTGGGAAAGATACCGAGAGAAGCCAGGCGAAACTTCATTGTCGGGTATTCATTATACTTATAAATATGTGACCAAATTTAACTAATTTTTAAAATTTTTGGCTCTATATGAAAGTAAGAGTAATCGGTTTTTTCCTTCATTTTTCCGAAAAGTTGATCGTTTGCCCTTTAACTACAGACTAGTGGTCTAACTTTGAACGACCATAACTCGGCCCAAACTAATTTTGCAAGAAAACCCGCATTCAACGACAGTAAATCGAGGATCCTTTATCGAATGATACCAAAAATATACAAAATTTCTGTTTTCATTAGACGATGGTTCCTTGTTAGAAGGTTCATTTTCCTTACTATTTAAATTTAATGTTTGCCGTAAGGAAAAAAGACCATTTTTGTTTGTCCGTGTTTTGTTTGTACGCGTTTTGTCTGTGCGTGTTTTGTGTTTTGATGCCCGTGTTTTGTCTGTCCGTGTTTCGTTTGTGCGTGTTTTGTGTTTGTTTTGACTGCCCTGGTTTTGTTTGTCCGTGTTTTGTTTGTCCGTGTTTGTCCGTGTTTTGTTTGTCCGTGTTTGTGCGTGTTTTGACTGCTCCGTGTTTTGTTTGTCTGTGTTTTGTTTGTCTGTGTTTTGTTTGTCTGTGTTTTGTTTGTCCGTGTTTTGTTTGTTTGTGTTTTGTTTGTCCGTGTTTTGTTTGTCCGTGTTTTGTTTGTCCGTGTTTTGTTTGTCTGTGTTTTGTTTGTCTGTTTTGTTTGTCCGTGTTTTGTTTGTCCGTGTTTTGTTTGTTTGTGTTTGTGCGTGTTTCGCCTGTGCGTGTTTTGTGTTTTGACTGCCCGTGTTTTGTATGTTCGTGTTTTGTTTGTCCGTGTTTTGTTTGTCCGTGTTTTGTTTGTCCGTGTTTTATTTGTACGCGTTTTGTCTGCATGTTTCGTCTGTGCGTGTTTTGTGTTTGTGTTTTTACTGCCCTGGTTTTGTCCGTGTTTTGTTTGTATACGTTTCGTATGTCCGTGCTTTGGCCACAGGGAAGTTCATTAGTAGTGAACGAGGGAAAAGGTCTGTCCATTATGTAAAAATTAAGGAAAAATATGGAAAGGAAAAATGAAGGGAAAAAACGAACACCCTTACTTTCAATAGGGTCAAGTTTTTCTATTTATATTCTAATCGAGGTGAAGGAAGTTGAACTTGATTTAAATCGACTTATTTGTTTGGTGCCGTGTGATCTCGCCAGAAGTGAATTGGGCAGTGAACGACTTGGACTGTGAGGGGCAGTGAGTGTTTTGGGCAGTAAACTTTTTAAAAATATTTTTTATTACAAAAACAATTTGAGTAACATTAAAAAAATAATTATGGAGTATTTTGGTATTAACTTATATTTTTAAAAAAGCATAAGATATGTAAACGAAATAAATTGCTGTCCAAATCAGCAATAATTATTTTTCTATTGTTACTCAAATTGCTCTCTGCCAAAATCTGCCCATATCGTTCACTGCCCATTTAACTTTGCATAAATGCATGTTGGCGAAATCACCAGACACCCACGATTTGTTTCAGGCCTGACTTTTATATTATTTTCTTCACCTTTGCTTTAAAGTTTCTTAATTTTAATTTCTAAAATTTTTTCTTAAATAAAAATCGTGTATCTATAACTAAAAGTTGAGCTCGTTTACTTTACATAATAAGTTGCAAAAGTCTAGCCAAGTAAAAATAGAACCACGTGATTAGAATTAATTAGACGAGGTTATAATCATTTGTAACCCCTTTACCAATTGCCGCGAATAATTTTCGTCTTTACCATGTGAGGATAAGCGCGCCGTTTTTCGATCTTTTCGATCTCGAATTTTTAAAAATCCGCAAATTTGATAGAAAAAATCCGCATTTTATATCAAAAATCCGCAAAAAATTATTAAACACAAAAATTGAATTAAAATCACTTTATGCATTATATTTTTCGTCTTCTACAATTGAATTAAGCAATTTTTTATTACTAATGATCATGTCTGAATATCCGACAATTATCTGAAAAATTACGCTTGCATTTTTGTCGCGGAAGATGTCGTAAATTTTTATTTCTTCCATTTTCAGCGCCGCAGGCAAAAATTTTTTTTATTTTTGGAAGATCCTTAAGCCAAAAATCTTTCATTTTCAGGCCAGGCAAAAAATTTTGAGGATTTTGGAAGATCAAGGACACAGATTCCTTCCTTTTTTGCGCCGCAGGCGAAAATTTTGAGAATTTTGGAAGGTCAAGCCAGATTTCTTCCCTTTTCAGCGCCGCAGGCAAAAATTTTGAGGATTTTAGAGGTCTTAGCAGAAAAATAATGACATTTTATGCTAAAAACTACAAGAAAATATAAAAAATCCTCAATAATCTTCAAAAGACCACAAAAATCCTCCAATCCGCATTTTTAAAAATAATCCTCATCGCCCTATCAAAAAACCACAAAATAAGGTAAAATCTGCAGATATCGAAACCCTGATTTAAACTCATTTCGAAGACCATTAATTTTTGCTTAAGTTGCAATTGTTAAAAAGTCTCGATTTTACAATCTTTTCACGAAATTTCCACACATACCCATAATCGAAATACCTTTTTATAAGAGTTAATTTTATAAGTTTTATTTGATACAAGTTAAAGATACACGAGATAAAAATTTTAACAAAATTAAAAATTCTTTGGAAAATCTTTTCTTTAAAATTTGATTGTTATTTATAGAGGATCGATCAGAACTTGAAAATGATGATGGAGTGTCATTTAGTACTGAAGTTGTTGATCAGGAAATGGAATCGACAAACCTGTCTACTGAACCAATTCATCTTAAACAGATGCAATCGAAATGAGGAGAGAATTTTAAGAAAATATTCTTAAATTATGTTTTCAAATAGTATATTTTCTACATAAAATCAATAAATCATTGTTACAAAAACCTTTCATTCCAAAAGTTTTAGTATAATAAATCTTTGTACAAAAACTTGTTCAGTTATTTTATAGGTACTATCGCATTAGCTGCCACCATTTTTTATTTTTCATCTCCTTTATATTTTCAAATTATTTGATCCTTAGTATGTTCCTTAAACCCATGTTTACACATTTTGGAGAACTGATAACTAAGGAGAAGAAAAATAAAATAGTAGCAGCTTGCGGTAATACCATTTTAAAATAGTAAAAACAGGGTCAACCTCGTATATCGACACCATTTTTATTGTATTTCCTGTATATCGAATCGCTTTATATCGAATGCCCCTGTATATCCAAAGCATATGATCAACATCATATTTTAGATCCTATCCCTAGAGAAGAGTCAAATCATTTTTCATTACTCCATTGAAATGGAAATTGCAGAAGGTTAAGCCCAGGAGGTCGAGTCCTTATTGGTCAAATTACCCAGAAGGTCAAATCCATTTGGGTGGATAAAGGTTAATCAGTATCAAGAATACGTTTGCTTCCTTTCTTTTACCTTAGTTGAAAGTTGCACAAGAGAATTTCCTTCTCATGTCCCTTTAATCCCAGAAAATCCATCTTAATCCGCCCAAATCCACTGAAATCCCCCTTAGCCCATAAGCCTTTCTTAATCAGCACAAATCCTTCTTTATCTCCCAAATATTTGGATTTGACCTTTTGGGCATCCTGGGTCTTGATTAAATAAATAGAAAAGGAAACTAATATCTTACCTTTTTCCACTCTCATTCAGTAAAATATTTAAAGCAGACTAGAATAATAATAAAAAAATAATAATTATTTCCAAAAAACCTGAGGTTTGGATTGTTCAGAAATTAATTTGAAAACCTTCTTTGGTTGCTTGAATCAACACAGGATCTTTAATATTTTTAATTAAAGATTATTTAAAAAAATATACCAACCCTTTGGGATAAACACGTATAACTTGTCGTATATTATGGTTACTAAATTCTTCCCGATACTATAACTATTTAATAATTAATTTTATAATTAAATAATTATAAAATTTTATAATAATCCATACAGTTGGGTAAAAGATAGTGCTTATCGAGGGCTTTTGAATGATATGGGATTCATTCGGATTGGGTCAAGCATAAAAAAGTTATAATATAGTCAATCAAATTTGGTAAAAAGAAAGGGGTCGCTTTAGTATAGGTCCACCGAGATCGGAACTCATAATATATACCATTCGATTCGTCTCGCCGAGCTGAGTTCAAATATGCAAGAATTTTCTGCGGGACGCGAAAACTCGCAAAGATACAGGCGCTTGAAAATCGAAAAACCATAGGGGGGACCAAGCTCGATTTTGGGGTGAAAAATTCGAATATGCAAATTATACCTCATTCGAAAGAGCTCGATGAGCTGAGTCGAATGACACCAAAATCACCGTGATTGAACAAGATTAGAAAAAGTTACGACGCAAAAAACAAAATACCTAAACCTATGGAGCGTCGGCGAGGCGCTTGTGCAAAACTCCGCGCTTCGCGCGGAGTTTTGCGGCACGCGCCTCGCGGGGAGTCTACGGGCGCTGGGTCTGGGCTCGTAACATAAACCTATTCCTATCTCCCTTGCTCTGGACGTATTTGGGGTCTCCGCAGCAGCAAAAATCTCCACAGATGCCATAGGTAAGGAGCTAAAACAAACGGTCATAACTTTGTCAAATCATGTCGGATTTTGTTGATTTTGGTGTCATTCGACTCAGCTCGACGAGCTCTTTCGAATGAGGTATAATTTGCATATTGAATTTTTCACCCCAAAATCGAGCTTGGTCCCCCCTATGGTTTTTCGATTTTCAAGCGCCTGTATCTTTGCGAGTTTTCGCGTCCCGCAGAAAATTCTTGCATATTTGAACTCAGCTCGGCGAAACGAATCGAATGGTATATATTATGAGTTCCGATCTCGGTGGACCTATACTAAAGTACAGCCAAAAGAAAAATGGTGGGAGATAAGCGAAAAGTACCTAAATAACCTAAATAACTCCGTGCTAATTTGACGCTCATTACAACGTTCAAAGCTTATTATTTTTCACATAGCACGCATCTTTAAAATAAAAAAATATTTTTAAATAAAAATATTTTTATAGCCCACATAAGTAACTAATTCACTCAATTCTGTTACTGTTGAAGTTGTTTCAGTAATATTTGTGTTTGTTGTTGTATTTTGTTGAGGTAGAGGTTGTGGGTGTAAGTGTTGATGATAAAGCTTTGTTGACGAAGCTTTCAACGCTTGTTATTGTTGTTTGTCTTGTTATGTTGCTCCCAGCAGGTTGTTCATCATCACATGACCACAACTCTCCAATGAAGACATTAAGAAATTTTTTCTCGAAATTAATAATTTTGATTTTTAATCTGATTTTCAATTTTGATTTTTCATTTACAATTATTAAATAAAAACCTACTCTTTCTAAGTCCTTTCTTCTTCCAATTCAAGCCTGTCAGTAACCGAATACATTGATCCACTATTTTCTTTTAAATTAATATTTTTTAATTCTGATATTTTATCCATAGAATTAATTGTTGTTAAAGTATTCAATTGTTCCTTCTGGGAAGTATCAGAAACAGCCCCTCCTCCATTTCTTTTTTCTTCAATTTTATTTTTAATAAAAATTTTTCTTCGCAACAAATTTGGACTGGGCAAACTAACTAATAGGTAGTCCAAATTGAAAATTTTGGAAACGAAAAAAGGAACTAGAAAAGAAACATAGTATAAATTTTTTAAAAGAAATTAAATAATAGAAATTAACGAAAAAATTCCACTAAAAGAACCTCATTAAAAAGAATAAAATAAGTTAATAGTTAAAGCGAAAAATAAAAGTTAAGCCCAAGACAGGCATCGATCCTGTGACCTTTGGAAGGCTTCCCCTCCCCTCGAATCATCGCCTTGACGGCATTTTCCATACTGATTTGCGCAATCTCCACATAGAGCCCACGGGGTTCAAACTTGTTGGTTGGCACTTTCGCTATCCACTAATTTATTTGGTATAATTTCGGAATACTAAACAGAACGCAAAAGGGTCAAACCATACGTCATTCGAAAGAGCCCGTCGAGTTGAGTCGAAAGGTGAAAAAATTTTCGTGCGGACTCATACAGGGGCTGAGATATAGGCCCCCGAAAATCGAAAAACCAAAGGGGGGACTAAGCACTTTTTTGGGGTGAAAAATTCGAATATGAAAATAATAGCTCATTCGAAAGAGCTCCTCGAGCTGAGTCGAATGACACCTAAATCAATAAAATCCGACTTTATATAGCCGAGTTACAGACCCCCGAAATTTGAAAATTTTTGGGGTCAAAAAATTCGAATATGCAAATAATAGCTCATTCGACTCAGCTCATCGAGCTGAGTTGAATGACACCAAAATTACCGAAATCCGACTTGATTTGACAAAGTTATGATCGTTTGTTTTAGCTCCTTACCTATGGTCATTGTGAGGTTTTTGCTGCTACGGAGGCCCCAAGTACGTCCAGAGTAAGGGAGATAGGAATAGGTTTATGTTACGGGCCCAGACCCAGAGCCCGTAGACTCCCCGCGAGGCGCGTGCCGCAAAACCCCGCGCGAAGCGCGGGGTTTTGCACAAGCGCCTCGCCTACGCCCCATAGGTTTACGTTGACCATTTTGAACCTTTTTATCTTGGCTCAATATTAAGATATCGAGCTGATTTTGGTGTCATTCGACTCAGCTCGACGAGCTCTTTCGAATGAGGTATAATTTGCATATTCGAATTTTTCACCCCAAAAAAGTGCTTGGTCCCCCCTATGGTTTTTCTATTTTCGGGGGCCTATATCTCAGCCCCTGTATGAGTCCGCACGAAAATTTTTTCACCATTCGACTCAACTCGACGAGCTCTTTCGAATGACATATCGTTTGACCCATTTGCGTTCTGTTTAGTATTCCGAAATTTTTCCATTTATTTAATAAGAAAAATAAACGAAGGAAAGGGGAAAATTTTTTAGAAAAATCAGAGAAAAGATTTAAAAAATTTGGAACTCCAATTGTTGGGAATTGAAGTAAAAAAAGCATGTACAGAAAAAGTATGCAAACTTTGCTAACATGGAAATCTGAACGGATACAAGAAAATCTCATACCAGAAAAATCAAACTCAAGCGGCACGTTTTATCTCGCCAAAAGCTTGTCTTGCCAAACCCCCAAAAGCTGTTGAATTGCCAAACCGTGGAAAAATTTCATAAAACTCCTCTTTGTGTATAATATAATCCTCCTCCAAAATCCTTCATAATACCAAAGTATGGAAACCTCTAACATAATGCCTACGCGGAAAAAAGTTTTTGCCGCTGCGGAGGAAGCCGGGCATGTCGAGCGGAACGACAGCCGCCGCTTCGCTACGGTCGCCGCGAGCGAAGCGAGCACGACCGCAGCGAAGCACGGCCATCGTGTAGCGAAGACCATGCCCGGCCTACCCTCCGTAGCAGCACAAAAACAGTTTTTCCAGCGAAGATTCTGTTGTTCATAACTTTGTTCAGAATCATCCAATCGAGCTGATCTTGGTGTCATTCAACTCAGCTCGTCGAGCCCTTTCGAATGAGCTATTATTTGCATATTCGAATTTTCTGACCCCAAAAATCAGCTTGGCACAAAAAGTTTTTCCAGCGAAGACTAAAAACCAACAGGCTAAAAGCAACAAGTTATTCTGCCGGGAGATAAATAGTAAAAAATTCTACAGTTTTAGTAAAAAATTTAATAATAGTTTTGGTATTTATTTGGCAAAACAAGCTTTTTTCCACGGTTTGGCGAGTCAACAGCTTTTGGGGGTTTGGCGAAACAAGCTTTTGGCGAGTCAAGCTTTGGCGAGTCAAGCTTTTGGCGAGATAACACGATACCAACTCAAGTATACCCCAAAATTTAATAAAAATAAACAAAATACCAGAGCCCTTAAAAATGTTTTTTTGAAAATCTATCTCAACTCTATTGCGGTGAGCAGTTTCATGTGATACACTCCGTTAATATGTAGGCCGGTCGCCTTACTATAACTATCTGAGGAAGGTCCACGAGTGAGCATTGTTTAAAACATAACAAACTTCATATGTACTCATGCCAATGTACAAAGTAAAAACAATAAAAAACCACCCTTTGAGTAGGACATAAACCTCCTACTTTAAAAAAGTCAAAAACTAACCAATAATTGTGAACAATTTTGTAGAGGATCCTTGGAATGAATTATGCGTGTCTTTAAATGGGTGAAAGTAACCATAAAGTAAATAAAACCAAGTGAATTTTTGAAGAAAATAAGTTTAATAAATTTAATATTATAGGTATGTATCTATTAACGTTTTTTTGAAATACAAAATGAGAAAACAAAAAATTGAAGAAATGGAACGTGACAAAAACGAGGGGTGATTTTGGGAGTTAAAAACATTCTGCGGAAAGAAAAGCGCCTAAACTTCTATTTTTATCTCGGGATACATAAATTTTTTGGAAGTTTCAATAAAAGTCAAAAAAAAAACAACAAAAACAAAACTAAAAAGGAAATATTGGAATAATTTCGGAAAACGAACAGATCCGAAATAAGTCGAATTATATGTCATTCGAAAGAGCTCGTCGAGTTGAGTCGAATGGTGAAAAAATTTTCGTGCAGACTCATACAGGGGCTGAGATATAGGCCCCCGAAAATCGAAAAACCATAGGGGGGACCAAGCACTTTTTTGGGGTGAAAATTTCGAAAATGCAAATAATAGCTCATTCGAAAGAGCACGTCGAGCTGAGTCGAATGACACCAAAATCAACTCGAAATCTTAATTCTGAGCCGAGATAGAGGCTCAAAATGGTCAACGTAAACCTAAGGGGCGTAGGCGAGGCGCTTGTGCAAAACCCCGCGCTTCGCGCGGGGTTTTGCGGCACGCGCCTCGCGGGGAGTCTACGGGCGATGGGTTCTGGGCTCGTAACTTAATCCTATTCCAATTATCGCTGTAATGGGTTATCTGGCTTCCTCCGTAGCAGGAAAAACCTCGACGGATACCAAAGGTAAGGAGCTAAAACAAACGATCATAACTTTGTCAAATCAAGTCAGATTTCGTTGATTTTGGTGTCATTCGACTCAGCTCGAAGAGCTCTTTCGAATGAGGTATCATTTTCATTTTCGAATTTTTGACCCCAAAAATCAGCTTGGTCCCCCCTATGGTTTTTCGATTTTAGCGGACCTATATCTCAGCCCCTTTATGAGTCCGCACGAAAATTTTTTCACCATTCGACTCAACTCGACGAGCTCTTTCGAATGACATATATTTCGATTTATTTCGGCTCTGTTCGTTTTCCGAAATTATACCGAAATATTTATAAACTGCTCCACATAACTATAAGTTCACCCTAAATTTTCGTTTTTCTTAGCTTCTTTCAAATCAATCCGGCTGATTTTTATTTTATATTTATTAAAGCGGGTGTCAATTCAATTAAACCCGAGAAATCGAAAAAATTTCCATTTAAAAATTTTTTATCCAATTTTTTCAAAAAACACCCTCCACATAACTATAAGTTCACCTACAGAAATCACATAAGGAATGCTTGAAAAATTCTACAAAAATTCATGCAAACATTTTCATCGATAATAAGTAAAAAATAAAAAAGAACGAAGTCTGTACGTGCTTTTTTCATCGAGATCCAAAATCTCGAAAATCAACGGGAAATGGGGGCTACAGTACTTTAAAAATATTTTTACAAGTGTAGACTGTACATAAAATTTTTTATTATAGTCCATCTGAAAGCCCACAAAATTTGCTACAAAAAACAGTTGGTCCTGTCATAGGGAAAAATTTTATCACTGAGGAGACACAGGTTAAATTTAGAAACTCGAAATAATGACATTTTGTGGGGTGATTTGGGAGAATTTATTCATCATCTCATTTAACCCAAGGCTCCTCGAAGGTAGAATTTTATTCCTGAATTGGACCAACTGTTTTTTGTAGCAAATTTTGTGGGCTTTCAGATGGACTATAATAAAAAATTTTATGTACAGTCTACACTTGTAAAAATATTTTTAAAGTACTGTAGCCCCCATTTCCCGTTGATTTTCGAGATTTTGGATCTCGATGAAAAAAGCACGTACAGACTTCGTTCTTTTTTATTTTTTACTTACAGGGTGACAAAAAAGTAACCGGGCACTTTTCTATCCTTTATAACTTTTTTTGTTCATATCATTTTTAGATAATTCCAAGGTTATTTTGTAGCCCATTTATTTCTCTATCATATAGTAAAATTAAAAATTTTTTGATTAAGGATTAAGAAAGTTATGTAATTTTAGGTGCACCATGTCAAAATTTTCCCCCTAAAATTTTATTTTCTGTATCTCAGAAAAGAGAAGTCCAAACGGGATGGTCTCAACAGAATTTAATTAAGATCATTAGCGAACCGGACAAATCCGAAAGATGAAAATTTCAACTCCTACATGGATGGCTCTGAGTATATGTAAATCAGTTTTGGGGGGAATGCGATTTTCTCATTTTGGGAGGGTTACGCGCAATCGAATATCTCTTTAGGCGTTAATCTAAAAAATTTTTTGCTTTATGATTTCTATAGATAAAAGACTACTCTAGATGCCAGAAAAAATTTTGTGTAATTCCTGCAATCTATTCTTATGTTATAGACAAAATGTCTCAAAAAAAGGTGCGACCTGGAGCAATAATTTTTCTCACTTTCCTTGAACCTTATCTCAAAGTAGAATAGAGAAAATTTTAAAAGATTTTTATATTTTATTCTCCATTTATTTCTCTATAATTTCATCCTTATTTGATCTCATTATCTTTAATTTGAAAAAAGTTATGCCAAAAATAAAGTGCCCGGTTACTTTTTTGTCACCCTGTATTATCGATGAAAATGTGTGCATGAATTTTTGTAGAATTTTTCAAGCATTCCTTATGTGATTTCTGTAGGTGAACTTATAGTTATGTGGAGGGTGTTTTTTGAAAAAATTGGATAAAAAATTTTTAAATGGAAATTTTTTCGATTTCTCGGGTTTAATTGAATTGACACCCGCTTTAATAAATATAAAATAAAAATCAGCCGGATTGATTTGAAAGAAGCTAAGAAAAACGAAAATTTAGGGTGAACTTATAGTTATGTGGAGCAGTGTACATACAATCGCATTTTTCAACTTATCGAGTGGGTGGGTCAATACAAAATCTTGTGTTGCCCCTTCCCCTTTCACCTCCGTTACTCTTTTACTCTTCCCTCACAGAGGAAATGACCATATGTAGAAGAAAAAGAGAAAAAATAGACCGTTTGTTGAAAGGGCAAAACAATTGAAATTATTGTGATGAAGAGCGCGAAAATATTTATAAACATTGCAAGGCGATTTTTTTACTTTTAAAAGGCCATATTCTTACAAGAATTTTGAAAGCAAATTTTAAGAAAATTTAAAAAAAACTACAATTAATGTGCGGAAAAGCGCATTTCCGAGATCCTGTGCGGAATTTTTTCAACTCATCGAGTGGGCCCAGATCAATTCTGGCACTCTATGAAAGGAGTGCAGGAATCATATTTTTCCTTATTTTATTGAAATGGTCATTTTTCATTTTTAATGTTTGTTGATTTCGCCGCACGCAAAAGTTGCAAAAGGATCACCTTTTTTACGTAAACAGAAATAACATAATTAAAGACCAAGTTGCGACCATAGAAATCACAAAAAGGAATAGGTTTAAGTATTAGTGTAGAACCCAGCACGGTACTTTTCCGTTATGCCACCTCCCCCAAAATTAATGCTCAAAATGTCATATATGGGGTAATAAAAGGTGCTGAGTCGAACGGTACCACTCTTTTTCCCCGGAGATGTTTGTGGATTTAGATGAGGGCTCGGAATGGTCAAAAACCATAGGGTACCGTATTTTTCCCAATAGAAGCGCACGTCCTATTTGAAGCGCACGTCCCATTAGAAGCGCAGTCTACGAGGAGGTTGAAAAATACAAGCGCAGGTCCCATTAGAAGCGCACGTCCTATTAGAAGCGCACCCTATGAATATTTTATTTGAGCAATTACTCTGTTACATAAATAGTTGCTATTTTAAACGGTGTTACGACAATTGCGGATACGCACGTGTTGATTCGACGATTGCGGACGATAATTGCGAACGACGATTACGGATATTACAATTACAGACGACAAATGCGGACGACAATCCCGGATTTAACAATTCGTATAGGAGTTGAAAAATAAAAGCGCACGTCCCATTTGAAGCGCACGTCCCAATAGAAGCGCAGTCTGCGAGGAGGTTGAAAAATAGAAGCGCATGCGCTTCTATTGGGAAAAATACGGTAATTTTGGGGTAAAAAATTCGAATACGCAAATAAGAGTGATTCAAAAGAGCACATCGAACTGAGTCGATAGACACCAAAATCTCCGAAATCTGATTTGATTTGACCGAGATACAGGTCCCTAAAAATTGAAGAACCACACAATTTTTTGTATTGTAACTCAGTCCAAACTGGTTCGACTACGTTGATTTTGGTGTCATTCGACTCAGCTCGACGAGCTCTTTCGAATGAGGTATTATTTGCATATTCGAATTTTTTACCCAAAATCGAGCTTACTCCCCTCCCCCCTACGGTTTTTCGATTTTCGGGGACCTATAACTCGGTCCACAGTAATTTCCTGAAATTGGTAGTGGTACCGTTCGACTCAGCACCTTTTATTATCCCATGTATGACATTTTGAGCATTAATTTTGGGGGAGGTGGCATAACGGAAAAGTACCCCCAGCACTAGTGTAGAACCATTAGTGTAGAATCCTTTTGCACCATTTTCCTTACGGCAAAAATCAACAAACATCAACCACTCAAGAAAATTAACCATTCCTAGCCAGTCCATGAAAGTAAGGAAAAATATGATTTCGGCACTTCTTTCATATAATATAGGTTTATGTATTCTAAATTTTTAATTAGTATCTAACTCAGTTAGAACTTTATAATCGGTAGAAAGCATTAAAAATGGTGCAATAAAATATAAACTAAAATATTTAAAATTTATCAATTTATAACAGATTTGAATTTACCCCCATTTGTATCAAAACCTTCCGTGGATGCAAATAAATTAAAATTAATTTTTTATTGAGCTTTGTTTTAAATTAACAATTTGTTGTTTTTCTTTATAATTTGCCACATTTTGTGTAACTACATTTTTAACAAATTCTTTTGTTCCTTTAAATTTTTGTAGTGAAAATTCATCATCTGGCATTATTTTTTGTAATGTAAATTTATATACTAAACCATCACCGTCAACGTAGAAAATCTTTTTTAAAACAAAAAATTTTTAGAAATTTAAAATTAAACTTTTCCAAGCTTTTTTAGATTCTTGTTCATAACCTACCCCCTCCCCAACAACTTATTTTTTTAAATCCGAAAAAAATTTCTAAATAAATTTTTAATTAAAAGTTTTTTAAACTCACCGAGTAACCATCATACCATTTTTCCTAAAATAATTAATTTAATAAATTTATTTTCTAATTTGAGTGTCTCATGTCTATATATCAGAAACTCAATTTAGGTTTTTAATTTAAATACTTATAATTTTTATTATTTTTGGAAATAAACCCCAAATCGAATTTATAATTGGAATTATAGCCCAAAAAATTTAAAATACTCCAACAAAGTTTAATTAATCCTAAAACTCTATCCATTTGAAAATTGACAAAATTTAAGGGTTCAATTAATTTTAGGAAATTTTTAAATTAAAAAAATATACATTTTCTTTGTCTGATTTAAAGCTAAAATAATCAATCCAATTATGATAAACTAGTCTCCAACGAAGCCTAACTGTTCCATCCTCCAATATAGGTACAATGTTGAGTGCCTAAATTTGATTAAAATTTTTAAAATAAAATTTAGATTTAAAAACTTTAAATTAAACGGAAGTAATCGAAAAACTTAAACAGAAAAAATTTTTAATTTAGGTAACCCCAACCTCGTTTATTTTCCAACAAAAAAAAATAAAAATTTAAGATCAAAAATAATTTGAAATTTTTCTCTTGGACAATATTTGTGAATAAAAAATTAAAAAAAAACAATTTTGGAAGCATTTAAGCCACATAGACAAAATTCTTTCAAAAATGTTTCGGTCATTTTATGTTGTCACCAGGTTTCTAGGATCCGTCTGGTATTTTTTACGGCAGATTTCAGGGATTTACCTTGAAACCCCTGTCCTAGTCAGATCAAAACAAAAAACCCGGAGGCCCGGAAACTTGAAAAGACAGAATCCAAAAAAATATTTTTAACCTGAGCATCAATATTAGCCCGTAATAAATTCCCAGCCACAGCTATTGTTCCAAAATGATGCATAATCTCATTAAGGCCACTAAATTTAAAATTAAAATAATTTTAAATAAAAAATAAACCTTCTAGTTACCCCCATTATTTGATCATCCAAAAAAACATCTTTTCTAAGGAAAGTATAATCCATTCTCATTTTAAACATTAATGGAGTCTAAAAAATAAATTAAAAAAATATTTTTTGAAATTTTAAAAAGAAAACCGTAAATTCTAGCCTTTTTTGAACATGTTCAAGTTGATACATAAGTGGTTTGTCTTGTTGACTATAAAATCTAACTATTAATTTATTTAAATAAATTGTTGATTGAATAAATGAACGAGAACAACAAGGATTAAAAATATTAACAAAAAATAGAGACTTCATTCTATAAAATAAAAACAAAATTAATTTTAGGAAAAATCAAAAAAAAAGAAAAATTTTTAAATAAAAAAATATTTAGCGACAAAATATCTGTGAACTGTTTCCAGACAAAAAGGCACACGACAAAAAGGTACTAGGGGTAAAATAAGACAAAATGTCACAGAGTTTTGCCAATTGATTTTTTAAATAATCTGAAAGTTTTTTTTGATTATTTTGGTTTAATATGAAATCTTCAAATCAGAAACTTGTTGATACAATAATTGGACTTGAGGAACAACAAAAGTAAGAATTTAAACATTTTTTTATTTCTTAGTTTTTCTCATTTTTCAGGCAAATAGAAAAAATTCTTTTAGAGTTTGTGCAAACTGGTTTAGGCGGTTCTTGTTTAATTTGTGGAAGAAGACGTTCAGGCAAATCTCTCGTTTTGGATCAAATAATTAAAAGACTCCCAAATGATCTCCGAATTGTAAATGCTGACGGAGAGAAATGCAGCAGTTTTGCTGCGAGTGCCAAAATTTTACAAAAGCACGGATTGTATATTGGAAATTTTGAAGAACAAAAATATAAAAAAGAAGCTGGGGAATCGGTTGGTTTTTTAAATTTTAGATTAGCATTAAGTAAAATTTCTTTAGAATTCAAAAATTCTTTTTGTTGTTGATCACTTTGAAAGTTTTGCTAAAAAGAATAATCAAGTATTTTTGTATAGTCTTTTAAATGGTTGTCAAAGGCTTCCTTGGTTTGTAATACTTATTGGAAATACTGAGGTTATTTTTTAAATTTTATTTGCCGATATATTTAACTATAAAGTACGCTCCTTACTCTTCTAAAAATTATTATTAGCTTTATCATACATTTATTATTCCAAAAAAATTTTGGGTCCAATAATTTTTTTAAATTTAAAATCATGGGAAATCTTGACTTATAGGGGACTTTTTTTGGCTGGACCGATTTCGACAAATGATATGTCATTCGAAAGAGCTCGTCGAGCTGAGTCGAATGACACCAAAATCAGCTCGATTGAACTAGATTGGACAAAGTTATGACACAAAAAACAAACAACGTAAACCTATGGGGCGTCGGCGAGGCGCTTGTGCAAAACTCCGCGCTTCGCGCGGAGTTTTGCGGCACGCGCCTCGCGGGGAGTCTACGGGCGCTGGTTCTGGGCTCGTAACATAAACCTATTCCTATTTCCCTTGTTCTGGACGTACCCGGGGCCTTGTAGCAGCAAAAACCGCGGAGACCATAGGTAAGGAGCTAAAAACGACACATAA
Organism: Meloidogyne enterolobii; assembly: GCA_963681835.1. Classification (NCBI taxonomy): domain Eukaryota; kingdom Metazoa; phylum Nematoda; class Chromadorea; order Rhabditida; family Meloidogynidae; genus Meloidogyne; species Meloidogyne enterolobii. Next base: position 3,580,009 of record CAVMJV010000007.1, read on the forward strand.
CTTTGTCCAATCTTGTTCAATCGAGCTGATTTTGGTGTCATTCGACTCAGCTCGAGGAGTTCTTTCGAATGACATATCATTTGTCGAAATCGGTCCAGCCAAAAAAAGTCCCCTATAAGTCAATAGTACCAAATCATGTTCCATGAGCCTATTTCTGTTCCGCAATGACAATTATAAAACATTAAATTTTCAGACTGGTTTGTCTATACTGGAAAAACGTGTCCGTTCAAGACTTTCAAAGATTTATATCCACTTTAATGTTCAACTTTCTATTGACGATTTTAAATCGGGCTTCTTTCAACTTCTGCAATGTACTCAAATACCAAAAAATATTTTAAAGGTAATTTTGAATTTTTTTATTTTGTTGTAGGAGGTCTATTTTTTCTCTTTTTCTTACAATTAATTTACTTCCTAAAAATAATCCATTTTTTATTGATTTACATATTTGGTGGGAGTTAAAAATTGAGGAAATGAGCCCGTAAATTTCCGAATATTTTTTTTTAATTTTTCAAATCTTTTTGGACAATAATTTGTCCGCAAATAATCCCTTTTTACTAATTTTCCTAAAAGCTTAAACCAAATAATTTTTTTCATTCTAGAAAATAGAAAATGAGCCTTCTGTTGATAAAATGTTACAAAGATTATATGAAAGGTTTGGAATGATTGCTTGGCTCAAAAAAATTGTGGCACTTTTTGAATTTGTTTATATAAAAATTGGAAAAATGCCTGATCCTGTTTCAATTTTAAATTATTGTTTGGAAGCCGTTCTATGTGAAAATGAACAAAGCAAATTGCTAAACAGTTAAGGGGTTTATTTAATTGTATTTGAGTAATAAATGGGAAATTTTAACTTTGAGTGGATATATTATAGGTAGGGTTGAGGGCCCGGTCCGGTCAGAGAGAAAAAGACTCGGCCGGGCCGGCCCGGAAAAAAAGACTCGGGCCCGACTCGAGACCCCCAACTCTAATTATTGGGTTACCTTAAAGTGGAGTTGTGCACACTCCTGCCCTGATATTTGACTTTAAAATAATAATTTCCTCATTTCCATGTAGTTTTTGACATTGAATTTTTGAGAATTTTTTATCCCACGTCAAATATTATCAAAATTCAAATATAATATTTTTTAAGAATTAAGTATTCGTCAACTTGTATTATTAAATTGTATTGCCAAATTGGATGGAAGAAATAATCAAATTTTTGAATTTAATTATCGAGAAATTATTAATGGTTTTTTTTTTCTTTTTAAATTTTAAATATAAATTAATTTTTTTAAAAAGAATATTATCGTTTTGCTAACGAAAATAAAAATTCAATGAGAGTATCTGATGTTGTTCTCTACAAAGATTTACAAGAATTGGTTGATTTGGATTTTTTGGTAATTGCTAAAAAAGTGGATAATGGACAACTTCCTTTTAGGTTTTTTAATTTTAAAAAATTTTCTAGGGGGTTTTCTGGCTTTTAACATTTATTTCCTGAATATTCTTACATCCAAAAATATTCTCAAATTTTAAAGTATTCCAACTATTTTTCAACCCGACATTTTTCTGGTTTTTAAATTTTTTACTCATAATTTTTGATATTACACTTAAAAACTAAAATAGAGAAAATCCTTTGGGATTGGATTTTTCCTCTTATTTTTTATTAGAGGATAATTTATTAATCTTCACATAAATATTCCTTTTCCTATAAAATAAAATTTTATAAATTTGAACAATTTTTTAAAAAATTTCAGAAGAGTAATGCTAAATATTGAACAAGAAGCAATTTCTGATTGTGCAAAATTACGAAAGAAATTAATTCCAGAGCCTGTAGTTGATTGGTTTAGTTCTGATTTTTAATTTAAATTATTTTTAAATTCCTTAAATATTGATTTTTTGAAATAAAAACAGGATATTTAATATTTTAATAAAAATTTTCCCCCAGTCCTTTGTTAGCAAATATAAACTGGAAATTCTATTGTAAATATATATTTACAAAATAATTTCACTTTTATTAAAGACGCATCTAGACCCACAAAAATACTTTGATTTTGCAGTAAAAGCTAAAAGGAAAATATTTTGTTTAAGGAACAAAAAGTTTAACGGTAAAACTAGAAATAATTTTTTTAATAGAATCATAAATAACTGGAATAGCTTACCTAATGAAATTTTACAAACATATAATTCGCAAAAATTTAGAGTACTTGTTAATAACTTTATAAAATAGAGGTTTTAGTTCGCAACTCCCTTATCCTCCTAGATTGACATTTTTTTATAAATTTATTATGACATTTTCTTATAGTATTTTAAAAATTTATTTTTTATTTTACCACTATAATTGTACTTTTTTATGTACTTTGTGGTTTACTCAATAAATTAAATTAAATTAAATTAAAACAACTCCAACCCTCCCTTCCTTAAAACTTGCCTCATAAATTTAATTTCTGTATATTTTTTAAAATCCGATTAAAAATATATTTATTAAATTTAAACAAAACTAGAAAGGCAAACAAATAAAAAAGGATTTTCTCTCTTCTTTAATAAAAGTGAAATTATTTTGTAAATATATATTTACAATAGAATTTCCAGTTTATATTTGCTAACAAAGGACTGGGGGAAAATTTTTATTAAAATATTAAATATCCTGTTTTTATTTCAAAAAATCAATATTTAAGGAATTTAAAAATAATTTAAATTAAAAATCAGAACTAAACCAATCAACTACAGGCTCCGGAATTAATTTCTTTCGTAATTTTGCACAATCAGAAATTGCTTCTTGTTCAATATTTAGCATTACTCTTCTGAAATTTTTTAAAAAATTGTTCAAATTTATAAAATTTTATTTTATAGGAAAAGGAATATTTATGTGAAGATTAATAAATTATCCTCTAATAAAAAATAAGAGGAAAAATCCAATCCCAAAGGATTTTCTCTATTTTAGTTTTTAAGTGTAATATCAAAAATTATGAGTAAAAAATTTAAAAACCAGAAAAATGTCGGGTTGAAAAATAGTTGGAATACTTTAAAATTTGAGAATATTTTTGGATGTAAGAATATTCAGGAAATAAATGTTAAAAGCCAGAAAACCCCCTAGAAAATTTTTTAAAATTAAAAAACCTAAAAGGAAGTTGTCCATTATCCACTTTTTTAGCAATTACCAAAAAATCCAAATCAACCAATTCTTGTAAATCTTTGTAGAGAACAACATCAGATACTCTCATTGAATTTTTATTTTCGTTAGCAAAACGATAATATTCTTTTTAAAAAAATTAATTTATATTTAAAATTTAAAAAGAAAAAAAAAACCATTAATAATTTCTCGATAATTAAATTCAAAAATTTGATTATTTCTTCCATCCAATTTGGCAATACAATTTAATAATACAAGTTGACGAATACTTAATTCTTAAAAAATATTATATTTGAATTTTGATAATATTTGACGTGGGATAAAAAATTCTCAAAAATTCAATGTCAAAAACTACATGGAAATGAGGAAATTATTATTTTAAAGTCAAATATCAGGGCAGGAGTGTGCACAACTCCACTTTAAGGTAACCCAATAATTAGAGTTGGGGGTCTCGAGTCGGGCCCGAGTCTTTTTTTCCGGGCCGGCCCGGCCGAGTCTTTTTCTCTCTGACCGGACCGGGCCCTCAACCCTACCTATAATATATCCACTCAAAGTTAAAATTTCCCATTTATTACTCAAATACAATTAAATAAACCCCTTAACTGTTTAGCAATTTGCTTTGTTCATTTTCACATAGAACGGCTTCCAAACAATAATTTAAAATTGAAACAGGATCAGGCATTTTTCCAATTTTTATATAAACAAATTCAAAAAGTGCCACAATTTTTTTGAGCCAAGCAATCATTCCAAACCTTTCATATAATCTTTGTAACATTTTATCAACAGAAGGCTCATTTTCTATTTTCTAGAATGAAAAAAATTATTTGGTTTAAGCTTTTAGGAAAATTAGTAAAAAGGGATTATTTGCGGACAAATTATTGTCCAAAAAGATTTGAAAAATTAAAAAAAAATATTCGGAAATTTACGGGCTCATTTCCTCAATTTTTAACTCCCACCAAATATGTAAATCAATAAAAAATGGATTATTTTTAGGAAGTAAATTAATTGTAAGAAAAAGAGAAAAAATAGACCTCCTACAACAAAATAAAAAAATTCAAAATTACCTTTAAAATATTTTTTGGTATTTGAGTACATTGCAGAAGTTGAAAGAAGCCCGATTTAAAATCGTCAATAGAAAGTTGAACATTAAAGTGGATATAAATCTTTGAAAGTCTTGAACGGACACGTTTTTCCAGTATAGACAAACCAGTCTGAAAATTTAATGTTTTATAATTGTCATTGCGGAACAGAAATAGGCTCATGGAACATGATTTGGTACTATTGACTTATAGGGGACTTTTTTTGGCTGGACCGATTTCGACAAATGATATGTCATTCGAAAGAACTCCTCGAGCTGAGTCGAATGACACCAAAATCAGCTCGATTGAACAAGATTGGACAAAGTTATGTGTCGTTTTTAGCTCCTTACCTATGGTCTCCGCGGTTTTTGCTGCTACAAGGCCCCGGGTACGTCCAGAACAAGGGAAATAGGAATAGGTTTATGTTACGAGCCCAGAACCAGCGCCCGTAGACTCCCCGCGAGGCGCGTGCCGCAAAACTCCGCGCGAAGCGCGGAGTTTTGCACAAGCGCCTCGCCGACGCCCCATAGGTTTACGTTGTTTGTTTTTTGTGTCATAACTTTGTCCAATCTAGTTCAATCGAGCTGATTTTGGTGTCATTCGACTCAGCTCGACGAGCTCTTTCGAATGACATATCATTTGTCGAAATCGGTCCAGCCAAAAAAAGTCCCCTATAAGTCAAGATTTCCCATGATTTTAAATTTAAAAAAATTATTGGACCCAAAATTTTTTTGGAATAATAAATGTATGATAAAGCTAATAATAATTTTTAGAAGAGTAAGGAGCGTACTTTATAGTTAAATATATCGGCAAATAAAATTTAAAAAATAACCTCAGTATTTCCAATAAGTATTACAAACCAAGGAAGCCTTTGACAACCATTTAAAAGACTATACAAAAATACTTGATTATTCTTTTTAGCAAAACTTTCAAAGTGATCAACAACAAAAAGAATTTTTGAATTCTAAAGAAATTTTACTTAATGCTAATCTAAAATTTAAAAAACCAACCGATTCCCCAGCTTCTTTTTTATATTTTTGTTCTTCAAAATTTCCAATATACAATCCGTGCTTTTGTAAAATTTTGGCACTCGCAGCAAAACTGCTGCATTTCTCTCCGTCAGCATTTACAATTCGGAGATCATTTGGGAGTCTTTTAATTATTTGATCCAAAACGAGAGATTTGCCTGAACGTCTTCTTCCACAAATTAAACAAGAACCGCCTAAACCAGTTTGCACAAACTCTAAAAGAATTTTTTCTATTTGCCTGAAAAATGAGAAAAACTAAGAAATAAAAAAATGTTTAAATTCTTACTTTTGTTGTTCCTCAAGTCCAATTATTGTATCAACAAGTTTCTGATTTGAAGATTTCATATTAAACCAAAATAATCAAAAAAAACTTTCAGATTATTTAAAAAATCAATTGGCAAAACTCTGTGACATTTTGTCTTATTTTACCCCTAGTACCTTTTTGTCGTGTGCCTTTTTGTCTGGAAACAGTTCACAGATATTTTGTCGCTAAATATTTTTTTATTTAAAAATTTTTCTTTTTTTTTGATTTTTCCTAAAATTAATTTTGTTTTTATTTTATAGAATGAAGTCTCTGCAATATTTTCCCCGATTGGCCTTCCAAAATTCTCAAAATTTTCGCCTGCGGCGCCAGAAAAGGAAGAAATCTAGCTAGTTGGTCACACAAATTCTCAAAATTTTCGCCTGCGGCGCTTAAAAAGGAAGAATTTTGTATCCTTGGTTCACCTAAAATCCCAAAATTTTCGCCTGCGGCGCTATGAAGGGAAGTTGTATGGTAAATCGAAGGATTTGGATGGATGAAGGTGGATTTTGAGTTACATTATGTGAGTTCAAGGGGTTATAGGTAATATAGAGGGATTTGGGTGTGATGTCAAAGTAGATATCAGGGATTGAATAGCTGGGGATTTGGTCTTCCAAAACTTGGATTTTTTTTCGTTTCGATTAACAGAAGAATTTGGCAGAATTTAATCGAAAAATTTGGCGAAACCGCACCCCTACTTAAAATAAAAATTTTTTAAAATGTGCTAGCAAAAAATTTTTTAAAAGTTCCGGTTCCGGTTCCGGGCCGGAACTTAAATTGGATCCGGTTCCGGTTCCGGTCAAAATTTCGGTTCCGGTGAAACACTAATCCATACTATACCTTTTATTTAAGACTTTTTCTCCCCTATAAAATTTTTAAAATCTTAAAAAATAATTTATTACCTTTTAAAGGAATATTATACCCAACATGCTCCAATCGGTTCAATAGAAGGTATCAATACAACAACTGGTATTTCTGATATATTACCTCAAAAAGTTATTCAAATGATGCAACTTCTCCCAAAAAATTACAATTTAAGTAAACTTCAACCAGAAGTTGTTAAACAAGTTATGAAAGGAGAAATGCCTGATTTTACTAAATTACCTTTGGATTTACAGCAACATATTAAAGACAATTTTGATAAACTTTTGGCTTCTCTTAGTAAGGATGTGAGTTGTTTTTTTTAAATGATTTCTGGGAACGTTTAAGTGTTTTTTGGTGGTGTTTATATGTGGGAAAAAGATTTTTATAGGGAATAGTGTAAAGTTCGGGGTTTAAAATAAACTGTCCAATGAAAAGTGAAGACTTGCCAATGCCGAAATTAAGGCCTTAATAAAATTATTTTTAACAAAGTTTGAACAAAGCTTTGATTTTTATGGGCCAGCTTCTCATTTTGTTCGATTTCTATTAGAATTTCCTGAAGTTTTTTTCTCGAATCCCTCTTTAGTCTTTAAGGAATATCGTCTCTCTACTCATTTTTCATTTCAATCACTATTTAGTCTTAGGACTGACTGTCTATTTAAAAACTCCCCAGAACAATTAAATAAGTCGCCAACCCCTTTTCAATATTTTTTCTGTCTTTTTTCAGCACAAAATGACCGTGGAAGAGATTTTATTAAAATTACCAAAATTTGAACAACCAGAATTATCAACATTTTCTCCTTATGACATTAACGTTGTTGACTCTGATTTGGTAATTAAAGAGAGGAAAGAAGAAGAAGACAGAGCAAGATTTTGGAGATTTATTGCAGCAATTTCGTTAGGGTTGGCTGGAGTTTTAACTTTGGGTGTTTTGTCTGCATTTCTTTGGTATTGGCGTCGGACAAGATCAGCAAGACAGGGAATTTCTGATATTTCTGAAAGAGGCCCAGGAGTTCTTCCTTCTGTTGTTAGAGAACAAAGCTTTAGGCCATCAGCATTTTCTACACTTAAATGACACACTTTTTATAAATAAATTAACATTAAATTAGTAGAAGTATGTATAGATCTTCTTACAGTCAAACCTCATTTTTAGATAAACCTCAAATTTTAAAATACAGTCTTTTAAGGTTGGTTGGCCGATGCCTAACCGATACCCCTATTTAAAATATCTCTTATTATAACACACAATTTATTTAAATCTCAAAGGATATCTAAAAATGAGGTTCGACTAAGAATAAAAAGCTCAAAAATATTTTTTTAATTTTGTTCATTATAATTAAAAGACTGTGCTTTTTAACTGTTTTTTGGTCATTTTGAATTTTTAAAAATTATTATCTTGGTTAAAAATTCCAGTCTTTAACAAATATGTACTCAATTCCTTTATTTATTTTTCAATGACATTTAATCACTTTTATGTATTTATTTATTCCTGGCACATTCCAGACATTGCACAACATCTTGTAGAATTTAATTTTAAATTTTAGACAGATTTATTATATATGTTGGAATAAAGACATTCTTACTATATTATTTTTCAAAAATACCTAATTTTTTTGAAAAAAAGAATCGAGATTAAAGCCTTTCTTAGTTGGTGGACTTTTTAAATTTCTCATATTGAATTTTGTTCTCCTAAAATTTTCTAGGTATCATAACTTATGTTGGTTATTTAATTGTAAGTCCTCACTGAATCTAAAAATTTGTCAAGTCTCTTTTTAATCGGTAGAGAATGGCCTAGAGATTTAGCTAACTCTAAAGCCTCTCTAATGAGTTTCGCTGACGAGAGTGGGAGAGTTTTCTAATAAAATTAAAAAAAAATAAAATTAATTATCCAATTCACATTTTCATTTATTTCACCGCTAAAAACAAAATTTATTATAACAATAATTCATAAAAAATATTTATGTGCTTCTAGGCTTATTTATATTGCCTGCGGCAATATAATCAAAAAGTGATGGTGCGCGGGCCGACAATTGAAAAATATATTAAAATATTATTTATTTGTTCAAGAGGGGAAAAAATAAAGGGAAGAGGAAGTGAATCTGTCTTTCTCTCTTTTAGAACGTCTGGAAGAATGAGGAAAAATAGATGTAGAAAATGTCGCGGAAATGCTTTAAAAATGAAAGGGAAGACGATTTATAGAAATTGACTGGATCGGGGCATTAAATGAGAGGTGTAGGAGGAGGGGAAGGGGAACAGGCCGACGATTTGTGAACTCCCTTTCTCTTTATGGGATAAATGTTTAATAATAATTGTTCTTATTTTTAATTTTAATTTTTCTGTTAAATTTTGCCAAAAATAATATATTTAAAAATATGGCAGTTTTTGAGCAAAAATTTGCTCTATTGTTGTTGCTCTACCTAAGCTATCGGAGGGCAATGAATCAGGCGTGTGCCGTTTCGCCTTTCATCTTTCGGAGTATTTTTTTGACTTTCACCTTCCATCTTTCGCCTTTTAAACCCCTGCAATGAACCTGATGTTCTCTTTTTTAAATGAATTTTGCGTTAGATCTAAGGGATATCTCCCGTTCATTACACCCCCTCCTTTTATCTACATACAATAAAGTCAATTTTCCGTATATTTTTTTGTCTGAGCTTTAAAATTTTTTAAATAAAATCCAATACATATTTTCTCTTAAATTAATTTATTTAGCTCTATTTAAATATATTAGTCAGTCGATTAGCGAATTAAATATATATATACGTCTTTACATTTTGCAATTAGTCTTCAAGGTCATTATTTCATTTAAGAAAAATCTACATACATTTTTGGTTAAACTGGCTAGAAATGAAAAACTAGTTAATTATTTTTTAAATTAATTTATATTAAATTAAATTAATTTTTCGTTCAAACCTCAAATAAATATAAAATATCCTCATTGCCCTAATAGCTTAAAATTTGTGTTCGGTAAATGAATTAACCCCGATACCGTGTCGAACTCTCTTAAAACCCTGCTCAATTTAATTTGGTGAAATGGCTGTAGAGTTAGAGGATTTTAATATCCAGAAATTTTTGGCTAGGATGTCAAGTCCAGATTTGTATATTTGAGGAGCAAAACAACAACCCCTTTGTCCTATTAAAATTCTCTCATCCCCCCTTTTTTCTTGACGATTGAATGCCTGCGTCCTTTACATTAATTCCTAAAATTCCTCTAAATAAAGGAAATTAATTTTAAAATTATCTCTCTCTCACCTCTAAAAAACATAAATTAAATCATTTAATTATTTAATTCCTTTCGTCAGTTCTTCTTCTAATCAAATAGAGCAAAGGGCATTAGAAAGACCCCCTTCCCTTTTCCTTCCTTTTTTGCTTAATTTCCACCCTATATATTTTCACTTTTTCATTAATTGACGCCTTTCTTTTTAAAATTATTTTAGAATTATATTCACAATTTTCTCTTCTCCTTTTCTCTTTAAAAGAGAGAAACACGTTGCCCCCAAGAAGCCGCGCAAATGCCACAACAAAAATTGTGGGGGGGAAAAGAAAGGGCCACAATTGATTACGTTTTTGATTTATTCGCGAAAAAAAAAAATAAATAAATATATATTTACGTGTGTATTTGAGCATTACAAATTTATGGTCTTCTCTTTTTTTAATTATTTATATTTTTGTAATTTTTTGGAACAGAAAAGAAAGAATGGAATTAATGTAATCTTTCCCCTTCAATTTAATTGTTTTTATTATTTCCGCTAATTTTTAATTATTATTATTAAATAATTATAATAATATTTTTTCCTAAACTTATTTTTCAATCATGAATATCAAATTTTAAATAAAAGAAATTTTAAAAAGTTGTCAACAAATGTTTGACATCAAAAAGTCGAACCCTACTCCCCAAGGTTCACCTGCTGCGCATTAACCCACTCAACCAAAGACCTTTAGTAACGCCTTGCTTCTATTTATTTTTATTTGTAAAATGAGTAAATTTTAGTTTTTAAAGAAAATTATTAGAGACGTCCGAGATTGTCACGAGTCTTGCTCAAGACTTTTCTTGGAGTTTCTTCAGTTTTGGTCTTGGGATCTAGTCTGTGTCGTAGAAAATTTCCGGTCTCGGAAATTTCCCTTTCATCAAAAATTAGGAAGTAGCCTTTTAATTTTCCCTCTAAATTTCTTTGTAGGTATTGTCATACATATTCTTATTCTTTTAGTGCCTATTTCAGTTTTGTTAAAAGAAAATAAAAAAGCTTTTTTAGGTTTTTCCTTTCATTTTTTTCCCTTTCTGAAATATAATGGTGAAATGACCCCCGAACTTTAACTAAAATTTGCGCGAAATAAACTAAACCCCCCCCTCCCCTCCCTCCCCTTTTCAACAATCGGAAATTATTTTTTAAAAGAAAAATATTAAAATATTTATTTAATTATTGTAAAGCTTTTTAAAACATTTTTCCCTTCTTTCTCTTTTATTTTCCGTCTAATTTCCGCCTTTACAAATTGGCATGTTTAGGCGCAAAAGTAACGCTTGCGTGATCGTTTATATAAAACAAACAAATGAGAAAACTTGGAAACGTGAATTTTTGCTTAAAATTTAATTAAAAAGTTTAGGGTTACTTTCTTTAAAAAATTTCTTTTTTTAATATATTATAACTGAAAATATAAAAAATTATTAATTTTCGAAAATTTATTTTGATAATTTTTAAAACAATAAAACAAGAATTCTGAATGGTTGGACAATTAATATTCAAATCTTTTAAAAAATTTTTCTTAATTAAAGTTTTACTTCCTCATTTTCTTTGAAAAAATATTTTCCTTTTTTTTATTTCCTTCCTCCTTCTGCCCAAAAGTTACCAAATTTTCCGTCTATGGCAAAATCTAACTCTGAATTTTAGAACATTTAGTCTGGTAACCTCCTGGTAACCCACCTATGGAATCCCAGCAACTTCAACAAACACTCACCTTCGTCTTGGGCAACAATACTTTCTTATTTCCTTTTCATTCAACTCACGAGGGATCGTTAATCCAAGACACCAACCCTCTCTTCCCCTACCAAATTAACTTGCAACCTAAGAATTTAAAGTGGAAAGAATAATCACAAAATAGGGTTCCACCGGCCACCACCTCCCAACCTAAAACCCTAACTCTCCATTTTCGTTCTTTAATTTAATTTGAATTTAGGTATCTGCATTTCCATAAAATTTTTTTAAAGGAATAGACTTACACGGTACACACACACATAATAGAGCTAGGATGATGATGGATAAATATCTAATTAAATTATTTACTTAACCTTTAACATTTTTAACTTCATTTCCAACAATATCCACGCCCAACCCTCTAAATATCTACGCCCAATTCCCCCAGTTACATTACAAAAATTTAAAACAATTTTTTTCTTGAATTTTTATTTGGCTTGTTCTCCCCTCTTTCCTTTTAATTTTCCTTTACTCCTTCAAAAATTTTCGGTGTAAATAGCAAAACTTTACAAACAATTCTTTAATTTAATTTGAGTTTATTCGCGCATTTTTTCAATAAACGAAAAAAAAAATTTTTCTGAAAAAAATTCTTTGTTTGATTTTTTAATTTTTTTATTAATCGATTTATTTAAAAAAATTTTTTTTAATATAATTTTAAACTTTTTTAATTTTTAAAAATAATTAAAATTATTTTAAAATTAGGTAATACATAAAAGGAAAATAAATTTTAAATATTTTTTAAAAATTAATTTAATTATTTTAGTTAAAATTATTGCTTGTTAAAGTGAATGTTTTAAAATCAAAGGGGGGGGGCTGGGCAAAATAAAATTTAAAAAATATAGATTAGTATGCTATGTCTGGCAAATAAAAATAATAATTAATAAATTTAGTTTAGAGAAAAAAAACTTTAATACTTTCGAAGACAAAAATTTAAATAATTTGGTGATTAGAAGAACTTTGAGAGGAGAGAAAGAGAGAGAGGGAAAGTGTTGGTCTCTCTCAAAGTCTCTCTTCAATTAAGACCTTAAAATTATTTTTATAAATTTAAATAATAATTTTTAATTTTCATTTTTAATTAATTAAAAAATTTTTTTTAATTTTTTTAAAATAAATTTTCAAAAAAATTTTCCGCAAAGTTTTTCCGCAAAAATTGTCCGCAATAAATTTAATTCTATAGGGTTTTTAATTATATATTCCAGCAATGTTTGTAAAACATTCATTAAAACAAACAAATAATTTAAACAAACAAAAACAACAAAAACATTGTTTATATAAAAGAATAACAACACTAACAATTTGTTTTAATTTAATTTTGTTTTGCACAGTTACTACAGGTTTGTTTTTATTTGTTTTTGTTTTGTTTGTTTGCAACTGCTAATTATAAAAATAAGAGGAAACGATTATAATATAATAATAAAAAAAATTTTTTTTTTAATTTTTCCATTTACTCAAATAAAATTTGGAAAATGTGTAATTATTCTAAAATAAAAATTGCAATGTTACGCAAATAGGTGTTGGAATAGGAGATTAATGATAGATAGGGGTTAGAAGGGGAGATTTTATTTCAAATAAAAACAAATTACCGTATATGCTCTATTAATTACTCCCTCCAGTGAGAGATCGAAACAATAATTACCCAGGGTAATTATTAGAGCATAAATTCAGAGAAAAAATAGAAAGATATTTTTTAGTGGTAAAGGACTTCCCTTTTTTTTTGAAAAATAAAATAAAAAATTTTATTTTATAGTCTTTGGAAGTGATGAAAACCCAATAATACGAAATTTTAAATGTCGTCTAAATGGGTGTTGTGATCAACATGAATGGTGTAGATTTTGGGCTACAATGGGGGAATGTGGAAGTAATTCTGGATGGATGTGTAAATTAAATTGAAATTAAAAAAATATTTATTTTTAAAATTTTTTAGCACTTAATTGCCAATTAGCTTGCGGAACTTGTACAAGACGTAAATAAAAACAAATTAATTTGTTTTAAATGTTTTGATGTTTTTTAGCGCCTGTTACAAGAAGACCGCCACAAACACAAGCAGCTACTCTTCCCTTTCGTTTTCCCAACAACCCTTTTATACAAACACATTCAAGACAGCCACAAACATTTCCTCATTTATTTGTTACACGAACATCCCCTACAACACACCCAACAACACACCCAACAACAACACAAACAACAACAACATTTAGACCTCCACCCCCACCCCCACCTCCAACAACAACAACTATACACACAACAACAACTACACAAACAATAGTGTCTAACCCAACAGAAAGGTGCAGACAAATACAAAGAGATCCCTCTAATGCTGCTGAAGTTTTACTTAGAGAAAGATTAGTTGTTGCAACTGAAGGTGTTTTTAAAATGTTTAATTAAAACAAAGAAAAACATTGAAAAAAACTTGCATAAAAACATTTTAACAACTAACCAAAAACATTTCCAATTAAACAAAAACTTTTTTCAAAACATTTCTCGACATTTTCAAAAACATTTTTAAACTTTAATAAAAACAAACTTGAAGGAAAACATTATATAATAACAATTTAAACAAAACATTCGAACAAAACAAACTTTAATTAAAACATTTCCCAACAAAACAAACTTTAATTAAAACTTTCCCAACACTCTCAAAAACAATTTTTCTAGAAAACATTCCCCAACTTTGAAAACAAAAACAAAATATTAAATGTTTTTAGATAATTCTGGTCGTCATCCTCTAACACAAGAACAAGTTGGTAAGTAAAATAAAATTTATTAATGTTTTGCAATGTTTTTTCTTCAAGTTCGTTCCAACATTGCAAATGCTTGTGTTCCTAGGTTAGATGAAGCAGAATGTGAACGGTTATTAGTTTTTAATTTTATTCTTTTAATTTATATTTTTTAGTTCTCTCTGTTATAATTTACATTTTCGAACAATGGACGGAACTTGTAATAATTTTCAGGTATTTTCTCATAAAAAAATAAAAAAAAATAATTTTTTAAATTAAAGTTTCCCCTTCGAGGTGCAGCTTTCCGGCCTTATAGCAGGCAAGTTTAGAGAAAAATTATTTTTTAATTTAAAATAATTAAAGATTAATGCCTCCAGAATATGATGGGGGATTGTCTGAACCTGTTTGTATGTTTCTTTATCTAAAAAATTTATTTTTTAAATTTATTTATAGCTTCAATTACAAATATTCGCCCTAGTCCTAGAGAAATTAATCGACAAGTTTTATCTACTGCCAAGGTAATATCGTAGTTAAAATAGATGATAGGAGAGACCGGATTGGATGAGTCGTACCAGAATCGAGTATTGATATCTTAAGAACTCTTGATGACTGATATCTTTGTTCAAGATTTGGTCTCGGTCCGATCTCTAAGGTGTATATCTCCCTATATTTAATTAACTTTTGTTTTATTTTTATATTCTTAATCTCCCACTTATCCTATTTTTAAATTAAAAATAAAAATATTTTTTTTTCTCTATCAAAATATAAATTTAAAATAGCAAGTAGTCCATCAAGAATACAATGCTTTATTAATGCAATTTGGCCAATTTATGTCCCACGATATGGCAAAAACTACTTTGGTGCCCTCTGCCAAATGTAATGTTTGTCAAAATATTCCTTCTCGAGTAAGTTTAAAGGAAATTATTTTTTAAATTTTAAAAATCACTTTTTCAGTGTATGGCAATATTCCTCGCCCCCGCAGACCCAAATTCCAATTTCCGAGCGGATGGATGTTTGAGGGTCTCCCGTTCCTCTCCAATTTGTGGTTCGGGCAGAACTAAGCCTCGACAACAATTAAGTGAAAATACTGGATATATTGATGGATCTCCGATATATGGCTCTTCTGTTGGGGATTTACACAAATTTAGAGAGGGCTCTACTGGATTTTTGAAATTAAATAATTTTAATGGGTAAATATTTATTTGGAGAATTAATTAAAAATGTTTTTTAATCCTCAATTTCCTTTTATGACTTTTTAATAAGTTAAAGGCTCAATTTTGAGTGACTATTAATGTATTTCCTCGATTAATTACTCTTAATTAATTACACCCTCTGGCGATTGTCTTTAAAATAATTACTCGGGGTAATTAGTCGAAAAATAACGGTTAATTTACCGATTCTTTGATGAGATTTATAATGAGATTTAATGAAAGGTCGTCGTAGGTTCAGCTTTCCCAACACATTTTTCATTATTGTTTTATCAACAGTTTAATTTCTTTCAAAATTACAAACTTGGGGAAGTGGGGGGGCAAGTCCGACGGCCTTACAATTAATTATTTAATAATCTCTAAATAACTTTCAATAACCTTCCAAGTTTTTTCTATTATTTAATTCAAAACATCTATCTTTTCTTAATTTCCAGAATGCGTCTATTACCTTTTGATTCTTCAAAATGCCGCAATTCTGGGGATTGGTAATTTTATTTTCAAAATTAAAAACTGAATCTTTGAATATATTTTTAAAATTAAAGTTCTGCAACATTTATTGCTGGAGATAGTAGAGTAAATTTATTTTTGGGATTAACCTCCTTTCATTTACTACTTACAAGAGAACATAATCGGTTAAAGAAAATCTTTAATAAAATTTTCAAAAATTTATTTAAAGAATTGCTTCCCGTTTACAAAGACTTAACCCTCATTGGAACGGCGACAGACTTTTTCAAGAAACTCGAAAAATTGTTGGGGCAGAAATTCAAGTTTGGGGGGAGGAGGAAAATATTTTCTTTAAATTTAAATTGTTTTTAAGGCTATTTGTTATAGAGAATATTTACCTAAAGTTTTGGGGTCTTCTTTTGCTTCTACAGGTAAATCAGGAAGAATTTAAGGAAAAATTATTCTTTAGTTGGTTCTTATCGTGGATATGATCCAAATGTAGATTCTACAGTAGCTAATGAATTTACTTCGGGGGCCTATCGTTTTGGTCATGGAATGATACAAGTGAGGGATTGAAAAAATTTTTAAAAATTCTGAAAATTAAAAAAAAATTTTTTCTTCAGAAATTCCCCCCAAAAAAATATTTTTTCAGGAATTTTATCAACGTTTGGACGCTTTCAACAGAACAATTCCTTTTGGGGGCTTCGCCTTTGTAGATGGCACATTAAAATCTGACCGTCTAATTTTCCAAGGAGGAATAGACCCAATAATTAGAGGGATGATGTCACAGCCTTTAAAAAGGCCTCAAAGGTTAACTAGAACGGTAAATAAATTTAAAAAAATTTTAAAATTAATTTTTAATTTTAAAAAGGTAACAGAACAAATGTTTGGAACAACTGATTTGGGTAATTGAAAATTAAAATTATTTTTTTAAATATTTTTTATAGGAACAATAAACATTCAGCGAGGTCGAGATCACGGAGTAGGCTTTTATTTATTTTTAAAAATTTGTTTAAAATAACTTTAATTGAAAAGCAATAAATAAGATTGAGAAAGTAATCATTTAAAAATGAAAATAATTTTTAGAAAAATGTTGAAAAAATTTTTTAATTTGCGGATAGAAAATTCTAATTGCGGACAAAATTTGCGGACAGAATTTTTGTCCGCAAATTTTAAATATCCAAATTTTCAAAATCTTTTTCCCTCTGATCATTCCTAATTAGTATATTTTTAGTTGCCTTCATATTTACGTTTTCGACAACTTTGTGGATTACCTGGGGCATCAACTTTTGATCATGTTCTTTAAATTTTTTTAAATTAATTTTATTTTTCCCTTTAAACAGTTAAGCAGAGAAATATTAAGTGTTGAAGCTAGAAATAATTTACAAAGAATTTACGGATCTCCAGGTTTTTGGAAAAAAATTGTGAAAAAAAATCTCTAAAAATTTCTAGATAAAATTGACTTTTTTGTTGGTGCTTTACTTGAAGATCCGGTTGTTAGGGGGCTTGTTGGGCCTACTGTGTAAGTTTTTAAGCAAGAGATTTTCTAGTAAAATATTTTTAATTATCCTTTCTAATACATAGATGTTTGATGGATAATGTTTGAGGAATAATGCCTTTGAAACAAAAAAATAATGACGAATAATGCCCTTGAAACCCTTGAAGGATAACTGAGAGGTCTAGAAAGGTTGTTAGATAGAAACTAAATAAATAGAAACTTTTTATCTCACAACTTTTCTAGTTTTCTCAGTTATCCTTCAAGGGGTTTCAAAGGCCTCTAATTATCCATCAAACATCATTTTTTGATTCTTCTAGTCAATATTTTTTCCAATATTTTCATTTTTTAGTTCATTTCTATCCCAGGTAAACCTAGTTAGATTCCTAGGTATTCATAGATTTGGGATTGATTCCAGGATAGATTTCTTTATAATATTTCATTTTTCCAGTTTCATATTTATTGCAGGTTAAAACCTCTATTACCCCTCAATTTATCCAAGGAGTGTTTTTTCTTTTTAAAATTTCAATTTAAAGTGCTTGTGTAATTGGCCCCCAATTTGCCCGTACACGAGACGGTGACCGTTTTTATTTTGAAAATCCTGGAATATTTACAAGAGCACAACTAGCAGAGATTAGGCGTTCATCATTAGCTAGAATTGTTTGTGATAATGCTGATGATATCAGAATTGTCCCGAGAGAAGCTTTCAGAACTGGACCTCTAGTTTCTTGTTCAGAAATTCCTCAAATGGATTTAACCAGATGGAGGGAATTCTAAATTGAAGGGGAAGAAGAATTTGTTTGCCAAAAGATATCGCTCAATTTTTTTAAATTTTCGTTTAAATATTTACTAAATAATTTTATATATTTTTTATTTTGTATTGATATTTTAGAAAGAAAAAAAATTCCGGTGAAATTAATTTGAGAATTGATAAAAAAATAAAAGTAACGTTAATTAGATTGAATATTAAAAAATAATAATGAAGATAAACCCATTTTGTGAGTACATATCACGGATCAAAGTAAAAATAAATTCCAAACTTTCGGGATCTGGTGGTCGGTTATCTAAAGCGGATATGTAGCTATTTAATTCCTAAAGATGTGTTGTAATCAGTCAGGTTAATTGAAGATGCTTGGTTACCCCCAGGTTCTCCCCCAAATAACCGACCCGATTTTAATGCCAGCTAGTCCGAATAACCTTTTGCAATTAGTTGCGCCCCGAACGCTTCGGGACGGGTGTATCGGGGCACGGGGTTTTCGAATTGTTTCGGGACGGGTCGGGGCGCAACACTATTTGCAATAACTGAAGGAGATATAGCCCGTTTAAATTAACTGTTAAATTAGCTTTACTTCCAATAAATCTTTATTTTCCTTTATCTACTTTTTTAAAATTTGTTTGCAACATTCCCTAGTTATTAAACTATTCAAATTCCCCCCTTTCTCTTCTTATTCATCAACTAATCCTTTTCGGCATTTTTCGGCTCAAAAAGCAAAACTCTTGTTGGCTGCCACGAAATATTAAAAAAGAAAAGAAAAAGTGGGCGTAAAGAAAAGGAAATGAAAAATACTAGTAAATATATCGATCCCCCCCCCCCTCCTCCTCCCTCCCCTAGCTATTACTTCCTCAATAGCCCCCCAACGTGTTCCCGTCGCTGCTTGTTTGTAAAAGAAAAAATTTTATTTTATTCAACTCTTTCACAGCCGCGGGCTTCCATAAAAATATGCATTTTTCTTGCCTCATGAGTTCATACAGAGACTGCCAATAAATTTTTCTTTATATTTTTTAATGCCAGCTAGTTATTCTTTGCCTCGGCAATTTTTCGATATTTTTTTGTGAAGTTTTAAACTGTGCTTGCTGCTATTTATTTTTAACTACTACTCTTTTTATATAGGGAGAGTGTAAAAAAGTCCTTTCAAATACCCCCATAATAATTTTTTATTTAAATGATTTCATCGTTTTTCTATTAAATATTTAAATATTTTTATAAGGACAATTCACTGACAGACAATTTACCGCTTTAAAATTGTCCGTTTTTGTCACTCACATTCTCCATAATTAAGTGGTATCTAAACAAAATTATATCCCCTTTTAATCGAATGAGAACCTACAGCTTTTTTCTAGGAATCCGGATTAGGTATACTCCATTTTCTCTCATACAGTATTATTTTACAAGAACGTTGATTAGCGTTGAACTGTCCAATCGGTTAATTGTCTGACGGTAAATTGTTCCTTTGTTTTATAATAAAATGCTGGTAATTTTCGGAGTTTAAAACAATATGGAGGGGAAATAAATCTTGTGACTCACCATCGCCTGATCTATTCTGTGTATTTTTGCTGACATTTTAACTTTCATGTCACCCTGCAAGATCAAAATAAAATAAATCAAAAATTTTGCTGCTAAAGTCTTATTTTTAATAAAAGTGGGCTCAAAACCAGTTTAAAATCTCTATTCATTTTTCTGTTGTTTCGCAAGTTTTTATTTTTTCTTATTCCAACGTTTTCTAGGTCTGCGTTGTTTCTCGGTAAAACCAATTAAAAGGAAAAATTTAATTTTTGCGAAGCCCAGACTCTAATGTCCTGGTGATCTTTTGGGTTGGCTGCCTGGAAGCCTTTGGCCTTCTAAAAATTTTTAGAAAAATTTTTTTTCAAATTAAAATTTTCAGTGATTTAACTAGTCGACTTACTATTCTTTATTTTTTGTGATTTTCTCTTCTATTTTAAATATCTAAAAAATGCAAACTCTCGAGAAAATTGCGCATGCCCAAATGCCTTTTACTTCTGGCGGACAAACAATTACTGACAGATTTAATGCTGCCAAACATTCTTTGGCTGGTTCTCAATTAGGCAAAACTATTTGTAAAGCTACTACGGAAGAATTGATGGCACCAAAAAAGAAACATTTGGACTGTTTGTTTTTTTTAATAATTTTTTAAATTTTTGCGGACAACTTTTGCGGACAAATTTTTATAATAATTTTGTGGGATTTTTGAGAGCGTGCCCAATGGTCATGAGTATTTTTAAATCACTACGAAATTAATTTAATTAAAAAAAATTTTTAATTCATAAAATAGACATTTATCATTTAAATTTTGTTTAGCTTTAAAATTAAGTCAAAATTAATAGGTGATTCACCCATTTATTTATCCGTATTTGTCCGCAAATCTAAAATTAACAAACGAAAAATTTTCAATTTTTAAAGACTTACTTCATTGCACTAATGAACCTAACGTTTCTATTCCATCAATGGCCAATTTATTAATTGAGAGGACTCAAAATCCAAATTGGATTGTTGTTTATAAAGTTTTCTTTTAATTTTTTTTTAAATTTAAAATTTATTTTTAAAGGCTTTAATTACAATCCAAAATTTAATGTGTTATGGAAATGAGGTTTTTTGGAATTTTTTAAATAATTTTTTTTTTAATTTTTAAAGCGTTTTTCTCAATATTTGGCTTCTTGTAATACAACATTTAATTTGACCAATTTTATGGACAAATCCTCTTTGGGAAGTGATGCTATAGCTGCAGGTTGAATTTTAATAATTGTTTAAATAAGTGATAGTCACGAACTTTGAATAAAAATTTTGGCAAATTTTTTCTTCTATTTAGTAGAGAATAGTCGATAGTTTACTGCCAACATTGTTTTTTCGGCGGTCCTCCCCCAAAAATGTATTGGGGTTAAGACTTTCTTTCTTTAAGACTATTTTCAGTCATCTCCTCACATATTTTACACTATTTATTCCCTTATTCTTTTATCACAGGTTGTGACTTTTCCTTTTAGAAGTTTTACATTAAAACTAAAAATTTAATGATTTTTAGTTTTAAGTATATATTTTCTATTCAAAATTTTTTGAAAAAAAATTAAATTTTTGAATGAATTTTGGTTACCAGGGATGAGTGCAATAGACAATCTCAAAAAACGCAATGCGCTCACCCCGCTTAGTTACTTTAATATTCCGACTTACCTCTTTTCAGCAAATTTATTTAGAATTTTTTAATTTAATTAGTAAAACTAATCTCTATAAATTTTTAGGTTATGATATGGCAACACATGTTCGCCGTTATGGAAAATATATTTCTGAGAAAATCCATACTTATCGCCTCTGTGCTTTTGACTTTTGTAAAGTAAAACGGGGAAGAGATGATGGACTTTTGAGGACTTTATATACTGACAAGTTACTTAAAACTATGCCTATTTTGCAGTCACAAATAGATGCTCTTTTGGAATTTCAAGTTTCTTTTATTTTTTTAAATTTTTAACCCTTTACTGGTATTCTTTTATGGACAGCTTCTAAAATTTTCAATAAGACAGTCTTTTTTTGGATCCGAAAAATTTTGGAATCCTTGAACGAAAGTTGTGGGAATCTCGGTTTACTGGCCCCTAGAAAAAATCTCAAAACCCTCATAAATATCTAAAGAGCAATTCTTATTTTTTCTAGGGATTCCCAAGTTTATTCCCATGTTTACCGGGGTCTTGGACTTTCCCCGGCAATTCTGTACAATAGCGGATTATCGGGTTTGGAACTTTTTCGGTTTAGAACCTTTGTCGTCTTTATTTAATTTATTTAACTTTCAATCTATCATTCAAAAATTTTTTATTTTTAAGGTGACCAGTTCAGAATTAAATAATAGCGTAATCAATTGCTCTTTTATTCTACTGTTTCGAGACTTGATTCGTTTATTTGCTTGTTATAATGATGGAATAATTAATTTATTGGAGAAATATTTTGATATGAATAAAAAACAATGTAAAGAAGCGCTGGATTTGTATAAGGCTTTTTTGGTTATTTTTTAATAATTTTTTAACATTTTTGATGGATTTTGAGATGTTTGACCTCTTAGAGACGTTAAATCCTTTTTAATTAATATTTTTTATATTTTTTTAGAATCGTCTAGACAAAGTCCAAGCATTCCTTACAATTGCTGAATCTGCAGGGATTGAACGGGGTGAAGTTCCTGATTTGACTCGGGCTCCAGCTTCTTTGTTAGAAGCATTAGAAGCTCATTTATTTCATTTGGGAGGTGGACGTGGAGCTCAACAGCCAACTTTATCTCAATCTTCGGCGCAACAAGTTTTTTTTAATTTTTTTTTAAATTTCGAAAAAGTCGGTAACATCTATCAAAAAGTATACGACAAATTAAAAATCATAGAGAGAAAAATTGGCCCTATCTGAAATGAGGTGCGTAATCATATTTTTTCTCCTTCTTTTCACAAGGTAAAAAGGGTCATTTTTTCCTTAGTATTTAATTTGTGTTGATTTTTCCTTAAGGAAAAATAATGCAGGAGGACTAACTTTTTACATTTTCTTTTCTGCCCGTGTTGTCTGTCCGTGTTCGTCCGAGTTCGTCCTTGTTTGGTACGTGTATGTACAGACAAAATTCGGACGAGCAAGGACAGACAGAACACGGACAGAAAAACTCGGGCGAAACGGACAGACAAAACACGGACGAAGACTGACATATACACGTACCAAACAAGGACGAACACGGACAGACAACACGGGCACAGAAAAGAAAATGTAAAAAGTTAGTCCTCCTGCATTATTTTTCTTTAAGGCAAAACAACACAAATTAAATACTAAGGAAAAAATGACCCTTTTTACCTCGTGAAAAGAAGGAGAAAAAATATGATTACGCACCTCATTTCAGATAGAGCCGAAAAATTTTTGAAGGCATAAGATTTTAGAAGTTACGAGAAAATCTGTATTTTATCAATACAGCAAATTGTCAGAGTTTTGTATAAATAAAAATAGAGATTTTTTGTAAGTTCACCCTTCGAACACATTTCATCTTTTTTATTTTCATTTTGGATATATTTCTTAAAAAAACTTCTACTACTTTTTCAATTATTTTTCTAAACGTCAAGAATCCCAGTTATACTATTCGGTGGGGACATAATTAGTGACACATTTTTTCAATCGCGGATAAAATATTAAACTCTAATATTTTTCTCTTAATTTATATATCATTTTAAAGCTTAAAAAGTCCGCTTTCATTTTATACTTATTTTCGGATAGAAGTTTCATACTTCTTTCCGTTATCAATTAAATAATAATTATTTTTAAAAGATTGTTTCTCAACAAATTTGTTCTGCCCAACAAATTTATTCAAATCAATCCCAATATCCATCCTATCAAGATTATAGTGTAGACGAATCTGTTAAACAGCGTTATTTGGACGAAGAAAAAGAGCGTTTACGTCAATATGAAGAACAAAGACGTATTCAACTTCAACAACAAGGAGGTTTTTATTTTAAAATTTTTTGGGGATTTATTGTATTTTGGGTTTTCGTCGAAAAAAATTGAAATTGGGTGAATTTACATTTTTGAAAGTTAAGGGAATTGCACTACCGGTTGTTCTCTCTGACTAAAAAATATTTTTGTGATTTTTTGACTAATTTGGGTTGTTATTAAATTTTCTAAATTTGATTAAAAAATAAATAAACTAAAAAATAACCCTATATTTTGTCTAATATATTTTCTAGTACGAAAATATTTTTATTTTTTAAAGTCCCAACATCGTCTGGACCATTAATTGACACAAACAATCCTTTTGGTGGAGGATTTTCTTCAACTCCTTTACAGCAACAATTTCCAATTGCTTCTGATCTTCTTATGTTTGATACTCCACCAAAAGGAGGTGATGGAGGAGGAGGGATTTTATCTAGTAGACAACAAGATTTGGATTCTACCAATCCTTTTGCTATGGTGGCTGAATTAAATAATCGAACTCAACCAGGTTTTTCTTTAATTTATCAAAATTTAGGTTAAGAATAAATTTTAAAATTTTTTGGGAGGGCTACCTTTCAATTTTTTCTTTTAAAAATTAAAAATATTTGTCAAAAAAATTTGCTTCCCCATGCCGGACTCGAACCGGCGACATCTGCATGTCATATTGCTTATAAGTACAGCGCTCTAACCGACTGAGCTAATGGGGAATACATGAGAAAATTCTAAATTACCTCTTTTAATTCATTCGGGAAGACTCTTTTTCGAGACATTTTTATTTTTAATAATGCTCTCGTCTTCATTATTTGCGTTTAATCGGGAAAAAAATTATTTATTTGTTTACTAATAAAATTAATAGACAAAAGAGAAATTAAAATTTTATTTAAATATTAAAATATATATTTTGTAAATTTGGGGGTTTTTTGAAAATTATTTTGAGGGAAAATGGGGGGTAAATAATTTATTTTTAGGCTAAAAAATAGAAAATTTTTAAAAATATTTAAAATATTTTTTTACTTTCAGTTCATTCAACACCATTTAATGGAGGTGCACCTCCTCCTTTAGACAATCCATTTTTGAATTACCCTCCTCAACCCCCATTAGTTCCTCCAATGATGGCCCCAAATCCTTTTGGTGGTCAAATATATCCTGGACAACAACAACAAAATATTAATAATATGACTTCTACTACACCTTATTGGACTCCTCAAATGCAACAAATGGGTGGGGGAGGAATGTATCCACAATTTGGTAAAAAAAATTTTTTTTTAATTTCAAGTGTTGGGTTTGAAATTTAATTTTTTTGTGGAAATGACGAAAGAAATTTTTTTTAAATAAATTTTAATTTTCTAAAAAAAATTTTTTTCTTGCTACCCCTTTTTCAATAATTCTATAAATTTGTTTTTAGGTATCAATTCAACTACTGCTGGTTATACTACAACTGAACAACCTTCTTCAATTCCTCAACAACAACCACCTCAACGTCCACCATTACCACCCCAACAACCACCAATAAATAATGGAATACAAAAAACTGAGGCAGAAACACTTTCTCATTTAGTTGGAAATTTTGGAATTCCTTCTACAACAACAACTTCTGGGTTTGCTCCATCCTTTACACAAGCAAATAATAGCAGCAATCCTTTTGGGGGTTAGTTTTTAATTGAATTTAAAAATAATACAATCGAACTTGAACTTATATTGTACACGACGGTGTAGGGCACGGGATCTTGTCGGTTTGATCCCTGGTTTATAGGAACAAGTCACACAAGTATATGTATTTTTGGATAGGCTTGTAGGTTCTTTGCAAATCTCCGGAACAGAACCAATCCTCAATTTTTTCAGTTAGGTTCCGAATCGACGTCCCTACTTTTGAGTATTGGTTTATATAATCCTTACGAAAACCGGAAGATAACTGACGAGGGAATTTTTTAAATTTTAATTGCCTTTAAAATTTCCAATTTCGAAAATTTACAAATTCAAATATTTTTTTCTCGTAAAAAATATTAAAATCCATAATTGTAAAATCATTTAAATTCTCTACAATCGCTTTATTTCTCCTAAATTAAATCCAATGATTATTTTGTTCTAGGGGGAACTCCCTTCAACTTTTTTATTTAATTTACCTAATAACTTTTTTTAAATTCAGCGCCGGTGACTTATCCATCTACCAATCCATTTTAAGAGAGAGATAATTATTTTTGTTTGAAGTAAATAATTAATTAATAAAAAATATAAAGGAAGAAAGTAAAATTCAAATTGACCATAAATATACATATATTTTATTTTTAAATTTATTTGTTTAGAATATTTTTTTGAAAATTGGAAATTGACAAAGAAACATTGAAATTATTTCAAAAAATTTTTAATTATTTAACAATTTTTATTTGTCAACAGACCAATTTTCTTATTTGACATTTCTCTTTTTTTTCTAAACTTTATTCTTTTTATTTTCTATTAGAGATCGCAATATTTTTGGAATTTAGTTGATTTTATAGGAGGGTAAATGCTTGGATAATCTACTGTCTTCATCCTTAGTTTGGGGGAAAATTTTGGACTATTATTTTTTGTTAATTTGTAGTTGACTCTGGTTACCTTAAAAACCGAATAATCATTTTCTTGTGTTGATACTATTTTTGGAATGAATCTTAACAATTTTAACTTTAAGAGAGCTGACATATCCCAGAGTCAACAATAAATATTTAAATTTCAAAATTCAATAACTAAAATTTCCGGTCTCTTTTCTCTTCAAATATATTTTACATAATTGTAATTTTGGTCCTTAAAATTAAATTTTTATTTTTCGCCCAACCAGACATCTTTTCTTCACCTTTATTTTCTTGACTTAATTTGTTTAGTAAAATGAATTAGAGATTTTCTTAAATTTAAAAATTAATAAAGAGTTGTTTTTATTAATTGATAATGAGTCTGGATTTTGAGATTTGGTGGTTTACTGATACATTGATTCCTTGGCTTGAAATCAATGGAAAACTTAGGAAGAGTGCCTGGGGTAAACCCCTTACCGCCGAGGCTATAACTTTGTTCAAAATTGTCGTATCTTGGACGACTTAGTAAGGTTGGATTCAGCTCGTCAAGTTGCATCGGCAGTAGGTTGGGCTCGCGGTAATTGGCCTGCTTCCAAGTGCCTGTTTCAAGAATCTCGGGGATTTTCTTAAGCAAAGGTAAAAGGATTTTTCAGTTAGGCTCTTCTACTCTATTCATAAACCTTAATCCAGCTCCATACTTTAGTTATTTTTTTATTTTACAAAAATATTTTTAAAAATAAATTTTTAGTCTGCTTGTTCGGTTATACTTTTTTAACTAAAAAATAATTCTTAAAATTTTTGTTTGTAAAAATATTTTTTTTGAATAAAGTTTTTAAATTTTAAGTTGGAAATAAAATTATTGAATACCTGCTTAATTAAGAGGAAAAAAATTTTTTTAAATAAAAATAGTTTTTGAAAGAAAAAATAAATTTATTAAAGAATTAGGGATAAATTGTACTGCGCAAGTATTTGTTTATTTAAAACTCTGTTAACAACTTCCTCTTTTATTTAAAAATTTTTTATTTAAATTTTGTTTTATTTAACTCAAAAATTATCTTTTTTTTCTTAACATAGGGCTAAGAAAAAATCAAAAAATTCGACATGTTTTTAGCGTTTTCAACAAAAAACATTGAAGTTAACGAGATATGCTTACATAAAGTAGATCAAGTTGGATATATTTATTGAATGGAAATCTAGAGTAAAGCAGCTCGGCTATACATAGCTATTTCTCTCCTTTAGCTAGTGCAAAGGGTTACTCGGCTCGCTGGAAGCGAACCAGCATCTTCAGTAGACCGGACTTATGTGTTAGCCATTACACCACGCCGCCTACTGCACGGGAGCAGGCCAACGTACCGCGAGCCCAACCTACCGCCGAGCTGTAACTTCGTTCAGAATTGTTGAATCCGGGACGCTCTGGCATGGTTCGATTCAGCTCGTCGAGGCGCATCGAACCATACCAGGGGGTCCCAGATTCGACAATTCTTAACGAAGTTATAGCTCGGCGGTAGGTTGGCCCCGCGGTAGGTTGGGGTGTACCCCTACTGCACAGCCTTAGGAATTAAATAGCTACTATATGCTTTACATTAGCTACATCAAATTTCAAAAACTTTTTTTAAAAAATAGTTAAAAAACAATTATTTTCCCCCTCTATTAGTTATTTTAATTTTTAAACTCCTCTCTCCCGTTTCAACATTAACTAACTAAACTCTACCAAACTCTAAATAAAAAAGGTTAAACAGTAGCTTTATTGACACTCTCATTTATTTAAAAAGATTGTTGCCATTTAAAAATCAACAACCAACCAGTAGTGAGTATATAAAAAATATTTTTTAGTCAATGCTTTTTTGATGATTCAACCAAGTTACTTTAAAAGGGTTTCTTCATTATTCTTCATTTACTACAACTAAAAACTAATTCCAATCCCAATCATCCTCATTCATTATATATACTTTTCCAAACATATATAAATATTATTTTCAACAAAAAACTGCTATTTTAAGGGAAAATTAAGGCTCTGTAGTAAGCCTATAGTAAGGCTTTGAGAACTTCCGTTACTTGAGCGTGGCATCCTGTGATTTCAGAATGATCCCTCTTTTACAATATTAAATTGCAAGCAGAATTTTAGGATCTCTTACGATCCTCTTTACATTTCTAATTTTTCTTAGACCTGGGCAATCAAAGGTTCGATTAATTTTAATTAATTCTTCTGGGAAGGTATGCAAAAAACAGGTATAAGAACCTGGTACTTTTTCCCCAAAAAAATGAACGGTATAAAAAGGGAATTGAAAAACTAACCGAGAAAATAAAACTAGTTAACTCAATCTCGCTATTGTTCTTTATAATAAGATTGTCAAATCCCAGCCCAGCTTAACTTATTTTCAAGCCTACCAAAAATTACTTAATTTATTACTAATATATTTGTTTCCAAAAATAATTTACTGTAAAATAATTTATTTGAGAAAAAAACAATAATAATAAAAAATATTTATAAATCCTCTCCAAAATATATATTTAATTATTTACAGTCTGAAATTTTTTTATAGAAATTTTGTACAATTAAACAATAGCTGGCCGATTATTTAATAAAAACAAAAACAATTGAGAAAGAGGGAGGGAGGAGGGAGAGACTTTTCTTTTAAAAATACAAATAAATATCTCTTACTTACCTATATTTTTCCTTTAAAATATTTTTGCCGGCCGTCAAAATAATTATTTTTCTTTTCCAAAATTTCCCGCTTTGTTTGCGCAATTGTCCTTTTTATTTTTTACTAAAAATATTTAATAAAACAATACAAATATATTTTACAGTTATAAATATATAAATGTACAAATCAAACTTGATTCAAAACAAATGTTTTGGAAACGAGGTTTAAATAAAAGCTTTCTCCAACATTTAAAATATTTTTGTTGTAATTGTTTAAAAACATTAATATAAAACAAGTTTAATTTTTTAAGTTTTAAGGTTTATAAGGTTATTAAGAACATTTATTAAACTTGTTTCTCAACAAGTTTTATTCCAAGTTTATTTTAATGTTTATTTAAATTTAAACTTGTTTAGTAAACATATTAAGCATGTTTTAAAACATGTTTATTTCCAAGTTTCTTTTAAAAACATGTTTGTTTTGATTTTATTATAATATTCATTCTACGTTTCTTTGAAATTTATGAAGTAACCGATTTTATTCCAAGTTTATCTTTTGGCACTATAATTCCACGGCATTAAATTCCATTTTCTATTAGGTATTTCCAAAAAAAATTAAATTTTTTTTGAAAATATTTAAGAGTCAATACAAAGTTTTGTTTTATTTTTTCATAAACAAATAAAAACATTTTTGGCACTTTTCTCCCTTCCTTCCTTTAAATGTCCACCTCTATATAAATTTCACTGAATAAAACGAAATTCGATCCATTTACTAAAAACGACGAGAAAATATAAAAGGCGTAAATTGTGTCCTCATAGCTTTTTTTGTTTTAAAATGTTAAATTCAGCATTTTTCCATTCTAGTATAAATGGTCAAAAACAAGTTTCTTGTTTTTATAAATGTTTTAGAAACAAGTTTATTTTATTTTAAAGTTGCTTTTCTTTCTCTCACTTTCTCTTATTTTAGGTACAGTATACTAGCTCTCTTTTAAGCTTGTTTTTAAGCTTGTTGGGTTTCAAGTTTATTTTACTGTTTATCCGAGCGTGTTTTTAAGTTTAATTTTTTAATAAACATGTTTGTGAGATGTTTATGTTTCTAAACATGTTTTTATAACTTGACAACTTAATCATTTCCTTATTCTTTTTCTCTACCTTTCTCTCTTATATTTATTATTGTCTCTAAATATTCTAAATCAATTTTACCCATTTTCTCAGAATTTTTGTCCAATTTTTAATTATTCAAAACGAGCATTTTCCTCATTTTTTCAATATAAATAGCTTCTCTAAAATTGGAATTTATATATTTTTTAGAAAAAAAATTAAAATTGAGGCAGAATGCGTGTAGAAAAAGAAAAGAAAAGCCTTCTTTTTAAAGGTTTTCTCCCAACATTTTTATTATTATTATTTTGGTAGAGTTGGGAGGGGGAAGGGAAGGGAGACGCGCGAATAATTTTTTTAACAAAAAAAGGCTTTTGGCCTTTTTTTAATTCTGCCAGCCGGCAATTTCTTTTCCTTTATTTTCTTAAAAAATAATTTTTTTCTTTTTTCCCGGCAAATTATTTATGCCTTTTTGAGGCGCTAAATCGTCAATCATCTCAACCACATTCCCCCCTTTTTACATATTTATTTGTTATATTACTGTATATTTGTTGTTGAATGTTCTCTGATTTTTTGAATGACTAAATATGTGAAGGAAATAAGGAATTTTTTTAAAGGAAATGATTAGGCCTTTCTTTAAATTTTTTAAAATTGTTTAAATTATAAAATTACTTTTGTGGAAGACCGATGTTATTTGATGTTTTTCAAATTTTTCGGGATATAACTTTTTAAGGAGTGATTATCTTATCTATTATTTGGAAAAAAGATACCGCTTATCGAGGTCTTTCGAATGATATAAAATTTATTTGTATGTGATCAAGCATTAAAAAGTTATGGCCGATCAGAGTTGATCTTATAACGGAAAAATACTTATTATTCTACCATGTTCCGACCCTCTTCCAAAAATATTTTTAAGTTTTTCGAGTTCTGAAATTGGACTAGTTCTGTTCCCAACATCTCTGATTGTTCTAACTATTCGGGAGAAGAGAAAAAATTTATTTTTTAAAAGGCCTGGATTTTCTTTAAAGGATTTCTCCCTCCATGTCAATTATTTAAATTAATATTCTTTTGTTTCTTCGGAATTTAGGAAGTAGCTTCCCCTCTCCTCTTGTTAATAATTAACAATTTGTTCAATTCACAAATTTATTTTTTAAATAATTTCTCTATAATTTCTATACCTTTAAAAGACAATTTACAATTTGGAAACTTAAAAAGATTTATTAAAATTTAAAAATTAAATTTTCAAAAAATATTTCCCCCCTACAAACTTTTATTTTTTGTTTAAAATTTACAAAAAATCTTTTCCTTTTTTCTAAAAAAATTTTTTGTTGCGCGGGACAGATGTTTGGCAAGTATAAAATTCAAAAACAGTGGCATATATAACTTATATATGGATATATTTAGGAAAGAAAAGATTGAGTAAAATCTCTGACGGTCATTTGCCGAAAAAACTTTTATTATTATTTAAAAATAATTTCCCCCTCCTTCCCCCCCCTCCCCCTCCTTCCCTCCTCCCCGCAATCCCCCCAAAAACTCATCAAAAATTTTTTTCTTCTTATATTTTTCCGCCCCCTTTTTGAGGAAGATCTCCCTCTCTTCTTCTTCTTCTACTTTTCCAAACTCTGGCCATCTGCCATTGTACGCGCATCTGCCCTTCCCTTTTTTAAAGCAAAGAATATATATCCCCCCTTTTATTATTTACAAAATCCATGCCTTCGTTCAACACTCACTTTTTTTTTATTTGGCGTCCATCAACTTTTTTTTTATTTTTTCTGTCCTGATTTAAAATTAATTTTTAAATTTGTATTTTAAATATTTTTTTAATTTTTAAAAATATTTATTATATTGGTAATAAAAAGTAATTAAAACATGTTCAGAAACATTACAAAATAAGAACAACAAAAATAAAAACTAGACCCAAAAACTTATAAATATAGATAAAACATCTAGGATTACAAAAACAACAAATAAGGTTTATTTTTCCTAAACATGTTTATTTGTTTTTAATATGTTTACGAACATTTTATCAAGTTTACCTATTTAAAACATGTTTTTGTTGTGAAAAACATGTTTTTGTCTAAAGCGTGTTCGTGTTTTCCTCTTTATCATTCAAACATTCAAAAACAAATTTTAATTCAAAATCTCAACAATATTAACCTCACAAAATAAAATTAATGTTCTTCCCTCCTTATTGACAATTCTCTCTTCTCCCCCTCTCCTGTCGCCAGTCTTTTAAAAATATTTTAAGTTTAAAAAGGCAAAATCAAAAAGAAAATAAAAAGGCTGCGCAATCCCTTGGGGGTTTTGACTTAAAGTTTGGGGAAAAAGTCCAATTAAAAGATTTTTAAAAAAAGATTTTCTTGAATGGCACACAGATGGTTAAAATAAATAGAAAAATAGAAGAGATAAGCTCTTTTCAGCGTCTTTTATTTAATTTAAAAATAGTTTTTTTTTCTTTAGAAATACTTTTTTTAATATTCTTCTATTCTTTATGCAAATATAAAATTTTTTAATTTAATTTTTTTGAAGGAAATATATTCTTTCCTTTTGTTAAGAAGGATTACTCTCTCATTATATCCTTTTCCTCGCAACTTTTACAATATTTTGGAAACTTGGAATAATAAAAACAAAAACTAGAAACTTTGATAAAAACATCTAATTTTATTAATGTTTTGATGTTTGTTTTGATGTTTGCATGTTTGAACTTGTTTTGTTTTTATTTTTATCTTAAAGTTTTCTTAATTTCTTCTGAACATGTTTATTTTAAAGTTTATTTTTTGTTTCTGAACATGTTTTTCCTCCATTAAAACTTGTTTGTGAACAATATGTTTATAAGAAAACTAAAATAAATGTTTAGGTAGAAAATAGGCGGGACAAATATGTAAGTAAAAAAGTAAGTATATGTACAACTTGTTTGTGAGAACTACTAACTTGTATTCCTTTCCCTATTGGTTGTCATTTAAAAGTAATTTTTAAAGAAATGGCAAACAGAAGAAAACTAAAAAAGCTTTTTCTTTTCTCTCAACCAGCTGCATCCTTCCCCCCTTCCTCTCTTACTTTTTTTTGTTACTCAGGCCAAGTCAGGCCAAGTTGACTATTACATATAGGTTTTTAACTAGCTTCATTTCTTCTTTTTTTACTTTTTAGAATCCCAAAGATGGCTTTGGGAAATTTATTTTTACAAGAAAAAAATTTAAGAGAGGAAAGGAGAGGGAGACTGTACATATATCTACTAAATAAAAGACTTTTTGGTCAGCCGCTTGGCAAGTTGGGCGTATTTAAAAAGTAAATGTAGAAAATAGTTAAAAGAAGAAAAGTAAAAGAAAAAATAGAAAAAAAGTAGGCGGTACTTCCCTTACAATTATTCTCTCATTTCCTCTTATTTTAATATTCCTTACTTTAAAGACACTTTCTTGAACATTTTACTTTACCTATTATTAATTTAGCTTGTTTTAATATTTATTGTTTTACTAGAGATTTGAACATGTTTTGTTCTTTTCTCTTTCTTTGATTGCTAAACATGTTTTACAAACTTAATTTAATGTTTTTCTGATTTGATGTTTTATTAAACATGTTTACATGTTTCCAACTTTTTTCCTTTTGTTCAGAAAAATTAAAACTTAAAAACTTGTTTGGTCCAACTTTATTTTAAAGTTTATTTTCTGACGAACATGTTTTTATGGGTTTGACAAAAACATCTTATGTCTATGTTTCAGGGTTAAATTTTTTGTTCTAGAATTTACCAAACAAATGTTTTTAGATGTTTTTGAAATCAAAACATTATACAAAACATCGACTTTTTCTCTAACCTCTAACCTCTCATTCCTTCACTATTTCTTACATTTATTTAAATTTATTTATATAACTTTTAAAAATCTATTAATTATTGATTAATTCACCCTTTTCCCTCCTCAATCATTTCCCTCAAAATATTGGCAAAACTTTAAAGCTAAAACTTAAAATTTTCTCCTCAAATTTTCTTCTCTCTCTTCTTTCTCCTTCCCCCTCCCTTCCACAATTCTTTTTTCCCTCCCTCCCTTTCCCATTTTTTGGCATTCAAAGTCATTCCTTGTGATTTTTTATTTAGACACTTTCTTTTAAAAAATTAATTTTAAAAATTAAAAAAAATTTTTTTAGAAAATATTTTTTGACTAAAAAATGGAAACAGCAACTTCTTCCAACAATAAAAACAATTTTACTTCCCCCTCTCTTTGCCCTATTATTTTGACTACAGCAAGATCTATTCCCCCCTCAAATACCCCCACTCCCCCAAATTCATTAGAAGGATTTAGTAATGATTGTAGTGCTAAAAAGAGAAGAAGGAAGCCTGAAGGTTGGAAAAAAATGTTAAATTTAATAATTAAAAATCTTCTTTAATATCTCTCGTTTGTTTACGTTATCCCATCAATCGAGAGGGTCTTTTAGTTGGGATAACTAAGATAGGTATTTCGTGATATGAAGGAGGGGATGATAGTTTGGAGGAAAACTGAAGGGGGATAAGAAATTGAAGGGAATACATAAGAATTAAGGTTGTCGGTTCCGGGTATCCGGAACCGAAAAAACCCCCGGATATCCGAAAATTTCCCAGGAACCGCCACCAACCTTAATCAGAATGGAGGATATCTAAGAGATTATAACTAGGGAATGTTGAATAGTTGGGAAGGGGAGATAAAGAATTAAATAAAATACTTGTAAAATCGCAGGTTTTCAAATTTTATTTTTCTAGCCAAAAACATTATTCGGTTAACAACAGAAACAGAAAAATCAGCAACTTCTGATAACAACAATATATTAATTAACCCAAAAGAAATCACAGAAAAAACGGAAAATAAAGAAAAGAATGGAACGTTTACCATATTAGCAGAAGAACCTTTAGAAGAAGAAGAGGGGGAAAGAATGTTGTCATCAATTCAACAACAACACCCATTTGTTGGTGAACAAGAAGAGGTACAAATTGAGGAGGTGAATAATATATTGTAGGAAGAGAGATTATTTCGGCGCGATAATTGTTTGGGCGCGGGGGTTTTTCGAAGTAAGATAAAAGTATCAAGGAAATCTGAGAAAAATTTTAAAAATTTGAAATCTCATTCTGCTTAATTAAATGTTAACTAGCTCGTGCCGAAACGGCCTCTTTGTTAAATACGCCCAATACTAAATGCCGTATCTCCTCTAATTAAACGGCTGCCGCTCTATTTTTCAATCCTCTCTTTGAGAGCCGCTCTATTGGAGACCGCCGTCTAAATAGAGACGCCGCTCAATTAGAGGAAATACGGTATACCCTTCTATTTGAGATATGTAAATACTTTTTTAAAATTTGATTAGCCATTGTATGGGTGGATGTAGTTGCCTAAGTAATACCCTCTATTTAAAATACCTTTAATTATAAGGTATATGCTTTTTCAGCCTCAAAGGGGGTATATCTAAAAACGAGGATTCTCTTTAGTTTTGATTATTTTAATGGGAAATTTCTTTTAAAATTTTCTAATTTAATTTTTAACAAAAAGGAAACCCCCACCATCACCAACAACGATATATCTTCCTCAATTAATTTAATTACTTCACCAACAACAAACCCATCTTCCCCATCTTTACTTCCATTAACGAGTATTGAATCCTTACTTTTCCAACCAGTAAATATCGAAAATAATTGGAAAGAAGGAGAAGAAGAAAAAGATCCTTTTATTAATTTAGAGGAAGGGGGGTCTTCTACAGGTGGAAGTATTGGGGAAGAGGAACAACAACACAAAAATGAAGAAAAAGAACTGTTAAATAAAAATGAGGAAATTGATGGGGAGAGAGGGGAAGGTGGAGATAAGGAAGGAGGAAAACAATTAAATGGTTGCCCCTCTGAGGTGCGAATATTTTTGTTTAAAAATTTTTAAATTTGTTAAAAATAAGTTTTTACTCCTCTTCCTCCCCTTTGTGTCCAAATCTTTCACAAATGGTTACCCCTCTACTTTGAATTATTTTTGATGATAGGATAGTATAGAGATTTGTGGGGGGAGGAGGGTAGTATTGAGATTTTGAGGATGGGATAGTAATAGAGATTAGAGTTTTTGACTTTGTTTTCTTTCTATTTGATAACACTTCCTTTACTTTCCCACTGATCTCTTTCGGCTTTTCTTTTTTAAAACTAGAATGGGTTAAGGATTTACTTCTAAGTTTTAATGGGTAAATGAATTAATTCATTTCTAAATTCAACTTTCATTTCAATTAGACTCTCAAACATATCACAGGCTATTCCAAAATTGTTTGGAAAAAGAGCAAAAGACAATAATTAAAATTCCAAAATATTTTCAAAACTTTTAAAATTTAATTTTTAAAATTTAAAGGAAGAAAAGCAACAAAATTTTGTTGTTGGCAATTTATTTGTTGATTCTTCTAGTCCACAACCTTATTACTCTTCTTCTGCAGCTTGTTCACCACTTTCTAGGCCTGATGGCTCTCTTTCTCCTATGGCCTTAAATTTGGAGGGAATGAATAATTCTGTGCCGCAAATGAATAGGAGAAAAGGTTTTTTTGAATGAGAAAAAATTTTCTGAAAAAATTTCTGAAAAATTTCAAAAAATTTCAAAATTTCAAAAAAAAATTTTCAAAAAAATTTTTAAAAAATTTTCTGAAAAATTCTTCAGAAAATGCCAAACTTTATTGCCCAACCCCCGGATGTGACGGTTCTGGTCATCAAACAGGTCTCTACACACATCACCGTTCATTAAGTGGCTGCCCTCGAAGGCCAGACAAACAAACAATACATCGTAAATTTTTATTTTTTTAATTAAAATTTAAAAAACAGGAAAACTTTTGAAAAATGCCAACAAATTTCAAAAATAATTTTTTCTTTAAATTTTCATTCTTAATTTTTAAAATATTTTAATTATTGGAAAGCCTTCCAAAAAAATATTTTTTTATTTTTTTTCCCACTCATTTTCCTCTCAACTTTTAAATAATAAAAATCAAAAATTAATCTTTTTTTTTCTATTCATTAAAAAATTATTCTTTTTTTTTAAATTTAAATAACAAAAGAAATTTTTTTTATTTAAATTAAGAGGGAAAAAAATTAATAATTAAATATTATTTTTTGCCATATTTAAAAATTTTTTTTCCTCTAAATTCACGTTCTTTTCAATTTTCACAATTTTACATAATAACAAATGCAGCTGTAAATTATGCCATTCCTCTTTATTTAAAAAAGAGAAGAGTTGAGGAGAAGGGGGGGGGGTGTTTTGAAGGGCATAGAGGGAATTTCATTTTTCAATTAATTAACTATTTAAAAAAATGATTAAACGGGAAAACATTTTGTTATGAAAGATATGTAGTTATTGAGACCCTCGGTTACTAAAATTTTTTTAAAAAGAATTTAAATTTAATTTGCCCGAGTTAACTTTTTTAAGGAAAACTTTCTAAAAATACACTCTCAATCCTAAATTCAAAAAATCCCCCCAAAATTTCTGCCCAAATAATCTCTCTGATTTAATTAAATCCAAATATTCTCCTTTTTTTCTACAAAAATATTTTTTCTTTTTTCCATATCTTTTAATTATCCAAAAACTACTAATTTAAGACAACTCTAATTATTTCTTTTTTCATTTATTTTATAGAAAATAGGCAGGTGTTTTTTTTATTTGTTGCATTCCTTTACATAAAAGTATTCTTTGTTTTTATTTCTTTTTAATTACCCGCTACTTAAATAACAACAATATTCTTTTAGTAATCCCTCTTTTCTACAATAATCTTTTCTACCTTATTTCTTTGTAAAATATTTCTTTGACGTTGGGGTAAATCAAGGAAAGTTTAGCTACTTATCTATAAATACCTGGGGTGTGCCAGTTTCGTTTTTTAAAATCTGTTTCAGCACACCCCTGATACTAGAAGGGTTGTTCCCCGTCCTCGAAAGTCGGGGAATCTGAGAGCTTTTTTGAA
Organism: Meloidogyne enterolobii; assembly: GCA_963681835.1. Classification (NCBI taxonomy): domain Eukaryota; kingdom Metazoa; phylum Nematoda; class Chromadorea; order Rhabditida; family Meloidogynidae; genus Meloidogyne; species Meloidogyne enterolobii. The sequence goes on from CAVMJV010000007.1 coordinate 3,617,646, forward strand.
AATTTGCCCGTCCCCTTCCCGTGGCACTGCCTCCCCTAAAAATTCTTCTAATTATCCGTAAACTACTAATTTTGAGAGAGTCATCCCCCCTCCCGGGAATAACTCTACCTGATAGGTAGATACAAACAATCAACTTTCTCTCTCTCCAACTCTCTCCCTCGGTACCAAACAAAGAAACATTACAATTTAATTTTCACTAATATGACAGCTTTCTAATTAAAGACTTCTCAAAATTATTTAAATTTTTTGTTTGTGCCGCGAGAAAAAAAAATTATTAAAAAAAAATTAGCGCTTCTTTTTCTTCTTTTGGGGTATTTCGAATGTTTTCTTTTTTTCAAATTTAATTTTTTTATTATTTCCGGAGAGATTCTATTGGAGAAAACCCCAAAAAAATAAAATAATAAACTAATTTTTCTTCCCTCTAATTTTATTTTTTTATTTTTTCAATATTGCTACTAAAATAAGTAAAAAACGAACAGGTGTGTGTGTTTGTAACAGTAAAAAATTGGAGGAGAAAGGAAATATTAGAGCGCTTCTTTTGCCCTTAAATTAAGGGAATTTTTCCCTTTTTCTTTTTTTTCTTTATTAAATAATAATAACCAATTAGTAATTCCTTTAAATAATTAGATATTTCCAAAAAATATTTTGGGGGCGCATGTCTCCTCTATTCTTTAAAGATTAACAGATTGTAAATGAATAGAGGAAAATATGAGAGAAAAAAAATATTTTGTAATAAAAATATTAAAAAAATATTTTTTAGGAAAATTAGGGTTGTTGGGTTCGGTGGGCATCGAATTTTGGCCCGAAAAAGACTCGAACGTCGGCCCGGTTCGAAAACGGCAACGCTAAAGAAAATACAAAAATAAAAGGGATTAGAAAATAAAAAAAATTTTTTGTTCAAAAAATTTTTAAGAAAATCCTTTCTCTTTAATTTTATAAGCATTTAATACTGCCCTTTAATTAATCACCTACTTCTTACATGATTTTGACAATTTAAAAAAATTTTTGAAAATAAATATTTTGGGATAAAGTGTTTTTATTTTTAATTAGAATTTCCCAAAAAAATTTAACCAAAAATTTTGAAATTTTTAGAGAAGTTTAGTCAACATTCCTAAAAATATATCTGTTCAAAATTTCAGATTTATTTTTATTCTCTTTGAGTATTTTAAAGATCAAAAAATAAACAACCCATCTCGTCATAAATATTTAATTTTAAATAATTTTAATTATCTTCAAAATCCATTAAAAAAATTTTTTCTAAAAGAAAATTTTTAGTTATTTAAAGGCCCTAAAAAAGGATTAAGAGAAAATAGTAAGAATTAACAGAACAAAAAAACATTTTTAACAAGCTTTTCTTTTATTTTTTAATTACAGTAAGGGGTAAATATAAAATTATTTTCTTCCAAAATTTATTTAAAATATTTACAGTAATCTACAGTAATTTTTTAAAAACCCAAAAATTAACTTTTTATATTTACTAAATGTCCATTTATGTAAAAAAGAATGTTTTTACTGGGAAATAAGATTAATTACTTGAAAAATGGCTTTATATTGTTTGCACATTTTTAAAAGGAAAATAAATGTTTTTAGCGGCAAAATTAAGTATAAAATTTATTTTTTTTACTCTCTTCCTATTAAATTTTCCATGCATTTTTGTCATTTATTTTTTTAGGAAAAAGTAGTTTTGCCGACTTTTTGGGGGAACAAAGATAAATTAAAAAACACAAAGGGGATGTTTTAAAAATTAAATTTTCAAATTAAAAAAAGACTTGAAACTTTAACTACACCCAATACTAGATTATAGTGATGTTCGGGAGAAGAAAAAACTCGGGAAACGGGAGTCGGGAAATGACCTCGGGAGTCGGGAGGCCAAAAACTCGGGAAATTTCCCGAGTCGGGTGTCGGGATACCCGAACATCACTACTAGATTAACCATTATTTAAGATATTTTTATTAAAGTTAGTTGGCCACCTTGTAGATATTAGATTTAGATATTAATTTCAGTAAAATAAGAGTAATAAAGTTACTTTTTTGGGGTAATAAAAACTTTAATAAACTTTTTAATTTCAAAAAAAATAATTTTATAGCTAAAAATTATTTTTAATGTAAAATATTTAATAAAAAATAAAAAAATAAATGTTTAATATAAAGAAATTATTTTTCAAGTTTTGGCCCTCCAGCCAGACCAACAACTTCGTTGCACATATCCCGGTTGTGATGGAAGAGGGCATGTTAATTCTGTAGGTTTTTAAAGAAAAAAGATTTTTTTAAATTTTCAATTAAATATTTTATTGAAAATTGGGGTAGATTGTAAAGGGACCTATTTTTAAAAGAATTTATAAATACCTAAACACTTAGGAATCCCAATAGAGACCCACTTTCAATGGGCCATTGAGGGGGCTTCTAATAGCCATAGGCTTCAATTGGGTATTCAAACTTCGGTATTCAAACAAATCGGAATAGAGATCGGAGAATCGTCGGAGAGATGGATGAAAAAGAATTTGTAAGGAAAAAAAGAATTACAATTTAATTTTGAAAATTGGTTATTTTTCTGGTCCACAAAATCTCTCAAAATCTTTAAAAAAACTTTCAAATTTCTCAAAAAATTTTTTCCTTTTTTTCCAGTCTCGCAATTCCCACCGTTCTCTAAGTGGTTGTCCAGTAGCCTATGCAGATAAAATAAATAAAAGGCAACAACAAAAATCTTTAAAAGGAACACCAGAAAGGGGTTCTTCCAGTGAACCTTCAACAAGTTTAGTAAATAATAAAAGTGGAAGAAAGCATTCTTTTTCGTTAATTAAAAATAAAGAAGGAGGAGAAAATTGTGAAAAAGAAGATAATATTAAACAACAACAACCAGTTGATCTTTCTTTTAATTTACAACAAAGAAGACTTCAAATTAATGAACAAATTGGGTAAAAAAGAATTTTTAAAAATTTAAAATTTAAGGGGAAAAATTAAAGAGGGGAAATTATTTAAGACAGTTTCGGCGCGAAGGATAATTCGGCGCGGGCGTATATAAAATAACTGGGAAATTACATTTTAACTTAAAATTTAAATATTTAGATCCTCTATAGGGTTATTTAACAATTCTAAAAATTTCAGAATTTTTGGTCAAAAATTCTGAAAGTTATGATTTAAGGAATAACCGAAATCGACGTCCTTTTTGAAAATTCTTTTCTCTTTTTGAACATAATCTTTCGAGTACACAACCTAAAATTTTGAAATTTTTAGAGAAAGTAGTTAACACCTTTTAGTATATTTATAATAAATTTGATTAATTTAGATTTTCTTTTGACTATTTTTTAATTCAAAAATTTCGTGTCTCTCTCATTTTTACCTTATCTCTAATTTTTATTTACTCAATTAATTCCTCTGGGGAATTATTTCTTCAACCCATCCGTGCCATGGGGAATTATTCAAGGGAGGGGAATTATTCGAGTTTTGAAAATTGAACGTGTAGTAGAATATTTGGGGGAGGGGGATTATTGTTTCACTCATCCGTAGCAGGGGGAATTATTTGAGGGAGGGGAATTAATCGAGTAAATACGGTAATTTTAAAAGATTTTTTAATAAGTTGATAGATTTAAAAATAGGAAAAACTAAATTTTAAAATAAATTTCAATATTTACTTTAATAATTTTTTAAATTTCCATTCCTTCCATTTTTTAAGAAATTTTTTTAATAATAATTTTTTCTGCTTCACAAAATTTATTTTTCCCCTAAATACTTTTTCTGTTGCTATAATTATGTAAATTTACTATTTTTAATTAAATATTCAAAATAATAAACTCTTGACAATTGTTTGGATGATCCAAAAGAAAGTTGATTGACATATTCAAATAAATATTTAATATTAAGTAAAATCCCCCTTTTCTTTCTTTTTCTATTGTTATTCTTACTGTAAATATTTTAGAAAGAAATAAAAAAATTATTTTTTAGCAAAAAAATTTTTTAAATTAATTAAAATATCTACTAATGATTATTTTTAGGAATTTCTGTCTTTGAAAAATAAATTTTAAAAAATTCTGATTCCAACTAATTTATTCTAATAAACGCTTTTTATTTTTTAACCACTATAGGAGAGCGGGCTTTTTATTAGAATATTTTTTAAAAAATTTTTTTGAAAATTTTTTGAGTAGGCAATTAACAGTTTTTTGAGGTATCACAAATTTAGTTTTAATCTCTCTCTCATTTTTATTTGAATTTTTAATAAAAACAACAAAAATATTTTTCTGGCCCATAAATTAAAAAAAATCTTTTCTTTTTTTTCTACCATAAATTTAACATGCTTTTCTCTTCAATAATTATTTATATAATTCCAAGCTTTGGGGAATATATTGGCATAAAAATATTTTTAAAAAGAAAAGGCAAATTGAATTAAATAATAAAAATAATGTTTTTGGAGGGAAGGAAGGAGGGAGGGAGGGAAGGGGGTGGGGAGGTGAAAATAATTTTTAGGAAATAAAATATTGTTTTTAATAGAGGAAAGGAAGGGGAAAAGGTTTTTTATTAGTTAAAGCTTGTACTCGATTATTGGATTTTGTTGGGATTAAATTGAAGGGAAAAAGAAGTGAGGGAAGGGGGGGGGATTTTGGTGGTGGAAAGAGGGAAGAGGAGAATGAGGATTTTTGTTGGGACAAAAATCCTTTTTTAAGGAAAGGCAAAAAATGTAAGAGGGAAAAAAAGAATTTTTTAATTTTATAAATTTATTTAATCCAAATAAAAGGATTTTAAAAGGATAAAGAATTAAAAAGTAATTTAAGTATATTACATAAACAAATGATTGCGCGAATGGGAAAATTGTAGAAAAAATAAGGAAAGTAAAATCTCGGATTTCACTAAAAAATACTGAAAAATAAATGTTTAAAAGATAAATTTATTTTTAAAAATTTAATAGTTTAGGGGGAAATATTTATTTTTCGAAATATGAATGAGTGGAGGGGAGATTCATACTCGTATCGTTTTCATACCTTTATTAAAAATAAGGGAAACCTTAAAGAAATTGTCAATTTATCAATTCTCGGTTTTAAAATTTTATAGAAAACGGTTTAATTTTACTAAAAAATAGCAAAATTTTCGTATTCAAAACCGATCTGAGCTTTTTTAGTTCAAAATAAAAGTAAAGAAAGTAAAATCAAAATTTCAAAGCGCTAGGGATCCAGAATCAGAAAAAAATAACAACTAAGAGTTAAATCTTTCCCCAAGTAAATTCTTTTATTTTTAAATTAACCACCTTTCCTTTCCTCGAATAATCTAAATTAGTATTCTCTAAGTAAAAATCCAAATAAAAAATAAAAATTTAAAAATTTTCCAAAAATAATTTCAGTGACCTTCCAATTCAAAACGAATTACGCGAAGCTTTAATGGCCGGTTTTCAACGTCAAATGCTTATTCAAGCAGCCCTTTTATGTTCAACAAATAACCAAACACCAAAAATAAATTCTGATTTAATTGAAAAAGAAGAAAATAATGAAGGGGAAAATAAAAAAGAAACAAAAATTAATTTAATTAAAAGGCCAAGATTGGAATTAACAGAAAATAATCAACAAGAAGGAGAAAATAATTCTTCTTTATTAAATTCTAATCAATTAGAACAAATGGAAAATATTTTGTTATCTAGAGGCTTTCAATTACCTAATGGGGGATTGGCTACTTTAAATTCTGGTAAACAAATTAATTAACAAACAAAAAATAGAAGCTTCTCCCTCTTACGATTTTTCGATAGTTAAGGACCGATAGCTATATCCCTAGGCATTTTCACACAAGAAAATTGGACCGTTCCACTCAACTCACAGAAACATGTCGTATAGTATGTTTCAATTTAAACCTTTTGCCAGCGGTGAGTGGATAGGATCTTACCCAGGTTTCTGTGAAATGAAGAGTTTGGAACGACTTTGCCTATCACTACAAAGCACTGTAAATAAATTCCTTCTAGTACATTTCCTTTACTCGTGTCGGGACAGAAAATGGAACAGATACGACACGGAACGACAAACCCCTTTACTAACGTTTATTTAAAAAATAGCTGAACATAAAATAATTATGGGCCAAAAACTTTTCAGAACAACTTTTAGAGTTGGCAACAACATTAGCCGCTCAACGTCTAGCTGCTGTTCAGGCACAATTTCAAGCTGCCGCTGCTGCTATGTGGATGGGAGCACCCCCAGGCCAATCAAACAAAAACGAACAACAATCACACCAACAACAAACAATCCAAACATCCCAACAACAACATTTAATAGCCAAACTTTTAGAACATCAAAAACAAACAAAAACACCAAACAAAACAAAAACAGAAGAAACACAACAACAACAACAACAACAACAACAACAACAACAACAAAACACCACTAACGGAACGACATTTAACCAACAGACAAATTGCCAACAACAACAATTTTTGCCATTTGGTAGAGAAGAAATGGCAGCAGCTTCAACAATGTTATTTGCCCAAATACAACAACAACAAAAACAACAATTATTATTTCGATTAAAACAACAACAAAATGAAAGAGAAGAAGAGGAAAACATTGAAGAAAAAGAGCAAGTTTTAAATAAAAATGGTAGTAGAAAAAATTCTGTGATTAAAAAAGTTGGAAATGAGAAAATGAAGCAAAATTAAGATGTTTTTGATATTGTTGTTATATACTAAATAATGGCTATGAGAAATATTTAGCTAAAAGTATATTTGAAGCAGAGGTCGATCGGAATTCCGATTTTCGAAAATTTAGGCTGATTTCCGACATTTGAGCATTTTCCGATTTCCGACTTCTGACCCCCCCCCCATTTCCGACAGTTCCAATTTCCGGCACCTCCGTCATTTCCAATCGACCTCTGATCGGAAGCAAAGAAGTATTAATCATTTTATTAAGCACATTATTATAAACACAATTTTATATGTATTTTTATTTAAATAAAAAAATTGAAAAATTATTACATTGTTTATTTAAAAGTTTAAATATGGAAGCGGGAAATTAAAAAAAAAGTTTGGGATTGCCGTTTTTAAGTTTGGGAACAGTAAAATGGCAAATTTTCGAGCTTAAATTTACTGGGGCGGCCCTTAATCTTTTTCGAGACGGATTTTTGGAAAAAGTCGTTGAGCCGCTTTTTAGCTTAGCAATCCCTATATTAATCAACTCTAGATATTTTTTTAAACTTTTTATTTCCATCTAAATATCATCTACTCAATTAACAATTCACTTGCAGGCATTTGAAAATTAGCAGACCAAACAGGTTTTGTTCTGTCCTTTCTCATCAAAATAATTCTTATTTCTGTTTCTTCTTCCCCAATTAAATGTTGCTTGTCTGGATGAAGACAATAAATATCAGAATAAAATTTTAATTGTTTATTTGGAAATAATCGAGGAATAAAAATCATTCTCAAAAGAAAAGAGACTTTTGGAAAATTTTTTAAAAATCAAACCGATGACTAAAAGAATATTCTTGTTCATTAAATATAAATATTAGCCATCTTTCAACATTTTCTATTTCCCTTTAAAATTAATCAAAATATTAATTAGAATTAGTGTAACTAAAGACCGGACCGAGACAAGACCTAGAACAAAAATCTCAGTTATAGATTAGAGTTGGCCGGGATTCCGGTCAGGATCGGGTGGGATTTCCCGGTTTTTTTTGAATCACGATCCTACTTTTGCTGATCCAGAAACTGAAAAACAAATCCCGATCCCGGTTCGTCCAATCCCGATCCGGGATCATTATTCCAATATATCGGGATCATTATTCCAAAATCTCTATCCCGATTTTTTGTCGAAATCCCAATCCCTGCCAACTCTATTATAGATATCGATATTTTTCGATATATCAATCTCAATTCTTGTACAACCATCCCAGTCCGGCCTCTAATTCTAATATCAAAAGAACCTACCTGCTACAAAAAATTTTCATTTGAAGTCGAAAATTGGGCCCAAACCCCAACAATTCATATTGAACTTGTAAAGGCTCAGACCCTCCAGTTGCTGCTGACAATTCCCCAGCCCTACCCCCGCCTTCCAAAGCTGCAAAAGTTTTAGCAGAATGCCATTTAACCATAAACCAATTTCGTTGATAAATCTGTCAGGGGAAATTAAAAACAAAAATTTCCTCTTTCTCTTGCCTGGTGTAATAATTTTGGATTTTCCCTTTCCCTTAAACTTTGATCAACAAATGTTCGAGATCTTTTAGGTAATTCAATAGAGCTAATATTTGCTGATTTTCTTTGTTGTATTCCACTTGTAGTGATTCTAGTTCCCTCATCAAATGTGGCTACACGACGAAATATTTTTACACAAAGACCGCCACCTAAAAAATATTTAAAAAATTTGAATTAGGCAAATTTTGGGTAAAATAAATGAAAGTAATTATGGCCAACGCTGTTTCGAAATTTAGATTTTCGAGGTTTTTCTTTCGATTTCGTTTCGATAAAGCTCTGTTTTGATTTTCTTTGTTGTAACTCTTTTTTGAAAGATCTAGCAACCTACATAGGAGCAGCCCATCGGCTCAAAGAGCGCACCTCCTCTTATGTCCCCCTCTTTATATCGTGAGGTGTTGACAACATGTCAATTAAACTCAAGAGAGTATGAAATCATTCTCTCGTCCTTCTCCTCCAAGTGCGGTTACTAGATTTGTCGGTTGTTGGAAATCTAGATGTCAGGAACTTAATTGAAAATCATGATTAGGAACTTTTGAATTTCCATTGAAATAGAAGGTCCTGAGCCGCTATATGATGAACCTTCGGTAGGAAATCATCCACCACAATTAGTTTAACATATACAGAGTTTTCCTCGTTTTTCTCTTGAAGTATACATAAATGGTATAAAAGGCACATGTATTCTTTTTATCAAAAACCATAACAATATACTTTCAGGCAATCTAAACGTTTAGTGGGCTTTCAGAAGGACTTCAAAAGGCAGTGTAAAAACGATGTCAGGATCACTTTCAGGAAGAAAAGAAATTGAGGGAGGACCTGAGCCGCCGCTATATGATGAACCTTCGGCATTTGTAAACCTTCCACAACAAACATCGGACAATAAACTTTCAACAGAAAGTGAGCCTTCTCGACTCCGTTCAGAGAAGACGCAAAAGGAGGGATATGAACCAATTGGCGAACTCTCTTCTTCTCTGATCGAAAAGGCTAAATCAAGTAAGTTGAGAATTTTTCTAAAATTTTAAAATGTTTTTGTTTTTTTTTGCAGAGAAGAAACCAACGAAAACTGCTCACGAGAAAAGCAAGAAGACATCAAAAAAAGGTATTTTTGTCAAAAACGCTTCCAATCCTCTTTTTAATTTTTAGGAAAGAAAAAGAAGTCGCCAGATGCCTCCCGTAGTTATGATACAACAGAGGATGAAATGGAAGATGAAGAAGAAGAGGAGGAAGAGCAAGAAGCTAAACCTCCCAAAAAGGAAAAGAAATCGAAGAAAAAAGAGGTTCCTAAAAAGAAGTCAGAAAGAAAGTCTAATAAAGAGCCTGAAGAACCTGAAGAACGTAAGTTGGGATATTCCAGAAAAGGGTTGTCAGTTTCAGACAGAATTGAAAACTGAAGATTTTTAAAAATCCGAAGAAATTAAAGAAGAAAAAAATTAAAAGCCCGAAGAAATTTAGTAAAATCGACAGCCCTATTTCAGAAAAAAATTCCTAAGACATATTTCCAATTTTAGAAAAGGGACAGAAGGTTAAGCGTGATCCGACGTGGGTTGGGATAGCTACTATTATGACGTTGCTTTCATTGGTCTTCTGCATCTACACGTGTCTTGTTGCGTTTACTGCATTAGGGGATAAAATTGCGTCAGAAGAATTTCCGTGGCTAGATCTTTAGGAAATAAATTTTTGTTTATTAATGCCCCAAACTGTTAATATGTATGCTCTTAATTTTGTTGATTATCTTAAATAGATATTTGTAGTATATATACTTGTATTTATCTGTCAATAATTTAGTATAGTCTTGTTTGCCTTTCTTCAAGCATATTTTGTAAGTATTGGGATAAAAAAGTAAAGCTTTATAAAAATAGTCATAAAATTTTTTGTATATGTTAAAAGTATAAACTTTTGGTTACAGATTTTTTAGAGCTTTTCGAATAGATCCCAAAATTTTGATAATTTTTGTTACTAGTGTTGCGGGACGAAGGCACCTAACATTTACACACGTTCCAGCGAGGCAGAGAAAATTTTTCAAAATCTCAAGCCTCGTGGGGACGAATGCTTTGACGGCCCCAAATATTATTAAAAATTCGTGCCTTTTCATCAAAATTAACAAATTTATTACCTTCAGTAGAAATAACCAAAACACCTTCCTCCCTTCCCATTCTTCCAAATTTAATCCATTCTATAGGTCTATCCATTCTAATTGTATCTACTCTTAATTGGTCAATATACAAATTAATTTCATTCCCCAGAGCAACAAGAACCCCTTCATATCTTTCAAAATAAAAAATTTTATAAAAAAATAACTCAAAAAAAACTGTTTAGGTTCATAATAAAAATGTTCCAAATCAACAATATCTTCATCAAATTGCATAGAATTTTGACGACGAAATTTTTGACTGTAAAAAATAAGTCGGCGACGACGTGTGGCAAAGACAAACTTTAAATTTTAATTTAAAATAAAATTTTAATTTTTTTTTCTGTTGAAAACAAAAAAATCTCATTTTTGGATACACCCTTGGGGTTGAAAAAGTTTTATTTTATAATGCAGGTGTATCCTAAATAAGAGGTTTACTTAGTAAATTCCACCAGCTAATAGCCAACCCGAATTTTAAAAGAAAGTATATTGAATTATATGTAGGGAGTGTAGACATATCGGGACGGACATATCAAGATTGTGGTAACAAAAATAATTTCTTGCATGTTTACGTTTGTTCTAAAACATAAAAACTCTATTCCCAATAGGACAATATACTATCCACGACCCTGTGGCCGTAGGTCCCGAAATCATAGGGTACATTAAACTTAATTCGTGGGTATTCATACAACTGAAGAATTACGTCCGACTTCAGTCACAAATTTGCGGAAAATTTTTGCGGACTTTATTTCTGAATCTCTATTACAGTATAAATTCTCACTATATTAATTCATTCACAGATTTTTTGAAAAGGTCACAAAAACATTTTCTACAAATTTTCTAAAAAAAATTTTCTTTACCTGACTAGAACAAAAAATAACATTAAAAGGATGTTCTCGAATATAAAAAGAATTTATATGACAATCCCCTTTATTGTTCTTACGTAAAACAAAAACATCATTTTCTCTTGTACAAATAACAATTCGATATTCTAAATCATAATGACCTGCAAAAAATATTTTTTTAATCATAAGAGACAAAAAGAAAAAAACATTAAGCACCGGAGGATTCGAACCTTGATCGAAAACTAGTCAAACCGCAAACGATACCACTAAGACACAAGGTCACGTTAAAATTAGACTAACAAAATAAGAAAATTCGTGAGGTTAAAATCCCTGTGGAAAAATAAAATGCTGCTATTCCAAAACAAAATATAATTTTAGATTCGCAGCATATACCAAACAACAGAATAACAAACAACAATACTTAAAAAAATTATTGTAGAATTTTTAAAAAGAATTTTTAAAAAATATCTTCCAAAAAAACCTGTTGGCAAAATTTTAACAGGAACAGCATCAATATTATCCTTTCTAATAACAGTATACGCTTGTGAATCAACAAAATAAATTGAACCCATTTCTGTTCCCAAAATTAAAACATCCTTTTTAAAAAATTAAAAATTAATTGTCTGTCCTCCATGTTTGGAGTTTTAGAGGGTTAGTCACTTTTGGAATTCGAAAAGTTATTTGGGTTCAAGGCCTAAGGGAATTAGGCCTGAGACTATTCATTGGTTTAATTGTACCTTATTTGGTCCGTTTTAAGTGCTATTCAAATTTTTTAAATTGATGTACATATAACAGGACAATAGGTACAAACCAGAGATGTCACGGGTTTCGAAATCCGATACCCGGCCTTTTTCTCGACCCAACTTTTTTCTCAACCCGTGACATCCCTTGTACAGATAAATCAACAAATATCCCTGACACGGTTAACGTAGGGAATCAAATCAAAAAAATATGCTTCATTGTCAGAATATAAAGGGAACCCAAAGATAACCCAAAAATAAATTCTAAAGGGAACCCAAAAATAAATTTCAAAAAAAGGAAAGGAGAAGAACAACACAATTACCCCACCAATTTCGAAAAAAAAATTAAAAAATCAAACCACAGCAGAATTAACTGACTGATTCCTTGGAATTGTACAAATACAAGTAATTAATATATTAGTTAAGGGTGGAGGTATGGGATTAACCAAATTTTCAACATTTCCATAATTTTCATTTTCTTTAATTTCTTTACTATTATTCTTCAAAACAAAGTCAATAAATAAATTTTGAATTTCTTGAATATTTTCAACTGAATTGTCTTCCTCAAAAGTTAATAAACGTTGACTTTGATGGCTTAATTCAGAAATTGAATGTTGCTGTTGAAGTTGCTTAAAAATAATTTTTTTTTAAAAATTATTTGGAGGATTCCAAAAAAGGGTAGAAAAAATTGAGAGGGTCGGAGATATTAATTAGGGTTGACAAAATGGCCCGACTCAAACCGAAATATCGAGTCGAGCCTGAGATATTTGGTCAGAAAAAAACTCGTACCGGCCCGACAGAAACAAGCCCGAAAAAAATGTTTCGACTGTCGGCCCGACTCGAAAACGGCAACCCTAATATTAAAACACAGTTGAGAAATCTATCAAAATTCTCCATCCAATCTTCTCATGTCAGAAAGGTTTTTTTTATTTTGTCTGTGGGCTTGTTTAAACGATTATGGTATATTTTTACAAGAAGATCCCAAAAAAATTAATTTACATTAATAACGGATCTGTGTCAATTATTGGATGTTCTAATGTTAAGTGTCCTATTTTAAGTGAAAATAGCCCATGTGAAATTTAAAGCTTGACTGAAGCTTAGTCAAAAATATTTAATTGTAAAACCTTTAATCCTTCCAATAACTGTCCTTTCTGAATTTGAGATTTAATTAAAAGCCCCCACAATTCCATTTCAGGTGTCAAAATATCCCTTTGAGGTACATTATAACGATAATATGGTTTCATATTTCTGTAGATGAGAAGGCTAGAACCACAAGCAACAGCTAAACATGTTGAATCTGAATTGCCCTGAAATTTAATTTTAAAAAAGAGTTGATTCTCCAAAAATATATTAGAGGTATATAAACACTTATATTAGTTTAGGAAAAAGGAACCACTTTCCGAAATGGGGGTTAGGGCCAAAAAAGAAAAAATACGTATGAGGTTTTTTTCCATGCTCTACACGATGGTATAATTTTTAATTGAAAATTTTTCCGGACAGTTCAATATGGTTCCTTGTTAGACACTAAAAAACCTTTAGTTGTCTACATTAAACAGAGGTCTTACCCTCGAGGCAAAATTAAGTCATGACAGGCCAAAGAAATGACTTCAATAAAAGGGTACACCCCGTTATACCGCGAGCCCAGTATACCGCCGAGCTATAACTTCGTTCAAAATTGTCAAATCCGGGAGGCCCTGGTATGGTTCGATTCAGCTCGTTGAGGCGCATCGAACCATACCAGGGCCTCCCGGATTCGACAATTTTGAACGGAGTTGTAGCTCGGCGGTATACTGGGCTCGCGGTATACTGGCCTGCTCCCCAATAAAATTAAACAAAAATGCTTGTAGAAAAAGCCTTCCCTAATTCAAAAAAACGGATAACAATTACCCCAACAATAATTTATTAACCACCCCCTTATTCAAAAAAAAAATTAAAACAAACCGAATCACAAGCAAATCCAACAATTCCTGTTGGGCATTCAGCTAGGGCAGATTCAACAATTGGTTTCAACCCTTTAAACAATTTTAATTTGAACGGTAGAGAAGACTCATCTACAAGAATTAGTTGATAATCGCCTCTTCCTTGCAGGTCACTCAAAACTACAAAATCTTTACTTGTTTGTATATTTGCTGCAGGTTCCCATAAAGCTCTTGTCCATTTACTGCTTGTATTTACTTAAATTTAAAAGATTTTTTTTATTAATTTAAAAATGATAAATAACCATTCATTTTTTGTCAATAAAAATTAAACAGAGAATTTTTCTAGAAGCAAATGCGAGAAAAATGGAAGAAAAATTCTTTAAAGATGATGTAGTCATAGTAACCAAAAAACAAAATTAGCTGTAAAAAGCGAGAAAATGGAGGAAAAATACTTGTAGAAAAAGCCTTCCCTAACTCAAAAATCGGGTAATTTAAAAAACAACCGGCGTGACTTAAGTTAAAGAAAACAAATTTTTTTCATTTATAATTTTAGTCACTCTCGCCTAATCTGATCTCACCTAATCATTTCAATGCCAGACTTTTGGCCCTTAATGTTCGAAAAAAAGAAAAATGTGTTGGTTGAACAATTAGAACAAAACTATTTTGCAGTTAAAAAAGTCAAAATATGTAAATTTTATTAGCCTACAAAAATTAATTTTAAGTGAATTAAATGTCTACATGTATTTATTTAGCAGAGGTGTGCCGAAAGTGATTTTAAAAAGCGAAAGACGAAAATGATTTTAAAAAGCGAAAGGCAAAAGACGAAAGTCCAAAAAAGGCGAAAATCGGCGAAAAGACGAAAGGCGAAACAAGCACACCCCTGTTGTTTAAGTATAAAATAAAAAAATTTTCCAAAAATTCTTATTGTCCAATGGTAACTTCGGTGATATTGAGTGAGAGTGGAGGTTGCAACGTAGAGAGCTATGAATTTTAAAAATAAGTTAGAAAATATATAAAGGCGGGAAATAATAAGATGCCCAAACCTATTATAGATCAGGATTTAAATATCAGTCTTAACCTCCACTAAAAGTCAAACACTAAGGAAAGTGTAAATCCGACTTTAGACCATCCTTCGGAGAAAGGAATAACACCAATAGCGTCTAAGCACAGGCCCTACTAGAACGGATTTTTAAGTTTGGTTTATCCTTAATTAGGATGTTCCCAAATTAAATCCTTTACAATTTTATTTTGTAAAAAAATACCGGGTTGTCAAAGTAATTGTCCTCTGCCGGTACGAGAATGTTCACATGCGCCTCGCTGGAAGTGCCACGAACTCGCTGATTGAAATTCTTTAAGGCAAGGTCAAGTTGACTAAAAAACAAATTTAATTTGAAAAAAAAAATAAAACAAACGATTTGGTATCCGGATAGCGTCGAGTAACCCAAACAATGAGAAGAACCACCAAGACAACAAGCAGAAAGAGAGCCAAGAGCAAAAATGTTGAGGTGGTGCCATCGTTTTGATCATTAAAAGCCTCCGCACGTTGGTCAAGAATATCTTCCTTGTCCTCCTCCTCCTCCGTTGTAGAAACGAAACAAGCAAGCTCATCGGACCGGTCAATGCAATTATTAATGGAGTCACATCGTTTGGATGCCAAGATACAATCACCATTGCGACACATAAAATAGCCGGGTGGGCATTTATGTAAATATTTGCAAAGAAAGCCCTCATCCTATAAATTGAAATATGTATACAATTATTGTGTCAAACGTGAAAAAACTAAATTGCTAAGCACCTTATAAGTCTAGGTATTAATCTTTAGTTTACTGGTCCCAAGAAAACAATGTGGCATTTTTCAATATCTTTGAGGATTGCCAGTAGGTAAGAGTTCGAATATAAGGTTACAATTTATTTATTTCGAACCCCGACCCGAGTTCGACCAAGTCGAATTCGGCTAAATTTTCTAGGGACCAGTAAACTAGAAGATTACCCAGAAATCTGAAGAAATCCGAAATCGGACCAAAACAAAGCTGTGTATACATTCCAGTGCATACATACCATTTTTAATACCTATTCAAGTAGAGAAGGAAATGGTGAAACCAAGAAGTCGATCGATTAACTTGGCAAGCTTCCCCTTAATATTTAACCCCCCCCCCCCCCCAACAAACATCTAAAAATTAAAAAATAAACAAACCGCTCCAGTAGAACAGTCAAAAATGTAATCACAAGTCCAGACGGAAGAGATGCAACGACTACGAAGTTCGCCAACCCCACAATCAAAGTCAAAGTCAGGAGAGGAGCAAAATGAGTCAGTATGATTGCAAAGAGAAAGTCCAAAACAGGTCAGTAAAAGTATAAATTGAAAATTGTTCATTTTTAAGTAAAGTTAAGTAAAAGAGTCTTCTAAAAATTAAAAAAATTTTTAAATAACAGTGGGATATGAAATTAATAAGGAAAATGTGAATGGAGACTCAATCCTTAATTTATTTAAATTTGAAAAGGTTTAAGTAATAAATAGAACAATCAATACGAGTTGATATACGGCAAATAAAAACAAACACGGACCTCAAAAATTACAAAAATTTTCTAGCAATTTAGGTAAATGAATGAAAGAAAACGAAAGAAAATCAAAAAGGATTAAAAAGCAAAAATTAAATAGAACGCCAAATAATTAAATTTTATGCCAAAATTAAATAAATAAATCGACGGTTGTCTTTCAGCTTTTTATAGTCTTTCTGGGCCGCCACTTTTTATTTCTCAATTTTTTTCGAATAACTTTTATATCAATCGAACCTCTTAATGTCCTTATTTTTTAAAAATGGGATTTTTTATATGGACCACGAACCAAGATTTTATAGTGCCAACAAAAAAATGAAAAGTTTGAAAAAGGCGGGGTGCGGGGTTATTGAAAAAAAAGAAACTGAAAAAAAGGCGAAGAGTTTTATTGAGAAGAGAAAAAAGAAAACCCAAAAGTAAGGATGATCATCTGATACTGACTGCATTTTTATGGGTTCCCTTTGTAGAAATTTCTAAATAAATATTTACATTTTTTAAATAAACTTGGCCACACCTATTAAATATTTTGATAATAAGAAAAAAGGAAATAATACAAATTTATTTTTTTCCAAATGGCGAGAATGACCTTTCAAAAACAAAAATATTTTTGTTTATTCTAAAAATTTGTAAAAATGACTATACCCCTAAAATGACGAAATCGCTTGACAGAAATATTGCTACTTTTCCGATGAATTAAAATTGGCTAAAGGAATTGGCTCGGTTCCTTAAAGTAATATGTATCTTTTAAGTAAGCCCACGACCTATTTAAAAGTATTTTGTGACAAAAAAATGTGTTGATAAATTTTAAATTTTAAAAAAATTGCTTATAACTAAAGAAATACATAATTGCCCAAAAATTCTGAAATTTTTTTATTTGGTTGAAAACACCCTAGAAAATATGTATTAATTTAAAATTTTGTAATTTTATTATTTTTTGAACCAAGTTTTCGGAATTTATGCTAACCACGTTCTCAGTACGGCCCTGCTTTTACAATTTTACGCTGTCATTTTTGTTTCTATTTTGCCTTCATATAAATTTTCAGAAATTTTGTTTTTGGATAAAAAAACAACATATAAGCTAAAGACGGCTTAGATAATCATTAAATTATTAAATACAGCAATAAAAACTGATATTTTAAAAAACATTAAAATTTTCTAAAATTTACCTTCAAAATTTACAAAAAAAATTATCTCAAAAACTTTCCAATCATTTAAATTTTCAATGATTTTTTGGAAATATTTTATTCCAAATATTTTTATCCTTCTTTCAGTCAAAAAAATATTTTGTTTTTTTTAAGTTTTTTTTAAATGTCCTTCAAAAACATTTTCGATTGTCTTTGGATTAATCAATCTCTCTTTTTTACCCAAATGCCCTAATTTCATAAGAAAACGTCACATTTATTTGGATTTTATTAAATCATTTTATTTGTAATCTTTAATATTTTATTTAATAAATATTATTGTGTCTTGGTTAAATTTTAGGATTTTTAAACTTGAATGGTTAAACTCTAAATTATTGTAAACCCGGTAAAATTTCCTTATAACCAAGTTAAAAAAAACAGAAAATTAAAAAAATCATCGGTAAGTCATTGAGCGGTTAATAAGCAAAATTACTTTAGAAAGCTTACAAAGCCAATTTCCCATCTATTTTCTGTCATATTTTGTGACAGAAAATCTGTTGATAAATTTTAAAATTTTAGTCAATTAATTTTTAAAAAATCGACATTACATCAAAAATTCTGTCAAATTATAAGCAAACGTGCTTATAATTTTTTCTTAAATAAATTTTTATTTTTTAAAAATAATTTTGGATATAAAGCAAAATTTTTAGTTTAAGTGTGCTCATTAATTTATATATTTCTCTTTTAAACTCTCACCAGAGGTGGGTAGGAACTGAAGAAGGTGCCGGAAATCGGAACTTTCGGA
This sequence comes from Meloidogyne enterolobii, assembly GCA_963681835.1. NCBI lineage: Eukaryota > Metazoa > Nematoda > Chromadorea > Rhabditida > Meloidogynidae > Meloidogyne > Meloidogyne enterolobii. The sequence goes on from CAVMJV010000007.1 coordinate 3,635,909, forward strand.
AATCGGAACTGGCTCAAAAGTCAAAGGTCGAAAATAGGAATTCCGACCCGCCTCTGACTCACACATACAACCCCAATGTTTATCGTAAAACCTATTTTTTTGGATTTTCTAATTAAAAAACTTTTTTTATTAATCTTTAGGCCTTTTTCCATTAAAATACTTGAATGTTATTAAATTTATTTTTTATTTTTATTTTTCTTTTAATTTTCCCCCCATTCTCTCAATCTGACCCAAATTTAAAATTAAAAAAATGTTGTCAAAAATTGGTAAATGATGATAAAGAATGTGTTAGACGATTTTGTGATTTTGAAGCAATATCTCAAGCTAATGTTTATAATTTAAAAAAAATTTTGAAAAAAAAATGATTTTTAGGTATTAAATTATCTGTCAACGTGCACTGACAGGGGAGAGACGGTAGAAATATTTAAGAGAAAAAAAAATTATTTTTAATTAATTTATTTTTAAAAATTAATTTTAATTTTTAAGTAAAAAATAAATTTAGTATATATTTTTTTAAATTTTATAAAAAATAAATTTCAAAGGTAGGGCATATGTGGGACTGTGCGAGTTCTCGTATTGACCACACAGAATGTTGTAAAGTTTGTATTTTTCCTATTAGAATATCAGAATATTAAAATAAATATTTAAAAAATCAGAATATTTTCAGAATTTATTTAAATAAAGTTTATATATTTTCAGAAAAATCAGAATATATTTGTGTTTTCCGGAAAGTTTTGTTTGTATAAAATATTCTGATTTTTCTGGGAGGTTTTTCTAATTCTGATTTAAAAAAAAATTCTGATTTTGCCTTTCTTCTATTAAATAAATTTTAAAGGAAAAAGGAGTAAGCGGAAAATGTTTGGAATATTGTGCAGGTGATTTTTTATTATCTGAAAATTTACTGTCGTAAGAAAATTTTGTGTTCGGATTATGTTCAGTTGGATGTTTGCCACCACCACCACCCCCCTGTATACCGCCACAATACCGGCCCAAGTTTTACAAATCAGAATAAAAATATATCAGAATAAACAAGTTTAAAAAAAGCTTATTTTTTATTCTGATAACTGTAAGAGAAAAACCCTAAACCAATTAGACCAACTAAACCAATTAAAAAGGGGTCTCGGGTTCGAACCTTTTCATGGTTAGATATTTTCTTATTAATAAAATAAAACGTGAATAATATAAATAAATAAAATAAAGCATGAAATAAACATTTTGAATAATAAAATTTTTTAAAATTTTATTAAGAAAAATAAATTATAAAATAAATAAAAATAAATTATCTTTTTATTACGAAAATTCTTTAAATTAAATTATTTAGCGCATGATGGAGTACCTACAAATTATTTGGATTATCTGTATTTATTTTTAAAAATTAAAAAATAATTTTTTTTTAATTTTAAAGATTTTGTGTTGAATCATTTAATGAAATTCGTGATTGTTTCAAAGAATATCTGGAAATTCATTGAAAACAAAAACTTTGTTGTTTTTAAGCACAACAATGTTGTATTTAAAATTTTAAAAACAATGTTTGGAAACAAGTTTATTAATAAACAAGTTTTAAAAACCAAAAACAATCTTAAAAACAATGTTTTAATATGTTTTAATTTTTAAACATTTCCAAACATTGTTTTTAAGTTTGTTTTTAAACAGTTTTTAAAACTTGTTTGTAAACTTGTTTTCGAACATTCCTTCCAAACATTGTTTCAACAAAAAATGTTTTTGTTTTGTATGTTTGTGTTTTTATAAAAACACTATTCATTGTCTGAACTTGTTTTGAAAATTAAAGTTTTAATGCTGCCAATTTTGTGTTTTCTTTATTTTTCCCTTTCAATTTTAACAACTAAAAAATTTGAAAACAAAGAAACATTAAAATTTTAACTAAATAAATTTAATTTGAATTTTCTTTGTAAAATTTTGGACAAAGGAATTCCTTCAAAATTTTCTCTCCTTTTACAAAATATAAAAATTAACTAATAAATGATAAAAGATAAAGGAGATAACAGGTTTTACAAAATCGAATAAAATCAAAAGCTGCTCATCTTCTTTTATTTTTATTTTGTGTTTTAGTTAAAATAAAACGAGTCCTTTTTCATTTTGTTTAGGTTAATTGCTGAAATTAATATTTACTAAACATTTCTTCAAACATTGTTTCAAACATTGTTTAAAGGAAAAACACACACAACAATATTGCATTTAAAAATTTAAAAAACAATGTTTGGAAGCAAATTTTTAAGTTTAGCAAGTTTTAATTCTGTTAAAACTTGCTAAACATATTGAAATATATATTCCTTAAATAAAATGTATGTTTTCGGAATGTTTTTCTGATCTTCAAAACATTGTTATTAAAATTCTGATTTTAAATGTTTCCGGAATGTTTTGTTTAAATACTCTGTTTTTGTGTTTTCCGGAAAGTTTAAAACCAATTCTGTAACAAATGTTTTGTGTTTATCTAAACATTTATAGTGGGTATTTTCTGTTGCACATAAACATCAAAATGAACATTAAAAGATATTTCACTGTTATTTCTTTATTTTTATTTGTTTTGAATATAAAACAAGTGTTTGGACAACACCAATTATTTCCTTTATTTTTACAACCTCCAGAACCGCAATTTCAAAGTTTACCACAAAAACAACCTAATGGTCACACCCCCAATGAAAAATTAAAAATGTGTTGTGCAACTTTAAATGAGGCGGATGCTGATTGTAAAAATAGATTTTGCGATTTTAGCGCTTTAAGTTCTAATAATGTTTTATTCTTTTTGTCAACTTGCAATGGAAGAGGTAAACAAAAAAACACAAAATTAAAATAAATGTTTGCGTAATGGTTTAATAGCAAACAAGTGTTTTGTGGGGTCGGTTTGTGGGGTTATGCCCATCGAGCTCGAAATTCGAAGTATATAGCTGATGCTGATTCCTCTCGCCGAGCTAAGTTCAAATATGTAAGAATCTTTTGCCGGAGACGGAAACTCGCAGAGATATTCTTTCTAAAGATTTAAAAACCATAGGGGACTACGCTAATTTTTGGGGTGAAAAATTCGGTCGAGTTTCAATCTCGGTGGGCATATAGTAAAGTATAGCATGTTTAGTTGCTGTTTTTTTCGATTTCTCGGAAATTGTTTTTCGTTGTTTTCAAAATGTTTTTCAAAGGGTACCTACTTTTTATGTAAAACATTAAAGTTTGCAACATTAGCAAAAACACAAAAACAACTTTTAAATAAAATGTATTTGTCCGCCAATTCTGATAATTTTATAAACAAATCTCATGTTTAAACTTTTCTTCTAACTTTTCTCCCCTTTTATAAAACAGGTCCAACTGTTGGCCAAATGTGGGATTGTGCTTCTACACGGGCAGACCATAGCGGGTGTTGTAGTGCATTAGGTATTTAGAAATGAATAGACGTTTTTTAATTTAATTTATTATTTTTAGGCGTTCAAAGTGGTTGTATGACTTATTGTGAAACAACAAATGGTGTCCCTACAGATTATTTTCGTTATTTATTTTGCCTTCATGATTTTAACAAAATAAGAGAATGGTAAAGAAATAATTTTCATGAAAAAGCTTAAATATGTAGATGAGGGATCAACCCAGAGCAGGGTGTCCCTTTTCAAAACACCAAAATAGGGCGAAGCGACTCAAAAATATGGCAAAAATAGGGCGAAATTGGTCAAAAATAGGGCAAAAAATATGGCATTGTTTTAAACCCTTAAAAATACTCAAAATTTTAAAATGAAAGCTTTATTATGCATATTTTTCACTATTTTAAACTAAATTAAACTAATCAGGATCAGGGAAGTTGCAAGATACAACGGTGTTAGACGAAACGCAAGGCCAAAAACGACGCAAAAACGCAACGCAAGAGATTTTTTTAATCAAAATTTGCCACTTTTCAATTAAAAATTTCCTTGTCATTAAATATCAACTTGTGACTAATCGATTTTATCGGGATATCCCCTTTAATCCCGAATACTGTTAATTGAATTACCCTTAAGAAAGCAAATAAATCCAAACCTGATATCGATTCACGACCAAATCCCCAAAATCCTCGCAGCATAATCAAAGAATTTCTTCCAATTTTCAGCGCCGCAGGCGAAAATTTTTTGAAATTAGGAGCTCAAGAGCCAAATTTCTTCCATTTTTTGTGCCGCAAGCAAAAATTTTGAGGATTTTGGAAGGCCATGAAGTCGATAATCCTTCATTTTTACCATTTTTTTACAAAATCCAAAGAATTTTTAAAATTTTCAAGATAGTAAAAATAGGGCAAAAATATGGCAAATGCAAAAATAGGGAAAAAATAGGGCGAAAAGGTCGAAAATAGGGCAAATGCCCTGTAAATAAGGCAAAAGGGACACCCTGACCCAGAGTATCGACACACAAAGTATTCAAGAGTATCGCCCCAAGGTATCGAATGATTCAAAGTATCGATTCTAACGAGAGGAAGGTTGTTACAACAAATGGGAAGTTTGTTTTGATCAATTTGATCAGCTGAACAGAGAGAGTGATCATTTGATCAATTAATCAAGAAAAGGATTCTTGATCGATCATCTGATATCAATCTCGTTTATCAATCTCTTCTGATTACAAAATCGATCAACTGAATACTTTCGGTCGATCACTAACTCGATATTAACACAAAATCACAAAAAATTAACTTAATCACCGTATTTCCTAAAATAGTACGGCCTGCTAAATTAGTACGGCCCCCTAAAATAGTACGGCCCTTTGGAAGAGGGTTGAAAAATAGTACGGCCCCCTAAATTAGTATGGCCCCCTGAAATAGTACGGCCCCCATTTAAAAAATATAAAAAATAGACAAAATTTGATTTTTTAATCATAATAATTATTCCTCGCAATATTTAACTAATTTATTGAATCTTAATATCTATTGGTATAGAAATTGGAGTGCTTAAGAGGATATCGGTGGATTAATGGAGATTTTGTTGGATTTGGAAGGATATTGATGGACTTGGAGTGATTTAAGTAATTTAAAAGGATTAGTTGGAATCAAAGTGAATAACGAATAGTTTTTAGTACTAGGAAGTTGGATTGACAACCTTCTATCTAAAAAATTAAGGGCAAATCAAAACATGCTAGTATTCATTCCATCTCCGCGCCTATTTTTTAGATGACCCGAACCTTGGCTAAGATAAGATAACCTAATGCTCGCGCGGAAGTACTGATTTTATGGTTCAGCGCTACCGGTATTCAGAGAACTCGGGATCGGGATTAGCCTAAATCGGTATTGGGATTTGAGTTAATGATACCGATACCGGCTCGGTGATACCGATACCGGCACATGATACCGATACCGGCACAAAAATTTTTTTAAACATCTAGAGCAGTCTTTTAACTATAGAAATTATAAAGCAAAAAATTTTTTAGGTTAACGCTTAAAGAGATATTCGATTGCGCGTAACCTTCCCAAAATGAGAAAATCGCATTCCCCCCAAAACTGATTTACATCTACTCAGAGCCATCCATGGGAGTTGGAATTTTCATCTTTCAGATTTGTCCGGTTCGCTAATGATCTTAATTAAATTCTGTTGAGATCATCCTGTTTGACTTCTCCTTTCTGAGATACAGAAAATAAAATTTTGGGGGGGGGGGGGGGGGGGGGGGGGGGGGGGGAATTGTGATAAGGTACCTAAAATTACATAACTTTTTTAATCCTTAATCAAAAAATCCTTAATTTTACTATATGATAGAGAAATAAATGGGCTACAAAATAAACTTGGAATTATCTAAAAATGATATGAACAAAAAAAGTTATAAACGATAGAAAAGTGCCCGGTTATAGAAAAGTGCCCGGTTAAAAGTGCCCGATAGAAAAGTGCCCGGTTACACAAAAAAAGATTCAGATAATTCTGAAAAAGGGTTGAAATATAGTGCGGCCCCCTAAATTAGTACGGCCCCCTGAAATAGTACGGCCCTTTGGAAGAGGGTTGAAAAATAGTACGGCCGGCCGTACTATTTTAGGAAATACGGCATATGGCTTTCGATACTTTGAGTGCGATACTCTGGGAGATACTTTGGATGTCCTGGACTCGTAGATAAGATAGGGAATATGATTTTGACTAATATATAAAGAATTAAAAAATAGTTTAAATCAAAAATATTTATTTTTAGCTTCATGTACCATTTAATTGATCAACCCAATCTTAAAGGAGAACTTTGAAAGAAGAAAGATAGAAAATCAAACAAGTGGAGTATTATATTTTTCTATTTTAACGTATGATAGTAAAATAAATTTACTTTTTTAATCACAAAAAATTAACAACCAAACGTTTCATAATTATGAATAGAGATATATAATTCCCTACCCCTCTTAGATAATATTCTGATCCCCTATTTCCATATCAGAATAGCCATATATCATAAATTCCCTACCCCTCTTAGATAATATTCTGATCCCCTATTTCCATATCGGAATAGCCATATATCATAAATTCCCTACCCCTCTTAGATAATATTCTGATCCCCTATTTCCATATCAGAATAGCCATATATCATAAATTCCCTACCCCTCTTAGATAATATTCTGATCCCCTATTTCCATATCAGAATAGCCATATATCATAAATTCCCTACCCCTCTTAGATAATATTCTGATCCCCTATTTCCATATCAGAATAGCCATATATCATAAATTCCCTACCTCTCTTAGATAATATTCTGATCCCCTATTTCCATATCAGAATAGCCATATATCATAAATTCCCTACCTCTCTTAGATAATATTCTGATCCCCCATTTCCATATCAGAATAGCCATATATCATAAATTCCCTACCCCTCTTATATAGTATTCTGATCCCCTATTACCTTATCTTCTACTTGAGAGTAAGGACAAATGAAGGATTGATCAAAAAGCGTGTAAGGGTTCTTTGTCAGACATAAATGTAAGCGGCCGTGAATTGACACTTGCTTCAATCTAGCAGAAAAGTGTTGTTAATTCAGTTGAGCTCAGATGTTTTTTAGTTAATCTTTTGAGTGAGTGCTATTTTTTAATCTTTTGAGAGCTGTTTTGATCACTCCAACCAGTCTTTCCCGAGCGCCTCCTTCTCTTGGGCTGCGTGATGTGATGAATTTTCATTCTGTGCCTCTGAATTTGATGAAATCTTAAAATATATCAAAAAATTTTATTCAAAAAATTTAAACGAATAAATATTAAATCTAACAAAATAAAAATATATATTTCTTAAAATAAGAAAGAAATAACTTAAATATTTTTTATTCTAAAAAATTATTTTTATAAAAAAATATTTTCAAAAATCTATTAAAAATTTAAATGAAAAAAATTAATCAAAGAAATTAAATAAAAAATAAAAATTTAAAAAAATATTAAAATATAAAAAATATATTCAAAAAAATTTTATTCAAAAAATTTAAACGAATAAATATTAAATCTAACAAAATAAAAATATATATTCCTTAAAATAAGAAAAAAATAACTTAAATATTTTTTATTCTAAAAAATTATTTTTATAAAAAAATATTTTCAAAAATCTATTAAAAATTTAAATGAAAAAAATTAATCAAAGAAATTAAATAAAAAATAAAAATTTAAAAAAATATTAAAATATAAAAAATATATTCAAAAAAATTTTATTCAAAAAATTTAAACGAATAAATATTAAATCTAACAAAATAAAAATATATATTTCTTAAAATAAGAAAAAAATAACTTAAATATTTTTTATTCTAAAAAATTATTTTTATAAAAAAATATTTTCAAAAATCTATTAAAAATTTAAATGAAAAAAATTAATCAAAGAAATTAAATAAAAAATAAAAATTTAAAAAAATATTAAAATATAAAAAATATATTCAAAAAAATTTTATTCAAAAAATTTAAACGAATAAATATTAAATCTAACAAAATAAAAATATATATTTCTTAAAATAAGAAAAAAATAACTTAAATATTTTTTATTCTAAAAAATTATTTTTATAAAAAAATATTTTCAAAAATCTATTAAAAATTTAAATGAAAAAAATTAATCAAAGAAATTAAATAAAAAATAAAAATTTAAAAAAATATTAAAATATAAAAAATATATTCAAAAAAATTTTATTCAAAAAATTTAAACGAATAAATATTAAATCTAACAAAATAAAAATATATATTTCTTAAAATAAGAAAAAAATAACTTAAATATTTTTTATTCTAAAAAATTATTTTTATAAAAAAATATTTTCAAAAATCTATTAAAAATTTAAATGAAAAAAATTAATCAAAGAAATTAAATAAAAAATAAAAATTTAAAAAAATATTAAAATATAAAAAATATATTCAAAAAAATTTTATTCAAAAAATTTAAACGAATAAATATTAAATCTAACAAAATAAAAATATATATTTCTTAAAATAAGAAAAAAATAACTTAAATATTTTTTATTCTAAAAAATTATTTTTATAAAAAAATATTTTCAAAAATCTATTAAAAATTTAAATGAAAAAAATTAATCAAAGAAATTAAATAAAAAATAAAAATTTAAAAAAATATTAAAATATAAAAAATATATTCAAAAAAATTTTATTCAAAAAATTTAAACGAATAAATATTAAATCTAACAAAATAAAAATATATATTTCTTAAAATAAGAAAAAAATAACTTAAATATTTTTTATTCTAAAAAATTATTTTTATAAAAAAATATTTTCAAAAATCTATTAAAAATTTAAATGAAAAAAATTAATCAAAGAAATTAAATAAAAAATAAAAATTTAAAAAAATATTAAAATATAAAAAATATATTCAAAAAAATTTTATTCAAAAAATAAAAAAAAAAGTTTTAACCAAAAAAAAGTTAAAATATCTCCTAAATTAACTTAACTACCTGTGCCTATTTATTTACTTTGAAATGTCTAAAACTCTTTATAATACAAATTCTACCACCAATTCCAACAAAACTCCAATTAAACGTCCGTTGACATCTCTTTCGCCCGAACTCCCAGCAAAAAGACAACAATTTCTTGATCAAATTGCTAATTTAAATTTAGACCCTATTCAAGAAGACCCCACAATATCAGACTCTGCCAAAACTATTATTTCACAACTCAATAATCTCTTAAAAACTGCTGGGTGTATAATTTCTGAAATGGCTCAGAACCATCAAATTTCCCAGGAAAATATTGACAATTCTATTGCTGAAAAAGAAAGGAAACGGTCTGTTGTAATTTCGGGGCTCCCCTCTTCTACTCAAACATTACCATCGGCTAGAGCAAATGAAGATCGACAAAATGTCAATTGTATTCTCGATAAGTTGGGTATCGAGATTTGTCCACAATCTATATATAGATTAGGCAAGGATCTCCCAACCCGTAAAGGTGCACCACCTCTTCTAAAAGTCGTTTTTCCGTCCTCATATTTTCAGACAACCACTCTTCGAAATTGGTCTAAACAACGCAACAATATTAAACAATCTCCAATATTCCGGAATCTGGGCATTAGAGAATCTATGACATTGGAAGAACGCACCAATCGTAAAAAATTGCAGGCTGAATGTGCACAGAAAAGGTCCGAAGATAAAGGTGATTGGATTATCTATGCAAATACAATCATACTTCGCGAAAATATTCCCAATTTCCGTAAATCTCTAGCATAGGATAATTTAGGGATTCAACAATATTTAGGGGGACAAAATAAACTGTTATATAAATCAAAAATACAACAAAATTCCCAAATAACTAGTATTTCTAATTTTAACAGAACAAATGAAAACACTTACAATAAGGTTAAACAAACTCATAATAAACTTAAAGGCGTTCTAATTAATAGCAGATCCCTCATTAACAAAATTACTGAATTTAAGAATTTTATATCACTAAATCAATTTGATGTAATTTGTGTAACCGAAACTTGGATACATGATAATATTATGCTTTCTAATGAACTCAATGTTAAAGGAAAATACTCTGTTTTTATTTGTAACCGATCCTCTCTAAAGAAAAAAAAGGGAGGAGGGGTAGCTATTTTAACACTAAATCCAATAAAAGCTGCAGAAGTCTATACCCAAACACAATTTGGTTACGAACTAATCATTATTGACATCATCAGAAAAGGTTACCCAAACACACGCCTTATATTAATATACTTTCCGCCAAATTTAACAAAAAACTCTAACGAAAAACTAATAAAAACACTCACAAAATACTATACTCCTAACACTATCATTTGCGGCGACCTAAACAAACCTAAAATCAATTGGAACATACATTCTAGTTCAGTTGCCATGGACAAGTTATTTTTAGATTTTATAACTAACTATGGATTTAATCAGCTTATTAAAGATCCAACACACATTTCGGGCTCTATCCTTGACTTAATCATAACCAACCAAAATAAATTAGTAGATAATATCCAAATTAATGATGGATTTTCAACTTCTGACCATTTTCGGATAGAATTTGAGATTAATATCACAAAAGAACCGACACAAAATAACAATTATCGTGTTTTTAATAAAGCCAACATTAACAAAATTAAACCAATCTTAGCTTATAACTTTTACCTAATGGAAATAATACCAAACATATCTAACTCTATTAGCGCCAAATTCGATAACTTTTTCAAACTTGTTCAATCAATAATTGAAGAAAATATTCCTGTTTCGCACAACAGATCCCAATTAGGCCTCAAATACCCTGTCTATATACAAAAAGCAATTAGAGAAAAATATAAACTTTTCAAGCAACTTAAACAAAACCCCACTCTAAGACTCGAATACAATAAAATGTCCAATAAAATTAAATACTTAATCAGAAATTATTTAAATAAATCCATGTCTAGAATTTCCAATAATAAAGACTTGATAAATAAACAAATAAAAACATCCATAAAATCTAATCAAACTATCCCAGTACTTATCAGTAACAATGAATACATAATTGATGACTCAAAGAAATGCGAAGCTTTTGCAACCTATTTTTCTGAATTATTCAAAAACATACCCAATAACCATCAAAAACTAACATTCACTACAGCCTGTAAAAACACACTAGAGGATATAGATTTTGACATAATAACTATTGCCAACACACTTAAAGCACTTCCTAACAAAAACTCATCCACGCAAGATGATATCCCTTACAAAATATTTAAAAATCTCCATGACATAGTTGCTCCTAGCTTATGTGAAATCTTCCGTATTTCTTTAGATACAGGGGAAATCCCAGAAAAATGGAAACACTCAACGATTATACCTATATTCAAAAATGGAAACAGATCAGACCTTAAAAATTATCGACCTATATCACTCACCTCTACTACTTGTAGAATTTTTGAAAAAATAATCTATTCCGAAGTGTTGAAATTCTTAATCGAGAACGATTTACTGTCTAAAAATCAATTCGGTTTCCTACCCAAACGCTCCACGGTAACACAACTAATACTCACTCTTAACAAATGGTATGAGGGTCTACTACATAAAAAAAATATAGATGTAATATACATCGATTTACAAAAAGCATTCGATAAGGTTCCCACACAGCACCTACTAAACAAACTATATACGTACGGAATCAGAGGTAAAATACACAGATGGTTAAGCAATTTTCTTACAGACCGTACTTTTACTGTGCGAATAAATAACGAAGAGTCAAGCATATTTCCAACACTATCAGGAGTTCCCCAGGGATCGATTTTAGCACCTTTATTATTTACAATATACATAAATGATCTCCCGTCAAAATTAGGAGAAAATATATTTGCATCGCTATACGCCGATGACATTAAAATCACCCAAATTTACAACACGCAAAACACTAACATACAGGAAAATATCGATATCCTTTACTCATGGGCAACAGACTCGGGTTTAAATATATCACTTAATAAATCTTTTATATTCAATCTAGGTAATAAAAATCCAAAAATACCATACAATATCCTAGACCATGAGTTACAACATGTCGAAGTAATAAAAGATCTAGGCATAATCATAGACAATAAATTAACCTTTAAAAAACATATAAAAAATATATGCAAACTTGGATTTTTAAGATCCCATCAAATACTACGAAATATTCATACATCCGATCCTAAAATATGGGGTACTCTTTTTAAAACATATATTCTGCCTACACTAGAATACGGGTCCCCTATATGGAACCCAATGTCTAAAGAATTAACTAAAGATTTAGAAAGGGTGCAAAAATTTTTTACTAAGTCAGCCCTTTTGAAATGCAGAAGAAAAAATCTTAAATACACTGATAGACTAAAATTATTTCAGCTCGAAACCCTACAATTTAGAAGGTATTATACAGACGTAATAACAATGTATAAAATACTATTTAACCATACCAGTTTAATCCCCGAAGAGCTATTTACATTAAATACACGTCCAAGTAGAAAGCATGATTTTATCATTCAGGTTTCAAATAAAAATGCCAAAACAATCAATTCTTTCATTAACCGGACAGTAAATATTTGGAACCTAATCCCAAGAAATATATTTATAGGACATACATTAAATAATTTCAAAACTAATTTAAAACATAGCCTACCGCAAATTCTGTTAAAATTAAAAATACTACCTTAAATTCAACAAACCAAAATTCAAACCTAAACACTGAAGAATCCCTGAATTAATACCACAATTTGAATAAAAGGATGGGTATATTGCCCTTAACTTATTTACTTCTTCACTTAGCAATTTAAAGAGCGTTTTAACCTTTTCTTCACTCATCATGTTTTTTTTTAATTTACGCCTCTTCCACACCCCCCCCCCCAATATATATTTCTCAATACATTTATTTTTTTAGTTAGTTCATATATATATATTTTTTTTTAACAATTTATTTTTTAACAATACATTTATATTTTTTGACAATTTACATACCTTTTTTTTCACAATTTATTTTTCTCTCTCTTTTTAAGCAAAAGTTAACTTAAAAAAAACATTTTTAACCAAAAAAAAGTTAAAATATCTCCTAAATTAACTTAACTACCTGTGCCTATTTATTTACTTTGAAATGTCTAAAACTCTTTATAATACAAATTTCACATTTATTTGTACACACTCAACCATTTTAGTGGTATATTGTATACCCTTTGGTCTGAATAAAAAATTTATTTATTATGAAAAAAATTAATCAAAGAAATTAAATAAAAAATAAAAATTTAAAAAAATATTAAAATATAAAAAATATATTCAAAAAAATTTTATTCAAAAAATTTAAACGAATAAATATTAAATCTAACAAAATAAAAATATATATTTCTTAAAATAAGAAAAAAATAACTTAAATATTTTTTATTCTAAAAAATTATTTTTATAAAAAAATATTTTCAAAAATCTTTTAAAATTTAAATGAAAAAAATTAATCAAAGAAATTAAATAAAAAATAAAAATTTAAAAAAATATTAAAATATAAAAAATATATTCAAAAAAATTTTATTCAAAAAATTTAAACGAATAAATATTAAATCTAACAAAATAAAAATATATATTTCTTAAAATAAGAAAAAAATAACTTAAATATTTTTTATTCTAAAAAATTATTTTTATAAAAAAATATTTTCAAAAATCTTTTAAAATTTAAATGAAAAAAATTAATCAAAGAAATTAAATAAAAAATAAAAATTTAAAAAAATATTAAAATATAAAAAATATATTCAAAAAAATTTTATTCAAAAAATTTAAACGAATAAATATTAAATCTAACAAAATAAAAATATATATTTCTTAAAATAAGAAAAAAATAACTTAAATATTTTTTATTCTAAAAAATTATTTTTATAAAAAAATATTTTCAAAAATCTATTAAAAATTTAAATGAAAAAAATTAATCAAAGAAATTAAATAAAAAATAAAAATTTAAAAAAATATTAAAATATAAAAAATATATTCAAAAAAATTTTATTCAAAAAATTTAAACGAATAAATATTAAATCTAACAAAATAAAAATATATATTCCTTAAAATAAGAAAAAAATAACTTAAATATTTTTTATTCTAAAAAATTATTTTTATAAAAAAATATTTTCAAAAATCTATTAAAAATTTAAATGAAAAAAATTAATCAAAGAAATTAAATAAAAAATAAAAATTTAAAAAAATATTAAAATATAAAAAATATATTCAAAAAAATTTTATTCAAAAAATTTAAACGAATAAATATTAAATCTAACAAAATAAAAATATATATTTCTTAAAATAAGAAAAAAATAACTTAAATATTTTTTATTCTAAAAAATTATTTTTATAAAAAAATATTTTCAAAAATCTATTAAAAATTTAAATGAAAAAAATTAATCAAAGAAATTAAATAAAAAATAAAAATTTAAAAAAATATTAAAATATAAAAAATATATTCAAAAAAATTTTATTCAAAAAATTTAAACGAATAAATATTAAATCTAACAAAATAAAAATATATATTTCTTAAAATAAGAAAAAAATAACTTAAATATTTTTTATTCTAAAAAATTATTTTTATAAAAAAATATTTTCAAAAATCTATTAAAAATTTAAATGAAAAAAATTAATCAAAGAAATTAAATAAAAAATAAAAATTTAAAAAAATATTTGTCTGTTAATTCTTTAAAGTTAAGTTTTTGTCTGTTAATTCTTTAAAACAATTCGATATCTTGTAATATCCGAAATTCGAAGAGGTCGCCATAAATCCACCCAAATTTTTTGTTCTCTATTGGTTGTCAACGCGAAAATCTCACTCAAAACATTTATAATACATAATAACTTAAATTCAGATTAATCTTTTCGAGTATCTCACTCAAAACATTTATAATAATAACTTAAATTCAGATTAATCTTTTCGGGTATCGGGTTTCGGGTACAAAAAAAGGCTGGGTTTCGGGCGGCAACCCTGCTATATACCTTTTAATCGAGATTTTGATACTTTTGATTGTCATTTTGTCGATGCGAGCCCTGCCTTTAACCCTCTAAATACAAATTACTATTTTTCTTTTCTGGGATATTCTGTCATTTTTATTAAAAAAAACACAACGCCAAACACAACAACAAGTCTCGCAAAATACAAAGCTGGAAACAGACAAAGCATTCTAAAATTATATAAGGAATAGAACAAATAGACTTTCGAATAGTAATCCTGAAATAAAACAAAAAATAAGTGATTAAATATGAGTCATTTTTAAGTACGGTTGGATTTCAAACCCGTACATATTTATTTCACTTTCCCAATTAAGTTTTGATTTTTCCTATTTCCAACACTCCCAAATACAGCTTGTTTAACCACCTCTGGTAGCCAAAAAATTATTACAGAGTGCGGCAAATTAAGGCCTCATAACTTTCTTCAAAATTAATGAAAATTGATAATAAATTAATTTGCCGCACCCGGTACTATAAAAGATACCAATTTACACAAACCTTACCATCAAAGTCCCTAAACCCCTAAAAATTTTTAACAAATGTTTTATTTATTCTGTAACTACTGCTATTATTATTGCTTGATGATTTACTCTTTTGTTTGTTGTGCCGTCTTGTTGTTGACATGTGGAAAGAAAAAATACAAAGTGAATAAGGTAGAATATTTATCTTTATTATTTGAAAAGAATTTTTTGTTTTCAGAAGCAACCTAAACAAAATAAGCAATTGGGAAAATTAAAAATTAAATCAAAGAAAGAAGGCAAACAATTAATGAAGAAAAACAATTACAAACATCAAAGCAATAATGCAAACCAAGAACATCAAAAAATTCAAAAATTAATGCCGAACATCGAATTTCCCGAGTCTATCAGCACTTATACTAACAATACTTGGAGTTTTCCCAACGCAGTAAGTGAAGTTTTTTAAACTTCTTTTACCTTTTAAACTTGTCTTATTTTTCAGTAGACAGAAAAAAATTAAATTCTAATAGCTCTTTCTAGAAAAGAGCGTTTTAAAAAGTCCTATTTTTTAGGATAAATTTAGTAAAAATAGAAAAAATACTTCTATTTACCCTTAAATCTTTTTAAAATTTCAGAGAATGCTCTCAATGGTAAAGAATATAGAATGGACATTAGCGACAGCCGTCACTCAACAAGACTCCGTTCATTCAATTATTGGTTACGATGAAAAGTTCTTCACGACACTTCCAATTGGCACTTTCACGATTTTGCTAGGGTCATCGGATGGATGTAAGTTTAATACATATATTTTTGAAGTACAGTCCTTGCTAACCTTTAACTGAAAACAGAAAATTTTTTGGAGAAAAAGGAGTTTCAGATAGGCCGTAAAACCCTTTAAGATAAGCCATTTTAAACTTTCATTATTTTTCAGTAGGCAGATTTGGTTACGTTGAATGTGCTGATTTGAAGAATGGACCAAATCCAATAACCGTACTGGGAAATTGTGATCAACGCGTGAAAGACAGTTGTTTTGTTGCAAGGACTTTTACTTCTTTATTTATGGAAGAAGAACTCGGTTTAGATGTTTATGAAAAACAATTGGCTATTAATATACTTCCAGTTAGTTTTTTTTTCGTTAAAAATTTTTTTCTTTTTTTTCAGGCTGGAATGTGGAAGAGTGGAGAAAGTGCCGGTATATCCATTGTTAGCTCAATGCTCTCGTGTTTATTAAAAATGGCACCTGAAAATGGTAATAGATAAAAATTAAACTCTTAATTAATTAAAAAAATATTTTTTAAGATTATGCTATGATCGGTGAAATAAGTTTTTCTGGCGAAATTATAGAAGTTCCGGAACTCCCAGTCATATTAAAAGCGGCAATACGTTTGGGCGTAAAACATCTCATTCTTCCAAAGAATATGGAGCATCAATGGAACAACATAAACGAAAAAGAAAAAGGTGGAATAATCGCACACTTTGTGAAGAAATATATGGAAGTGTTTAAGATGATTTTCCCAAGATATCAAATTCCAATGAAACCAGTGAAAAATGAAGTAACCTATTGAGGTTGTTGAAAATAAATTTTTTTAATTTATTATTTTTTAGGTGTTCAGTCTCGTTTATCAAGAACTTAAATGTGGGAAAACAAAATATTTAACAACATATAATTTTATTTCAATTCACAAATTTCTTTACAAAACAAAATATTTATTGTCAAAATAATTTTCTCTTCCCTTTATTCTTTTTGTATTTAATTCGTTGATGGTCTAAAAAAATTTAATATTAAAAAAATTATTTTTGAATGTATCACGAAAAATTCAAATCCTATTAGGATTTGAACAAAGTCTCCTTAACATAGTTTTAGATACACCCCTGGGCCTAAAAATGCCTTGAGATGTCCTTAAATAGAATGCGTACTCCTGACAGTTCGATATTGGTTCCTTGTTAGTTAGAAAACCCCACTAGAGCTCACTAGATGGTGTTGATGTCCTACCTACCCGCAAATGGGATGCGGACTTTTTTCCCCCTTCTTGTATTTTTCCTTTATGATATCTCTATATTGTTTATATCATTTAATTAAAACCAAATACAATTATTTCAAATTTTATTCACAAAATAACTAACTTTGTCCATTCCACTTTAAGAATCAAATGTTCAAATTTAGCTCCATTAAAGTTTTGAATTGCATTTTCTGCCTCGTTTCTCTGCGCGAAAGTAATGAAAGCAAATCCTTTTGGCTTGTTATGTATTTTATCTCGAGCAACATATGAGCGCAATATCTTTCCAGCTTTAGAAAACATTCCCCTCAAATCATCTTCCAAAGTATCAGAATCCTCAGGCAAATTAGTTATACGAACAGTTGTCTCATCCGAATGACGTTCAGAAACTAAAATTTAAATTTTTGGGTAAAAATTAGAAACTAAAAATCTTTTTCAGGAATATAGAGCTTAATTTTTTAAATAACGGAAAAGAGCTGATTTCTTTCTAAAATTGGCCAAGATTAAGAATTCACGAAAAGTTTGGCTTTATAAGTCCAATGAGCTGTTAGTCAAATTATATTTTGCTAAACGAATAGTTCTTACACGGGTTCTAACTTCAAATATTTATCCCGAAAGAATAAAAGTAATCATAACTTAAATCCCGCGAAAAGATACTTGTCAAAATTAAGACTTAAAAGAATACCCAAATTGTAAACAATAAACACCAAAATATTTACTAACCTCCAATAGCAGCCCCACTACCAACATTTCGCAGAGATGGCGGTATATAAGTACCACGAGGTAATTGACTTGGACCACCACCAATTCTTGTAGCAGCAGATTTATCAGCCAAATCAGAATCTTCATTTCCTTTGAAATGCTCCTTAAAAATTTTTTTTCAATTTTTTCTTTCAAAATAAAAACCTTATAAGGACAATGAGTACTCCAATGTTCATCAGATTTGCATAAACGACAATGCATTCCTTTTGTTGCTTGTCCCTTTTCATCCATTAAAAGGTCGTCAGTCTCCCCAAATTTATTATGAAGAAATTGTAATTCAACTTCAACAGCCACATAAGTTGTGTTGATATGAGGACCTGGACCATCATCTTTTGATTGACCAAACTTTTTCCACTTTTTGCGTTCTGCAACGACTCGAGGAACTTTTTTTGTAATGACTTTGTATGTTGTGACAACCTACAAAATAACACAGGGATTAAAGATATACTAGAACAAAAATGTCAGGTAAATAATTGTACCCATTGGCAAGACCCAAAAACCCACTTTAGGTCAGGCGTTCAAAAACATTTTAAAATTGTGCCTACTCCCCCCATGGTTTTTCGATTTTCGGGGATCTATATCTCGGTCCGCTGGTCCGGAAAAGTGGTACCATTCGACTCACATCAGCATGTCGAGACAAATCAAATGGTATGAGACTTGTATCGAAACCTTTCCAACGGTATACTATACACTATTGCCAAAATTATTTACAAAACATTCCTACAAAAAGGGGGCGACCCATTTAATTTACCCGGAGAACAATGCGGAAAAATTTTAAAATCTCTCACATACCTTCGACATCTTCTTAGTTCCATTGACCTCATTTTCAATAAAATCGGTAACAATTTTAAGTCCATCTTTCATTATCTCAGTTCGTCTAGTTTCCCGCAAACTATGTTCTTGATCAACAGCATCCACCCAGCTATTAATCTCGCTTATGCTGCTGTTTCTAAAAGAAGAATATTTGTCAAAATTTACAGATTTCTTGTACATTTATTTTTGCGGATAAATTTGCGTAATATTAAAGATTGTCTTTATGAAGTGTCAAGGATTCTTAAAAATAATTTATTTTCTGGATGTTCTCAATTAATCGATTTGCTTTTTCTAAAGGGCTGTGCTTTCTAACACGAACGGAGAAGGGATGATCATCAATTATGCAAAAATGATTCACAAAATGAATTTACAAAAAATCGAAAAGCAAAATTTATATCATTTAAAAAAGGAGGAAGCTACTTTATACCGAAAAAGCTAGCAGTGTTATTAAAAAGAACACCCTCAAAAATCCTTAATAGATCATAACTTTGTCCGCAAAAATTAAGCTCAAAAATTCTTAACAAAATTTTCTAGCCGAAAATTAAAAACTCACAAATGTCCAATTGTCGTAACCATTTTTAAACAAATTCTTTATAAATACTAGAGCTTCGAAAAAAATAATTAAAAATTAAAATTAAGTAAATAAATTATATATTAAACTATAAAAATACAGGTAACTTGTTAAAAATAATTAAGCAAATATCAACATTTATCACCAATATAATCAAGTAATATGCAGCAAAAAGATGAAAAAAATTTCAAAAAATATTTGAACTAAATTTAAAATCATCGAGGTAAGTGAAGAATCCGCAACAGAAATCAATGCAAAGAAAGATCAATATTCAAATAAACATTTAATACCCAAAATATATCAGGGAAGATCAATAAATTGAACACGTTGTAAAAGAAAATCAACAAGACGCTGGAAAAGAATAGAATTTATATGTGTAATTAGTCGAAAAATTATAACAATTAACTTGTTTAGGAAACGAAGGAGTACTATCATAATTGAAAATCTAACGAAAGGATCGAAAATAATTCCCGAAGAAATGAAAGCCTTATTGTTAGTTTCGAAGGAGAGAGAGGAAAGAACTTCCCCCTAGACAAATTTTCTTTCCATTTACCTAATTCAATTTAACAAGTTTATTGCTAGATTAAAATTTTTAAAAGTCCTAAAACCCGAAAAAATTTCTACAAAAAAAATAAACCTCCTTTCCACTTTCATTTTTACGCAATAAATCAACAGGGATATACTCGATTTGTCCATCCAAATAACAAACCTTAAGAGAACTTTAAAAATTATTAAAAATAATTTAATTAAACCAAAGCCATCGTCTTCCCATTGTCAGGTAATCTGCTAAATCCCAAAATTGTGTCCACTACCATACCTTTTCCGTTTAAGAAATAATTTTCTTTTTCAACTTAAAATTTAGATGCTAGATTAAGTTGAAGAAAATTAAAACCGAAAGGTATTTGTCTGGAAGTGTGGTCAACATTTTGTTTTTTAGCGATGACATTAGTCTAAAAAATATTAAAAAATTAGTTAAAAAATGTATAGGAAAGTTTAATATTTATCAAAAAATCGGCACAAAACCAGCTTCGTAGCTGTCCCAAATCATCAAATCTAACTGATCTTATTAACAATTGACCAGCCCAAAGGGTTCTTTTAAATTCAAGAAAAAAGCATAAAATGGTCATGCAAACAGGAAAAAAGAGAGGATCTAAACCAAAGGATTACCAAAAGATGTTTAGCTAAAATTAACGTTATTAATCCTGCAAGGAAAAATTAACCCGACCAAACATAATGGGATAAAAATCAAAGGAGGATTTTCAATTATTACAAACTAAAAAATACCATGCTTTTGCGAAATTTGCGCTTCCTTCCACGAGTCTCCTTTCGTTGAGGTTTAGTTGAGATAACTTGCACTTTGTCATTCTTGTGAGAATCCTCGTATTCTTTAATCAGGTCAACACAATGGCAATTATCAATCTAATTAAATAAAATATTTAAAGCACAAAAATCAACCTCTTCCCACGTGTCATCCTCAGGCCTATCATAGTCTTTCCATTTGATTTTGTAATAAATGATACCATCTATTATCTTTTTTGCCAAAATTTTCTCAACCACAAAAACCTTAACATTTATAGATTTCGATAATTATACAATAAACCTCATCCACTCGTCCCCCTCCATTCACGTTCTGTTGCGGAAGTTGTTGGTCCTAAAAGAAAACAATTAAAAAGGAAACAAATTTTACAAAATTACTTCTTCATCAGAATCAATTCGATTACTCGAACAAGGCATAGACTCATCCTGAGTAGCTGCACTGTGAGTAGATGTATCCGAATCGGATGAAGATAAATCATATCCATTAAAACATGCAAAGTTTTTCATAAAGTAAAAAATTGAGATTTGTTAAACAAAAATGTTCTAAAAGGCAAAAAGAAGGTTACAAAGTAAAAAATAAATTTAAAAAATAATATTTGCACGTAAACAAGTCTCTCAAAAAAATAACAAAAAGAAATTTAATACCCGTAACTTAGCAAAAATATAATAAAATTAAATATTCTGATATGTTCAATAATTATTCCAAATTCAATCAAATTTACTTCCCTTCTCAAAATTGCTTTCTACCGATCTGTCGCTTTTTGTATCCCTCGCAGTAACGGTTTCAGCGTTGCTTCTTTGACGTTTCTTTAATCCATCCACAAATTCTTCAGAACTAGTTTCCCTATCAGCACCAGTACTTTTAGCAGTAAGTTCACTTAAACTTTTAGCGGTCAATTCCTAAAATAAAAAGAAATACAAATCCGAGAATTTGCTTTTTCCCCAGTTCCCTTGTTATTATGTCCAGCCCATTTTGTAGTTTTGGTTTTAAAATTATGTTACAAAATACAGTCGAAAACAAAATTTATAGGGGCCCTTGAATGTCAAGAACTGAAATAATCTAACAAAAATAACCTCCTCGTCCTCGTCTTTGCCAACCCAATCAACCCCTTCAAGTGCATACAAAAGTCGATCACGCAAATTATAATCAACATTAAAAAATGGGTAAAGTGGATAAGCCTCCGCCTGTTGCTTAATATCATCGATAATAGAATCTCCTTTGTGGTCTCTGTTTGCCATTGAACGAAAGAAACGGAATGATTCATACAACTAAAAAATTAATTAATACAAAATTATAATTTATTTATACCTGTAAATAACTTTTACAAAATTCTTGATCACTCCAGAGTTCAATTTTGTAGTTCCTTTCTAATAGAAAACTCATCCTTTTTAACGTTCCACGATAATTAAGATATAATTCTAAAAAATATCATTTAAAGGAAGTTAAAAAAGGGCCTTATTGTGCTCAAAAAAAAACACACATTCTCTAACGAATGAGCCCTATCTCGACCGTTTTTAGGTCGGAGATCTCGCAACATTTCCTTATTAGCTCTGCCCTTATTAAAAAGCTATATTTAGAAACTCAATATCTCAGGCATTAAATCAATTAAATAAAGGTAAAAACTTACTCCATCGATTGACAATTCCAGCCATGTAACGTTTCTTAATTAACATAACAATAAGTGAATATAAAGACAATCCACAAACGACGTAGAACCCGTAATCGATTACCAAACTCCAAAGAAACCTCAACACAACCTCAATAAAGGTCTCAGGATCATCATCAAATTGAAAGCCAAATCTTGAACTTATACTGGCTAAAAATTTTATTTTTTAAACGTCTTTAGACAAAAAGTAAACCTTACATTTTTCTGCTTCTTCAGCAATCTCAGCTACTGTGTCAACAATCGTACCAGGATCAGGGACCTTCTTAGAATCTGAAATATTCAAACCAGGAACAAAACTCATCACTTTTTCTCCAATAAAATTATTTTCAAAAATCAAAATTAAATGATTAAAACGCAAAAAACGTTAAAGAAGCCAACAAATTCAAAGTAAACAAAGTTTTAATTTGAAAATATACCAAACTTAACAATCAAAAACAAATCAAAAATCAATTTAAGTTATCAAATCAACAGTTTCTCAACATCCTCTTTAATTTGTTGGATCTGTGATTTCAGCTGAGATCCCTCATTTTGCGTAATCGAAGCAGCAATCACCTAAATTTTTTGGTTAGAAATTTCCTGATCAAAAGAATTACTGGTCTAGTAACTCCACAAGCACGTCCCAACGCTGCCTTGCTCTTAACAAAAACATACGGAACGTTTTTGTCCTCGCAAAGAAGTGGCAAATGAAGAATTATCTCAAGCGGTTCAGCATCAGCAGCCATAACAATCAACTAAAATTTAGTTTAACAAACGCTAGATAACGTATACGAACCTCAGAAATGCCACGATTCAACGTTTTTGTTGCCTCATTTGCACCTTTCTTCAATTGGTGATAGTTCATTGCCTGTTGAACAATATCCAACAATTTCTGAGAAAGTTGAATATCAGCCAAAGGATAAGCCTAAATTGAGAGATTGAAATGCTAAAAAGTAAAAAATTTACTTTAGGATTAACTTCTTCGTTTCCTTCTGCCATTTTTATTTTTCGTTATTATTTAATTAAAATGAAAACAAATATAAATCTAAAATGATTTTAAAAATGTTAAAATGGTTGTAGAGTTAAAAATACAGTGCCAGGGCATAACAGTCCGACCAAAACTCGATTAAAGAAAAAACTGCATTTTCAATTAACCATATCTTTTTGGCACGAGTGATGGTCTTATTTGTTACAAGTTATTACAACTAAGATCCAACCAAAGAAAATGTTGTTCCGATTACAGGAAAAGTTGTTCCAACAACGGGGAAAACATCACATGCGCCAAAAAGACCCAAGTCCATTGAAAATGCAGAATTTTTAACCGAGTTTTGTCTAAACCGAGTTTCATAAGATCAACTTTTTCCTCTAGAACAAAAACTGAACTAAAGCATAAAGTCTTAAAAGAGAAACCTAAACACTAGCTCAAAAATCAAGAAAAATCAAAAATTTGTTGACATTTCGCCTTATGAACAAATTAAATTTCGACAATTCAACATAAATTTCAATTAAATTTTCATAATGTCAAAAAGCAAAAATGTCATATCGCTCAAAAGAATTTCATTTATTTTTTTAATTTTGCTTTTTAGAATTGAGCAAAAAATGGACAAAGAATCTAAAAATGTAGCTTCTGATAATGCTTTTGCGAAATTCGATTTTGATGACAGGCTAATTAAGGTTTAAATCTTTTTATTTAAAATTATTTTTCTAATTGAAAATATTTTTTAGATGATTGCAGAAATGAATTGGGAAGCACCTACGCCAGTTCAAGCCTCAATGATTCCAATGGTTTTGAGTGGAAAGAATGTTCTTGCTAGAGCACGCACTGGAAGTGGAAAGACTGCGGCGTTTTTACTTCCTCTTATTCAGAATATTTTGCAGCTGAATATTGTTTGATTTTTAAAGTATTTTTTGAAACTTTAACTAATTTTCTAGGAAAGGCCGTCTGCAGACATGCGAGGTCCTTATGTTCTTATTGTTGCCCCAACAAAAGAATTAACTTCTCAAATATTCACTCAACTTCAACAATTAATTGCTCCATTTCCTTTTATTCAAGCTCTCGATTTAGTTCATTATCTTGATCCGAATGAGAATCAAACTTTAAATGATGATTTACTTGATATTTTGTTGGGAACCCCTGGACGTTTATTGGCCGTTGTGGAAAAGAACCCTGGTTTATTGGATAGAATTCGGACTGTTGTACTTGATGAGGCCGATTTAATATTTTCTTATGGATATCAGGATGAAATGAAGTAAATTTCGTAAACTGGAAGGCTGACAATCCCGGAGAATAGGGATTTCTTCGAAAAAATTTCAAAAATAAGAAAAAGGATTTTTCTTGGGAAAAATGTGGTGATTATGAATCTGAGCTCAGATTTTGAAAAAGTCGAGTCCCGAACCCGAACCGAATTTTTCAAAATCCGAGCTCATATTCGTAATCAACACATTTTTTTACTCTAGAAAAATTCTTTTTCTTATTTTCAAAAATTTTTTTACCCCTGTTCTCAGGGATTGCCGAGAGGCTCCCTTATATAAACTAACTGTAAATTAAATTTCAGAAAATTAAAAACACTTTTGCCTAAACGATTTCAAACAATAATGACTTCTGCAACTCTTAAAGAAGATCTTAGTGAAATTCAAAAAACTTTTGTTGAAGGGAAGATGTTTTCACTTAAATTAAAAGAACGAGATTTGCCTGGAACTGATCAATTAGAGCAGGTTTTAGAACATTTAATTTTTAGAAATTTTTTTTTGATAGTTTCACATTTCTTGCCAAAATGATGAGGAACGTTTTACAATTTTAATGGCTCTAATAAAACTTAAATTGCTAGTTGGTAAATCTGTCGTTTTTGTTTCTACTGTTGACCGTTGTTACAAGTTTGTAATTTTTTGTGAAAATTTTTTTATTTTTTCTCCCAATTTTTAGGCTTTATTTATTTTTGCAAGCATTTAAAGTCCCTTCTTGTGTTTTAAATGCTCAAATGCCAACAAATTCTCGCTGTAGAGTTATTCGCGAATTTAATCAAGGAAAATGGCCTTTTTTGATTGCATCTGAATGTAATGATATTTTTGATGATTCTCAGGAAGCAGAAGAAAATTTGAAAGGAAAGAAAAATAAGGTAGGGTTTAGAAGTTATAGTGTAACTAAATAAGGGTTGAGGAACACTATGGTAGGTGATAATTGACACATTTTTGTAATTAGATATGAAGATCGAACTTGAGGTCGATAATAATACAGGTCAATAACTGAAGAATCTCGATCTTTATAACCCATATTTGAGCGGATTCTGATCTCTCGACGATTTTTGACTGGATTTTTTTGGAAGTTTTTCTGGTTATCCTTGATGCCACTCAATTTTTCTTACATTTAATTTTTTGTTAGTTAATTTTAAAAATTTATTTAATATTTTCAGCAAAAACGTAAAGAATTAAAGAAAAACAAAAAACGACATTTAGACAAAGAATCAGGAATAGGCAGAGGAATTGATTTTCATTTAGTCCCAAATGTTATAAATTTTGATTTTCCTTTGTCTACGGATATGTATGTGCACAGAGTTGGAAGGTTTTTTTTGAATAAAATTTTATTTTTAATATAACCTTTTAAAGAACTGCAAGAGGATTTAACAAAGGAACAGCAATTTCTTTTTGTTTATTATCAGAGCAGGCATTGTTTGAACACATTAGACAAGAAGTCAATGAAAGAAGTAAGAAGATTTATTTTAATTTTTTGGTTTTTTTCTAACCGCCTAAAAACCCTTCCAAATATTTTATGTTAATTTTAAAAATTTTCCTTTATTTTAGTGGGCCAACCTGTCCTTCGACCTTATCAAGTCCGTATGCAGGATTTTGAAGGATTTCAGTTAAGAGCTAGAGAAGTTTTAGCTGCTTGTACACGTGCTGTTATTAGAGAGGTATTTTTTAAAAAATTTGTTTAAATTCTTTTTAATTTTCAGACAAGAATGGCAGAAATTCGAGACGAATTACTCAAATCAAAACGTTTAGATGCTTATTTTGAAAAAAATCCTCGTGAAAGATTAGCCTTTGAACAAGATAAAAAGCAATATAAATTAAAAATACACAGCCCAGCAATAGCAGATGTTCCCGATTATTTAGGTTTGTGGAAACTTTTAGGAAAATATTTCTAAAAAAAATTTTTTTAATTAAAGTTCCAAAAGCTTTGAGAGGTCAAAAATTTTCTGAAACATATAAATCAACAAATATATTAAATAATAATAGAAGAAAAAGGAAAAGATCGGGAAGACAATTTTTTGTTGAAAATGAAGAAGGAAAAACTAATGAAGATGGAGAAAATCAAAAAAGAAGAAAATTTAATAGACAAAAAACTGAAAAGAATTTTGCTAAAAGAAATTTTCAAAAGAAGATGGCTGATCCGTTACAGAGTTTTAAAATTTGAGGAAAAAAATTATTTTAAAAAAATTATTGTTTTTAAATTATTTTGTTATTTTTTAAATAAATTGAAAGAAATTATTTTTAAGATTTGATTGTTTTAATTTATTGGGTTAATTATTTATCCAATTAATTTTTTAAACACATTTTCATAAAAATTTTTTCTTAACACAAAATAGGGGAGCAGGCCAATTTACCGCGAGCCCAATGTACCGTCGTGCTATAACTGTGTTCAAAATTATCGAATCCGGGACGCCCTGGTATGGTTCGATTTAGAACACCGAGGCGCATCGTACCATACCAAGGCATCCCGTATTTGATAATTTTAACGAAGTTATAGCTCTGCGGTACGTCGGGCTCGCGTTACATCGGGGTGTATCAGAATCAAATTTTTCGAAGTATCCGGTTTTTAGTAAGAACTATGACTTATTGTTAAATTAATCTAGGGAAATCATCACAGCAAAGCAAAAAAATCATTTTTCTTGCTCTCTTTATTTTTAGACTTTCACTAAAAAGTATTTAAAAGTCCTTTACTTTGTTAGTGTGAAAATCAGACCTGGGCGAAACTCAAAATTTTTTTCTGACGAAACGAAACGAAACAAAATTTTTTAAAAATCGTTTCGTTAACGAAACGAAACGAAACAACCAAAATCTTACGAAACGAAACGAAACAAAACGAAACATTTTAATATTCAAAAAATTTTCAAAACTGCATTTATTTCGAAATTATTCGACCTCAAATACGTTATTAGTCGACTATGACTTATAAATGATTTAGTTATTGGTTTATTTACAACAATTGTGTCCCATAAGCCAGGCCCGTAGCAAGGAAAATTTTCGGGGAAGGGGGGGGGGGTCAATCATTTTCGAAGCCAAATTTTTGGCGACGCTTTTTTTTTAAATAAAATTGAATATTTTTCAAGTAAAATTTTATTTTAAGCGCCGCAGACGAAAAATTTTAAAATTTTGAAAGGCCGTAGGCCAAAAAATTCACCATCTTGCTCCATTGCCTACCCAAATTGTCTCCATATCTCCATTTCGAGAGGAAGGCGATATAAGCTAGTGCTTCGCCGGAAGTTCCGGTTCCAGTATTTCCGCAACTCGCAATCCGCAATTTTTAAATTATGATGCGAGTCCGGTAATAGAATTTGTCGTCGATTAAGTAATATGTATATGTGGATTAGGGAGTGGAGTATAAACGGATTTGTAGTATATAAGTAATTGCTATCTTCCTTTTTCAGCGCCGCAGGCGAAAATTTTGACAATTTGGGAAAGCCAAGAAGCCGAAATTCTTTTTTTTTCAGCGCCGCAGGCGAAAATTTTTTAAATTTTCAATAAAAGATGGTAAATTTTATAGATTTTGGCCTTAGTTTAGGCTTAAAAAATTGTTTCGTTTCGTTGAAAAATCACAGGTGTTTCGTAACGAAACGAAACGAAACAAATTTAAAAGTGTTTCGTAACGAAACGAGACGAAACAGTAAAAATCATACGAAACATACGAAACAACGAAACGAAACGAAACGTTTCGCCCACGTCTGGTGAAAATACATATAGTGGTTTTTTAATTTAATAGACAACATAATTTTGTGAGAGAAAATGTTTTGATTTTCTATTTTCTGAGAATAATGAAAGAGTGAGAATAAGTCAGCTGATTTTACTAAAGAATTTTTTTTTTAATTCTTTTATTTTTTATTTTCTTTTTTAGGACTTGAAAAAAGGCAAGGGAGGTATTTAACATCTTTTTTGGTTTCTAAAATAAAGGGTAATGAATTCAAAAAGAAAACAATTACATGCTAAAATACCTGTTGAATGTGATGATTCTGAAATTATGTTACAAAATGAAAATAAAGGTATTTTTTTTATTTTTTTAAAGAAAAGGGGAAACGTTTAAAAAAAATTGTCGATTCACTGTAAATAATTGATTGGGGTGATCGCTTCCTTTTTACGCTTTTCCAAGGTCATTCTCCCCGTATTTTTACTATTTTTTTCTTCTGATTAGTCATAAAAATGGATGAAGCATTTTTAAAATGAATTTTTATTTGGTTTAAAAATATTTAGTATTCCGCATTTTTTTCTAAGAATAATTAAAATATCTCTTATTCTCCCCTCATCATTAAATAATTAGCACCTTGTAGGCTTTACCAAATTTAAATTTTATACCTCACTTACTTTACATCTTCCTTTTTTAGTTTTTTATTCTAATTATTCTTTACTTTTCATAGAAACGTCAACTGTTTTTTTCCAAATTTAACTGAAGATCTAAATTAGTTTTACGCAAAAATATAATTTTTAAATAAATTTGTTTATATATTTCCAGATACAAATCAATCCAATAAATCCAATAAAGTCGGATTTGACAAGGAATGTTTTCAGGTTGGTAAATTTTATTTTTTAGTTAATTCAATTTTTTTCTTTTTAAGCTTGAAGAGATGAAAAGGAATGACAAAATTACAGACAAAATTGAACATTCAAATGGTGTCGATGTGAATAGGCGAGGATTGTTCCAAACAACAACAAGTTATGTTTTATAAAAATTGTTTTATTGAAGGGTTATGTATTATGGAGGGAATTTACTCGTCAAAATTTAATTAAAGTTAGACTTAAGAATTGTCCGTAATATTGAGGGTATTCATTATTGGGGATATTGTTGACATACCTCATTTTTTGTAATTTAATAAATAATATATTTTTCTATACTTTTAGACAGTCCTCCTATTTTTCCGATGGTAAAAGACTAATAGATTTTGTTTTGGCATATGAAGTAAAGGCTATGGATGAGTATGAAAGTAAAGAAGAATCTTCAGGAGATGAACAAATGGAGAAAAGACAAATTTTTGAGAGTAATATGCAAGCACTTGGTTTAGAACTTGAATATGTTACTTCGAAGGTTTGGAAGTTTATTTTAAATTTTGTCCGGGATTGCATACACCTTCCATACTAGATATGGATTTTTAAGATTTAAGGAAATATGCATTTTTCGAAATAGTTTTTAATCAGTCAATAATTTTTATCTATTCTTTAGATTTTTTTCTATTTTGGCTAGCTCTTATTCTCTACCTAGAGAAATTTCACTTAAATAAATTTTTTAAATTAAGCTTTCTTTAAATTAACACGGAGAGGTTGCGAGGTGTCTATCGAATGAGCCCGGTCTCGACCGTTTTTAGGTCGGACACCTCGCAACCTCTCCGTGTAAGCTTATTAGAAATTCTATTGAGTGACTTTTAAAATATAAACAATTTTAAACAAATTTCCTTAAACAGATTCCCTAAAAATATTTCCTCAACTATTTTTTGATCTTCATTTTCTTTTTATTTTCTTCTCAATTCTATTTTCATAAAATTTTCCTTTTTTAATTTTTCTTTTAAATTTAAGCAAGGAAATGTTAAATTTATACTTGTCCATGCTCCCTTTCGTGTTTTAATGAAACAAGCAGAATTATTAATGATTAGGATGCCTGTACATAGAAATGATGTTAAAAAGGTTTTTAGTTTTTTTGGATTTAAAAAACAAATTTTAGGAAGTTAATTTAATGGATGGTTGTATAAATTCAATTTTAAAAAGAATTAAATTTCTTAATCATAAAGAATCGCTTAAAAATCGAATAGAAACAGAAGAATATTTTTGTCAGCCTTTTGTAGCTCAACATTTACATTGGTTTGATTTTTTGTATTTTTTTAGGTTTACCTCCTTTTTTAATTAAAAATCTATTTTGTTAGAAATAACTGGCAAGTATTCAATACTTATTGTTAGGAGCGATTAATACTGAATTAACCATAAGTTTTTTGATGCAGGTGTCACAGTTTTCCTCATATTTAAATTGGAAAATGAATTTTTGGTATCCTACACTAAGATTAATTAATTTTAAATTCGTATTTTTGGAGTCAAAAGCTGATTTTTCTAAAAGATGAAGAGGGCAACCAACCGTTTAATAAATATTTTTTCCAGTTTTGTAAATTGGGAAAATCCCGACAATTTCTTTTCTCGAGCGGATCGTGCTCGTATGGTCTATGATTTATTAATTAGAACACGTTATGATAGAGGGAATAGAGTAGACAAAATGCGTTTTGGAATTGAAAGGCTTATTAGAAATAATACTTATTCTGCTGCTTATCCACTTCATGAGGTTATGGAAAATTTTTAATTAAAAAAAGAATAAGCTAGAAAATATTTTTGAAAGAATAGAACGTATAAAATTTTCTTTATATTTCGAAATGTCCAAAACCCATTCGAATGCCGCAACATAAAATTTTTAGAATATAGTAATTTTTAGAGACTTTCAAATATTTTTCTAACCCAACTAATCAATTTATTCCTTTTTTTGGTACACCCAACGTACCGCGAGGTCAACATACCGCAGAGCTTTAACTTTATTTAAAATGGTCGAATCCGTGACACCCTGATATTGTTCGATTCAGCTCGTCGAGTTGCATCTAACTATAGTAAGGGTCCCGGATTCGACTATTTTGAATAAAGTTATGGCTTTGCGGTACGTTTGCCTGCTCCCTCCTTTTTTAAACTACTTTTTTAATAGGAATTGGATACTTCTTCAAAAACCGATGATTATTCAACATGCCCCAGTGATCGTCAATTGTTATACGAAACATGGGTTAAACTAAAAAATCTCGTTAAATATCAACCTCTAGATTTGTAAGTATTTTTTAAAATTTTAATTTATTTCAATTTTTCCCCTCACAGAATTCAAAAATATTATGGAACAAAAATTGCTTTTTATTTTGCTTGGTTAGGCTTCTATACTCGTTGTTTATATCCTATTTCAATTTTGGGTGTTATTTGCGTTATTTATGGACTTTTTACTATGAGCACAGATATTTCAAGTAATGATATTTGTTATGGACCAGATGGCTCTGTGTCTCAAGAATTACTTTGTCCTGCTTGTGAAAAATTTTGTGATTATATTCCTTTAAACAGTACTTGTCTTTACTCAAAGGTTTTCTTTAATTTTAAGTTTAATTGTAATTCTAAATTGGTCTTTCCCTAATTTTAATAAATAAATTAGCAAAAAATATTTTTGATTTCAAATTTTCTTAATTTTGTTTATTCTTTGTTATTTTAAACAAAAACTGATTTTTATAGATAATTAAAAAATTATTTTAAATTCAAAAGTATTTTTTCTGATTGTTTCACTATAAATTTAAAGAAGTTTTTCTACCTTCCTTATCGGTTTATTCTGAAATGGGAGCATACCGTTCTTTCAATGAGCCCTTATATAATAGTACTTTAGGCATAACTAACTTAGGTAGCATAAAGAACAGGTTGATTTTTCCGATTTTCATAAGTCTAGTTATAGACCACTTGGTAAATATTTTTGTGCCCCTTATCAAGGGCGTATCCAGGGGGTCGGTTTCGGGGGGGGGGGGGGGCTAACACTGAGTGGGCGCAAAAATTTTTGGCGTTTACCTTGGCGTTCCTACGGCAAATTTTTTTGTACATAACTTTTTATATTTTCAGCGCCGCAGGCGAAAAATTTTTTAATTTTAGATGGCCGTAGGCCAAAAAAATTCAGTTTTTTGCGCCGCAGGCGAAAATTTTTTTAAATTCGAAGGCCGTAGGCCAAAAAATTTCACTTTTTCAGCGCCGCAGGCGAAAATTTTTTGGAATTTGGAGCCCAAGAAGCCAGACTTCTTCCTTTTTAGCGCCGCAGGCGAAAATTTTTTGAATTTGGAGGGCCGTAGGCCAAAAAAGTTCACTTTTTAGCGCCGCAGGCGAAAATTTTGAGGATTTTGGAGCTCAAGCAGCCAGATTTCTTCCATTTTTTGCGCCGCAGGCGAAAATTTTTTAAAATTTGAGGGTTGTAGGCGAAAAAATTTCACTTTTTCGACCATCCTTCTCCTAATTTTTTCCCCCTTTCCCCCATTTCGGGGGGGGGGGGGGCTCTAGCCCCCCCTGGATACGCCCTTGCCCCTTATAAAGGGTGTAGGGGCTTCTGGGGCCAATAAAGCCCCTTATGAAAATTGTTAAATAAATATTTTTTTAAATAAATTTCTAAAGAAACAATTAAGTATTTCAGGCGGCATATGTTTTTGACAATTATGCAACAATTGCTTTTACTGTTATAATGTCTATTTGGATGACTGTATTTGTTGAATTATGGAAAAGATATCATGCAGAATTGGCTTATAAATGGAATGTTTTGGGGTATGAACCTGATGAAGAAGTTATTAGACCAGAATATCAATATTATAAGAGAGCAAAAATGAAAATTAATAGAGTGACGAAAGAAGCGGTTTTTTGAGTATTTTTTGTTTTAAATTTTGTTTTAATTTTTAGGAGCCTTATATTTCACTTGCAGAAAAAGCTCTTCGTATTTTTGGATCGGCTATAACTGTTTTATTTTTTGTAAGTTTTTAAAAATTTTTTGGAAAGAGAATCGGTGTAGAATTGTTTTTCTTTTACTTAAATTATTAGTTTTTAGAAAGCTTTTCGATTTTAATTCTGACCGAAGATGTTAAGTTTTCTTGGTTTCCACAAATTTTGATGCTAAAGTTTAGTTTTGAAAAACAGTTTTCATTGAGGGTTTGGACTTTAATAAATTAGAAATAATGTTTTTTAGTTTTTTACCCAGCTTTTTAAGTAGTTCATATTAAAGTTCGTATAACTCTGCTCGCCAGGCAGAGTGAAAGATGATTTATTTTAAAATTATGGCATTCAACTTTTCAATTATATAAGAGACTGCCTATTTGTTTTTATGAATAATTTTTATCACCGAATGCCTTTTCCTTAATCCTTTTCGCATGATCCTTTTCACTGGTCCTCGAAAATTACCATTTAAAGGGCCATTTAAAAATTCAAAAAATTAATTACATTTAATTAATTAATTTAACCTCCTCTATTCCAATAATTTAAAAATTAAATTTTATAGATTTGTTTGGTCATTGCCCTCTTATTTGGAATTATTGTTTATAGAATAATTGTAAGAGGTGTTTTTAATGCTAGAGAAAACAGCGAATTTATTCAATCGCAAGCAGTTATATTTACTTCCGCCACAGCTGCTTTAATTAATTTAATATTTATTATGAGTATGAATTATTTTTATAATAAATTGGCTTATAAATTAACAAATTGGGAATATCCTAGAACTCAAAGTGAATTTGATAATTCTTTTACATTTAAAGGTTTTTAATTTTTTTTATTTAAATTTAAAAGTACTATGTCATTATAAATCAATATTTTGATAATTATTAGTTGAAACAACTTCTTTTCAAAAAATTTAACTGTGCTGTATATCAGGGATGGATAATTTTGGATTTTAAAAAGCGAAAGAAAGCTGAATAAAATACAAAGGCGGTAGACGAAAGCGGAAGGGTCAAAAAAGGCAAATTCTGCAGAAGCGGAAGAAAATTCACTCCTGATTTATATCCATAAAGGATATACATAAAAGATATACAGCACGGTTAAGTAGAATCGGGAATTAATGTCTACATTAAGTCCTAAATGTCCAATCATTTTTTTCGAAAAGAGATCTGGTTATAGCTTAAAAACATCATCCACAATATCTATAAAAGCAAATTTAAATAAAATACTTTGAAGTCCCAATGTCCTTATAATCAGAATAAATTTGTGAAGTATAAAATACAATTTCTACTAGCTTTCTTTTTTCAGTCTTTCTTTTTCAATTTGTCAATTTTTATTCATCATTGTTTTACATTGCATTCTTTAAAGGAAGGTTTGGTATTTATTTAAATTTGAGATTAAAATTATTTTTAATTTTTTTAGATTTGCAGGTATTCCAGGAACTCCCACAAATTCAACAGGAGGATATGCAGATCCACATGAACTCAAAGTTGGAAATATTCGTTTAGAAAGGTGTGAGGCTGCTGGTTGTATGGTGGAATTGATGATTCAATTAATTGTTATTATGATTGGGAAACAAGCAATTAATGGATTTATTGAATTGGCATATCCGTAAGGAGGGAAATTGAAATTCTGAAAAAAATTTTTTTTAATTTTTTTAAGGATGGTTTGTTATTGGTTTAGACGTTGGAGACTTTCAAAGCCTGAAACTGAGCAACAAAAAATTGAAAGAATTAAAAAAGAGAAGGAACATTCGCCTGATACTAATGTTTGTTTGTGTGAAAAGGTTGTGTTTTTGTTTGGAATATTTAATTATTTATTGTCTTTTAACTTTCATAGAATTGAGGAGAAGGGGTTAACTACTCGATAACATAATTTAAGGAGAGACTGGCAAAATCGCGTTTGCGGGATCCCGTATGCGGGATTTTTTTTAAATCTGTGGGACGGGATCCCGTGGGAATAATCCCGCACTCCCACAAAATCCAGCAAGTTGAAAAAAGTGCGAGATTGCCCCGCACCGTTCATTAATTTAAGTCCTCTCATTATTAGAGAATTTTTAACCCTAAAAGGCGTCTTTAACTTTATATTTTATTTTTAAGGATTATGCCTTAAACCCCGTCTCTCAACAATTTCTTTTTGACGAATATTTAGAGATGGTTATACAACTTGGATTTTGTACATTATTCGTGGCAGCATTTCCTCTAGCTCCACTTTTAGCTTTAATTAATAATATTTTCGAAATTCGTTTTGATGCTTATAAATTTATTGTGACTATGAGAAGACCTGTACCTGCACAATCTAGAAATATTGGTGTTTGGCTTGTAAGTTTTGTTTAAAAAATATTTTTCTTTCTAAAAGAAAGAATGGCTAGTTTGTTTTAAAATGGAATAGGAAACAATATATGTTAGAATGAAATTTTGAAGATACACAAAGTTCGATCTAAATGACTGGCAAGGAGGACCCTTTTGGGGCAGATGGGGGATATGTTGTATATCCGCACCTAACAAATAAGTTGAATTATAATCAAAGACTTGATCTTTTTTTGTTGATCGATTGCTAAGGAATTTCTAACAACAATAGAAACCTAATGAGACCCACAACATTTAAAAAACTCAGATCGATCCGACACTTCCACCCAAAATGGTTCCATTTGTCAGTTAATTAGACCGAATCTTCTATAACCTCGAAATCTTAGGTTTCTCATCCATCTCCCTATTTTTTTTTGTTTTTTTTTTAATTTTTAAAGTTCTCTCGAACAATAATTTTTCTCTTTTCTAGACAATAATAAATATGCTTTCAAATATTGCTGTATTATGCAATGCTTTTGTAATTGCTTTTACTTCTGATTTTATACCTAAAATTTATTATAGAATGACACAAGGGACTTTACACGGGTTTTTCTTTTAATTTAAAAAAGTTTTTTTTCTTAAAAATTTTTTTTGTTAAAGTTATGTAAATGAAACACTTTCTTATTTTGATTCTTCAAAATTAGAATTTGAAAAATCTGGGTATCCAACACAAAATTATTGTAGATATTGGGATTTGAGAAGGTTTTTTAGTTATTTAAAAAATTTTCTATTTATAATTTAAAGACCTCCTTGTTCTCTCGAAAATTATAATTTTACATTTGATATTCCTTGTGCTGAAAATTATGAATTTACTGATAGTTGGTGGATTATTTTGGCTTTTAGACTTGCTTTTGTTTTGGTTTTTGAAGTAAAGTTGTTATTTTTTTAGTTTTTTTGTGTCTAACATAAAACATTCGAACTTGGGGCAGAAAAATAAAATTTTATAATGGGCTGGTGTACTTAAATTGGGAGTTTCGTTTATTGTTAGATAGGCCCTCCACTCACAAGGGAACATCGTTTACTGTCAGTGCGAATTTGATAATTTTTTGGTACCATTCGATAGGGAACTCTCGACTTACTATTGTGGAGTGATATATAGTAAGTCGAGACCCCCCTTCAACAATCAAATTTAAAAAATGTATATTGGGGGATTTTGTGTTTAATTAAAAAGTTGGTTCAATTGTAATATATTCAGCCTCACTTTTTAAATTAAAATAGAAATTAATCTCTTTAAATTCAAAATAATTTACAGATTCAAGTTTTTTAAAATATTTTTTTTTTAAATTTTTCCCAGTTAATTGTACTAACTATTAAAGCAATGTTTGCTTATATAATACCAGATATGCCTACAGAAATAATTAAACAACTTAGAAGAGAACGATATTTGGTAATTGAATTATTAATTTAATTTTTAATTTTTTATAATTTAAAAAGATGAGACAAGCAGTTCTTCAAAGAAGAGATTCTTTAGAAATAGATAATACAACAGATGAAACAAATTCGAATTCTTCTGATATTTTGGGTGATTTTGAGGATGAAGAAGGAGAGGAGGAGGAAAAAGAAGAAGATAAAAATAATTTAAAACAACAACAATTATCAACAAATTTTCAAAAAGAAGCAAAAGAATTTGATGCAATGAAAAGATTATTTTCAAAAAAGAAAAGACCTTCAATGCCAATAACAACAACAAAACAAGAAGAAAATATTAATCTGGAGGATATTGAAAAAGTAAAAATAATTAAAAGTTTTTATTCCAAAGCGTTGATGTCTTTTTGTTTTTTTCTTTATGTCTTTTTCCCCATCTAACCCAGAAAATTCGAAACATACGTTTTTGGAGTGGCACATTTCCTTTTAAATTTATTTTAACGGAGTTTGGGTATTTCTTAATTTTAAATAATTTCCAGTCTCTTTTAAGGGAGAAATCATAAATTGGTACCTTAAGTCGGTTTTTGAGTCAGGATAAGAAAATAAACGTTAACTAGAAAAATTTTCTCCTTATCAAAATTAGAGATCGGTTGGATTGCGAAATCAAATATTTGAGTAAATTATTTTATATTTGAAAAAATTTGGATTTTCCGACGTTGAATATTTGTTTGGTCCGATCTTAAATCAAAATGTTTTCTTTTAAAAACAGTTTTAATTACCTAAACTTTATTCTTTATTTAGACTTTACCTTCAACAAATACATCAGAAAATAACAACAAAAACAACAAATTACTCAATAAATGGCCCTCTCCCTCAATGCTTGTTGTTCCCCCTCCAACTTTTGAAATGAAAACAGCAAAATCTAAAAGCAAAAGTAGTCGAGAAACGTCAACAACAAGTCAAAAAAGCAGCGAAATTGACAGAGAATAATTGATAATGCCTTAAACTATTTTATGTTAACGATTCTATCTCGAGTATGTTCTGAATATGTGTATATTCTCATTCAAATATTCGGTGATTTACTTTTCTAATTTTCTAACCCATTCTTTCTCTATCTGTAATTTAAAACTATGTATCTTGAGGACTTTGATCATGAACGAGCTCCTTATATTTTAAATTTAGGGGTTTCCTTTCAAGGGGTTCTTCTGTATCCCCCCACAAACTTCACTCATTTTACGGTTTCTTTTTTTTCAAATTAATTTTTTCTTCTTTGCCTTTTTCTTTTTCTTCTCAGGCTATTTTTTTGTGATTATTTCTAAAATTTTATTAAATGCCTTACTTTTTTAATAATAAAAAATTTAATCGAGCGAATGTATTCCACACAATAATATTTGAAAATCCGAAATTTTAATCATTTTACACGGCTCTGTTGACAATAAATTTATTGGATTAGGCTCTTCTTTAATTTCCCCATTTAAATATTTTTTTATTTTTTCCTTCCATCCTTCAGAATTTATTAAAGCTAAAGAGGGAAGCATAAATTGATTACAAACATGTCGAAAACGCCGAACAGATTCTTGAGGGGTTATTTCTTTCTATTTGAATTTTAATAATTTTTAAAATTTTTTAAAAATTCTCACATTTAGAGCACCATATTTTTGTAATAATTTAAGTATTAATTCGGCAAAGGGTTGGTCTTTGTCAAGAATTAATGTAAAGTTTGCAATTATTGGGTCAACAAGGATTGCTTTAAAATTAGAAAAAAAGATTTTTTGAAAGACAAGATTAAAAATTTGGGAAGTTTTCGTTGAAAAAATGAATAGAAATGTAAATACCGACAAAAGGATTCGAACCATGGTGGTTTGGAAATAAAAATACACTCCGAAACCACTACACCACGAAATACTTTTTCTAAACAAATTTAAGATGCTCCTACATATACATATAAGTCATAAATGGAATTTTAATTCGTATCCCGTCAATTTATTTTCTAAATTTTACAAGGTCTGTCAGCAAAAACATTTCCATATTTAGCAAGACATTCACAAAGTAATTGTCTATATATTGCCAACATTCCAATCCACCTTTCATCACAAATAAGTACATCCGGTAGTGAACTTTAAGAGAGAATAAATCTATCACATTTCTTGTTGGTTGCCCTCCCAATTATCTCTTCTCTAGGAAGTTAACTAAAAGCTCATTAATGAGAAATGTGTGATAAGAACTGCGGGCTATGGAAAGGTTGAGATAAGATAGAGGCGGGATATGTGGGGGTTATTTAGATGAGATTAGAGGGTGTCACAAACAAAAATTTAAAAAAATAATTAACTCAGTTTTCAATACTTCTCCAGTCGGAACATTTCCAGTTCTAAATTCCAATCTAACTCCATTCTCAAATAAATGAGAATATGAACGATTTCCAAGTAAATCTTGTTTTTTCTCTCCCAATAATTCTAATTCAACATTTCCAATTAAAATAACATTATTTGAAGTTAAAGAATATTTTTCTAAAATTATTTGAAGGGCAACTTCTTTTTGACGATAATTTGAACGAATTAAAATTGTTGAGGAATTGATTTGACCTTTTTTAGAGAGAAATTAATTTTTTCAAAAAATTTTTTTTGGTAATTTTCCGTTATACGACCGCAAACAAGAGTGCAGATTTATCGGTTATAACTTTTAGATGCTTGATCCAATAGAAATGAATTTTATATCATTCGGAAGCCCTAGATAAGCGGTATCTTTTTTCTAATAGGATGGATCAAGTCTGATCACTCCACAAAAAGTTACAAGTCGATAAGTGTGAAAAACAACGATTTTTTGCACCTATCGACTTGTAACTTTTTAACGGGCGATCAGACTTGATCCAACCAACTGGGAAAAAATACTGCTTATCAAGGGCTTCCGAATGATATAAAATTCATTTGTATTGGATCAAGCATAAAAAAAGTTATAGCTGATAAAAGCCGTCTGGCACTCAGTTTTGCGGTCGTATAACGGAAAAGTTCCTAATTTTTTCTCTCACTTTTCTGGAATACTTTAGCAACAATTCCACTTTCCCGAACTGGAATTTGAACAGAAAAAATATTCGAAACAATTTGTCTTTTTGCAAATGGGCGTCTATCAAATAGGGAAAAGCTAGCTTTATATGTTGAAGTTAAAGAAGATTTATCAGCTTCTTCTTGTAAACGAACAGATGGAGAAATAATTAATTTGTTTACACAAACATGACGTTTACGAAGTATTGCTTCTCCCTATTTTTAAAATGTTTTTAGAATTTTACACAAATTGTAGTAAAGAGGATATTTCCTCGTTTAGTGAGCCAAACGCTGTTACACACATTAGAGATCAAGCTGGGCCTGGACCAAGGCCTGGGTTTTTCCTTTACCCTGAGTCCAGGCATTTTTTGACCTTCCTGGGTTTTTTCTGGGCCTGAGTTTTTCCTGAACTACAGGACTCTGAGTCCAGGAACAGGTCCAGGCTTTTCAAAAATCTCGATCTCTATTACACACATAATGATGGAAGGTTTTTTTAAAATAAAGCACAATAAATCAGAAAGATTTCTTGCCCTTTCAAAATAAGGAATGCTAAAAAAAGGATGAAATCGGGCTCTAGTTAAATTTATACGCTTATAATAATAATAATAATTTATTCACTAAAATGGGCGTAACAAGTACGTCTCTTAAATTTAGGACAATAAAAATAAAGTCAAAGCATAAAAAACAAAGTCAATTAAAAATTACTATGAAAATTTAAATGGGTGTGCAAAGACAAGATGGAGGAAATTCATATATGTATATCATAAGTTAAACTATAAAAATGAAATGGAATTAAGTAAATGTTGTTTTTTAGTCAGA
Organism: Meloidogyne enterolobii; assembly: GCA_963681835.1. Classification (NCBI taxonomy): domain Eukaryota; kingdom Metazoa; phylum Nematoda; class Chromadorea; order Rhabditida; family Meloidogynidae; genus Meloidogyne; species Meloidogyne enterolobii. The sequence goes on from CAVMJV010000007.1 coordinate 3,676,611, forward strand.
GGTGAAATTGTGGAAAGAGTCCTCCATATAGTTAGAATTTCCTCCAATAGAATATTGACGTTTGCTTGTCATAGTAAGAAATGTCAAAAATAATATTACCCAAAGTCAAAAATTATAAATGCCTTAAAATGGAAAAAAAATTGAAAAATTAAAAATAAAAATAAATTACATAAAACATATAAAATGGAGGTAAGAAAAATGTCTTAATTTGTAAGCAAAATTAAAAAGGACAGAAGAGTCTCAAAAAAACATTAAAATTAATTGCACTAAAAGTAGCCAATAAAGTCCTTGATTAAGTCTTTATTCTGTATTAAATAATTTCTAAGGTTTATCCAAAAAGATTTAGGATTTGGAGAATCGATAATTTGTACAGGAAGAATGTTCCATAAATTTAACGATCTATTTATAATCCAATGTTCAGTCTTTGATATCTTTTTAGGAACTCGTAATTGTAGATTATGTTTATTTCTGATAGGCCGCGTGGAAAACTCTACAAAACAAGTCGGATCAAGATGTGTAAAATTTTTTGTTAATCTGAAGATTGTTGAAAGGTCAAATAGAGTACGCCTAAGGACCAGAGATTCTAGATTAAGAAATTTTAGTCTATTTTCATAATTCATTTTAGGGATTTTGCATTTAGCTAGAGCAATCCTTGTAAACCATTTTTGAATTTGTTCTATTTTTAGAATAAGTTTTTTCGTTTTAGGACTCCATATAATGGAGGCGTATTCCAGGATAGGCCTAACGTATGATTTAAAAGCTAAAGAAAGAATCTTAGGATTAGATGAACTAATGTTATTAAGAACAAGAATAGAACGATGGTAAGCCTTTTTAATTATTTTAGATAAATATGCTTCAAATGTGAGTCTATCTGAAAAAGTGATTCCTAAATCCGTAACGGAAGATACAGTCTGTAAAATAGTGCCAAAAAGGATATAGCGTTTTCTAGGATTATTTTTGCCTATATGAAAAGTACATGTTTTGTTCAAAGAGATATCTAAAGCCCAATCGATGCACCATTCTTCAATTTTAATAAGTGATTCTTGGAGACAAGCATTATCGCTATTTGCAGAAAATTCACAAAATATTTTTAAGTCGTCAGCAAAAAGCATGGTTTTGGCTGGGGAAGGTATTCGGTAGATAATATCATTTATATAAATTAAAAATAATACTGGGCCTATTATCGTTCCTTGCGGTATACCCGACATAATAGGAATAGGATCGGAATAATTGTTATTTATTTTAACAAAAGCTGTTCTGTTAGAGAGGAAATTTGAAATCCAGTTAAGTTTTCCCTTAATGCCTATATTAGAGAGTTTGTAAATGAGGTATCGTATGGGAACACTATCGAATGCTTTCTTGAAATCTATATAGATGCAGTCAATACATTGATTATTTAAGATAGCTTTATACCATGCGTCAAAAGATGACAAAAGCTGGGTAACAGTCGAGCGCTTTTTTAAAAAGCCAAACTGTTGGTCGCTAATAATTTTATTTGCCTCTAGGTGTGCTAAAATATGTTGTAAAATTAATCTCTCAAAGACTCTACATATGCATGATGTAATAGCAATTGGGCGGTAATTTGAAGCATCTGATTCGGAACCTTTTTTAAAAATTGGGGTAATGAATGATATTTTCCATGGTTCTGGTAAAATGCCAGAATCTAATGAATCCCTAAATATGTCTGCCAGAAATGGTGCAATAGAATCTTTGCAATTTTTTAAAAGTTTATAGCTAATTCCGTCTGCTGATACACCTTCTTTTGGAGGAAGAGACTTTAATATATTAACAATATCTATAAGCGTAAAATCTATATCATCAAGCTGAGATGAATAATTTGACGGAGGTAAAATGGGATGGTTTTGAATTGGTACATTTGAGAATGATGGAGCAAAAGCTCTGGCAAATAAATCGCATTTAGCTTTATCCTCAAAGGTATATAATCCATTATGCTCTAAATAAGGAATTGGAGAGTGACCTTTTGTAAATCTTTTCATAAATTTGTGAATTCCCTGAGAGCTTGAAACTAGTTTCTTAATTCTAGTTGAGTTATATCTATTAATAATATGTTTAACAGTTTTACAAAATTTTAAGTATTGAGATGGATGTATCTTATTATTTTTAAGCTCTTTGAATAATTTATTTTTAGAAGCAATTAGACGTTTAATGTATTTAGGATAAATTGTTACATTAGGCTTAATAGTAAGTGATCGTATAGGAATATAGAGGTTACTTAATTCTAAAATAAAATGTACAAAGAAGCTATACTTATCTGATGTAAAGAATATATTATAGAGATTATTGAATTCCTTAGCAATATGAGCGTTTAGAAGGTTAATATTTTTATAATCTCTAAAAGTTTTTATAGAAAGTGTGGGACGTTGTATGACTACTATATTACCATTATTAAAGTATTGATCGATTAGAACAAGAGGGCTCTGAAGAGACCGATTATTGGGTTAGAGAAGTCAGAGAAAAAATTTACTCTCTTCCCATATAACCGGTCTCTTCAGGCTCTCTTGTTCTAATCAATCAATACTTTGTTAACCCAATCCTATAGGAGGTTGTGGGGGTTGAATGGAGTAGTGCGGGGGATAAGTAAAGTGAGGGCGATTCTGAAGCGATTCTGAGGGCGATCCTGAAGCGATTCTGAGGGCGATTCTGAAGCGATTCTGAAGTGATTCTGAAGCGATTCTGAGGGCGATTCTGAAGTGGTTCTGAAGCGATTCTGAGGGCGATTCTGAAGGGAAACTGAAGCGATTCTGAAAGGATTCTGTGGCGATTCTGAAGGCGATTCCGAAGTCGATGCTGGGTGATCAAAAGTATTGCATCAGAATCCAAAAGGTATCAAATGTGGCCTGGGGAAATTCTTGACACGGGGGTGGCTGTAGCCTGAAGCGGGGGCCGTGTCGAGTCGGGCCGGCGGGTAATCAATCGATAATTTATTTTTAAAAACTTTTGGCTCTCAGCCACACTGAAACGGCTACTCTGAAACGGCCGCTCTGAAACGGCTACTCTGAAATGGCCGCCCTGAAACCGCTACACTGAAACGACTACTCTGAAACGACTACTATGAAAGGCTACTTTGAACCGGCTATGCTGAAACAGCTACTCTGAAACGGCACTCTAAAACGTCCACTCTGTAATAATTAAGCTGAAACGTCCCTGACCACTATTTTTAGCCGAGTAGAGATTTTTAGCATTTTTGCTGTGAAAAGATTTTAAGGAAATAGTGTTAGAGGGGGCGCGAACAAATCGATAAAAAAATAAAGAGAAATAAAGCCAAACTTGCTCTAAAAAAATCCAATGTATTTGACGTTAGGTTTTAAAAAAATTAAAAAAATTTTTTTAAGAAAAATTTAAAAAATTTTTTTAAGGTAATGTCAAACCCTCCAACAGATTTATATTGGCGGCATGTTAATTTAGTAATTATTAAATTTTAATTTTATTTTTTTCTTGGAATTTTTAGACACATACCCAACTTACTGGAATTCAAGATGGTTGGGTAGTTGAAATTTTTTATTTTAAAAATTATTTTATAGGTTATGGCCCAGAAAAACAATTTTATTTTTCAAGAGTTAGATTTGCAATTACTCCAATTTTAAAAATACAAATGGCTGGGGATTTTTATGATTTGGATAGAGTTTTTAAAAAACCTAAAACTAGTTATTCTTCAAATAATCACTGCTCTGGATTTATAGTACTTGAAGGAAATAAAGACATGTCAGGGAATTTTATGAATTATCTAGCTAAAATTATTTTTTAATAATTCTAAGTTTAATTGGAATATCAGTAGATAATTTAGTTGTAATTAATCTGATTTTTATTTAAAAACATTTGATTTTCATTGCGATTATATCCCGCTTTCTACAACAACCGGGAACTCTAATCCTATGTGTATTTTTTCTTTTCTTTCGGCCCAGTCACGGATATTCTGAAATACCTATACTATGATCTAAGCTGTGCTATTTAAATTTCAGTTCTGAATTATTTAAATTTACTTCTGTTCTTTCTCATTCTAAATATTATTAAAATATATTTTTAATTTTTGACATACAACTTTAAAATATATTTTAAGACAAATGGCCCATGTAACAATGGCTGGTCTAAATACAATGAACAGAATATTGAAACTTTACAAATTTGCCTATGGTTTAATTTATTTTATTTTTTTAATTAAAATTTTTATTTAATATCCAAATAATGTTCCCGGACATACTCGTGCTTTCTCTGGTTATGCAGCTGCTCTTGCATTACAGGATGATTTTACAATAACTAGTGCTGGATTGGTTCGTTTATATTAAATCATCTGATATAAAATAATATTTAAATTAGCTTTCAATGGAGATAACAATAACTCTCGGAAATGAATCTATTTATTCTAATGTAAAACCAAAAGGTCAACTTCATTGCTGGGTTAGGTCATTTATTGCTGATTTATTGGCAAGTACATCAAAGGATTGGATAACTATTTTTGGATTGTAATTTTTTTTACTTAAATTTTTGCTTTTTGCTATAAAAATAAATTTTATGCGAATACTTTAATTATTTTAGTCACAATTCTCGAACATACAACAATCAATGGATGGTAAGTTTATTTTTGTAATTTGGTCTTAACTTTAAGTTAACCAATCTCACTTTAAAATACAAATTTTTCTTTAATCTGGTTCAGTCTCCATAATTTAAAATTCAATTATATAAACTCGCTTGATGATAATTTTTTCTTCCTAAGGATGATGAAAATAGAAATCCAAATATATTTTTTAACAAAATTCTATTTTATCATATTTTTAGGCAAGATCTGAACCAATAAAAATTAAATTCAATATGGAAGAATATGATTTTGTATTCAAGCTGTTTTGCTAATTCTATGCAAAATTACTGGTAAAAAACAATTTATTTAAAAAAATCATTGTACAATAAAAATTTCATTTTAAGATGTAAAGAAGATTGAACATAAACCGAGATTGATGATGCCTTTTGATAGAGGAAAGGTAGAACAATTAAAATTATCAAATTTAATTTTTTGTAAATTTTCTTACAAGTTTTAAAATTTTTTAAACATTCACATCGGCAAAAATTAATTAAAACTTTTTTGCCAAAGTAAAAAAAAAACAGTAAGACTCTTAAGTTAAAAAAATTTTTTTTTAATTAATTTTCTAAATTTTTCTTTTTGTTGAACAATAAAAGATCGTTTATTTGATAACTATAAATAAATTCCTAAAACCGAGCAAAAAATCTTCACTTAGTTAATTTAAATTCCTTTACAGCATTGTTTTCACTACCACTCGTCATTTCATTAAGCATAGGTTAAGCTATACAAAAGATATCAATGTAAGCGATCTTTTGTTCGTATAAAAAAATAGGCGTATTTGCTGCAGTCCCCAACTCATTATTCACTAGTTTCATTTTAAAAATTAATTTAGCTAAAAAATTTAATTAAATAAAACAACTTTTAGTTAAGTTTTATATTAATTTAGTGTTAAATTACCTATATTCAATTTTTAAATTTAGAAAAAAATGTCTTCAAATTCTTCTTCTGCTTCCCGAAAAAGGAAGAAATCACCAATAACTCAAGTCCGTCCAATTACTAATCAGTTGCATCAAAATATTCCGCAGCAACAACAACAACAACAAATACAAAGTCCCAATTTTCGGGGCTATACAATACCAAAAGTAACTAATGCTAATGTTCCTCAACAACAACAACAATTAAGTCCACAAGAAACGGAATCATTACAAGCAAAACAGGCGTTAGCAGATGAGGTAGATTTTAAAATAAAATTTTATTTAAAAATTAATTTATTAATAAATTAATCAGATAGCCGAAAAACGACGATTGCGTGAAACTACCAGACCAGCAAATCTACATCTATTAACACTAATTGATCCAATTACAAATTTGACGAGTACTGACGTATTAATGCTAGCATGGAAAAAGAATGATATATTTGAGTGAGTTTTTTGGGGGAAGGGGGGGGGGTAAATCTTAAAAAAAAAATAAATTTAAAAGAGTTAAAAGGCTTAGTGGTATTTGTGAAGCGTGCGTTAACAACAAAAAATAAATACGACAGGGGAGATCTTGTAGTGGAGGTCGGACAGACTCACGAGAAAGAGCGCATTTCAATTTTCGGCTGGAACGAGCAGGCATCGAAATTGGAGACAGCAAATATTAATGATGTAATTTAATTAATTTTCTTATAAATTTTAAATGTTTGTTAATTATAGATAGTGGTGTTAAAAAACTTGATCGTTGTACCTGAGGACAATGAAAGAGTAAACTGGGCAGGATCGATAGATTTCAAATTAAAATTTTCAAAAAGCTCAACTTTAACAATTGTAGAACAAGGGCAAATTGCGGCGTCTCAGCAGACTACAAATATGATAGGTAGTTAAAAATTTTAATTGTGTTTTTCGAAAAAAAATCTGAGTGAATAAGCGAAAATTTTATTTAAATTTTTATTTTAAAAAATTGTATTTAAATTTTTTTAAAAAAATATTATTTAGAGGAAGGTCCTTCAACATCTGCAGCAAATCAAAATCCTCATGTTGGTAATGTGCAGAACTCTTCTTATGCCAGCAATACAACTGCTGCTATTGACAGAGATGTCGAATATGTGAGTATTTATAAATCCTATGGTTTAACGTTTTACATGTACCGTTTGAATTAGAACTTTATTTAAAAAATACAACATTAAAATTGAATTGTTATTAATTTAAAATTTAATAAAAAAACTTTTATTACAATTTTCAAGGATTTTGAAGATTTATGATTTGCTTATTTACTAAAAAGAAGAAAAGAACAAGTTAAAATTGAATTTATTTAGAAATTAAAATTAAATTGAATGAAACTTATTAAAATTTTTTCATTAATCTTTAACTTTCGATTAATTTGCTTTTATGTTTGCAAAAATAAAAATTGTACGTTTGTCTATTATTTGAACTGAAATAGAAATTTGAAAAAAATTTTTAAAAATTAAAAAAATTGTTTTGAGAAAATTTTTTTTTGAAATAATTTATTAAGTAATATGAAATACAGATTCGAAAAAAATTTATAAATTGTTTGAAAATTTTTTTTAATTTTTGTAAAAATTTGATTTTGTTTAGTAATTAAAATGAAATATAGATGTGAAAAAAATCTTTAAAAAATTTGAAACCTGCTTGAAAAAAGTTTTTTGAATTTGCTTATTAACTTAATGAAATAGAGATTTGAAAAAAATTAAATAAATTTTTCAAATGATTTGAAAAAAATTTGTTATACTGAAAAAAATTAAAAAAAATTTTTTAAACTGAAAAAAAATTTTTTTAAAAATTTTTTAAACTGAAAAAAAATTTTTTTAAAAAATTTTTAAACTGAAAAAAAATTTTTTAAATAAAAGTTTTTAAAAATGATTTGAAAAAAATTTGTAACTTGCTTGGAAAAAAATTTGTTTGAATTTGTCTATTAACTAAATGAAATAGAGATTGGAAAAAAAATTTAAAAAATTTTGTTAATCATTTGAAAAAAAATTTTTTAATTGTGAAAAAATTTGAGATTGTTTATTATTTAAAATGAAATTGAAAAAAGGATTTGAAAAAAATCTAAAAAAATGAAACTGTTTATTATTAAAAATGAATCAAAATTTGAAAAAAAAGCTTTAAAATATTTAAAAATTTTTATAGTATTTTGATAAAATAAAACTTGGTTTTGAATTAAATATATCATGATAAAAATATTTATTTTCATTCTTGTCTAAAATAAAAATTTTATATTTTATGAAATGGAATTTGATTATTCTTTTTAGTTTTTTAAAAAATAAAATTTTATTTCTGAATGTGTATTATTTAAAATGAAATAGAAATTTGAAAAAGGAAAAAAATCTAAAAAAATTTTAAACATTGATTAGAAAAATTTTTTAAAAATTTTGAAAAAATAATTTGAAATTGTTATCATTTAAGATGGAATAGAAATTTAAAAAAAAAAGCTTAAAATTTTTTTATAAGTTTTATTGGTATTTAGATAAAATAAAACTGAATTTTGAATTGGCATGAAATTGAATTTAAAAATTGAATTTACATTTATATGAACAAATATTCTAGTATCTTGTTTAAATTTTGTTTTTGTTTAAAATTGAATAAGCTTAATGATAACGAATTATTATAAATACAATGATATTATTGTTTTCACAATAATTTTTTAATGAAATTTTTTCAAATGATATCACTAAATTAGAATAAAAATTCGAATTTAATCAAAAGAAATCAAACGGTACATGATATTCAAAATTTTAGGGGGATTTTAATTAATCATTAGTATTTACTTTTTTAATTATTCTGACAGGGATACGTGAAAAACAAGCGTTAGATAGTCTTACCTACTCTCTAAAATAAATACTCACTAGCTTTTTTTTTTAAAAAAAAAAAGCTAGGGGGCCTTTTTTTGTAGGAAGTAGTGTCACCTTCTTCTGAATTGGCACAGGAGTCGCTTCATGCCGAATCAAATCCACAAGTAAATTTTATTCTTTTTTTTTTATTATTTTTTAACAAAAAATATAATAGAGATTATATGGTAATCCTGGACATACTCCCCCAGCTCCAGGAATTGTAAGTTATGTAGTACCACCAGACGATCCTGATGCAATTTATTTTCGCGGAGAACGCAGCATTCATGATATTGATTTACCAAAAAAAGGACTCAATGGTAAAGAGCGAAATATATTATTAGCCTCCCGTGTGCAACTGGCAGCAACATATAAATCTAAAGAAGAGGATCCTCTTTGCGGAGTATGTGTACGTGACTTTATGCCGAAACAAAGCGTAATTTTTTTACCATGTTCCCATAAATTGCACAAAACGTGTTTTTGGGATTTATCCCGTTTTTATAGACATTGTCCTACTTGTAAATACGATATGGGTCGGGGCCTACAAATTCCAGAGTAGGGTAAAACTGATTTTTAGTCAATTAAATTATAAAATGAGAGTAGAACATTAAAAATTAGAAAGTTCTCATTTTGCAATTTAATTGACTAAAAATCTTTTGTGCCCTACTCTGGAATTTGGAGGCTATACACGTCGGATTACTTGTCTAGCACGTGTACAAAAAAAATTTTTTTTTGAAAATTTGATATTTTGGACACGTACTAAGTACACAAGTACCCCGACGTGTAACAGTGTCCCCACACGTCAAAGACGTCAAGTTTTTTTCTGAGTGGGTTCTTTGACGTGCGGGGCAATTTTTTGTATTCTTTATATAATTAATAATAATAACCACACCCCAATTAAAAAAATATAATGAGTATTTTTTATATAATTAATAATAATAGCAGCACCACAATTCGTAAAAAATCAATGAGTATTTTTTTGCAAAAAATGACTAAATTTGTAAAACTTTATAAAAATTGAGTTGAATATAATATTAATAAAAAATAGAATTAAGTCATTTTCTAATTTAAAATTTAATTTTTAATTACCACTTAAACTTTGGTATTGATATTATGTGTACATAAATCTAAATACTATCATTCTAATTTTAAAATCTATTTTGTTAAGCAATTTTTTCCCTGCCTTTTTTAAATTATTTTTTAAAATAATCTTTACTAAAATTATTTATTAATGGCAATAAATTTGTTTGACAATGAAATAATTTTGTTTGGCAAGTGCTATATATTTTGAGTCTGGCACTCAGTTTAATTTTTGTTTGTCCTATTGTTTGATTGCTTCTGTTTCTTTATAATTTTCTGAAATATTCTTTATTATTCTGAAGAAATCATAAATTACACTGAGACTCAAAATAAATAGTACTTGAAAAAAAATAATTTCCTTGCCAAACAAATTTATTTTCTTTATTAATTATGCCTTTATTAAACTTATATGCTATTTTGCCTTTTGTAAAATTTTTTTTTTGAGTATATTTAAAACCAACATATCTCTAATTATTTTTTTTAGGTATTTTTTTTAAAATTAGAGATATGTTTTATATTATTTTCAATAATTATATAATTTTCAATTTATTATGAATAAATTTTTTTTTTATTATTCCTTTATTAAATTTTTAAGTTGAATTTATTAGGTTTGTAGTTTATTATGTATGGTTGTTGTTCTCGTCTGCATCTTTCAAATTCCAATCTTGTTTTAGTGTTTATATGGTGTAATATCTATACTAATATTATAGAATATCATTGACTGTTTTATAAAGGATATTAATTTTCGGTTCCTACTTAAGATCTCGTTTACTGCTAATAGTTGTAGGCGGCTTACTAAAATTAAATTTGTTAATTATAGTAGACTATATTTATTCATATTTAGATTGAAAACATGAGAAACTACTTTGTTATTGAAAGAATAGAGCCATTTGCATCTCAATCACGAAATACTCGTGGTGAGATCGCCCACATCAGATTTAATAATTTGGCCGATCATCCCCGACCTGACTTGGCTCTAACAACACTTATTGAACAACTTTTGGATCGGGTGCTCACCGGAAGACCAGCGCCTCTCCGCGTTGGTCTTCAGGTGCAGCCACCAAATTTCCACCACCCGTTTACCGTGCCACTCAGACCGGTACAGCAAAATAATGCAGCAGCATTAGCCGCAGCGATTGAGAGATTGAACGAAATATCCCAAGCTGGGATAGACCTTCTCTCAGGGACAACAACAACAAAAGTAGTAGCTGTTTGGCCTTTGACTGGCCAACGCACTAATAATCCAGCAGCATATTCGGGTAGGTTCATACTAGTCTTAAATTTCTCAAATAAATGTAAGGCAGTCATGTTCCTACAGGTAGTTGCGATCTGGATCAAGATCATGCAGTGTCTTCCCGATGTCGTTCAATTGTGCGCGTTCGCAATCCAAACGACCGCTACTGCCTTGCTCGAGCAGTAGTTATTGGACTCACGAAAATTCGGCTTGTTGATCAAGGCGATGCTAATAATGGATCAGCTCATTTTAGAGCTTTTTGTCAACAACAAGAACAACATTTGCTTTTTGTAAACTATTTAATGAATATAGCCGGACTTCCAAATGGACTACAGGTATTATTTACTTACATTTTTTCAGATTTGCATATTATAGGAATATTCGCTTGAACATGTAGCGATTCTCCAACGATGGTTGAATCAATATTATGGAGAAGGGCACACCCGTATTGTTGTTTTCCAAAAGGAGCAACAGTATCGGATTGTGTTTAAAGGAGAGGGAAGAGCAGCTCGTTACAATTTATGCCTGCTCTTGGAAAATCGTCACTATAACTACATTGGTCGCCCTGAACAACTTTTGGGTGTCAAGCGTTATTGTATTGACTGCGAACGTTCTGTAACGAGATGGTCACATTGGGCCGGTTGTAGTGTTGTGTGCCGGTTTTGTATGCGCACAGGTCCAGACTTTCCATGTCAGGTATAATTTTTTATTTTTTTTACAATTTCTATTCAATATTTGGTAGGAGGAGGAAAGAATTCCATGTCAAAACTGCGGATTCATTTTTCCTCGTCGTGCCTGTTATGACTATCATCTCATCAACACTGCGCCAGATGAAATGGTTCGACGCGATTCGCGCACTTTTGCGTCTATTTGCCAAATGCGCCGCATATGTAATAATTGTCATCATATAATTCAAGCTCAACAAAATCACGAATGCCAACAACAAAGGCAACAACCTCAAATAAATTGTAAAATGTGCAATGGCCCTCACACAGAGGACCAGCCATGTTTTATTCAGCCATTAAAACCTGATGACGTTGAACAAGAAGATAATAATGAAAATAATAATAATGAACAACAACAGCAACAAAGAACAAGAAATCATCGACAACCAATTCGTCTTTGTTTTTTTGATGCTGAAACAAGTCAGGATGAACCTGTACAAATAAGCCAAAATATCAATGGCTACAGGCATGTACCTCTTCTGATTATTGCTGAGGTTAATTTTTTAATTAAATTTAAATATAATTTTTGTTTATAGGTTATTTGTGAAGCCTGTATACGGGCTAATATTCGTATTGAAGATGTTGGTCAACGTGCTCAAGGGTGTTTTTGTGGGACTCCAAGAGGAGCACGATGGCGTAATTGGTGTTCCCCACCCTTCAGAAATGCTCCAGGCGACAACACCGCCTTTCCAGATAACATCACATTCAATCATCGGCGTATGTTTTTCCATTCTTTTGACAACGCTGAAGATAATCCTGTGGACCAATTCTTAGACTACCTACTTAATCACGGTTCACAACATATGCTTACTATCTGCATAGCTCATAATGGAGGAAAATATGATTTTCATCTATTATTAGAAGCTCTACATAGGCGAAGCCACCCGCCAACAAGAATATGCACAACAGGACTCAAAATTTATTCAATGAGTCTTGGAGGGAACAACCAAAGAAAAGTGCTTTTCAAGGACTCGTTAAACTACTTTTTCTGCGAGCTTGATGCACTTACAAAGGTTTTTGCTTTGCCAGAGGATTTGGCTACTGCAAAGCCCTTCTTTCCCTATCTCTTTATTCAACGACAACACCTTCATTATAGGCTAAGAGGGCTCCCTGCAATTCAATATTACCAACCTGAATATAAGAAGGCTGAAAAGAGGGAAAAGCTCATTGAATGGTATACACAACAAACATCCGTCCAAACAACAACAAACTTCCAGCTTCGTGAACAACTAATTATTTATTGTGTAAACGATGTGGCGATTCTGCGTGAGAGCGTGCTCCGATTTAGACAACTTATTGGAGAAAACACAAAGAATCTTGACCCTTTTTTGACGGTATCAACAGCAGCAGGACTCGCGTTAGCAACAATGCGCCGCTGTTTTTTACCTGAAAATTGGATTGTTCACTCGCCTGAAGGAGGTTATTTGCGAGGACGTAGAGCTTCAGCCGAATCACAGCGATACATCCGCTTTTTTGAACTACAACATCCAGAGTCTGCAGGTCATATTCAACATGCCCAATGGGCAATTGGAGAAGCTCATGTTGAAGACTGCGGTTATAGACTTGATGGATTATGGCAAAGATCGCCCCCGCTTCGCCCTTTAGCTATTGAATATATGGGATGTTACTATCACGGTATAGAGTTTTTATAAACTTTTTAATTTCATAAAATTTTAAGGCTGTCCCAAATGCTTCCCAATACGTGACCAACGCTTAGCAGCTGGTCGTACAGCAGAAGAGCTTTTTGAAAGAACTCAACAACGCCTATGGGAATTGGAGCATCAGCATGGATATGAAATTCACGTAGTCTGGGGACATGAAATCAAGGAAAAACTGAGAAACAACACTCAGTTACGAAGAAAATGGTTTGAAATTGATTCTGTACGGCCAATGGATCCCAGAGAAGATTGCCTTAGAGGAGGAAGGACAGAACCCTTCAAACTCCATCATACATGTGCTGAAGATGAGGAGATCCTCTACATCGATATTGTAAACTTATATTTAAATTTAAAGAAATCATAAAAATTTTTTAGGTAAGTCTCTACCCTTATGTTATGAAGGCAAAATCTTTTCCTATTGGGCATCCGAATATACTGACTCGTGACACATTGCTTCTTCCACCAAACAACCCTTTGCCTTGGACATCTTCAGAGCATAACATCTATAGGGGTTTACTTCTTGTTCGGGTTCAACCTCCGAACTTTATGAATGGGAACCTTCCACCAGTTCTTCCATACAGAACTCATGATGGTCGCCTCACTTTTCCCCTTTGTGCAAAATGTGCAGATAATAGACAACAACGGCCTTGCACACATGGAGAACGTGAACGTTCCTGGCTAACTGGCTATACTCACGTAGAGCTTAATTATGCCTTGGAACGTGGGTATAAAGTCGTCGACATTTATGAGGTGACAATTTAATAATCATAACTAACTTATTTTAATATTTAGGTTTGGAATTATGAAAAATGGGATCCGAATCTATTTCGATCCTATGTCAACACATTTATTGGATTGAAACAACAGGCTAGTGGTTGGCCAGATGGTTGTGCCTCGGAGATGGACCGAGCTGACTACCTAGCTGAGTTTGAACGAGTTGAAGGAATCTTCCTCGACCCAGAGAAGATTGAAACAAATCCTGGTTTGCGAATGATTGCGGTGAGTTATCTTAGAAAAAAAATATTCAAAATAAATTAAATTTTCAGAAATTATTAGCAAACTCGCTCTGGGGAAAACTGGCGCAACGAGTTTGTGGAACTGAAGTTCGATATGCCAAAACACCGGCAGAGTTTCACCAATTGTTAGAAGACCCAACAATTGATATGCTCGACTTTGATCATGTCAGCGAGCATTTGGACCGTTGTGTTGTGAGGAAGAAGCCGGAATTTGCCAAAGCACCAAATACCAACTGCCTTCCAGTAGCAGCGTACGTCACTTCATATGCTCGACTCCATCTATATGAGTATATTGAACAAGTACATCAAATTGGCGGCGTCCTCTTGTACTGCGATACTGACTCCATCATCTATGTCGGAAAGCGTAATGGCCAGCGTGTATCTGAAGGTGAATATCTTGGTCAGATGAAGCGTGAAGTTCCATCACGCCGAATATTGGAATTTATTGCTGGGGGGCCGAAAAATTATGGCTACCGACACGTCGACGCAAGTACAGGATTAGACGAGAGAGCTGAGCTTAAGATTCGGTCATTCCCGCTCTCTTATGCTACTCATCAGCTCCTTAACTTCAACACTATGAAACAACTTGTGTTGAACCAATTCAATGTTGATGGAGCAGTGTGAGTTTATCAACTAATTTAAAGAAAATACAAAATATATATTCAGTGATGACACGATTGCCGATGAAGTCTTTTCCGTTGGTAATTCAATTGGTGTACAATTCCCTCAAATTGGAAGAACTCGTCGGTCTCAGCTTTACACCCATCTGGCTAGGAAGGAATACAGGCCATGTTATGAAAAGGGTAGAATTATGCCTGGAATGGAAACTCTTCCTTTTGGGCACAGGAGGAATAATATAGTTATTTAAATTTTCTTAGCTTTTTTTAAATAACATATAATTTACAGGCATCAGTAGGACAAAGGCTTCAACAAAAACGACCAAATACAACGACAACACCACCACCACCAAACACAAGATCCCGTTTAGATACAAATGTTTTAAATTTGCAAGATTTGCCTGGGTCGTCCGGATGGACAGAAAATGATTATAGAAATAGATACCATTTTTGATTATATTTTTATTAATATTTATTCTGTATATATTTTGTTAAATAAAAAAATTATGTTCGTGGAAATTTTTTAATTCTAGGTAAAATATAATTGTTAAAAACATGCTTCATTTCATGAATAGATTTTATTCCCGTTAGTATCACACGTCCTGAGATGTAACATAGACATGATACTTCTCCATCTCGTTCTTCCACATTTATTTTGAAACGGAGTGCAGGAAAAATTGTAGGGTCGTAATTGGCTTTAATATTTTGCTGTCGAAGTTGTTTAAATAATTTCTCAATTGCTAATTTTTGTTCATGCCTGTAGGCTCCGACAATATTCGTAACCAAAAGATTATTAATTCCAATTTTCTGGAAATTCCCTGCCGCAGAATTGGAAGCTCTAATACTTTTCACAACTCTCCATGCTGTTTCATTTGCTAATTCGGGAGAAGGCACGCCTGTTAAAACGACTTTTCCCGATTGAAATATTAGTGCTGCCGTTGTTTTATTTCCTTTGTGTCGTAGTCGCATAATTATCGAATGGAATCTTTTAGGATTATATTCAGTATTAATTCCAAATCTTGCAAGCTTTAAATAATTTTCTTGAGAAAATTTAACGTTGTCTTTAAAGAGTTTAAATACAACTGTACAATTATATATTTGCATAATATTTACTTACTAAAAAATAAAGACAATTTAATTGTAGATTACAAAATTAAAAAACAATTTATATGTGGTTTTTAACTTTAAAAATTTTTTTATTTATTTATCTAATAACATCCTCCTTTCATTTTGTTTCGGATTACACAAAGGACTTCAAGAGGGTAAAATGATCGATGATGTCCTCCACCAAACTCAATAATACATGGTAAATATGGATGACAAAGTTTGAAATTATGCTTTACATAATAATATCCGCGGACCTAAAATAAAGAAATGATATTAGTTTTTTTGAATATAAGCTTACAGTTATGCCCAAATAACCACTCATTGCTGGAACAATACTTGCTGATTGCACTGTAAGGTCATGACAATGTACAATAAAGTTGCGACACGTTGGTTTTAGATGAGATGTCCGTAACTGCACATTTTGGCGTAAATGCTCAATAATTTCACGACGAGCATCAATATTATGGAATAGTACATGTAATTCCTTGAACGAACAATTTCGTAGTTGGCAAAGATACTCAATTAAAGGAATAGGTAAATGTGTCTTAGAACGTATTGATATAGATGTTGTTGGAATTTTAGATTTAATATCTTCATTTTGTTTTGCTGTCGGTGTAGGTTCACGAAAAGGATTTTCTGGTTCAACAGTCCAATCCAAAGGCTTGTCGTCCTGAGTAATTCGTAGGATTTTATCGCTCGTATCTATATTAATTTCATCTTCAATTTGTTCCTCATCCATTTTATCTTCTATTATATCATCAATTATTGTAAGAAGCCCAAATGCGGGGGTAATAACATCTACACCTTTCTAAAATTAAAATTTTAAAAATTTAATTATTTAAATTATCTTACCTTTTCCTTCTCTTCAACTTCGTCTCCAGATTCTTCAACCACTATTAATGGTGGCTGGTCCGTCTGAGATTCGTTTGATGTATTCTGTTGCTGTTCTGGTTCAGGGTCGTCTTCGAGAACTCCCCAGACCATAAGAGTGAAAAGAAGTTCCATTACATTCATTTTGTTAATTGCAAAATTCCTAAATCTATATATACTTATTTATAAAAATTAAATAAAATTTTAAAATGTCAGGATTTGAAAAATTTGATTTAATACATTCACGATTCAAGCACCCTTTTACAATGATTGTATCGGGGAGTACAGGATCTGGTAAATCAGAATGGGTTAAAAAATTTCTAGAAAACTTGTCTGAAATGATTCCAGATGACAATGAGGGAAAATATCAAATTGATTTGGTCCTATATTGTTATGGGGAGTTAAATAAAAATATTATACGTATGCAGAGAATAGGGTTTGTTAATAAAGGTAAGACAAGAGTTATAGTTCATAATGGTCTGCCAGTAGGAGGTGAGGAATTTATACGTACAAAGGCCATTCAATCAAATGGAAAAATGTTGCTTGTACTCGATGACTTAATGGTTGGGATGAATCAAAATCTATTAGATACAATATTTACGAAAGGATCTCATAATTGGAAAATGAGTGTTATATTAATAACACAGCATTTGTTTAGCAAAGAATTAAAAATAGCTCGTAATAATTCACACTATTTGTTGTTAATGCGAAATCCTGCTGGAGCCTTGCAGATAAGAACGCTTGCTTCCCATTTGTTTCCCTCACGTTCAAAATATTTCTTAGAGGCGTATTCGGATGCTACTAAAGACAATTTCGGATATCTTTTAGTAGATATACATCCTAGTACACCTGAATTGTTAAGACTTAGAACACATATATATCGTGATGATGAGAGTAAAACAATAGTTTATATTCCAAAATGAGGAAAAAATTTTATACAAGCACTCTAATACAGCGAAATTCAAATTTTTTGCGTTCGATTTTTGATTGTTCGAAGTCGAATAAAGTATTAAAGAATTTACTAGATAAGGCTTCAGATGAACAATTGTTATGTTTTGTGGAAATTTGTTTTAATTTATTAAAAGGACGTTTACCTTTTCATAAAAATAGAATTACAACTCTGCAAAAACATGCAAATTTGTTGCGTAAAATCAGTAGATCCAGAAGTGCCCCATCTACGAGAATTTTATTGCAAAAAGGAAATGGAATCCCTCCGGTTGCTGGGCTTCTTGCTAGTCTTATTATCCCAATAATTACTGATAAAATTTTAAAATAATATAAATAAAAAATTATTGATGAAATAATACAGTTATGAAGAATGCAAATAGAATGTTTCTAATCCCCGAAGACATTTATAAAAATATAATTGGGGGTTTCGATGAAAATCAAGAATTACTTTCAAGCGGAGATGGGACTGCTATAGGTTTGATAAAGGAACGTTTGCAAAATACTAGTGCCAATAAAGAAATATTAGATCCTACAACAAGGGCAATTCGTTATGAACAAGATTTTAAAAGGTATAATAAACTTTTAAAAGAGAAGGAGGAAAAACCTATTGATGTTAAATTGAAAAATTTTGAAGAAATAGCGGATGTGGTTTCAAAAAATATTGACCACAAACCTCAATTAGCAGCAATTGCTGATCCTATTAAAAAACCACCCCGTAAAGTTATAATAAAAAAGAAACTACATAAAAAATCATTAGGTAAATTTGGTATAAGGAGACAATATCCTGTTCAAGATATTAAAGTTGAAGCTGATGAAAGTGAGGTAAAAGATAAAAGTGATGAAGAGGAAGATGAATTTTTATCGGCAGATACCGATAATGAGCCTAGTCCAAAAGAACAAGCATTGAAATATATAAGACAACATGCCGGTGAATTAGGTGTTTTGCCAAATGGAAAATTAGCGAGAAAAATAGGCAGTAAAGACTCATTCATTACAAGTAATATAGAAGATCTTATAAATCATATACTTAAAAATAAGAATAAGCGTAAAAGACCAATTCCAACTGGTTACGACGAATTTATTCGTAGAATAAATAAACATACAGTTTTACAAAATTTGCTTTTTCCGTCGAAAACTACTAATAAACAAGAAGGTGAAGGTGGTTGTTTCAAACAAGTATTTTCTTATAAACCGTCCTTATGGCAGTAACGTTAACTAATAAAAAGATAAAAATACTTGATAAATTATATAAAAATGTTAATTCCTCAACATGTTTTACCTCTCTTGAACCGCTTTTACACGCATCTAGGAAAGTTGATAAAAATATTTCACGACAAGATGTTAAGGACTATCTTGCAATGCAAAATGTCAATACTCTTCATAGAAGGGTTGTTAGAAAATATAAAAGAATGCCAACGTTAGCTCCCGGACTTCATACAGAATGGCAAGCAGATTTGAGTGTTTTTAATCGTATATGTAAACAGAATCAAGGATACAAGTATTTATTAGTGTGTATAGATACACTCAGTCGTCAAATATTTGTCGAACCGGTAAAGAGTAAACACAGTGATAATATGATAGATGCATTTAAAAAATTATTTTCTCGTACTAAAGTCATTCCATGGAAATTATTAACTGATCAAGGACTTGAATTTACTGCTAAGCAAGTACAAACATACTTCAAGTCCTTGGATATGGAACATTTCTCTATGCTTACTTCACCTTTGTGGCATGCTGGGATGGCTGAAAGAGCGAACAGGAGCATTAAAGAAAGATTATATAGGTACTTCACAGAAAATAAAACTTTAAAATGGGTGGATGTCATCCAAAAAATTGTTAACTCAATAAATAACTCATTTAACTCCAGTATAGGTATGCGCCCAACTGATGTCAATTTTAAAAATGCTGAAAAATTAAGGCAATTACTAAAGAATAGAGCAATTGAAACACATGCTCCTTCTCAATGGAGAAGGAAAAAGTTTTCAGTAGGAGATAGAGTGCGAATCGAAAAATATAAGCATATATTTCAAAAGGGCTATTTGCCAAATTTCACAAATGAAATTTTTATTATTGATAAAGTCCGCTTAGTTCCCTATCAACCTCCTACATACAAAATTAAAGACTCTAATGGAGAACAGATTAGGGGGTGGTTTTATTCTAATGATTTAATTTTAGTAAAAGAGAATTCTAAAAAGGATGAGAATTTATATGACATTAATAAAGTTTTGAAAAAAAAAAACGCGATGGGGAAGATTATGTTTTTGTCAGTTGGAAGGGTTATGGTCCGGAACATAACAGTTGGATACCCGCTAATTCTATAACTTGGAGATAATTATACATAAATTAAAATTTAAGCTTTTTAATTTGTAAAAAAATGACTTCATTTTATATTATTATTCCGTCTAACACAAACATAGAAGGAAATAGAACAAATTCCTTCCGAGTTAGGTTACCTCATAAGTTGCAATTTAATTCTGAGTGGCATGTCGGCCTAGCCGTTATGGTTTATCCACACTCCTGGCCGTCGTTAGGTACTAATAATGAACAAACTGTAACTGTTTATTGGAAAAGTGGGGATGTGGTTCAATTTTCTGTTCCTTCCAATACTTTAACTAATCCCCAACATTTAAAAGATAATTTAGATAGATCCTTAAACAAAGGAAGTGAAGCACTTGTTGACAAATTTCGTAACGTTCACATTGAATATACAAATAAATTAAAAGAACTTCGCACGCAGGCTAAAGATAAGTATAAACGTTTAAAAGAACTCTCTCAGAAAAGGACAGAGCCAGTATCTAACGTGACTACAGCAGAACACGTAAGTATTAGTGAAGAAACTGAAGTTCCTAGCTTAAAAAGTGAAGATGAAATTTTTACTGATTTGATGAATATCGAGAATTTAAAAATGCCTGATGATTTCAAACAAATTATTTCGGTAACTAACGAAGTTGGGTTTGACCCCTGGATAAGAGTATTTCGTAAACCTAGATTAGCATGCAATTTTGAATTCCACAGTTATAAAAATAGATTTTCCTTGCATATCGATAGTGAATATGTAGAAAAAATTGAATTAACTGAGCAGCTTGCATATATCTTAGGGTTTGATCGGCAAATTTTAACTGAAACTTGTATTGCAAATTTTATGCCTGATATGCGAGGAGGTGTGTCCTGCTTCCATGTTTATGCACCTGGATTAATTGAACCAATGGTTATAGGCGATGTGACAGCACCAGTACTTAGAATTGTAACAATTAGAGGTAAACAAGATGAAATAATTGAAGAACAATTTTTATGTGTTCAATACCATAAGCTACTTGTAAAAGAAATTTCTGAAATTTTTATTGAAATTAGAACTTCTAGTGGGACATTAATGCCATTCCAATATGGAACATGTACATTAACTTTACATTTTAAAAAGGCTACATACTTTTAACAATGAATAACCTTCAAATTGATAAAATATTAAAAAGAAATATTGTTACAAAAAGATTTTATATAGGATGTTTTGCTTCAGACTGTATTCCTTATAGGAGCAACTTTTTTCCGTTCTGTGTCGTAGTTAACACAGATCCTAGCAATTTATCTGGAACCCATTGGATAGCATTATTTTGCAATTCAACTAATAGTATTGAATACTATGACTCTTTAGGTATTTGGCCACCGATAAGTCATCACATTAGAAATTATTTAAATAAGTTTAACAAAGTTCAAATTAATTCTGTCATGTTACAACGACCTTTTTCTAGTACGTGCGGGAATCATGTTATTTTATTTCTTTATATGCGCTGCTTAGGTTTTTCAATGAATAAAATAATTTCATTACTAAAAAGAACTAATGCCGATAAATTTGTATCTGAGTTTATTACTAATCAAATATTTAATATAAATAGATGACTTTAATAATATACTCATAACATACAAAATGCACATTGATTTCGATCCTGCAAATATTAACTGGTCAACATTGACTGAACAACCCAATCAATGGGGCGGTTATAATGTTTTCCGTGGCGTTCCTTACCAACGAGGTAATGGATTGGGGTCAGTTTTTAGAAGTTTTCTTCGTTATTTAATCCCGATTGGTAAAGAAATTGGTAGCGCTATTGGAAGACAGGGTTTAGAATCCGGTAATCGAGTTTTAAGCAATGTCTTAGAGGGAAAAAATCTTAAAGAATCTCTTGTTACTGAAGGTAAATCAGGCTTGAAAAACTTACTGCAAAAAGCAGCTGAAAATGTTGATAAACAAAGTGGAAAAGGTTTTGATTTTAAACGATACAAAAATATAGAAAAGTCTCCTGCCATCGGCCAAATGAATGACGCAATACCGGAACTTAAACCAAAAACTATAAATAAACATCCATATTCTCGAATCGGTCCTCCTAATTTTATTCCCAATTTCAAAAAGAAATATTCTAAAAAATCTACCAAAAAATCCCGTCCCCAAAAACGATTACGAGTAGACACGTTAGGAACATACTAAAATGAGCTGCCCAAAACAAATTAATGAAAATAGCCCGTTAGCACTAAATAGTGCATTAAGTATTTTTTCTGTACCTCCTACAAACGTTTCTGTTGTCCGATCCTTTTTTAGAGAAATTCTTCCTCTTAGTACAATAACACAAGATTCTCCGTATTTGTTTCGATTGTTCAGTGATAATCTTTGGACTGACTTGTCTCGAACTTATCTTTACCTCGAGTTATCAATTGAAAAGTTGGGAGCCAATGGCAAATGGGTTGATATTGAAGCAACAGATAATAACATTGGATCGATTCAAGGTGTTGGACAAACATTTGTTCAGCAGTTGAAGGTAACTGTTGGCAATACTGAAGTTTATGATAGTGGTACTCTTTATCCTTACAAAGCATATATTACTAATGAGTTGTCATTTCCTGACAACGTTAAATCGCATTTTCTTGCATCTATTGGATATTATAGAACCGAAAAACATGATGATCCTACAGATGATGGTTTCAAAAATCGTTGCTCTGTTTTTGCAAACGGTAAACGCTCACAATTCCTTTCGCGCCTAGATTTTGATTTGGGAAATCAAGAATTATTTCTCCTTAATAATTTAGATATTCACTTTAGCATTTACAAAAGTAAGGATGCTTTTATATTACAAAATATCAAAGAAGGCGATAATAACCAATATAGACTTTATGTGCACGATGTTAAATTATTTTCGAAAATGGTTGAAGTTCAACCATCACTTAACATGAACATTTATAAGACTCTTGAATCTAAACCTGCTACGTATGCTGTTCGCCGAACTGAAATGAAATCTACTTATCTTACTTCAGGGCGAACTGAAATTGAGTATAATGCCTTTAGCTCAGCTATACCTCGACGCATTACAGTTGCCTTAGTTTCAAATAAGGCCTTTAATGGCGATATTGCGCTTTCCCCATTCAATTTCAAACCTTTTGATATTAGGGATATCTCTGTTCATACTGGGGGGCATATTTATCCTATGGTCGCTTACAAACTAAAGTTTACCCAAGACTTATTTGTTAGAGCTTTCGTGGACATGTATGAAGCTCTTGGAATGGCTAATTCAGATCGTTCCATTGATATTTCATTGTCACGATTTAAAGATGGGTGGACCTTTTTTGTGATACCTTTGACATCGACACTTGATGACTCTTGTGGTTTTGAGCTTCTCAAAAGTGGAACTACTAGTGTTCGATTAGAATTTAATACTCCTATTCCTGCTGGAGGTGTTGAAATGATTATTCTAGGCGAATTTGATCAAATGATTATGATTGATTACAATAGACATATAGTTACAGATTCCAATCTAGGTTGAAAAGTTGTATAAATAATGATAATTTAAAATATATTGATTTTACAAATGCAAAATATTTCCATCACTACACAAAATATAACATTTGAATTTTTAAAAATTGCTAGCACGAAATTACAAGATAATGCTCTGGATCCCACTGTAGCATATGGGATACCTTTATTACTAGTACTTCATTTCATTATTCTCCCTATGATATTAATATGTTGGATTTTACTCCTTCGAGTTCTGCGTAAATTAGGATTCATAACTTCTGCTGAAGAATTCAACATTGCAAAAAATATAAGCGAGATACCTTTAGAGACCTTGTGTCGAACTAAAACACACTTTTCGCTCCCAATTGAGCGGGTCGTCTAACGAATTAGAAAAAAACAATGCACTGAATCGGCTCTAGAAATCCATTAAAATAGCTGTTACCTATTGAGTGCGGTCAGGTTGAGAGCCAAAGGTTTTTATAAATAAATTATCGATTTATTAGCCGTCGGCCCCACTCGACTCGGCCCCCGCTTCAGGCTTTGTTTGATACCCTTTGATGCCCAGAATCGCGTTACGATACAACTTAGCCTAACCTCTGCACTACTCCATTCAAACCCCGCAAGCCCCAAAAGGATTGGGTTTGCAAATTATCGATTGATTAGAAACAAGAGGGCCTGAAGGGACTGGCTATTTGGTGAGAGAAAAAATTTTTTCTCTGACTTCTCTCACCCGATAGCCAGTCTCTTCAGAGCCCTCTTGTTCTAATCAATCGATAATTTAATAATGGTAATATAGTAGTTGTATGTTTAACAAAAATTTTATCGAAAAATGATCTGAAGTAGAGAGTCCTGTAGATGAAGAAGGAGATGTAATACAGCTAGAATTGTTAGTCAGCAAAAGATCTAATATAGAGCCCTTATAATGCGTTGAATCGAGAATGAGATTTGAATATTGGAAATTTAGTGTAAATTCTAGAAATTCTTTGCCAATACTATCTAATAGGATGGATCAAGTCTGATCACTCCACAAAAAGTTACAAGTCGATAAGTGTGAAAAACAACGATTTTTTGCACCTATCGACTTGTAACTTTTTAACGGGCGATCAGACTTGATCCAACCAACTGGGAAAAATACTGCTTATCAAGGGCTTCCGAATGATATAAAATTCATTTGTATTGGATCAAGCATAAAAAAAGTTATAGCTGATAAAAGCCGTCTGGCACTCAGTTTTGCGGTCGTATAACGGAAAAGTTCCTAATTTTTTCTCTCACTTTTCTGGAATACTTTAGCAACAATTCCACTTTCCCGAACTGGAATTTGAACAGAAAAAATATTCGAAACAATTTGTCTTTTTGCAAATGGGCGTCTATCAAATAGGGAAAAGCTAGCTTTATATGTTGAAGTTAAAGAAGATTTATCAGCTTCTTCTTGTAAACGAACAGATGGAGAAATAATTAATTTGTTTACACAAACATGACGTTTACGAAGTATTGCTTCTCCCTATTTTTAAAATGTTTTTAGAATTTTACACAAATTGTAGTAAAGAGGATATTTCCTCGTTTAGTGAGCCAAACGCTGTTACACACATTAGAGATCAAGCTGGGCCTGGACCAAGGCCTGGGTTTTTCCTTTACCCTGAGTCCAGGCATTTTTTGACCTTCCTGGGTTTTTTCTGGGCCTGAGTTTTTCCTGAACTACAGGACTCTGAGTCCAGGAACAGGTCCAGGCTTTTCAAAAATCTCGATCTCTATTACACACATAATGATGGAAGGTTTTTTTAAAATAAAGCACAATAAATCAGAAAGATTTCTTGCCCTTTCAAAATAAGGAATGCTAAAAAAAGGATGAAATCGGGCTCTAGTTAAATTTATACGCTCATAAAGATTTGGCGTTCATTTTTGGCGTTTTGTGTTTGGCATATTTTAGCAATTTGAAAAATTGTTGCGCAGCCCTAGCCTAACATAACAGAGATTCTGTTTTCCGGAAAGTTGGTCTCTTTAAATAATTGCAGTTTAATACACTCAAATATTTTTATTCTCTAACCGTTAAAATTAGTTTCCGTTTGTAAACCGGAAGGAGCAGTAGAGTCTAGGGCTGCTTATCTCCTCAGAATTTCCTCTACTCAATTTTCCCTACTTTTTACCTGCTCGTTTTTATCCCAATAAATATCATGGAATTGTAAATTGCTTTCTGATATTCGAGGAAATAAATGACAAGTTAGAGAGTAGTGGTCACTTTGTTCTATTGGAAATTCATCAGGCAAATAATGAAAATCCGGGGAATGTTTTTGGAAATGTTCCCTCTCTTGTTTAACCTCCTCAACTTGTTTTTCTCTCTTTTTTATTTGTTGTTGTTGTGTTTTAATTGTTTCTTTTCTTTGTTGTTTTTGAGGGGAATTTTCGATAGATTTTATTTTTTCATTTATTTTAATATTTTCTTCAACTTGTACATTAATTGGATGTTCCGATTTTTCTTCTTTTTGTTTAATTAAAGCCGTTTCTTTATTTTTGAGTGGAATCTCATCTGATTAATAATAAAAATTAAATCTAAAATTCAAAACAACATAGGGAATTTTTTGTATTTATTCCTCAGAATGACAACCTCAAACATTTCAGACAAATCTAACGACTGGAATCCTTTCCCTTCTTCTGGATCCCGTCCCGCGCCGGTCTCTAGTTTAAATGATATCCTCCCCTACATTTTATATACCTCTCTTTCCGCCTAAGAAAGTCCAGCTTTAATTCACTTGTAAAATAAAGATTCTATTTTTCCGGAGAGTCTTAGGTATCTTATGAGAGCCTTATTATAGCATAATTAAAATCCTTTACTTTCCCCCACCTTTTTTCTCTAAAGAATTCTCAACCACTTCTTTAATCGAATTTCTTTTTTTATTTGATTTAATTGAACTTGCTTTTGAAGTAGATGGAATTGATTCTTCTTCCTCCTCTGAATCTGTATATTGGTCATACATTTTTTTGGAAAATAAAAATATTTTTAAAAATATTCCTTGAGGTTCTCGTTGCTATGGAAATTGAAAAGAAGAATAAATGCAAGAAACAATTTTTGCTAAAAATATAGGACTAACAGAAAAAGTACATAGTTCAAATTATGGGGTAAAAATAAGAAATTGAAGGAAAGAAACAAAGCTTATGTGAATGAATAATTGAAAAATAATTTTAATTATCTTCAATTTTAGAAAAACTTAGCTCCTCGGACAAAAAATTAACAAAAAAATTTTGGAATAAAATACTGCTGAAAAGCATTACAAATATTATTTTTAAAATCAATTTTAATTTCAATATCCGTAAAGTTACACAAACTCATTTTTGAAAAAGTTCGATTTTAGATAAAGAAATAAAGGAAAATGTTGTTTTAATCATATTTTCTTATTTTTTTAGGATATAATTTTGTTAATTTGTTAATTTAATTAAGTATTTTTTACTTTTTATTCCAAATATGTAGATATGTAGTAGGGAACTGGGATGTCACGGGTTACCAGAAACACGAAACTCTGACCATTTTTAGACTCGATACACAAAACCAAATCCGAAGAATATTTCCCAAATCCCAACCAAAACCCCGAGTCGACTTTTTTCTTAACCCTTAACATCCCTTGTAGAGAGAAGTGTTTGTAATACATATATTTAAATATTTTTTAATTTGTTGGATTTATTTGTGAACGTTTAAAAATAGCATTTCGATATGGTGTGTTTGTTAAAATACAAATAATTGGGTTAAATACAGGGGTTAAATGGAAAGTAAAATGAAATAATATTCGAATAATATTTGTTGTAGTGTTGGATGTTCTTGTAAAAGTATAAAATAAAATTCCCAATTGGTCAATAAATGGGACAATAACCTAATAAAAAATAAATTTAAAGGAAAAATATTTGTTTTAATAAAATGAGACTGGGGTGGGCGAGAATTGAGAAAAACAAAGAACATTCCCGTTCCCCGAAACCGACGATTTTTTGGCAAAAACAATGACTCGAACTTCGTAGGCTCTATTCGGCACACTCTGAGCTGGAGTCGAGGCAAGAGCTCATAAATAAATTATCTCAATAACTGTGTCTTTGTTTGAGATTTCATCTTGATTTGAGCTTTAGAATGAACCCTCTAAACACTTTTTTGAGTGTTGGAATCAGGGGTGTCCGCAATTGCGGATTGCGTAAATTCCGTGGTTTTTTAGACTCGCGGATTGCGGTTGCAGAAATTTTTTTTCAATTGCAGACACACCTGGTACTTTGGTTTTTAATTGAAAATATTTCTCCTTACCAATAATTTCTAAGTATGGCTGAAGGATCCGAATCCGAAAAAGTCCGAGATATACGGGGATTTCCCTTGATCCGCCAACCCCTTATTTATACGACAAAAGAATGTAAGAGTAATGTTTTCTTACCAAAATAATCAAAACTTTAGTTAACAGTTTATTCAATCTTTTTAAATTTTCATCAAAATTAGTGTTTGAATCGACAAATTTGACCATTTTAAATCCACAAACAAAAATTATTAAATATGAGGATAATTCAATCAAAGCTATAGGTAAAAGAGAAAAAACAGTCATCTTTTTTTGAAAAAATATTTTTTTAGAAATATTTTTAAATTAATTACATTTTCCATTTTATATTGAATAAATGGCCAGGTTTTGTTAAAATTATCAAAATTTTTAATTCCTCCAAAAGAATAGGGCAAAATATTTAAAAGCATATTCGAAATATAAAATAATGTTACAAATGAAGCCATGAATACCATAAATAGATAACGACGAAAATTAATTTTTATATTCCTAAAATAGTAATATCGGGAATAGGACTAAGAAATAATTATGTAAACTTTCCACACACCCCGCCTAATTTTTAATTTTCTCTTTGCCAATGAGTTCTAAATAGGTTTGGGGGACCCGAATTCGAATAAGTCCGGATTTGCTGGGATATACCAAGATAATCAAGGAAGGAAAGAATCAGTCAGTTAATTAGTCAAATAAATAGTATTCAGTCTTATAATTATTGCCCGATCGGAGGAAATAGCTGTCGTCCGTCTAATCACTCTGAAAGGGTGAAAGCGAATAATGTCCGGCCGCCGGACTAACAACAATGATCTATAAGTATCCCCTTTCATATTCCACTTGTTCTTGGCTCTGATATGGAACTGGGTATGGGTTCAGGCGGTTTTTTAAGGTTACAAAGGAAGAAAAAACAATATTTTTTGACATCTTTGTATTAATTTACTCACCTAACCAAAACTAAATATCTATAAATAAATTGAACACACAATCCATGTAAATTCAAATAAAAAATAAACAGCCAAAATATAAAAACAATATACCAAATAAACGAATTTACTTTTACCAAACCAAAGCAAAATTCCATTAGGAAAAATAGTAATTGTATTCCCTTCTATATCAACCATATAATACTATAAAACTCGGTTTTAAAGTTAAATATTAATTAGGTAACTATTAATTATTGTTAGTGCCCAGCATGATTTTTCAGGAAACCGGGTCCCAAATTCGGGGTTTTTCGCAATCTGCGGTTCCCGGCCCGGTTAATCTAGAAAATCTGTGTGGATTGGATTGTATTGGTTAATCTCTGATCCGACTCCGCAAATATTTTGCCTGACACTAATTATTATTCAATAAAATTCTGATTTTTAGTTAAAGATTATTCTGGTTTTTATGAAATATTTCTTTCTAAAATCTGATTTTTATTATTTTAATTTTGAGGTTCTTTTTCTGTTTTAATATAACCTCTTGAATAAATAATTGAACAGTCAACATTAAAATATCCAAAACACAATTTTGTATCAAAATTTGACTGTGTGTTTTCATTTCTTTTGGAGTTTTAAAATTAATTAAAATAATTAGAATTATATTTAAAGGGAAACCAATTAATAAACAAACAAAATAATCAAATTTAAATAAAATATCAAGGAAATCAAAGGACATTTTTTAAAAGATTTTTTTAAGTTTTTTAAGTAGAGTATTTCTATCAAAGTTTATGAATATTAAAAAAAACTAGGGTAGCAGCCCAACCCTTCGGGGGCGGGTGTGTCGGGGATCGGGGTTTGCCGGGGAAGGCATGTCGAGGTTTCGGGGGTTGGGTTGCTACCCTAAAAAGCTATCTAATTTCCCTCCCATTTCCACCTGCATTTCCTTATACTATAATTATTTTTAATAGACGTAGAAAATAATTAATTATTAATTTCGTTTATGTTTAAATTCTCATTCGCAACATACCTTTTAAATTTTACTTCCAGCTAAGAATTATTTAGAAATTTTATATAATTTTTAAATAATATTTACTTTATTCTTTATTAATTCGCAGGTGAAAATTTGTTTAATTTTATGTTAAAATATGGCTAAAAAAATTTAAGTACATTTTTTCTGATAAAAGTATAAATGTACTATAAAACAGGAAAATAGCTGTTCCGATTCCCAAAGAATTGGAAACTCCCACAGTTGAATTTCTAATTCGCAAAAACCGGGAAATTTTATTTTTTATAGGCTTGTTCCCTGCTTCAATAAAACACTCGAATTATTGTCAGTCTAACGAGCTAACCAAAAAGCTTGTTGGGAAATGTGGGGCAAAATGAGTATAAAATTACTAAAAAATATTAATAAGAAAAAAAAAGATGAAATGAAAAGTGTTCAGTTAATCTTTTGTTACCCCGTTTATGGCAAGTTGAGATTGGATAAAGACTGGCACTAAGTGAGGGGGGAATTGGGATTATGTAGAGGAATTCTGATTTTTAATTCTAGTTAATTGAAATTTTCAAATGTTTTTAACAATAAATATTGGTAAGTACATTGGTAAGTACCTTAGGTTTTGTTAACCGAAATAAAGACAGCAAAACTTAACTAAAGATATTCTTCTCATAAAATAATAATAAGGCAATAACAGAAACAACAACAAAAAATAAATATTTATTTAAATTTAAATTAAAATTAAAATCTTCTTTCCAACAACCAAAATAAAAATAAAAGTTTTCTTTTTCTTCTCTTAAAATCCACTTCTTTTTGATTTTGTAAAGATGAGAATAATAATATTTGTTTTAAATGTACAACCATTGATTTTTGAAATTTTAGTCTAAAATTTTAAAAAAATATGTAAAAGACGGTTGTGTCAATTTAATAAAGGAAATTTAATAAAGGGATAACTTAAATTGAGGATATCGCTTAATGGGGGAGGGGGGACTGGGATTTGTAGAGGAATTGTAGAGCAATTATTAAGAATCATTGTTAAAAACATTTCAAAATATTAAAAATCAAAATTCCTCTACGAATACCAGTAATTATAAAAAGCTTAAGCGGTTTCCTATTCAGTAGCCCAACTTTTAATACCAATATATCCTAAATTTGGATGTATTTTATTAAAATAAGGTTTGAACATACATATTTAAAACAAATACAGGGTGCGGCAAATTGGCGGCCGCTTTTCTTTTTGCTATAACTTTTTAAATTTTTAATGAAAATTATTAATTCTTTTTTTACTGGATTCCCAGCACTCTAAGAATTTTTTTGGTGCCAAAAAATAGAAATTTGGTACAAAGATGGTATAGATAAACCGGTCCAAACATTTAAAAGCATCAAAAAACATTTTTTCTTGCCAAACTTTAGTTGATCATAACTTCGTCAAAAATGATTCAATCCCGATGATTTTAGTACCAATCGACTCGTATCGTTCAGGCGCATCGAATTAGCTTATAATTTCATTTTTGAAAATTTTATCCAGAAATTTTGTATTTGCCAAAATTATTTTAATGAATCATTCAGTACGCCATATCTCGGTCCATTTACGGGATAGACACCTGATTTTGGTGTCATTCGAATCAGATTGGAGAGCTTTGAGAGATTATCAATCAGACTAAATTATCAAATTTAAAGGCGATTTTGCTATCAGAAAAATTCTTAGAGTGTCAGGAATCCAGCAAAAAAAGAATTATCGGTTTTCATTAAAAATGAAGAAAGTTATAGCCAAAAGAAAAGCGGCCGCTAATTTGCCGCACCCTGTATAAAATAGGCATATTTTCACTCTTCTTTGGTTTTTAGCTACCTCCAAAATTAAATTTAAAAAAACTATTTTAATTAGGTCGATGTTCAAAAAATGTAAAATAAAAATAATCCATTTTTGTTTAATATATAAAAATTCAATTTTGTAATTATTTAAATATATTTGTCTTTTCAATATTATGATTTACCGGTTATTCTTAATTTTTGGGCCGGGGTTTGTGCACAAACCCCTTTAATTATTTTGGAAAGTACCAGGAGTTTTGTTAGGTATTGAACTTAAATTCCACCTAATTAATTTTTTATTTTCGTTTTTGTTTTATAAAATTACACTTTAAAATCAGATTTGGTAATGGACATGGCTCCAATCTAGATTTTTCCTGGATCAAGAGTCCAGATCCCGGAAATTTTTTTATCGTCCTGGATTTTTTCTAGATGCAGATCCAGAATTTTTGAAAATACCGATCTCTAGTGGATACATTCGAATATCCGCAGGCATTTTGAACTTACCTGTATCCATATCCCTTACCAAGCCAGCCTTAAATCCTGCCAGATATATTCAAAATCAATTTATTTACCTTTTAATATATTTTGTAATTAAATCACTCCCTTTTCTTCTTTTCAATTTACCAAATAATTTCAAATCTTTATTTATATTTAAAATTAAATTCTCAATATTTTCCACATTTTTATTTAAACAATAAGTTGTTGTTGAACATAATTCAAAAGCTATTTTTAATTTAAATAATTTATTTAAACGAGGAAGTAAAAAGCCAATTAAATTTGGAAATGTAAAAGCCAATTCTTTTGGAAATAAATTACTCTCGTTTGGACTGAAAAAGAAATATTTAAAATTAATTAACCTTTTAGATACCCCAAAATTAAATTTAAAAATCGTATCTTAAATTGGGTCGATGTTAGGGACTGGTCCGAATTTTCTCGATCTAAAGAAAATTTTGACAATCCAATCCGTATCGTATAATACGATTTTACTATCTTTAATTTTATTAAGAAAGTACCAAATTAGTCTCTTATTTTCATGTTTCCTTAACTTCAATAAATTTTTTAAATAGATGTAAAATAAATTTCAGATTAATTTTTGCTCGACCACTGAGTAATGAATGGTAACTTATCAGATTACCTAGTGGATTTATTTAAAATACCCCTTAATCTAAAAATGAGTTTTGAATGTAAAAATTTAATTCAAATTACATAAAAGAAGGAAAGAATCCAACAACTGGAAGTCTATCAAATTTATAAGCCCAAGGTAAAGAATTTTTGCTTGCATCGAATCTAAAAAAATTTTAATAAAAATAAATTAAAATCAATTTAAGTCTAAATTTTATTAACATAATACTCCCAAATATTTCAAATAATCTAGGAATATATATAACCAGTAGAATAAATTCCCGTAATTTTGTTTAAAAAATCCACAACCATCCCATGATACAGAATTTATCAGACTTGGTAATGGATACGGATACAGATAAGTTCGGAATGCCTGCGGATATCCGCCGTGAATATCCAAATAAGAATACCAAAATCCATGTCCATTACCAAGTCTGGAATTTATGCTAGTTGGGGCTATTGGGTAGTTAAAAGGGATGGATTCCTTCCAGAGAACCGAAATAGGCTTCTGCTTCTACCTTTCAACAAAATTCCGTTTTTAAAATTCAGTAGGGGCCCATCCCTAAGGCATAGGGCCCATTCCTAGTATTTAAGATCTTATTATTAGAATAAATATTTATTTTTAAATCCTCCCCTCCCCCTCCTTACAAATAAAATTTAATATTCTCTCCAAAATTGTCAAAATAAATTTTGACTTGATGAAATAAATGTAAAACAGTTTTGCTAGGTCCATGCCAATTTCCACCGGAAAAGAATATAACAGCATCAAAAGAACGATTTTCCTTTGAAAAAAATTTTTTTTTAATTTTTTAAATTAAAAGAAAACTTTTTTCAAAATTTCTTCATTAAATAATTCAAAATTTAATTTATTTAAAACACTTGAGGCTTTTTTGTTTTTAATTTTTGAGGAAGGCAAAACTTCGTTTTTAGGTATCCATTCAAGTGAAGAATTGAGAAAATTTGAAATAAATTGACTAATTGAATTGCTGAAAATTAAAAATAAATTATTTTTAGGGTTAATTTAAATCCAAAAATTGCTTCTTTTAAGACAATTCACCGGACCAAAAAAATCGGTTATCGAGATAAATATTTTTCGAGATATCAATACGGATTCTTGTACACCCTTCATTTTTCAATAGAAAATAGAGGAATTTTTTAAATCATTTATTTATAAGAAGTAAAGGTTTCTCAGTGATTTTCATATGATATTCTCATACAATCCTCATAGTCCAGTCTTTAATTATAATTGATTTCCAATAGAAAATAGAGGAAAGCTTTGTTATTTACAAGAAGTAAAGAGATTTGTCAGGCAAATCGGGGGGAGGGGGGTGTCTCTCGAAAGAATTGCCAATTCATGCTTCCTAGATTCAGAACCAGACTTTTATGAAGAAAGCTTAAAAGAGAAGATAGCACTGACCGCTTATTTGAACGAGTTTTATGAGTCCCTATCAGAGCTGCTTCAAAATTCCAATTTCGGAATAGGGTTGGGAGTCCGAAAGATCGAGTCGGGCATTGAATTTTGGTCCGAAAAAGACTCGGTCGGGTCGGTCCGAAAAAATGACTCAAACGTCGGACCGACTCGAAAACCCCAACCAGCCCTAATTAGGAATAATTTTTTATTTCAAAATAGGAGTTCTCGTTAAAATAAAAATAAATTAACTTATACCAACATATTTAATCCTTCCTTTCCTTCTCCTTTCAACCAAAATATTTTTTCATCTTCTCTAGATATTATAGCTAAAGAATCTTTCCTCTCATCTTCTTCATAATTTCCCCATTTTTTCATAAAATAATTTCCAATTCTTTTATCAATTGCCAAAAATCCAAAAGTTTTATTTAATTTACAATTAATTCCAAATAATAAATTTAAATTTTTTTCTTCTTCCAAAAATTCTTCTTTTTTAAATAAATAATTAAATTTCTTTTTTAATAATTTAATTAATTGACAGTTTAAATATTGCTGCCTTAATCCAAGTAAATTAATTATTGACGTTGAATTTTGAGTTCTTTGATGTTTTCTTATATTTTTGGACGATTGACAATATAAGTTGAGTAGATCTAAAATTCCGATTTTATCCCAAAGTCGGTAAAATGTTCAGAGCTCCCTATCCCTATCAAATTCACAACTACATAGTTGGCAGATCCTGAGAACCCACGGAAATCAGAATCCGATATTCTTACTATTTTCAGATTAGTATATCCGGGCTAATCT
Source organism: Meloidogyne enterolobii (assembly GCA_963681835.1). Taxonomy (NCBI): domain Eukaryota; kingdom Metazoa; phylum Nematoda; class Chromadorea; order Rhabditida; family Meloidogynidae; genus Meloidogyne; species Meloidogyne enterolobii. The sequence goes on from CAVMJV010000007.1 coordinate 3,711,351, forward strand.
CCTATTCGCAACATTCCTTGATTTATTGGATTCAGTTTCATTCCCTCTCTACTATATCGGTTCGCCCATTATACATCGACCCGTCACTTAGTCTTACAAATTAGTCCTGATTTTCCTGAGATCCACCCACCCCAAACTCTATTTATCCCAATAATCCAAAGGGATTTGATAAGTCAGAGAGATTATTTAAATTTACATTTAGGGTAAATTTCAAATATTTTCATACAGTTAAATCTTCCATAAATTTGTTGAATATATTCTTTAAACGAATAATTTATACACAAATTTTGATAATATTTACAACAAAAAATTATCTTTTCTTCTTTAATTAAACACAAATTTCTATATTTTTGTATAAAATTGTTCAAATTATTTTTTGATGAAAATTGAGGTAATTCATTTAATTCTAAATTATTTGAATCTGAAGGGCAATAATTAATTATTTTTGCTATCTAAAAATTAAAGAAATTAATTTCAAAATAATTTTGAATAATATGTTTGGGCGCGATACCGATACGGCGCCAATGCTTATAAAATAGCCCAAAGTGGATCTAAAATTGTGAAATTTTACAAAGACGCCCTCAAACGTAGTATCTAAAATCCCCAAAAATTTCAGAATTTTTGGTTTTATATTTCAGAAGTTCTGGTCAGAAAATCAGAATTTTTGATTGAAAATGCCCATTTATAGCAGTTTTTTGACCAGAGTTTCTTAAATAATAAACCAAAAAATCTAACATTTTTAGAGAAAGTGAGAGACAATATGGAGGATATAAAAATAAAATTTCAAGATTTTAGGTTTTAAATGGATAATTTTATGAGTAATTAATTAATCCAACTTTTCCCAATTTTTAATTAAAATTTACATTTCTTAAAGCAATTAAAGAAGAACTTTGTTGTCTCAATCCAATTAAATTTGTAAATAAAACAACGTTAAAAGTAGAGGAATTTAATTTTTTGAATAAAGCATCAGATTTTGAAGGACTTTCACCATCTAAAAATATTTAAAATATTTGGAAATTTTTTTGGAAGAATTAAAGGGAAATATTATACTTTTATTTTTAAATGTAGGAGTAAGTTTATTTTGATTTTTTTTTATTTTAAAAATATTTTCTAAGGAGATAACCCAAAATTAATAGAAAAAATTTTGTTAAAAAAGTTAAACAAAATAAATATTCCCCCAAAACTTTTAATAAATCCCTCCTACATATCTATACAAAATTTAAAAAATTATTTAGATATTACAAAAATAAATAAAATTAATTAGATTTCATCTAAAATTCATAAAAAAATCAAAAATAAAAGAAAACACAAAAAAGGGTACGAACCTTCCCCATTTTACGCCAAATTCAAAACCTATACCACTACACCACCAACAATATAACCTAAAAATTTTAAAAATAAATATCAAACTCACCGTCAATTTCAATTTCTTTAACAATTTTATCTTCAAAATTCCCCAAACATTTATTAATCCAATCAACTACATTTTGAGTTTTTTGTGTTGAATTAATTTCAAATGAATCAATTTTTAATAAATTATTTGAATTTAAAGAATAAATATTTAATTGATTTAAAGAAATATTTAATGTTAAACTAATTGTTTTGTTTAAAATTAATCTAAAAAAATTTCTAATTTTAATTAAAAAATTTTTTTCTAATCGAGAAAGTCAAAGGAAATTTAATTTTAAATTAATTTAAGATTCAAAAGTAGAAAAATTAGTAAAAGGGACATGAAAGGAGTCGAACCTTCCCTATTCGTCAAAAGAAATCAACAATTAATCCGCTACACCACCAAATATGCTAATTAAAATCTAAATAGGTAGGATAAATAACTTTAATTAGGAGACATTAGAGTATCAATTTCAATTTTTAAATTTTCTATTAAAATTTAAAAATTAATTTAAAAAATATTTTTAAAGAGAAATTAAATAAAATAAATTAAAAGGGGAGGGAAAAAATTTTAAAAATTAAAAAAAACTGTTCGAGTTCTAAAATTTTTTAAATATAATTTTTCAATAAAAGTAATTTTATTTTAAATAAAATTAAAATTAAAAATATTATTTTAATTAAAAAATAAAAAAAAAATACCCAAAAGCCAAAGAAGCCCTTCTATTATTTAAATAATAAATTGAATTAACAAAAACACTGTAAGAACGAGGTAATTGAAAGGATATTGACTTGAAAAATAAATTTAAATTAAAAAAAATAATTTTTTTAAAAATTTACATTAAATTCAAAATGTCCAATTACAACAAATTCAAAATTTAAAATTAATTTATTTAAATTCTCTTCAGAATTGACAATATTAAATGGAAATAATAAATTAATTATCCAACTAAAAAATTAAATTTTAAATTTAAAAAAATTTTAAAATTATAGTTTCAATCAGGCCCGTAGCCAGGAGAGGGTAAGCCCTTCTAAAATTCTCAAAAATTTCGACTGTGGCACTAAAAATTAAAATTTTGCCAAAAATAATTTTTGGAATAATTTTTATAATTTTTTTATTTTTTTTAAATAATTTCCAAAAAATCAAAGCAGAATAATTCCCCCCCCCCCCTCCTCCCCCAGAAAAAATCCTGGCTACGGGCCGGACCTCGATTTTAAAATTTAAAAAAATTTAGAAAAAACCTGTAAAGCCTTTCAGAAGACAAAAATTGATTAAAAATAATTGGTTGGTTATATTGTGTTTGGGCAAAAATAACAGGGAAAGCCAATAATTTATACATAGATCTACATCTTCCTTTGTAATAATTACAATTTACAGCAATAAATTTTATCTTTAAAAATTAAAAATATATTAATTTTGAAAAGACGCAAAAATACAAAATTTACTATCTAAAATTTCAAATAAATTTTTAAAAAATAAATTTGTTTTTTATTTTTGAGAATGCTGGACTTTAATTGAAATCAGTATTCTTAATAAAATACGGATTTTGTTTCAAAAATTTTTCTAAAAAATGCTGATGTGAATTAAATTTTTTTTTAAAATTAAAAAAAATTTTTTGAGATTCCTATAAATAAAATACAGATTAATTCATTTCAGCACTCTCAAAAACCCCTTTGAAACGAATTTTTTTACCAGAAAACTAATAATTTTTAAAAATAGGGGTCCTCTTGAGTATGTCAAAAATTGAAAAAAATTTTTAAATTAAAAAAACCTCATTAATTTCTTTAAATAAACCCGCAACATAAAGAAAAGAAGACCGAAATAATTTACATCTAAAATCCCATGGAGCATATAACATCTAAAATTTAAATTTAAAAATTAAATTCAAAATTTCCATTAGAGTCTGATATTTGCGGAGAGGAAAATACTCTTTTACCCAAATTTCAGACTCCAAAACTTACCACAATTGTAAATTCAGCATTAAATCTCAAAGTTTCAAATTCAGAAATATTTCCATCATAAAAGTCTTTTAAAAGGCCTTCAGAATTTTTAAAAAAAGGAGAAGGCAAAGGAGCTTCTCTATCCGGAAAGGAAATTGCAAAAAATCTGAGAAAATGTGAAAAATTAATTTAATAGAAAATGGTCGGTTGAGAGCGAAATTTTTGAGTGTGTAGAAATTAATTTTTTGGAAATTTTTTAGAATTTTTAAAATCAGAAAAAAAACAAATTTTATATCATTCGAAAGCTCTAAAAGTGGGGAATATTTTGTTTAATTGGACCAACCCTGTCCGTTCATTTCTAAAAAAAGTTACGGGCAAATAAATGAAGGTACTTGTGATTTTTACAAGAATTTTTGGTTATTTTTCAAACAAAAAATCTGTAGAAATTTCGGTTAGAAAAAATGTTTTTAATTTAAAAAATTTAAAAAAATTGGTTAGAACCAACAGAAGATCCCAAGCTTTTAAAAAAAAAGAATTTCCCAGATTATCCCAAAAATCCCTAAAAACAGCCCAGACACTCAAAACTCCGCACCCAACCGTCCTCTAATTAAAAACCAGCCTGGAATTTCTAAAAGTGTAAAATAGAGTCCAGAAAAATAAAACAAAAACAAAAATATTAGGCATACTCAATTCATACCGGGAATTTAATTTTTGTAATAAAATTGTTTTTAATGAGCCAAAGAAGCCTGAAAGGGGAATTTTTAAAAATTTTAAAAAAATTTTTAGAAAACTTTTTCTGTCGCCTTTCTCAGACTCTAACAGACGAGGAATAGATTCTTGAATAGCTTCATTTATTTGTTGTTTAACCAAATCCTCAATATAACTTTTGGAAAATTTTTAAAAATAAAAAAAGGAAAAGTAATCGTTAAAACAATTATGGAAGGGGGTTAACTGGAGGAAATTGACAGGTTGGTGTTAATTGTCCATTTGAGTCTTAAATATTTTTGGGAAAATAAAATTAGAATTTTTCGTCAACTTATAAAATGCTTCTTTCTTCAATTAAGTATACATATATTGAATAATAGAAATCCTCGAATTTTATTTTTTTAAAAAATTCTAGGGTCAGGGGCATCTAATTTAATTGACTATCTGGTGGTATTCTAAATTCAGAGCAAGAAATCCTTAAAAATCTTAAAAGTGTTTTCTTTGGACTCGAACCCCGAGACTCTAATGGTGTCTAAAAATTAACTGACAGCCTAAACAAATAAATATAAATAAACAAAAAAAATCATGTGATGTCTAAAAATTTATTTTTATTTTACATATTTTTTGTATTTTATTGATTGGAAGAAAATATTTTTTAAAATAAAATTGTTAACGATTACTCAATTTAAAAAAGAAAAATAAAATTTAATTTTTAAAATTTACCAAAAGCTTGTTTCTGGTAGTTGTTGTTCTGAATAATTCTCACACATTTATTTTAATTTAATTTATGACGTCATTAATTTAACTACTTGAAAAAATATAATTAAAATAAATAAAATTAAATTAAAATAAGTAAATTAAAATTTTAATAACAAAGATTTCTTTTGTTTCAGTCAGACACACATCTTTTTTCAACAGACAGGACATTAGAGTATTTAATTATTTTGGGGGTTTTATTTTTTGGGGGGGGGGGGGGTTTTAATAAAATATTTTCACATAAAATTCACCGACTTTTCACGTCGATTTAAGTACTACATACTCAACCTTCCCATATATCTAACCCTCGAGTTATCTCAGGTTGTAAATCATCCTGCACCAAATACAGTCAAATCTCTCTAACTCTTCATCCTCGGGGCCGGATTTAGCTGACATATAAAGGAATGTTAGAGACCTTGGTTTACCCGAGAGCCTTCATTATGTTTTTTAAGGAATGAACATCAATTGGATGCTATTTTTACGTTAAAATAGACCTGGGGCCAACGCAAATTAAGGAGACAATCGACAAACGATAGATATATTACAAATATATCGTTTATCGTCTGAAATATATCAGCTGACGATATTATGGAAATTATCGTTTATCAATTGTCAATTATCATTTAGCGTTTACCTCCAATAAAAATTAAGGAGACAAACGATATAATAGAAGAATTTCTTCTCTAGTCTTTTTATTCTTCGCGCCTCTTGTATTCTTTTCTCAACTTTGTAAGAAAATGTAATGCAAACAGAGAGAGTGAAAAAACTAGACATCTCACTCCTTTTCCCTCCTTTCCTTATACTCAAACACACCCGAGGACTGAAACTTTGAATGGCCATAACTTAGCCCAAAGTCGTTTTGCAAGAAAATGAAAAATACTTAGCAATAGGAAGTCGGGTGTCCTCTATCGAATGGTACTACAAAATATACCAAATTCGCAGTAACTTAATCCCATCAATCTTATGAATCCCTTCAATTCTTAAAAATTATCCGTGAAGGTTAAAACTCAAATATGTATCTCTTTTAATCCCCTAAAATATCGATATAACTCCAAATCCACCAATATCCCCCTTAATCCGCCGATATCCCCTTAATCCCACTAATTTTTATACCAATAGATATAGGAGAGTGTTTTACATTCTATAGGTAAAAATCAGAATTTTAGCTTTACTTTCCTAAAAGATATAAAATTTATAAGACGCTTAATCAAAAATTAAAGGCCTATTTGAGAGGATGAGTCCCTATTTCTCTCAAAAATGGATGTACCTTGCGCGAGAGCCTCTAGTAAATTTATTTATAAAGAAAAATTTCTGAAAATTATATCAAAAGATAGAGCACATTCCAATCTATCTAAAAATATTTTATTTGGAATTTTTAGGTCGAATTTGGATTTTTAAAAAAATTTTAAAATTTCAAACGATAAATTTGGGGGACAGGGTTTAGCATCCGATAAATTTGTCGTTCAAAAACCGTAGTTTTCCGTTCGTTACCATAATAAATTATCGTTTGAAACGACAAACGATTAATTTCGAACGATAAACGACAAATCTTGATGACAATCGATATAATAGAGACGATAAACGACAAACGATAAAGATATTTATTTTTACTCGAGGTATTCGACAAACGACGTATCCGAACGATAAACGTGAAAAATATATCTATCGTTTGTCGATTGTCTCCTTAATTTTTATTGGCCCCTGGGGCCAACGCAAATTAAGGAGACAATCGACAAACGATAGATATATTACAAATATATCGTTTATCGTCTGAAATATATCAGCTGACGATATTATGGAAATTTTTTTTATCAATTGTCCATTGTCGTTTAGCGTTTACCTCCAATACAAATTAAGGAGACAAACGATATAATAGAAGAATTTCTTCTCTATTCTTTTTATTCCTCGCGACTCATGTATTCCTTTTTCAACTTTATAAGAAAATGTAAAGCAAACAGAGAGAGTGAAAAAAACTAGATATTTTACTCCTTTTCCCTCTTTTCCTTATACTCAAACACACTCGAGGACTGAAACTTTGACTAGCCATAACTTGGCCCAAAGTCTTTGCAAGAAAACAAATATTACTTTGCAATAGGAAGTCGGGGGTCCTCAATAGACGAAGAAAATTATACATTTATTGAATCAAAATCCAATCATTTTATAAAAAAATCTCGACACCAAATCCCTCCATATACCCTTAATCATAAATCCCTTCGATATTCCCCTTGATCCCTCACAATCCTTTTAATTTGATCTATACTTAAATCACTGCAAATATATCGACATCCCTCCAAATCCATCAATATCCCCTTAATCCCTCCAATTTTTATATCAATAGATAGAGGAGAGTGTTTTACATATTATAAGTAAAAATAAGAATTTTAGCTTTATTTTCCTAATAGTTATAAAATTTATAAGACGTTTAATCAAAAATAAAAGGCCTATTTGAGAGAATGAGTCCCTATTTCTCCCAAAAATGGATGTACCTTACGCGGGAGCCCCTAGTAAATTTATTTTTAAAGAAAAATTTCTGAAACTTTTATCAAAAGATAGAGCACATTCCAATCTATCTAAAAATATTTTATTTGGAATTTTTAAGCTGAATTTGGATTTTTAAAAAATTTTTAAAATTTCAAACGATAAATTTGGGGGACGGGATTGAGCATCCACTAAATTTGTCGTTCAACTACCGTAGTTTTTCACTTGTTACCATAATAAAAAAGTGTTACAAACGACAAACGATTAATTTCGAACGATAAACGACAAATCTCGACGACAATCGATATAATAGAGACGATAAACGACAAACGATAAAGATATTAATTTGCGTTCGAGGTATTCGACAAACGACGTATTCGGACGATAAACGTGAAAAATATATCTGTCGTTTGTCGATTGTCTCCTTAATTTGCGTTGGCCCCTGAGGATATTGAAATATAATTTCCATCAGATACATACCTCAAAATATTTGATCGTTCTTTTGGGGTGACTGATTTGGAATTTACCGGAACATTAAGTTCTAACCAGTGCTTCGAAATTTCGATTTTTCTCGTACTCGTACTTCGTACCACCTCTTTTTTTGGCCTCGTACTTCGTACCAGGTGCGAGTACGAGGTACGAGTACAAATTTTGGTACGAGCTTCGAGGCACTGGTTCTAACAGAAGAAGATACTCATTTAATCGGTTATCCTTTCTAACAAAAAACTTCACAATTTTAAATTATTTTTTGTCTATCCTGTTTAAAAAGGAAAGAAGGATCGCGCAATAATTTCCTTTATGTAATTAGTACATAATCAAGTCTCTCGTCATTTTCCCTCTCTTTTTATAAAAAATCATCTTCCTTTATCTTTTCAATACTTCTTCTTTTCCTGTTCCCCAACAAGTTGTTGCACATTTGTTTTTTTTCTTTTCTTCGAATGCCGAAATGATCACATCATCATTTCCTTCTTTCTTTTTTTATAAAAAAGCAAAATATCAATCAAGTCTCTCGATTGCAATTATCGCGTCACATCACATGTTCCTTCTCTTCTCCTCCTTCTTCCCCTCTCTTCCTTCTTCCCCTCCTCTCTCCCTTTCTCGATTAAATCCCCAAAACAGCTTTACAATCAAATGGAACATCCGTGACTATTGCATATATCCCTTGGACTGTTTCTTCTTTTCTCTTATCTTCTCGTCTCTTTAAAAAAATAATCGTGGGAAACAATTAAAATGGCTCTCCGAGGCCATTATTTTATTTTTATTATACATATCTCTCCGAGGCCGCGCAACTTTTCTCTTTTTTAATTTCCTTAATCAGCTAGCTATCGGCCAGTTGTGTGAAAGAGCAAAGGAGGAACAAAAACACAAAAACAAAACTCCTGTTTTTCCAAATAATCAGCCTGGCGAGAGTGGCCGCTAAAAAAGAAAGGAGGAAAAGTTGCTGTTAACTGTTTTGTCTATAATCATTCAAAAACCTGTGGTAATAATCATTTTCCTTTTTGTTTCCAAATATCCACAAAACTTTCTTTTCTTTTAATTTTAATCTCCCAAAAAATGTCCAAAATATTTTTTATTATTTTTTTATTTAATTTTTTTCCTTCAATAAATTCAAATCCTTTAAAATTACCCTATGAAAATAGAAGTCTTATTGTTCTTGCTGCACCTTCAATATGGTATGGGGATACATTTTTGTTTATTAAATAAGGTCCCAAAATGAGAGGTATTCGAGTTAGGAATTGAAAAAATGAATATAAAGGAAGGGGATTATAAAGGAAGAAATTTCTTTTGATTTGACCTCTTCTGTATTTGTCCTTTAGTAATGAACTTGTCTATTAGAGATCGAGATTAGATTTTTGAAAAGCCTGGACCTGTTCCTGGACTCTGGAGTTTGATTTATTGACCTGGGCCGGAGTAGTCCAGGAAAAACCCAGGAAGATCAAAAAATGCCTGGGCCTGGACTCTGGGTACAGGAAAATCCCAGGCCTTGGTCCAGGCCCAGCTCGATCTCTATTGTCTATCAACCATCATTTAAGAGAGATAGGAGGCCTTTGGTAGGATTGATGTTGTTAAGTTACAAGTAGAGGCTAATGCTGAGTATTGGGCTTTTGTGACAACGGATCCAGCCAGACATTATTAAATCTTAGCAGCGGCTCTCAGGCTCTGGAGCCAGATCCTAAACTAAGGTTTTTATCGAGTCTCGTCTCGGTCTCTCTTTAATTAAATTAATTACTACGATTAGAGATATATAGGGGAAAAATATTTTAACTTTTTTTTGTTTTGAGGGACGTCAATTATGCAGACGATTTTATTTCGATTGTGGAATTTCAAATAAAACTTGTAAAAATATTAAATGGTATTTTGTATTTAAAAACGAAATTAATTTAATTTTTAAAAGAATATGAAACAGCTATATTAATAGCAGATAGGCATACAATGCCTTTATTAGATGGCCGAACAAAAATGTTGAGAGAACATTTACCTTCAACTTTATTATTAGGTATGGGGACTTTTACAAGAGATGACCTCGATTTTATGTACACCCCCATCTGTGCACCACAACGTAAACATAGTTGCTCAACCGATTGAGCTAACATGACGCTCTTTAATAAACTCTTGTCTAGTAAGCGTTTTAAATTCTTGCCAGATATGCACTTCTTTCCTTCCTTGTAATACGCAGAATTTTTATTCCCAAATGTTTTCGTAAAATCGAGGTTTTTAAGTTTAAAAAATAAAACATGTATTTTTACAGAAGGGAATATTTATGATATCAATTTACGTGATTTTGCCCCAATGGGTTGTTTGAAACAAATAAAATTTATTTACAGGTAACAAAATTTTTAAATTAAAAAAATTTTTAACTTGCCAAATAATTTTAAACAAAGGAATGCTGAATGGGCCCCAATCGCCTCCAAACAAGTTGATGACAGTATTAATCGGTTTTTAATGAAAAATCGAATTAAACTTCAAAGAAGGGAACCTGAAGTTGTTCTTTCTGGAAGGTAGCCAAAAATTTGGATTTTTTGAATAATTTGAAAAATTTTTAAAAAATGTTGTTAAAGGGATGTGGTCGACAATGGAAAGAATAGAGCGCTTATTTCTAATGTATTTTTTAAATTTATTTTTAAATTAGTGTTGAGGTATATTTTAGAAAGGGGGGGGCTATGTTTTTTGGGAATTTGGGGGGTTTTTCGGGTGTATTTTTTGGTATATTTTTTTGGGCTATATTTTTTCTCCTTTGTATTTTAACATTCATACTGTATACCTAGAATCTCTAAATTTCTGTGTCGCTCGAGCTTTCAAATTGAGTTACATTCAGACTAGAAAAATCTTATTTTATAGTGAGATGTACTTATTTAATTCTGAAGGCATTAATTAGGCAGTTTTCTTGCCCAGTAGCAAAATTTTTTTAAAAATCGTGAAAGATAACACTGTAGTTTGTTTTTTTCACTGTAGTTTAAGTCAGGGTAAACATTAACAGAACTCGCCAACTTCCGTTTAAAGTGGCCTTCTCGTTGTATTTGTGGGGTGGGGCAGGCTATGGAGAATTAATTAAATTTTAAGAATAATAAAATATATTTTTCTCCTTTAAAAGACTGCCTTAATTACAAATATGGAGAAGCTGCCTGAATGGAGTTTAACACTTAAACTACAAAATGCTTTCAATAAGGTCTTTCCTCTAATAAATGCAAAAATTAGTCATTAAAGGTTGTAATTGTTCCTTCCCCAACATCCTTCACCGGCAGAAAAAATTTAAGATTGGATGATGTTCTCGCTTTTGCTGATGATGGACTTTTAATAATTTCTGGTTTGGATCCAGTAACTAAATCGAGGACTATTTCTGAACTTTACAAGCGGGAAAAGAAAGATGTGTGAATTTTTAAAAAAGAGGGAAATAATTACAGGCATTGAGTAAATAAATACTCCTCCTTAATTATATGGAGTAGAAACGGATTGAGTAAAAATCAACTGAACTTGACCAAATTCCTATTAAAATCCCGTTATGACTTTCTCTGCCCATTTGATAAGTAAAAATAAAAATTATCAGTCAGCAGTGGGGAGGTTGATTGGATAATATTTATCCGAGCGTTTGGAAATCTTTCGGAATTAATCTTTCCAATTTTGTTATTTCGGGAACGAGTTCAATCGCTTTTCTTGAGTGCAAGAGATTTTTATTGAACTTTGGACATGATTTTCACTCCTATATCCATCCCTAGCTAGCAGCATATATTACTTATATCAAACTCAAGCCTGTGCAAAAATATTAAATCTAATGACCCTCTAAAAAATTAAGGTTGCTGTATTAGAACTTCCAATAGGGGATGAGGAAAAATATGTAAAGGATGAAGGAAATTGTGGGCTTTACACAACAATGTTGGGGACAGAAAAGTTATTTAAAAATAAAAATTTGCAAAATATTTAATTTAAAAAAGGTCTTTATTTGTACCTGTCTTTGGCAATAACCCTGCAAATTGGAAACGTGGGTATTCAACAAAGACAGACAAAATGGTTTTGAGATTAATTGAAACGTTTGTTTCTTTTACTTTTTTTATTCAAAACATTTTCTCTTCCCCTTAAACAGGAATACTCGCAAAAGAGTCATTCCGGTGGGTTAATTTTCTAATTTAAATTTTTAATTTTAAAAAATAAAAAAAGGTAAATATTCCACGTGAAATATGCCGTCGAGGAATATCGCTTCGCTCGCTTGCATGGATACTTCGAGGGAGTGCAGCCAATCAAATTAGAGGATTGGCTAGAGGAAAGGAAAATTAATTTTAAAAAATCTATACAAAAAATAGATCTCTCTTAATTAATTTATAAAATAAAAATATATTTAATTTTAAAAGTTTGGATAATTAAATTGTTTTTTAAGTGTTTGAATAAACAACAATAAAAAATTCAAAAAAAGATCAAAAATAGTTTTTAACCTCGTATATAACGATATCTTATATACTCTCTATAATGAAATATTTACAATTTTTAGTATGCTTACGAATCGAACTCTGAAAACCCGAAGTCCGGTTCGGTTAACCGAAGGAAAGAAAAGTTATCAGTTCGCCAAAAATTTTGCCTAAAGAAGTTCCTTTCGGGTTACTTTTCTGAAGTTACTTTTCTGGTTAGTGTTAAAGCTTTTTAGGTCGCAAGGAAATAATAATTCATTATATAGAGATTCTCACAATTAATAATTTAATTAATACACATAAAATTAATTTAAATCAACCTCCTCCGTTTTAATTCGGAGGTTGTTGGAAAGCTCTGAAAGTCAATAATAACATCATCATTATCAAAATCATCACTGTCATTCGTTTCTCTTCTTCTATCATCAATTCTCCTTTTCTTCTTTAACATTTCTTCAACCAATTTTTGTGAGTTTTCCGCATTTTTAGTCATACCAGGTTTGAAAAGATTTAATTTGGATGTTGACTCAGCAAAAAATCCCCCTCCTTGTGTTCCATTCTCTAAAATTTAATAATTAATTCATTTTTAATATTTTAATTTCCTAATTTTAACCCCCTCAAAAAGATATGAGGACAGGAAAGGTGAATCATAAATAGAAGGTTAAATATTAATTTGAATAACTAATCCATTCCCAATTTCAATCCTTAATTTAACCACTCAAGGTGACATGGAACAGAAAAAATGAATAATAAAGTGAGGTTAGCCTAAAATCAAGTCCTCTCTTCCCATATTCGACACAATAAAACTTTTTTAATCCTTTTTAACCTGACAGGTTTGAAAAGAAAAAATTGTAAAAAATAAAGTCCCCAAAATGACAGAAACAAGATCAAACAACTCACCATTTTGAAAAGATATACCATCAAGAATTTCATCCCTAATAGAAACTGCAGTAGCTCTTTTTCCATTACTTTCTGCTGGAGAAAATCCATTAGCAATTGTAAACCCATTCTCATTATTAATATTCAATTCTTCTTCTTCCTGTCTTTTTTGTTCATTAATTTTAATTTTTTCTTCGGCCATTTCACGCAACTTTTCGGTTGTAATTGTTTTTAATTTGGGGTGGAAAAATCTTCTTGAGTTTGTGTCAATAAATTGAGTGGAGGATGAAGGGGATTCTAGAAAAATAAAATTCATTTTAAGCTAATCCAATAAACTAAAATCAATTTCTAATGAATCGAAATTTTGGTTCATTGGGAAATATTCGAATTTAGAACCTCAAAGGTATTGGAACCCCATCAATAAAGAAGTCTCTTTTTAAGCATTTTTAAAAAATAAAACCATGTGGCCAATAGGTTTTCGAAAAATTGCCAATAGGTTTCCGACCCTGCTCTACAAGATGGTGCATACAGTTCGGAATGTTCCCTTGTTTGAAAAAAATCCCAAAAAATAAGCAAAAAATTTTAAAAATAACAAACCAGTCGAAAGAAAAGTAATGCTTCTAATAAGCCTATTTCTTCTTGTTTTAGCTAACCAATGATTAGTAAATTGTCTTTGCCAAATTAAATGTAAATTTTGTCCAATTTGTTTTAAACGATCTTCAATATCACGAACTTGACTTGCTCTAACACGAGTTACAATAGAAGAAAGTTGTTCTGACAAAACTTTTTCTAAAAGTAAATCTGCTTGAATTGTAGCAATTTCGTTTGCCAGTCTATTTTTTGACTGTTCGACGATTTCTCTAAAAAATTAAATTAAAAAAAATAAATTAACAAGCTCAAGTATATTGTAAATTAATATAATAATGGTTCAAAAAGTAAGCAGATATTTTTGATCTAGCAGATATTTTTGATTCAAACAGATATTTTTGATCTAGCATATAGACTCCTATTCACTCTCATTTTTCTCTCTCATTATTAACACTGAATTTTTCAGTTAATTAATGAATCATCCAATAATATTATAAAATAATATTGCATAATTTAAATAATTAAAATTTTGGTACAGATCGATTAATCGCTCCAAAGTATTTATCGATTTATTGTCGGTTTTGGGAATTTTTTGGCAAAAATTTTTGTACAATCTCATAAATTAGGAGTGAGATCAACACAAATTTTAAAATTAAATTCTTACAAAATAAATATATACCTAAGTATCCTTGCAGATAAATGTTCCAAATTTGAATTAACAACAAAAGAAAGCGTTGAATTGGCAATATTAATAACCAAATTTTTTGTTAATTTTTCACATTTTCGAATTTTTGTAAAATTTATCCAATGTTTCAAAGCTCGTCTCAATTTTATTGAAAATAAATTTCTTTCAATTTGTGCCAGTTTAAGTTGTCGATAATTTTCAATTGAAGATTGAGATATTTTAATTAATTGCCTGTTACAAACTTTAGCAATAATATGATCAGTTTGAATTGCAGAAAAAGGATAATTTTGTTTTGAGCTTTTAAATGGTTGAATTCCACTGAAAATTTTTTTTTAATTTAGAAAAATATTAAGACGAATAATTAACGTTTAACAATTAAAAAAGAACAGAGCAGATTTTTTTAAAAGGAAGCAGGCCAAGGTACCACAAGCCTGGTACCACAGAGCTATAACTTCGTTCAAAATTGTCTAATCCGGGAGCCCTAGTATAGTTCGATTCAGCTCAACAGGCCAAGGCATCCCGAATTCAAACATTGTTATAGCTTTAAGCTTTAGTTTATAGTTTTACCTTTATAACTTTTCTTATAGCTTTTTCCTGAATTCAAACACGAAGTAATAGCTCTGTGGTACCTTGGGTTGTAACCTTTTTTAATTTTTGCAAAACCGGAAAATGAAAAAAAAGGTTGAGTGAATTTGAGAGTTTAAGAAGCAATAAATTAAA
Organism: Meloidogyne enterolobii; assembly: GCA_963681835.1. NCBI lineage: Eukaryota > Metazoa > Nematoda > Chromadorea > Rhabditida > Meloidogynidae > Meloidogyne > Meloidogyne enterolobii. The sequence continues at coordinate 3,726,384 of CAVMJV010000007.1, forward strand.
GATACCGAGCAAAAGAAAAATTCATTGGAAGTGTTTTCTTATTAACAGAATTAACGGCAACTTTGTGTTCTCGAAGCACCGCGTCAAGAATTGGATCATTTTCATAAACATTTGAAGCTGAAAAAGAATTGTTGACGTGTCTAAGAGTTGTTTTTGGGGGAGTAATAGGTGTTTGGCAATTACAGAAAATCTTTAAAAAATGGAGAAAAATTAACTTTAAAAAATTTTAAAAGAACCTGAGGAACTGTTAAATGAATAGATTTTTCTTCAATCCATTTACATCCCATTTGTGGAATTAAATTTGGTTTAGGCATTTCAGTATTTTGTAAAAAAATATTCTTTCCATCCCGAGTATTGATTAAATTGGGATCTACTCTGTCCAATTCCACACCAAAAACTTTCATAAATGACAGAGCTTGTTCTGTAGAATCAAATGCCAAACTCTCAATAAATTTCTCAAGAGGAAACGAGTTAAAGGCCATGCAAATAACTTTTAGGCCAGAAGAACGTATTGAAGCAAAAAATTGGTAACAGAGACAAGCCTGAAAAAATAAGAACAGACAAAAAGACAAAGAACCGAACATTTTAAAAGTAAAATTTTCAATAGATAACCCTCAAAATGTTGTCTAACCCAATCATAAATTTTAAGTTAGGGTTTTCTAAGGACAAAGAATAAATGTTTTAAATAGCAGTCAATTTTCGGTAAAGGCAAAAATCCGAATTCGTTCAAATTTTAAGACACTAGATGTTAAGCTTATTTTACCAGGATCAAGAGGTGCTATACAAATCCAAACCTGAAGAAATGTGGCATGATTTTTAACAAGACGAAAAAATAAAATATAATTGTTGTTTTGAAGGGCACTCGCCAAATTCAAAGCTAATTGGACCTCTTTGGATTCCCTAACAGATTTTCTATAAGAAAGTACTTGACTAGAAGAAAAAATTAATTGAAATAGATTTTAAAAATTAAAAAAAAAACCTGTAAACATTAAAATCAGTCAAATTTAAAATAATATCATAAGAACGAAATTCTGGTTCATTAAGACAAGATCTTTGCATTTTGGCCAAATCATCATACATCTGTCGTAATGTATGGCTACATGTGTTATATGCTGCTATTGCCATAGCGGGATGATCACTAGCGGCGTTTAAAGAAGACATTTCTAAATTAATTTTAAAAAAAAGTTTAACAAACCCAGTAATTGAAAAAAATATTTTTTCGTGAATTTAAGTCAGTCAATAAAGAAATTTCACTATTGTAAGTGAAAAATAAAAAGAACAGGAGTCATAAAAAAAATACATTTTCAACATTAGAATTAGGGTTGTTCACGGTCGGTTAACCGAACCGAAACCGAAAACCGGTGTTTTTGGCCAATAAACCGAAACCGAAAACCGGGGGTCGAAAACGGCGAAAACCGAAAACCGGTGGCCTAATCCGACCTGTTTTTCGGTTTATAAAATACACCCCTAAGGATGGAATTTTTTGGGAATTTTTCGGCCATTAATTCACAGAACACATCTTGACAAAATATTTTTATCAATTTTGTTTTCGATAAATATAATTTCTTTAATTCTACTCATATATCGGGATGTGTATGTATGTTGATTGGTTAAGTTGATGGGCCTCCTCGATTTGCTTTTGTCTTAGTGTTTGGTTCGAATCCAGAAATAGTATTATAAGGGATATTATGTTTTCAAAAAATAGTTGCTGCTTAAGTTTTTAACTTTTAGTTTAAACCTTCTCAAAAGCTTTGTCAGTGCTGATAAAAAGATATTAATCTGTTTATTGGCCTTTATACTTCGGCGGCGAAAACTGAATTTTTTCGCCTCTGGCCTTCCAAAATTCTCAAAATTTTCGCCTGCGGCGCAAAAACAGGAAGATTTTTAGATTAAGGTCGATTAAAATTTAAAAAAATTTTCCCCTGCGGCGCAAAAAGAGATGAATCTTAAAATCCATCATCATTCTGAATCACCCATATCCACGATAACCCTTAATCCACAAATCCCGCTTAATCCATTGATATCCTTCTTAATCACCTGATATCACTCGATATCTCACTTAGTCTATTTAAATGGAAACAATGTAAAGCATATAGCTATTTAATTCATAAGACTATGGCGGGGTGGTGAAATAGATAACACATCAGTCCGGTCTACTTAAAATACTAGTTCGCTATCAGCCGCCGAATAACCTCTTGCACTAGTTAAAGTCGAGAAATAGCTATAGCCCAGCAGCTTTGTTACATTTTAATTGATTAAAATAAGAACTGGATATTCTTGATGAAAAGTTCAAGCATAAACCGGTTTCGGTTAACCGAAAACCGGGGGTCAGTCAAAAACCGAAACCGAAAACCGGGGGTCGTAAACCGGTCAAAACCGAAAACCGAGGGTACCGGTTTTTAACCGGTAGTGAACAACCCTAATTAGAATCTAAAAAAAGCTCAAAAAAGAAAAAAATTGGAAACTCCTAGAAAACCCAGTTAAAAATTTCTATAGACTTTCCGGTACTTTTCCGTTATGTAACTGCAAACTGACAACTGAGTGTCAGCCAGCTTTGATCCGCTTTAACTTTTTAATGCTTAATCCAATACAAATAAATTTTATATCATTCGAAAGCCCTCAATAACCTGTATATCTTTTCTAATAGGATAGATCAAATCTGATCAGTCATTAAAAAGTTATAACCAATCAAATTCGGTTTAAACTCAGTTCACGGTCGTGAACTGAGTTTAAACCGAATTTCAGTTCACCGATTTTTCCTATGAAAGAAAAATTTACCAGAATTTATTTCTTGGTTTACATGTTCTGTACCCAAAGAAATCAATTTGAAAGCAGAAAAGATATGTAAACGGGCACATTTTTCGACCAAATCAACAGCCATTTCACTTTGCAGCATTTGTTGAGTTATATCCTGATTAAAGAGAAAAATTAAAAGAAAATTTAAATTAAAAAATACTTTTCGAATAGCTCTAGTTCTTGACCATAAAAAGTCACACCAACGTATTAATTCATTTTTTGTTGTCGGAATTTCACTTGAAATGTTAAAAATCAAATAATCCATTGTTGTTTGAAGAACTTCTAGAGGTCTAAGTTCGTGTGGTAAAGGCATATCCTAAAATGAAAAATTTAAGTCATTTCCTATAACTTTCCGATTTGGGGGGTAGGGCCAAAAAAATAAAAAACCAGCAAAAGGAAATCGTTGGTGCAAAAAAATATCGGAATTTTCACATATAGTTCAGAATGTTCTCTTGTTGACATGAGAAAATTTTGATTTTTAAAAACTGGCCTCACGATAATGAAAAACAATTCCTTTGTGAGAGGTGTAAGCTTTCTACCCAATGACATGAGTACTCAAATATTTTAAGCGTTAACCTGATCAGCTGCCGATCGACTATAATCCTTAACCATTTTTTCGTGAACTATACGTCCTTCAGCATCACATTCATAAAAATGTAGACTTTTCTTTACGTCTCGCATATAACGTTCTTTTTCTGGACACATATCCTGACATGTTCCCTAAAATATTGAAGTGATGAAATTTTTCAGAAAAATCAAAAACCTTGATAAATTTATTATTTCCTGGCTTGGAATCCAAATTGACCAACTTTGAAAGAAATTCATCTCTTCTGCGTAAAAGGTGGAATTTCTCAGTATTTGTGGTACACGTTAGTCCAATCAAATTTTTAAGTCTAGTTACTAAAAATAAAATTTTTAGTTACTAAAGTAAAGTAATTTAACACGAAATTAATGAACTCAAAATATTTGTAACTGTAATTGAAACTAAGAAATAGTTTGTTTTAAACTTCCAATCATATACGCAAGGTCTGTTGTCCTGTGTTTGCAAATTCAAAGACTTGTATTAGTAGATGTACCACAGTTACTAAGAACAATTTCTCAATACTTGTACCACAAATACTGATATGAAAAATTGTCTGTGTAACAACATCTCCCTCTACTACTAATACAAGTTTTTGAATTCGCAAACACAGGACCTAGACAGATATTATGTTTAACAACAGACCTTGCATCAACAAATTGTAAAAATTTGAAAAAATCATAAAAAAACATACACATTTCCTCTTTTGAAAGATTCAAGTTAATTTTGGGCAAATTATTAGATGATTCTGCACTAGCCAGTCTCTTCTGACGTCTTTGCATAATTTCATTTGAATCCATTTTTCGAGTTTTGCTTTTTACATTTTGCGCAATTTTTCTAGGTGTTTCCATTTAAAAATATAAAAAATTGGAAATGAAATTTTCTGATAAAAATAAAAATAATTTGGATAATTACAGATAAAAAACAAAAATAAATTTGAATTTATAAAATTTATAAAAATCTATAAAATTATAAAAATAAAAATTTGTAAATCGTGTGGGGGCAAACTCGAGGAATTCCAAATCACGGAACAGACAAGTCATGGAACTATAAGTACGGGAACAATAAGTCAGATTTTTAAAAAAAATTCCGATTTTTAAAATATTCCGTGTTTTGGTCATTCCGAGAGTTGTCGTTCCGTCAATTGTCTGATCCGTGAGTTAGCCCGATACGTCGTAAATTATAAAAAGAATTATACAAGCAGAATTAACAACATTGGAGAAGAAAATAAAAATTAAAAAAATACTTTCTTTCCATCAGAGATCAGATATTAGCACTAGTTAGCTGTTCAACTTCCCAATCTTTCCTTTCAATTCCTTGAATGCTTGTAAAACAAAAGAAACAATAAACCCTCCATTGACTAGATAAATTATTTTTTCTTGCTCTAACAGCACAAATTGGAGTTTTTAAACATTTTGAACAGACAAGCCGATCTTTGGCATCAAAATTACTTTTAATATCCTCTTCTTTAAATAATGTTGTCTTTAAAAAATTGAATATTCGAGTCCAAAGAGGTATAAGCAAAATTAAAACGTAGGCGAATGAATGGCCAAACAATTCGCGATTTAGTGCTCCATAATTGATTTGACCTAAAAGAAAATAAATTTTTAAATAAATTTAAAAAAATATCAAGCATAAAGGCAATTCCCGAAAGTTCACTTAAAGAAAAATTCTGGTAATTCAAACAACTGTTAGCCATTTTTTAGGTGAGTACAAGAAGGGGTTCTCTACTTAAGGGAAGTCTGCCAGGAATTTTTAGTATAAAAATAGTCTTACCAATTCTTGGACTTTTATCATGAACAGGTTTAAGTCGAAGCAACGCCTCTATTGGATGCGATGGTCCACCAAATTTGAGGAAATAAAGGAAGTAGCAAAAATCAAAAATTTTGAAGCCAACAATAATCCTTCTAATAAATAATCTTTTATGACGAAGATATGAAGGCAAAAGTCGGAACAAGGAATTTGAGATTGTTGGTAATAAAATGCAGAAAGTATAGTTAAGCAATCCTTTGAGTTTTGTAAAATTACCATAGCGTATGTTCATAAGACGTTGGCCCGGACTTTGTCCTTAATGATTTAAAATTATAAAAATAAATTTAAATATGGGACAGTTTTGTGGGTGTGAAACGAAAAATATTCTAATTTCGTGAGTTAGTAATACCCATTAAATATTGAGAGCGATGGAGACGAAAATGACAAGATCGATTTCAACTCCCCAGTAAATACATTAAAAAACCTGTAAATGCATGCATCAGATGATAGGATAATTTAAGCAAAGAATCCTTGTGCGTTTCAAGAAAATCAAATAACCAATTTGAGAAAGGTAAACAAATTTCTCCATCCCTTAAGCCGTCTCTCAAGGCCACCCGAAATGCAGAAATTAATGCATCGTCAAGAATTTTTGCATCCAATTGAATTATTCGCCCAACTTGAAGATTTATTTGCTTTTGATGAATTGTTTCGTCGAATTTTGACATTCCATAAATTACAAATTTAGGATAAAATGAAAGTCCTCAAAAATTAATCCGCAAAACATTTGTCCGCAAATTTTATAAACGCAAAAATTAAATTTGAAAAAATACAATCGTTAGCTAACGAATAAAGCAAAAAGATAAACAAAATAAATGCTCGGCTCAATTTAATTTAAAAGAAACAAATAAATGAAAAATACCAAACAACAAGTCTTTCAGAAAAATACGGAAGAATGCTAAATTCAAATATTAGAGGCATATGTAAATGAAAAAAGTATTTAAAAACTTAATGTTCAAAGAAAAAGGAAAAAAATTTAATTTTAAAAATAGAAGAAAAAGATAAGTTTTCAAATACTTTGTCTCTTTTACAAAATATTTGAATGCAGCAAAAGAATTTTTAACTCAATTCATTTAAAAACTGTGTGTCATTGTTTTACATTCGTGGAGAGCCACTCTTCTTTGACGCACTTGAAAGAGAACGACTACGTGAACGAGTGCGTGATCGAGAACGTCCATTTTCAGCTAAATATTTAAAAAATATGTTAAGTTTCGAGTTTAAAAAATAAATCAACCTGGAGAAGCCGATCGAGAAGGTGGAGAGCGGCTACGTGAACGATAAGCAGAACGGCTACGTGAGCAAGAACGACTGGAATTTTAAGATTAAAATAGAAAAATAAAATTTAATGTTACCTACGACGACCACCCCCACCACCACCTCCACCATAGCCATCAGAATCGTCGACTAATTTTATACGACGACCATTTATATCTTTACCTGAAAAAATATTACAATAAAATTGCTACATGTATAAGGGAATGGAGTCTAAAAAACGAGTTTTCCCTTTTACTCTCAAACGAACCTTGGTAACGATCGAGAGCACGACGAAGATCCTCATGTGAAGCAAAACATATGACTCTAAACGTTAATTGAATGAACGATTAAACAAATAAACATACGCTTCATTTCGAGTTTTTTTGTGAGCATCTGCATATGTCACCTCACCAGCATTTCTCATTAGATCTTTAAGGTCCTAAATTTAAAAAAATTGAAAATTAGCTGTAAATGTTTTTTCCATCAAAAACCATTTGTCAATATAAAAGAAAAACACAGATGGGAATTAATTTAGAGAAAAATGAATAACAGACCGAGACAAGCAAAGTGCCGTCATCTATTCTGTCAGCCTAAATTGTTCCCTCATCACCCTCTCTTCTTTCATCTGAACATCCCCAGATTTTGAGGTAAGAGAGCACATTCTGGTTGATTCTCTTTTGGTCTATCAGCCCGCCTTACTGATCAGATCAGCGGTTTGAAGGTGAATCCCCCAGTAGTTTAAAGGCTTAACTCAAAACAAAGGTGAAGAACAAACGCCCTCAAAACTAAAACAAAATACTTTCAAATTGCCACTCTTCACCTTTGACGTCTATTCATTCTTCTTAACTATCAACTTCATAAGTCAAAATTAGAAGCCGAGTGAAGCGCGAAAACCCTCAGTTATTGTCATCTGTGAGAGACGAGGGATGGGCGATCCCTCAGAAATAATTTAGCGGGAAATTGGTAAAAACTGCGCATCTCATCAGATACCTCAATATTGACATCTCTTTCCTCATCCTAATCTTCCGAGATTTTAACTGAAAAAATCAGAGTTTTTGTGCTCTTAAAACCCGGGGCTAAAATATAATAAGTAAAAATAACAAGTTGGGACAAGCTACAGATAAAGAAGCCATAATTAAAAAAAGTAATCTCGAACCTGCCATGAGCACCGAGTAGACAGATTGTACACAAGCATCCGATAACGTGTTTGGATAGGTGGACCATAGCGAGCGCTGAAACGATGTAAACTAAATCAAATTGAAGCAGATAAACCAATTGAAAAGAAACTAATTCCACTTACGCTCCTCCACCTCGGTAGCCGCCACCACGATATCCACCCCCTCCGCGATAGCCCCCGCCACCACGATATCCTCCGCCACCACGGTATCCACCTCCGCTACCTCGGTATCCTCCGCCACCACTACTACTATGATAATCACCACCACTTTCACCAGGACCTTAAAATGTGTAAGTATAACAAAGTTTAAGCCAAAAAAGTTACGTTCTCGACGAGAAATTTCAACAACAACGCGTTCTCCGCAAAGCTCACGACCGTTTTGTTCGTAAACAGCATCCTCAGCATCTCGAGAATCATCAAAATCCTAAATTTTGATTAAAAATGACATAAATAAAATTATAATATACCACAAAACCAAAGCCATTTTTAAGCATAACAGCACGAATTCGTCCAAATCCTCTAAAGAAATCTTCAATATCACGTTCATCAGCACGAGAAGAAAGATTGCCAATGTAAACTCTGCTCATTTTAACGCAGATTAAGGCAGTAATAAATATTGCTTAAAATCCTTAAATGAGACTATAAACAAGATATAACAAAATATAAAGTAAAACAAAAAAATTTTAAGATATTTTATTGTTAGCAAGAAAACTATCAAAAATTTCTTCGGGTTTTAGAAAATTTTTCTTTTTTACCAATTTGACATTTTATATTTTGTAATAAATTATCATGAATAAATCGTTTTAAATATTTCAAAACATCAACTGCAGTCAATAAACAAAACGCCAAAATTTCATTTAGGTCAAATTAATAATTTTCTGAATTGGTCGTTTATTTTTTATCTTTCAGTGGAATTTCTACTAATTTTTTGGTACTTATTTTATCAAAAACAACTTATATATTAATCAAATTTACTTCAAATACAACTTTTATGAGTTAGTTTCCTTTATTTTTAGTATTTCTTTAATGATAGACCATTTTTAGTTGTAAAGGAGGATTTATCAAATGGGAGTGCAAGCTGTAAAATTCCCGTGGTGAATGTTGTCGACAACTCTAATTTTAAGGAAAGATTTCTTTATGTGGCAGAAAATGTTGAGAGAGAGGATTTTGTGCAGAAAAATTTGGTTAATTTTTTAAAGTGGGAAATCCTTTTATTTTTTAACTTTTTAGAGTGGTTGTGATTGTATTGATGTGTGCCTTCCTGGGAGTTGTGCTTGTATAGACAACAGTACAGCGAGAATTTATGTAATTTATTTAATCTCAACCTAAAAATTGGTAGCATTTCTATTAAATTTATTAGAGAGCGACCTGGATCCAGATCCTGATTTTTCTTTGATCCAGAGTCCAGATCAAGGTATTTTTCAGAGTTCCTTGATTTTTCCTACTTAAGGTCAAGAATCAGGTCAACGTACCCAACCGAAATCAAGGTCATGGATTTTTTTTAAAATCTCGCTCTCTAAAATTTATTCTGATTCTTTTGAGTAGTTTGAGGTTTTTATTGAATTCCTTTATAGCCAGACGGTGCTGCACTATATTTATTTTTTCGGTATTCCGTACCGTGTATGAGTAGATAAAAAATTTCGGGCTCTAATTTCCTCGTATTTCCGACTTTTCTCTAAAATATTTCAGGACCATAAAATCGATCTCACAAATGGAGTGCCAAATTTTTATGAAAACATAATTTATGAATGTGATAAAAATACTTGTCTTGGTTGCAAAGGAAAATGTCATTGGCGTTTAACACCTGAAAAGTTTAATTTGGAGGTTGAGGTCTTTAAAACGCCTTTGGCTGGGTGGGCTGTTCGTTCTAGACAGTTGATTGAAGCAGGTTTTCTTTTGATAAATTAAAAAATTTAATTTTATTATTTTCATTTAGGTACATTTATAGCAGAATTTGTTGGTGAAATTGTTCATCATAATAGTATGGCTCACAGACCGATTGATTATGCTTATGATTTGCCGCTTCTGGATATTAATAAATCTGCTAATATTTGTAATTTTTGAAAATTTATTTTAAAATTGGGCTATAAGCTTTCTTGGATTTTTACTCCTTTTTTCTGACTACATAAAGGACTGTCAAGCCTTGAAAACTTTTTCCTTGAAAATCTGGGTAATATTGAACCGGACAGACGTCCTTTTTTCCTCTCCAAGTTTTCCCCTATATTTTTGCAAAATGGCCAGACTTTTTCCTTTCTTCAATCCAAATTGCCTATAAATTTGTTTTTTCTAATAAAAAAGATTTTTGAGATGTTGATCCTCACGTTTATGGCAATATAACACGTTTTCTTAACCATTCTTGCTTTGAAAATTTGCATCCTTTTCGTTATTATAGTCATCATAGAGACAAATCTAGAATTTCTTTGGGATTTTTTGCGAGGTTATTAATTTCTAAATTTTTTGAAATTAAAAAAAATTTTTTAAACAGTCGTGATATCATCCCAGGTGACGAATTAACAATTGATTATGGCCCAGAATGGTGGAAAGGGAAAATTGAGGAATCTAGGAAACTGAACCAAGTATTTTTTTGTTGTTGTGATTGGGTATATTGTATTAATCCTGCACCTGGGAAACCTCAAATGAATGATAAAGATGCAATAAAAGAAATGGAACGTAGAATTGAGAGGAATCATGCAATTTTTATGTGTTGGAAAGAAAATCAAAAGAAAAAAAATTTTGAATTAAAAAATTGATCTCTTTTACATTTTTAATGGAAAATTTCCCATTTTGTTATTTTTGTTTAAATTTTATAGTAATTTATATTTTGTATCATATGGGTGTCGAATTGACCCAATTTATTTATCTAATATTAATGATTCTGTGAGTATGAATTAGGGTTGTTCCCCGTCCCCGAAGGTCGGGGAATTTGGGGAAAATTTTCCCCGCCTCTTCCTTCCCCCGTGGCGCTGCCTCACCGAAAATTGTTCCCTTTGGCCCCTCCTCGTCGGGGAGCAACCCTAGTATAAATCAATTCAATGACTCATTTTTTAAATTTACAAAAAAATTTCTTAAATAATTTTAGGAATCTGCTTCTACAGAATTTCTTTTTTATTCAAAAAATGACTTCTGATTCTTCCAATTTTTGGACATTTATTGCTCATGCATTTAATTGGATTGTTACTTTAATTCTTCCACAAAAAATTGATGGATCTTGTAAAAATCATTCAATAAATTTTAATGACACGCCTTCAGCTGGAGAATTTATTTCAAGTTTATTTTTAATTTTTTTTTGAAAAATTTAAATTTTTTGACAGATTTGGAAGGGTTCCAAATTGTTTTTCTTTCTGTTGGAAGTGGCTTAATTTTGGCTATTTTATTTTTGGCAAGTATACATTGGTGGTATATTTTCAATTATGTGTCGTCAGAGCAAAGAAGAAATAAACTTTATTTACTAATTTCGCTATTTCCGGTTATTTTCAATAATATTTTTTTGGGGGAAATATTCGGCAATCTTAAGGAATTTTGATTATATAAGAAATGTTTCACGAGAATCATTCTCTAGGGATACTAAGTCTCATTGGTTAAGTTTTTAAAAGGCCAGCCAATAACTTAACATAAGGACCTCAAAAATTTAAAAACAGGCCATTTGAAGATTGGTCGATAATTTATTCGTTAGTTTCACTTTAAGAACTTATTTTTCAAAAAAGATTGTTTGGTGTAATTTAAATTTTTAAATCGGTTCCCATTTTTTCCGATTAAGCTGCTCATCCTTCTTCATCCTTATTTATTTTAAATCACACACTAATTTCTTTCTAAATTTTTTATTTAAGGTTTGTTCCTGTTGTTGTATGGTTGGGATGTTTTGTCCCCGAACAGCTTTGCTAGTCTCATCTTTCGGTCTTCTTTATTTTCTGCTTTGCCTCTTTGTATTAGTCTCCTTAATGCGTCATTTGGCTGGTGGAAGAGCTGCTTTATCCAATTCTTTGACTGAAAAGGGAAAAGTTATTGACTTTAGAAGCCCTCCTTTTTGCTGTTTTTTGTGGTGTTTACCTAAAGCTAGACCTTCAATGTTTGTTTTTTTTGTTTATTTTTTTGGTTAAAAATTTTATTTTAAGTGTGAATTTAACTAAACTTGAATGGATAGTTTTACAAGCACCTATAGTTAGGGTTTTTATTGTTTTTGGACAAGTTGTGGTTGTTGCTGAAGCTAGAGAGAATGCTTACAAGTATGTATATTTTATTTGAAGATTATGTTAAGGACTTTTATTCTACGTGCTCGTTATTAGCTTCCTCATTCTTATCATTTCCCCTTAATTACCACTATTTTTGTTAGATCACAAACTCATTACAGAAGACCGCATCGCGCGGTTGGGGTCAGTTGAGCCCCGCCAGTTGAGCGCCAGAGAACTTTGATCGGCTATAACTTTTTAAGCCTTGATCCAATACAAATAAGTTTTATATCATTCGAAAGCCCTCGATAAGCGGTATCTTTTTTCCAACTGGATGTATCAAGTCTGATCACCGGTTAAAAGTTACAAGTCGATAAGTGTGAAAAACAACGATTTCCTGCACTTATCGACTTGTAACTTTTTAACCGGTGATCAGACTTGATCCATCCAATTGGAAAAAAGATACCGCTTATCGAGGGCTTTCGAATGATATAATAATCATTAGGAGTGATTCAAGCACAAAAAAGTTATAGCCGATCAAAGTCGGCTGGCGCTCAACCGGCGGGGCTCAACTGGCCCGCTCCGGCATCGCGATATCTGCAATAGCCGTCCGCTGCAAAATTCAAGAAAAGTGGACCCCTATTCAATAGGAGAGGGCACCCACGGTTCGAACCTTTTCACGGCTAATTAATATTTCATTTTGTTTAAACAGTAAAATTTTATGTTAAGGATTTTTTAAAAAGCTAAACCATTTTAACAATTTTTAGTTAAAAAATTATCTTCTAAAATTTATTTAATTTAAAGTTGGCTCCAATTTTTTGATCTCGCTACATTTGCTTCTTTACTTCTTGCCATTTTTGGAGTTCATACATTGGCACGACTTACTTCTGTATAACTTTTAAAATATTTCTATTAATTATTATTATTATTTTCTTTTTTAGGAAGAACTTTCTTGTTATGGTTTTGGAGGTATTTTCAGAGTTGTTGATTTGGGACTTTTTCTTTTTACTGCTCAACAACCTTTTATTTTTCAAAACATTTTACTTCGATTTGGTGTTATTCGTTGTGGTGTTGTTCTTTCTCCACAAGAAAATGCTAGATGTTTGTTTTTTTTTAATTTGAGAAAATAGTTTAGGGAAATTTATTCAAATAACAAAAATTATTTTAGTTGAAGATAATCTTTTTAGGGGTTTTCATAACAGGAGACTGGGCATAGAGAATGGTTGTATGGAGTTTGAGCAGGATTTTGTGAATTTCCAAAAAGAAGTGGAAAATTGATCAAAATAAATTTTTACCTAGATTTTTTGTGTAAAAATAGTTAAACGGATTCATATTAATAAGGCTTAAATTCGTAGGAAAAACTTTCTTTTTTTTTAAATTTCCTAATAAAACTAATTTAAAAATAATTTTTTTCTTTTTTCCAGTTATTTGTAATTTTGCTATAATTTGTGAATTATTTTTACTTTCACTATTTTCAACATTTTGGGTATCTCCACACAGAAACAATTTATTTGATCAATATATTCGACGAAGAACAAATTCAACATCTCCACACAGAAGTAGAACTTCTTCACTTCGTTCAGTTAAAGAAAGTAGAATTGACGAAGCAGAAACACCAACAACAACAATTAATAATGGAAGAAGTTTATCTATAAATGGAAATACACAAATATCTGGTGCAGCTACAACAACAACACAAACAACTGTTTTATTGGATTTGGATTGAAATTTTGGATTTTAAATTTTTTGTAGAAGGTTTTTTTAAAGAATTTTTGAGAATTTTTTTGGGGAAAAACTTAAATCGATAGAAGAACTGTCTCTGTTTTTTCTGGTTTCCCCTTGTCTCGTTTTTCATATATAGTCAGAAATCGTTCAGTAAAAATCATTAAGTTTTTCATGCCCTATAGAAAATCTAAAATCCATTCAAATAAAAATTTTAGTGTAAACTTTTAAAAGAAAATCAAAAATCGAGCCTTATTCAAGGAAGGACATTGAAAACGCAAAAATGAGTAGGAGAATGGAGCAATTTCTGGTTCTTACTCGGACCAAAGAAGGTTATATGCATTGCTTGTGGATTTATTACAGATGCCCCTCCCTCGTGAAATATTCAAATTACTAATAATAATTAAGGTGAAGGGAAAGTGGAATTGTGTGTTGGCACCCGAATTCTTTATGAACCATATCCGCCTGAGCGAATTATTGGAAATGTTGATAATAAATTAAAGGACAGCTTTCTAGTAGCGGAGTTATATTGTTCAAACAATAGAGGTTTGATTTGAGGATTTGCAATTCTTGGGGAGCTTGCTGAAAATGGTCTTATTGTTGAGGTCGAGGGAACAGCTGAGAAGATTGCATCAGCAAAGCAAATTGGCATAACAACTGTATTAGCGTTGTCATATTTAGAAGTATAATCAGTCCATTTATTAATACAAAAAGAAAATCTAGAAAAATAAATTTATAATAATCTAAATATGACAACGCTTCTAAAATATTAAAATGTAAATAACATTGAGTTTGTCTTTAATAGGATCCAAAAATTCTTCCATTCTTCCTTTAGGAGCTAATACAGTTGTTATGCCAATCTTCTCAGCTGTTCCCTCGACCTCAACAATAAGACCATTTTCAGCAAGCTCCCCAAGAATGGCAAATCCTCAAATCAAACCTCTATTGTTTGAACAATATAACTCCGCTACTAGAAAGCTGTCCTTTAATTTATTATCAACATTTCCAATAATTCGTTCAGGCGGATATGGTTCATAAAGAATTCGGGTGCCAACACACCAATCTACTCTCCCTTCACCTTAATTATTATTAGTAATTTGAATATTTCACGAGGGAGGGGCATCTGTAATAAATCCATAAGCAATGCATATAACTAGGGCTCGGATTTATATTTAAATAGGGCACAAAAACGACCTTGGTCATGAAAAAGCCTTGACTGACCAGTGTCTGACTGTTTAGTTCGAATAGAAGAGAGACAGAAATGACCAGTGATAGATGTGATAAAAAATTGGAGAGACAGTGGTCAGTTCGCGGGCAGGGCCGCTTCAGTGATTTATTTAAATATAAATCCGAGCCCTACATATAACCTTCTCTGGTCCGAGTAAGAACCGGGAATTGCCCCATTCTCCTATTTATTTTTGAGTTTTCAATGTCCTTCTTTGGATAAAATAGGCTTGATTTTTGATTTTTTCTTATAAAAGCTTGCAATAAAAGTCTTATTTGAATGTATTTAAGTATTATAAGTGTGTTCTACAGGGAACGAGTTCAAATGAGGGGTGAACTTTATTCCAACATTTGGAGAGATCAAATGTCGCCTTTAACTCTTAATTATTAAATTTATTCATTTGCATTAAAGGATAAGATATTTGTTCATCATTACTATTTGAATTTGTATTATTTTGTAAAATTAATTGAAATTTTTTATTATTTTCGTTGGAATCTTTTGTTTTTTGTAAACAACGACCTTCACTTTTAATAATTATTTTAAAATTACAATGAAGCAAACGATTTATTGTTTCTTTAAGCATTAAACGATAACGGCGAGAGACCAAACAATAAAGACAAAAATTTAATGAAGCATTTAGAAACACTAACTAAAAAAAGAAATTTTTTAGAATGATAGGAAGTGTGTAGGCGTGTTTTGATTAGGAGAGATTGTTTTAGCCTTTAAGGTAGGGGGGGGGGGGATTGGCTTGAAAGGAATTAAAATGCTTTTAAAATAATTTTTTATTCCAGAAGTCTGGTGTCACAATTTTTGAATAATGTCAATTTTCGCAGTTTTTTTGATTGGATCTTTAGAAATATTTAAATAAAAATTCTGAAATTTTTACATTTGATATTTACTGCTATTAAAGATGTTCCAACAAAATTTCAGACCCCCTAGGTACTTTTTTTTGACTACTTTATGAACATTTTAACTAACTCTTTAAAAGAAAACTAAAAAACTAGAGTGCCACAAAGGATCCAGTAATGGGATTTGTTTCAAAATACCGTAAATCCAGTTTTCAAATTTACCGGGACCCCACCGAGATTCTGGGATAAAAATGAAACGATGACAGTAAAACAATCATGTGTATTTGTTTCGACGATTTTAAATATTTTCCCTTTCTACCATTTTGTCCGTCTGTGCAGTGTAGAGATCTCATTATTTTTCAGTGCTTGGGCATTTTTTCGCTCTTTGAAAGAAAACTAACGAGAACCCATTAAAGCAGAGAAACGAAAATATGTAAGAGAGTGTATAAATATTTTATGTTCTTACGCTCTTTTCTTTTAAATTTCTTTTATTTTATGCAGCGTCTGAAATTTATCATTGTTTTTTGTTTGTATATTTTGCTTTTGCTGCAGTCTTTGGTTTAATTACCCAAGTTTAAGGTACTAATTGTATCCTGCCCTTGTAAGGTGGCAGCTTGGATAAATTTTGGAATTGCCTTGCCTTCTGGTGAGGCTTAAATGTCGTTAAAGGCTTAAAAGCAGTTTTATAAAGTTTGACGTCACATGAAAACGTCATTCTCCCCAGACGCATAAAGCACATCTACAAGTTAAATAACACCTAAACTTTTAAAAGTTAAGCCAATTCACCAGGGATGTGCGCCATGGCGTTTGGCCAGATTTCAACTTATTTAAGGCCGAGATTATCCTAAAAACACCATTTCCAGAGTTATTAGCCACCCATTACATATCTAAGCTTAACATCGTTACTAACATATTCTTAGGAAAGCGATTGGGTGATAGAGTAGTGATAGAGACTCTGCTGACTCTGTGATAGAGACTCTGCTCAAAACATCAACTCCACATGAGGCACTGGGAACGGGACTAACCGCTTAATAACATTAAACCTACTAGTATCGGTTCGACAATTTTGATTGGTGTGTTCAACACCAAAGAAAACTCATCAATCTTTTTGATATCCAAAAGAAAAAACCTATCAGGCTAAAAAAAGTAAATAAGCTTACAAAAAATAGGAAAACCAAATTCAAAATAATTTATTATAGAGTAGTGACAATTTTAAATATTTTCCCTTTCTGACCATTTTGTCCGTCTGTGCAGTGTAGAGATCTCGTTATTTTTCAGCGTGGGGCATTTTTTCGCTTTTTGAAAGAAAACTAAAGAGAACCCATTAAAGCAGAGAAATGAAAATTTGCAAAAGAAGTGTATAAATATTTGGTGTTCTTACACTCTTTTCTTTAAAATTTTTTTTATTTTATGCAGCGTCTAAAATTTATCTTTCTTTTTTGCTTGTATATTTTGCTTTTGCTGCAGTCTTTGGTTTAATTACCCAAGTTTAAGGTACTAAATGTATCCTGCCCTTCTAAAGGTGGCAGCTTGGATAAATTTTGGAATTGCCTTGCCTTTTGGGAGGGCTTAAAATTGGAGGTGAAGATAATTAATGTTTTACATCACACGAAAACGTCACTCTCCCTAGACGCATAAACCACATCTACAAGTTAAATAACACTTAACCTCTTTAAAGCTAAGCCAGTTCACAAGGGATGCGCGCCATGTCGTTTTAGCCAGATTTCATCTTATTGTAAGGCCGGGATCATTCTAAAAACACAATTCCCAGAGTTACTAACATCGCCACTAACATATCCTTAGAAAAGCGATTGGGAATACACTGGTGCGTATAAGTCCTAAAGGAATAGGCTAACGAAGATCAATTCTTCATGGTCAATCCATCGTCTTATAAAGATGAGCTCTTCATACTTCACTGAGTACGATTCACGTATTTTCTATACTCCGTGGATTTCTCTCATGATAGAAACTTGTGCGACTCTGATCAAAACATCAACTTCACAACGAGGCACTGGTAACTGCTTTAATGTATTCATAACATTAAACCTAGTATCGGTTCTACAATTTTCATTGGTGTAATCAACGCCAAAGAAAAAAACCAATCCTTTCTCACAAACAAAAAACCTATCAGGCTAAAAAGAGGTAAATAATCTTTCAAAATACTAAAAACTCAAATCCAAAATAATTTATTCTTAGTAGTGACAATTTTAAATATTTTCCCTTTCTGACCATTTTGTCCGTCTGTGCAGTGTAGAGATCTCGTTATTTTTCAGCGCTTGGGCATTTTTTCGCTTTTTGAAAGAAAACTAAAGGGAACCCATTAAAGCAGAGAAATGAAAATGTTTGAGGGAGTGTATAAATATTTAATGTTCTTGTTCTCTTTTCTTCTAATTTTCTTTTATTTATGCAGCGTCTGAAATTTATCTATGTTTTTTGTTTGTAAGTTTTGCTTTTGCTGCTGTATTCGGTTTAATTACCCAAGTTTGAGGTACAAATTGTAACCTGCCCTTTCGAGTGGCGACTTGGAAAAATTTTGGAATTGCCTTGCTTTCTGTGAGGCTTAAATTGTAATAAGTTTTTATGTTGGGTGTTTAACAATTATAAAATCACGTTGATTAAATCTAATCAGAATGATCTTTTCTTAAGTCACTTTAAATTCGGATTTTCAAAACAGGATCCTGTAAATTTCTAAAGAATCCCGTCCAGTGCCACACTCTAGTTTTACCCAAACATTAACTTCTCCACCAATCCCCCCTTCTTTCTTTTCAATTTTACCTGCTGTGTAATGCAAGTATACAAAACAGAATTTAAATGATAAATTCCATGCCATTCATAAAGTAATCTGGCAGCAGCTTGTGGCCCTATACAAACAAACAAAAGTAGAACAACAGCAAAAAGCATTGCATTAGCATTTGAATTATTACAATTATTTTGTTGATTTTCTTCCTTAATTTCTACAGGCAAAACTCTCTTTAAATTAAAATATTTTTTAATTTTTTTATTTTTTCAAACAATTTGTTCATTATTTTCTTCACAATTTTGTTGTAAAAAGTTTGCAGAAACAGAAGAATCTCTTCTAACAATGTGCCTCAGAGTTTGCATTAATTGAATGTTTAAATAGGCAAGTAATAAAATTGGAAATAAATTAAATATAAAAAGTGAAAACCAATCCATTAAACGATAATATTTCTTGAAAAATGAAGAATTATAATTTTGGTCGGATCTCAATTTTATAAGGATACTTGAGATGAAGTACTACCAAAATCGAGTATATCCATATTTAGGAAATTAATATCCATATCGTATAAATGTCCATATCACACATGCGGGAGTAACTCCCGCGGGAATAACCCCGAATTTTGAATTTCCGAAATCTCGCGCGGAATTGCGGGATTTTTCTAAATTTTGTATAGTATAGTAAGAAAATACTTTTCTACGACTAAGGCAGATCTAAACCATTTAAGGGGGTCTGTACATAACCCCCCGCTCCAAAAATTGAACCTAACAAATATAATTTAACCGAATCAAACATGGGCAACATGGATATACTTAAATAATTACAAATTTGAATTTTTATATATTAAGCAAAAATTTAAAAGATTGAGATACAACTGTAGAAATAACGAATAAATTCACTTAAATAAATAGAAACAAAAATTAATTTACCTGTAATATCAAAGATTCTTTAATTACAACTAATGAATATTTTAATATTTTTGTTTTGTTGACATTAAAACAATTATTTTCAATTTCCTCTTTTTCACAAGGCTCGTTACATTCTAATTCAACAACACGCCACGCTAATGGCCATTGAACACTACATCTAAAAATAATTAGAATTCCTCTTTCTTCTTTTTTTACCCCTCCCTTTCCAAAGCTTTCAGATATCCCAAATTAAGCCCAGAATTCCGCACCGGCCGTAGGTCCGGGCTCTAATTCCAATTTGGGCATTCCCAGTTCCCGGTTTGAAAGTCCCCATTTAAAAACCCCCTTTAACCCCTTACAGTAATCCAATAACCAAAGCCATAACAACAACACAACCAGCTCTTTTTTCCAAAATTCCACTTCTATAAACCCAAAGGGGTCTACAAACATACAAATAACGTTCAACATTAAAAGCGACAACAATTCTTTTTTTAAAAGGGAAATTATTTTAAAAAAATATTTTTTAATTTACAAAATTGAAGCCTTATAAAAAGCAGAAGCAAACATTCTAATAAACAAAACAAAACGAGTATGTACAGAAATTAGTAAATGTTGGCCATCTAAAGGTATTGGTAAAGAAAGCTCTAGAACAGCGAAAATTAAAAAAGCAGAGTCGAATAAAGCCAAGGCTAACAAAAAATGCCTGAGGGGAGAAAATATTGAAAGAATTAAAAAAAGATATTTTTTGGGACTGAAGGGGTGATGAATAGGGTGAGGGGCCCGGTCCGAAAGATTGAATAGGGCATCGAATTTTGGCCCGAAAAAGACTCGGTCGGGTCGGCCCGATAAAAATGACTCGAACGTCGGCACGACTCGAAAATCCCAACCCTAGAGAGGAAGGTTTTTAAAACAAGAACAAGCAAATGAACTAACTCAAAATATTAAAAACAATTGACCATCTTGAAAAATTTCCCTCAAAATAATAGAAATCTACATATGTATTGACCGAAGGAAAACTTGCTTTAAAAATACCCAGACCCAAAAGATCAACTTAAAAACTAAAAAAATTATCTATATACCAAGAGGGCATCCTTCTCGCCAATTCAGTACTAACCAAAACTAAAATATTTAATCCATTACAAAAAAGTCCAATTACAGCAATTATGGGTAAACAAACAGCATTTGTCCACCAAAGAATTGTTTGGAAATTCTTAGAAAATTTTTTAAGGATTTTTTACTTGTTTACCTGTTCATTGTCTTCAAATTGTGATTGAATAGATAAACAAAAATTTTCTTCTTCAAATTCTAAGGCAGCCAAGTCATTATTAGATGTATTAAAAATCATTTAATTTTTAGAAGTTTCATCAATAAAAATGGCCAAGTAATGCGCACGTTTTTCGGACAATTTTTCTCTTTTCCTTTATATTTTTAGAGTAAAGGAGAATTTATTTTTCTTATACTAGAGGAGTAGCCGTGATGGTTGACTGGACACAGAAAATATAAATAAAATATTTGTTTGAACAGTAACAATAAAAACACTCATCTCTCTTTTTCTTTAAAAATAATTTTATTTTTATCCAAAAAGAAAAAATTGATCAAAGTAAAAAGGAAAGAAAAAATAGGAAAGGTTTGAGAAAGAAAGACAAATTTTCCTCATTGTATAAAACTTTTGCTTACAGATTATTCTGAAAAGGACTTAACACTCCATACTATCACCAACCAAAAACCAATTTAAGCCTCACCAAAAGGCAAGGCAATTCCAAAATTTATCCAAGCTGCCACCTTTTAAAGGGCAGGATACAATTAGTACCTCAAACTTGGGTAATTAAACCGACATCTGCATCAAAAGCAAAACATACAAACAAAAAACAATGATAAATTTTAGACGCTGCATAAAATAAAGGAAATTTTAGAGAAAAGAGTGTAAGAACACCAAATATTTATACACTCTCTTAAACATTTTCGCTTCTCTTTTTTAATGGGTTCTCTTTTGTTCTCTTTCAAAAAGCGAAAAAATGCCCAAGCACTAAAAAATAACGAGATCTCTACTCTGCAAAGACGGACAAAATGGTCAGAAAGGGAAAATATTTAAAATTGTCACGACCATCGAGTTTTCATTCCTGAATAATCATTCAACATTTTTGATGGAAATGTTGAAAATACTTTAAATAATCCATCGTCTTCATCTCCAAAACCTCAAAGAATTCAAAAAGTTAACGTCTTGTCCTTATTTTTAGTTACCAGAATCATTAATTTAATTGTTCATCACTTTCCAGTATTCCTATTTCAAAAAACGTTTAAAAGAATTTTGATAGGGTTGACTTGTTGAATTAAATTGAATTAAGAAAACTCTTTATTGCTGTGACTTTCGTGACCGGACAATCCGTCAGTGGACAATCCGTCAGTGGTCGGACAATCCGTCAGTGGACAATCCGTCAGCGAACAAATTCGTGATTCTTACCTCTACCCGACATACCGCGGCCAAAAATTTTCATTTTTTCGTGTGGAGATTATAAGAGATATCGAAAATTTGGATATTAATGAGGAAATCGGCAAATTTGGCTGGATTAAAAGATCAGTGGATTTGGGAGATATCGGGGATTTCAAAGGATATCGTGGAACTAATGGAAATACAATAGATTTGGAGTATCATGGTGTTTATCGAGGAAATTGGGGATTAATTGGGATTTTGTGGATTAAGTGGGATATCAAGGGATATAGTCGGATTAAGAAGATTTGGAGGTTGTTCCATGATATCCATCTAAAAACCAGACTGGTGCACGGATACGGATAATATCCGGATATCCGCGGGTATCCGCGGATACGGACGGATATGGATAGTGTTTTTTTTAAAAATCGGACGGATACGGATGGATACGGATATGATGCTCCAAATCCGCGGATATCCGTCCCTATTTTTCCCTAATTTCTGCGATTAAACATCACTGATTAAATTTTAAAAATACATTTTGCCAAGAGAAAATAATTATATTCGCAATGGCAGAAGATAATTGAGTCTCGCACGTGACCCCAAACCCCGACAACAGTCAACCACGACCCCGGAACACGGCATGCCCTGACCGGCAAATCCTGTATCAACGATCACGAACCCGAGGGCTCGTGGAGCCCTGCTCAGTGCAAAAAATTTTAGAATTTTGAAAAGCCAAGAAACCAGATTTCATCCTTTTCCAGCGCCGCAGGCGAAAATTTTGAGAATTTTAGAAGGCCATAAGCCAAAAAAATTAACTTTTAGCTGAGCAAACAAAAATTTCAGAATTTTGAGGTCCGAAAACCTATACCAGGCTCATAACCAGAGAGGGAGGGAGGGAGGGGGAGTTCCCCATTCCCTCTCGAAATGGGGAATAGGGATAAATTTGATGAGGAGATATGGCAAAAAAGTGAATTTTTTGGCCTATGGCCTTCTAATATTATCAAAATTTTCGCCTGCGGCGCTAAAAATGAAAGATTTTTTGCTTCATGTTCTTCCAAAATTCTCAAAATTTTCGCCTGCGGCGCTGAAATCAACTGGTCAGTTAACCGAGATTTTCATTTCGGCCCGAAATCGGGAATTTAAATTTTCAAAAATTCTAAAAAATTTTCAAAATTTTATTTTTTTCTCGGTATGATCCCTGAGTTGGATCAGAATTCCGATCTCTGCCAGCAGATTTTCGAACCTCCGATGTTCATAAGCAAGGTTCGTTTTGCTGCATGTAGTTATTACAGCATTATCTAACCATTACTCGAATTAAAATAAATTTGACCATTTTGAAAATTTTAGCTAGGCTGACCATTTTGAGAAAAAACGGATATATCCGCGGATATCCGCGGATGGATATGACTCAAAAGTTGGACGGATACAAACGGATACGGATATTGACCCCACGGATATATCCGGATACGGATAGCAAAATCCGTATCCATGCACCAGTCTGCTAAAAACAACCTCTCGTATTTGAGGACTTCCCATAATCCCACGATATTCATCCGAATCCAATATAATTCTACACGTTAATTATGTAATCTAATCCATCCAAATCCCCGAATCCTTCTAAATCCATCAAAAAATTTCACGCGGTAGGTCGGGTAGAGGTAAGAATCACGAATTTGTTCGCTGCCGGATTGTCCACTGACGGATTGTCCGACCACTGACGGATTGTCCACTGACGGATTGTCCGGGAGCCGTGACTTTTCTGGTAGACCACCAACATTGACTATCTTTGAAACTTTAATTCTTTGATCTTTGCTACCAATTAATCGCTTGTAGGGGTTAATTGCTAGAAACCTTAACATTGTTAGAAACTAATTCTTTAATTATTGCCAATTAATCGCTTGTCCTGGGGTCTCTCAGACAAAATACGATTTCCAATATCTGTAATCAAACCAACACACCCCAATATAGCCACACAACATTTACCAGGAAAAACGTTCTGATTCTTTAAGCCTCGCCAAAAGGCAAAGCAATTCCAAAATTTATCCAAGCTGCCACCTTTACAAGGGCATGATACAATTAGTACCTCAAACTTGGGTAATTAAACCGACGACTTACACAAAAGCAGAATATACAGGCAAAAAACAATGATAAATTTCAGACGCTGCATAAAATAAAAGATATTTTAAAGAAAAGAGAGTAAGAACATAAAATATTTATACACTCACTTAAACATTTTCATTTCTCTGCTTTAATGGGTTCTCTTTAGTTTTCTCTCAAAGAGCGAAAAAATGCCCACACGCTGAAAAATAACAAAATCTCTACATTCTACAGACGGTCAAAATGGTCAGAAAGGGGAAATATTTAAATTCGTCACAAGGAGTGACAGTCTTCCAATTTTTTAAAGAAAGGTTTAAAAAAATTTTTTTTTTAATTTTTAAAAAATTTTATTTACAAAAAATATTATTCAAATAAATAATTTAACATTCTTATCATTTTATCAATTTTTTTCAATTTTATTTTCCTCCACACCCATTATTATTCTTTTCAATAACAGCAATTCTAACAGTCAACAATTGACTAACAATTAACATATCTGCAGAATAATCATCTCTTTCTCCAGCCAAATCTGTATTTAATAATTCTGTTGCATAATTTGCATTTTTAAATTCATTATTATTTTTATTTAATTCTTTAAATATATTTATTTCCCCATTTTCGACACACAAAGGGATTGCACAAAATTGTCTGGCTAAATGCCCGACACGTGGAAATCTTTCTATATTTGTTCTCCACCACAATAATAATTCACTTAATGATTGGTGTTGTTGTTGTTGTTGTTGTTGATTATCTACTTCGTTATTTTTGCGTAATTCATTTAATGATGCTTCCACATAACTATTTACTTCTGCCTGTAAAAAATAATTTTTTAACTTTGAGATAACTATATCAATTTTAAAATAATCTAGAAAGCGGCCGGGGAATCTCGTATCGATTCTGCATTACGATACTGATATCACGAAAAGTCCCGAAAAGATTAAAAATGTCATCGTCTATCAATCTCAATAACTTAGATTTTTGTTCGAGATGTCCGGTATTTAACTTCTCTAATATACCATTTAAATAGAACATGCCATTCCATTGGAACAATAATTCTATTAGAAATATGATAAATGGACAACCCAAAACAAGTCCCCAATTCTTCACCATTACCCCAAAACACTCTAATGTTGCCAATAATCTTAAAAACTCTAAAAGGCAAAGTTACTGTTCCCAATATTTCTTTAATTGTCCAAAATATTTAAATTCCTTTTTGGTAGGGTGTTGTTAGTTCAAAACCGATCGGTTCGATTCTTCAATTTATTTACGGATATCTAAAGATTTTCCAAGAAACAGACACCCTACTTTGTAATTTTTAAATTGCTCGTTTCCGAGTCAAGTCAACGTTAATGGCTATTCTAAAGCCCAACTTTATGCCAGTTTTTCAATTTTTCTTTTAATATTTCTTTAAGAATCCCCTTTCAAAAAAACTACCTCAATTTCAATTCTTTGTTTAAATTCCCCCTCCTCATTTTCACCACCACATTTTTCATTCAAATTATTTCCATTCCCTCCTTCATTATTATTTTTTAAAGGCAAACAAGCTTGACATATTTCCTCAATAATTAAAGTCTCCACTTTTTTCCATTCTTCAAAATTAAAAGGCCCCCCTTTAATTAAATTATGGCAATTATTTGGATTTAAAAATATTGACATTTTTGCTGTTTTTTCTTTCAAAAGTTTTTCTCTTTGAAAATTCCAAAGAATTTTAAATTTTTCGATTAAACGCTGTTCTTCCAAAAATTCTTTTGTTTTTTCTTCTTGGTCAACATTTAAATTACAAAAATTATTTGTTCTTTCTATTAGTATTGGAACTGTTATTGAAAATGCTGAAAAATGTAATCCATCCAATGCCTTAAAAAAAGAATTTTTGTAAATTTTTGTGAAAGGAAAGGATAGCGAAGTTTAGTCCCAGTCTTGTGTAAAGACCAGGGATCGCGCCGACATTCGTGAATCGCGAATTCACGAGCCAAAAAACATACAATTTTTCACAATTTTCGGGAGTCGTGAATCGGGCCGGCGCGATCCCTGGTAAAGCCTTAGGCTAAGTAGGAGGTGGCGTGACGCGACAGGAACATGTCTAGTCAACTGAAAACGTAGTTCGTTCACAGCAGCCTTTGTTCTTTTGCATTAGCTGAAGGAGAAATAACTAGGGTAGTTAGGCTCTATTCTAGTTTGATAAATTTAATCTACAGAGTCCAAAATAACTGTGTAGGAGTTAGAGATCTAATCTTGCATGGGAACTACATAATTGATCACAATCCCAAATAAAACTCCAAGAAAAAAAGGAAGATTTTTCTTTTAAACTTACATTTCCTATTGTTTGTTCAAATCTGTTCTTTACTCGACGTACACATCCCGGAGAAAACTGTAATTTATCCAATTCAGTAAATATACTTCTAAGCATTAAAGGAGCTGAGAGAATTCTAAAATTATAAAAAAATATTTAAAAAATAATTTTAACTAATCTATCCAAGTAAATGAAGTCGAAAGGATTCGAACCCACAACTGTTTATGTCAAAGTTAGGGCATTAACCAACTAAGCCATAAAACCAACGAACATGACAATTAAAGTTTTAGCCGTTAAATTAAATAAACTTGCCCAGGAATATCCAATTGTTCACAAAGTTCTTCAAATTCAGACGATCCATCATGAACAACTGCAGAAACTTGCCATAATTTTAATTGTACACTCCCTTCTTCAAAACACTTTCTAAGAGCATCTCTTAACCGACGAAGACCTCCTCGATAGGCAAAAACACCCAAACAACGAGAACAAAGGCCAAAACTTTCGCTTAACTTGACAGCAGAAATTCTGTAAATTTTATTTTTAATGAAAAAATATCCAGTTAGAAATAACTAAAAGAAAATAACAAAAGAAAGAACTGGGAATAGGGACTTTAAAAATTTAAAAAATGTAAGAGAGAAATAGTTCTTGTTCCTTAAGAAAAATGAAGAGACTTTGTCTAACCAGTTAGACACAAACCCCCCTCTTATCAAAATCTACCTTAAAATACAAGTATTTCCTTTTGGAGCATTTTCAATTTTTGTTCTTCTCAAAACTAAAACAAAAAAATCTTCTTCAAAAAGTGCTTTTCTTTCATCCAAAGTTTCTATAAACATTTTTGGAACAAGTCGAGTTAATAGAGGTTCTGGTGAAGGAATAATTGGGCGAAATAAATTTGTTGAAAATGTTGGGGAAGAAGAGAAAAGACGTAGAACTTCTCCAAATGCTGGAGACTGCAAAAGCACTTTGGTGAATGAGAGAGCATTTTCCTGTTGATGGAAAGAAAATATTTAAGTGTTAAAGTGGCACGGAGCAGTTCAACTGTTTCCCGGCTGAATAACTCAAAAGGAGATGGATAGTTTTTAATGTTCTTGGTATCGATGGATAGAGAATTAAATCCACTACAAAAAAGTAAAAAATCAAATTTTTTGACAGGATTATTAGGGGAAAAAATCGGCAACCACACAAACCAGCAATCTATAAAGACAAAATGCCCCATTTTCTGAAAAACGACAAAATGCCCCATCTAAAGAAAAGGACAAAACGTCAGGTTACGCCAAATATTATAAAATGTCCAAGACATTAAAAACTAACCAACAAAAATTCAACAACAGCTCTTTCAAAATTCTCTTGAACTCTCTCACTTTTTGCAGCTTTAATTGGCTCTTCTTCCTCTTCAACCTCAAAATCCATTTCATCAATTTCATTATTATCCAACCCTTCAATGATTTTATTGGACGGGGAAATTTCTCCCTCATTTATTGCTGCCCCGTCATTTGAATTTTGTTGAAGTCCTAATAATTGTTCCAAATCCAAACTCTAAAGAGAAAAAATTATTTTTTATAGTTACAGTAAAGAAAAAATTTTTTAATGAATCTAGCCCCTAGGTACAACTCACAGATTTCAGTCCTTCGATATCCCCCTTAATCTCCCAAACCCTTCACCTCCAAATTCCCTATAATCTCTCGATATCCTTTTTAATTATAGTATAATATTGACTGAGTATGCCGTAATAACTTCTTCCTAGTGATATTAGTATCAATTCAAGCAATTGAGTAATTTAGAGATTGTTATGGAAAAGAAACTTCTTTAGGGAGAGATCGGATCGAGACAAGAACTCATTCAATGATCCCGGACATCAGAACCGAGATTCTTCAGGTATCTTGTCAGATATCTCAGTCTCTATTTTGTCTATCAGATTTTAAAAATCCAAAAAGTATAAAGATTTTGCCTGTCCAGGTCTGCAATCTACAGTAACTAGAGGACCTGCAGTATCATTTTGGATACAAGTAGAGGAGGAGGAAGTAAAATTAGTTGTTGTATTAGAAGAATTAAATGAAGGGGAGGAATATTGTTGTTGTTGTAATTCTCTTTTTCGTTGTTCAATTAAATTTGTGGGTGTCCCCCCATTCTGTATTCTGGCAACCATTCTATCTGCACTTCTACTGGGAAGGCCTGCTTCGGCCCAAGACTTTACTAGTCTGTCCTGGACTTCTCGACTGTGACGTTTTAAGTGACGCCAAAGAGAGGAACTGAAAAAAAGAATATTTTCTTGCGAATATATTAACCCTTCAAGGCTATTCAAAAAAATTGAATGATAAGGGAACAAAAATAAATGACCGGGGACAATTCACGGAAAAGTGCAATACAGCCCACTATCAAATTTGTTCCACTTTAAATTATTGGGAGAAAGGCATACAAATCAAAAAAACTTTTCTGAACTTGTTCTATAAAAATTTACCAAGTGTATGATCAAAGACAATTCACCGAAAAATTGGGTTCTTATAAAGTTTAGAAAAGAATAATCGTTAAGTTTTGGAGATTCCAAACCGAAAAAATCGGAAAACTAAAAAGTCTCGGTTCAACATTTGGTTCGCAATAGCCGGCGAACCTCTAAGAACCGCCAGTGACACAGTAGCCGTTAAACTACCACTATCAAAATGAGCTTACTTTCCCTAAAAGGACGCCCTATTCTCATAAAATAAGCGAGCTATTCTCTTTTCTTACGAAAAAACAAAAAATTTCCTCACGTTTGTCTAGTCGGCCCAACTTTTAACCGTTCATTACAAGCCCGACAAACAGCATTTAACCCATCCAAGTCAAAACAATTCCAAACTTCAGACCGGATAACTCTAGAATCTCCATTAGGTAATTGTTGGGTTTTTACTTGGGGGTGGTGTTGTTGTCGACGAATTGTCTGTAATATTGGGGGTGATTGTCTTTGTTGTTGTTGTTGTAGCTGTTGTTGAATTGTTTCAGGAAGGAAAATATTTGGTTGTTGTAACATTTTTGGGGAATTTTTTAAAAATCTTTTAGGAAGAAAAAATAATTTTAAAAATATTTTTTGAGGAAATTTTTGTGAGGCAAGCAAAAATAGAACACCTGTGGAGCAAGTAAAGATCGGAATTTTGAAAAAACCGGGTCCGGGAACCGGGTTCTGAAAGTTGACCGGGATGGATTCGGACGGGGAAAACCGGGAATTCCCGCTCCTGATTTCTTCCCGGTTGCTTCAAAAAAACCGGGAAATGGGCCCGTTCCTATCGCTAGGAGCAAGTGTCTATTAGAGTCTGAAGTTTGTGGGAGGTGGTTTCTTCAATGATTCTCTTTAAATGGTGTCAAGACGTGATATTTGGTAAATTAAGGATAAGAAGAATTTAAAGATGAAAATAACACAAAAGGTCATCTTAAAAGGTTTTGAAATGATAAAAAGATAAAAGACTTCCCCTACGACTCACCAGACTCTAAAATGTATTGGTATCGAAATATTTAAAGAAATGATAAGAAATGGTGTGGAAATAATAATTTTTTGAAGGTTTTAGTTAAAAACAGCAAAAAATGTGTTCAAATGATTTAGAAAACGTGATTGTATTATTGACTAGAAGGAGCCATCAATATAATAAAACAATCCGATAAGAGAAAATTTAAGTGTTTAGTGTGGAGAGGAGTGTGGAGAAGTATGACAGCAACCGCCACGCCACCAAAACATTAACCGAGCTGAAGGAAAAAAATGAGAAGAGGAGGAAGGGAAGAGGAAAGGGAGGGAGGAGAGGAGTAAAAAGAATCGAGACTTTTGATCAGAGGAGCGGGCAAGAGTTTTTGTTATTAATTTTTGTTTTAACTTTTATTTCAAAACGAGACTTAATGACACTACTCGAATGATAGAGAGAAAAGAAATGAGAGGAAGAGAGAGAGAGAAAAAGAGAAGAGATTAAATAGTTAGAGAGACATTATATGTAGTATAAAAGTATTAAAAAGAGTGTGTTGGTTGTTATGTGTAGCTCTGCGGGGCAGTCTTCATTTTCCTCCTTTATTTTTGGCTTTGTTCACCAAACTCCACATACACATCTACTATCTAATACATTCACCACTATTTTCCCCGACAGCGAAAGCGTGTTTGCGAAATGAGCACAGCTGCGAGCATACAAATACAAACGGAGAGGAGGAAAGGTATTTGTGGGAAGGAAAAAAGAGAGAATGTGTGTATTTGAGACAACAACAGAGAATAACGCCAACTACTCGAAGAATTTGGGGCGTCATTAAGAGAGGGAGAGGGAAGGGGGACTGGTTTTGTTGTTTGTTGGTTAAAAATGTAGTTATGGGAGAAAATGAAAAATAAATCTAAACAGGTGAAATGAAAACTTAGAGAATTATTGCTAAAAAGATTCTTAAAAACTGGCACGACATTGCTAAACCTACTTAGTTGGCAACAATGGCATTTAAATAAAATTTAGTTAGGATACTGTAATTCATTTTGAAATCTGTTCGACGATTTTAAATATTTTCCCTTTCTGACCATTTTGTCCGTCTGTACAGTGTAGAGATCGTGTTATTTTTCAGCGCTATGGCATTTTTTCGCTTTTTGAAAGGGAACTAAAGGGTACCCATTAAGGCAGAGAAATGAAAATGTTTAAGGGAGTGTATAAATATTTGGTGTTCTATCACTCTTTTCTGTAAAATTTCCTTTATTTTATGCATCATCTAAAATTTATTATTGTTTTTTGTTTGTATATTTTTCCTTTGACGCCTTCTTTGGTTATTTACCCAAAGCTTAAGGTACTAAATACCTCTGCCCTTAATAAGTGGCGAAGCTAAAATTTTGGAATTGCCTCCGTCCTTAGGACGGGGCTTAATTGTCTGATTTGGATTGTGGTTAATTACTTGCTTCGGACACGGCAAGCGATGTATTTGCCAATGGATGTGTCGGGTTACTCGAAATACGATACCTGAAATCCAGACTTTTTCTCGACCGGAAACCTGATCCGAGAAATTTTCGAAAACCCGATCCATCCAACTTCACATTAATCCCTGTAATTCCCCAAGAATCACTCTTATTAATCACCAGATCTCCGAAAAATCTGGCTTCGTGATTGA
Source organism: Meloidogyne enterolobii (assembly GCA_963681835.1). Lineage (NCBI taxonomy): Eukaryota > Metazoa > Nematoda > Chromadorea > Rhabditida > Meloidogynidae > Meloidogyne > Meloidogyne enterolobii. Next base: position 3,757,512 of record CAVMJV010000007.1, read on the forward strand.
ATTTTTGAGTGGCACGACCCGAGACAGATCTTTTTTCGACTCGAGATATCCTTGATTTGTACGTTTGAATATAGTATTGGTATTTAGGACCCAGGTTTTAGTGCACTCATAATGAATTAATAATAATCTCAGTGGTCTTCAACATCGGTGTTATCAATACTAAGAATCTCTTCAGTCTTTTTTACAGCCGAAACAAAAAAAAATTGGCTAAAAAGGGCCGAATAATTAGTTTAAAAATATAATTATGCAACAATAAGCATTATCCCTAATTCTTAAAAATACATTAGCTCGAGAATTGTGACAATTTTAAATATTTTCCCTTTCTGACCATTTTGTCCGTCTTTGCAGTGTAGAGATTTCGTTATTTTTCAGCGTGTGGGCATTTTTTCGCTTTATGAAAGAAAACTAAAGAGAACCCATTAAAGCAGAGAAATGAAAATGTTTAAGGGAGTGTATAAATATTTGGTGTTCTTCCAATCTTTTCTTCAAAATTTCTTTTATTTTATGCAGCGTCTAAAATTTATCATTGTTTTTTGCTTGTATATTTTGCTTTTGCAGCATTCGTCGGTTTAATTACCCAAGTTTGAGGTATAAATTGTAATCGGCCCTTTCAAAGTGGCGACTTGGACAAATTTTGGAATTGCTTTGCCTTTTGGCAGAGCTTAAAATCTCTTTCAAGATTGTGGTTGTTAAAAGCTTTTTTTGCAAATTATTTTTTCTTTCCTTCTATTTAATGAATCTTCTTGTTGAATAAAAATAACATATTTTTGCAATTAATTTGTACAATCAATCTTTATACATATAATCTTTTGTTAAAGCATAAGAAATAGCTAACACAATACAGACAAGGAAAAACAAAATACTACTTATAACTAGAGACTACTTATAACTAGCCAGACAATTTTGTGCAATTCCTTTGTGTGTTGAAAATGGGGAAATAAATACCGTATTGTCTCTAATAGAAGCCCATCTCCAATAGAAGCCCATGCCCTATTAGAAGCCCACTCAATAGGGGGTATTGAAGAATAAAGGCCCATGCCCCAATAGAAGCCCATGCCCTAATAGAAGCCCATCTAATTTTTGACTTCCTGTTTTTCTATTACCCGTGTTATAGTTAACTAAAGGTATTTATAACAAAATTCCAGTCTACGAAAATGAGTACAGAGGGATTTGAATTGAATATCGGGAGATTTGAATCAGTTTAAAGTGAATTTGAAATGAGTTTAATGTGAATTAAGAGAATTTGGAGAAATTATTGGGGGTTTAGAGATAAATACGGGTTTAAGAAGGTATCTAAGGAATTGTGTATAGAGCTTATTGTATGATTGAGTGGATATCATTGGCTATTAACGAATTAATAGGAATAATAGTTCAATATTATTCCTATTAATTCGTTGATAGTCAAATAATAGTTCAATATCTATCGAGGGATCCCTCGATCGATAGAGGTATTCATAATCCTTCCATATTTTTCTATTGAGGATATAGAAGGATTATGAGAGATTAAGAAATTTAGACACTTAAGAAGGAGAGTTAGTGTACTAGAAGAATAGCATTGGAAGATTAGAGTGCGATACTGTTAAAATGAAAGGATAATAGGGATATGGAAGGTTAAGTTGTAAAATGGATTTAAGAGCAAGGGGGATATTGAGGAATATTTTGGAATTAAACGGATATTTACAAAAATGGATTTAATAAAGATGGATAGAGAGCTTAATCTGATTATTCAGGAGTTCATTAAAAGTGATTTGCGTGATTATAAGGGATTTCCTCGCTACTAGTTTGAGGGAAAAATTCTGTTGCTTTTATTTTTATCTTTATAAAATTTCGATATTGAAAAATAAACGCCCATGCCCTAATAGAAGCCCATGCCCTATTAGAAGCCCAGTCAATGAGGGGTATTGAAAAATAAACGCCCAGGGCTTGTATTAGAGATAATACGGTATATTTAAAGAATTAAATAAAAATAATAATGAATTTAAAAATGCAAATTATGCAACAGAATTGTTAAATACAGATTTGGCTGGAGAAAGAGATGATTATTCTGCAGATATGTTAATTGTTAGTCAATTGTTGACTGTTAGAATTGCTGTTATTGAAAAGAATAATAATGGGTGTGGAGGAAAATAAATTTTTAAAAAATTGATAAAATTGATTAAATGATAAGAATGTTAAATTATTTGAATAATATTTTTTGTAAATAAAATTTTTAAAAAATTCTAGAAAAAAAATTAAAAAAAAAAATTAAATTTTTCTGAGAAAAATTGTAACACTGCCACTCTTTGTGACAATTTTAAATATTTTCCCTTTCTGACCATTTTGTCCGTCTTTGCTGTGTAGAGATATCGTTATTTTTCAGTGCTAGGGCATTTTTTCGCTCTTTGAAAGAGAACAAAAGAGAACACATTAAAGCAGAGAAATGAAAATGTTTAAGGGAGTGTATAAATATTTTATGTTCTTGCACTCTTTTCTTCAAAATTTCTTTTATTTTATGCAGCGTCTAAAATTTATCATTGTTTTTTATTTGTATATTTTGCTTTTGATGTAGTCTTCGGTTTAATTACCCAAGTTTGAGGTACTAATTGTATCCTGCCCTCGTAAAAGTGGCAGCTTGGATAAATTTTGGAATTGCTTTGCCTTTTGGTGAGGCTTAAATGATTATGTATAAGATTGAGAGATCTTTTATCAACAAGGGTGATGAAAATTTTTCTAGGGTAACTTAAATGTTTGTTAAAATGTAGTTCGTGACCACCAGGACGTACAGAATACTAGTAATTTTTAATCCTTTACGCCGGATGACAATCTCAAATAAAGGTTTGTAAAGTACTAAAAAAAGCTCCAAACAAAGCAAAAACACTAAAAAGCTCGAAAATTTATAAATACTCATTTTCTTAAATATTTAATAGAACGAAACAAACAAAGATCATCATCAAAAAAGTCAAAAATAGAGACATTCAGGGACAAGCTAGTTAGTTTTTTGTTATCTAGATATGCAAAGCGGCAATAATTGAGTCCCTAAATGTCTCTCAAATACAGTTAACGAGATCTTATTTATCATTTATATATCTGAAGTCATTCCTCCTGCTCAACAGTCCCAGTAACTTCGTCATATTCAGCCTCTTCATCGACGGTAGCATCCTGATATTGTTGATATTCAGAGATTAAGTCATTCATGTTCGATTCCGCTTCCGTAAATTCCATTTCATCCATACCTTCGCCAGTGTACCAGTGAAGAAATGCTTTACGACGGAACATGGCTAAAATAGAAAGGTTATTGACTGGCTCAGGAATGAAATGACTTTAATTGTCTTTTAGCCCCAAAAAATTAAAGCGGAGTTCATAAAAGCCTACTTTGATGCGCAGGATTATTTTCTAAGGAGACCGGAAAATTAATTTGTCACCCAACAAAATCTTCTTCAAAAATCCCAAATTAAAGCATAAATATACCAGTGAATTGCTCAGAGACGCGCTTGAATAATTCTTGAATGGCGGTGGAATTGGCAATAAATGTTGCAGACATCTTGAGACCACGCGGAGGAATGTCACAAACAGCGGTTTTGACGTTGTTTGGAATCCACTCGACGAAGTAAGAAGAATTTTTGTTCTGAACAGACATCATCTGGTCATCCACTTCACGCATTGACATGCGCCCACGGAAGATGGCGGCAACAGTCAAATAACGTCCATGTCGTGGGTCGCAAGCAGCCATCATGTTCTTAGCGTCAAACATTTGCATAGTCAACTCAGAAACATTTTGGGCGTGGTAGGCAGAAGCGCCCTTAGCCGAAAGTGGCGCAAAACCAGGCATGAAGAAATGGAGACGCGGGAATGGAACCATGTTAACAGCCAGCTTGCGAAGGTCAGCATTCAATTGGCCTGGAAAGCGAAGACAAGTTGTCACTCCAGACATGGTTATAGACACTAAATGAGAAAGATTGCTTTAAAAATGTAAATTATAAATTAACCGAGATGATTCAAGTCTCCATAAGTTGGATTTTGAAGTTTCAAAGTCCGGAAGCAAATGTCGTAGAGAGCTTCGTTGTCAATGCAGTACGTCTCGTCGGTGTTCTCAACAAGTTGATGAACCGAGAGAGTTGCGTTGTAAGGCTCCACAACCGTATCAGAGACCTGAAGAATAAAAAAATGAAAGGGCTACAAAGTTAAAAAAAAACCTTAGGCGACGGAACAATAGAGAAAGAAGACATTATACGATCAGGATACTCCTCTCGAATCTTTGCAATCAACAAAGTCCCCATTCCAGACCCAGTTCCACCGCCAAGCGAGTGAGTCAGTTGGAATCCTTGAAGACAATCACATCCCTCAGCTTCCTTCCTAACAACATCCAAAACATTGTCCACCAACTCAGCTCCCTCCGTATAATGTCCTTTCGCCCAGTTGTTACCAGCACCGCTTTGGCCAAACACAAAGTTGTCAGGTCGGAAGAGACGACCATAAGGGCCAGCCTTAATAGAATCCATAGTCCCCGGCTCCAAGTCAACAAGAATAGCTCTCGGGACATACTTTCCGCCTAAAAATTAGAAAGTATAATGTAAACATTAAAATCTCTAAAAAAACCATAAGCTTCGTTGTAGTAGACATCCATCCTTTCCAATTGAAGAGGAGAGTCGCCTTTGTACGAGCCATCAGGTTGGATGCCGTGTTCATCAGAGATAACCTCCCAAAACTAAAAATTTAAATATTGAATGGGGCAATCCCGGAGAATTGGGGTCCCTGCGAAAAAAAAGTTTAAAAATAAGAAAAAGGATTTTTCTATGGTAAAAAAATATGCTGATTACGAATCCGAGCTCAGATTTTGGAAAAGTCGAATCCCGAACCCGAACCAAATTTCGAACCCTGAACCCGAATTTCGAATATGCGAATGATAGCTCGTTCGAAAGAGCTCGTCGAGCTGAATCGATTGACACCAAAATCAACGTGATTGAACCTGTTTAAACAAAGTTATGACATAAAGTATACTTATGGAAGTACTGTAGGAGTCGGCGACTTATGTCATAACTTTGTCAAAACTTGATCAATCACTGTAATTTTGGTGTCATTCGATTCAGCTCGACGAGCTCTTTCGAATGAGCTATCATTTGTAAAAACTTTTTTTTACTCCAAAAAATCACCAATGTGGTTTACAATATTTAGGGGTCTGTATCTCGGTTCAATCCGGTCGGATTTCATTGATTTTGGTGTCATTCGATGCAGCTCAATGAGTTCTATGATTCTATTGAAAGACTGGCCATTTTGTACAATGTCTGATAATGTTCGGGGTCAAAAGTCCTGTTCGGGATCAAAAGTCCGAATTCGGGTTCGGGATTCGACTTTTCCGAAATCTGAACTCGGATTCGTAATCAGCATATTTTTTTACCCTAGAAAAATCCTTTTTCTTATTTTTAAACTTTTTTTTCGCAGGGACCCCAATTCTCCGGGATTGCCTTGAATGGAGTCCTGAAGGATTTGAATGAAAACCTTGGATCCGATTTGATTGCCGCACTGTCCGGCCTGAATATGGACGATCTCGCGCATTTTATTAACGTTAGATTGTTAAAAATAAATATAGCTTTGAACTAAAATACAAATTAATAAAAAGTAAAGCGGTTAAAGAAAATGCACCCAAAAAAATAAAACTATGGGAAAATTGTGAAAGAAAAAATTTGAAACTCGCTTCCAATTTACACTAAATGAAAATTATTCTTAAATTTTCTAGACTAAATACAAGCTTCTCAAAGGTTAAGCAAATGATTTGTGAAAAATGAAGCCAACAAATTTTTTAAAGCTTATTTTAATATTTAAATTGGCAAAGTGTTTATTAAAGACATTTACTCTTGATTATTTTCTCTTCTTCTAATTATCTCTCTTTTTCTCTGCTTCTTTTTACTTTTCCTCTCTTTTTTATCTACTCTCTCTTTTAAATCAAATCCAGATTTTGGCTATTTGGAATTATTAACGAAATTTTTAGAATTTTAATCAAAATGTCTTCATTTATTCGTGTATTTCAACGACTTCCAACTGTCTACACTTCTTTTGGGCGTGGATATGCTGCTCCAGCTGCAGCTGCCAGTCCAGCAGAACATGGAGGACCTAAAGAGCTTAAACTTACGCTTGCGTCCCCGGTTAAGGTTTGCTTTACTTTAATGTTTTTTTTGTGAATTAAATCGAGATTTATTTTCTAAATTTAATGCCTGAGCTTTTGATTTTCGAATTGTTAGTTTTGGGGATCTTGATTTCACTTTTATTTAGTTAAGGCAGGCAAATAGAATAGTGCCATTTTATACAGGTTGTTTATAACGGCCAAAACTTAGTTCTCTATTTAATGTTAGTTTTACTTCTCATTCTCTCCCATTTTTAATTTTTGAAAATTTCAGGCAATCTATTCAAACACTACAGTTAAACAAATTGACGTCCCCGGGATGGCGAGTAACATGGTAAGCTTTTATTTAGATTAAAATCTATCTTATTTAATCTTTAGGGAATTCTGCCTGTCCACGTCCCAACTATTGCAATGCTAAAGCCTGGCGTTTTGTCTGTTTATGAGGAGGATGGAAAAGTTTCCAAATTTTTTGTTTCGTCAGGTTCTCTTTCTATGAATATTGATGGTTCTTGTCAAATTCTTGTGGAAGAATGCGCTTCTTTGGATGAACTTGATAGCAATGTAAATAACTAAAAATTTAGACACATTTAAATTTTTAAGAATAAGTAACCAACTAGATTATTGTTTACTTATAGAAAGACGACCCCATCTTCCTGTTTTATTTTTGGACAGTTAATTGATTGTCTGGGAAGCCCCCCCCCCCCGAAATGGGGAAAAATTTGGGGAAGGGATCGGGCAAAAAACTGAATTTTTTGGCCTACGGCCTTCTAAAATTTTTTCGTCTGCGGAATGATGATTAAGATTCAATCACTTTGTCAAATTTTTAGTTATGAGATTATCTCGAAACATTCCCACTTTTTTTATTCTCGAAAAACTTCAAAAAATATTTTTTAAGGTGGCAAAGCAATTAATAGACGAGGCAAATAAAAAATCGTTAGACTCAACAGCCACAGATGTTCAAAAAGCGGAGGCTGGTATTGAAATTGAAGTAGCTAATGAAGTTTTGAAGGCTGCTGGGGGAGGGGGAGCAGGACATTAATTGAATGGAATGGATAGACTTTTTAGAGAGAAAGACAAAAATGAAAGGGAAGGATTTAGAAAATTAAAAATAAATTCTAAATTTACTTTTAATTAAAAATTAGATAATTTTTTTTTTTTGTTAAAAATTGTTTTAAAGAATTTTTTGCTTTATTAAAATTATTATTTTTTAAAGATTTTCCTTTTTTTCTTTAAATATGGATTAAAGAACCATGTATTTTTATTTTGAATTTTTTTAGGAATTATTTGGAATTTTCCAAAAAAATTTTTTTCTTTTTTAGTCGGTGAAATTATTTATGATTTTGTGCGGGCTAACTCAAGGAACAGACAAATCAAGGAACGACCAAATCATGGAATATTTTAAAAGTCAGAATTCTTTAGTTTTGTTTTTTAATTTTTTTAAAGTATTCTTTGTTTTTAAGTTTTTTTAAATGTTCAAATTTTCCAAAAAATTCTGATTTTTAAAATATTCCTTGACTTGTCTTTTCCTTGAGTTGTCGGTAATCATGTAGAATTGGGGATACACTTTTAAAATCCTTAAAAATCATTATTTTTTTCTGAAAATCATTTTATATAGGTAATCGACTATGCTGATCACGAATCTGATATCAGATTTTGTATAGTTCGAACCCCGGACACGATTTCGACCAAGTCGGATTTGGCTCATTCGAAAGGGTTCGACGAGCTGAGTCGAATGACACCAAAATCAGCTCGATTGAATGATTCTGAACAACGTTATGACCAACGGAATCTTCGCTGAAAAAACTGGGCATATACTAAAGCGCCCCCAAATTAAGTATATAATAAAAAATCATAGATAAAATGTCATATATGACAAAATCTGATATCAGATTCGTGATCAGCATAGTCGATTACCTATATAAAATGATTTTCAGAAAAAAATAATGATTTTTAAGGATTTTAAAAGTGTATCCCCAATTCTACATGATTACCGAGTTGTCTGTTCCTTGAGTTAGCCCCCACCCAATTATTTTTTGTCAAAAAATTTTTTTCTTAACTATCGTTTTAGTTAATTTGTTAGCTAAATCGATTTTTCCCCTTTCTTTTTTAATAACAACCTTTTTATCAAAAAATATTTTTCCCTTTACTGATAACGAAAATAAAATTTATTTTTTAGATTAATTACCCAATTTTATTTATTTTTAAATGTTTTCAAAATCAATTATTCTTCTACTAAAACAACAAAATAATTTACATCAAAAATTAATTAGAACAATATCTACTTCAATTAAAATTCCAGAAAGAAGGCAAGATTTTTCTAAATTAACAAAAGATGATATTTTTATTTTTCAAAATTTGTTGGGGGAAAATAATGTAAAAACTAATGAAATTGATGAGTAAGTAGTTTTTTTGGTAAAGTTTTTTAAATTTTTTCTAATTTTTATTTTTCCTCATTTTTCCATCTTCCTAAAAATAAGTAAGAAGTACGATTTTTGTTTTTAAATTATAATTAGGCTAACACTCATAATGTAAGATACATTTTTGCGGTTCTATTTTTAAGGAGGGGTTGCTGAATTAAATTTGAATTTTAAATTGATTAAATTTTTACCTAATAAATAGTCCACCCCCAATTTTAAATACCCACAAAATTAGGTAATTGATTTGTCTGTTTGGCTGCCTAAAGTATTTCGCATTCTAACTTTTGTCAGAAAACATGACTTTTTAGCCCCAAAGAGATTTAAAAATCTAAAAATTCTTAAAATTCTTTTCAGTTTCAATTTTGATTTTATGCATTGGTATAAAGGCAATTCTTCATGTGTTCTTTTACCAGAAAATACCCAACAAATATCCTCAATTCTTTTTCATTGTTATAAAAGAAAGCTTGCTGTAGTGCCCCAATCTGGAAATACTGGATTGGTTGGGGGGTCAATTCCGGTTAGTTTTTTAAAGATTTTTTGAGTAATTTTTATAAATTTAGATGCATGATGAAATAATTTTATCAATGAAAAAATTTACTAAAAATTTTGAATTGGATTCGACTTCAGGTTTTTATTTAAAAATTACAGAAGAGCTTTTTGCGGACATTTTTATTTTTTCGGATTTTTTAAAAATCTTTTCTACGATTTTATAAATTTTTAGAAATAGAGATAATTTTCTAGCTAGCATAAAATGCCAAAAATAAATAGAACTAAATTCAAGTCGCGATGTCAAGGGTTATCCAAAAGCCGAACAATTTTCCGATTAGATACCAACCCAACTTTTTTCTCTGATATCCCTGTTCGTGTTCAAATTTTATAAATTGCGGACTATTTTAATATAAAAATTCGATGATACTTCCTCAGAAATTAATTTACTCATTTTTAATAAAAAATTATTTTAAGGTATTTTGGAATGTGATTCTGGTTTTGTACTCGAAGAAGTGGATAATCGAATAGCCAAAGAAGGGTATATGGTGCCTGTTGATTTAGGGGCAAAAGGAAGTTGTTTAATTGGCGGTGTTGTTGCTACAAATGCTGGAGGGATTAGATTAATTAGATATGGATCTATGCATGCAAATGTTACTGGACTTGAAGTGGTATGAAATTAACTTGAAAAATCCCAATTAGGGTTCGACCCCGTCTAGCCACGACCTTTTTTTTGCTAAAACCCAGCCCTACATTCTGTAGAGGTCCAGCCATACTCTCAATTATTCTATTCGAAATGGGGGTCAGGGCCAAAAAAAAAAGAAAAATGGCCGATAGGTTATCGACCCTGCTTACACGATGGTGCAAAAAATACAAATTTTCACATACAGTTCGATATGTCTTGTAAACATGTTAAAGTCAAAAGATTGACAGTTTTATTGAAGCATTTTGAACATTTTTAGCCCGTAAATAATAAATCTAACATTTTCTTTATTTTTAAGGTATTGCCAAATGAACAAGGTCAAATTCTTCGTTTAGGCTCACCTCTACGTAAAGACAATGCCGATTTACATTTACATAAATTGTTCATAGGATCAGAGGTCTCAATAAATTAAAAAAATTTTGGAATGAATTTTGGAATTTTAATGAAAAGGGGCAACTTGGAGTGATTACTAAAGTGTTTATGCAAGTTGTGCCGAGGCCGTTGTCTGTACATTCTGCGATGATAGGTTTATTTTTAAATTAATAATTTTTTATGGAGAATTTTAAGGTTATCTTTTTAAATTATGGTTTGATTTAGTCGCTTGGTTTAGATTTTTCTTAGGGTCGGGAAGGTGTTCAAGGCCAACTCATTCCTAATTGTGTTCACTTCCTGTTGCCTCATTTAGGAGAGGGTTTTTACTTCTTGACTTTCCAAAACTGTCAAAAAAATTTTCTATCGCAACAAATTTAGTTGCGAGAAACCATGCCCACTCTTGATTATTTGGAAAGGGTCCCTGAAAATGTCCTTAAAGAATTTATGCTTAATTTATTTTTTTAAATTTATTTTTAAGGTGTCAATTCCTTCGAAAAATGTCAACAAATACTCAAACTAGGCAAACAAATGCTTAACGAAATAATTTCTTCTTTTGAATTTATTGATGGAGAATCAATGAAAATGGTTAAAGAAAATGCTGGGTTGGATTGCCCTTTGAGTATTTTGTCTAATTTTTTTCTTTTAATTGAAACTTCAGGTTTTTTCAAACAAATTTTCTTTAAATTTAAATTTTTTAGGTTCAAATGAGGAACATGATTCGTCCAAAATGGATAAATTTTTAACTAAAATTTTGGAAAGTGGATTGGCTGAAGACGGTGTTTTGGCTAAAAATGCTTCTGAAGCAGACCAATTATGGAAAATTAGAGAAAGTTGTCCTTTGGTTAGGTTTAATAAATTTCTTGATAGATTCCTAATTAAAAATCTTATTTTTTTGTCATAAATGTCAAATAATCTTTTAGTTTTTCTATTTACATTTTTAGGAAGGTTGGTTAATAAAAGACTGTGGGAGAATTGTACAAGAAGTGTAATCGATTTTTCTAGAAAAAAAAATCTTTAACCAAGATTTTAGTTAGAAATCTAGCTCGATTCAGTCTCGAGTTTTGTTTTTTTGGGGTTTTTTAATTGGGTGTTTTTGGGGGTTTTAGTTAGACTCGTAAGTATCCCTTAACTCTCCAAACCTTTTCTTCTAATAAATTTTTTTTCTTCAATTTTCTAGGCAATCAGAAAAGATGGTTATGTATTTAAACACGACTTTTCTCTTCCTCTAAAATATTTTTATGAATTACCCGAAGCAGTTAGAAAACAATTAAATGGAAAAGCAAAAAGAATAATTTCGTTTGGACATATTGGTGATGGAAATGTACATATAAATGTTTCTATTCCTGAATATGATCAAAAAATTTATGATTTGTAAGGAATTTTTTTGAAAATTTTTTGGGTATGGGTCAGGGGAATTTTTTAAAATAAAATTTAAGTAATATTGAGTGAGATAAAAATAGAAAAGCCTATAGGGGATCGAACCCACGGCGAAAAATATCTGAATCAAACACACCAACCATTACACCAACAAAACAACTGGAGGGAAATTTGTAAATTGACTCACATAGGAAAGTGAAGTCCCTAAAAATAAGGGAGAATGGTTGGAGGTTGAAAAATTTTTCAAAAAAATTCTCTGAAAATTTTTTATTTTTTACAAAAATTTTGAAAAAAAATTAATCATTTTTTCAATTTCCAGATTATATCCATTTGTCTATGAATGGGTCTATTCAAAAGGCGGCAGTATATCAGCAGAGCATGGAATTGGACACGTAAAGAGAACCTTTCACCACAATTTAGTTAACCCAAAGATTAGAGATATAAGTTCATCAATTAAAAAATTATTTGATCCAAAAGGAATACTTTCCCCGTACAAAATGATTGATTTCTAGTCAATTTTATATTTTTAAATTTTTATAATTAATATATACAGTCTAACCTCTCATTTTGTAAATACACCCAACGCGGTAATTGTACGTTAATTTAGGTTTGGTTTGGGTAATAGGAGGGGGGATAAAAGCCCAAGCGATACTTCCAATTTAAGAAACTAGCATATCTTCCGCTTTTTGTCCTTTGCCATTTTTGGTGGAAGACCCCTGATATACATAAGGAGGTCCGACTGTATACGAAAATTAAATTCTTAAATTAAATTATCCGGTCAGAGATTTATATTCAAAAAATTATATTTATGATAAATTTCAAAAAATTCTTATAAAATTAATTTTTAAAAATTCAATAAATTAAGAAAATAAAAAAATAACTTTCAAAATTCTTCTAACGTTCCAAAATATGCAAAATTTCAAACTGAACTAAATTTTCCTCATTTTCCAATGGTTGTACCAAACACCCAATTGTTGTGTTGATAAAACGTCCACAATGTTTTGCTTGCAATAAATTATAATTATCTTTAACATAAATTCCAAGTGATCGACAAAAAGGCAAAGATGAAGTATTTTGTAAGAGAGGAACTTCTATTTTTGCTTTGAACTGTTTAAAAAAATAAAAATTTAGAAATAGAAAAAAATAGAAAGGCTGGGGCCCAGGTTAAGGGAATATATAATTTTAAAAAAATTATTAAAAAAAAGTAAAGTCCCACTAGTTTGACAAAATAAGTGCTTAAAAATCAAAAATGACTGATAATTTTCAGAATTACAAAATTCCAATGGGGAGAAAAATTACCGTAAATATCCTAATAGAAGCCCACTCAATTAGGGGTATTGAAAAATACAAATCCAGAGCTTCTATTAGGATATTTACGGTAATAAAGAAATTATTTTTTTACTCTGATTTTGGGTCGAAAATGTCTTTCCTAATTGATTGAGACCGAAAAAAATTTAAAAAAACTAACCATAACACGATTTTCCTGAGACACAATTAACAACATTCTTGGTTCTATCACAGAAAATTTTTCTATCATTCTTTTTCCGTTAATTAAACGTCTAAAAAAATTTTTTTTAATTTAATTTAAAAATTTTCAAACAATTGTAATTGTATCCACATTCCCAACAATTTATCCATTTTTCCTCTCATCGGTAAATGTCCAAATTCTTTTTCTTCAGGCAAATAAACCAAATATTCATTATTTATTTGTCCACAAACAAATCCTTCAAAAATTCCATTTTCATTCTTTTTTTGTTTTTCTTTGGCATTCTGTCTAATTTTTTGTTGTTCCTTCAATTTTTCTTCTTCCTTCCGTTTCTCCTCTTCTTTCCTCTTCTCCTCTTCCTTTCTAATTTTTTCTTCCTTTTCTTTTTCTTCTTCAATATATGGAACTAACTTCTTTTTATTTTTATTTAAAATTCCAATAATTTTCCAATAACATCCCTCAATCGGCATTCTTCTTAAACAACACCAAAACTTTACTTTTTTAATTTCGTTGTCGTTGTAATGATTTAATAAACAAGAAGAATCAATTATAAAAGGAAAATGTGAAGATTTAAAACAGAAAAAACCGTTTTCTGTCCTTTTGTCCAAAATTGCTATTGTTAAAAACTAAAAATAATTTTTAAAAAATTGTAAATCATTTCTCAACTATAAATTTAATAAAAAGAAAATGGAGCGAACCATAAGGACTCGAACCCATGCCGTTTTTAATTGTAATCAAAGACGATACCACTACACCACAAATTTTAGTCACCCAATTTTTTAAAATAACTACTTAGGCACTTAAATATTTAATTAAAATGGATTTTTCCCAAAAACAATTGTATAGAAAATTCCTTTTAAAAATATTTTTCATGTTTAAAAAATATTTGGCTGTAGTGTAGTTCACCGGAGGTAAAAGTTCAGGACGAGACATATGTCATTCAATTCGTCTCGGCGAGCTGAGTCGAACGGTACCACTCCCAATTTCAGGAAATGATTCTGGACCGAGTTATAGGTCCCGAAAAATCGAAAAACCAAAGGGGGGAGTAAGCACTTTTTTGGTGTGAAAAATTCGAATATACAAATTATAACTCATTCGAAAGAGCTCGTCGAGCTGAGTCGAATGACACCAAAATCAACGAAATCCGACTTGATTGGACAAAGTTATGATCTTTTATTTTAGCTCCTTACCTATGGGATCTGTGGAGATTTTTGCTGCTACGGAGGCCCCAAATACGTCCAGAGCAAGGGAGATGGGAATAGGTTTATGTTACGAGCCCAGACCCAGCGCCCGTAGACTCCTCGCGAGGCGCGTGCCGCAAAACCCCGCGCGAAGCACGGGGTTTTGCACAAGCGCCTCGCCGACGACCCAAAGGTTTATGTTGTTTGTTTTTCTATTGTAACTTTGTCCAAACTTTTACAATCAAGCTGATTTTGGTGTCATTCGACTCAGCTCGTCGAGCTCTTTCGAATGAGGTATTATTTGTATAAAAAATTTTTTATTCCAAAAATCGCCCCTTTGGATCTTCGATTTTTAGGGGGTCTATATCTCGGTCCAATCAAGTCGGATTTCGTTGATTTTGGTGTCATTCGACTCAGCTCGACGAGCTCTTTCGAATGAGTTATAATTTGTACATTCGAATTTTTCACACCAAAAAAGTGCTTACTCCCCCCTTTGGTTTTTCGATTTTTCGGGACCTATAACTCGGTCCAGAATCATTTCCTGAAATTGGGAGTGGTACCGTTCGACTCAGCTCGCCGAGACAAATCGAATGACATATGTCTCGTCCCGAATTTTACCTCCGGTGAACTACACTATATCCTAATATTTTAATTTATTAAAATTTTTTTGTCAAATTTCTTTAGTAATTTTTAAATCAAAAACCTGAACAGTTCCACTCGAAGAAATTTTAGTTTTTAAAGGCGGCTGTTTTCCCAACAATTTTGCAAAATTATTATAACAAATTGAAGAATCTTTAGTTTTCTTCAACTCACATAATTTAATTGAATACCACTGGCCTAATTGAACTGGGGCTTCCAAACTTTAAAAAATTAATTTTTTTAAAATCTTTTCCCTCAAAAAACTAACGATTTTATAGCAATTTTAATCAAAGGGCCTTTCTGTCCAAGAACAAACAAATTTGCAATATTTTTGCATTTATCAAGTGAAATCACTATTGCTGGCACATTTTCGTTGTTTTCAACTTTTAAAGGCTCTAAAAATTATTTTTAAAAATTCTTAAAAATTAACCATTTTCTTTAGTATCAGAATAATCCTCTTCTTTCAATGTTTTGTTTAAGTCAGTTTCTTCAGTAATTGTTTCAGCCGTTTGATTTAGATCGCAACCATTTTCATCCTTTACGCTTTCTGAGTTAGAAGGATTCCCAGAAAGATTGATAAGACTTAAGAAATTAAAAAAATTTAATTATCAATAGAGAGTAGATTCGTATATGCAAAATACTCTAATACGAGTGTGTGGAGTTAACTAAGGATTCGGCAGCAAATGCAATCCGTCGATTCCCTGTCTCAGGGAAGCCCTGCTGGCAAAAAAAAAATAAAAATTTCACCTTTTCCAGGGGTTAAATAAAAATATTTATCTATTTATCACATTTCTGGTCAACCCAGCCCCCCTACTAATTTATAATTGAAAAAAAGGAAACCTTTTGCCAAAAAATGAAGAAGAAAAGAGAGAAGAAACGTCAGATGATCCACAAATAAGTTTGTGTGCTGTCTGGTAATCCTGTTGAGGAATATTTTCTACCAATTCTTTACATCCACGTTCGAGTTTCTTGATTGATTCAACAGCAAAAGCAATCCGTCCATCATCTCTTTCAGATATAGTTCCTTTACATTGATAAAATCCGTTCAGTTCCGGCATTAATAAACGCCTTAAAAGAGGAAAATTAAAAGCAAAAGAAATGCCAAGGAAGAGAGAAATTTAAAATAATTAATGGGCAAGGGTTTTGGAAAGGATAAAAATTAAGAAAAATTCCTGGTTAAAAAGTAACGTGATGAATATAGAAATTATACAAAAAATAAAAATTGTTTCTCATCAGTAGGATTCGAACCTTTGTCATGGGGAATAAAACCTGAACGCTATCCCACTACACCAAAACGACATTCCTGAGGTTTTCGCAAAGCTGAATGACGTGACTACAAAAAAGCGTCTTACGGAAGAAAATTTCATACAGAATGTGACGTATTTCTATCCTTTCTTCATTTAAATATTTTCTTCCGGAAAACGCTGTTTATGTAAGCATAGCCTTAATAAGTACAAGGTTGGACTAACTCAAAAATAAATAAAAAAACAAACTTTACATACTTATTAGGAGCAATATACAATTCATAATTAGTGTAGTCAGTAGCAACCATAGTAAAATAGTCATCTTTGCAGTCCACAATATGCCCAATAATTTGCTAAAAAAATAATTTTTATTTTAATTATTCAAAAAACCTGAGAATTATTCATTTCCTCTTCCCCAACTTCTTCACAAGAATCAATTGAATAATTTCTTTTTTTGTTAATAAATAAATATTTAATTCTATCTATCATATAAATAAATTTTTGAATAAATATTAACATTTATATAGCGTTTTTTTACCAAAAATTTTATACTATTTACAACATATTTACAATCATAAAGTGTAAATTTTTGGAAAAAACCATGGAATCAAAGTTAAAAATAAACAAAAAAAATTGGGCGGGGGATCATTGTGTACCGGCCGTTTGTGTACCTGGCCATATTTTGGGCCATATCTTTTTCGATTCTTAATTGAGTTAAATAAATAATATGTCAATTGAACGCCCTGGATGTGAGGATTATTTTCGCCAACAGAATTGATTTGATCAGATCATCATACAAAAAGTTACAGACAGATAAAGATCAAAATCACGATTGAGCGCATTTATCGAGATATAACTTTTTATAACATGATCTGAACAAATCAATCCTGTTGGCGAAAATAATCCTCACATCCAGGGCTTTCGATTGGTATAATAATAATTTAAGTCGGTTAAGAATCAAAAAAGTTATAGTCCAAAATATGGCCAGGTACACAAACGGCCGGTACTAGTGAACGACATATCTACGTTTTCGTCGATTCGCGGCGAATAACTACTTTTATTCGCGAACGACTATTTTTTAATACAAAACGCCAGAACTACGTTAATATCGATGTTTTACGCCAAACGATTGCGAATCGACTTTTTTGTATCTCTTTTTCTCTAACTTCCCATTATATTTCCTTTCTCTTTTTCTATTAATTTTCATTTTTAACAGTGTATTAACTTTTAATTAATTTAATAAATTTTCAGCCGTTTATCCGAATTTTTTAAAAATTTTAATTTTTAAATATAAAAACTGGCTTAATATAAAACCAAAAAACTGGTTTTTTATTCGTAAATTTTATAGCATTGAATTTTATATAGGATTTTGAGACATTTTGTACTTTCTTGTCTTCCAATTCCTGGAGACATTCCCAAAACCCGAGAAAATATATCTGATTTAGTCAACAAAAATCTTAATTATCTCGGGCTTGACATGTGAAAGATAGTTTTCACAACTGATGAGGGATCTAATGTAAGATAGAAAATCATTTAAAGAAATTGTTAACAAATATTCTGGAAATCACACAGAGAGAATGGAACGAATTTTTTCCAAGCAAAATCTTTTTGGAGCTTATATTCAAATTGTTTCAATGTCGGAAGCAGCTTTAACCAAAAGTGGATATTCTTGATCTTTTTTAGAAATCTTTATTTTTATTTTATTCAAAATTCAATTATTAGGTTGATTTTGGTGATGTATTTAATGTTTCTGTTCAAAATGAGCCTATCCAAATTAAAGATGATTGTATATGCTTAATGGATCCTAACACTTCTTTTTTCTTTCGCCCAACTGATTCTGAATATGATTTGCAAGCATGGTTTGATTGGATTCTTGAGAGAACAAGAGAATGTCGAAGTATTAAATTACTCAGGTCTGTATTATATGAAGAATTTTTTAAGGTACTTAATGGGGTTGTTGGCGACCGGTTTTAAAACCGGAATTTTTTAAATTTTTTGCCAAAAATTAACCATTTTTAGAAAATCTTAAAAACCGAAAACCGCGGATACCGGTTAATAACCGGTAAAATAAACCGGTATTTGTCTAAAACTCAAAACCGAAAACCGCGGATACTGGTTAATAACCGGTTGCCAACAACCCTAGTATTTAAATAGTATAAATAATATTTTTTAAGGCTGCATGGGGTGTACAAATTATTTGTAAACCAAAACTTCGTCGTGATTATTCAAAAAGGTTACAACCAGAAATTAAAAACGATGATCTGGCTGAGAAAAGACTAGATTTTGAGATGGAACAGTATGAAACTGGATGTAAGAATTTGAGAGGAGAATTGTAAGAATTTTGAGACTTCTTGTGAACGTATATTTTCCTGTTTTTCTCCTTTATTGTTAGTAATGATTATAAACGAAATCGTTTTGACCCACATACTATTTCTATACTTATTTCATTACAATCATTATTTAAAGATGGATAAAATTTTGTTATTTTTTTTTTTAAACTTTAGAAAACGAAAACCTAACAAAAATTCCAATGGAGAAACACGACGAACGAAAATTAATAGAAAAAGAGAAAGGAAATATAATGGGAAGTTAGAGAAAAAGAGATACAAAAAAGTCGTTTCGCAATCGTTTGGCGTAAAACATCGATATTTACGTAGTTCTGGCGTTGTGTGTTTAAAAAAAAGTCGTTCGCGAATAATTGTAGATTTTTTTAAAACGACTTTTTTTCCTTAAGAAAAAGTCGATATGTCGTTCACTAGCCGGTACACAAGTGGGACGTTCCGAAAAAATTTAACTGACATTTAGGTGTTTCGAAAACTTTAGGTATCTTTATTTCGTTTAATCAAAAGACATTTTGCCAATTGACATTTCGCCAGAATAGAATTTCCCTGTTCATTTCATTTTAAAATGGACAATTTAAGAAATGATCCAGTTTGGTAATGGTAAATAAAAAAAACAAACAGAAAAGTCTGATAAAGTGAAGTAAATCGGATTTTATAAAAATCGACTAAAATTAAGACAAATTTATTTTTTATACAAAAAATATTTTATTATAAAATAATTAAAAAAACACAAAACATTTTTAAATAATTACAGAATATAAACAATGGAGGGGGCGACATGTTTGATTATGACTAGTTCTTTTATTCGGCTAAACAAAGAAAAAAAAACAAATTCTAAATAATTTAGGTGAATTATGAGATTTAAATGTTTTTGGTAATATTCAATTTCGTTCCCCCCCCTCCTTTTTTCTATCCTCAAACTATTAAAAAATGGTCAGTCTGACTTAAGTTATAGAACTCGTCGAGCTGAGTCGAATGACACCAAAATCAAAAAAAATCCGACTCGATTTGACCAAAATACAGACCCCTGAAAATTGAACAACCACAGGGGCGAAAAACCATAAAGACGAAAATTTATACAAATGATAGCTCATTCGAAAGAGCTCGTCGAGCTGAGTCGAATGACACCAAAATCAGCGCGATTGCAGAAGATTTGACAAAGTTATGACATAAGTCGTCGACTCCGTTAGGTTACACTTACGGTCATATTTTTGTCAAACCATGTCCAATCACGTCGTTTTTGGTGTCATTCGATTCAGCTCGACGAGCTCTTTCGAAGAGCTATCATATGCATAAAAAATTTTTATTTTAAAAAATCACCCCTGTGGTTGTTCAATTTTCAGGGGTCTGTATTTTGGTCAAATCGAGTCGGATTTTTTTTGATTTTGGTGTCATTCGACTCAGCTCGACGAGTTCTATAACTTAAGTCAGACTGACCATTTTTTAATACTTTGAGGATAGAAAAAAGGAGGGGGGAACGAAATTGAATATTACCATGTTTTTTGATGGAAATTAAATTGATTGGGTGAAAAAAAATTTTTGGAAAATTTTTTGAAAAACTTTTCAAATTCCATCAAACCACACATAATTAATTTAAAAATTACAGGCAAAATAAAAACAAAAAATGGCAAATATGTAGATATTATGAATTATCAAACCTCTCTTTTTTCAAATTAATTTGTCAAATAAGAAGAGAGGTCTGAATGTTGTTATTTTAGAGAGATTTTAGGCTATTGTTACCTGACATTGAGGTGGATCAGAACATTCAGAGGTGTTGGAAATCGGAAAACATTGTGGAAATTAAAATTTAGGTAATGATTAAAAAAGACAAATAGAGAGTAAGAGGTTGCAGGTTCGATTACTGCACGGTGTCAAAAAAAACTTTTCCCATTAACCCTAAAAAATAGAAAAAAATGTCCAAAGGTAACATTCCAATTAATTAATTTAAGAAAGTGAATTGGGTAAAGAAAGAATTAAAAATTATTTTTATTTTATAGTCAATTAATTATTTTTCTTCCCCCTTTTTTTCTCTCAAAATCTATTTATTTAATAAATTGAGGTATTCAGTTACACAATCATAAGCAAATGAATATTGCTCCTTAAAAAATTTTTTAAATTAAAAAATTAATTTAAATAAAAAATATACAATTTTAGTAAAAAGAAGTGGTCTTTGTTGTTGAAGTGATTTAACAGTTCGAAATACCTTTAAAAAATTTTAGAAAATTAAAAAAAAATTTTTTTGGGGAAATTTGAAAAAAAAATTTGGAAAATAAATTTAAAAATTTGTCCAAAAATCCCAAAAATCTGTCAAAAAAATTTTTTAAATTCCAAAAAAATTTTTTGACCTAATTTTTATTTTTTTTTTTCAAATTTTCAGAAAATCCCCTTAAAAAATCCCCCCCCCCCACCCCTACAAAAATTCCCTCCTTCCTTACATCAATCATTTGTTCAGACCGTAGCCTTTCAACAAGTAAAGAAACACAACAAAAAATTCCATTTTCAGCAGATCCATCTCTACAATGTAAAATTATTGGACCCGCACAAGGAATATTTGATTGTCTTTCCAAAACCCTTCCAATTAAATCTAAAAGTGATTTGGCTGAATTTGGAATAGATGCTCCACTTGTCCATTGTTTAAATGAATATTGAAGAACATCTCTTCCCGAACTTGAACCTCCTTTTTCTGTTTTCTTAAAAATAAAAAAATTATTATCTATGAAGAGGTAAAGATTTAGCAGCGGACAGGCATCGATAATGCGAACTTCAGGCAATTACTAATTGTAAAAGCAAGGGATGGCTCTCCTTCGCTTCCATCTCCTACTTTTTAAATACGTCAGTGCCTATCCGTGTTAGGTGCCTGTGATAACCACGTACAAGTAGTTCACCGAGTTATCAGGATGCTGCTTTCATACTTTTTAAACACACGCTTAGTAAGCATCGTTTAAATGGCAGCCAGCCTGATCTTCCCCTATTTCTTACAAACTATTATAAAAATATTAAAAAAACTAACCGTAAATCGATAATGTAACTTCCTTTGAATGAAATATGGCAAGACAACTTCCTCAGTTAAAGTAATAATTAATTCATTATTTTTTCCAAGAACTAAACGTTTGCTTATTTCTCTCGGCCAGTACTTTTAAAAAATAAAATTAAAAAATATTTTTAATTTAAAGAAAAACCATTTCGTGTGGCAAAAAATCTTGTTCAGTAGAAAGCATTACAATTGTATATGTTTGTTGATCATTAATCATTCGCCAAAAATTAAATGCTGTTTCTGGTCCGAGAGGATCTTAAAAATTGAACAAAAAATAAAAATATTTTAAATTAATTTAAAAACCTTGTGCAAAAATATATGGATAAAGATGACCCTAAAAATTAAAATTTTATATAAATAAAAATATAAAATATTATCAAGCACTACTAAAAATAATGATTACAAGGCAAGAATACAAAGCAAAAATTATTAGGCCTGTGAAGGAATCGAACCCTCCCCAAAAGTAGGTGTAGTCAAATACACTACCCAATACACCACAATGGAACTAGGCAAATAATATTTAAAAACGTATTCAAACACAAAGAAAAACTAAATAAAATTATTCGGAATTAAATAACCATTCAAAAACAATAGAGCTCAAAAAAATAAAAAAAATCAAACCTTAATTAAACTAGCATTAATATAAGTATTATTATCATATCCAATTATTGGTTGAAGATTAACTCTATTATAATTATAGGGAACAGCTACAGAAAATCTATTTTTTGCTGCGTTTTCTTCTTTAAGTGCAATATCTGCTGGTTTTGATTTCTCTAATGAAATACTGAGATCCTAAAAATAAGAACGTAAAAAAGACAATTTAAAAGAAAATAATTTAATAATAGAATTAACCAAAAAAATTTTTTGCGAATATTGAATGAATCATTCGGAAATGAAAAACAGTTAACCTAACTATAAATCAGTTCTTTTCGTGAAATAACTGTTTGTTATAAAATTCATAAAAAAAATTTAGACGGTAAACGGATCTACCATAAAGTTATTAACACCGTTTATGTATTAGTTTATTGGAGAAATCTTAAACAAAAAAATTTATATCATTGCGTAAACATGCAGTTAATTGTTCGGCATCTAAATATACAAACTTTTCGAAAGGTATCGAGACCCATAATTAAGAAAAAAAATATTTTTTTACTCAAATATTCGTTAAAGAAAAAAAGAAAATTTAAAAAATTTAATTTACAAAAAAACCTGAAATTCTGCTTCTAATTTATTTCTTGGAGGTAAACAATTTTGTTGTTGTTGACATAATAAATTTGAAGGTATTTTATTATTTAAATCTTCTTTATCCCTCAATAATTTTAATTTAGCTCTCACAACAGCCCCAATTCCATTATTTGTGTTTTCATAATTTTTTAAATTTCGTCTTTGGTCATTCACAAAAAATTGGACTGCTGAAGTTGAATTTTTTGAATCATTTGGAAAATGGGCAGATAATCCGTCTTTGGAAAGTTTTTGGGTTAAAGGAAGCTTTAATTTTAAATAATGAAGTTTATAGTCTGACAAATTTAAATCTGTATCTCCAAAAAGTTGAAATTCTGCTAAAGCTTTGTAAATAAAGACATATTGTTCCTGAGAAAAATAAAAGAGAAAATATATGTAGTTGTAATTTTTTTAAATAATTTAAAAATGGTTTGAGAGAGAAAAAGTTAATTTTAAATTTTCTGAATTAGTAAATGTTTAATCGAGTATTGCAGACTAACTCCTTCCTAAAAAATTTTTAAGATTCTTGATCTACCAGGTTTTTCTTAAACAAGTTTGTGAATTACAATTTAAGAAAAAAGTCAGGACGAAATTTCAAACTTTTTTCTTCAGAATGAGTATTTGGGTAAAAAGTCCGGGTTTTTTCCAAAAATCTTTCAAAAATTATTTTCTAATTTTACCATTGATTGAACCATTAAATTCCTTTGTTGTCTCATTTCAGTAACACAACCAAAAACATCAGCCATTCCCGTATCCAAAATTTGGTCCATAACATAATCAATTGCAATAAAAGTTCCTGTACGCCCAACACCGGCACTAGAAAAAATAAAAATTTTTGAAATAAAAAATTTACAAAACCTGCAATGTATAACTACTGGCCAATGATTATATTCCTCCATTTTTCTTAATTTACATATTAGCCTGAGTAATGCTGTTGAACATTCTGGAGCTCTGTAATCGTTCCAAGACGTGAAATGGTATTGCATGATACGCCGCCTTTCTAGAATTTTATAAAAAAAATTAATTTAATATTAGAAAGTCAAATTAAATGAAAAATCTTCCTAATAAGAAAAATAAGTGTTGGGTCTGACAAAGAAGTTTAAACAAATTTTGGATTAAAAATGAGGTAGGGTAGCAAAATTGTTTCCAAATTTAAATCTAGATACGGTCCCTTAATATATGCAAAATACTGTTTATGAAATGTTTGACTATTGTTGACATTTCCGCCCTAATGGTTAATCTAAAGGACACATCTTATATGATTAAGGATATTTCTTGTTCTAGAATAAAAATTTTAATAGGTCAGATTTGCGGGTAAATTTCATTTAAAAAAATCGAATTATAAACCTCTTCCATCGCCCATCGAAGCTCTCTCACTACATTTTGAAGGTGGACGGACAATACTAGCAATATTAGCATATTCAGAATCTGGTCGATGGCGGCCAGCATTTGAAGGACTCAAAGAGGAATGACGGTCACTAAAATTGGTTGAGGTAAGAAAAAAGATCAAATTCACTTACAAATCAAGCGGAGATGAGCGAGAATTATAAGAATATATTGAGCTATTCATTTGATTTCCTCCTCCTTTTGCAGCAGCCAATGCAGCATTTAGAATTGATGGAGAAGTAATTTCTGAATTTAAAGGCGGTGATTGATTTCTTCCATTTATAGGCAACACAAAACGATTTTTAGTAATTTCGTCAATCATAGGAGGTGGAGAATTGCTTCCAGTATATCTACTTGCTGTACTACCCGTTCCAGAAAATGTTCTTCCATTGGCTTTAATTTGAGCAGGTTCAGTGTCAGAAATTTCAAAGTGCCTGAGCTTAAACCAAAATTTTCAAAAATATTTTTAAAAAATTAAATAAACCGTATAATCAACATAATAAAATGAATCAAGTGGGGCTACTTCAAGTGTTTTATTAAATACTAAAGAAGGTTCATCATCATCTGGCCAATATTTTGCACATTGCTCTCTTCCACGTTCACGCAAATTTGTTACCTAAAAATTTAAAAAATTATTTAAGTGAAAACGATAAATGGATTTCAGTTAAAATAAGCTCAAAAACTCTAATTTAAAGAGGTGATCAAGTTAAGTGCGCAGAAAAAATATTTTTGGAAAATGGTAAGAAAGTTAACACGACGTAGAGGTTGATAAGAAATTTCAACCAATTTTTTAGATATTTGGGTAAGCATTCTCATTTTTGCATCAAAAAGCGTTAATTTATTTTCCCCTCCTAAGAAATTTTAAACCAAAACTCCAAAGAATTAAAAAAAACAATTTAAACAACAAACCATAATAACAAGTCTACATCCTCTCTCCCAAATCATCCTCCAAAATTCAGGAATAGTAGATTCTAATGGGCCTTGTGTAGCAATAAAAACTTTTCTGCCTTTATATCCTTTAATGAAATTAGCATTTATATAATCTGATGAATTTGTTGGATTGCCAGTTGATTGTTTTAAACGTACACGTGTTGAATCACAAGCTTTTATATCGTTATAACGATTCTTTTTAATATTTTCTCTTCTTTCGCTAATAGTGTGGTCGAGATTCTTCCCACGAGGAAGTAACTGAAAATTAATATTTCAAAAAAGATAAACACCCTTGAAAAGAAGTTGGGTGGTTTTGTGGTCAATTTTTGCAGAAATATTTTTCTCTTTGGGAGAGAAAAATTTCTCTTGAATAAGAAAACCAAGGGAGAAGTCTAAAACTTTGAAGCATAGGCTATCGACGATGCTCTACACGTGGTGTAATTTTTATTTAAAAATTTTTGGTCACAGTTCGGAAGGTTCCCTTGTTAACACCAACATGTAGTTTAAAGATAAGCTTAAATTAGCTTATAAATAAGGTCAATAGGTTTGGTATTTATGATATAGTGGTCCAAAATTTCAGTGTCATTTCTTAGTCATTAAAAATTGAGTCAACACAAATAAAACAACCATCACACATTTGGTATGTTATTTTTACATACAAATAAGATCAGGCCCGTAGCCAGGATTTTTTTCGGGGGGGGGGGGGAAGGGGGAAAAATTTTTATTTTCAGCGCCGCAGGCGAAAATTTTGAGAATTTTAGAAGGCCGTAGGCCAAAAAAATTCACTTTTTCGGCGCCGCAGGCGCCAAAAATTTGATTTTCAGCGCCGCAGGCGAAAATTTTTTGAATTTTGGACCTCAAGAAGCCAGATTTCTTCATTTTTTAGCGCCGCAGGCGAAAATTTTTTAAATTTCAGAGGCCGTAGGCCAGAAAATTCACTTTTTTTTGCCCCAGCCCTTCCCCAAATTTTTTCCTTTTTCCCATTTCGGGGGGGGGGGGGGGGGAATTCCCCCCCTCACCCCCCCCTGGCTACGGGCCTGAATAAGATAACAAACAGCAAGAAAGGGAGTCATAACTATATTTAGTAGGTGAGTCATAAAATGATCAACAATATAACAAAATAAGAACAGAAATTCTAATGTCTCCAAAAAATTTTGAAAATTAAAAAGAACCTCAAATTCCTGTGAAAATTGATAATCAGAATCTCTGTGCCGAAGAATATATTCTGACGGAATTTCACTCGCACGTATTGGCGCAGGAGGAACTACAGGTCTCAACATATCATGAGAAGTATTTTTAACTGGCCAAAATTGTTTAATCATTCCTTTCCTATTTTTAAAAAAATATTTTGAAAATTAAAAATAATTTTTTTAAAAATTAAATACTTTCGTAAAAAGTAGAGAACTATAATTGTTGAAAGAACGAGAAAGAGTACAAGAAATAAACAAATTAAAAACATTTCTAAAGCAGTCATTCCATTTCCATTTATTTGAAGGATGACAGGTGTAAAATAATCTAAAAATATTATAAAAATTTTTTTTGTAAATATTTCATAATCTATTCAGGAATAATTTTAAAACTAAAAAATATTTTTCTTATCATTCTTATTGTTAGAAAGCATAACCTGAAATATCTAAAATCTCCCGAAAAAATCACTAAAAATCCTCCGCGAAAATCCATAATTTAAAGTTAAATGACATCCCATTAAATAAAAATAAATTTTTGAAATATATTTTTAGAAATAAAAATAAGCAGAGATAATTTAGAAGATCAAAAGAAAGTTAGATGTCTTGAACGGACTCGAACCCAGGCAATTTCTCACCGCAGTCAAGAACGATACCACTACACCAAGGAAATTTATGAGAAAAATTTTAATGACCAATACATAAATAGCAGAATAAAAGTAATTAATTTAAAAACAGGACCGGACTAGGCCAAAAAAGGAATTATAAAATTATTTATATTTTTACCAGAATATCCATAATATGCCAAATCAGGATCAGGTAATTGCCTTCTACCAATATGGCGAATTCCTTGTGAATCCAAATTCCAATTAATTTTATTATCGAATGAAGAATTGTACAAATTTACATCTCTATTTACTTTAACAATTAGAAATCCTGTATATTTTAAGTCTGGAACGAGTGCTGGATCAGTAGCTTTAATTTGCATATACGGTAGATTACACGGTTGGACACCTCCAGATGTAGAACCATCACCAACAATTGTCTAAAAAATAAAAATTAGATCTATAAAGGAACGGGCCTCCTTATAGACACCCTTCGGGTTGAAAGATTGGGCCTTAAAATGGCAAGTATCTTAAATTGGGTTATCTCCCAAACCAAATTTAAAAAATTGTACGATGTCTTCGATATAAAAACAAAAATTGACGGTCTGGTTGGGAAAAATTTTTCCGTACCCTTGGATAGTTCACAACCAAAAAATCTAAAAATATAGAACCAAAAATATAAAAATCAAAAGTCCATCACCCATTTTTTAAATTTAAAAAACCTTTACATTTTTCGGCAGTCTAACATAACTTTCAGCAATATAAGCGAAAAACGGTTTATTATCTATTGTAGAATGTAAAAGATTATTTCGCAATGATTCATCAAATGTTCCATAAGCAATTAATTCTCTTTGAGGTAATCCATTGAGAGATGCAGGTAAAGGCAAAATGGCAAGAAAATAACAACTAAAAAACTTGCAAACATTAAAATAAAAATTATTTTTTTCTTACGAAATTGGTCCATTGCTTTGGTCTGGTTCATTCAATAAAAGAGAAAACGAAGAAATATTTGTTCGTGGAAGTGCCTCTGGTGGAACGATATGTTCAGGTTCTGCGTAATCCATTATACATTGACCAACAAATGAGGCAGCGTTACTCTTTCCAGC
The DNA here is from genome assembly GCA_963681835.1 of Meloidogyne enterolobii. Lineage (NCBI taxonomy): Eukaryota > Metazoa > Nematoda > Chromadorea > Rhabditida > Meloidogynidae > Meloidogyne > Meloidogyne enterolobii. The sequence continues at coordinate 3,785,322 of CAVMJV010000007.1, forward strand.
TCCATTCTCTGCCCATATTGTTGCTTTGTAATTGCGATTTGGCTAAAAAATAAAGAAAATTATTTTTGTGATTAAATAAGAAACTAAAGTTTAAGTAAATAAAGCACGTAAAGATTAACTTTAAGCTCTAGTGTGTAAGCTTCTCAAGAATGCAACCTAGTATTTTAAGTTCTGCCTTGAGATGGATGTCCGGAACTTATTTACTTTTTTGACCCGTTTGAGCTTCGTTTGAGCTTGCGAATAAATGGGGTGTGTACCTAAAGTAGACAAGCTCTGAAAGTCCTGCTAAAGCAGGGAATGTTACTTAAGTATTCTAGCTTAGGTTTGATTCAAAACCCAGTTGGTCAGATAACTGTAATACTAAATCCGATAATTCCCAAACCAAAGCAATGATTAAAAAATCAAACCTTTAAAGGCCCATACTTGCAGGCATAAAAATTATTAGTTTTTGATCTGTCCGGATTAATAAAATGTTCAGAATCTTGTTCATAATTAGAACATCCATCCTTTCCTTGCGGATAATGATCCATCCTTAAATTAGTTTCGGAAACTATATGCCTCATTCTACCAGAAATTTGAACCTAAAAATTGTTTTAAATATCGTCTAAAAATCCAAAAAATATACATAATATCGAGTTATTTGTCCTTTTGAAGTTTTTGGTGGTTTCCATTCAACTTCACAAAATTTATTCATTATATTAGCATTATTTTCATCCCCAACATTAACTAATCTTATTTCTTCCAAAACTGGCGGGTCTGGAAGTCCATCTGCTGTTGATATTTGAATGGTAAATGAAAATTCATTTTGTGGTTCCGCTACACGAATAAATAAAGTATATGGAGTGCCAGGAGAAAGTTGAGAAAATGTAACTGGTGATTTTACATTTGTTTTCCATCCTGTTCTAACACGTCTATCAGAACGTTTCATTAATCTAGAAAATAAAAGAATATACAAAAAGTCCGCAAGATTTATTCGAAAGGTAAGAGTTTAGCCACAGTCGATATGTACTGGCAGTTAATGCTAACAAGGGAACATTCCGAACTGTATGTAAAAATTTCGAAAAAATTTTTGCGCCACCGAGTAGAGCAGTGTCGAAAACCTATTGGCCATTTCTGGCTTTTCCCCCTGACCCCCAAATTGAAAAGTTATAGCTGAAGAAAGTTTTAGTATTTTGGAGCGGCAGTCTCCTTCATTTTTAATATTAAAAAGAGATTTTCTCCTATTAAGGAGACTGAGCTACCGGGGCGCTGCTTAAGCCATTTCCTTTCCAGATTTTAAAACTTTTGCTTATTTGTTAGTAAGCGCTTTAAACGCTAGATAAGCAGGGTTCCCTTCTTTTTACAATTTTCATGTAAAGATTTTTGATAATAAAAATAAGAACTTCTAAAAAAATATCAGAAGACGTCTATCAATTAAAAAATAGAAAAAAATAAACATACTCCATATCAATGATATAAGCTTGCTCATCTTGCGAGTCCCAAGAGATGGTAGCAAATGTCTCATTTGGAAAAATTTTAATATTTTGAATCATACGAGGGGCTAAAAATAAAAGAAAAATTATTTTTTAAATTAAAAAATTTTAAAAGATTAAAAAATAGCAAAACATTTAAAAAACAACAAAAACTAACACACAAAACTTTTTCCTAAAATTAAAAATACGTACAATCCTGAGGTTTGTTTTCGCTAATCCGAATTGTTCTTTTTCCGATAGTTTCCCCTGTTAAGAATATTTTTTGGTTTTTGTATTTTTAAAAAAATAGTCAAAGAAGTCTCTTATGCTTAAATAAATCCTATTTGAATTAAGAAAAATTTGGAAAATAAATATAGATAAGGAGGAAAAACCCCTCCAAATCCCATAGTCCAAAGCCATTAAAAAAACAAACTTTTAACAAAAAATTCCATTGTAATGTTAACTGTTCTGTAGCGAGTATTTGCTGGTTGAACAATACATTGATATACTCCAGCATCACTTAATTGAGTTGTTTCTATATTTAATACCCAACATGTTGGGACCTAAAAATAGAATTTTGCTTAATTAAAATACTCTGGTGAGAGGAGTGTAATAAATTCAATAGACGTCAGTGAATGTTCACTGCGATTGCTCGGGGTTTATTAGAAGGGAACAAATATTGTAGTCACCTAACCAATATTTTATTCCTATTCCTTAAAGAAATATCCAAAAGTCCGGATTTAGGGGAAGAGGTCATTTATTTTTTAACACTAAAAACGAAAATTTCGAATTTTGGAAGGCCAAAAAGTCAAAACTCTTCATTTCTAAAGCCACCTATCTTTTATACTTTTACTTAATAGAGGAATCGTTTAGCTTCCTTGGAGTAACTAAATAACTTTGTTTTTCTAATTGTCCTCTCTCTCAAAGCTAACCCTATTAAAAAATTCTCCAATAAAATAAAATTAAAAAACCGCAAAAAGAGTGTCAATATCACTCGAAAATTTATCATAAGGATTATCAGTAGGTTCACGTCTTCTAGTTCCATTCTGTACAAAATAAACTCCCTCAGCAGGAATAAATCCACGAGGGTCTACATTAACACAACAAGAAATTTGAGCAGAAGTTCCTTTATAAATGGATTCTGATGGAGATGCTGATATTACTGCATTTAATTGACCTAAAAAATATTTTTGTTCGAGGAAAATAATTTTGGGACTAAAAATAAGCTGTTTAGTGAGAAATAAAAATTATTCGAGTTAATGGGATTCGAACCAAAGCAGAAAATTTTGTAGTCAAAAACGATATTACTCAGCCAAAAGTTAAATTAAACGCGTGAAAAAATCTAGAAATACAACAAAAATGATTTTAGAAAAATTTTAGAACACCTTAAAATCCGAAAAAATCTCAGGAAAAATCAAGGAAAAAACATAAAATAAAAAAGAAAATTTTCTTTAAAAAATCCAAACTAACGTTTATCACATTTCATTAAAAGTTTCATTTTTGAATTAGACGTTGTTTTAGTAACCATATTTGTATTATTAAATTCTGGTGGGCATATACATCTCCTCTTAAAAAGAAAAAAATATTTTTAAAAAATTTCGAAAAATATACATGAAAACAAAAAGGATTTCTCATTTCATTTCTTGGCAGTTGAGATGATTCTCCTCTCGAAACACAACTATATGGATTGTGTTCAACACATTGGACTGGGACATCTTTAAAAAATGAAAAAATTATTGGGATTTAGGCGCAGCAAAGCTTGGGTGTAATTTAATTTATTGATTAAAATAAACTACTTGGAATGGCTAAACTTTGTATGAAAATCTTAAATATTGGTACTTAACACCTCCAAAAATTTCAAAATTTCTGATTGTTTTCAGGATTTAGGGCTAAAAACACTAATAAAAATCGAAAATTTCCCCTTAAATTGGCAAATTTTCTAATACATATATCTAACCAAATATCAAAAAGAAAAGAAGCCAACTTAGCGAAGAAATAGTCATTGTCAAGATAACCTAACTAAGCTTAATTTTTCAGTTCAAAATTCTCATCTGACTAATCTATAAGAATTCATGCCCAAGTATAAATCTGCGCCTAAACGTCCCCAAAATAAAAAACAAACTATAAGAACAAGAACTAGAACAATAACAACGGCCTAATCCTGCTCGATCTTTAATACAAACACCTCCAACAACACAATCAAAATTAGATTTACATTCAGGAATACCTTCAAAAATATTTAATTTAATTTTAACAAAATTCCCATTAGCTAAGAAAACGGGCTACTCTCGAAAAAGGAAAATCTATTTTGAAAGAACTCTGCGAGAGTTGAATGGCAACCAAATAAATGAGCGGAATCGAATATCAAGATAATACTCTGAAAATCGAAAAAAACATAGGAGGAGGGAGCAAGCTCATTTTAAGGGTAACCACAGTTATGTTAAAGATAGGCCTCGATTTGGATCCAGAGCCCAGATCAAGACGGGTTTTAAAGTCCCTTGATATTTCCTAGACTTGAAGTCAAAAAAATGGTCAGAGCCCTAACTTAAAATCAAGGGAAAGGGATTTAAAATTTCCGATCCCTAATTTATTATTAAATAAATACCAATATCTTCAAAAGTTCTTCTCCTTCTTTTTGATTTAAATTCATTTTCAGCGTTGGAAATTGAATAAGTAAAAATTAATATTACAAAAATAAAATAAAGTAAATAATAAATATGCAAAAGAGATCCTTTAATTTTTGAATATCCCCTCATTTTTTTAATTAGAAGGAGATTTCTGAAAAAAAATTTAATTTAAAAAATATTAGTGAATTAAAAAATTAACAGTTACTAAAACATACAGAAAAAATATCGAATTAGGCAAAAAAAACAAAAAAACAAAAATCATTAAAAAATAATGGACGTTTCAGTGCTTATTTTCAACGTCTTGACATAACTCTGGTCGAAAACTTTTTTGTTTTAAACCATTTTTATTAAAAAGTAAAAGCATTTAAAAGCTCTAAATTTTCGAATGATATACTTAGATTGATAAAGAAAAAGTTTTAAGCCGAAAAAAGGAAAAAAAACAAAAACCTAAATTTAGGCAGACCAGACACTCAAATTTTAGCGTTGAAAAGTCCCTTACTCGATTTTTAGAAAAAGATAAAATGCCAATAAATTACAGTATATTTGCGAAAAAAAATTTTTTAATTAATTAAAGGAATCCCTAAAAAGTATTTCCTCTTTCTCATTTTTTTGAATTATCATTATCAAGAATTATTATAGAAATACTTTGATATATTAAAAGAAAATGCTAAAAATGGACTGGGTAGTAGTAGAGAGGGAAAAGTGGAAAAAAGTATTTTCCTGGGACTTACTTTTTTAATCAGGTGTTCTTATTCAAAAAATGCGGACATATAAGAAGATTATAATTTAATGAAAAAAAGTAAAGTAGTTACAGAAATAGTTTAAAGATTTGTTTTAGACGTTTAGTTAAAGATTAGTCAGAATTACCGAAAAACGGACAATTAACCGAAAACGGACAATTCACCGAAAACCGGACAATTCACTGGAAAGCGGGCAATTCACCGTAACCCAGACAATTCACTGAAAATCAGACAGTTCACCGAAAACGGCATTTTATCAATAATTGCCCGAAAAATTTTCTTAAAAAATTTATTGAAATTTTTTTGTCATTTTAAGATTTTCACAAGTTTAATAATACTTCCAAATCCCCTCCTTTAATTAATTTTAATGACTAATACATAGTCTGTCAATAAAACGACACTGTATTAATTATTTAGATAGAAGGGGAAAAAACAAAAAAAGTTGTTTTCAATTTATTTATTTTTCAAAGTTACGTCAACAATTCCTTTTTTCTCTCCACCTTCTCTATTTTTTAGTTCAAATTTTTATTATGTAAAATGGGACCTGAACATCCCTTAAAATATCAATTTCTTTTTAAATAAAGGATGTTTGGGCGCAGAAATGTTTTGGCGTGAACTTATATAAAATCAATACAAAAATACTTGGAGACCTAAAATTTAGCAAAAATATCTTTAACATTGTTAGCTAACTCCTCTAAAAATTTCAAAATTTTTAGTTTTATATTTTAGAAGTTATTATCGAAAACGTTTAAATTTTCTATTAAGTGTCGATTTTTTCTAGTTCTTTGACCAGAAATTCTGAAAGGGTTAACTAAAAATTCTGAAATTTTGGGAATACTTGGATAACACATTAGGGTATATCTCTACAAAATTTCATAGCTCTAGATGCTCATTCAAGTATTTTATAAGCGTTAGCGCCCAACCTTTACCGGCGCCCAAACTTGTTCCAATTACCCTCCAAACATCCCCATTCGATAATAAAAAAAAGAAATTCTTTTCCTACTCCAAAAATTGTTGTCTCGTCACTAACCACTTCCGTTCTAATCGTTCCACGATAACAATTTTGGGGGTGAGAAATGGGTGGTTTTTAATTAAGAACAAAAATATCGCGCACAGAAAAGGAAAGAAGAGAAAAGAAGATAAACAATTAAAAAAGGGGGGAAGGAAATTAAATTGAAAAATAATTTTGGTGGGGACATTCACGAGAATTTTAATTTTTTTAAATTGAAGACAATAAATTTGGACTTTTATAAATTGATTAATTATTTTTTGGAAATCTGTGAGGATAGAAAGGGGTATTTACCTTATAAAAGGCAGACCTTATAATGAGAGGTACATTAAATGGAGAGTATTGTTTAAAAAGCTAAAGAAGAGGTACCTCCTTTTAGGAAGAGGTACCTCCTTTTCCAGCCCTTTTAGGGGCGGGAATGAGGGGTACATTAAATAGAGGATATTGTTTAAATTTCTCTTTTGCCTCAACTTAATTTTACAAAATTCAGGTGTTCTTAAATTTAGGTATATGTATCTGGTTATTAGGGGTTGTTGTAGAGTTTGACTGTAAAAGAAAATATTATAAATTAGTCTTCAAATCTGAAATTATTTTCTATGCTCATTTAGGTTGTCAGTTAGATGACCTGTTATACATATGTAATTTGAAAAATTGGAACGGGGGAGAGGTCCAACCATTACTGGCGCCCAGACTTATTCCAATTCCCTCCAAAAAACAGAGCTACAGAAAAATCTGCGAAAATCGGAAATCGAAAGAAAAACCCCTCAAAAATCGAAATTCCAAAACAGATCTGGGAGAGGTGTACAAACTTCCCTTTTATCTTGATTTTTTCTGTTACAGAAAGTTAACTGTATTTTTGTTGGGGAATAATAGAAAAATATTTAAAAATTAAAAAATTGCTTATAAATTTAAAGAAAAGTGAAGAGCAGATTTTTAAATTTTTTCGAAAAAAAGATTTTTAAATTTCCTCTACTATTGTCAAAAAATAAAAGAAAATAAAAAAAAAGGGGGGATGAAGAAGAAAAAATGTTTTAAGGGGCAGATGCTTTTTTTTAATTTTTGATTGATTGATTACTTGATTGATATTTAATTGAAAATATTTTTCTATAAAAATATGTAGATAATAAATAAATAAATTGCGCAAAAGAAGCCTTTTTAAATAAAGAAATTAATTAAAATATTTCCTAATCCTTCCCTCCACGTGCCCTCAAGGATTATTTTTTAAAATCAAAATTAATATGTATTATTTAAATTAAACATCTTGAAAAATTATTTCTCTTTAAAATCAACGAAAAAAGAATATTTTGATAAGCTAACAATAAGACAAGAAAAAATCTACTATAAATTTATGGGGACAATTCACCGAAAGTGACAATTTACCGAAATTGAATTAAATCAGAAAATATAGAAAACACATTTAAAGAAAGATTATTTTTTTGCTTTAAAATATTTATTAAAAATAAAAGGAAGTGAAATTAAAGAGCTTATTGTGTTTTTTACAAAAAAATATATTAAACAGGGCTAATAAATATTTTTCGGTGAATTGTCGTTTTCGGTGTAATGTCCTCAATCATTCTAAAAATTAATTTAAAAATCCAATCTAAGCCATTAAAATAAATAAAAAAATTTTTATTTAAAGACATGCCATAATTAAAAAAATCAAGGAAAATAACATTAGAAAAACTAAAAATGTATAAATTATTTATTAAAAACATAAATGACTCATTCAAAATAACCAACAACACAAAACTCGCGCGGCCTTTAATATTCCAAATATTTCTAAACTACTCACTGCTCATTCTCAATCCATTTCTCATCTTATGACAAAGCCGCTAGCACACATCTGGCACATTTAGGGTTAAATATGACTGCGCTCTTTTATTCTCTTTAGGGCTTGGCTGGCAAAGAAATACTATAGTACTTGGGGGTGTTTCGGCGCGAGGCGTTTTAAGGCGCTCACTAAATAGTTAAAAAATAAAACAGAAAAATAGAGAACTTTCTTAAACATTCTTTAGTTAAATTTTTCAGAATTTTAAATTAAAATTCTGATCAAAAATTCTGATAGTAAAATACTTCATTTTTCAATTTAATTTAAAAATTTTTCATAGCCCCAGGCAATTTTTTGCAGATTTATTAAAGCCGCGCCGTAATGTCCCCGCGCCGAATGCTCCTACATTACTCATGGAAATATCCTTTCCCTTTGGATCCATTGTGAAGTGTGGGTTTTCTTTGGTCTTTTATTACTTGCAAAAATGTAGTTAGTAAAGGAGAAGCTTTTTTTTGTCTTCCAAAGACTACCCAAACAAATAAAAAAATAAATTAAATAACAAGTGTTTTTTGTTGTTAATATTTAATTATTAAATATAGCCAATTGCTGTTATATAACAATTAATTAATAAAAAAAGGTTAGAAGAAAATTAGTCAAAACCTATTTAGATAATTAATTAACTTATTAAAAAGTAAAGTAAAAAGAAAATTTAATTTAGTATTTATTGATTTTAATTTTTTTTAAAATTAATTTTGTTAAAAAGGGAAAGATTAAATTTGTAAAATAAAAAATTTTTAAACTGATGAGATTTTTAAACTTTCAATTTTTTCAATTATCTTTTTATAAAATTTAAGCTTTTTCACATAAATGTAAAAAAAGAAAAAAAACGGTGAGAGCAGGGAGGAAAAAAGAATTGAAACTTTGAAGAATTTTTTGGATTCTTGGAAATGTAGTTGAAGTTTTTCTTTCCTATTGGGGAAGTTTAGAGAGGAAAAAGAATTATTAGAGCCTTCCAAGACTCTTGGTCTTATATCTTGATTCCAGGACTTCTTGGCTTTTCTCAGTCTTAGTTTTGGAATGAAGTCTTGGTGAAGTTGAATGAAGTCTAACAATGAAGTCTGACCATTGCCTTCTTGGGTCTAGTCTTGGGTCTTGGAAACTTTTCGGTCTTGAAAGGCTCTACTAATTATATGATAAGGTTGTCAGTTTCCTCAAATTTCCATAAACAACCGAAACAAAACATCAAAAAAGTATTCCAAAAAAGCCTCAAAATTTCAATTTTTTTACTGCTCTATAAAATTAAATAATAATATTATTTTTTAATAATAAAAAAATTCAAATTTCTCATTTATTTACTTCTACACATGTCTAATAATACATTTAAACTTGCAGGTAACCATTGCCTTCTTGGTGGACTATAGTAAAATAATACAGTTGCATCCATATAAACAGAAAAATCTCCAAACATATAAACTTGCTTTCCATCATGAAATTTACTTCTTTGAGGGAAAAATTGTATTCCATTAGATATAGCACTTGATTCGACTAATTGTTTAAATGAAGAAGGGGGTAATTGAGAAGTAAATTGGGGAGAAGGTGGAGGTAAACCAAAAGGTCCAATAGATGATAATGGTTGAGGTTTTGACTGTTGATGAATTCCAGGAATATTTTGACCGGTTAAACGATTTTGACATTGTGCTAATAATTGAAGTATTTGTCTTAATTCGCCTAAAAAATAATTATTATATTTAAGATTAAATATTTTTGAATCATTAATTAAATTAATTTCGGTAGAGAGAGGGGACTAGAAGTAACTTAAATAATGTATTTTCTCTAAGATAAAACCGGGGGTTATTTTTTCGATTGACCTCTAGAGGGGGCTATTTTAGGAAGGGGGATTATTTTAGATAAAATAGGTATAAGTTCCCTCTAAATCTACGACAACTTTTCCATGCCAACTCACAACAGAATTTATAAAAAATATTAAAAGCTGCCCGGACAACACTAAAGTTCCTAGTCTTGTATATTATTTAGACTGTTTACTGTCTTTTTAATTTAACATTTTGAGTTCTGAAGATTAATGGAAACGTAAAATTCTTCTCTGATAAAATAAATACCAGTAAGGGACTCTTCCACTTCTTTAAAAATGGAAGGCGAAAGAAGGTAAAAAACGGAAGAAATCCTCAAAAAACCTACTCATAACAAGTGCATGTTTTTGTATATCAGTTGGTAATAAATTCTTCCAATCCATATAACCCTTTTTAATTCTTTCCAATTCAGCCATTGTTATAGCTGGATTCGTAACTTGATAGGAAACGTGTTGGGAATACTTTAAAAAATTGTTTTTTTAAAAAAATCTAAAAATATTTCTTACTCTCGGAAAAAAATTTTTAGCCAAAATTTGTGCAATAACATCAACATTAACCATTTCTAACCAATCAAATAATTCGATATATTCAAATTGTTCAGTATTTGAAAGATCAATGTTTTGAAGAAAACGACTCAATTTTGGTAGAATATTCATTGAAATAAATGTGTAAAGAGTACTTGCAGAAAATATTTCTTTCCATGGACGAATACTTTCTATTGCACTTTAATAAAAAATTTTTAAATGGGATTAAAAATGGGATTTTTATTTTTTATTAAACAAAGGACAAGTAGAAAGGGAAGGGAAAACAAAAATTTAAAAAGCTAGACTACACCTTACAGAAATTAAGGGGAACCATTGTTTACCTCGCAGGTAAAAATGAAAAGATTAGGGGCATAACAAGAGTCGTAATTCAATAGGACAATATAGGGGATGAACAAACAAAAGATTCCTACAAAGGATTCTTTAAGAACTAATAATTAGCTTTGGGGAAGGAGGAGTCCTTTGCTTTTCCGCATAAGAATGACTATAAATCAAAATCCAAAGAATTCCAAACCTTCTATCTCCAGGAAGCCAACTATTCAATCCTTTCGCAAGTTTTTGCCTGAGCGTCGCATATGTATGTAACAGACGATCTCCCATAATTGCATGCCAAGGATGCAGCCATGTTTCAATTGGAACTGGATCGGTCACTGGATCCCAATCATCTACTTTAATTTTAATTCTAGGGGCCAAAACCTATTAAAAATACTTTTAATTTAAAAATATTTAGACAAAAAAACCTGTTCAAGTAAATTTTCTAGCACCCAATTAGGCAATATAGGCATCCATTTCTGTACTAGACTGACCATAACCGGGCCATTATCCCTTGGATTCCAAGTAAGAGCTGCTCGGCGCATACTAGGCATCCACCCACTCCAAATACAATGATCATAAGCAGAGATTGAGGCGTCTTTAAAAGAAAATTCAAACAAAAGAATAGAAAGGTTTTAAATATACTTGAATCTTTATCAAAATGTTTGAATAAAGAACCGCCTTTTGTTGATCCCAATATTTCTTTCCAATCTTCCATCATTTCGAAACCGTAAGAAGCGTGTTCTGGATCAAGCGGGTCCCATGTAGAGAAATATTTACTTATCTTAAAAAATAAAAATTAGTGTTAGTATATTTAAAAATTTCATTTCAATATTCGTCAAAAGTGTCTACGGCAAAATTTAAAAAGTTTCTAAATCTATCACCGTTATAGAAATAACTTCAGAATCTTAAAAGTATTTTGAGAATGCGTGTAAAATTAGAATTTATTTTTCAAATTTCCAAAAATCAAAAAGGTTCAGAAACAAAAACACCCCAACTAGTCGTCGACTAACATTAGTTATATTAGAGAAATACAATGCTTAATACAAAAGTAAAAGAAACAACCTTTGGTAATAAAACAGGAATTGCAATAGCATCAAGTCCATACAAAGTATATTCAACAGAATATTTTTCTCTCAAAGTAATAAACAATTCCCTGCATTCCTCCAATGTAGAATTTTCAAGTGAAGATTCTTGATAAAATTGTTTGACAATACTGTAAACTTCCTCAAGTCTAACAATTTCTGCTTTACTTTCAGCCAATTCGTCCTCTATTCGATTTTGCTCATTCAATAAAACTTCGTTTTGATCCTTTTTAAAATAAAAATTATTCAAAAAATAATAAAGGCAAGGTCCTTCCCATGTGTACAGCACGAATAGTCGCGCGGCCATAAGGTCGCGAAGCCATAACTTGCTAAAAAAATTTATTGCCCTTATCAATTTTGGAAACAATCTCTTTAGCTCGATGAGAGAAATCTTTAATACTAATCTGGAAAGATTCGGAAATCTTAAAGCAAGCTATGGCTTGGCGACCTTATGACCGCGCGACTATTCGGGCGTGTCTTTCCCTTCATTTTTAATCACAAAATTGAAAAAAGGGGAGGGACCTTTCCTTTCATACAGTGCAGAATTTCAATTTATACCTTTAAATAACGAACTTGTCTATCAGTTTTACAAATTTCCTCTTCAGTAACATCTAACAAAGTATTTAAATTGTGTGTTAATTCGGGAACGTTGAAGTTTGCCCTTTCCACATCCGCTATTATTGGCATTCTAAATAAATAATAAAAATGATAAAATTAATAAATATAACCTGGCTCTTCTGGAAAAGGAATTAAAATCCTCGTAAATACGCTGTTCAGGGCCTGTCATGTCAATAATCTATAAAAAATTGGATTTTTATTTTTGAATTTTTCGATATTTAAAAGACTGATAAAAAATTATTTTTCTAAATTCCAACCTTTCCAACAGCATTAACTGCCCCAAATCCACCATCACCAAATCTTTGATTTTCTCCTTCACTTATCACGTCATTTAAAGTTTTGTATTGAATTCGAACTTTTCCTGCATTGCTTTTGCGCCATGTTCCTCTCGCAGGAAATTGTGCTGTCTCTGCTTCAGAAAGATTATTTAAACTTCCACTTTGGTTAATCCGATTCTGGGCCTCTGCTGCTGATTCTAAAAAATTTTGGGATTATTAATGGTCACATTAATCAAATTCCAATATCAAAAACGATTATTAGGGAAGAAGAGTGTCAGAATGAATGTCACAAATGACCCGCTTTTCAAAAAAAATTTTTCCTAACATAGCTGAAGATAACAGCCGTAGAAAGGGATTATAGATCGGCCTGGGCCTGGACCAAGGCCTGGGTTTTTCTTGTACCCAGAGTCCAGGTACTTTTTGACCTTTCTGGGGGTTTCCTGGGCCCGGGTTTTTTCCTGGACTACAGACACAGGATCCAATCCAGGTCAATAAATCAACTCCAGAGTCCAGGAACAGGTCCAGGCTTTTAAAAATTTCCGATCTGTAAAAGGAATACTCGTAAATATTTTAAGAATAAAAAACCATTATATAATTAAATACCTCCAAATCTAGGCCCTTTAGCTTCACTTCCATAAGCGCCAACTGCCCCACGTCCAGGCCTTTGGACAGCCTGAACTGGTTCAACAATTCCTTGTTTGCTCTTTCCAAGGCCCTTTCCTTGTTCATAACCCATTTTCTTAAAAAACAAAGAGAATAAAAATATTACATAAAAGAAACCTGCATCATTTGCATAACAACATTTCCTTTTCCAGACTTTAACCATCCAGCATCTGCACCAGATGCACTAGCAAATTGAAAAGCAGCATTTCTGAAACCGGCAAAGACTTCACTTCCAACAGAACTAGTTGATCTTTGATCAAAAGGTGGTTTTGAACGTTTTTCTGGACGTGCTTCTATTGTGATTTCATCATTTTCGGTTGATGTAGACTCCTAAATTGAAAATTGTTTAATAAAATATTAAAAAAATGAAAATTGTTGAAGGGATTGATGAACATAATTAAAAATATTTCGAATTGATAGTTCGAAAAATAATACTTAATAATCAAAAAAAAGTCAAGCTTTCCCCGACATACTGAAATCTCATAGCTGGATTAGTAACGCAGTCGTCAGTGCCCATTTTTTTAAAAATTTTCAAATTAAAAATAGAGAACAGTCAAAAAAATCAAAACCGACAAGGTATATAAAATTAGTGTAGGACAACCGTTTAACAGCCCGGTTAATTTTTCCCTGTGGCGAGGTTTTTTTTCTTTTTGCTCCGCCACAGGGGGAAATTAATCGGTAAGTTAACCAGTTTTGTCCAACTCTATACAGAACCTCCCTGCCCCAACCATGAAATCAATAAAAAATTAAATATCCAACCTTTGATGTCTTTTCAACACCAACAGACACAAATCTAACAGGTCCTTCTTTCCTCTTCTTCCCTGAACTAAATGAAGGTCTAACATCGTCATCACTGTCCTCATCTCTGGCCCAAATTCCTTAGAAATTAAAAATGAATAAAAAATTTTTTTTAAATTTAAACCATAAATTCTTTCCTCCTCTGTTTGTCTTTTAAAACGTCTTGTTCCCGTAGCAAATTCATAATCGGTTTGATCAAAATCAAATCTTTCTGAAATTTCGTCTTCATCCATATTTTGGCTTTATAAGAAAATTATTTAAAATGTTTTAGAAGATAAAACAAAAATATTTCTTTTATTAAAGTGAATTAACACGTAGAAAAGAGTTAAAATTTATTTGAAATCATTTCAATTTTATTGACAAAAAATAAATTATACGAATAAATTAAATGGGACATTACTCAAAGAAAAAATGGGTAATATTGAAGCGTACAGACTAGTGATGTTCGGGAGAAGAAAAAACTCGGGAATCGGGAAACGGGAGTCGGGTCGGGAAATGACCTCGGGAGTCGGGATCGGGAGTCGGGAATTTACAACAAAAAAATTTTTGGCGCCTTCGGCGCCAAAAATACCAATTTTTTGCTATGCAGGCGAAAATTTTGAGAATTTTGGAAGGTCAGGAAGCCAGACATCTAACCTCCTGGATACGCCATTGATGTTATGATCAGTCTCGACAAGCTAAAATCCTTTGTCCGCGCCGCAGGCGAAAATTTTCTTAAGTCGAAGGCTAAGAACCAGACTTCGTCCTTTATTTTTGAGAATTTCTAAGGTCGTAGGCCAAAAAATCCACTTTTTCTGCGCCGCAAGCAAACATTCTGAGAATTTAAGAAACTTCATCGAGGGAATCTTGTCAAAAATATACCCCCAATAACTAGTTCCAGAACTAGTTTCCAGACATTTACTAGTTCCGTCGTTCTAGTTCCAAACTAGTTATTATTTAAAAATTCTAGTTCCAAACTAGTTATTATTTAAAAACATTTCCCAGCCCTGGATTCGAACCCAGCCCCAACAAAGCAACTGAAGTCGCTCAAATAACCACTCAACCACGTCTCAACAATAGTTAAATTGGAAAAAATTTAAATATTTTATTTTTCCTTTCTCTTTTTTTATTTTTTTTCTTTATTTTTTCCTTTCAAAAATAAAGTTTTATGAGAAAAAGCCATTCTTAGGGGTGTAAAAATTTCCCGACTTAGTCGGGAATTGGCATCGGGAGTCGGGGTCGGGATCGGGAGGCCAAAAACTCGGGAAATTTCCCGAGTCGGGTGTCGGGAGTCGGGATACCCGAACATCACTAGTACAGACCCTCTTTATTCCTTCACAATTTTTCCCCTATATTTCTGCAGAATGGTCAGACTTTTTCCTTTCTTCCATACAAATTGACTTTCTAATTTTTGCCTACAATCAAACAAAAAGGATTATTTCTTGGTATTTAACAAGTATGAATTTTGAAAATACTCATTTTCTCAATTAAAAAAATGTTGTTTGATTACCATTTTTCAAAAATATAGGGAAAAAATCGGGGAGGAAAAAAAGGGGTCTGTCCGGTTCAATATTATCAAAAAATGAAAGGATTTGGCATTAAAATTAAGTGGATTTGTTTTTCTTTTAAATCAAAAATAAAGTCGGACAATATTAAAAATAATGAAGGCATTGCAGCATAATTATTATAGGCTACAATTGAGAAAAAATGACATTAAAAACAAAGGGAATTTTAAAATTAAAAAAAATATATAGAGAGTTAAACTTTAAACAAAATTCCCCATAAAATTATAATTATGCAACCAAACCTTTATGGAGGGTACCTGATATGACAACATTTTCTGATTTTGCAATAAGTCCGCAAAAATATATAAAAGAAAAATTAAGTGAATTTATCAAAAATTTTCTGTTGCTTCAAAAGTTTCTTTTTAGCGTGTTTGAGGTCCTTTAAATAATTTTTAACCACTGGCTCCATAATATCACGCTCAGAAATTGAAATTTCGCTATTTTCTTTCTCGTTATCTTAAATTAAATTTTAATAGAGAATTTTTAAAAAAAAAATATTAAAAAGTGAAATGGAAAAATTGACCCAAATTAAGTAAATGGAACAGAAATTTTTGCAGATAATTTCAACGCATCCTTTAACTAAAAGGGGATGTTTATGACTAGGGTTGGGGGCCCGGCTCGGTTCGAGCCTCAAAAAAATCGAACCAGGCCTCAAATTTTGACCCGAAAATGACTCGAACGGCCCGGTTCGATAAAAATAGAGCCCGAAAAAATAACTCAAACGTCGGCCCGATTCGAAAACCCCAACCCTATTTATAACGAGATGACAACATTTTTTTGTTTTTGGAATAAGGAAGCCCGCAAAAATTATCCGCAAAAACATCTAACAATTGAAAACTACATAAAAGTCAAAAACTTAATTTTCATAAATTAAATTCAAAAATGTGTCTAATGCCTAGATCAAGATCCGATAAATCCATTAAAAACCCCAACTTAAATAAAATCCACAACTTACCATTCAAAACCAAACCAAGAATTTCATCACGCTTCAAATTATATTCATTTAATTGCTGATCGACTTGAATTTTTAATTTAGCTAATTCATTTTCAACTGCAGCCAGAGACTCTTTCTCCAATTTAAGAACATTTTCGAGCTCTAAAAATTTCAAAAATAAACCAAAACATTAAGAAGTAACTAATAAAAACTTGAATCTTTCCTAAAATAAATAAAGGTGAACCTCAAAATTGAAAATGAGAAGCTTGAGTATATAAGCAAAGAACCCAAAATAACCATATACCGAATTTTCTCTAATTGAGCGGCCGTCTCCAGTTGAACGGCCATATCCATTAGTGCGGCCTATTGAGAGGGGATTGAAAAATAGAGCGGTCGGCCACCCTATTAGAGAAAATATTATAATCGTTTGAAGGTGGCAAAAATAAAAAATTAGAGTATTTAAAAAACATTTAATACCCTAGTTATTCGAATTTATATCTGCCAACCCTACCTTATTGCTTGTCATTTGATAGTCTATTAATAGCTGAAATCCTATCTACTAAACTTTTCCATAAACAAAAAATAATAAAAATAACCTTGGTAAGAAGCCGATTTTTTAATTTTTTGATCGAGAACATTTTCAGATTTAAAAACATTTTCCCACAAAGAAAATAAACGTGAATTAGACAACTTTAAATCAAAAAAAAATAATTAAATTAACAAAAAAACCTCAGCTTCACGTTCATCAACAACCTTCAAAATTGAATTAAAAGTCTCAAAATATTGGACATCATTCTCAAAAACATTTGAACTATCGTTGAAACTTGTATCCATTTTTAATAAAATATACAATTGTTTAACTGGAAAAAAAAGATTAGTAGAAATTTAAACACAAGCCAATTTTTTTTGAAATTTTTTAATTTTAACCAAAGGGACGCGGACACTGTGGCGCGGCTCCTGTGGCGTGGTCCCTATGGCGCGATGGCCCTGCGCCATAGTGGGCTTGTGCGATAGTGATTTACTCCTCAAAGTAGATGCGCCAAGATGTCATCCAATCAAAGTTAAGAAACGTAAGGGGGTGAATGCAGCAAAAAATGATTTTTGCAGAAATGCCTTTTGCGGACATATAGGCCTCGAGCTGGACATTTACCTGTTCTCCAATAGATGCAATTACTTTTTGAATTTTTTGGGTAGTTGAAGTTGAAGATCAGAAACGTTGAATTGAATTCAGGAATGAAAACTCTAGGGTCGTGACAATTTTAAATATTTTCCCTTTCTGACCATTTTGTCCGTCTGTGCAGAGTAGAGATCTCGTTATTCTTCAGCGCTTGGGCATTTTTTCGCTTTATAAGAGAAAACTAAAGAGAACCCATTAAAGCAGAGAAATGAAAATGTTTAAGAGAGTGTATAAATATTTAATGTTCTTACGCTCTCTTCTCCAAAATTTCTTTTATTTTATGCAGCGTCTAAAATTTATCAATGTTTTTTGTTTGTTTATTTTGCTTTTGCTG
This sequence comes from Meloidogyne enterolobii, assembly GCA_963681835.1. Taxonomy (NCBI): domain Eukaryota; kingdom Metazoa; phylum Nematoda; class Chromadorea; order Rhabditida; family Meloidogynidae; genus Meloidogyne; species Meloidogyne enterolobii. The sequence continues at coordinate 3,803,070 of CAVMJV010000007.1, forward strand.
CAGTCGTCGGTTTAATTACCCAAGTTTGAGGTACTAATTGTATCCTGCCCTTCTGAAAGTGGCAGCTTGGAAAAATTTTGGAATTGCTTTGCCTTTTGGCGAGGTTTAAAAAGTTTTGGGGAAAGTGTTGAGTTATGACTTGTTAGAAAAGCGTGCATCATTTTTACAAAAGGCAATCCCGGGGAATTCGGGTCACTCGGGAAAAAATCTTAAAAATAAGAAAAAGGATTTTTCTTGGGTAAAAAATATACTGATTACGAATCTAAGCTCAGATTCCTAGATTCTTCACACCAAAATCAAAATAATTGACATAGGGCAACACACATGGGGCATTTCCACACCTGAAGCTCGTCGAGACGAGTCGAATGGTATGTGTTTTGTATCGAAATTTTGCCGTCGGTATACTGTACTATCCACATTGAACCCTGAATCAGAACTAGAAGGTTTCGATAAGCTGATTATACTTTCTACTATTATGCATGCATCCCTTCTATTGAAAGTAGGAATAAAGAAGATAATGTAAGGCTGGGTTCATCCTGAAATCACGTGAACGATAATGTCGCTATAAACTTTGTGCTAAGTAGCGGAAGTTCCCAGAGAAAAGGAAAGAATATTACAAACGGCCATTCCCAGAGAGTTATTAGCCGCCCATTATCTAAGCTTAACATCGCCACTAACTTATCCTTGGGAAAGCGATTAGTAAATAGGCGATTAGTAAATTAACATCGCCACTAACTTATCCTTGGGAAAGCGATTAGTAAATAGGCTGGTGCTTATAAGCTCTAATGGAATAGGCAAAGGCAGATCACTTCTTCATTCATTCAACAGAGTTGCCGGCCGGCTTATCCATCGTGTAAAGGGAGAGACGTCTCCCTATATTCCCCCACTGCGTGCGATTAACTTATTTCTATACTCTGCGGAGTTCACACATGATTGCAACATGCGCGACTCTGCTAATAACATCAGCAATACAACAAGGCACTGGGGAACGGGACCAACCGCTTTACTATAAGAATTGTAAAGCATATACCTATTAATTTCCTAAGTGTGTGCAGTAGGCGGCGTGGTGTAATGGCTAACACATCAGTCCGGTCTACTGAAGATGCTGGTTCGCTCCCAGCCGCCGAATAACCTTTTGCACTAGCTAAAGGAGAGAAATAGCTATAGCTCAGCTGCTTTACTGAATTAGAGATCGGTATTTTTGAAAAGCTTGGGCCTGTTCCTGGGATCTGGGTTTGATATTAACCTGGGCCGGATCCTGAGCCTGTAATTCAGGAACCAAGGAAAGTCAAAAATGCCTGTACCTGGACCCTGGGTACAGGAAAAACCCAGGCCTTGGTCCAGACCCAGGTCGATCTCTAATAAGAATGTGGGCCGATAATGTGATGGCACCAAATATTATCTAAATAATTTAAGTACTTATTTGGTAGAATATTAATTTAAATAAACACTTTTGTTTTCATATTTTATCACGTCAACTATTTAGGTAAGAATTAAACAAACATTCTAAAGCTTCTTTGTCATTTGATAATTAGAATATAAAATTTTATTTTCTTGTCATTTTTATGTCAAAACACTACGTGGATTTTAAAAATAATTTTTATTTTCACTGACCTGTGGTATTAAAAAATTAAAAAAAAATAAAATTTTCATTAAAAAAGAAGGAAATTAAATTTAATTTTCATCATAATTTCTTTATTCTAAGCGAAAATGTTGTGTAACAGTGTCAAAGACTACTTTTTCAAAATATTTGTTAAATATTTTCGAATGATGTTTTTATGGATATTTTTGAATATTTAAGCAAAGATTGTTTAGTTGTTAACAAAATCATTTTGATTTGAAAATAAAATTTCTTTAAAAAATATGAAGCTTATTTTGGTTTTGCTATGCTTGTTAGCTTTAATAACCGTTGTAGGGAGTACGGTCAGATTTTATTTTTTATTTAAATGCCGTAAATGTTCTAATAAAGCACAAGCCTTATTAAAAGCCCACTCAATGAGACCCCTTTAAAAATAAACGCCCAGGACTTCTATTTACGTTATTTAATAAGAGAGAAATGAAAATCTTCTATTATTAGAAAAATTTCTATTATTAGGCGGCATATAAATAGGATCATGGGAGTATACTAATGGTAGAACTTCCAAGACAGAAAATTTTCAAAGACTCAGGACTTACCCCGAGACCGAAAACCCCAAGAAAGGTCTTGAGTCAAGACTAAAGAACTCAAATTCTTGAACAACTCTAATTTTTTGCCTAGCAAGGTTCGTTGCCTAGGTTAGAGATCAACTTAGAATATCTTGTTCGACATACAATATCTAAGCGAGGACCCTTGGCTTTAATTAAAATTTGCATTAATTAATAAGATTATTTAGATTAGCTGTGATTATAACGGCACGTGTACGGGAGATGGACAACCGGATTATAAAACAGTTTGTAAAGGATGTCATAGTTGTACCTACAAGGACTGTTGTAACTACTTATATCAAATGTTTCCGTGGTTTTGCTGTACGATACCTGGCTGGCGCTCTGACAAATATAACAAAGGCAATTGTAAAGGTGTATGAATAAAAGCGATTGAAAAATAAATAAATAATGAGAGAAAATTAAAATAAATTGAAAATTGTAAATAAATACTAAATATGTACATATACTTCTGCAAAAAACATTTAATCTTTGTATTATGTGAAATGATTTTGTCATGATAAATATGGGAGCAGATCAAGTACCTCACAAGGTAACGCAGAGCTATAACTCGTTTCGAATTGGCGAATCTGGGTCGAACTGGTATGGTTCGATTCAGCTCATCGAGCAGCATAGAAGCATTAGGCCGTCCCAGATTCGACAATTCGGAAAGAAGCTATAACTCTGTGGTACGTTGGGGTGTACCATCTGAAATAGAATTATCTAAAATAAAATTCTAGAATTTGAGTTTTCGTGGTTTAGCTGTATAGAAGTAATTATGGGTGTAGTTCCTAAATAATTCCCGCTGTGAGGGGAACCACCTACTTTGAGATAATGGCTATTTTTCTGATCGTTGTCTAAAAGGAGGACTATTTTAGGAAAGTGACGAGTTTAGGAACTTTAAATCATCAAAAAAACACTCACCTTAAAAATAACGAAAATATTTATTTAAAGGCTTATGTATACTCTTTGAGAACGGATAAACAGACTTTGCAAATCTCCACCCTAAAAAATGAACATTTATCTTACTTTTTCTTACTCTTGTATTTACTTAACATTTTCAAAAAAGTGGAGACATTTTTAACAAAGATTTTTTCAAATTAAAAAATACACTCAACTCTTCTAATTAAATAAAAAAAATAGAGAAAATATCATCAAATATTCACCTTGAAAATAAAAAAAATATTTATTTAAAGGCTTATTTATTGCTAGCTTAATCGCAACTTCTGCAAAAATTATTTTTTATTAAAATTTTTAGTAAAATGTGTTTTTGCTTTGTTTTTATTACAAGTTTATATTAATCTATTAAATGTCAGATAAAAATGTTTAAATTATATTCTGGTTTTAATGTCGAAAAGAAATTCTGATTTTAATGTTTTTAAAAAATTCTGATTTATAACTTCTGATTTTAAAACATTCTCGTTTTGTTTTAATTAAATTCTGATTCTGATTTAGATGTTGTGATTAAATTCTGATTTTGTCAATTATTAATAGGTAACTCATAATTCTGATTTTTCAAAATGTTGTAAATTAATTCTGATTACAAAAAACATAACCAAACAATTCACCTACAAATTCGTGATTTTTAAGGTAAAAAATTTTTATTTCCTCCACCTATTTATACAAATAAACACACAAATAATTGATTTAAATTTACAAATAATTCGTAAATAACATTTTTTCTAATACAATTTTATTATCGTCATAAAGATTTCCCTTTTAATGTTTTTTTAAATTATTTTGTTTTCGTGGGTTGGGGAGATCTCTAATACATTAATATAGCCAAAATAATATAATAAATTTTATAAATATTTTTAATAATGTCAATTACTTAATCTAACAATTTCAGAATTTTTAGTTAATTATTTTCGGAAATTATGGTTAAAAAAGTATATAAATTTTAACGAAAATGTCAATGTTTAGGTTATTGCAATTTATAGTTTTAGAAATATTTAATAAAAATTTTTGAAAATTTTTAAACAAATTAACTAACACACAAAAAGATAACACAGTTTCATAAAGCCAAGTTTTACTATCTTTTCCCTCATGACCGTATATACATAAATAGTTAATAAATTTTTTTTGTAAATTGAAAAATCTGAATTAAATTTAATCTTTTTTTTATAAACATGTACATACATTTTATATACCTATTTCGTTTTCCTGACCCGCATCGATCAGTATTTATTTTTATAAAATTTTATAATCCCTTTGTCTATATTTGTATATTTTTAAAAAATATTTAAATCGTTTAAGGCTAAAATAACGTTTTAATAAAAAAATTTATTCAAAAATTATTTTATTTTTTAAATTTTTTAAAATTTACATTAATTTTCCATTATTTTAAAATTATTGCAGAAAAAACCAAATAAGAAAGCTTGCGCAATCACGCTAAATTTGCTAAACTCTTACATTTTTAAATGCTCCTTTATTTTTTCAAGTTTAGATCCTAATTTCTCCAAAAGAATTTTTTGATTTTTTTTAATTAAAAAATATTTCCTATCAGAAATAATTAATTTTAAAATGGATTTAACTACAAGAATTAAAATTGGAGAAAATAAAGAAAATGAGGAAACATTAAATAATAATACACAACAAATAAATAAACCAAATTTAAAAGAGAAAAATAATAAAAATAATTTAATTTTTAATAAAAAGCCTTTTCACCTTCTTAATTTTGTACAAACAACATTAAATAAATTAATTACCGAAAATTCTGAAAGTTTAAAAGAATTTGGAAAAATTGTTTTAATTATTTTTTGGCATTCTTTTTTGGGTATTTTTCTTTAAATATTTTAAAATTATTCTTGAAAAAATATTTTTTCGAAGGAAAAATATTCAAAATTAACAGAAAAACAGGAAAAATATTAACTAGAAAATATATTTTTCCGGAAAATATAAAACCTTCCGGAAAGTATACATGCTATCAAAAGTTTTTTTAAAATACTTTCCGGAATTATTTTTAATTATATTTCTGGTGAAAGTTGAATATAAACTTTTCCGGAAACAACTTTCTCAGAATAAAAAACTTTATTAAAATTCAAGTTTCCGGAACATATTACCATTTCCGGAATATACACTCTCATAATATTCATCTTCTCCGGAAAATATAGAACTTTCCGGAAAATAGAATAGACATTTTATGTTTTATCTGAATATCTATTTAAATTTTTCCGGAAACCTTTTATGGATCTAAACTAAATATTGTATTCACAACAAATTTATTTATTTAAAAAATCAGTTCTTGCTGTTCTCAATTCTTTTCAACGAGTTTTTGGGCTTTTAATATTAACAGCAATTTGTTGGTTTTTTTGGATTAAATCTAAATTTCTTTCACAACCTTTAAATAAATTATTTCAATTTTTACATTCAAAACTTGACAATATTTTTAGACAATCCAACAGCCAAATGTTTGTTTAAAATAAAATATTTTATTTTAAAAATTTTTGAATTACAACCAGACTCAATTTTAGATACACCCTTTAGGGTGAGAAATTGTATCTTATTTTGGGGTGTATTTTTAATTTTACGCATAAGTTATTAGGCAGCAGGGAAGACGGAAGCGTAAGATTTCGGCAAAAGACGGAAGGCGGAAGAAAATCCATCCCTGTTAGGCAGCTTTTCTTCAGCCAATAGTCAACAAATTGTTAAAAATTTATTTTAAATTGAGTAATATCTAGTCTCTGGATATCCTCACGTTTTTTAGGTTTTTGATATCCGAATCTGAGAAACCTAGTTTTGGGGGTGAGCTTAGCTATTCTTTAGGAATAAATATTTTCTTTTTAGTTTTTTATATATTCTTATATTTTGTGCAATTGCCGTTTTCTTGGCTTTTGATACCTACAGGTCCTCTCAATTAAAATTTTTTTTTAAAAATCTCTTTATAATTAAAGATCAAAACAACGTCTTTTGGGTCTCTTCGGAATTATTTTTTATATTTTATTAATGGTATTATTCTCCCATAATGCTTCCAAAGTTTTACAATTTTTATCAAATTATTATTTAAAAAACCCTCCCCCACAGATTGTTTGGCATCCAGTAATTTTTGGATTCTTTTTACAATTTGCACTGGGTCTTTGTATTTTACGTTGGGAATGGGGATCTACTATGTTTAATAAATTTGCGGTTTCTGAAATTTTTTTTAAATTTTTAAAATTATTTTCGAAAGGATTCTGTTCTCGTTTTCCTCGAATTTACACATAATGGGACAGATTTTGTTTATGGATTTGTTTCTTCCCCTCCAAATATTTGTGGAATGGAGCCTATTTTTGCTTTTAGGGGTATTCAAGTTGTTGTTTATTTTGGGTCCGTTGTGGTAAAATGATAAAAATTTTTTCTTCCTTTATTCTCCTTTAATAGGCATTACTGTATCATTTTGGCATTTTACAATTTGTTATTAAAAAGATGGCATGGTAAATTGAAAATTCTTTAAAATTTATTTTTAGTTAAAAAATGCAAGAAAATCAAATAAATTTATAAAAAATAAAAACGCCAATACCCATTGCGCACAGCCATAATCAGAATAAATTTCAGACATTTTAATGTTTAAAAACAACTTTTTCGTTAACCTATTAATTAATTGAAAAACATTTCTGAAAAATTTTAAAAAATTTTTTAATAGTAAACTTGAATCAGAATGTTGAATTTTCTAATTCAGAATTTTCTGATTTAAATTCAGAATTTTAACTTTTCTAATTCAGAATTTTAAACGAACTAGGAATTTTTTAATCAGAATTTTAATTAAACTTGGATTCAGAATTTTTAATTCACAAACTTTTAAACACATATAATTTCTGATTTACTAACTGGAATTTTTAAATAATTAAAAAAGACAATTTTCTAAGTTCCTTCCTTAATTTATCAAAAAATAAAGGTTCGTCCAATTAACATTAAAAACAACGGCCACGGAATCATTAAATGCTTGTGCCTGTGTTTTCTTTGGGATGAGTGAAGCTCCCCTTTTAATTCGGCCTTATTTAGAAAAAATGACTGCTTCTGGTTTTTTAAAAATTATTTTATGTTTATGATATTCCTCTATTTTTTTCGAATTACACGCCGTTATGACAACAGGATTTTCTTGTATTGCTGGAGCTGTTTTTGCAACTTATATTAGGTAAAACTCGAAATCAGAATTTTCGAAAAATAAATTGAATCAGAATTAAAAATAAATACACTTAAAGAATAAACTTGACTTGAAAAATAGACTTAAATCACAATTAAAAAATATAAATAAGAATTTCTGAGAATATAAATAAACTTGAATTATTATTCAACAAATAAACTTTAAATCAGAATTTTTAGAAAATAATTTAAATCAGAACCAAAAATAAACATGAAATCCGAATTATTAAGGATAAACATAAAATCAGAATTAAAAATAAAATCAGAATTTTTTAATAAAATTCAAGTTTTGGTGCCTGCCCTCGTTATTTACTATCAGCTACAGTAATGTCTGCTCCTGGATCTCTAGCCTGTTCTAAAGTTTATTCTCTCGAATTTTAATAAATATTTTATCAAAAGATACTCTATCCTGAAACAGAACAAAGCCAATTAGTTAATGTTGAAGATTTGGAATTACCCAAAGGAGAAGAGACAAATATGTTGGAAAGTGTAAGCAATGGGGCAGTTATGGCAGTACAACTTGTTGTTGCAATTATAGCGAATTTAATTGTTTTTCTAGCATTGCTTGCTTTATTAAATTCTGTTTTGGGGTGGATGGGAGAATTAGTTGGACAACAAGGGTGGAGTTTTGAAGCAAGTTTTTATAATAATGTTTTAATGTTTTTATAAAAATCAGAATTTTAAATGAACATTTAAATGCGAACATAAATCAGAATTTTAATAAAACTTGAAATAATAACAGTTAGAATTTAAATCAGAATTTTAAATTCTGAAATGTCAAAACTTGAAAATAAACTTAAAACCAGAATTTGAAATGAACTTAAAAAATCAGAATTTATTAAATCAGAATTTTAATTAAACATCTAAAAATCAGAACAATTATTTCCAAGTTTATTTTCTGATTTTTTCAGCTTTTTCTTGGCTATTTATTTTTCCCTCTTGCTTTTGTTATGGGTGTTACAAATCCAGGAGAAACATTTATTGTGGCACAATTAATGGGTACAAAGACTGCGTTAAATGAATTTGTGGCCTATAAACAACTTGGCCAACTTGTAAAACAAGACAAACTTTCGGTACGAAAATGCTTTTTTGGGTGAAATTCTGAAATTGTTAAAGCCTGAAAATTAACTTTAAAATCAGAATTAAAGATGACAATATCAGAATTTTAAATGAACTTTGGAAAATCAGAATTAGAAACAAACAAAATCAGAATTAAATATAAACAAAATTGGAATCAGAATTTAAACAAAATTTAAGAGAAAAACAGAGGCAACATTAATTAATTGGTTAATCAATCTTTAAATCAGAATTGAAAATAAACATTAAAATCAGAATCAAATTAATTTTTAATTTCTGACCTAACATTCACTCAAATTTATTCATTTTTAAGCCTCGTTCTGCAATGATAGCTACCTATGCGTTATGCGGCTTTTCAAACTTTACATCCATCGGAATCCAACTTGGGACACTTGGGGGAATGGTCCCCTCCAGAAAAAGACTTTTATCCCAATTAGCATTACGCTCCCTTTTGGCAGGCTGTATTTCTTGTTTTTTGACTGCTTCTTTGGCCGGTGATTTTTTTAAAGGATTTTCGAAAAAATTTTCCTTTCCTATAGGTGTATTAATCGACCAACCCATTTTATGTCGTCCTCAGAATGAAAAGGAACATTGTTTTGATGTAAATAAATTTATTTAATTTTTTTATTCAAATATTTTTTTCTCCCTCAATAATTAAAATTTCTCTTATCAACGCTCCTTAACACACTTTCCTCCCCTACGTTTCAACGCGGCCCGAGAGGGTGTTGTTATTGAGAGGTAATTAATTAATATTTCTTTTGCTTTAATTTTTATTCAATAAATTAATTTAATAATAAATTTACAAATTAATAAAATTATAATAAATAAACTTATTATTAATTCTTTATTTAAAATAAAGACACTTTTTTTAGAATCTTATTAACCCTTTATTATTAAAATCCAAATAAAAATCAAATTTTTAAAAAAAAATACTTGACTAAACAAATTTTAATGTTCCCGAAGTTTGTTCATTTTTTTAAAAATAAATTGCTACCATGTGTTATATGTCCAACAGTTTAATATTAAATTTTTTAAAAATTTATTCCATTATTATTTAATTTTTATTTTAATTAATTCTCTTCAGTAAATGGCCCGTCGTGTGATAAAAATCGATTAAAAATAAAGAACAAATAAAATATTTGCTGATTACACCTTGCATTCAGCCAATAAATTATTTGTCCAAATAAATTATTATACTTAAAGTATCTAGATAAGAATAAAAAAATAAATATTAAATAAATAATTATTATTTTTATTAATTTAAATGGGTATTATAAACGGAGAATATACTAAAGATTCACCAGATATTGAGGTATTTTAATAAAGTCTTTTATTAATAAGTAAAAAATTTTTTACCAGTCTCTCCTAGAGCTAAATCCTCGAGTTCAATTAAATGCAACTTTAAAGCCAAGTTGTGAAACTAAATTGGAAAAGCATAGATGGAAAAGAAATGCTAATAAATCGTGTAATGTAAGGGAATTATTTAAAACATTTAATCTCCTAAGGGTGGTATTTGAAGAACGAGTTAATGGGTAACGAGTAGTGTTTCGCTGGAACCGCAAATTTGGGCGGAACCGGAACTGAAATTTTGACCGAATAAGGAACCGGAACTTTACAAACAAGCCGGAACCGTTACCAAAAAATCCCGGAACTTCCGGCCTACCTGAACTGGAACTTCAGGAGAAACACTAGTAACGAGGTAACACAAAACTTCTCTCAGAACTTGAACGATTTGGCAGAAGCAAAGAACATGGTAACCCTACCGTGTTCACGGAAAACGACCTCTGAATCGTCCAAAATTTGCTTAATTATTATTTAGGGTTGTGCAGAAAACCTCTATGAAAATGACTTTCGAGATATCAAACACACGACATTATCGGAGAGGGGAGCTTTGAGAGAAGCTATGAGATGTTAGCTTAATTGGGGGGTTGGGAAATAAATATAAATAATTTAAAAGGTCTGAAATGTGCAGATGCCCCTTGCCAAAAAAGCTGTCCCACACAGTTGGATATCAAAGCTTTTATTTCCAGTATTGCTAATAAGGTAGGGAGGGGGATATATGGATGACAGTCAATCCAAAAATGATATTTGGTTAAATTAAACTGAATATGTGCCAACCCAGCGTTTGTACCTTTAATGTGCACCTAAAGGTTCCCAATATTGTATATGATCGAAAATTACCCTCTCACAAATGCCCTACTTACGTTAAAATTTCAAAATTTGGATATTTGCCCCCACTCAATGGGGGCAATATATAAGCTTTATCGATTGGCTCGAACAATAATTACCCTGGGTAATGATTTTACCATATATAGTAGTCCAGTACTCTTATAAGCAAGGTTCTGATCAACTATGTATGGTGAACTATGGTAACTCCCACGAAGCCGAATATTTTTTCAATAAAATGTAGTCTTAAAATTTTCCCTAATTTTTATAGAATTATTATGGTGCTGCAAAATTAATATTTTCTGATAATCCTCTTGGGTAGGATATTTAATAATAAATAAATTATTTTACCAAAAAACACCTAATTAGCTTAACTTGTGGAATGGTATGTCCAACCTCAGACCTCTGTGTCGGCTCTTGTAATTTATACGCAACAGAAGAAGGGCCCATCAATATTGGGGGTCTACAACAATTTGCAACGGAAGTATAAAAATCTTCTAGAAAATAATTTTAAATTTTAAAAATCAGATTTTTATGAAAATGAATATACGGCAAATTGTTAGCCCTGAAATAATTAAAAATCGAAATGAGGCACATAAGCAGCCTATTGCTTTCCTTGGCAGTGGTCCGGCAAGTATATCTTGTGCAAGCTTTTTAGCCAGACTTGGCTATACAAATTTAACAATTTATGAAAAGGAGGAATATTTAGGGGGACTAAGGTGGGTTTTGGTAGAGTTCGACATTAGACCGAGATTGTTTTCCGTGCCCAGTAGCCCGAAAACTGGGTATAGTTAGATACTAAATTTCTCCTAATTCAGAGTATTTTTTTCGAGGGGTTAGCCCGGAAACCCGAGCCAGTCTATATCGAGCCCGGCAACTTGAAAATGTCGAACTCTCGTTTTATAAGAAACTAGTTTTAAAAATTAATTAATTTTTAGTTCTTCCGAAATCCCTCATTATCGTTTGCCTTATAACGTGGTTGACTTTGAAATTCAATTAGCTAAGGATCTCGGGATTAAAGTTTGGCAACATTCTTCATATACATACCTTCTTTATTATTAAAGATAGTCACAGGTCGTCAACTTCACAGGAATGACTTGACCTTGGAAAAATTGAAAGCCTCTGGTTGCAAAGCTGTCTTTATTGGGATTGGATTGCCTGAACCTAAAAGAGCCCCCATCTTTCAAGGGTTGGAACCCAAAAATGGATTTTATACCTCCAAAGAATTCTTACCTCTTGTGTCTATTGCTAGCAAAAAAGGCTAGTTTTTGACATTAATTGTTAAAATTTTAAATAAAATTCAAAAATGAAGGAATACTTAATAATTCGTGTAGCAATTGTTCTTGTTCCTCCAAAACCCCTAAATTGCCTAAATTAAATGGACGAGTATTGGTATTGGGAGCGGGGGATACTGCTTTTGATTGTGCTACATCTTCATTACGATGTGGGGCCAAGAAAGTGACTGTAGTCTTTCGGAGGGTGAGTGAGATCTATTGAAAATACAGAGCTAAAATTTGCTATGGCTAGGGTTGATGATGGGGGGAGGACCAAGGGGAAAATATTTGGAGAGGCAACGCCACGGAGGGGGGCGGCGAATTTTAAAAGTCTCGAATTCCCCTTTCGGGTAGGGAACGGAGTAAAACTTTACCTATCACACGCTATCTACCTGGGATGTTTCCCCGAAACCCGGCATAAGAATTATATTAGAGATTATAAAATATTTTATTTAATTTCAAGGGATTTACTGCAATACGCGCTGTTCCAGAAGAGGTATTTAATTTATTGTATACATTCATATTAATGAGAGAATGTTCCTTTCGGATGAGTTCCCCTCCGTATGAAACATTGTCAACAAAATGGCATTGTCTTTGTTATATTTTTCCATACAAATTTCTTATAAAATTAAAGATGGAAGCGGCACGTGAAGAAAAATGTGAATTTATGCCTTTCATGTCACCAAGGAAGGTGAACATGAGAGACGGACGGATTGTTTCTGTGTAGGTTGAAAGGCCAGAATTAATTTTTAAGTAAATTAAATTAAGTGAATTTGCCAAAATGGAACAAGAATTGAATGGTCAATGGGTAGAGGATGTTGGTCAAACCCTTACTTTGCGGGCTGATTGGGTTATTAGTGCCTTTGGATCGGATTTAGTCGATCCTGAAGGTTCTTGCCTGATTTAGAATAAATAAAAATTTATTTATTTAAGTAAAGGAAGCACTAAAACCTTTGAAATTTGACAATAATGGAATTCCTATTGTTAATACTAAAACTCAACAAAGTTCAGAAAATTGGGTATTTTTGGGAGGGGATGTAGCTGGAGTTGCTGAAACTACTGTGGTTTAGATGGAAATTTTCTCAAAATTCCCTTAAAAATTCCACTTTAATTAAAGGAATCTGTTAATGATGGAAAAACAGCCGCATGGCATATCCACCGTTATATCCAATCATTATATGGCTTTCCAATATCGGAAAAACCAGAATTACCCCTTTTCTGTACTCCTATTGATGAGGCAATTTATTTTTGAATAAAATTATAGAAGAAATAATTTTTCCCGATTAGATTGATTTATCGGTAGAAATGTGTGGTATTCGGTTTGAACATCCTTTTGGCCTTGCTTCTGCTCCCCCAACTACAACTGGTGCAATGTGTAGACGGGCTTTTGAACAGGGATGGTCTTTTGTGTTAACAAAGACTTTTGGATTGGATAAGGTAGAGAAAACAATAATAAATTTTATAAAATGTGAGGGATATCAGGGGTGTTTGCCAGTCTTGTAGACCTCGTGATTACCCGCACTTGGAGGTAGACCCCTCATTTTTATGATTTTAGTTGGACTGTGGAGTTAGAAAGCTATAACTCTACATAGCATGAATTCCTAATAATTTTTTCTTGATTAGCTATAAAGAAAAGGGTAACTCTAAAAGTTAAAGCTTTATGTGATTGATTAAACGTTGTAAGGGCTATTAACCGAAATCTGAGGATTTAGAGCTGTAATGAACTCTATAGGCAATAAAAAATCAAAAAATAACATCCAAATAAAACCTAAATAAATTCCACACAGGATTTAGTGACAAACGTTTCACCAAGAATAGTACGTGGAACAACTAGTGGGCCAATTTATGGCCCAGGACAAGGCTCTTTTCTTAATATTGAACTGATTTCTGAGAAAACTGCTGAGGTATTAAAATATAGAATTTCTTGTATTAATTCCTATTTATAAAAGTATTGGCTAGAATGCATTAAAGAATTAAAAAAAGATTTCCCAACAAAAATAGTAATTGCTTCGATTATGGCTAGCTTTGACAAAGTCTGTTTAAAAAGGAAAATTTTTGGAAGCTTCAAACATTTTAAAGGATGACTGGACAGAGCTAGCTGTTCGTTCTGAAGCTGCAGGTGCAGATGCACTTGAATTAAACCTTTCTTGTCCTCATGGAATGGGTGAAAGGGGAATGGGGTTGGCTTGTGGGCAGGACACTGAAATGGTTAAACAAATTTCCCAGTGGGTGAGGAGTGCTGTTAAGGTACATAATTTGTTCCAATAATCCTGCTAAATATCCAAAAAAGATTCCATTCTTCCCTAAAATGACTCCGAATATTACTGATATTCGAAAAATTGCTATAGCAGCTAAAGAAGGAGGGGCGGATGGAGTGACAGCAACAAATACAGTTTCAGGGCTTATGGGATTGCGTTCAGATTCTAGTGCTTGGCCAAGTGTTGGAAGGAATAAATTGTAATATTTTATGTAGAAGGGGCTATTTACTTACAGGCCCGTTACATAAGAACATGATTGGTGGGTAAATAACCACTATCTGGCGCTTCTGTTGGTACTATAAGAAGGTACCTAGTAGTCTTCTTATGGTATTGGCTCAAGGGTAGGGTTTCGGTTCCAAAACCGAACCGAAAATTTTGGATATCCTAAACCGAACTGAAGAGAAAAAAGATTCGGTCCAGAACCGACAGCCTGCTCGTGGGATTAAATTAGAATTTTTAGGGTGGAGAGTAGGGGGAGGGGATGGATGGATGATCTAAAAAAATAAAATAATTTTTAAATAGAACAACTTATGGAGGTGTTTCCGGTAACGCTATTAGACCAATAGCTTTACGGGCAGTCTCAGCCATTGCTAACGAACTTCCAGGCTTTCCAATATTGGCGGCCGGTGGAATTGATAGCGCAGAATCTGGATTACAATTTTTAAATGCTGGGGCTTCAGTTTTGCAAGTCAGAACTTTCAAAAAAAATTTTTTAGAGTCGAAGAAGTTTAGGAAAGTATAAATTTTAATAAAGGTCTGTTCAGCAGTTCAAAACCAAGATTTTACTTTAGTCCAAGATTATTGCAGTGGATTACGGACACTTCTCTACCTTCAGGGAATTTCTGCTTTGGCTGATTGGGACGGGCAAAGTCCCCCTGAAGAAAAACATCAAAAAGGCAAACCTTTGTTGCTTAAGAATGCGGTGAGGAATTAAAGAAGAAAATTAAAAAAAATAAAAATTTTTAGCATCTCCCAGCATTGGGCAACTTCCGTGAAAAACGTTATAAATTAGAGAAGGATTTGCTTGTAAAAAAGAATGGGGATTTTGTTGAAAATGATGAAGTTTACGTTACTAAGCGTCCTGATAATCAACCTAAGAAGGTTCCGAAGATTAAGGTAACATTATAGAAAATTCCTTAAAATTAATTTTCTAAAAGGACATGATAGGCGCAGCTCTAGACAAAGTTGGGGCTTATAACGATTTGGATAATTCCCAACAAGTTGTAGCCGTAATTGACGATGATTTGTGTATAAACTGTGGAAAATGGTCTCAAAAATATTTTTAAATTTAAAAAGAACTTCAAAAAATTAAGTTATATGACTTGTAATGATTCTGGATATCAGGCTATAACCTTTGACAGAGATTCCCATTTGGCCCATGTTAATGAAGAAAATTGTACTGGCTGTACTCTTTGCCACAGTGTTTGCCCTATACCGGGTAATTTTATTAAAAAAGAAAATTTTTTGGAGCATAATCCTCCCATTTCCTTCTAAAAATCACAAATAGTTCAAGTATGTGATTTTAATTGCTCAAATATAAAAAATAAGCGATTGCCATCATTATATCGAGAGCTGACTTTCTACGATTTTACTAAATAAATTATCTTCCTTTCTCTCAAAAGTTTAGCTCCGGGGAGGCATCCAGTGATCCTCCAAATTACTGGATTTCCTTTCTTCCCTACAATATTAATTTAATCTCAGGCCATTGGCATTGACCATTGGCAAAAAAAGGAATAAGCAAACAAAAGTAAATTTAAAAAATGGGGGTAGATAATGCGATAAATAGACTATATTCTTCAAATCCAGGCCTTTATTTTCTTTAATTTTCTTCAAACAGACTGTATTAAAATGGTTCCAAAACAAATTCCTCATCGTATCAATCGAGGCATTCCACCTTTACCACTTGGCACAAAAGCTTCAGAAATAAAAATATTAAAAGGAGAACGTGTTTTGCTTAGTACAAATTGAAAAATAAAATTTTTTTATTAATGAATTTCAGAGTATAAAATAATAAACTTGATATTAATAAATTAAAGAATAGTTTTTTATTAAATTTTTTGGCCATCAAAGTTATTTTCTTTTGTAATATTGTAAGGATGATTGACTTAGAGCATTTAAAACGCTTAGGCGGTGGGAGGGGGGTTAAACGATCTTAAAGGATAAAAGAAAGCATTAGTCGATGCCCCGGTAGCTCATTAGTAGAGCTCCTGTATGTCGTGGGCAGAAGCGCCTAGCAATAACCTTAAAATAACTGTCAGGAGGTTGCAGATTCGAATCCTGCCTGTTGGATAAACCTTTGCTAAACTCTTTCTATATTTATTTTTGTATTTTGGATTTAATCTTATGTTCGAAAAAAATAATTTTTATTAATTTCTAAAAATTTTTTTCAAGCTAAAAAAGGAATATATTTTTTTGGAAAAATATACCCAACAAAAAATAAAAAAATTTTTTTCTTATTTTTTACCCATCTGTACATACATAAACGAACTTTCTATTTTTTGCTTTAATTTATCAAATCCCAGAAGATCTACTTTAATTTCATTAAACTCAATAATGCTAAAGATTGTGGGGAAGTACAAGCAAAATTAACGTAAGCTAGTTGATCTCACCTTTCTATGAGAGTTTGTCACACACTCAAGAATTCTCTTAGAAAAATTCTAAAAACCAACTAAATGCCTAAAATATTTAACTAAATTAGTTATGATAAAGCGCCGGACCATCCTAAAAAATAGCAAAAGGACAGACTTGATTCTGCGAGCTTCTAAACATGTACAGAGTTCCTAAACACTCAACCAACACCGAGTAATCGTTTTTATTTTCGATAAAACTTCGCCTTCCTTAAATGGTGATGATAAATTAATTTTTTGATACGCTGGGATAGATTAATTAATTATTTTTAAATAAATCCAAAAAGAAAATTCTTTTTTAAGAGTTTGCCATTTTACCTTCTATAATCATTTTTAGATTCAAAATACAAACTTTATAGCTATATTTAGAGCTTTATTCTTTAATGAAAAATAATTTTTAAAAATCAGATGATTTTATTTTTTATTAAACTTCAAACTACAGGGTGTTTTGAAGTGTTTATTTAACGAGTGTTAATGCTTTGAAGTTTCCATATTATTTTTTTATTAATTAAAAATCCTTCATTAAAAATTTAAAAAATGAAAATAAAATTTTATTTATTTTTATTTGTTGCTTCAACTATTATATCTTTGATGAAGAGCGATGATAATAATGATAATAATGTTGATAATGATGATAATAATAAATCTATAGGTTGGCCTTTCATTTTTGAATAATTTTTTAATATGAATAAATTTGGTGTCTGATTTATGAAAATCGGAAATTTAACTTGGGTTCTACCACGAACATCGAAGGCGGTCATTTCCAGAGAATTCTGTAAAATTGTTTGGGGAAGAAGCGTTAAAAGAGGCGATATAGAAGATAAAGCCCGCCTGGTTTACAACTCAAACTATATTTGAAGATAATCTTATTAACTAACCTGACATAGTAATTGTAATATTCGAGTTTGGTTTTTTAAACCCCGAGGAAAAATTTTAAAAAATGAATTACAAATCGGGACGGACATATCGGGATAGTTTAAAGTACAAAAAGTTAGCCCATTGATTTTGGGATCTACGGCTACTGGGTCTTGAATAGTACATTGCCCTAATGAAGGAAATCATTAGGGCAATGTTTATCTGTTTTAGAACTAATCAGATATGTAGCTCAGCAAGGTAGCTCAGTAACTTTGCAAGAGGATATTTTTCTCCCAGCAATCTCGATATGCCAGCCCGATATGTCCGCCCATCAAAATGAATTTTTCTTCTAGTTCCATTCATTTTCTTATTTTCAGAAAACCTCGAGAACCTTATAAATTTGGTTGATGCCCGTTTAGATGTCGTTGAAAAAATGACAATGTATAAATACCTTGAAGGATTATCAGTTCGATCAACTACAAGCGAATATAACTTTATATATAATGCTTATTTGATTGCTAATACGTCGGATTATATAATTACAAACTTTTTTGAGGCTCAGCTATATGCTAGTCAGATAGCTCAGGCAAAGAACTTTTTTCATTTTCTTACATAGAAAAAGTTTCTTACATTTCTTACATGTCTAAGGCAAAAATTGAAGGTCGTTTTCTTAAGGACACAATGATACAGCAGTTTTTTCTAGAGCTGCAAAAGGTCCATCCATAAAATAGAGAGAGGGGTGTATCTTAAGCCTAATTCCTTGTTAAAAACAGACGTCGTTGTTGACCTTCTGATAATATTAGTAGTCGGATTTTGGAGGATCTTTATTTTTCATAAAAAGAATGGCACTATGGATATAGGAACACTTTAGCCGAATTATGTAGAGGCATATTAGATTAAGTAAGAAAAGGGGAGGGGGGTTGTTCCTGTTACGGCCCCCCAATATCCATGAGAAAGAAGATGGCACTTTCCAGAAAGTGCCGAAACTGATTTTTAAAAAGGGAAAAGACGAAAGGCTAAGGAGAAACTGGCATACCTCTGGTACTAGCCTTAGAAAAGTTATATCACTCTAAGAGCTTTAAAATAATTTTCAGAATGCTTATATGAATATATGGACAACTTATGGTGGCCCTTCGGAAATGATAACTTATGAACAGTATTCAACTGTTTTAGCCCCAGCTTTGGATAAAATAACCAGAGAATTAATCAAAACATTAAAGCTTGTTGCTCCAATTACTTTCACTAAAGAATGCCCAAAATTATTAAAAAAGGCAAAAGCTAATTTGTTAAAAGAAAGAAAAATTGACTCGTTTATGGCACCAGCTAGAGCTGAAGCATTATATGTTGCCTTGGGAACTGTTTGCAATGTCCCGAATAATTTAAAAAAATGAAGGGACGAATTAAATTTAAAAAGAGATGATTTTTTAAATTAAAATTTGGGAATGAAGATGGAATAAAAAATATTAATTTAACATATTACATTCGGACACTATACCTATAAGATAACCCTTAGGCCGTAAAACATATCCTTAAAGAGGGTTGTTTCCAGTAAGAATTTACATGTACTTCCGACCCAGAAATCATTTAATTAGTTAAAAACGCATTTTAAATTGAGGCGTATAATTCCGGCATTCTTATAGCTATGTATGTCCGACTGTATTCATTTTATTAGGGAAGAATATTTTATATTAAAAACATAAACGAATGTTATTAAATTATTTCTAATTAATCCGGAATTAAAGTTTATATTGGGGTTGCTAAATAAATAAAATTTCTTGAGAATTATTATCAATTAAGCTCTAACATTACTTTAGGTCCCTAAAAACATTTCTATTTCTTGTAAGGGAAGAGGAGAGATTTAGGCAAGTAGCTTAACAATTACGATCCAGCGACGGTATTTTAAAATCGAGTTAAGGGTTAACCAACCTCGGCTGCGGAGGAACGCTACTACGCAAAAAGCGAGTAGCGTTTACACCGAGTTCTGGGTTGATTTTTTTTGAAATGAGGGTTAACCTTTAACTCGGTGCTCTACATATTACCCGAGTAAGAGAACCTGGTAAATTTACCAGGTCCTCCTAACTCGCTTCTAGAATACCGCCCAGGAGTTTAAGACTATTATTAAAAGATAAGCTCAGTCGGTAGAACACCTGTATTTAGTATATGTGCCAAATAATAACTTCCAGGAGTTTGAAAGATCGATGCCTGCCCGGGTGTAAACTTTTATTACCTATCTCATGCTTATCGAGACTTCCATAAAATTCTGTTTTTTATTTCATTGGGATCCATGAAGGTAAAAAATAATCTCGTTTTTCAACTATCCTTTCCAACAAAGACCCTTTCTTTGGCCAATCACCAAAATAAATAATTTTTGAATTATTCGTCTTTGTCCGTAACAGATAAGCACTCCACCAACTAAAAGTTCCAGTAGAGATTATTAAATGATTACATTTAGATAACACAGCCATATCAATCTCTCTATAGCCGCTATTTTGGTATTTGATTAATATTCTTCTTTCATTTCCTTCAATTCCTCCAATATTTCTTTTTGCCCAAGACATATTATCAGAAATAACCAAAAATATTATCAAATTATTTTTAATTTTTTTTGTAAAAAATTCCATAGCGTTTTTGTAATATTCAGAGGTAGCCACAGTATGTCCATAACGCTGATTCCTCTGATGCATAGTTAAATCAATCCCGTGTCTAGCATGAATGCCGATAAGAAGGGGAGAATTTGGACTTTGAAAAATTTGGTAAGAGTTTGTTAAGAGACCTTTTTTCATCTCTGCTAGAATGCCCATCTATTTGCTACTGGAACTAATTAACTTTGAAGGATCTCGTGTGCCGGTGTGTCTCCTACATATGCCTCCTATGCTGGTGTGTATACCAGCGGTAAACAGAAACTATTACTATTTGCAATAGAGTACAATGTTCCAATAAAATTTTTTAAAGGATTAGCGAGATCTACGGACTCAGAGTTACCGGAACATGTGTTCTAAAACAGGCTAGGTGAATCCTTCTTATTTGATTTTGTGCCATCGGCAAATAGGAAAGAATTCTGGGAGAGAGGGAAGAGGTGTTACATAATTTTTTTGATTTTAAGAATTATTACTTCATTTCCCTTCCATTTCCAGCCAAAATATCATTCAAAATTAAATTTGCTCTCTCAACAATCCCGGGAAGAAAATTAAAATTTTTTAAAATTAATTCAACATGTGCTGGATGGAAATAACGATAAGATTGGAAATATCCATTAATTATTGAAATATTTTTATATTTATTTTTCCAATTTATTTTATCGTTAAATAAAGGGATATACTTGCAGCAATCCTGTAAGAGAGAAAAGTTTTATTTTTCCGAAGTTTTACAATTACCTCAAAATTTGTACTTGTTTCAGTATTCTCAACAATTAATTTTTGTAATTGTTTTGCTTCAATAAACAAAACTTTTTTGTCTAAATTAAAAGCCCTTCTAAGTTTACAGTCACTTGGTAGCAGTAAATAGGCATTTTCACGTTCAGCCAAAACTCGTAAAGCAGCAAATTGGAACATTAAGTTTCCAAGTCCTGGACTGGATTTTTTAAATTTATTTGTCTAATATTGCTAAGCAAGGATGGAAAAAGGGGAGGAAAATGATCAGATAAGGCCTTCGAATATAGTGGAGGAATAGTGGAAAGAGCAGTTGATTGGTAAAAGTAGAAGACAGCAAAAAAGGAGCTGAGATTCTAATCATAATTGCCTCGCAAGAGCTTATCAATCCCTGGAAGGTCAGTCTAATAGTAATACAGTCATAAGAATGCCTTCTATCTATTCTGAAACTATATTTATTCAGTATCATCGCACGGGACTCCCAAGACCGCATACAATAAATATCATTATTACATCATACCGAGTAAGGTTGTCGGCTAGCTGGAAATCTTCGGATATCTGGATCCGATATCCGAATCGAAAATTTCCGGATATCTTGTTTTTTCGGATCCGGATCCGACAACCTTACTGCCTAGCACACGCTTTACTATGAATATTATTTTTAAAGGGAATATAGGAACTTTGGAAATTCTCTTTATAAATTAGGTATTTTTTTAAATTAATTTTGCTTTTACCTGTAAGTAAAATCTCCAGTAATATATTTAGCAATACGATTATTATTCCTAATCACTTCATCTATATTCTCATAAATTTTAGTTTCAGACAAGTCCCAAGGCTGATCAAATTCCAAGTTATCCCCTCCTCGAGGAAATACAACCGTTCTTTGTAAAACAAACAAATTTTCATTTTTAAAGTCATTTTTTGTATAAAAATAGGGGTGGATTTGTAAAAAATAAAGGAATAAAAGTATTGTAATAAAAATAAATAAACTTGAAATAAGGCAAAATATAAATTGAAAAAGCTTTCGGAAAATAAAATTTCGTAAAAAATTAATCCAAAAACGACGGGTTAATAATGAGAAAATAAAATATAGATAGCAAGTCATTATTTGCGTATATTGATTTAGCGGGATTTATTGAATTGTGTATATAAGGGATATTAATAATGGATAAAAATATTGATGGAGGTTGGATTCGTTCGCAGGTTAAATAATTGGGAAAATGAGAGAATGACCTCGATTTTTAACTAAAAGAAGCGAGGTATAACTTTAACCTAAGGGATTGACCGAAAGATACATCAGATGAAAGGGGATATAATATGTTGAATTCGTTGAATTCAATTGTTAAAAGTAATTTAAGTTAAAAGTAAAAGCAACCACATTGTTAAAAGTAATTTCCGCTATTAAAACTTTTAGGAAATCTATTGGGACCAATTCGGTAAAATGGCTTTTTTCTGCTTTTCCAAATTTTAATAAAAGACTAAAAGTCAGTAACGAATCAATTGATACCAAAATTAGTAAGATTGGGTGATACTGTCTGAAGTGAATCAAATTTTTATTGTTGGATACCATTAAGTTTCTTAAAGAATTGTTAATAAAATAAAAAAAGAAATGTCAATTTACATTAAATTTGAAAAAGTTATGAAAAAAGTTACGAAAATTTTCTGCACTTGTATATTCGTTTACGAAGCAAAAGGTTTACGGAATTTTGGTTAGAGTGATTAATTAATTAACAGAGATTAGATGATCAATAGAGAGATAGAGTGATTTGTTAATATACAGACTGATGAATATGTCAATAAGGGTAAATTTCCAGTTGATTGCGATGATAGTTCAGATCACGAGGAGGGAGAATTTAATAAAAACGAGGAACACAATCAAATTGTAGTAGAAGAACCGAATAAAGTTAACAAAAACAACAAAAAACAAATAAATTTAAATCAAAAATATTTTCCTTTTGATCTTAACGAAGAATCTAAGGATGAACAGGAAGACGATTTTTAAATAAAGATTAATTTATAAACAAAAAAGAAAATTTCTTCAAATGTTAAAAAATTTGAACTTTCGGAACCATCTGGAAAATTCATTCAAAAGACGACTGACTGTTTTTAAATATTTTTTTTCAATTTATTTTTTTCATATCTTTTAAACAAGCACTATATGTATATAGTAAATTTTGCTTGGATATCGGAATTTTGGTCACCGGCGTTGGTCACTAACTAAAAATCCGAGGTATTGGGTACTGAAATTTTGGTCACCAAATGGAGAAAACGCATTTAAAATTTTGTACAAAGAGATCCAATCTGTTGTTCACTCTATCTCTCTATTGATCATCTAATCTCTGTTAATTAATTAATCACTCTAACCAAAATTCCGTAAACCTTTTGCTTCGTAAACGAATATACAAGTGCAGAAAATTTTCGTAACTTTTTTCATAACTTTTTCAAATTTAATGTAAATTGACATGAAGAAGTGATCTGACATGAAGAAGTGATCTGCCTTTGCCTATTCCATTAGAGCTTATAAGCACCAGCCTATTTACTAATCGCTTTCCCAAGGATAAGTTAGTGGCGATGTTAATTTACTAATCGCCTATTTACTAATCGCTTTCCCAAGGATAAGTTAGTGGCGATGTTAAGCTTAGATAATGGGCGGCTAATAACTCTCTGGGAATGGCCGTTTGTAATATTCTTTCCTTTTCTCTGGGAACTTCCGCTACTTAGCACAAAGTTTATAGCGACATTATCGTTCACGTGATTTCAGGATGAACCCAGCCTTACATTATCTTCTTTATTCCTACTTTCAATAGAAGGGATGCATGCATAATAGTAGAAAGTATAATCAGCTTATCGAAACCTTCTAGTTCTGATTCAGGGTTCAATGTGGATAGTACAGTATACCGACGGCAAAATTTCGATACAAAACACATACCATTCGACTCGTCTCGACGAGCTTCAGGTGTGGAAATGCCCCCTCTGCGGAGGCCATTTGTGTTAAAAAAATTATTATTACTTTTCCTCAGTAACCCTCATTTTTGATAATAAATAAATAAATTTATGAATGAAAATTTTAGAAAATATAAGTGGGTAAATAGAGTGATCTAACCTCTGCGGAGGCCATATACATTTATAAAATAGGAAGAAACTAAAAGGAATACAATCAAATCAATTACGAATTAATTCAAATTAAATAGAAAATATAAATTTTAATGAAGACCCTCTGAGAAGGCCATACGAACAAAAAAAATACAAAAAAAAATTCTTTAGAAAATTGGCCTGTCATAGAATTTTATAAAAAGGTCCAAATATGTATTTATTGTTATATCATTTAAAACGCTGCGGCGTTCGCGAAATTTATCTCTTATTATACATTTTTATTTAAATTCTATTATACTCACATTCATGCATTACTACCTTTCTCTACAAATGGATTTCAAGATGGAAAGAGATTCTTCAAAAAAATTCTTCAAAAACTACAACAAATGACGTTTAAGGATGGAAATTAATTCTTTTAGACTTCGAAAATTTCCATTAAAAATTACATTTTGTAAGTAAACTTTTGTATATTTAATGAAATCCAAAAAAAAGGTGTAATATGTATAGCTGAGAGAGTAAGATTTTTAATAAAGAAAGTAAAGAAAAATAGGAAGAAAATCGTTAAAAATTTTTTTAGAAAAAGTAGGTAAAAAAACTAATAGAAAGATTTTCCTCTCCAACAAGCTAAATATTTTAAAATAATTTTGTAAAAAAATTTTTTTTTTTGTTTTGGATTTTCAAAGAATTTTTATTACATTATTTCTTTCCTTTAATTTCTTATATTGATTATTTTCTTTTATTGATTATTTTATTTTTTTAAAGATAATTAAACCCTGAGGGGTTCATTTAAAAGTTTACTTACTAAAATCTGATAGTTTTAAAAAAAACAACTCTTAAAATAGTTTATTTTAGTCATCCCGCGGGATTTTTGAAATTTCATTTAATTCTTTTGGAGACAAATTTATCTATAAAATTATATCTTTCTGTTAATTCAAACTATTTCCGACGGAAAAATGGTTCAAACATTTTATTTTCTTAGGAGCGATTTCTTTATGCTCAGTTTTTTTAATTTTACAATAATATTTTCACTTTATTCTATATTATTATTTTCTATTTTATTTTCCTTTTCTAAAAAAAAATTTTTTAAGGAATCCTGTTTTAAGGAATCAAATAAAATAATGGTTTATTTTTTTTGTTTTTAGATAAATTATCAGAAAATACTAAACGAATTTTGGTACTAAACGAATTTTAAAAAATATATTTTCAGAAAGTTTTCCCTCATAATTTTCAGGGTCATAAAAGTTTATTATTTATAGAGAAAGACTATAAAATGAAATGGAAAATATACTTTTTTTGGCTTTTTCATAATTATGAATCTTTTTAAATATTTTTATATATTGTTTATCATAGAGATATTTTTTCCTTTGCTATTTTATTCTCTATTATTTTCAATTATCCCCGCGGGGTACAAATAAAAGTAAATATGCAAGGCTTTATATTTTATTCTCTCATTTATTTTGGCGGAAACTAAATTCATATTTATCGATATCAAAATAGTCCTGAACGCTGTTTCAGCCCTGCGGGGTCCCACAATTTTAAAACAATTAGTGCATAAACTTAGCCATATCTAAAATAGTAGCCATACATTTCAACGCTAATCAAAAAATATTTTGAACTCATCTATTAAATTATCGTTCTTCTTCACCTCTTGAAATTAATTTCATTACTAAATGATTCATTTTCAGATCTGTCTTAAAAATTAACTGGGCAAAAAGAAGAGCACAATTTTTAGAAATTAGCTCTCTTTTCTCTAATTTTCGATTTATTAAATAAACAATTCACACAAATCTAGAATTTTTATTTTATAACCTTAACTACTACAATTTTTATTACTCTGTTTTCCTCTAAGGTGTATCAAGACTGAAAAATATTTATGGGCTATATTCTCAACTAGTCAATCAAGAGAAAACTATAACCTCTGCGGAGGCCATACAAAATATTATTAGTGACCATAAGTTCCAAAGTTCTTACTTTTCATTTTCTGGTCTTAATTATTTTACATGCGGGCCTCTTTTTTAAAAATTGTGTGAAATAAAGGGGAATTTTAATGTTTGGAATTTAAATTCTTCCATTAATTTGATTATACATTAATTTGATCTTCCATTAATTGATTTTAATTCTTTATAATTCTCTCTTTAAATTTTGGTTTTAAATTTTTTTTGGTTTTAATTCATTTTTTGGATCATTGAGCAAAAATTGTTTTTTGTAAAAAAAAATCCAAAATATTTACACTACATGAAGTTTAACTTTGATGTCTAATTTCTCCATCAAAAAAGATCAATTATAAAAAAACCAAAAAGGATCAATTCTGAGAGAAAAATTAAACATTTTCACATGAGGATTAACAAAATTTCATAGGTCTGCAAAAAATAACTTTTGCGTGGGCCCTCAAAAATACTAATAGAAAAACTATATTTCTCAAAGCTGAACCAGTTTTACTTCATAACCTGAGGGTTCCATTTAATATTAAAATTCTGAGGGCAGACATTATGTTTTCGGTCTTCCTTTTTTTCTTCTTTCTAATTGCCCAAATTTCCTTCAGTTTTCCCAAAATCGAAAATATACAAAAAATTTTTTTAAGGAAAATTACAATTTTTTCTTGAACAAAGTCCATAAGAAAATCTACTTTATTACACAAATTCAAAAAATTAATTTTTTTTATTTTTCTATTATTAATGTTTCCCACAGGAATTATTACTATAAGCCACATTAATATCTTCTCAGTGATCGGAAGTCAATTTTACAATAAAATTTTCTTCCTTTTTATTTTAATGAAAACAATTCCCAGGGGCCTATTTCAATTGTCCACAGATTCTGCATTCTGTGCACAGAACACAGATTCTGTGGAAATTCTGTTTCAATTAAATTCTGTGTGCACAGAATCTGTGGTGCCCGCAGATTCTGCGGAAACATCCAATGATTCTGTGGAAACATTCCGCAGATTCTGTGGATGAAAATTTCTGTGGAAAATATAAAAATCTGTGGATTTTTTCCACTGATCCACAGAATTTGTATTTCAATTATTTTTCTGTGGTTCTGTGTATTTTTTCTTCTAAATTCAAATTTTTTATTTCCGCGTTTTTGAAAATAACAGTTTTATTGAAACGAAAAATGGTTTGGACAGTTCGGTACTACCGCAGTATTAATGGTACCTGATTTTTTGAAGTAAAACTTTAAAAATTCTTAAATTAAACTGAAAAATATTGTAAAGATTTAAAAATTTTCCCTCCAAATCACATAACATCCCTTTAAATCTCTTTGATATCACTTTAAAACCGCTGATATACCGCTTAATTTTCTTGTTCATCCAATATCCTTAAATCTCCAATTAAATTAATGTCCTAAAGCAGGGTTCGGATCGGAAAAATCAGGAGATGTCGATCCGACATGTGGCTTTTTCAAACTACGATAGAAGTTGTTGCAAGGGAGGGAAATGTTTGGGGATTGTTTAGTCAGAAATTGAGGTTCCTGGAAATCGAAAATGCCTGGAATCCAAAATTATAGTCAAATCGGAACTTTAAAATCGTAGAGGAGTGATTAAGTGGGATATCCATTGATTTTGAGGTTTAATATATTGGAGTGATTAAGGAGGAAATCTATCATTAAATAGGAGGAGAGATTATGACGGATATCAATGAGAGATCATGGGAGATATCCCAGTATACGCTATACAGATATATTCTATAGATCCTGGTAAACATCCCCTCATTAGAGATATCCATGATGATTAGAACATCATAGCTCTAAATTTCAGAATCTCTCACGTTTTTTATTTTTTTATTGCTTGAATATAACAAAAACTGCGTAAAAAAGATGTACCTTTTTCAAAATTAATTTTAAGCAATAATTTTAGGTAATAAAATTATAATTTTTATATCAAAAAATAGAGAATGATTCAAACTTTAATAATCTTTAAAAATTTTGAAATTTGGTTAAGCCTAGGCCTAGAAAAAAATTGTTAAAGTTTTTCCACAGAAAGTTCGCAGAAAAAATTTTAGGGTGGATTTTTTAAAGAATTCTGTGTATTTTCCGCAGACCACAGAAATAATTGAAACAGAAATGCACAGAATCGACTAAAAAAGCCACAGATCTGTGGATTTTTTTCTGTGCACAGAAAAATAATTGAAATAGAATTCTGTGGTTTTTGCATGTTTTTGGATGTTTTGCAGAATCTGTGGATGTTTCCACAGATTCTGTGCATGTTTCCACAGAATCTGCGGACTTCTTTTTCCGCAGAATCTGTGGAATAATTGAAACAGAATTTCTGTGGTTCTGTGGTCTGTGCACAGAACGCAGACCGCAGAATCTGTGGACAATTGAAATAGGGCCCTGATAATAATTTTTATTATATTCTTTTTTCCACAACTTTTTTTTCTCTTTTGCAATAGACTTAGGACTTGAGGTTTCTTTATATTTTAAAATTTGAGGATTAACCGACGACGATTCAGCCCCCTCATCATTTAATATTTGTGTTTCCCCAATTTTAATTAACTCTTTTTTATTTTTAACAGAATTAATTAAACTCCAAAATGTTGAATTGAAGATTAAAAAGATTAAAACTTTAATAAACTTCATTCTAAATTGAATTTTAAATAATTTATAATTTATAAGAACAAAAAGCTAGGTGGTCGTATAATTTCTTAACACTTCTATTAGAGCTACCGTAAAAGCTCTAATAGAAGTTCATTCCTAATAGAAGCCCATTCACTATTATAAGCCTAACCGATGAAGGGTATTGAAGAATACAAGCCCAGGGCTTCTATTAGAGCTTTTACGGTAATTATTTTCAAATCCTTAATATTCTATTAAAAAGACTAAATAAAATAAAAATCCGTTTTCTGTCGTCTTTTTATCGAAAAAATTCTCTTTCTTAAATTTGATTTATTTACATATTAATTACTGATTTGACTAAGAAATTGCTCAATCACATGTTGATTTGTAAAGATATTATTATGAAAAGAGATAAAAAAATATCCGTTGGAAGAGGCATGGCCGAGGAATATTTTTGTCCTTTAATTAAGACAAATTAAAGGAAGAAAAAAATTATTTAGACAAAAAAAGTCGACAGAAAATAAAAATTTTCCGTCGATGGCCACGAAGAAATAATAAAACGTTCAAAAGCAATTTTTCTATACGAATTGGGAATTTTAGTGCCTTAAATCAGAATTTTGTGGACTGCAAGAATATTAAATGAAAAAATTGTAAAAAAATAAAATATAAAATTAATAGACATTCAAAAGGGAACAAATTTGAGGGGAACACGACGATTCAGCCCCCTCATCATTTAATATTTCAGTTAAATCCTTTGATGTTTCCCCAACTCTAATTAATTCTTTTTTATTTTTAACAGAATTAATTAAACTCCAAAATATTGAATTGAAGATTAAAAAGATTAAAACTTTAATAAACTTCATTCTAAATTGAATTTTAAATAATTTATAATTTATAAGAACAAAAAGCTAGGTGCTCGTATAATTTCTTAACACTTCTATTAGAGCTACCGTAAAAGCTCTAATAGAAGTTCATTCCTAATAGAAGCCCATTCACTATTATAAGCCTACCCGATGAAGGGTATTGAAGAATACAAGCCCAGGGCTTCTATTAGAGCTTTTACGGTAATTATTTTCAAATCCTTCATATTTTATTAAAAAGACTAAATAAATAATATAAAATCCTTTTCTGTCGCCTTTTTATCGAAAAAATTCTCTTTCTTAAATTTGATTTATTTACATATTAATTACTGATTAGACTAAGAAATTGCTCAACCACATGTTGATTTGTAGAGATATTATTATGAAAAGAGATAAAAAAAATATCCGTTGGAAGAGGCATGGTTGAGGAATATTTTTGCCCTTTTATTAAGACAAATTAAAGGAAGAAAAAAATTATTTAGACAAAAAAAGTCGACAGAAAATAAAAATTTTCCGTCGATGGCCACGAAGAAATAATAAAACGTTCAAAAGCAATTTTTCTATACGAATTGGGAATTTTAGTGCCTTAAATCAGAATTTTGTGGACTGCAAGAATATTAAATGAAAAAATTGTAAAAAAATAAAATATAAAATTAATAGACATTCAAAAGGGAACAAATTTGAGGGGAACACGACGATTCAGCCCCCTCATCATTTAATATTTCAGTTAAATCCTTTGATGTTTCCCCAACTCTAATTAATTCTTTTTTATTTTTAACAGAATTAATTAAACTCCAAAATATTGAATTGAAGATTAAAAAGATTAAAACTTTAATAAACTTCATTCTAAATTGAATTTTAAATAATTTATAATTTATAAGAACAAAAAGCTAGGTGCTCGTATAATTTCTTAACACTTCTATTAGAGCTACCGTAAAAGCTCTAATAGAAGTTCATTCCTAATAGAAGCCCATTCACTATTATAAGCCTACCCGATGAAGGGTATTGAAGAATACAAGCCCAGGGCTTCTATTAGAGCTTTTACGGTAATTATTTTCAAATCCTTCATATTTTATTAAAAAGACTAAATAAATAATATAAAATCCTTTTCTGTCGCCTTTTTATCGAAAAAATTCTCTTTCTTAAATTTGATTTATTTACATATTAATTACTGATTAGACTAAGAGATTGCTCAACCACATGTTGATTTGTAGAGATATTATTATGAAAAGAGATAAAAAAAATATCCGTTGGAAGAGGCATGGTTGAGGAATATTTTTGCCCTTTTATTAAGACAAATTAAAGGAAGAAAAAAATTATTTAGACAAAAAAAGTCGACAGAAAATAAAAATTTTCCGTCAAGGACCACGAAGCTATAATAAAACGTTCAAAAGCAAGTTTTCTATAAGAATTGGGAATTTTAGTGCCATTAAATCAGAATTCTACGGACTGCAAAAATATTAAATGAAAAGATTGTTAAAAGAAAAAAAATAAAAAAGAGTGCCACAATTAAAAGACATTCAAAAGGGAACAAATCTGTTAATCCACAGAATAATGAATGAATGACCAAATAAGCACTAAAAAAGTTTTAAAAAATAACGAATAGAAAAATCTTCATTTAAATTTTTTAATTTTAAAAATATTTATATATTTTTATGCACTTTTCATTAAATCAAAATCTATTATATTTATAAACTTAAGCAGATCTGGTTATGGACACGGATTTTGGTTCCGAATCCGGATATATACCTATCCGGCAAATACAGGCGTATATCCGCAAGCATCAAATATTATCTGCATCCATATACGTGTCCATAAACAAGTCTTGGCTTAAGCTAACAAAAAGTTTGATGATTCTCCTTTGAGATTACGTAATTTTTTTGTCATTAATTGATAATTATTCTCTTGCGCCAAAGAGACTCAAAATTAATTTTTAATATTCTCAAAAATTGTCAAACTTGGCCTTTGAAATTTCATAACAACAAAAAAATTAAAAACACAAAATAAAAATAAAATTATCGTATTGCACTTACATACACTTTCCCTTCATTAAGATATTAAGAAATAAAAATAAAATTTTCCGATTTTCCATTTTTTAATTACCCAAGTTTAAGATTTCAGATAAAAAATCAATACGCCGAAATGGCACCCGCAAAATCTGAATTACAACAAGTAATGGACAAATTGGCTGCCTTAGAATCAAAAATCGATAATAACAACATAAAATTTTCCTCTTTCTCTAATGAAATTCTTCAAATCAAAAATGCTTTAACAACAATTGAATCAAAAATTCAAACAGTTGAAACAACAATTGAAACAAATTTTAAAAACAATGAATCATCAGCAAGCGAACAAGAACGCAATCGTTCTATTGTTATTATTGGACTACAAGAATCTAAATCAACAACGCCATCAATTCGTGTTGCTGAAGACAAGTCTGCAATCGAAGATGTACTCAACTTGTTGGGGGTTGAGAGCCCATTCGTTTCGTACAGAATGGGTAAGCATGACCCAACTGCTAAAGGTTGTCGTTTAATAAAAATTGTTTTTGGCGCTTCAAAGTTTCAGCGAATTTCACTTGCTGAATGGAAACGACACAGAGTGGAAATGAAAAAAGAATCAAAATGGTCTCGTTTGTTGATCAGGCCAAGTCTTACTAGAGAACAATTGGAAGCTGAAAGAATTGAACGTGCTAAGAAACGAGATGAATACAATAAAAGAACGAGTGCAAATGTGACTGAAAGAACAAAAAACCATTAAGAGGTCGTCCAAGATTCAAGGTTTTAAAAAACTCTTTAAATATTTCCCCTTTTTATAAATGTCTATATTTTAATAGTAGGAGCTTGGTTAACAAATTAGATGCTTTAAGATTACTTTTACTTTCCAAGTCCTTTAAAATAATTTGTATTTCCGAATCGTGGTTGAACAAAAAGATCGATAATTCCCAAATTTTACATACTTCACCTTATTCCATTGTCAGATGCGATAGAAGTTCTAGGGGCGGTGGTGCTTGTATTTTAGTAGATAATATAATTCCCTTCTCTCCCGTTAAAATTCCTAAAAATAAAAATTCCGACATTGTTGCCATAGACATTTACTCCCCCAAATTTGACAAATTTCGAATAATAACCGTATACCGTCCTACCACAAACGAAAATTTTAAAGACTTCCATGAACTTCTTGATACATTAAGTTATTTAATATCTATTAATCATAACTACATAATCGTAGGTGACTTTAATTTCCCTAATCTAATCTGGAAGACCAACATACCACTCGCTCTCAACCACAAATCACCTTCTGAAAAATTATTTATCGAATTTATAGAAAGCTATAATCTATTTCAAGAAATCTCTTCCCCAACCAGACAAGATAACTATCTCGATTTACTTTTTTCCTCTTCCGCCTTTCGCGTTGTAAAAAATATTACCATTAATGCCCCCTTTAAAAATTCTGACCATAACACCATTGAATTTAACTTAAATTTTAAATATTTTCCCAAAAAACCAGAATTTATACTTGACTTTCATAATGCCGATTACAATCAAATTAACAATATCCTAATTGGTTTAAACTGGAATACCTTGTTTTTAAATTGCACTGATGTAGACTCCCAATATACCCTATTTTTAGAAATCATTCACCAAACAATCCGAAATTTCATACCGTTAAAAAAGATCAATAAAGACCTTACTAGATTCCCAAAACATATTCAAAAAATTATCTCATATAAAAATCTTTTATGGAAAAATATTAATAAACCTGCTATACGTGAAAAATATATTCTCACACAACAAAAAATTGATAAAGAAATTTCTCGTTTCTTTAAAAATAGAGAAATCTCAAAATTCAATGATTCACGATCTAGATTTCAGTATATAGGGGCTTTCCTTAAATCCAAAAAATCCAAAATTCCAATATTCAACATTAATGATAGACTTACCATTTCAGACAAAGATAAAGCCGAATGTCTTGCAATACAATTCAAGTCTGTCTTTAACTCTTCTAACTTTGATTCCTCTGATATAAACAATCCAAACAAAAACACATTATCCTTTATTGATATCAATCCAGAGGAAATCTATAGCACTATAAACAAACTCGACAATGTTAATAACATATCACCGGACGGCATTCCCAACATTTTCTTAAAAAACACCGCAGTCTCATTAACCACTCCATTAACAATTATGTTTAACATGTCAATCATGACAAGTAAAATTCCATCTATATGGAAAAAGTCAATAATCCGACCTATTCCTAAAAATAATAATCCTAACGAACCTAAAGATTTTCGACCTATCTCTCTCTTATGTTCAACCTCTAAAATTTTGGAACGAATTATTTCAAATAAATTAACTTCATTTCTTGAATCGAATAATTACCTTCCTGCTTGCCAACATGGGTTTCGTAAAAACCACTCAGTTATAACTCAACTCCTAGAAACCTATAATGACTACACATTAGCTATCGAAAATAAAAAATGTGTTGACGTTATATTCTTCGACCTGGCAAAAGCGTTTGATACTGTCCCCCACGATCGCCTTCTGAAAAAACTATATCATCTAGGTATCACTGGCGCATTACTAAATTGGATTGACGATTATTTAATAGACCGAACTCTTTCTGTTCTTGTCGAATCTGAAAATTCTAATGAATATCATATAACAAGTGGAGTTCCTCAAGGATCAATCCTCGGCCCTATTTTATTCATCTCATATATATTTGATATAATAGATTTCTGTAAGACAGATAATGTTACACCCAAATTATTTGCTGACGATTTAAAGGCCTATACCTGCTTTGATTTTCCAAATAAAAACCACTATTCTCCACTCCAAACATTTATCCAAAAATTCTCAAAATACTGCGAAATAAATGGCCTTAAAATCGCTATCAGCAAATGTAGCTCACTCCACATAGGAACTAAAAATCCCTTCCACCAATACTCTCTACAAAACATAAATATACCAATCATTCCACCCAACGAACCTATTCGTGATCTAGGCATTTATTTTACATCAAACTTAAAATGGGATTCTCACATTAAAATAATAACAAATAAAGCAACTGGAATTTATTATACTCTTATAAGATCTCTTAAAACTAATAACACTCAATTCCTAACTACTTTATTCAAAATATACGTCTTACCTATCCTCGAATTCGGATCTCCTATAATTAACCCTTATTTAAATAAAGATATAAACTCTTTAGAAAATGTTCAACATAAATTCTTAAAAATATTATACTTACGCTCTATGAAACACAATAACAGCCCAACATTACCTAATTATAAAGAACTCCTTGACCTGTTTAAACTTGAATCTCTATCGCACAGACGTTTAAAATCAAATCTTATCCTTTTCCATAATATTATCTCAGGCAAAATTAAATTAAAACATGATAATTCATTCAGCATTCTCCCTACCACTACTAGAGGTAACCCGCATAATTTATTTATACCCTTTTGTTCAAGCACCATTCGGAAAAACTCATTCTTTATAGACATCCCAAACATTTACAGAAAACTCCCAACAGAATTACAAAAATCGTCAATCGAATTGTTTCCAAAGCTCCTAAACAATATTAACTTAAACAATGTTTTATCAAAGCCACTTTCCATTCAATTGCCTCCAGACCTTATATAAAACAATTGATACATTTTTATTTATTTTATCTGAATGTCACGTTTTTATGCGTATAAATTGAATTGAATTGAATTTAAATTTTGAGTATTTTTTTTATTTTTGATTAATTAGTAATAGAATTAAAATTTAATATTTTAAATTAAAAATTATTTAAAATTAAATTTAGAATGAAATTTATTAAAGTTTTAATCTTTTTAATCTTCAATTCAACATTTTGGAGTTTAATTAATTCTGTTAAAAATAAAAAAGAGTTAGGGACATCAAAGGATTTAACACAAATATTAAATGGTGAGGGGGCTGAATCGTCGTCGGTTAATCCTCAAATTCAGAAATATAAAGAAACGTTAAACCCAAAGTTTATTACAAAAGAGGAAGAAAAGTTGAGGAAAAAGGGATATAATAAAAATTATCGACAGAAGAATAAAGATAAATTAAAAGAAAATAAGAGAAAGATTGATAAAAAATACTACCAGAAGAATAAAGAGAAGATAAATGAAAATAATAAAAATTATTACCAAAAAAACAAAGATAAATTAAAAGAAATTCGGAATTCTGCAGGTTTTAAAGAAAATAAAAGAAAATCTGATCGAAAATACTATCAAAATAATCAAGAAAAATTGCGTGAGAAAAACCGAAAATACCGACTAAAAAAGAAAAATGAAAAAGAAATTTTACAAAATGATTGCAGTTCAAAATTAGGAATAATTCACTCTGGTGGAGAAACTTCATTTGTTAGTCCCCAGAATAATATTTCTGAAAATAAAGGAAAGGAACCAATTGTTTCCGAAGAGAACTTTCAGGTTGAGGATGGACATCATCCTCATAAAGTAGAAGATGGACATCATGATCATCAGCTGGATGTTATGGATGATTTTGATTTGAGTTTTCTGGATGATCCAAATTTTTGCACTGAATTTTTCAAAAATTTTTAAGGAAGATGAACCTGTTATGAAATATTAAACAAATGTCTTAAACTGTCTCTATTAATAAATAATTAGGACTGGCTTTTTTTTGAGAGGGGGCACCATTTATGGACGAAAAAACCAAAAATGTGCATATGAAATATGAATAAAAATATAAGAAAGATCCCCAAATATGGACGAAATATGTAACATCTTTTAAAAGAAGCAGCTCGGAAAGTGTGGTTTTCTTGAGTTTCAGACCCTTAGAATTCAGTAAAAAATAGGGTTCCATATAATTGCCAGCCCTAATAATAAGTAAACGATCGGATTTTCATTGATATAACTGTCTTTTTCCAAATAAATATGTATTGCTGTTCGCCAGCCCAATCCACCTTCGTCTAAGTACATTGTACTTGGAAATCTTTTTCAAAATTTAAAATTTTAAATAAACAAAATAATTTTATAAAATGTAAACGAATATAATAATAAATATTATAAATTTATTCAATTTTTGAATATTCATTAAACACTTGTATGGAGTCCCAAAAGTTGAGATGTCTCATCGGGCAATCCAGCTCCTCCAGTAGGGTGTCTAGCTCTCAATTCAGGAGAATATTCAGCAATTTGAGAGGGGGCGCCATTTTTAGGTCTCAATTCTAAAGTGCTGTCAGATCCAACGCTTTTTGGAGGCATCGATTCGGCTCCTCCAAAACCCTGATTTTTTAATAAAAAATTTTTTTAAATAAATTTTTATTTACGGGCGGCATAAATTGTTGTTGTTGTCTCAGTGTACCTCCAGGAACCTTTTCTTGATCCTGCCTTCTTTTAACTTTAACAACCCAACAACTGAGGAATAGGAGAACAACTACAAGTATAATACCCACTGTTCTGAATTTTTAAGAATTTTTTAAATTGAACAAGAATTTATTTAAACAAACCCAAGTATGCCCAATAACCAAGTTAGCATATTATCCATTTCTCTAGATCGGCACCAAGGCTGTCCACCTTTATTCCATTCAAATCTATAGCTATTGGGGTACTGAAAATAAATGGGAAATTATATTGTAATTAGGAGATGGGGGAGTGGTATTTAGAAACCGAGACGAGATCTCGAACAAAATCCCAATTATCGAGATCAATATCGACCCTACCAGTTAAGATCACTAGTAGGTCTCTATGTAGTAGTTATGCTTCAAATTATCAAACTGTTCAGGGATATAATTATAATGAGAATATGAACATAGGAAGAATAATAATGAAGAAGGTTAAGGTATAGGCTAGCTTTAATATTTCAAACTCACATTATAATCAACAACTAAAGAACATTTATATTCCGAATCACCCTTTATCCAATGAGTCTAAAATATTTAAAATTATAATCAAGAATAAAAATCTGCCTGAAAACATTCAAATCTAGCAACATCTCCCTGCATATAACTTGGAGCTAATGCTGGTGTTTTAATCATATATTCCTACAAGAGGGGACATTATTCAAAAATCCTTCAAAAAACACTTACAGGATATTCAATATTTATAGGCCCACAGCTATTATAACTTCTAATTGCCTGTCCCCTATCATGAAAAAAAGCATTCCAAGTATCTTTTACTTCATTCCCCAATACTTCAGCATTTAAAAGAGTAAAATCATAAAGACAAGGAACATTATCTCCACAATGTTGAAGTATTTTGCCGGGATTGTCTGGACATTGAGAAGCCCAATCCCAATAAAGTTGGCCTTGATAAGGTTGCATTCCGACTTTTAAAAGATTTTATTTTTATTTTTTTCACTCCTCTTACGAGTATCTCTAGCAGCTAAATCATTGCATTGTTGTAATATCTGCATTAATACAGAGCCTGTTCTAGGCACAAATCTGTATTGGGGTGTTTCGTAAATTTGGGCAGTCTTGTAGATTGGTTCGTTTTTCATTGCGGCCTCTGGGAAGGCTTCGAACTTTTTGTCTTCCTCTCGGCTGGTTGTGAACCTAAAAAATACTTTACTGGGCTGTGAGGGAAATTCAACTTGAGTTAATAATATTAATTATAAGGGTGTTTGTCATCCTAGGAATAAGGAACAAATGGATCCATCAAAGGCAAAACAGGCCTCAACAAAATATCGAGGTATTCCTTCTGTAAAATGCCCTGGTTTGCTCGCACAAGAGGTGTTTGAGATACCTTCAATCACTCCTATTTAGTCCCAGCCCTATCTAATTATCCTCTATCTAAAATAAATTCCCCTACATATTATCTGTAGGTATCATATACTGATTTAATGTTTGTTGTTGATAATCAGTAAAACGTTCTCCAGACCCAGGTACTCTATAGTAAGTAATTATTTGTTGCCGAATTGATTCAGAATTAACTTCATTTAAAGTCAGAGTGCTGTATATAGAGCCTGTAACTGTATCAGGGAATGGACGCATTAAACCTGACACTCGGGGCAAATTATAACGTTGACGCATTTCTTGATCTCTTGTTTTATCTCCATCTGGTTGCTTTTTTAATTAATTAATTAAAAATATTTATTTATTTCCCCCTACCACTCCATATTGAGGAGGAACACTTAAAGCAATATCCAAAATACCCATAGATTCTTGATACATGGGCATTCTGTCAATATCAACAGAATAACTTTCTCTGATTCGAACCCCAATTTGAGCTTCCTCCAAAACTACATAAACTTCTGGTTGGCCTCTTTCCACGTTATTTACATAAATTAGAACTCCTGAAATCCTTGGGGTAAGTAATGGGATTTGACTCTTAAATTTAACCCTTAAATCGTTGTAGCCTCATTGTGTCAAAGTATCTGAGTATATTTCCAACAATAACAGAAGTTCGATAGCGAAATCGTCGAGTGTCCCCTCTTGCCAACACTAAGACTCTCTAAAAGTCTAATATTAAATTAGATCGAGAATTCCCCACATCAGTCCCAGTAGCCTCCAAAGCAATTCCAGTAATTACAGTAGCATTTGTAGGTTGAACTAATTGCTCTTGAGAGAGATAACGGCCTAGCATACTAAAATCTACACGTCTGTTGGGATAACGTTCCAAACGAATTTGGATTCGAACTTCGGGATTATTTATTGTTTTGGGAATGTGGAGAAGTGTGTAAACACCAGGCTCGTTAAAAACAAATTTGTCGTTGTCTATAGTGTGGAAAGTACCAGCACCCATTGCTTCCCCTATTTTTTAAAAAGGAAATTTTTTTGAGAATAAATTTCTTCAAAAAACCAATAGCTGGTGGTTGATATTGTTGACATCCACTACTCGGCCTTCTCCAATAAAAAAGTTGGCAACGAAATTTGGCAAATTTACAACAAAGAAAATAAGGCATATAATCATGGTGAAAGGCAGAAAGACCAGGAACTTCAAATTGCCCCATATATGGAGGGGTACCAAAT
Source organism: Meloidogyne enterolobii (assembly GCA_963681835.1). NCBI lineage: Eukaryota > Metazoa > Nematoda > Chromadorea > Rhabditida > Meloidogynidae > Meloidogyne > Meloidogyne enterolobii. The sequence goes on from CAVMJV010000007.1 coordinate 3,842,452, forward strand.
TCATAGGCTCTCAGTGGAAAGCCTGGATTATAGGGAGTTTCTTCAATTACTTTAATGACTGGTTGGTATGTTGTTTGCATTAAGAATCCTTTAAGATTATGGAGAAAATTTTACAATTGTTGGAGAGTGGCTACTTCTAAATTCTGTCATAGTCCTTATACCATCTAACGGTACACCTCATTTGAAGGGATATCTTAGGATGTGGAAGGAGGCCACATTCTTATGTTACGGGCATATGACGCACATTGGCATGTACTTAAAATAAAATACATATACATATTTGACCTATCTCCTTTATGACAGAACTTAATCGCCACTCTAATTTAAGTTCAATTAATTAATTACCCTTTTCATCATAACAACAAACTTGTCCATAATGTGTTGGAAATCGTCTTTAAAAAATAAAAATATAAACTATTTCCGTTTAAAAAGTAAACTAACGTTCCCCTATCTTGTCCATCCCTTCCATAATATCCACCACCAAAAGAAGTTCCTTCACCTCCCGTTTCTGGCCCTCTATCTCTATAAAAATCGCCTCTACTATATTCACTATATCCATAACCATAATCGAAATGCCTGCCAGAATAAGAGCCGTAAATGTTGGATGACTGGAAATTGAAGGGGGAAATGAGGGTGAGAGAGGGAGGCGATCATAGCTGTTTCGAAATCGGCTTCTGATCCCAAAATCAAGGAATTTAAAGGTCCGCCAACCGATTCCCACTTCTTAGCACCAAGAGTAAAAGGACCAAAAGAGCGCCACATATTCACCAAACTTTTTCAATTTTTGATTTCCCAAGAACTTGACCCATAAGCCTGGGAAATCCCCGGATTTGGGATCAGATTTTAGAAAATTTTTCAAACAGAGCTATTGTCTGTTTCGGAAATAAAATTTAAAAATCAGATTACACTCATATAACAATTCTTAGCCCCAATCATAGTAGTACAGGTTATATCTCTAAATGTTTGTGAACAACGTGGATGAGGCATAAATCGACCCAAATCAAATTTGGCCTGATTTTCCATACAAGGACAGGAAGCATTTGTTTCTACATCTCGAATAAAGCTGCGAAATATTTGGAATTAAATCCAAAAAATATCAGAGTAACAAACTTCCATTGGGCCCCATCTTCATCAAACCAATCATGACACATTTCTTTTGCTTTTTGAGCAATAAATTCTTGTTGAACGTCTTGTTCTTGACGAGAAAATGTTGTAGTTTCATATCGAGGATTTCCAATAGTCCAAAGCCAGTGAAGGGAAATTGGGGCAGAAACAAGGCTAATTAAGGAGAGATTAAATTAATTTTCTCGTTAAATAAAGGACTCTGATCTTGCTAGGCAAGGATGGAAAAAGGTTATGAGAATGATCAGAGTATTCTATTATTTAGCGATTATTTAAAGAAATTATCTAGTTGAGGGGGCAACTATTACAAGCTATCTAGGGAAAGTCGGACTCGTAGTGCGACACTTGCGGACCGACTTTTGCGGACCGACCTTTGCGGACGGACATTTGCGGATTGCGGATAGACATTTGCGGATCAGACATTTGCGGACGACATTTGCGGATTGCGGACCGACTTTTGCGGATCGGACATTTGCGGACCGTTTTTGGAAAAAAATTTACAAAATTAAATTTAATTTTCGAAAACGAAAAAAATATTTAGGTAAGTTTATTTTAATATCTTTTCGATCTAACAAGTTAGACAAAGTTATGATCGTTTATTTTAGCTCCTTACCTATTGCATCCGTGGAGTTTTTGCTGCTGCGGGGGAAGCTGGGCATGACTATGTCACCGATGATAGGAATAGGATTAAGTTACGAGCCCAGAACCCAGCGACCGTTGACTCCCCGCGAGGCGCGTGCCGCAAAACCCTGCGCGAAGCGCAGGGTTTTGCACAAGCGCCTCGCCTAATCTCCATAGGTTTACGTTGACCATTTTGATAAAAAAGTTGCCCATCGAAAAGATATTAAAATAAACTTAAATATTTTTTTTCGTTTTTGAAAATTAAATTTAATTTTTTTAATTTTTTTTTTCCAAAAACAGTCCGCAAATGTCCGATCCGCAAAAGTCGGTCCGCAATCCGCAAATGTCGTCCGCAAATGTCCGATCCGCAAATGTCTATCCGCAATACGCAAATGTCCGTCCGCAAAGGTCGGTCCGCAAAAGTCGGTCCGCAAGTGTCGTACAATCGTCGGACTATATTATCTATCCAGGGAAAGTCGGGCCAACCAGCATAATAATTTATGGAATAGCCTTCCCTCTATTCTGCCCTCCTCCATTTCATGTTCGGCATTGCCTCTGGGACCTTAGGAGGCGATGCCTGTTGGGCCTCTTGTGACCTCTAAAATAATGATTACCCAGAAAGAAGTTGAGGGGCTTGAAACGCTGACTGTTCATTTGTCCTTAAAGGAGATAATTTTAAATATCCAACTCTAAAAGTGAAAAGTTCATTCATTCTTTCCCAATCATTCATGTACCTTTAAATTAAATTTCGTTTTTATAAAGTTTCCCTAAAAAACCATTGTTCAACTTGATTTAAATTAATTCTCTCCTTCTGAGCATTCCATCTATACTCATAAGTATTTCTATTAGAATAAGTTGCTAATCTACAAAGAACTCGATGTTCGGGGCGGAATTTTTTGATCTGAATTTAAACATAAACAAACATCTTTTAAGGCAAATAAGTGTGGTGTTTAGTGTTTCGACGGAAGTTCCGGTTCCAGTAGGCCGGAAGTTTCGGGATTTTTTGGTTCCGGTTTCGGTTCCGGCCAAATTTGCGGTTCCGGCGAAACACTAGAGGCTAGATAGTATCCACTCCTAAGCTAATATTGGCCAATAGGATTTGCAACTGTTCAGATATGTTAAGGATAAACTTGCCTCTGCGGAGGAGTCGGCATTAAGTGTTTTTAACTATGGCAGTTACGGACACGAAAATAAGTGTTAGAAACAAATAGTATGTGTATCAAACAAGTTTTTTAAAGAAAATGTTTTTACTTGGTCATCCTTAGATTCTTTATAACCAATAACATATAAACCCAACTGAACACCATAAACGGCATCATCACTTATATGCATGTTTTGATCAAAAAAGTTTAAATCTGGATTTGTAAAGTTGCGGGGATACCAAGAAATGGGCATAACAATATTTGGTAAGGGATTTTTGTACCAATCTTTAAATCGGTTAGATTATTTTTTAGAGGAATTTATAGGTAGTTACCATAAATATTGCCAACATCCAAACGCATAGGATCTAATGTTGGGGGAACTAAAAAATAATTAAAATATTTTTTTTCCAAAAATTCAACATTTTCTAACCAAAATAAATATATCCAACAAAAGCCCTTTCATCATTAGCTCCTTGACTTTGTGGTTGGAAAAACACAGTTTTAGTCCCCCAATCATAAATTTTTGGAATATTACATCTAGCCATTGCTGCATTAAGTACAATACAAGAAGCTGTCTTTAATTTTAAATTAATTAAGGAGGAAAAACATGTTGGGAAGACAATGTTTTTAGAAATCAGAATTAAATTAAAACATTATCAGAAACAAGGAAAAACATCAACAGAACTGAGGGAAACAAGTTGGAATTTAGAGAGGAAAATAAATCAGAATTAAATATAATCAGAATAAATGCTGAAAAGCAAGTTGAGAAAAATTCGATTTAGTGTTTTTAAAAATCAGAATTAAATAAAAACATTATCAGAAATAGGAAGAATAACATGTTTGGAAAACACAGAATTAAATAAAGAAAAAGCAGAATTTAATAAAAACATAATCAGAAAAAGCAGAGAAACAAGTTTAAATTAATTACCTGTCTTTGTTCAATCATTAAAATATATGTTTGTGTTCTATCCAAACATATAGCATTAACATCAACAGTCATTTCACCCAACATATTTACAATATTTGGATATATCATTATTGGGTCTGTTTAAAATTTTTTTTTCTTCAAATCAAAAAACTTACAAGTTCCCCCAGTTTTATTTGAACACCCTCCAGGCCTAACAACATCATCAACTCTGAACATATAACGGCCGCGAACCATGTGAGGAACACCAGAACGCTGAGCTAGGACTTTTGGGGTGTTTTTGTAATTTTGTGTTGGGTCTACAAGCACAAAGCCTGTGTGATTCCCTCCATTGAAAAGTGCCTGAAGATTTTTAAAAATCAGAATTAAAAATTCAAAAAATAAATTACCTGACACCTTCCACTTCTAGAATTCATTCGAATATCAGCAGCATCAAATCCAAGTTTGTCATAATTTAAAATAACATAACTAAGTCTCCCAGCTTGGTCAGTTAACCAAACAACTTGATAGGTAGCTAATTGCCCCCCATCAATATCTGCTCTTCCAGAAATTGCAGAGGCTGTGTTATACCAGGTAACAACTAAAGCAGCATCTGCACGAAATGCTGTTGCCCCTGCTACTCCTTCTGAATATTTAGAGAAATGTTTGGAAAAAATCAGAATTTAATATGAACACATTTCTCCTGGCATTTAATGGAGAAAATAGTACTATTATGTTTGGGAAACATTATTTATAAAAATCAGAATTAAATCTGAACAAATTTTCCCTCTGAATATTTAGAGAAAAATGTTCGTAAGAAGATCAGAATTTAATTCGAACAAATTAATTACCCTGTAACCAACGCATCATTTGATCAAGAAAATAATCTCCAGCAGCGTCACACCTTACATAATTGTCAGCAGCCGCCGGACATTTTTGAAAACGAAAACCAAAGAAACTACTTTCCGGCATTGTTCCCCCAACATCTGGCCCTCCAACATTCATTCCAGAACCTCTACCAAACATTGATTGTCTCATAATTAAACGATAATAAACACCCGATCTTAAAGCTACATTGCTATCTTGGGGTATCTAATTAAGGGAAGGAAGGGGTTTTTTGGAAGGGGAAGAATAAATACCTGTTGTTTGCATAAATAAGGGCCAATCATTGCTGGATCTTGTTGTCTAGGCCAATCTGTAGCTTCGGGACCGACATTCTTTTTAATTTATTTTTATAAAATATTTTTAAATAAATTTACAATTGTGGGGCCTTGGTCAAGCACAGTAGCAAAAGCCATATATCCATTTACTGACAACTTTTTAAATTTATTTAAAAAAATATTTTTATTTTTAATTATTTACAGTTGTATAGTTGTAAAGACCTCCATAAAAAGGAAAATACATATATAAATCTATTGTTTGTCCAGCTGTCAAAAATCCTGGATGGACTTTTCTATCGCCAACTTCTGGGCCAAAAGGGACCAAATTTACTGAAGAAATAGAATATTCGTTAGTTTTAATATAAAATCAGAATTAATTTAAAACAATATCAGAATGTATTTAAACTTTCCGGAATGGAATCTGAACAACAAACACAAAAAAACATATCAGAATTAAATCTGAACATAATAATCAGAAATAAATTCAAACACAAAACAAATACAGAATTTAATTAAAACATTTCAGAGTTAATAAATACAGAATTAAATCATTCCACACTATAGACAACGATAAATTTGTTTTTAACGAGCCTGGTGTTTACACACTTCTCCACATTCCCAAAACAATAAATAATCCCGAAGTTCGAATCCAAATTCGTTTGGAACGTTATCCCAACAGACGTGTAGATTTTAGTATGCTAGGCCGTTATCTCTCTCAAGAGCAATTAGTTCAACCTACAAATGCTACTGTAATTACTGGAATTGCTCTGGAGGCTACTGGGACTGAGGCAAATTCTAATTAATATTTATTACTTGTAGTTAGTGTTCTGCTGGTTCCAAAAATCAGTTTCGTGGTCATTAACCATAATTAAAAATTGAAAATGCCCAGGACCCAAAACTCGGTCGGACTATAAGATACCCACTTGAGTGTTTAAAAATTACGTCATCTCTCTCAAGAGCAATTAGATAGTCCCCATTAAATAGTCCCCCCTATAACCAACAATCAAATGTTATAAACCAGGGTTGCCGCGGGTACAAAAAATCTTCGGGTACGGGTTTCGGGTTTGGCGAAAAATTCGGGTTGTTTTCGGGTGTTCGGGTATTGGTTTTTCGGGTGTCAGGTTTCGGTCGGCAACCCTGTTATAAACGTTTTTGAACTCAGGTGTATATAATTTTGAGGGTATAGTATAATGAAGCTGATAATTTAACAGTTATTAATTACTATGTATTTCCTTTTTTAGAGAGTCTTAGTGTTGGCAAGAGGTGACACTCGACGATTTCGATATCGTACTTCTGTTATTATTGGAAATATACTCAGATATTTTGACACAATGAGGCTGCAACGATTTAAGGGTAAATTTAAGAGTCAAATCCCTTAACTTATCCCAAACATTTCAGGAGTTTTAATTTATGTAAATAACGTAGAAAGAGGCCAACCAGAAGTTTATGTAGTTTTGGAGGAAGCCCAAATTGGTGTTCGAATAAGAGAAAGTTATTCTGTTGATATCGACAGAATGCCAATGTATCAAGAATCTATGGGTATTTTGGATATTGCTTTAAGTGTTCCTCCTCAATATGGAGTGGTAGGGGAAATAAATAAATACTTATTTTTAATTTAAAAAAGCAACCAGATGGAGATAAAACAAGAGATCAAGAAATGCGTCAACGTTATAATTTGCCCCGAGTGTCAGGTTTAATGCGTCCATTCCCTGATACAGTTACAGGCTCTATATACAGCACTCTGACTTTAAATGAAGTTAATTCTGAATCAATTCGGCAACAAATAATTACTTACTATAGAGTGCCTGGGTCTGGAGAACGTTTTACTGATTATCAACAACAAACATTAAATCAGTATATGATACCTACTGATAATATGTAGGGAAATTTATTTTAGATAGAGTAGAATTAGATAGGGTTTGGACTAAATCGGAGTGCTTGAAGGTATCTCAAATACATCTTGTTGGTGTATATTTTACAGAAGAAATACCTCGATATTTTGTGGAGGCCTGTTTTGCCTTATAGGTCCATTTGGTCCGTATTCTTAGGACTAAACCATCCACAGACACCCTTATACCTGATTGATATATTAACTCAAGTTGAAGTTCCCTCACAACCGAGCAAATTCTTTTTTAGGTTCACAACCAGCCGAGAGGAAGACAAAAAGTTCGAAGCCTTCCCTGAGGCAGCAATGAAAAACGAACCAATCTACAAAACTGCCCAAATTTACGAAACACCCCAATACAGATTTGTGCCTAGAACAGGCTCTGTATTAATGCAGATATTACAACAATGCAATGATTTAGCTTCTAGAGATACTCGTAAGAGAAGAAAAAAAATAAAAATAAAATCTTTTAAAAGTCGGAATGCAGCCTTATCAAGGCCAACTTTATTGGGATTGGGCTTCACAATGTCCAGACAATCCAGGCAAAATACTTCAACATTGTGGAGATAATGTTCCTTGTCTTTATGATTTTACTCTTTTAAATGCTGAAGTATTGGGGAATGAAGTAAAGGATACTTGGAATGCTTTTTTCCATGATAGGGGACAGGCAATTAGAAGTTATAATAGTTGTGGACCTATAAATATTGAATATCCTGTAAGTGTTTTTTGAAGGATTTTTGAATGATATTTCCTCCTAATTATAGGAATATATGATTAAAACACCAGCATTAGCTCCAAGTTATATGCAAGGAGATGTTGCTAGATTTGAATGTTTTCAGGCATTTTAGAATTTAAATTTAATTATTATTCATATTTTTAGTCTCACTGGATAAAGGGTGATTCAGAATATAAATGCTCTCTAGTTGTTGATTATAATGTGAGTTTGATAAGTTTCATGTATTGCATGATTATGGCGTTACTTATGTTCATAAAACATACTCTCACTATAATTAGAGACAGGGAATGGGAGTGTCGAACGAGAATCAGAATCGATATCAAAAAATCACGATCTCGATAACCGAGAGTTTCTATCGAGATCTTGTCTCGGTCCGGTCTCTAATTATAATCACATCCTAGGACCAGCCCTTAATTTGAAGTACAACCGTTTTGGAATTGTTGCTTGTGATTCAAAATATTTTTCAAAATATTTTCTATCCATCATATCCAACCATCTTCCCTAACACGATTAAATCCATTCATTATCAATACCTCGTTTCATGCCATCCGCAAATTTTAATCTTACTGTAAAATTATATTCTCCAATTTTCAGTACCCCAATAGCTATAGATTTGAATGGAATAAAGGTGGACAGCCTTGGTGCCGTTCTAGAGAAATGGATAATATGTTAACTTGGTTATTAGGCATACTTGGGTTCGTTTAAAATATTGTACAATTTTTTAAAAAATTCTTGAAAATTCAGAACAGTGGGTATTATACTTGTAGTTGTTCTCCTATTCCTCAGTTGTTGGTGTATTAAAGTTAAAAGAAGGCAGGATCAAGTAAATGCTGTTGGAGGCCCTTTACCTGGGAAATTTGCAGTGGGGTCAATTACTAGTTTGGAGCCTCCACCTAATTTGAATGAGGATAATGCTCCTCAAATGGAAGAAACTTCTACAGCAATGCCTGAGGGGATTTTAGGGTTAAATACTAGCGTTTGAAAATATTCTAAATGAAATTTTAGTAATTATTTAATTGAAATTAATTGGATTTTTAGCCATTTATTTAATTATATTTATTTAAAAAATAAAAGAAAATTTAGATTAAAATAATTTTTAATTATTTTTGAGCGGAAAATAAACAAGTGAGAATTTTAAACAAAAATATGAATGAACAGTCGACCTCATTTTTAGATACTCTTGGTCTGAAAAAATTTTACTTTATAAAATGGGGTATCTTAAATTTTGAGGGTTGTTCACTACCTCAGTTATTAACCAGTACCCTCGGTTTTCAGTTAACCCAAATTTAACCAAACTTTAAATATGGCTTTCGGTTTTGAGTTTTGGTCAAATATCAGCTTTGTAAGGCATATCCTAATTATTCAATTATTTATTATTTAACCATTTATTATTATTCATACTTTCTTTATTACAACTACATTTTCCCATGTAACCTTTGTTATTCTTTTATCCATATATGTTCCTCCCACTTATATAAATCCTTTTCCAACTTACATTCAATCAGTTAGTTTGTACACTCATTGTTTATATTTTATCCTAGCTAGAGACGATTTTATAGTCGCTTATTTCCCCTTATGTTTATTATCACACCTATGTATTTCATTCGTGAAGTAAATAAATATTATGAATTGGATCGCGTATTTAGTGTTATCTTTGGAGAGCCTGGCCAGCTCTTCATTAGGTAATTACATTTATTGCTTTATTTTGGGGTAATTTTTAATGAACTCACTTATATCCAGAAGTTTTGGGTTTTTTAAATTTTGCAAAAACGGTTAATTTTTAGCAAAAAAAATTAAAATTTTCGGTATTAAAATCGGTCGTGAACAACCCTAATTTTGGGGTATAATCTGGACTTCCACGTTTCCACCACCCCTATGGTCAAACATATGTTAGATTGGATTTCTGATTATTGGAGGTATTTAAAAATGAAGTCGACTGTTCTGTAAAAATATTTAAGAGATCATCTAAAAAATATTTAGGCTAATTTTAATTGATTAATTAATTAGATATCCTTCTATAAATTATTAAAATTAATAAATATATCATTAAATTAGAAGTTAAAATTTGTATCCTTTTTACAGATGAATTTAAAGGTAAAGCATCTAATAAATCGGTAGCTCTAACTTGTTTGATAGTAGAGAGAAGGAGCTGATACCTTTCTGATCTTTCTAGCCAAAAATTTAATTCTAACTCGCGGACATATTGAGAACAATGCTGGGAAATTAAAATAAATATTTTTGAGGATTTATTATTTTTGATATTTGAGTTCCAATAGTGAGAAAGCATAGCCCTGAAAACTCAGTCGGTAAAACATATAACTGTCGAAAGTTGGATGGATGACTATTAGGGCCAAACTTTTACATCTCTCTTCTCTATAACCTAGAAATTCTTCGGATATCCGGAACCGAACCGAAAAACAAACCCGAAAAATCATCGGCTCTTCGGTTCGGTTCGGTCCAGAACCGACAACTCTTCTCTATAATTTCTATGAACTTTGTGTAGATCGGAAATTTCTAACATAAAACAAAACCATGTTCTTATCCCAAACCCGATACAAAAAACCCAAAGAAAATTAATAGATCCAAGAACAAGAGTCTTGGACATCACTAGATATAAGAGTTTCGTCAAAAAAATTTGTTGACCAAAATTTATGTAATTATTTCATCATTCCCAATAAAAAATTAATTGAATCTTGACTTTAAAAAATTAATTTTTTACCTTTTCCATCTTTCCACTTTGCCATTTTGGTTGAGTCTGATTTGCAGAATGGTCAATACCAAACCACTGGATTTGCATTAAAACAACCTTATTTAAATAATTATTTTTTATAAATATTATTTTAATTACTTGTTCAGATTTAAAATGTTCAACAACCACAAATCTACATTTTAATCCACTAGGTAATAACCTCTCTAAAGCAAATTGAAGTCTTGTGGCTAAGTCTTTGATAAGTGAATTGCTCTAAAAAAATTTTTAAAAATTTCTAAAAATTTTTAAAAATTAATTACAAACATGGCTAATAAGGCCACTTCGTTCCAAAACCAATTTAGGCACCTTCTCTCTAATAATGTCTATTTCTGCCTGTGAATACCCCAAACTCAAATATATTCCAGGTTGTAATTCAGGCTGCAATTCCGAACTATCACAAATAAATTGTCCATTATGACATTGACAGGCGCCTCGATTTTCCAGGTAAAGGCGTTGACCGAATACTTTATAAAAATAATATTTAAAGTTTTGTGTTAAATGAACTTGTTTTTCCAGGTTGTAATTTTCAAGTTTAATTAGGTATATTTTGTTCGTGTTTTTCAAGTTTTGTGTTTAATAAACTTGTTTTTCTTGTTTTCAAGTTTGTTTTATATTTGTATTTTTCCAAAGTTTATTTTCAAAATAAACTTGTTTTTCAAGTTTCATTGTGTTTTGTTTGTATTTTTTGTGTTTAATCAAGTTTTGATTTTACTTGTTTTTCAAGTTTGTGTTCCAAGTTATATTTCTGTTTTACAAGTTTAATTAATCAACCTGTTGTTGTATGTTTTGTTTCACACTGGAGGTCTTGTAAACATCCAAGAGAATGACACCTTATTGTGTGAGAACTAGCATTTTCAGCTTTCCCAGCTTCCTTCCCCTTAACCACACATTCACACCAACTTGAACAACGACCTGACCAGTCATGATATTGTCTAAAGATTGAATCAGTATAATGTTCTACCCATTCTCCATCGATGTTTCTGGTTCGACAACCGCGTCCTAAAACATTTAATATATTACAACTTGTTTTGTTGGTTTGTTTATGTGTTTTTAAAGTTTAATTTATGTATGTTTTGGTGGGAAATGTTTTGATTGGGGTTTGTTTGTTTGCTAATTTTTAAGTTTAATTATGTTTTGTTTGTGTTTATTTACTATGTTTTTTCTAGAACTTATTTTACAACATTAAGACTTGTTATGTTTTTAATGTTTGAATGTTTTCTGAAAGGTTTGTTTGAGGTTTTTGAGTTTAATAATGTTTTGTTCGTCTATCATCAAGTTAAATGTTTTGTTTGGATGTTTTTCTGTTTTAATCTTGTTTGTCTATTCCCAAGTTCAATTATGTTGTGTTCCCTATTAGCTTGTTTTTTAAAGTTTAATTAAAACCTTCATTTGTAATTCTTGGTGTAAACTCATTCACATCAATAAATGAGCCATTATTATAATCATTCTTATTAGGAAATATTTTTCTCCCAATCGGCCGTTTACGTTTTTTAATAAATTCTACTTTATCAATATTATTGTTTGTTTCATTTTCTTCTTTTTTATCCAAATAATAGCTTAATAATTGCTTGTTTTTATTTTTATTATCAATTTCGGCCTCATCTTTTGGTGAGGGTGTAGCTGTCTTTGTTGCCATTAAACTCCATTGAGTATTATCCTTTTCCCTCCCTTCCTCTTCATTAATTTCAAAATTTTCGTCTGATTTTTCTTCTGATTTTTCATCTGATTTTTCGTCCGATTTTCGGCTAATTTTCTCTTTAAAAATATTTTCTTCTTTATCCAAACTCTTCCCTCCTTTATCCTCCTCAAGTAGAAACACCCCCCTTTCAATACTTCCAAATTCCATATTTTTTGCCATTTGTTTTTTGGGTAAACTAACATTATTATTATTTATTTTACTCCTTCTTTTATGGTCAAGTTTTATATATCCGTCAATATAAAGTTGGTTGAAATCTGTTGCTACTTTTTCTGAAATAAGCAAAAATTAAGGCGAAAAAAATTTTTTTATTTTTTTCACCAATACAAGGGTGTTTAGGCCAAAGCGTCATCTCCCACTTTTTACATTCCTTAAAATCACCCCCTCCATTAGATTTACAAAAACAAGGCTCGTCGAGCCATGTTCCTCTAGATTTGGTTAATGCTAAACGACATCTACGTAGAGAAGTGGGGTTATCTGGTAGCAGACAAGATGGTGAGGCATAGGGAGAAGTTGTGTTGGATGTTGGGCAATAAGTTAATAAATTGTTTATGTAATGGCTGAAAAAAGATTACAAGTTTTCCGGAAAATGTTTTCCGGAATTTTTAATTATTATGAACTAAAGGAAAAGCAGTAATTTCCCGGAAAACTTAAAGAAAATAATTTTTGTTCAGGAATATTCCGGAAAACTTTAATGTTTTACTGAAAAAGAATACAAGTTTTCCGGAAAATGTTTTCCGGAATTTTAAAATTGTTATATGAAAACATTTTGCAAAAACATTTTGTAAAACAAATGTTTTTAATTTTTCCGCATGTTTTCCGGAAAATGTTTCCGGAATTTTTGATTATTTTGTGAATAAATTTTGAAAAACAAATGTTTTAGTGATTTTCGTATGTTTTCCGGAAAATGTTTTCCGGAATTTTTGATTATATTTTGCAAAAACATTTGTAAAACATTTTGTAAACCAAGTTTGTAACTTTTCCGCCTGTTTTCCGGAATGTTTTGTTTTAATTTAATTATTTACTTGCAACGAGGTTGTGCTTTACACATTTTTGCTGTTCTAAAAACATTGTTTATATTTATTTAAACATGTTTTCACAAACTGTGTGCAACTCCAACGTGTTTGTTGTTGTTTTTGTTCATTAGAATTGGTTAAATCTGACGAACATTGTTTTGTATTTAATTGTAAGACAGAGGGCAACTTTTAAATTTTTTTATTTTCCCCCAAAAAATTTTTTTTAATATTTACAATTTTCTCTTCCGTCCCTTTATTAATAGGGGAAGGATTGCAAAAAAGCATAGCCTCAACTAAAGGAGCAGAAACAAATCTAACAAAACGGCTAAGAGCAGCAGAGCATTGAGGGGCTCTTTTCTTTAATAAACAATTGTTTTTGTTGTTTTCGTCGTCAAATGTTTGTGGACATTTTATTTGAAGTTCACTTAAAAACAAATGTTTTTGTTTCAAGTTTGTGTTTCAAGTTTGTGTCTATGAGGCTATTCGCCCCTTATAATAAAATTTAATTTAAGAAATATTTTTAATTGCCTTAAATGCCAATTACAAGCTGTTGTCTCGTCTTTTTCACAAATTCCAATTATTTGGGGACATGTTGGGATTAGTGTAACATTAGGGGCATCTAAAAATATTTTTTAATAAAAAATTAATTTTTAAATAATTCTAATACCAATTGAATAAAATTTTAATAAAATTGAAGAAATAGGGGATATTTGCAAAATTATAATTATTAATATTTTTAGAATATTTAGAAGAAAAATGGAAGGAGGAAAATGCATTTTAATAAAAATTTATTTTTTTTATTATTTTTAGATTTTTACGGAAATTTATTTTTATATGTTTGTTTAAAGTAAATAAATAGTTTTTTTGGTTTCTTTACTTATTTACGGCATTTCTCCCCTTTTATGCCTTTTAAGGATTTTAAGCTTTCAAGTGTGTGAAGGGGCCAATTGCGAAAACTTCTAGTACTTGTGATGGAACGGCAAAAACATTTAAATATACTTTAACACGTAAAAATGCAAATATTCGTGCTTAAGATGTGAGGAAAAATGAAAATGAAAATCCTGAAAAGATAAGTTGGTTTGGAATTCTGATTTAAATTTGTTCGTTTAAAATTCTGATTTTTGTCATGTTTTAAAAACATGTTTTTCATTAAGTTTGCGTAAGATTCTGATTTTTTAATTTTGTTTACTTTTTAAAATTCTGATATGCTATTTGTTTGTTTGAAATTCTGATTTTTATTATGTTTGTTTGAAATTCCGATATAAAATTTGTTGGTTTGAAATTCTGATTTCTAACTTGTTCGTCTAAAATTCTGATTCCTAACTTGTTCGTTTGAAATTCTGATTTCTACTATGTTTAAGGAACTATTTTTATTTTCTAGCATGTTTGCGTAATTCTGATTTTTAATTTATGAATATTTGTTTAAAACAGACTTAAAAGTAGGAAGTAATTGCCCCCTTCTTATAAGCATTTTAATGTAAATATGTTAAGTGTGTTTATAAGCTTTTAGCGACCTTTTTGGTGAAAATAAAGCCTAATTAGTGAGAAGGAAAAAATTTTGTTTTTGAAAAAATATTAAAAAATAAAAGAAAAAGGAATGTTGAAAGAGGTAAATGCAACAGAGGTTGAATAAAATTAAAGGAGAAATTAGTAAATATTTTTGAGATTAAATTACCAGAAGTAACATTATTCCCAACAAGTAGGTTTTCCTCCCTGATTTGATTTTCTTCCTTGTTTTGATCAACTTTTTCTATAAATCCAGTAATTTTTGTAGTAGGTGGTACTTCTGCTTGTGTTACCAAATGTTCGTTTGACTAAATTGAAAATAAAATATTTATTTTTATTTACTAATGCTACTTGTGTTGGAGAAATCTGTATAGGTTTTGAGGAAGGCTCTATTAGTGAATCATTTCTGATTTTGTTGTTGGAATGTAAAGTTGGTGGTGTAAATGTTTTTATAGTCGATGTTTTATTTGTTTTTGGTGTTTCTTTAATTTTATGTTTCTGATAAATTTGTTTCTGTTCTGATTTGTTTTTCTCTTCATCAAACATGTTTTTCTCAGGTTTATTTTGCAATTTTGATTCATTTAATTTTTCAAACATGTTTTGATGTTCGTTTAGTTTCTCGAACATGTTTTGATGGTTGTTTTGTTCGGAAACTTTGTTTTGTTCGGAAACTTTGTTTTGTTGTTCTTCTTGTTCGTTAAAATTATTCTCATTGTCTAACTTTTCTTTCCCATCTATTCCATTACTATTAACTGGTCTTGTTTTTGCCAGATTTTTTCTTGGCTTCTCATCTTTTAGTACCACATTTTTAAATTTAATTGTTGCTTCGTGGTTTAATTGTTGAGTAGTTGATGTAGGTTTTTGTCTTAATTCTTGAATATTTTTCTTATAATTTTGATTATTGCCGTCCGAATTCACTACCTCATTATCTTGTTTTAACTTTTCTCTTCTCCTTTTCTCGATTTCCTGTTCTGCCTTTAGCTGAAGTTTCCTCTGTTCCTGAGCATGGATTCTAGCTAACCTCGCCTCATTAGCTATCAATTGCCTTCTTTTATTTTCCGATTCATTTTCAATTTTTGTTTCAACTTTCTCATGAAAAGGGGTTGTTGGCACTTTCATACTTGTTAAAGGATTACTAGTTGATATAGGTGCAAGGCCTGATCCTCTCCGATTAGCAGAGTATTGAGCTAGACTGTTTAACTGAACGTGCCATGAAGCATCGTTGTTTAATTCAACTAAAATCCAAAATGAATTTTCGGAATTTTTTGCTTACATATGCATTTATTATAGGTTGTTTGGAGTCTAATCCAGTGACAATCTGAGTTATTTCCTGGGCATGTACATGTTCCGAGTCCAGTCCAACTAATTCCTTCATAAGATTGCCAACAATCATTTCTATAAAGTAGACATGAAATATTTATACATTAATATAATTATAAGGAACCCTAATAGAAGCAATGGCAAACTTAAAATATTAAGTTTACACTTGAAAGTCCAATCCAGTGGCAACTTAAATTCTTATGTTTAAACTAAGGTGTCTCCAGTCGCTCTTTGCGGGTGTGTCGGGGAGCATAGTCTTCAAGATGCTTCGGGGAAGGGTTCGGGTCGGGGATAATAATGAAAAAATCGTTTAGGAACGGGTCAGGATTCAAGGCCGAACTCCAACTCTAGTTTAAGCTCTAGTTACTCCAACTCTAGTCCAAAATGAATTTTACTTACCTATCCTAAGTTACTTATCCAAAATGAAACTAAAAATCTTAAGCTTAAACCTATAAATAATAAGCATGAAAATAAAAACTTGTTGCTCATTCTGCAATTGTTTTGTGCATCAACAACGCAATTACGCCTGAAAAGTACCCACAATTCTCTACACGAAACATGTTTTAGGCATAATTCATGTAATGCCCAATTGCACGTTAATATTGAGGGAAATTTTGTGGAAGAGGCGAAAGGGGTGGAAAGATCTTTTTAAAATTTTCAAATTTATTTTTTGACCAAATTTTCATTCATTACCTCCACTAAAGGCCAACTTCCATCTTTGAATACTTTCTGAATCCGGTGTACGTTTAGTTCTTGTTTTGCTAATAAATGAAGCTTCTATTTCTGAGATTAGCAACATTTTTAGGGAAAGGATTAAAATTAATAATTTAATTTTTAAAGAAATAATATTTAAAAATTTGAAGTGAATTTTACATTTACACATTTCTTTTAAAAATAATTATTATATTTTATTATTAGAGTCGATTCTTTCAGATTGCCAGGCACAATATCTTGGATTTTCCCCAAGTTGATTCGGATGTGTTTTCGGGTTAAAACACCTAAACTTTCGGAAGCCCAGAAAACCCGGATTTCATCAAAATATTGGTTTCCGGACTCTATTACCGTTTATTCTTTAATAACTACCCTGGGTAATTAATGTTTCGACCTTCCGCTGTAGGAAGTAATTAATCGGATGAGGCTAATTATATGAGGTTTGAAATTTGGACGTGTTTTAGAGCATCTGTTTGGGGGCAATTATTGTTTTAATCCATCGCTGGATGGGGTGGAGTAATTAATAATGGAGGTGAGGTAATTATATGAGGAGGGCAATTAATACAGGTTACTATACGGCTTAATAATTCGAAAAATTTAATAAGAAAGAATTTTGCCAATTTTTGCCTGAGAAAGGTTCTTGAAAAAATAAATTTGTTTTAAATAAACTTAAAGTGTTTTTATTTAGCTGGCAACCATCTTCATAAAAGGGCTACCGGAAACAAAAGCAGGATTTGGGGGGAAAGAAAAAATTTTCAGTTTATTTTTATGCAAACGGATTATAGGAAAGAGTTGCTGCCTTTTAAAAATTGGTAAAAAAATTTTTAATGATTTTCCATAATTTTGGTTTATTGGCCCTGATTGTTGATTACTATTAAATTAAATAAAATGGCTGACCCAAAGAATAATAAATAAATTAAACAAAAAAAAGCATGAAAATTAATAGAAGAAAAAATATTGCTTTTTATTTTTTATATATAAATACATATTTCTCTTTCCCCGTATAATCTGAACTTTTGCCGAAAAATTAGAAACAGCTGTTTTTCTCTCAGATTTTTAGGATTTGTTTGAATTGAGGAATGTAAGCATATATCCTTTTTCTTTTAAATGAGAGAGAACTAAACAAAAAGGCATGGTTAGGCATGTTGGATTTAGTAGTTGATTGATGGGGATCTTAATATTAAAACGTTTTTCTGGAAACATTAAGATTGTAAACAGTTTCCGGAAAACTACTATATATTATGCGTTTTTCAGAAAATAAATACTATTATTCCTTGAAACAATAGGGGGAGCAGGCCAAACTACCCCGAGGCAAATGTAGTGCCGAGCTATAGCATTGTTCAAGATTATTGAATCTGGACCACCTTGTATGGTTTGATACGCCTCGATGAGCTGAATCGAATCATACCCGGGCATTGCAGTATAGCTCGGTACCTTGGAGTATACCCTAATAATTACATATAAATGTTCTTTCTGAAGAATGGCAATAATATTGAATCATGTTTTTCAGGAAAATAAATATTATGAAATTTTTGTTGAAAAATATTGTTTTGGTAATTTCTTAATAACTTGACCGTTCTAATATTGTTTAAAATTTTGTTAAGTTTAAAATTTGCAAGCTTTTCATCAGTTGATGTTACGTCTTACTTCCGTAAATATATCTTTTTCACAGCTTTGAAAAAATAAAATGCAGTCATTTCCGACTTGCGCAACATTCCCAACGAGATGAAACTTTCTTTACTTTTTTTAAATTTCTTAAATAATTTGTCCTTTATTGCTTAAGTTTAGTAGTGTTACGAATTTGCTCGTTATTTCGAGCGGCTGTCTGTTTATAAATTTTTAAGAATAATTTTCCTTTTTTGACTTTTCAGAAAACTTTTTTCCATTCCAATTTTTTATATGTATGCTCAAGTAATTATCCTGGTAGGTTATTAGAGATCAGAAATTTTGAAAAGCTTGGACCTGTTCATGGACTCTGGAGTTTGTTTAATTTTTTGACCTGGACTGGATTCTGGGCCTGTAGTCCAGGAAAAACCCAGGCCCAAGGAAAGCCTAGGAAGGTCAAAAAATGCCTAGACGTGGACTCTGGGTACAGGAAAACCCCCGGCCTCGTTTCAGTACCAGGCCGATCTCTAGTAGTTATTGTTTCAACTTCTCGCTAGAGAATCGAGAGGCGGCAATTAGGAGAATTTTAGGAGAGGGTAATTACTCGATTTATAAGCCTCCTATAAACATTTGTTTAGCTTTTCCTCGTTTGTCTATTCTATTTGTTTTGTTAGACATTTCCTGTTATTTAGGCCCACATTTAGACATTGTCTGTCAAATAAATATTTTTGTCGATTTCTAAAGATTATCACTAAAAAAGGAAACATTTAATTGCACTTTTTCCGCCTTTTATTTTTTTATTTTCTCACCGACAAAGTCTGTAGCGGCTGTTGCGATTTATTTATTTATATAGCCAGGCACGTCTCGCTTCCGTTACAATATGAATGGCAATTGTTTTTCTTAAAATTGTATAAATTTGCGAAGTTTTCAATAAGACAAACAATAATTTATTAAATGTTACTTTCCGGAAAATTTAATATTAGGTATGGTTAAGTAGAGAATATTAAGTAGAGGAACTCGTACGGGATTTAGCGGGACGTCCCGGAATTAGGGGGTTTATCGTGATCGCCCATATCTAACAAGCTTATTCAAAGTTGCCTATTGGAAAATAAAACCCAGGGCTTTAGTTAGAACATTTACATGAAGCAAACAATTGTTGAAATAAAATAGTAACTAGTGTCCGGTGCCGGACCTAGCAGCTAGTGTCCGAACCTAGCTAGCAGCAAAAAAGTTGCGGTCTGATTTAAAGGGATTAATCGGATTTAAGAGATTAATCCATCTGGATCCTAGTCTCCTTCAACCTTTTGAAAAGAATTTTTTTATAGGATCTCGGATTTGCGCTTTTTCAGTTCTATAATTAAATCTTTCTTTCCATAAAACATAATTTCCGGAAATTTTAAAAAAGTATTTCAGCTTTAATTAAATTAAAAATTAAATTTAAATTAATTTTAAGTTACATTTTATTGCCTTTTTTAAATTTTAAATTTTTTTCTTTGTTTTATTCAATTCCTTTGAAAAGGGCATTTATTCATATGATTCCTGAGACAACAATGGGTCTATTTCTAGACAATGTCTATCTTTAAAAAAAAATTTTTTTTTATTTAATTCTGAATATTCCTCAGTAAATATTCCCCAATTTTAATTCTTCTTTAATGAATTTTCTTAAAAATTTATTTTTAATTAATTTTTAATAGAGTTGGGCGGAATCGGGATCCCGGTCAGGATCGGGCGGGATTCCGGGTTTTTTGAAACCTTCCCGATTTTCTGATCCCGAGACCGAAGGAAAAATTTCTATCCCGATTTTGGCCAATCCCGATCCCGCAGTCGGGACCGGACTCGGAATCGGGATCATTATTCCAAAATCTCGATTCTTTAATCGGATCGTCACAGACTCTAAACCAAAAATGCCTGGTCAAATTTGATTGCCTGGGAGAACCCTATTGCCTGTTTGATGCCACGACCTTGGTCAATTGCACTTTGGTCTACTTTGCCTGAGGCAATTCTCCCGCTTAACCCTAATTTTAATTAATTAACAAGTCTAGCCTTTAACGGCTATACGCCTTTGTCTGTTAAACATTTTTCTCTTCGAATTGTCCCTTCCGGAGAACAAAATATTAAATTTTAAAAATATTTTTTAAATGTTTAGGTTAATCAAATGTTTCCAAAATTTTTATTTTTTGTTTGTCTTTTTTCTTGTTTCAATTTATTTTGTTTTGCACCTCCTCCAAGTTTGTCTAAAATAATTTTTCCTGTCCCTATTTTTCATTTTTAGCAGCTTCAACTTCCCAAGTTACCGAAAAACAAATAAATAAAGAAATTGTTGAGTTAATTGAAAAGATAACAGAAAAACCCTCGTTGTTTTATGAATTGGTAGAAAAAGCGGAGTTTGTAGGAATATTCTCTTCAAAGATGGAAGGAAGTGATGTGAGGAAAATATTTACAAGTATCTTCCTTATTAGTTTTAATTAAGGCCCGCCTCTATCTAATTTTTAAAGTTTCCTATTGAAAAATACAGACACTGGGCTTTAATTAGACCATTTACATGAAGCAACAATTGTTGTAATAAGATAGTAATTATTGCCCGATGTCGGACATAGAAGCCCGGATTTGATAGTAATAAGTGTCAAGAGCCGGCCGGACAGCCAGGATTTATTTCGGAGTTCGGGTCCCAAATCCGGAAAATTTTGTCCGTATTCGCCCCGGCTCTAGCCACAATAAATTATTAATTAGTGTCAAGAGCCGGTTTTCGGATTTCTGGTAAATCCAGAAAAATCTGTTCCGATCCGCTCCGGCTCTAGCTACAAATCCAGAATTCGGATCCGACTCGGGAAAAATTCTTTTCCGGTCACTAATAAATAATTAAATTAAGAAACAATTATGGATAAATTATCAGAAAAAGAAAATAATGAATTATGGAGCTTGATATGGGGAATACTAGAAAAGTATGATAAAATATTAAAAATGCTAGCGGGTTTTTGGAATGATAAATGTAAAATTGATAATGAAAATAAGCAAAAACTTGGTCATAAAAATATGGAAAATCCAAAGGTTTTGCCAAAAATTCATAAAGATGATAAGCATAAAGAAAAAGAACATGAAGGTAATTAATTATTAGTGAACCTACATCCTTGATAAAAGTGTGTTCCATTGTAGAGATACTGCCGACATAAAAACAAAATTCACGATTTCGGACAATCGGGATCCCTACCCAAAAAATCGTCGAGAATTCTCAATTTTCGGGGATCGGAAATCAGGACGGCAGATCCCCTATGTGTACCATTATGAGAATTTTGTCAACTGAGAGTTAAGAGGGAGAGTTACTGGTCTTTACTGGGACCTACTAGTCCTTGCTTAAATCATTGTAGAGGCTCTATGACTGAGAGACATTTGAACGACAAACCCTTGCCTTTATTTTACCACCCCTAGCCTGAGATATTTAGTGTGTCCATAGGAATCATACTCACACCTTGTCAAAACAAAAAATTTTTTTAAATTTCCAGTTGAGTCCTCTTTAACTGCTATTGCTCCAGATGAAATCTATGACGATTTATACATTGCATTACAAAATATTAAAGAGGATCATTTTACACCTAAACCATGCAAAGCCTTGATGGTTGTCGAACCTCCTAAAAATCCGTCTAATGACGATTCTACTTCGAAGCTTCCCTCTACTAAAGAGGGAAGTCAAAAGGAACATCATGAAACAAAAACTAATAATTCTATAGCCGATGTGCATAAAATGTTCAAGTCGATTTTTGATCACTTCAACGCTAATTATACTAAAGGTGCATTTTAATTATAATTTTACACGAAATTTTGATCACTTTTTTTCAAGACCATCACAAAGCCGAAAAGGAATGTGTTCATCATCATCCCATCAAAGAAGAAAACAAGGGAGAGCATCCTGGAAGCCATAAAACTCTTAAAAATCAGACTATAGACAATTCTACCTCGAAGCTTCCCTTTATTAAAGAAGCAAGTAAAGGGGAACATCATGGACCCCTTAATGCATATAAAATTCCTAAAAATTTGTCTATTGATTTGAAGCCTCTGGTCATTAAAGAAGGAAGTAAAAAAGAGTATCATGGAGAGAAGTCTCCCGGTACCCCTTCTAGTGAAGGTTCTAGCTCGAAGATTCCACCAAGTAAAGATAATCGAGGAGAACAAGATGGAATCCATCCTCCTTCCCCTCATCCAAAAAACACAGAAGAAGAGAATAAAGAAGATAATGAATGGGTTGAGGTTGATCCTGATTTACATTTGGAAGAATTTTTTGAAGAAGAAAAGAAGAAGAAGGATGATGATTGGATTGAGCCCCCAAATTTTATGTAGAATATTTTATCCTGTTTTGATTTTATGTAACTTATGAAAATAAAAAAAAATTTTTTAACAAACAATTATAAATTTAAATATTTTAATTAAATTCAAGTTATATTTTATGCCTTTTTGTAGATTTAATTTTTTTTACGCCTTTCTTCAATTCTTTTAAAAGTGAACATGTATTAATTGCCCTCCTCTTAATTTACCCTACTTTTATTAATTACCCCGTCCAGCGATTGATTAAAACAATAATTACCCCCAAACTAATGCCCTAAAACACGTTCAAATTTCAAACCGTGTATAATTACTAGGGTTTCACCGAAACCGAAATTTTGACCGGAACCGGATCCCATTTTAGTTCCGGATTCCGGAACCAGAACCAAAAAAACCCGGACCTTTCCGGAACCGAAAGTTCCGATGAAACCCTAATAATTACCCTCCTTCGATTAATTACTCTCTCCAGCGGAAGGTCAAGACAATAATTACCCTAAGTAGTTATTAAAGGATATACGGTAGTTCTGAGACGATTATGAGACTAATAATAATTAATTTTAAAATAAATTTTTATTAAAAAAATTTAATTCTGAATATTCCTTCTTGTTTTTTAATTTTTCCTAGACATAATCTCGTAATAATTTTTTAATCAATTAATCAGTCTAGCCTTTGGCGGCTTTACGCCAATAATTCCTTTTAAATATTCCGACTTTAAGCTGCCCTTTAAAGGAAAATAAATATGTTATTCTTTTTAAATTTTTTTTTCAAAAAAAATTTCTGAAATGGATATTTATACAATTTTGTATTTAAATTATCCCCTCTCCCCTTCCCTTCTCCCATTTCCCTCTTCCCTTCCTTTTCCCCTGCCCACCCCCACCCCCTCTCCCCTTCCCTTCTCTCCCTTCCCACCTCCCTTTCACCTCTCCCTTCACCTCTCCCTTCCCCTCCTCCCTTCCCCTCTCCCTTTCCCCTTTCCTATCCCCTTACCCTCTCCCATCTCCCTTCTCTCCCTTCACACCTCCCTTCCTTCCCTTCACACCTCCCTTCTCCCATTATTCAATAATTAATTTTTGATTTTTAATTTCTCCCCATGGGCGCCTTTTATTACCTCTATACAAGGCATTTCCTCTATCTACTTATACACGGGATTTATTTTTTTTTAATTTAAAATTATTGGATAAATTTGAATAAAAAATTAAATTAAATTTAAAAATTAAATAAATTTTTTTTAAAAATCAGAATTTTAAACTTTAATTTCCAAAAAAACTTTAAAATAGTATAACTAAGCAAATATAACTAATAATAATAACTATTAATTTAATATACCTATTAATAATTAATTTAAATTAATTTAAAATTAATATAATTTAATAATAATTAAGAGGTAAATTAACCTAAAAATGCAACAAAAATTCTTTTTATTTATTATTGCCTTTTTAATTATTTTAAATTTGTTTTGTGCTGCAAATAAAGGTAGATTGTTGTAATTGTTTTTTAAAAAAAAATTTTTTTTAATTAATCTTGAATGTAATATTTATGTAAGAATTTATTTTTAAGAAGAATTTGTGAAAACAAAAATTCGCGAGTTAATAAATGATCTAGAAGCGGATTCTTCTCTAATTTTTACTCTAAACGGTGATTTAGAGAAAATAGAGCTGTATAATTATGCTAAAGTTGACAACATAATTAGAGGTAAAACACTCCTAATTTTTGTGGAGGAGGGAATAGTCGAAAGCAGTGATGTCAAAGTTACAGTTCAAGTTCCGGAACTAAATAGTTCTAGTTCCAGAACTGAACCAAGGAATTTCGAAAATGGAGTTCTGGAACTGGAACTAGTTCCAAAGAAATTTTGGAACTTTGACATCACTGGTCGGAAGGGAGAAATCTTCTGGAGAGGTAATTTTCGACAATTTAAGAAAACATCCGTGGCACAACTGAAAGCAATTTTCCAAAATTGCATCAAACTAGTATTAATCTTTTAATTATGAAATGTATAAAAGAAGTTGGAGATGAGTATAAATCATTGGTAAAAAACGTGGTAAGAAACGTGAAAATAGAGCAGGAACAAAAATTTCACAATGAGGTCGTTATGGTTAATAAACCAAGAGAAAATCAGAGTAGTTTAAAGGAAATTCCTGAAGATGATGAAGAGAAACACTATGCAGGTATTAAATGTTAGGTTAGGGTGGGGACTTAAAAGTTGTATAAAAATGGTATCACGACATTTGCGCCGCCATTATTTTGAAAAAATAAAATAATAACTACAATCGGACTTATACCCTTTGGATTTAAAAAATGGTATCCAGGAACTGAAGGAAGTTCAGGAAGTACAATAAGGGTCCGTTAGCTGACGAATTAGGTCTGGACCATAAAAGTAGAGTGCCTATAGTGTAGGATTGTCGGATCCGGATATCCGAAGATTTCCAACTATCCTACAACCCTACTATAGTGAGGTCTGGCTGAAGTTATTCATTTTTAACGATAGTGGCGGCGCAAAAGTCGCGGTGCAAAAGTCCCACGGCGCAAAAGTCACGGAACCATAAAAATTATTAGATTACGTTTGAATCCCGCTATTACGTCTCCCTGATAACACTAGACTTGTATTCATCGTCGGCTCAATCCAGCCCATAAGGGCCGGTATCATAAGAGCGTGGTTGCTGGTTAGGTGACCAACCAGCGCCCAACTTTTCCCCTATAATTTAAAAAGAAGAGAGAAATGGCTGCGCCGAAAAAACAGGGAAGAAAAGAAAGAGGAAAAGTATACTGTAGTTTTCCTCTTCTTTTCTTCTACCCTGCTAAGGGGCAGGGTAGAAGATTTTTTAAAAAATCATTAAAAAGCGAATTTCGATGGAAAAATTAAAAATTTAATATTTTTAAATAGCTTGAAGTGTCCTCTATTTTTTGACATAATTTTTTAAATTTTCCCTTTAAAACTCAATTTATGAGAATTTTTTTAAAAAAGTACCTTATTTTTCAGTGATTTTTTAACAAAAAGTAGTACCTTGCTAGAAAAATCATAACTTTTAAATAAATCGGTCAAAATTTTAGATTTTTTGTCTAATCATAGTTAACACTCTAATCTATATTTTGGCAAAAAAATAAAATTTTTACCTCCATTTAAAAAAAAGTTATGATTTTTCTCATAAATAGGGAGAAATGAGAAAAAACGGCGACGCCAAACCCGCGGCGTAGGGTCGACTCGGCGCTGCCGTTACGATGGTTACCTAACCACCTTCCTATGATACGGGCCAAGGTGTTTTGGCCCAGATCCTGACCACATTCTCTCTCATTCATACATCGGTTTAGGTTGATCGAAAAGGTGAAATATTAGCGGAATTTGACTGTTTTTAAAGTAAAGCACAGCTGGGCTATAGCTATTTCTCTCTTTCAGCTAGTGCAAAAGGTTAATCGGCGGCTGAACCAGCATTTTCAGTAGACCGGACTGATGTGTTAGCCATTACACCACGCCGCCTACTGCATAGCCTTAGGAAATAAATACCTATATGCATTACATTAATATCTGTTAGTTAAATCGTAATAACAAACTTATTTTCTTAAGATCCAACCAGTAAAAAAACATTCGAGTACAGCAACTCGTTTAATAAACGTCGAGAAAATCATTTCAGTTTTGATCATGAAGGTAAAATGGAATTTTTTTATTGAATTAAATTTTATTTTCATTTCAACTCTTAAAGTTTGTATAAACTCATTTAAAATCTAGGTTCAAGCTCTGGTCCTCAAGCTTATTCAGAGCCTCAAGCTCAACCAGGCATGGAACAAGAGGTTGACGAAGACGAAGATTGGTGTGGTTTTAATTCTTTAAGTTTGGAGCCTCAAACTCATCCAGACAAAAGAAAAGGAGTTGATGAAAGATTTGAAGACTGGCATAGTGTTAATCCTTTAGGTTATAGCTCAGTGTTTCAAGCTCATCCAACCGAACAAGAATGTGAAGAAGAGGAAGATTGGAGTGATGCTGATGATTATAATTAACTCTGAGAATGAACTTTTTATAGAAGGTGTGGGGCTATTCGTCGACATGTTTGAGAAAATTGTAACAAAAAACGAATTATAGCAAGTAGATTGTAGATAGCAGGGATCGCGCCGACCCGATTCCCTAAAATTGTAAATTCAAAATTGCCGGGAATTTGATCCAGAAGGTGAGTTGATCCGAAGTTTAACTTCTCATCAACTCAACTTCTGGAGAGTTGATCCGGAAGTTGATCCAAAATCCAGAAATCCTATTGACGGGATTCGACTATGTATTCACAAATAAAATTGGAAACTTTGGTTTTATACCGGCGCAATCCCTGGTAAATAGTATTCGCAACAATTTTGTTACCATATACGCCTTCATGATTTTTTGTTGTTCATCAAAAAAGTAGCATAAAATTTAAAAAAATTTTTACGTCTTTTAATAGTTTCTAACTTTTGCTTTGTTCAGTTGGGCAATTTTTGTTGAGACTCTAATAACCTGATTTTTAAATCACAAAGTTCCGCGAAGAAAATTCGGATTACTATAAAAGCCTCATATTGTAGCCTCGAGCTCATTCTTGTATTCATTCTCCTTTTACTCCTTTGTCGTTAAATACATATAGGGTAATTCTTTTAACGTTTATTTTTGGATTTTGAATGAGTCGCTAATGTTTGGGCGTTGTAATTTCCGAATTAAAGTCCTTCTCATATTCCCTTGTCCTTAAGATCTACTCTTTTCTTCTCAGTTTGTTCCTTCCTTAAGAACTGCTCCTGCAATGTATTTAAAGAAAATCTACTGGACAAAAAGGTACTGCAATAAGGTTGGCGGTTCCGGTTATCCGGAACCGAAAAAAGACTGGATAACCGAAAATTTTCGGTCTGGTTATCGGTTCCGGATAATCGAAGATTTCCCAGGAACCGCCAACCCTATACTGCAACCGAAATTGAGAGACTCCATTGAGATTGTTTTGGGTACCATTCTATAATTTTAGGTCAATTTGTCCAATCCCCCCTAGTAGTTCCATTATATCTAGTACCATTTTGTCGTTTTTTAGCCTTAGTCCCATTTTGTCTCGTCAATTCGTTTAGCTCCAATAATTCGAATTTCGATTCTCTTACTACTATATTCTATTTTAGTTCAAAATATATAATCAGGAATGGCACAAGAGCAGTCTTCTAAAACAAAAAGTAAAGAATCGGTAACCAGCAGCAAAGAATCCAAACAACAAAAGAAGCTTCAATCCTCTGAAAATGGCAAAATGAAAGATGGCGTTAAAGAAAATGGTAAATTCTGAGAAGTTATTCTAACCAATCTTTAAAAATTTAGGAGAACAGAAAGACGAAATTGATTATGATGATGAAGCGTTGCTTGATTCTGCTGCTAGTTCGGGACACAAAGTTTCTATTTTGGGAGAAGAGTCTGTTCATAGGGGACAGTGGGCTGGTTAGTTTCTTTAAAGGATATAGTCGATTATTTTTTGTCTTTAGGTCAATTCGACTTTCTAATGAGTATGGTTGCCTATGCAGTTGGATTAGGTTGGTTTAGAAAATTTAAAAAAATTTTTGCGGAAAGAAACTTTTTGCGGACAGATTTAAAAAAATTTTTGCGGACAGATTTTTAAAGGGAAAAGAGGTAAATGACGGTTTGTTCGAAAGAGCTGCACGAGCTGATTCGAATGATACCAAAATTACCTTGATTAGACTGCTTCCGGCAGAGTTACAACCGAAAATGCATTTGTCCGCAAAAAGTGTCCGCAAATTTTAAAAATTTTATTTTTTTAATTTTCAAGGAAATGTTTGGCGCTTCCCTTATCTGTGCTACAAAAATGGTGGAGGTTCTTTTCTGGTTGTTTACGCTTTGTTCTTCGCTTTTGCTGCGGTTCCCATTTTTGTTATGGAAGTTGCTGTAGGACAGTTTTTGCAAAGAGGTTTTCTTTTTTGTCTAATTAGGATTTTACTAAATTCCAATTTTTAGGGGCTATTGATATGTGGAAGATGTGTCCAATGTTCAAGGGTATAAATTTAAAATATTTTTTGGTTGGCTCAATTTTTGGGAAATTTTTGTTTAAAAGTTTGAATTGTAGGATTTTTAATGATTTTGGTTACCGCGAGGGGACGGGTTATCCGAGAAATTTTCAAGGCCCTATCCGAGATCCGACCTGGCTTTTTTCTTAACCCGCCCAATCCCTTTGTTGGTTACGGAATTTATCTAATTTTGATTTTACTTTGGACCTTGGATTCCTGCGGAGTGTGAGAGGCATTTTATTAACAATTTTTCAATCAGGGATGGCGCTGGCATAAAAAAATAAATTCCTAATTTCTGTAATCTAGATTCCAATTCAAAAAACGTCGGGAATTCCCTATCTTTGGGAATGGGGATTATTGATATGTGGATTCCTGATGTCTTATGCTCTCTGAAGTACTTGTGAAAAACATCTCTCAAACTTTTAAATAACTTTCTAAAAAAGTTGGCCCAACCTTTTTTTACTAATTTTTAAATATACAGGGGTGGGCATCGGCAATGTAGTTCTATCATTTATGAGTTTGTTTTTTAAAAAATTTGGCCAAATTTAATCAAAAAATAATTTAGTGGCCTCTTACTACTGTACAATCATTGCTTGGGCTGCCTTCTACTTGGGCAACTCATTTTGGTCACCATTGCCTTGTAGGCTTTTTTTATTTGTTTTTTATTTTATTTAAAAGAGGAGTAAATGAGCCAGAGAAATTTCACAAAAATAGTGAAAGGCCTAAAAACTTGAAAAATTAAACAAAGCTTTCATTGCCGATGCTTTCTCCTTCATAATTCTAAAGAAAATATTTTTTGAATTTTTAATAGGTTTGGGGTAACTCTGTTTAGGTCAAAAAAATTTTCGTTAA
The DNA here is from genome assembly GCA_963681835.1 of Meloidogyne enterolobii. NCBI lineage: Eukaryota > Metazoa > Nematoda > Chromadorea > Rhabditida > Meloidogynidae > Meloidogyne > Meloidogyne enterolobii. The sequence continues at coordinate 3,871,788 of CAVMJV010000007.1, forward strand.
TTATTTTGGATGGAAAAATTAGCAAATTGTGGAGAATGTCCGCAAATTGTGGGGAAAATCCGCAAATGTTATCCGCAAGTTTTCCCATTCAAAAATGATCAAAAAGTTGACCTTTAACAGTTTATACTTCAAATCTATTTAATTTTCAGTTTTTTTAAGATTTTCTTTTTTATTATTTAGGAGTGGGAATTGGCAATATTATTTTGTCTTTTTGGTGTAAGTTGTTAAATTATTTTTGGATTTTTAAAAAAGTTCAAATTTTTAGGCATCTCCTATTTTTGTGTTATTGTCTCTTGGGCTGCTTTTTATATGATTAGCTCATTTTCTAGCACTTTTCCTTGTAAATTTTAATTTTTTTGAGTCAGACCTCACTTTAAGATACACTCATGGGGCAGAAAATTTTTATTTTATGATGAGGTTTAATTTTAAATGGGGGTTTCGTTTAGGCAGCTCCCCAACTCATACGGGACTCCTTTACTGTCAACGAGAATTTGATTTATTTTTTGGTCCCCCGATTTCCTATTGCGAAGTGATATTCTTGCAAAAGGACTTTGGCCGAGTTGTGCAGTCTAAGTCAGACTTAAATGAGCAACCTAATTTAAAAAATGTTAAATTGAGGAGTGTCTAAAATTTTGTGTATCTTTTAGTGAGGTTCAACTGTATTAGGCAAGGGCGTATCCAGGGGGTCGGTTTCGGGGGGGGGGGGGGCTAACACTGGGTGGGCGCAAAAATTTTTGGCGTTTACCTTGGCGTTCCGGACGCAAATTTTTTTGTACATAAATTTTCATCTTTTCTGCGCCGCAGGCGAAAATTTTTTAAAATTAGAGGGTTGTAGGCGAAAAAATTTCACTTTTTCGACCATCCATCTCCTAATTTCTTCCCCCTTTCCCCCATTTCGGGGGGGGGGGGGGGGGGGGCTCTAGCCCCCCCCCCCCAGCCCCCCCTGGATAAGCCCTTGGTATTAGGATGATTTTTTAAAATGAAAATAAATTTTTTTCTTAAGGGGAGACTTGCGACAATTATTGGAACAAAAAGAATATTTGCGTTGAAACAAATATGCCTGGAGGCAATGTGACAACAACAAACACTTCGCTAATTAGCAATAGAACTGTTGAATCGTCTGTTGAGCAATATTGGGAGTTTGTTTTTTAATTTTTTTTGAAAATTTTGAAAAAATCCGCAACTATTAAAAAATGTCCGCAAATTTTGTCCGCAAAAATTTAATTTTAAATACAAAACTTAAGAATCCTTTTAAAGATATCGTGTCCTTCAGCAAACATCAACAATTTCTGACCTTGGAGGTATTCAATGGGAATTGCTTGGATTAACTTTTCTTTCATGGGCTGTTGTCTATTTTGCTTTGTGGAAGGGGATAACTCAAGCGAGAAAGGTTTTGTGATAATTTTTTAAATTAAAAGGCTTGGGCAGGTTAAACAGCTAATATTCCAAGTTCTTTTGGCCCCTCCTTCTCTCTTTTTTCCGCTAGGGTCTTCCCTGATCTACAGGGCTATTACATTTTTACGTCTAATTATGGTTATACTGGATCCGAGCGGTCTGACAAGTGGCCTTTAGACTAGGTTCACAACCAGATTGTCCTCTTTTCCCCTTTCTCCCTGACCCTCAAAACTTGTTAATTTTTATTCATATTAAATCCTTGCTCAATTTTCTTATTTTTAAGTTTGTCTATTTCTGTGCAATTTTCCCCTATATTCTTATTGCTGTATTGCTTGTTCGAGGATTGACTTTGCCTGGTGCTGGGGAAGGCATTAAATTTTATTTGATGCCAAATATTACCAAACTCAAAGAAATTACAGGTTTACTTTTAAAAGAATTTTTTTAAATTTTCTTTTAATTTTTAAAGTTTGGAAAGATGCTGGCACTCAAGTTTTCTATAGTTATGGTGTTGGATTTGGAACGCTTATTGCTCTTGGCTCCCATAATAGATTCTACCATAATTGCTTTCGGTATTTTTTCTCTTCTTTTTTTAAGTATTTTCAATTTTTTTTAATTTTTAGTGATGCGATCCTTGTCTGTTTCATTAACGGAACAACTTCAATTCTTGCTGGATTTGCCATTTTCTCTATCCTTGGCTATATGTCTTTTATAACTGGAAAAGAAATTAAGGAAATTGTGAAGCCTGGTTTGTTTTTTTAATTTTTTTGGCTCAGGAAGCTTCCTCCTAATTTTAAAAATTATTGTCCACCAAGGAGGTTCGAACCTTCAACCCTTTTTACTTAAATCCAAAAATTATCCCACTAAACCAAAAAATAAAATTTTTAAGGTGTTGGTCTAGCCTTCCAAGCATACCCAGAAGTTGCTAGTAAATTGCCATTCAAGCAAGTTTGGGCATTTCTTTTCTTCTTGATGATTACTATTCTTGGTTTGGACAGTCAAGTATTCTAATTTTTCTTTGATTTTAATTTTTTAACTTTTCAGGTTTGCATGCTTGAAGGGTTATTCACAGCATTGGAAGATACTTTTCCTTTGCTTTTGCGAAAATACAAAAAGGTTTTTTCCAAAGTTTTTTTTCTAATTTTAAAATTAATTTTTAAGGGTTTTCTTTTGGTAACTTGCATTACTTTTTTCATCATTGGAATTCCTATGGTTACCCAGTCTGGTGCCCATTGGCTTACTTTGGTGGATAGTTATGGTGCTTCTGGTATGGCTCTCCTTTTTGTTGTTTTCTTTGAAGTTTTTGGCCTTGCTTGGGGATTTGGTATTATTTTGAACAGAATTTTTTGAAACGATACAAAATCCGTTTTAGGTACGCACAGAGTTAGAGATGCTTTATTTGAGATGGTTGGTTTCTACCCTCCAGGTTGCTTCACTTTTCTCTGGAAATTTACTGCTCCGCTTAGTGCTATGGTATGCTAATTATTATTTTTAAATCATTTTTCGTTCTGAAAGCTTTTATTCTTTTTTAAAAAAATATTTTCCGTCGACCGGGTTCGAACCCTCGACCTTTTTAGCTGAAACCAAGAATTTTCCAACTTAACCAAAATATCCTCAAGTTCTAATTTTTCGCCCAATTTAAATTCTAAAATTCATTTTTTAAATTTTAGCTTGTAAAAATTTTTTTTCTAAATTTAGGTTCTCTTTGTCTTGTTCCTTTTTATGTATGAACCTCTTCGTTATCCAAATGGAGAAGAATATCCCTTCTGGGCCGAAGCTTTTGGTTGGGGTCTTTCTGCTTGCTCAATTGTTGTTATTCCTGGTTATATGCTCTACTATTGTTTTAACTCTAATGATTCTAGAGGCCCATTTACGGTTTGTTTTTGTTTTTATTTTGAATTCTCTGGGGTTCCTAGCAATTTCGGTTAAATCGACCATGCTCTACATCATGGTGCGAAAATATTTACGAAATTTTTGGTGACAGTCCCTTGTAAACAATATGTTTTTTAAACCCGGCCCAAGTTTTCTGGGCTTTCTATTGTAACAATAAGTGGAAGATAAAATTTAAATAAAGAATTTTTTCCTTCAGAGATTTCGCAAAGGAATGGATCCGCCGAGTGAATTGGAAATCTGAATGTGGGAAGAAATGTCAAAATTGGGTAAATATAATAGTAAAAAAAGTACCTTATCTAAAATGTAATTATATAATTAATTTTTGTATATATTAACTTAGGTTGTATTCCTTTATTTTTTCGTCACTTAATAATATTTTCGATAATATTTGGCTACCTTTTCTTTCCTTCTTATTTCCCCGACCAATGTATGGACAGCTAACTATTTTTATTGTTATCCTTATGAGAAAACTTAGATATTTTATGATTTGTGATTCCTGCTTTAGAAAGAATTAGGTAAAAAGAGAGAAGGAAAAAGCTCAGAAATGGTCAGGGAATTAGGGAGGAAAAAGGAGGGCATCTAAATTATTACCTTTTTCCCTTTACCATTTTCCCTTAAGTAAAAAATAATTAATATTTGTAAGTTAACTGAAATTTAACTGTTTCTTGGCCTTTTTAATTGAATCTTCAATCTTTTTTTCATTACTTCTGGTTCAATTATATTAAAGCTATTGTTCTAACAGCCTTAAATTTTTCTGTTAATCCACTAACAAAATCAAGTTTTCCATTTTCAAATAGTTTCCCTAGCATTCCTTATCCATTATTTTTTAAATTAAAAAATTTTTACGTGCCAAAATTATTGAAACAAAGAAATATATCAAAAAATAATAATCAGACAAAATACATTAGGGCAATTAGGGCAATAAACTTGGTACAATTTCAAAGAAATTTTTGCTTAAATAAAGATCAACTTTATCTTGGCTTTTTCATTCAAACTTCCAATCTGGGATTTCTTAACGTCTGGTGCGATAATGTTAAATTTTTTTCCGCGTCTAGTAGTTTATTTTATTCAGGCCAAGCATAATTTTGTGATTAATAATGAACATCCAAACAACAAGAACACATTGTTGAAGTGATTCGTCAGTGACTCCGGTCAAGCGTGGCACTTTTTGATCATAGATAGTAGTAACTGCATAATCAATGTTTCCTTTTTTTTAAAACAAGGTTATTTCAATTGATAGGACATTCGAAAGAGCTACTCGAGTGAGACCAATAAAAACTTCGTCTCACTCGAGTAGCTCTTTCGAATGTCCTATCAATTGAAATAACCTTGTTTTAAGGAAAAGGAAACATTGATTATGCAGTTACTACCATCTATGATCAAAAAGTGCCACGCTTGACCGGAGTCACTGACGAATCACTTCAACAATGTGTTCTTGTTGTTTGGATGTTCATTATTAATCACAAAATTATGCTTGGCCTGAATAAAATAAACTACTAGACGCGGAAAAAAATTTAACATTATCGCACCAGACGTTAAGAAATCCCAGATTGTAAGTTTAACTGAAAAAGCCAAGATAAAGTTGATCTTTATTTAAGCAAAAATTTCTTTGAAATTGTACCAAGTTTATTGCCCTAATTGCCCTAATGTATTTTGTCTGATTATTATTTCTTTGATATATTTCTTTGTTTCAATAATTTTAGCACGTAAAAATTTTTTAATTTAAAAAATAATGGATAAGGAGTGCTAGGGGAACTCTTAGAAAATGGAAAACTTGATTTTGTTAGTGAATTAACAGAAAAATTTAAGGCTGTTAGAAGCAATAGCTTTAATATAATTGAAACAGAAGTAATGAAAAACAAGATTGAAGATTTAATTAAAAAGGCCAAGAAAAAATTAAATTTTATTTATGTTCCCAAATATTTTATCTTTTTCTTCCCTTAACAAAAAATGTTTATATGTATTTTCCTGCTGTATCCTTAATATTCTATGTAATTATTTAATTGTATTAATGAATAGAAAAAAAATAAAATGATTATCATTTTATTGTTAATTATATAAAATCTATATTTTATTTTTAAATCACCGTACAATAATTATTTGAAAATGCTAGAAAAGTAAAAAATGCAAAAATAAATGCTAATGGTCCATTCAACACAGAAACAAAGCCACTACCATTCCCACTTGGCTTTGTCACAAATGTATCATTACTGCAAATTTTTTGTCGGTTTAGAGATGATGAACGGAATTGGACTCTGCGCCCATTCAATGGTTGAAGCGGTCGGTTGTTGACGCTGAGACGTTTTCCAAAGATTGGACCATGAATGGCGCGAAGAGTTTCAAGCTTTAAAAATTAAAATTTGTCTATAGGGATTTTGTGGTTGTGGAGGTTGGGCTGAAGTGAAATCCATGTTTTTTTAGTTTCTTTGGTATTTTACTATTATAAAATTTGTTTAAAGTTTATTTAATGTGTTGAAGGTCTTTTGACTTGTATTTCCAAAAAATTAACGAAAAGAGTTAATGTCCACCTGTTGTACAAGAATAGGTATAGGCTCAGCCATCAACGTCCATATCACCGATTCGTCACATCCTGGGGTTGTTAAAGACCCCTGATAACGATAAAAGTTGTCCAAAACTGGAGGTAAATGCACGCCGACAGTGTAATTAAAGATTAGTGTTGCCGAGTCTGTAAATATTTTTCCCTATTTTTGAAAATTTTCGTTTCTTCCTTGCCTTGTTCAACCACCCTTTTCAATCCTGTTTCTAAATTTGCCATTGAACTTCCATCATTCCCTATATACATAAATATTCCGACAACTGCAAGTCCGTCTGGCTGTTCCAAAGCTTCTGTTAATGTATTATATTCTTCCTTGACATGTACTAAATGGACCTTTAAAATTATTTTTGGTGTTCCCCCTCAATTTTCAAACATTTAATTACTTCAACGGGATAATGAAGATTATTTATTGTGTGCTCACTTCCATATAAATGATCAGATGTCCAGTGGAAATGAAATTGTAGTAAAAGATATTTGCCAGTTAGCCCTCCACCGTAAATATAAGGTCTCTGTCTGGGTTCCCATTTTTCAAAACCGCTGATGGCAACTTTTGTAAAAAATGTGTTTAATGAAGTATTAGGTTGTAACTTATGTTTTGGAACCCTAGCATGCTTTCGGCATTGATACTTTATCGATATACATGTTCTACATACAAGAGACCGGAATGGGAGTTCCGTACGAGAATCGAAATTCTCGAAAGAATCATGAGCTCAATAACCGAGATTCTCGATCGAGATCTCGTCTCGGACCGGTCTCAGCGTTTTTGAAAAATTCAGAATTTCTGAGATTTATGTGGACAATGAGGATATAATTGGATATATTAAATCCGGAACTGCTAGATAATTTTTAGAGTACCTAGATTAATTAATTAATTATTGTTGCATGGATTTTTCTGGGCTAGGATAAAAAATGAAAATTTAAAATTTTGATCAGAAATATAAATCAGATAATAAATATAGTAATTATTTTAGTCTACCTCCATGCCCATTATTTTTAAGTTCAACAGCCCCAGACTGGTCATAATTAACAAAATGTAGTTGATTAATATAAGCGAATTCAAGATTTGATGTTCGAATGTCAATAGGTGACTGGCGCGTGCCGTGTCTGCAATGCTTCCCCCAAGTATGTGGACCATTGTGATCCTCATAGCCCCAAGAATGAGAGGTATCTGAAGATGGGTGATGATGAGCTAGAAAAAAAATTTTTTTTATTGGGAGGGAAGAGAAAAATTTTTGTATACTAACCAGTTTTTTGTGAATTATGATGATGATTGTGGTGGTGGTGAGAAGTGGTTTTTTGATGATTTTCCTTAAAAATAATATGTGGATATTTATTTTTGTTGGAACGAAGATCTCAAACAAAAAAATCTCGGTTATCGATAATGGAGATTATTCGAGATATTTATTCTCCTACTACCCTCCTAGTTCTATTCTCCTATTCTCCTTACAACCCTCCTAGTTTGAGCTCTAGTTTAGAACTTGTATTTTTTAAAACGTGGTGCTTGTTGGTTAAGTGGTTTTGTGTTATCCTCACTCTAAAATATTTGCAGCGGTTCGAGTTATTTCTATTCTTTTTTTGCTTTTCCGCTGATATTTTGATTGTTTATTTTGATTATTTCCCTAATAAAATATTTTTTGTTTTAATTTTTATTGATAATTTTTATTGAGAAATTTAAAGAGAAGGGGGATTATTTCTCCATAAATTTTGACAATTATATATTGCAATTATTTTTTGTCCATTGCCCCAACGATTTTTTTGAATTTTTTCTTTCCTTTTGTTTTTTTCTAAGGATTGATAAGTGATGTTGATAATTTTTATTTTATTTTTTAAAAATCAATTTTTACTAGGTACACTAGAATTTCGATATACGGGTAAAGAAAAAATTTTTATTTTTGCGAGTAGAATTTCGGAGTGGGTTGTCGAAAACCTCTCGGATCGGATTTCTGATAACCCATAAAATCCCTGATTTTAATAGACATGATACCGGTAAACAGCTCTCGCTAAAACGGGTGCCGGAATTTTCGTCTCTGGAAATTTCGTCTCCAAGACTTTTCGGAACTTTCGTCTCCAACATTTTCGGAATTTTCGTCTCCAGCGGAATATTCGTCTCCAAGGAAATAAACGGAATATTCGTCTCCACAATTTTCGTCTCCGCTAGGAATTTTCGTCTCCAGAGGAAAATTTACCCGTTGACGGAACAACCTCCCCCGCTAACGGAACAACATCCCCCGTTGACGGGGACTCTCCCTCACTGACGGAACATCTTCCCCGTCAACGGGGGATGTTGTTCCGTCAGCGGGGGATAGTCCCCGTCAACGGGGGATAGTGTTCCATCAACGGGGGAAGTTGTTTCGTCGACGGGGGATAGTCCCCGTCAACGGGGGATGTTGTTCCGTCAGCGGGGGATAGTCCCCGTCAGCGGGGGATAGTCCCCGTCAACGGGGGATATTGTTCCATCAACGGGGGAAGTTGTTTCGTCAACGGGGGATAGTCCCCGTCAACGGGGGATAGTCCCCGTCAACGGGGGATGTTGTTCCGTCGACGGGGGATAGTGTTCATTCAGCGGGGGAAGTTGTTCCGTCAACGGGGGATAGTCCCCGTCAACGGGGGATGTTGTTCCGTCAGCGGGGGATAGTCCCCGTCAGCGGGGGATAGTCCCCGTCAACGGGGGATAGTGTTCCATCAACGGGGGAAGTTGTTTCGTCAACGGGGGATAGTCCCCGTCAACGGGGGATAGTCCCCGTCAACGGGGGATGTTGTTCCGTCGACGGGGGATAGTGTTCATTCAGCGGGGGAAGTTGTTCCGTCAACGGGTAAATTTTCCTCTGGAGACGAAAATTCCTAGCGGAGACGAAAATTGTGGAGACGAATATTCCGTTTATTTCCTTGGAGACGAATATTCCGCTGGAGACGAAAATTCCGAAAATGTTGGAGACGAAAGTTCCGAAAAGTCTTGGAGACGAAATTTCCAGAGACGAAAATTCCGTACACCGCTAAAACGGTAGCTATTTCTCTCTAGAACACTTAACGTATTTTCTCGATTAATTCCCCTCCCTCGAATAATTCCCTCTCTCGATTAATTCCCCAGGCTAGAGTTGGGTTGACACAATAATTCCCCACCGCCAAATACCCTACTGCACGTTCAAATGCCAAAATTCGAATAATTCCCCTCCCTCGATTAATTCCCCGTGCCAAGGATGGGTTGAAAAAATAATTCCCCAGGGGAATTAATCGAGAAAAACGGTATGTCGGGACTGGTTTTTGCAGAGAGGTAGTAAGTAAATGGTCTTTTCTAGTCTAAATTTGGAGAAAAATCTTTTTTTAAAGTACCTCTTGAGTAAAGGGAAGATGCCCAATTAAATTTGCATCCAAATTATTATCTCCCAAAATTGAGTTGAGATCCACAAAAATAAAAATAAATAAATAAAAAGTAGGAAGGAAATACATTATTTTAGAGAATAGGGTTTAAACTTGGGGGGTTTGTAGAGTTGAAAATTAATTAATTAATTTTGTGTTTAAGTTGTCAAATAAAAAATTTTTTTCTTTATTTAATTAAGCGGATAAACTTTTTTTGAAATTTAATTTTTAATTTGATAAGAAAAGAAAATAGAAAATTTTTGTTAAAAATTAAAGGAAAGGAGTGAAGAAGAGGTTTTAGTTAAACAAAAATTAAAAAAAAATTTTTTTTTGCATTTTTTGAGGGGAGAAGTTTTGTGTTTTTTTTATTTTTCAAAAAAATTTTTTGGGAGAATTTACAGGTGTCAGAGTTAATATAAATAAATATTAGGTATTGGACAATAAATATTTATTTATTTTTTTAAAAGTCTATGTATGTAAAAATAACTGACTAACTGAACACATTTTTTAAAGACAAAAAAGAGTGTGAGATTAAAGGTGGCAGGAGGGGGGGGGGTAAGTAACAAAGAATATTTTTTAAAAAAAGTAAATTTTTTTCAGTTAATATATTTATTTTTATGTTTATTTTAGAAAGATTACAATTTTTGTGTAAAATACCAGAGCGAAAAAAATTTTTCCAGGACGAAAAAAGGGGAAAATGAATTTTTTTGTTGGAAGCTTCATTCAATTTTTATTCTTTCTTTTTGGCTTTATAATAAAAAGGGGGAGAGGGTTTAAAAAGAGGGGGATTATATTTGTAGTGCACGCAATTTAAGCTTTTATTTGTTTAAACTGATTTTGAATTTTTTTGGATTGGAAAGACACGTGAAGTTGCACGCCTCATACATATAGCAAGTAGCTGCCAGAAAAAATGACACATTTTTGGTAGTTAAATGAATCATTAGTAGCTAACAGGAATGAGTCCTCAATAGAGAGTAAATTATCAAAGACCGACTTGCCATAGGTCATAAAATTATTAGTAATGTGATTCATGCCCTACGGCCGCCAATAGAGGGCTCTTGGATAATTTACTCTATCGAAGAACGTAAATTTAGAACGTAAAAAGTGTTTTAAACCAACTCAAATTTATTAAATTTTTTTGTCTTTGTAATCAGAGATGTGCGCCAGAATTTTCGCGTAGACGCGTCTAACGCCAATTTTTCAAATTCTTAAAATACGCCAAATGTCATAACGCCAAAATAGGCCAAAATCGCATAGCCCTGGTTGTTATTCCGATATATACCAGTCCCTAACAGTGGCTGGAAGCTCGTACCAAAATTCTTACTCGTACCTGTGTACGAGGTACGAGTACGAAAAAAATGGACAGGTATGAGTAAAGTACGAGTACGAGCAAATTTCAAAATTTCAACCACTGGTCTCACATATATCTCACAAATTCTCCACTGGTTCTCCTACTCTTTTAATTGATATTTAAATTTATTTTACTAAATAGTTTTAATTTTAAAAAAGTTCAAACGTTCTTTGAGGGTTTGTTTGGACAAGTCTTTTTCAAATTTCGAGACAAAAAATGAAAACCACAAGTTTAAATAAATGAAAAGAGATTAGTTAATGTGTGTATTTTCTTAAAAACTCTTGTCAATCACACAAGAAGAAAAGTGCCTTTTTTTGACGGGAAAAGTTTTTTAGTAGTTAGTAGTTACCCCTTATTTTTATTTTTTTCTGGGATTTAAGGCAATTTCTTCTTTTCCTCTTATCTCTTTAGCTCTTCTCCGACTTTTTTTCCCACATTTGAGAGAAAAAATATTTTTTTAGTGTACTTAGTTTGTGTTAAACCGAAAAAAATTTAAGTGAGAATTAAAGTTTAAGGGAATTGAAGGAAAGTTTTGAGGGGAAAGATGAAGTTATGAGGGAAAGGGGGAAGATTAAAAGAGATGGGGGGGGGGGGTGATTAAGCACTAAAGATAAAAGGGGAAATATTAATCCATGAGCCTTTGCTTTGGCAGATCTTCAAGCTTTCTTTTTTCTCCTACTTTCTGACTTTTTTTTAACTTTTAAAAAAATTTTTTTAAGTGAGAATCAAATGAGAAAAGTTTTCAGAGGAAGATGAAGCTATGAGAGGGAAAGAGGAAAATTAAAAAAAAGGGGGGGCTGATTATGTAGAAAGAAGGGGAAAAATATTAATCCATGCGCCTTTACTTTTTAGGCAGAACTTCAAGCATTTTTTTCCTCCTCACTTTCTAACTTTTTTTAAACTTTTTTAAAATGTTAATGCCTTTTAATGAGAAAAATAAAATATAAATTTAGAAGGGGGGGGATTATTAAGTTTATAATGTAAAGTAGTGGCTTAATCCTTTTTTGTTAAAGCTGGTAATAACGAGAAACACTTAAATACTTTTTTTATATTTTCAAAAATAAAAAAAAACAACAAAAATATTTAAAAAAATATATAAATTTTTTTCAATTTATCTTCACTCCTTTCGAAATTTTTTTCGTCGGTGTTTTGTTTAAGCAAAGCTTTGATGAACGGAATTGAAGTCCACGACCATTTATGGGTTGTATTGGACGCTTGTTGAGCCTTAAAGGGGTTTCGTCGTCTTTACCGTGAATTGAACGGAGTGATTGGAGCTAAGGAATTTTAAAAGAATTAGTTTTGGACAGACTTCTTTATAAGGTACAACTCTGAGGTGGAAAATCGAATTTTATAATGAGTTATGTCTTAAATAGAAGGTATCACTCTAAGATTATGTTAGGCACATACGTGGGTCTTAAAAGCAGTCATTAACAATGTCTTGGTCTGAACCTGAACTGACTTAGACACCTATCCTTCATTGTTCCTGCCTATTGCCACTTTCGTTATTCTTATATCTAATTTTGTAATAAACGTTTTTGTGGTATTCTGTTAGTCCCAGACTAGATTACTCTAAGACATAGCAAAATTCTTATGAGGTCCAATTCAATATATCAATCATTTACCTGTTTTCTATCAATAGTTAAGGGTTCTGCATTTATTGTCCAAGTTACAGATTCACTACAACTTGGAGTAGTTAAAGACCCTTGATAACGATAAAAATTGCCCAAAGTCTTTGGAAGCGCACCGATAGTGAAGTTGGAAATTGTTTTTGATGTATCTGAGATTTTGCTTTTTGAAAAGTATGTATAAAATAGAAGAGAGATCCAGATAACTAGGCGGGGTAAAATTTATTAAAAGAGAAGTAAAAGAGAGTAAGACCGGCTTGGGAAGGGATTTTGACGGATTATTCCCGCGGAGTATTTTACGGATTATTTTAGTTACTCCCGCATGCAGGATCCCGCAAATTTAAAAATGCGGGATTTTGCGGGAGTGATGATATTTGCAGGATTATTCCCGCAGGAGTTCCATTCTTAACCACTCTTTCTCCGTAAGCTTTTTAAAATTTACTCCTGCATGCGGGATCCCTCAAACACGATGTGAGCAAGAATGCCTATCAAAGATTGCCAATGGGTCAAAATCGGCAATGCCTGCCCCTTCCAAAAGTCTTGAACTCTCTCTCTTTTCTGCTTACCATATTTAATCACTCTTTCGAAATTCTCCATTTTTCTTCCAATTTTCCCAATTTTCATAAAAAACCCAACAACAGCAATTCCATCAGGCTTTTCCAAATCCTCGGCTAAAGTATATCCTTCTTTGACATGAACTAAATGAAGCTCAACGGGATAATACTTGTCGTCTATACAATGTTCACTCCCCTCCAAATGATCAACTGCCCAATGAAAGTGATATTGTAACAGAACATATTTTCCTTTTAGACCTCCACGAGTAATATAGGGTCTCTTCTTTGGATCCCAATGTTCAAATCCTTTGACGATAACTGTTAAAAACAATATTGTGTTATTTATTCGTGTTATAATGTTATAAAATTTTGTCCGCAAGTTTTGTTCGCAAGTTTCTCCGCAAATTTTTTTCTGCAACAAGAAATGACTGTTTCCGATCGCGAAGAACTATAACTTTTCCTGTGAGAGGAAATTGTTTTGGGGAACCATTGTAGATAAAGCTCACCCTTTTCAACTAACGATGAAGCATGAAGGCTTCATCGATAATAATTAAATTACCCTATACTAATTTGGCAACCAAAATAACAACCAAAAATAGAAGGAATTTGACCAGGTTCATGATTAATCCCCAAATCTTCATGATTAATCCAGTAAAGCATATAGCTATTTAATTCATAAGGCTGTGCAGTAGGCGGCGTGGTTTAATGGATAACACATCAGTTCTGTCTACGGAAGATGCTGGTTCGCTCCCAGCCGCCGATTAACCTTTTGCACTAGCTAAAAGAGAGAAGTAGCTATAGCCCAGCTGCCTTACTATCCTAAATTCCACCTACTTAAAATTTAGCGGATTGTCCGCATTTTTTGTCCGCAACTTTCTAATTATTTTTAATTTCAATTTTAACCTCCATGCCCATTATTTTTTATTTCAACAATTCCAGAATAATTGTAATTTACAAGTTCAAGTTTATCCAAACAATTTATTTTGAGACTTTTTGTTTGAATATTAATAGGTGATTGATTCTTGCCTTCCTTACATTTTTCTTCCCAAGTATTAGGGCCATTGTGTTCTTCATACCCCCACGTTTCATCTCCCAAAATAAATTTTAAATTAATGAGAATAAGGAAATTTATAAAAATATGAGAATAATGCATTTTTTTGATGAATTTTTTGTCTGAAGAAATAAAATAAATTATGATAGATACAGTCGAATCACATCTGTAAAAGACACCCCAAGGTGAAGAAAGAATCTGCCGTTCAAGTGAGCTTTAATGACAGAGTCTACATGAGAGGTGTCTTATAATGGAGGTGACATCCCTTATAATAGAGGTTAGCTTATAAAAGATTAGTGTCTTACAAGTATGTTCAACCTATTAAAATTTTTTCCGGCTGTCGTTCATGTGAGGTCGAACAGATAATAATTTTTGTAAAAGACACCTCTAACAAAGGAGTAGGGTATGATCTATCTGTCTACCAAATTTCATCGCGAAGTCCCACGGACACCCAACAGCCTCTCCTTTGTAAGTTAAAAGACACCTCTAAGTGAAGAAAGAATCTCCCGTTCAAGTGAGGTTTAATGACAGATTCTACATGAGAGGTGACTTACAAAAGAGTCTTACAAGTGAGGTCAAACTTGTTAATTTTTTTCTGACTAACGCACAAACGGGGCCCGAAGACTGTTAATAATTTTATTTGCCTATCCAAAATTTGTTTTAATTTCTGTTAAATTGCCTTTTTTATATTGTCTCTTTATTTGTTGAAACATTCCGGCTGTCTAGAATTTTTATTCAAGCTAACAAAAAGGAAGTTTTAAATATTTAAAATAATTGCGTGGAATTTTTAATATGTATTAAAGTACATTTAATTATAATTAAAAAGTTGATGCTATTTAATTTTTTATCAAAGAAAATATCCGGATACCAAAATCAGTCTAGGAATAAAAGTTTGGGAATAAAAAGTCTGGGAATGAAAGTTTGGGAATAAAAAGTCTGGGAATGAAAGTTTGGGAATAAAAACCACCTATGACAAGCGACACTTACATATTGCTAGATTATTTGCTCATAAATTGCAAATGATCTAAGGTTTTAGTTTTTTTCTTGAACCTATCGAGTTGACTTTTTAATTGGCGATTTGACTTGATCCATACAGTCCAGAAAAATCAGAGCTTATCGAGTGCTTTCGAATGATTTAAGATTCATTCGATTTGGATTACACATAGAAAATTATAGCCGATCAAAATGGGAAAAAAGGAAAATGGGGGGAGGATAACACAAGAGTATATCATATTTTCCTGAGTCGAATACTGCTTATTAAAATACATTTTAATAAAATTTTAATTTTATTTGTTAACATTTATTTTTATAAAAAATATTGCAACATTTTCAAGTAGCTTTTTTAGAACACAAAAATTATTTATAGATATCACAGTTTTTCACAATTTTTTGCCTTCTCATTTTCTCCTCTTTATTAGCAATTTGGCGGACGGTGTTCTACTCGACGTTGGTTCAATGGTTGAGTTGGACGTACATTCGAACCTAAAGCTTTTCCGTTTGGACCTTCTATTTTACGAAATAAATCAAGCTGAGAAAAAAAATTTTTTTGAGAAGGGTCTTTATCAAATTTTACTTGTTTTTGAGTAAATTGAACCGGTCCAGGCAAAATAATCCAATTAACAACTTCTGCACAGTTTGGTCTAGTGAAAGATCCATCATAACGGTAATACTCATTCCACTTATCAGGTATCGAAAAGCCGACTATGAAATTTGGAATCTTTACTGTCTTACCTGAAGGGAGATTTTTAATTTTATTTTTTAAATTTTTCTTACGATATAAAACTACTTGCGGCAAATATTTTTCTATAATTGACAATGCATGGCCATTCCCTCCTATTTCCAAAAATATAGCCGAAATTACAATTCCATCAGGCCTTTTTAAGGCTTCTTCATATGTATATCCCTCCTTTACATACACATAATGAACCTAAAAATATGTATATAGTAAAGCAGCTGGGCTATAGCTATTTCTCTCCTTTAGCTGGTGCAAAAGGTTAATCGGCGGCTGGGAGCAAACCAGCATCTTCAGTAGACCGGACTCATGTGTTTTAACCGTTACACCACGCCTTAGGAATTGAATAGCTATATGCTTTACAATATTAAACCATAATCGGAACATTTTGATTCGACTCAATTTAAGAGCTAGTGACTAAAACTGTTTTATACGTGTAGTGTAGTCGATGTCCTATGGACCGAGATATAGGCCCCGAAAATTGAAAACCCATAAGCCAAATTTTGGGGTGAAAAATCTGAAAGTTCAAATAATACCTCATTCGGAAAAGCTCTTCGAGCTGAATTTTTCAACGAAAAATTGAGCCTACTCCCCTCCCCCTTGGTTCTTCAAGTTTCAGGGATTCAATGATTCAGGGATTGAAGCGGGCTTTTGACTAAAATATATCCTTTTATAAAGGGGCTAAAAATAAGGTCCAGCTGTATATAAAAATACCTCAGCAGCAAAGCGTCTTCCGTTAATTGTATGTTCGCTTCCATTTCTATTTGTTGACCAATGGAAATTCAATTGTTCAAGAAAATATCTTCCAACAAAATTTCCATATGCAATGAAGGGTTGTTTATTCTTCCAATTTTTAAAGCCGCTAATTTCAACTGTTAGAAAAATAATTGTTAATTGTGTTTGGCATATGGAACTTTTCAGTACCGTTACCTTCAGTATCGTACTAGTTTCGAGCTATGCCGAAGACTTATGTACATAATAGAGTTTCACCAGGGTACAAATTTTACCCGCAGCTGCGGGTTCTATTACCCGGAACCCTCATCTTTGAATAAGGGTAAGAACCATACCCGCAGCTGCGGGTTCTATTACCCGAGTAATGAACCATAGCTGCGGGTTACCCTTACCATCATTTATGAATAAGGGTTCTGGGTTAACCTACCCGCAGCTGAGGGTTGGTTAACCCGCAACCTCGTTCTCTGAATACCGCCCCAGAAGTTCCGGTTCCGGTTCCGGAAAGTTCCGGTGTTTAATTGGTCCCGGGAACCGGAACTCAAATTGGATCCGGTTCCGGTCAAAATTTCGGTTCCGGTGAAACACTAATACATAAACCTTTTGGGGTGACCGTTTCAGGTTTTAGTTTATCTGTGAATCTTTCCGCAATTTTTGTCCGCAATTTTTTGTCCGCAATTTTTTGTCCGCAATTTTTTGTCCGCAATTTCTATCCGCAAAAAATTTTGTCCGCAAGTTTTTTTATTCGAGTAATCTTCCCTAACATTCAAAGCATAGTTATACCTCCATGTCCTGTATTCTCTACTACAACGTCTCCGGCCAAATTGTAATTATAAAGCCGTAGTGGTAGAGAGCACCGTTCTACTAACTTTTCTGTAACAATATCAACAGGAGATTGCTTCTTTCCAGTTTTGCAAGTCCCTCCCCAAGTATGAGGACCGTTGTTTTTATCATATCCCCAATCGTCTCCCAAAATTGAGAGAATGGGGAATAAAATTAGTAGAATATTGAGTAAATACATTTTTGGGAAGGTGTCGTTTTTGGGTGAAATGAAGCTGTGATTGAAGCATTTTTGAACTGATTTTTATATTGGGGATAAAAGAGGAAGTTTTCTTTAAGAAAAAAATTATTTTTAAGGAGGCAAACAAAATTTTATGAAAATAAAAAAATTCTGAGGTGTGTAAATGTTGTTGTTATGTTGTAAAAGAGAGTCGTGATTGTGTTTGTGTCAGATGACTAGAGCTCATCATCCACAAATTTTTTGATAAATTTTGGGGGGTTTTTTGAACGAGAGGCTTATATTTTTGTGTAATAAAGACGAAATTTTATTTAAAGAAAAATAACAAAAATTATTTTTATGGTCTGAAAAAACTTGTCTATCCATTAAAATGTGTGGATAAACAAGGAAACAAAAATTCTTTGGGTGTTGGTTGGAATTTTTTTAAAAAATTACAGAAATTGACGTGTTGTGTTAGCTCCTCTATTAAATAAATAAATAATATTTTTTACGAAAATTGGGACGAAAAATTTTTTATAATTGAAAAGCTTGAGGTTTACACATGACACTATTTTCCTCAAAATTTTAAATGAATTTATTTTCTTATTTTATTTTTTGAAAATATTTTATTTTAATTTCCCATTCTTTATTTTCATTCATTTTTTAGACTTCTTTTCATTTATGTCCCCACAATTTTTAATTTTCTTGCATAGTATGGATGAGCGTAATTGTATCTCACGATCATTTATAGGTTGTATTGGACGCTTGTTTATTTTTAAAGGGGCTTCATCGTCCTTACCATAAACTGAACGGAGTAATTGGAGCTAACAAATTTTAAAATTATTAGTTTTAGACATTAAGATCAGAGTTAAAGTGTTAACCGAAACCACAACTTTCAAATCCGAAATTCGATCCGACTTTCCCCTCTTAACCTCTAACTGGTCTCACCCGAACGCCTAAACC
This sequence comes from Meloidogyne enterolobii, assembly GCA_963681835.1. Lineage (NCBI taxonomy): Eukaryota > Metazoa > Nematoda > Chromadorea > Rhabditida > Meloidogynidae > Meloidogyne > Meloidogyne enterolobii. The sequence continues at coordinate 3,889,989 of CAVMJV010000007.1, forward strand.
CGAACTGGCCCGAAGAATCTCTTACAGACCAGAAATCGTTCTTATAATGATTTTATTTCTAATATAAGGTATCCCTCTGGATGTATCATAAAAGGAGATTCGACTGTATATAAAGAATTTACCTTAGGGTTTGTCCCCGATTCGTTGTGAACTTTTTCGTGGGATCAGCTTGGGGGCTGTACCTAGTTTTCTACTATGGCTCCGGCTCCGACGTTATTTAAATCTGAGTTAAGAACTGGAGCCTAAGTTTTCGGAGAATCTTTAGACCGCATGTCTTTACGCTTGTATGGTTGCTATAATTCAGAGTTTAAAAGGACAATAATTCCCCGACATTTATTTTTTGCGGGGAACGGTATGTCTGGGAATAAGCATGCCAGGAATCGGGGTCGAGAAATTGTCTATAAATCATCTTGGAGGGGGACGAGGAGTTGAAGACAACCACTAATTTACCTGTTCTCTATCAATAGTTAAAGGGTTTGCATTTATTGTCCAAGTTACAGATTCACTACAACTTGGAGTAGTTAAAGACCCTTGGTAACGATAAAAATTGTCCAAAGTCTTTGGAAGTGCACCAATAGTGAAGTTGGAAAGTGTTGTTGATGTGTCTGAGAGTTTTTTAAAGATATATTTTTTGAATGATTTTCAGAGATGTCCAAGGCCAAAAATTTTCCTATGTCTAAACCTATGCTTTACTCCATCAGCAAGACCAGGAACCATCATTGGTGGATCCTGGGAAATCTTCGGTTATCCGATCCAGAACCGATATCGCACCAAAAATTTCCGAATATCCATCTTTTTTCTATCTGAATACCCTAGTCTTGGTATTCTTAGAAATCTCTCTTTTTTGTTTAATTACCATGTTTAACTACTAGTTTCATTGCTTCCTCCATATTCTCCATTTTCCTTCCAATTTTCCCAATTTTCATAAAAAACCCAACAACAGCAATTCCATCAGGCTTTTCCAAATCTTCGGCTAAAGTATATCCTTCTTTGACATGAACTAAATGAAGCTCAACAGGATAATACTTTCCGTCTATACAATGTTCACTCCCCTCCAAATGATCAACTGCCCAATGAAAGTGATATTGTAACAGAACATATTTTCCTTTTAGCCCTCCACGAGTAATATAGGGTCTCTTCTTTGGATCCCAATGTTCAAATCCTTTGACGATAACTGTTAATAATTGGGGTTTTTATAAAGGTTTTAGATATTAAATTTTTGAATTTTATTTTTCCGCGCTTTTTTGAATTCTAGATTTCGTGGTTTAATTGGTTAGTCGCCAGTTTCACCACTAGAAAGGGTAAGAGGTTCGACTCCTTTTGTTGGGCAATATTTTTTAATAGAACTCTACTTAGGTATTTTACTTTCTAGATTTTTTATTTGTGGTTGAGTGATCCCTAGTGATGATTTTTTTCCTGAAAAAGTGTCCGCAAGTTCATTTTATCCGCAAGTTTTGTCCGCAAATTTTTCTCCTCAAGTTTTATTCGCATATTTCCTCAATATAAATCGTGAACTCTACTTATTTCATTTTCTAAATTTATTATTTGTGGTTGAGTAAATGGTCCCTAGTGATGATTTTTGCCCAAAAATTGTCCGCAAATTTTTCTCCGCAAGTTTTATTCGCATATTTTTCGTAAAATTTTTTCTCAAATTTTATTTTCTTAAAAATTTTCTAAAAATCTTTTTTTACCTCCATGCCCATTATTATTTATTTCAACAATTCCAGAATTATTGTAATTTACAAGTTCAAGTTTATCCAAACAATTTATTTTGAGACTTTTTGTTTGAATATTAATAGGTGATTGATTCTTGCCTTCCTTACATTTTTGTATCCATTTATCAGGTCCATTGTGTTCCTCATATCCCCATTCTACATCCTTATCAGCACCCAAAATTAATTTTAAAAGAAGCAAAAGGGAGGGGAAAATTAGAAAAATGTTCAAAAAATACATTTTTGTGTGTGAATTTTTAATTTTTTTTAAATTTTTTGAATAAAAAATTAATTGAATATTTAATTAAATAGACAAGAGGAAGAGACTAAAATATTGCCAACACCAAAAATTTTTGTTTGGATAAATCTTTTTTGTTAAAATTTTTTTTAAATATTTCCCCAGTAGACGTCATAAAAATTTACAATTTTTAAAAAAATTTTTTAAATTTTTCTTTTACAAAAAACTTTTTTTAAAGTTATTTTAATTAGAGAAAATGAGACAAATTTCAATGAGAGAAATTAAAAAAATAAAAAACCAAATGAGACAAAATGAGACAAATTGCCAAGCAAAAATGAGACAAATTGCCAACCAATCATAAAAACTCCTAATTTTTTCCTTAAATTTATTGTCAGAGAATATAAATAAGAGATCATAATTTAAATTAAATAATTTAAAATTTTTCATTTTCATTTATTTTTTTCATTTATCTTAATATGAATACTGAAGTAATTTCCATAGGGGTTCATAACAACCAGCAGCTTCTCCAACTTCTGAATATGAACTACCAAACAAACTGAAAGAAAATTTAAAAATTTAATAGTCTATTAAGAGATACACCATATGGGAATAAAGATTGTATATTTCTTCCCAAGTATGAAGGCCAAGTATGAGAGCCATTTCTTCCCAAGTATGAGATAGTAGGTTAACTCTAGGAGTAATATGCATCCTCTCCCGATCAATCAAATTTAAAAACCCCATTTCATAAATAGAAATGTACATTAAAACTAGAATGGTCTTGTCAATTCTCCTTTAGCTATAATAAAAGTATGGGTTGTTCATGCTCTTATTCTTCTCTATTAGATTTACCGCAGGCCTGAAAACTCCTAGCTAGGAGGTTAAGGAGATCGAAAACCAGCATCTTTCTCCAAGAATGGACCCATCCTTGGAGGATAGACTTAGGAAATAAATAGAAATAAGCTTTACTTACAAAGTGAGTCTTATAATGAGACCCTACTTTAATAAAAAAATTTTTTTTCTTTAAAAAAAACTCACAGATTTTTTAATTCCCCCACTTTTCGATTTGTTAAAAGAAAATGTTTTAGTTTTCCAACAAAAGGACTAACAGATTTATTTAATTCAAAGAAGGTCTTAAAAAATAATTTTTAATTTAAAATAATTTTTTTCAAAAATTTACCAATTCATTACAAGCATACAAACAAAATTGATTAGCAATCCCTTCAATTAATTGTCTAATTGGTAAATATTCTTGGTCTAATTTGGCATTTTCCATAAATATATGAATATATTCTAATTGAACTTGTACCAATTCGTCCAAATTTTTGACCTTAAAATTAATAGAAAAATCAAATAAAAATTCTAAAGTGTTCTCTATATTACACAAATCGACGTTTAGAAAAAAAACTTATATAGGAGTCCTATCTAAAAATAGGTTTAGAAATTAAACAGAACTTCAAAGTGGTTTGAATATTTAGACAAATGATTGAAGGGGGTGAGAGGTAAACAACAGTGCCACACCAAATGATCTTCAATAGAGTTGAGATTTTAAAGTCGGGTCGAAATTCGAGTCATTTTTTGAGCCTCATTTTTAACGGACCGGCCCAACGAGTCTTTTTCGGGCCAAAATACGATGTCCGACTCAATCTTTCGAACCGGGCCGGATCGGGCCACCAAATGGTCTTCAACCTTTACAGATAACCTCAAAAAGCTTTTAATTTTTTCCAAAATTAAAGTTTTGCTAAGAAACTAGAAGACCTTTTCCAATTTTTTAACAAAATTGTTGTATTCTTTAGCAGCAATTCCACAAATATATTCTTGGTAAACATTTATAAGTCTATTAAACAAATAAATTGTGGCACATTCTTGTACAGCCCAAGGATTGTTGAAGTTTTCACGCAAATAGAATTTCCTAAAATTTCCAAAAAATTTCCTAAAATTTTAAAATTTGTTTACAAAAAAAAATAAAAAAGTTTAGTAATTGAATTTTTAGTTTTGGACCATGAAAAAAATCCTATTTCCCTATTAAACCAACAACCAAATTTGGACTTTGAAATAAAATTTTTAAAAAAATGTTTTTTTTTCTAAAAAAGCTATAGACCAGGGATGTCACGGGTACCCGATACCCGAACTTATTCTCAATCCGAAACCCGATCCGAAGAAAAAATTTTTCAAAACCCGACCCAACTTTATTCTCACTCCGTGACATCCCTGCTATAGTTTAACGATTCCTTCTCATCGAGCTAAAGAGTTGGACCAAAATTGTTAAGGTTCAGAAATTTTGCATGTAGTTATGGCTTTTACGCCTACTTGGGCGCGTCCCGGTTTTGAATGGTAACCATTCAACCCAAATTTGGACTTTGAAAATTAAAATAAAAATTTTTCTAAAAAAAGCTATAGACCTCTAAAAAAAGCCCCGAGAGATTCAATTAAAAGCTTAATTTAAGCCTTTCCAAAAATTAAAAAAACCTTACATATGCACCAAATATCTAGCTCGATTAATAACAAACAAAAGAAAGAAAACTCTTCGATAAGGCTCCAATATTTTTGCAGGAAAAGCCAATTTAAGCACATGATTGTTTTGGGCAATATTTAATTCCAAAGCTGGGAATGTGCCTTTTTTGGGTGTAATTCCTTCACTTTTGATTTTGGTAAATGGAGAGATATTGAGTCTGAAAAATGATAATTTTAATTCTAATCTGAGTCAATCCCTCAGTGATTTCGAGAAGTTCCAAGAGCGTAACCAGTGGTCGATTTCAGGGGGAGCCCCCAAACAGTCAAACATTAAAAAAGTCAATTATCCTTAGCCTCAGAAGCCCACCACTGGCTACTAGAGATAGGTATTTTCAAAAATCCTGGATCTGGATTTAGGTCCTTAATCTGGATCCAGAGAAAATTCAGATCCAGAGAAAATCCAGGACGACCAAAAAATGCCTGGATCTTGACTCTGGATACAGAAAAAATCAAGACTGGATCCAGATCCAGACCGATCTCTATTGGCTACGTCCTTGAGAATTTCTCGAAGAAAATTTTTCAAAAAATCTGAGACAAAATGACACTTGACCAAAAATTAATAAAATTTCAAAAAAAAATTTCACACTCAAAATATTTATAATGCATAGATGTGTCAAGTTGTGCATATCGAAATGCTTGTGTAAGAAGCCCATTTAATTTATTTGATGTCAACTTTTCAATATCAATATTTGTGAAATTATTTTTTTCAAATAATTCTGCCAATTCGTATATCCAATTTGTATTTAATCCAATAAAGAAGCTGGGAAGTTTTCTGAAAAGATCATTTTAATAATTTAAAATCAAGTTTTCTTTGAGTTAGGCTTCCACAATAAATTTAAAGTTTTTTTTCAAAAAAAAATTGAGGCTATAATATGGACAACAAATTGTTTAGTTTAAAAATTGTATATTAAGTCAACAATTGATTTGACTATTTTGGAAACTCAGTTTCCTCTTTACGCTTTCTAGAGGTCGGCACGGGACAGGACATCCTTGGTATTACCGGAATCCCAAATTTTCAACGAAAAAAGGGATTACAGGGGATTCCTGGATTGATCCCGCGTACAAAATGTTGAAAAAACTCCCGTTACGTGATCATGGGGATGCGATTTTACCGACCTCTATCGCTATCACAATTTAGATATATATATATATATATGTAAGAGGTTTTTTAATTAAGTTCAGGCAAAGATTAAAAGAAGGAACAATCACATTTGTGGTTAATGAGAAAAGGAGAAACTGAGCCCCTCCTCCATCCAAAAAAAGCCTTTTAAATTTAACAAAAAATAATTTAAAATTAGAAAAAGGAAAAACAAACTTTGCAAAATTAATAATATCATATTTTTGTTTAAAATGTTCAAGAGTATTTGTAGAGCATTTCTCAAATAATTCATTAATTTTATCACAAAATTTGCCAAGCGAAAGATTTTTAAAAACTGAAGCTTCCAATGAATAATGAAATGAAAGAAGAGTTAAACCTAATTTTTAAATTAAATTTGAAAAAAAAATTTTTTTAAAGAAAACCAGCATTTTGTTGCCTCATTGTATACAAATATTTTCCAAATTTAAAAATTTGATCTTTCACAGGTAAAAAATCAACAGGAATTAATTGTGGAATCAAAATAAAATAATTGTCAAAACTTGAAAAAAAGAAAAAATTTTAATGAAAAAAATAAAAATTATGACAAATAAAAAAATCAATTTTCGTGGCTGGGATTCGAACATACAAACAAAAAAATATTTTTTTTGGTCAAGTGGGATAGCTTTTAGTTCACACTATAGAAAGGTCGAAGGTTCGAACCCGGTTGGTGGACAAACATTTTTAGTTCACCAATTAATTAAAACAAAGCAAGTTTTTGAAGAAAAGAGTTAATTTTCATGAAAAAAAAATTTTTTTTTGAAAAGATTAAAAATTAAAAGGTTGTTAGATGATTACAAAAATTTAATAGGTTGAGGGTTCGAGACCGTTGGGGGACTATAATTTTCAAATTATAATTTTGTTGAAATAAAAATTAATTTTTTAATAAAAATATTTTTCATGCTTAAAAGTTATTTTTAAACCTTCAGAAATTTGCAATAAATCAAGGAGACTTACTCGGACCAATCCAATTTCCCCGTCACATCAAAACTAGACCGATCAACCACATTTTGTTTCCTCAAATCCCAAATGAAAAATTCATGTCCAACATCTAAAGCTAAAGTACATGAAGACACCCATTCAACAATTATTTGGTAATATCTTTCAATTGACAAAGAAATTATATCATCCAAAATGGAAGTTAAAAAACGATTTTCGTGTAGGGCTTTTTGATCAAATAAAAAGTTGATAAATTCTCCGCCAATTATGTCCTCCTAGAAAGAAAAATTAATTTTGTAAAAATAAATATTAAATGGGACCAAATAGACCATTAAAAACTAAATATTTCGAAAAAAAGGATTTGAACTTAAATGAGAAATTATGTAGTGTTCAACATTTAGTGCCCAACACGAGTTGAGAAAAAAGTCGGATAGTTTCGTATCGGGTTAGTTAGAGAGATTACGAGAGAAAGAAGATTGGTCGCAAAACACGGATCTCGGGACATAGATTCGTGACATAATTACATAGGTGATTCGAACACCTCCGCACAAGTAGCAAATCCTCTCAATGTCAATCAATCAAACATCGACTCCCATCCCAGTAACTGTGTTCCCAGTCAATTGAATCACGTCTCGTTGCTGTTCCATCCAGTCAATCCCAAACCAAAACAGTTTAGAAATATCAAAAACGGGAAAAGCAACAAAAAAGAGCCTTGCGCTGCCAAACAAAAATAAAAAATTGAAAAAAGGAACCTTTTCAATTTGATTTGCAATTCTAAAGAGAGGCTTCAAAAACTTTGCATGTAAATCCATACAACATTTTTGTAATGTAAGCAAATTCTTTCCTTCCATTTTGTATAATTCATCCAATGGATCAAAAACATTTTTACGAAGAAAACGAATGACAAAGGAGCAGAAAACGTTGATCATGTAACCACGAGTTTTGTCATTACGAAGACCTTAAAATGTTTAAAAATAATTTAAAAAATTTTTGGATGTTAAAAAGAAATATTTTTTGAAGGGAAAAATAAATTAGGACCAAAATATAAAAAATTTGGCAACAAGAGGAATCGAACCATGACCCCTTCAGTTATGAACCCAGAGATTTACCAACTAAGCCACCGATAAGATATTGACTATGCTAATATTTTTGAATAAGTATGAGAGGAAAAAGTAGTCGAGAAAATATTATAAACTTCGAAAGAGCAAACGAGTAAAATAAATTAAAAAATCGAAAAAAAAAATAATTTACGTGTAGTAATCAATTGTAATTCAAATAGAGTTGTAGCCATTCTAAAACAATCATCCAACCAACGACACAAATTTGCATTTTGCTTCCTAAAGAAATCATCAGACCAAAACCAAATAATTTTGTTTTCTGCTTGAACACATTGAATATATGGAGTATTCATTCCCTTACAAAATTTGTTTTTAAAAACGAAAAAAAATAATAGTTAAAGGTATGAAAAATTAATTTTTCAGAGAATTTTTTGATTTGACAGAGTAGATCGAGCTTTTTTTTTAAAAATCAAGACCTTGATTTTAGGTGAGAACATTGATCCGATTCTTGAACTTAAGTCAAGTAAAAATCAAGGGACTCTAAAAAATACCTTGATATTAACTTGGATCCAATAAAAATCACAAGAGGATCAAAATCAATCTCGATCTTAAAGAAAGTACTACCCCCAAAAAATACCAGCTGGGTATCAAACCAAAAAGCAACAAGCAATTAAATTAACGGTCTTCACAAGGAAGAACATGAAAATATTTTTTCAATCAATCCCAAGAAAATTTTGATTTGACAGAATAAATATAAAGATCGAGATTCTTTGAGAACCTTGACCAGTAGCAGGCAACAATCACCCAATGACAATTTAAAATTAAATTCTTCCCAAGAAAACCCACAAATTAAATTTAAAAAATGAATATACTCGTCTGCAGTTGATCAAAAAATGGTCAAAAAGGACAGTTTCACGATCATCTTCACGAATATCCGCAATATTCTTTTTTTGCTAAAAATTTTTTAAAATTAACAAAAATAACCTAATTTACTTACAGCAGAATGGACAATATTAGTGGGCACAAAACACTCGTCATACTCAAAAAAATTGTCGTGGACTACTTTTAACACTAAAAATTATAAGAAAATCAACCTTTAATAATTAAAAAATCACAAACATATTTGTCTTCTCAATTTTTTCCAAAAAGGCAATTTTGATAGAATATCTGGTTCAATGGCCATTTTAATAAAATTAATAGAGACTTGTATAAATAAGTTGGTCTGTAAAAAATAAAAATATTATTCAAATTTTACGAGAAAAATTAAAAAATTAGTCAAAAAAATATTTAAGAAAAAAAAGAAACTCCTCGCATCGAATTTTAGGGCAAACAGTTTTAGGGCGACAATTTTAGGCAAACAAAAAAAATTATTTTTTCCTATTTTTTACCTATTCAAAATCCTAACTTAAAAAATCAAAAAAAAAAGAACAAATCCAAGCCATTTTTCAAAAAAAGAATTCCCAATATAAATATTCCTTTTGTAAATTTCAATAAGGAAAATTCTTCACTACCCCAAAGACATTTTCACAACTCAAAACGCCCCATCCCTGCAATTTTTCATTTAGGTAAGAAAAGGGAAACATGCCAACATTTTGTCACGCGAGAAAAACTAAAAACAAAAAAATAAAATTCGGAAGATCCGTAAATTAATCCAAAAAAATATTCAACAAATTAAATATTTTATTAAAAATTGCATGAATTTTAGAAAAAAAACTATACTTTAATTTATTCTAACAACTATGAAATTAACAAAATATTTTTTATTATAAGAAAGTCAAGGCTTAATTATAGGGCAAAGAATATCAAATTCTGCACATAATAAAAGATGATCAGAACCGTATTGTTCATTTGGAAGTCTTCCACAAGCTTTTTCCAATTCTTTTAAAGTTGGAAGTGAAAGGCGTTTTCTCAATTGAATAAATCCTTCGATTGCAAGTTGTTTTTGTTGTTGAGAAGAATCAGCGCTGGTAGAAGCCTAAAAATATTTTTAAAAAATAATTTAAAATTTCTTGAGAAAAAAACAAACACAGCGGATACCCCCAGAGAAGGATAAGTAGACTAACACTAACATAAGACCCCGGGGGTTTTGAAAATCCAAGGTATAGACCAAAAAGCAGACATTTCTCCAAGCTTGCAGCAGAGGTGTTTCGAAACAAAAAAATCTTCGAAAATCGGAAATCGAAATAAATCCAAAAATATCGAAATCGAAAATATTTTTTAAAATCTTCGAAATCGAAAATCGGAAATCGAAAGAAAAATAACCTCGAAAATCAAAAAAAAATTTTTTTAATAAAAAATGAAAAATAAATTTTTGGTACTTATCGGTTATGTTACCACATTTTCTTACCTTTTATTTCCTTTTCCTCTTCAAAGTTACTTTAACTCTAAGGAATTGGGGAAAACTAATGACTAGAATAGGAGATCCGGGGAAATCATGGATATCCAAACCCAAAATTTTGTTATCCAAATCTACGGCACCGACTCCGACCTATTATTTCTTGGTTCCGGAGCCGGTGATTTACTGAGCCGCTTCATGGTGTCCCCAGACTCCGGGTGTTAATATTTCATCATGAGATCTGTGAAGATTAAGAGGGATAATGGAGGATTTAAGTAAGATCTCCTGATATAGTGAAAGAGCTAAGCCGCTTTACTTAAAAGGTTGGGCGGTACAGGCATAAGGTTCCGGCATGGGGGGGGGTGGGCTTCCAACTCCACATTAATTCGAGCAAATTCTACAATATACCGGAGCCGGAACATAATATTGTTTCAGGGATTCCTTTTTTACCGCCTGAGTCGAAAATTTTGAGAATTTTGGAAGACCAAGTCACCAGATTTCTTCCTTTTACAGCGCCGCAGGCGAAAATTTTGAAAATTTTGGAGGATCCTTAAGTCAAAAATCTTCCTTTTTCTGCGCCGCAGGCGAAAATTTTGAATATTTTGGAAGGCCAAGAAGCCAAAAATCTTCCTTTTTCTGCGCCGCAGGTGAAAATTTTTTTAATTTATGATGTCAGGATTCCTACTTTTTGGCGCCAAAAATTCAAATTTTTTCAAAAATTCGAAAATCGGAAATCGAAAATATCTCAAAATTTCGAAAATCGGAAATCGAAAATCGAAAGGAAAAAAACCTCGAAAAACGAAAATCGAAATTTCGAAACAGCTCTGGCTTGCAGGTCTTTTCTAAACTCAAAAGGGAACATTTGAACTGTAGCCAAAAATTTCACTTTTTTTGCACCAACCTATTGCTTTTTTGGTCCTGACCTGACCTCCCAAAATCGAGAAGTTATAGGGTTCAAAGTCAGGGTCAATAAACTACCTATAATATTGACCTCGACTTTTTTTAACCATCTTTTACTGTAAGTGCGAATTTAGTAATTTTTTTGGTTACCATTCGATAGAGAACCTTCGACTTATTGTTAAGGCTTATATTCCTCCTATCCTAATAACCCTCCCAAAACACCATGTAAATTACAATAAAAATTAAAAAAAACAAACATCTTGCTCGAATTTTTGAGTATTTTTTGGAATTGTATACAAAATGAAATCTGGGGTAGATTCTTCCATATGATAACTGGAGATTTCTGGCTAGAAGAAAATATTTGAAAAATTCTTTTAAATTCAAAAAAAACCTCTCCAGCAGCATTAAAATGTTCATAGACTGAAGCAAACGAAAAGTCGTGAGATAGAAAGTCAGTAGCGTTTAGTTTAACAACAAATAATTGAGGATCAACAAGATCTTTTGAATCAACTAAAAAAAGAGGAGGGATTTAAAAAGAGAAAGGTCCAACCAAAAATTATTCTATAAAATTCTTAAAACAGAATCACAAATGTCTATTTCAAGGCTCATGTCAGAGAGACATAATAGCCCTATCCTAAAACCCCCAAAACACCATATTTGTTAGTTTAAAAAAATAAAGGGTCTTATTATTTTTTATAAATCTATTAAAATCTTCCAGATTGGGGAACACACTTTTTGCGTTAAAAATGTAGAGAACAGGGCTGGGCGAAATCTAAAAATAAAAAGCGAAATGAAGAATGCGAAACTTTTCGCGCTAAAAATTGTGAAATATGCAAAAAATGCGAAATCGCCCAGCCTTGGAAGAGAATGCTTCCAGGAAGTCCTGATACAACAGAAAATTTCAGTTTACATACAGGATCCAGGTATCTTGTATTTTTTGACTAAAAACTTAACTAGCTGACCCTTAGTCGTGAATTGAAGATGTCCACAAATTAAGATTCCGTTAATAATCAAAACAGCCCCAAAAACCCCTACAACCTTCCCTATTTGTTAATTAAAAAAATAAACAAATACCAAGTTCACAATTTTTGGTCATTTTCATCAATGCAAGAGGTATACTGGTACCTGATGGCGGAGTCATAGGAATCGAATTAGAAGTCGGTCTCAACGCCATAGTACTACTAAAAATTGCTCGCAATTCAGCTTTTTGTTCCATCAAAAAACTAAAAAACTCTCTTTAGCTTTCAAATTTAAATAAACCGATGTAGTGGAGACGTAGGTTCAATATTAAAATCACCACAAAGTATATGCCCAACAAAATTATATTTTCTTATGGGGTCTTTTTGTAAACTCATTGAAGCCACAAATTCATCTTCGGCCTAGAAATCAAAGGAGAAATAAAAAACAAAGGAAATTAAAATTTAAAGGGGGCAAACAAATAGAATATTTAAAATAAACATTAAACCAGAAAAATCAAATAATCCACTTTTAGACCTTATACATTCACATGGAACAAATGTCCTAACAAGAGATGGCATGGGGAAAAAACTGAAACTGACCAAAGAAATAGATTGGCTTTTTCTAAATTTTCAATAGATCGGCTTTCGGGAGATTATGATGAAAATCAGGCCCGTAGCCAGAATTTTTCTCGGAAGGGGGGGGGGGGGGGGGGGCAAGGTACGGCCTTATGAAAAGTCTTTATAGTATCGTGTCGAAAAAAGTTCGTCTTTCAGCTATCGGGGTTCGAATGACAAATGACAGCCTATCCCAAAACCAAAGCAACCCCCTCCATGCCATCCAAAAAATACCAAAAAACCAAACCTTTTTCATATGCCCCAACAAATATGCAATTTGTGCCAATTTTATAGCTCCCTTCTTCATTTGAAAAAATATATGAGTATTTGAAATACAAAATGCTGAAGAATTGTATAAACAATCATTTAATCCAAATATAGCCACTTGCCCAATATTTGGACTGTTCATAGTTGGAGGGATAAATAAATTGAATGAAACTTGGTTTATATAGAGTAAAGTAATTTTTGATTGACGCCAAAAAATAGCACATCCATCCGGGGTTTGTAAACCGCCCGTTTTGCGAGTAAAAAGACCTTGGAATCCTCCTTAATTTGAGAAAATTAAAAAAAAATTTTTACAAAAAAAAAACAAAACTGCTTGTAAAATAAGGAAGATAAAATTCTTCATAATGAACGTCTTGAACTTCTTGTAAACAAAAAATATCTGCATCAATCCTATCAAATTCCAATTCAAGTTTTTGCTTTAAAATTGGAAAAAGTTTTCAAAAAATTCTCAAAAATCTTTTTAAAAAACCTTTCTGGAATTCCAAAGTTTATGAGCACTTTTAGCACCCCTTAAATGTTGATATAAATGAGACATTACATTCACATAGTGTTGACATAAAACGTTAAATGACACAACAGACAATGGTATTCGAAGGAATTTATTTGTGTTGGGAAAAATTTCTTTACCCTAAAAAAATTTCTTAATAAAAGAAAAAAATTAAAAATGAAACTAAAAATAAATAGAAAACACTTAAAAATCAAAAATAAGTTGAAACACACCCATTTAGAATAAATTAACACAAAAGTACTCGAACCCACCTAGTTTCCCCTTAAAACTCGACGCCCTAACCATTCGGCCATCGAAACTATAAACACAAAAATTTTATAAACGTTTTTTAATATGAAAGAATATCCTTCAAAAATCACCAAAAAATAAAAATATTAACAAAAAATTACCAAAATTTGTTGATAATATCGAAGCCCAACCAATTTATAATTTTTAGACAAATCAATTTTTGAAGAACGATGTTCATAACGTATCCGACTTGCAAAAGTTTTATGATCAAGTGATAACTCTTCGAAAGAATTTTCTTGTTTTGGAGGGCAAATACTTAAAATTTCTTCTCTTGTATAGCTCAAACGCCTATTTTCAGAATTTTTGCTAGTTGATGGTTGAGACACTTGTGGGAGCTTTAAAAAAATTTCAAAAAAATTTATACAAATAAACCTTTTGTCTCAAATCCAAATCACTTTGAACACGCTCAACTGACGCGTTTTCAATGTTGGTAACACAACTATGACACAATTGCTCTTTTATTTGTGCAACTGTTTTCTGTTTTGATTGACGAGATAAAATCTTTAAAAAAATATTTAAAATTAAAATATTTTTTAAATTATTTATGCATGAACTACACGAAATCAAAGTAAACTGAAAAAATGCAAAACAACCCAAAAATTTTATTTTTTCTTGCCCAGAAAGTTTTATACAAAATATCAACTCAAAATAATTATTTACCATGAATGGGATTCGAACCCACACCCTATGGATAATCAAGACAGAAACTTTTCCCAGCAAACCAAAAAAACCGAAACTTCCCACAAACATAACTAAGTTGTCAGTTTTAGACCGAACCGAAAAACCGAGGATTTTTCGGAATCGAGGATTTTTCGGTTCTGTTCTAATATCCGAAGAATTTCCACAAAAACGAAATTTTTCCACTAAACCAAAAAAAACCCAAAATTCCCCCTAACATAAAATAAAAGAAGAAAACCTTTTTGTTCAATTTTATAATTCCAGTTTCTTCACGCAAATCAATATCAGAAAAAATTGAAGTGTTTGCAATTGTTCCCTGAGAAGCCGAAAAGTTAACCGATGTAGAAATACTTGGAGAAGACTGAAGATTTAAAGCTGGAGATTTGACTGAAGTTGGAATTATTTTCTTCTTCTTCTCAACTTTTCCTCCTTTCGAAATTTTTTGTTTCAATTTTTTATTGCTCGGAGTATTCTCTTCAATTAAAGTAATATCCCCCTCTTCCTCTTCTTCCTCAGTATTACTTGGAGAATTTAACAAAACAACTCCGTGTCCATGTCGACTTAACAATGACTCTTTCACAAATTCTTGTTTTGTTTCTATTTGTAATTTGGTTGGTAGTCGTGGTAAGCTGACATTGTTAGCTCCAGTTTTGTTGCTAATATTATCGTCAACAGTTCCCAAGTCAATAACTGGAGGAACTAAAAAAAGAGGAAATTAAATGAGAATGTTTACCTCTAGATAAAGGATATGGACTCAAGCAGGAATGGAACGCGTCGAGAAAATATAGAAAGTCGGGCTAGGTTTAGGAACGAAAAAACGTCCAAAAGTTTGGGGTAACCCGTCAAATGACTAAATTCGGAGAGAGTCCATGGATCTCTTCCATGGCAAGGGCGTAGCAAGCGGGACCCTCTTTTAGCCCTCCATTTAAACCCCCGGTTACGTCCTTGATCCATGGATCCGATTCTGTGTTTCCTTATTTTAGATTTCGCATTTCTTGATTCACCGTAAAACGAGAAACACGTCCTCTCCAATGTCACTCAACCAGCACTTTTTAAAATCGGATGAAGTTTGAGAGGGGTTTTAGTTCACGGCCTTCACACGAAGGAGTGTTATACCCTCAACACTTTCCCGTTTCCATGTCCCCAATTTTCCAAATTCCCCCACTCCCTCTACAACTAAATCACACTTACTTTTGAGTATATCCATAAAAATATTTTTCTTCGTTCCATAACTATTAAGCAAATCAGAATCTTTTTTGGCCAGTTCCGCATTCAATTTTCCAAAACTCAACTCCAAAAGTCGTTGTTTTTGTATAATTTTTTCAGGCGAGAGTTTGTCTTTTTGAAGATTTTTGTTTATAACTCGCTGCTGTTGTTTACTTTCTTTTGTAGTTTTGGTTATTTTGACCATTTTTTGAAAATTTTTATAAAAATTTAATTAAATTACGTAAAAACGCTGAAAATAAAAAAATTTTTTTCAGAAAAAAATTTTCAAGAATTCCTCAAAAATTTTACTCTTTTTCTCTCACCACGCTATCTTTTTTTCTATTTTGTGGACAAAATGTCTTTAAAAATTTTTTTGGCATTATGTCGCTTTTGAGGGAAAACTTTGTTTAAAAACAAATAGCGTCCCGTTCTCCAACTCGATTTATCCTTACACGGAGAGGGGATATCTTTGCTAGAAAGGGCACATTCTCTATCGAGCGAGCCCGGTCTCGACCGTTTTTAGGCAACCTCACCGTGTTAGGTTTGTAAAACTGGCAAAAATAAACAAAAATAACCAAATTTCAATTCCGCTACGTCCTTTGCCTGCGCTAGTCTGCTGTGTGCTTACTCGGCCCGCGCCTACTCGGGCGTGTTCCGTCCCGTTATGTTTAGCTTCCTTATATTTTTAATATTTTTTAGTTAGGAAAGGGTAAGAAGCAAAATAACAATTTTCTCTAATGGAAGTCGATGATATTATTGATGTCGTTAACATTGAAAGTGCAGAGCAGGATGATATTATTGATGTTGTTAACATTGAAACTGGAGAGCAGGAAAAGGATAAAACTGGGTCATTAAGTGGAACCGAAGAAAATCAAAATTTAACTGATGGACAGGTTTATTTTTTGCCTTGTAAATAGGGTTGGGGTTTTCGAGAGAGAAATAGGGTTGGGGTTTTCGAGTTTTCGGGCCGACGTTCATTTTTATCGGGCCGGCCCGACCGAGTCTTTTTCGGGTCAAAATTCAAGGCCCGACTCGATCTTTCGGATCTGGCCCCCAATTCATTTTTCTTAATTATGGACGTTTTGGTTAAGTTGGAAGTTGCTTAGTTTTTGGGGGTAAGGGGTCGTAGGTTCGAATCCCTTTGGTTGATTTTTTAATTTTATATAACCCAATAAATTTAAAAATTTTTTTAGCCGTTTATTGACCGTCTAGGAAATAAATGGAATTATTTGGGAACTGGAGCTTTTGTTGAACGCCATTATCCTCTATTGGGGCTCAAAATGTGTACAGAGACAAAGCGATGGGCTGTTTTATTTTGTTCTCAACGTTTTGACATGAAGTGTCCTTATCAAATGTTGCTGGTTAAAAATAAAGGGCTGATTTACCAAAGGTTTTGAAGTTGATTGAAATTGGGGGTTATAGTTGAATTATTTGAAATTAGTTTGTGAACCCGCCAAGTAGAAAGGGGCTTTGTCTGTCCTGACCAGTATTAATAATGTCCTTACCGATTTACGAAGAAAGACAACCACCGATTAAAATAAGGTTTAGGTCGTTAAGGTTTAGGTCATTCTTCTTAGTCGTACGGATGGGTACAAATTTTGTTACTTCCTTTGAAAGCACTTCAGTCAACGCCCAAACATTTTCATTGTTTTGTGTTTCCTGAACGTTCAGAAGGTCTTTTCAAATATCAAAACCCAAAATTTTATCACCATTTTTCGTAGAATAAAATTTAACCACAATTTATAGATTCGAACATTCCCATCAAGTCACCAAAACTCCCGAACAATTACTTAAAGGAAAGACACCAAGCCCTAAAAAAGATGGAGAAGATGGACGTTTGTCACATGAAATGGAACTTTCTGGATGGAAATTAGTGGCTGAGGTTTTTTTAGATATTTTTCAAAAAATATTTTTGTTAACTTTTAAGGGTGTTTATGACGAAGAAAAATTGCAAGAAAATTTGACACAACATTTTGCTGTAAAATACCGACCTCATGACGAGTTGATTTGGTACTTTAAATGCAGATACACTCGTTGTAGTTATAAAATTCGTTGGTTTAAAAGACTTGGAGAAATTTGGAGTTTGGGATTACACAGCAAGCTGCATGGAAGTGGAAGTTGTAAAAGGAAGAGACGACGATTGAGGTTATAAATTTTGATAAAAGTTTGATTTTTTGATTTTTTTTGTTTCCACATTTTCTGATTTTATTCCGATTATGTTAAGAAATATCTGACGCTCTTGCAAGAAAATGTTGGTATTTTTTTCAGGGAATTTTTGTGTATTAAATATAATTGGCTTTTTTGGGGGCTCAGTCTCTCCTTTTTTCATTAACCACAATTTGGTTTCTTTTCATCATTGCTTGAATTTATTAAATAGGGGAAGTTTTTATTAGGAAGAGTTATGTTCCCAAAGAAGCCAAAAAAAAACTTGGCTTGTCTCATGTACTTAACTAAATACCAAAGATAATTAAAAAAATCCTCGAACCAATCCGCATACACAGCGGACATACCCCTCTGTTCTTCTTTCTTTAACCCTGCAAATTCCTTATCCATCTCCCGGGGTAGTAAAATCCTCCTCTTCCCCATCCCAACGGCGGCTTCGATTTTGTAGGGTAATCCTCCTATCCTTGATAAACGCACCGTGGAAGAGATAATACCTGTGGCAGCAATGTCTTAAAATTCAGAATTAGGTATTCCCCTCCCCCAAAAAAGCAAAATAGTTATTTAAGTACTAATATAATTAAATTTGTTTTTAGTCACAAAAATTCCACTTGTATCCATGCAATTAAAGAAGGCGTGGTGATGGTGTGCCTGTGGCCGAGGCAAATATTGAAGATGATGGGGGAAACGAAGATGGTGAGGCAAATGAGGAAAACGGAGATGCTGAGGGGAATGTTAATGATGAAGCACCGGCCGAGGCTGATCGGAATGGAGATGTTGAGCTTGATTCAATGCCGGAATTCGAAAATTCAGAACATTATAAATGAATTTATGAAATTGTTTTAAAAGAAAACCCGACCCCCTGGATACGCCCTTGATGCTGCGGCGTAAAAAACCGAGCATAAATTATCAAAATAAAAGTATTTTACTCAATTCTTTTAAAGCTTTTTTTTAAACAATTTCATAAATTCATTTATAATGTTCTGAATTTTCGAATTCCGGCATTGAATCAAGCTCAACATCTCCATTCCGATCAGCCTCGGCCGGTGCTTCATCATTAACATTCCCCTCAGCATCTCCGTTTTCCTCATTTGCCTCACCATCTTCGTTTCCCCCATCATCTTCAATATTTGCCTCGGCCACAGGCACACCATCACCACGCCTTCTTTAATTGCATGGATACAAGTGGAATTTTTGTGACTAAAAACAAATTTAATTATATTAGTACTTAAATAACTATTTTGCTTTTTTGTGGGAGGGGAATACCTAATTCTGAATTTTAAGACATTGCTGCCACAGGCATTATCTCTTCCATGGGGCGTTTGTCAAGGATAGGAGGATTACCATACAAAATCGAAGCCGCCGTTGGGATGGGGAAGAGTTGGCTTTTGCTGCCCCGGGAGATGGATAAGGAGTTTGAAGGGTTGAAAAAAGGAAGAAAAGAGAAGAATGACCGCAGTGTATGCGGATTACTTTGAGGAATTTTGTTTGACTATTTTTGGTATTTAGTTAAATATATGAGACAAGCCAAGTTTTTTTGGCTTCTTTGGGAACATAACTCTTTTCTAAAAACTTACACTATTTAATAAATTCAAGCAATGATGAAAAGAAGGAACAACCAAATTGTGGTTAATGAGAAGAGAAGGAACTGGGCCCTCCAAAAAAGCCAATTATATTTAACAAAATAATTTTAGTTTTGTTTGTCAATTTTTGGTATTTAATTTTTTTGCAAAATGTTTATGCTTTTAAAAATAAAATTATTTTTTCCAACTAGTTCTTTTCAAAAAAACATTTCTATTTTTTCGGAACCTCCTGAAACTTACTAATTACGGAAATCCGGGAAACCCGAGAAATAACCAAAAAGTTTAATTTACAACCTTTATGTTAACCAATTTAAAAAAATCACAAACAATTTATATATACTATTTATATAAATTTTAAATTTACAAAAAAAATTTTTTTAATGAATAAACGAAAATTCTTTCAAAATGAGCATGAAAAAATAATATGTTTAATATTTTTAATTAAAAAATGGGCACTTTTTTCTTCTTCCTTTTGAATCACAATATTTAGAAAAATATATAATTTAATTAAATTTTGTATATTTTCTCCGGAATTAATTAAAAAAAATTTTTTTCAAATATTTCTAGCCAAAAAAGTCCATTTATTTTATAATTATTCCCAGAAAAAAATACAAAAAATTACAAAAAATAATTAAAGAATATTAAAAGTAAAAATAATTTTTTTTAATTCGGAATGGTCATTTATATATTTATAATTAACTAGAAAACCTTTACTAGAAGAAAATCTCGTATTTTTATTTAAATTTATTATTAGAATTTGCAGGTTGTTGTGATGTTGGTGGAGGAGGAGGAGGTATTCGGGCTGGGGGAGGTTCAAACATTCCTTCAGTTAAATATCCAGCAATAGATTCAGAACCACTTGGACCTCCTAAAATTAATTTTTTTAGTGATTTAAAAATAAAAAATTAAAATTTTCTGGTGTCCGCAACAGCAAAAGTCCGCAAATGTTTCTTGCTGACTTTTTTTAGTCCTATGGTTTTTCGATTTTCGGGGGCCTATATCTCAGCCCCTGTATAAGTCTGCACGAAAATTTTTTCACCATTCGACTCAACTCGACGAGCTCTTTCGAATGACATATCACTCGACCTAATCGGCGTCTGTGTCGTATACCGAAATTTTTCCAAAAAAATTTCAAAAAAAAAACCTGTAATAGCCTGTGTTTGTGTAATCGTAGGTAAAAAGAGGTCATGTCTCTGATCTTTATAATGTGCCCAAATTGGCGATTTTTGCAAAACTTGGGAAATACGTTCACCAAATTGAGTATCACGACAACAATTTTTTAGAGCATCGGCAATTTCAGCTTTTGCCGCAGCTGGATTATTTACACCTTTTTTTGAATTTAAATTAAAAAAAAAATAATTAAAGAAACCTGGCATTGAACTAGCTAAAGAATGAAGCAAAAAATCAATCATTCCAGAAAGTAATATTTGTTCAGCAAATTCATGTGTACAATGATTGGAAAGAAGTTTTAAAGCATGTGACCATTGCCGAGCCATTTCTGGTTGTCTTCTTATACAAGTTAAAAATCCTTTTATTAGAGAGGGGATTGTACACAAAACTGAAGCACAATTCTTTAAAGAGAAGGAAAATTTTCTAATTTGAAATAAAATTTACCGAATTTTCACTAATTTGATTTAATACAACAATTGCAGAATTAGCGACTTCATCATTATTAACCATTTGCATAGATTGACACAATTGTGGTAAATAACCTTGAGCAGGAATCTTTAAGAGAATTTAAAAAATTTTTAAATTAAATGAATAGGAGGGGAAGGAATAGAAACATTCATGGAAAGTGCCCATATAAACGTACAACCAATTCTATGGTCAAGACAAGAACACAATCTATTGTACCACCAATCCAACTTTATGATCGGTTATTTTTTATATTCCCTCATAGTACCTTTAAATGGATGGATTATGTATCCAGCCGACATAAAAAAATAAATTCCCAATTTTCGGGAACCGGGAAAGCACAAAAATATCGAAAAAAATTACAAATTACGAAAAGCCAAGGGCGCAGTCAGAGGGTCGATTTCGGGGGAAGGGAGGGGCTATTTCATAGGTTTCGGACGAAAAAAATCCACTTTATTGACCAGTTCCCTCTCAAAAATTTTCCGCTTTCTTCCATTTAGGGGGGGGGCTTCAGCCTTCCTCCACAAGGCTACGCCCTTGTATAGCTCCCCGGAACGGACAGAAAAGGAGAAAATACTTTTTTCAAAATTTTCAACAAAAACACAAACAAACCATATCAACAGTTGTAGGATGATGTGCAGCAAGTAAAACTAAAGCTTTAGTAACTTGATCCAATTGACTTTTCCATCTTTGCTGTTCTTCTAAATTTTTAGTTTGTTTTGTTGTTGTTGTTGATGATTGCCAGATTTCAAGTAAGCGTTCAACCAATTCTGTGGCAAATTGTCTTGGATGACGAACCTTTAATTTAAAAAAAAAATTCAAAAATGTAAAAAAATAATAAAAATACCGCCCAAGACGGATTTCCAATAAAAAGTCGAAGAAAAACACCTCCAACAATGATTTCTCCACTTATAACAGATTCATATGCACAATGGCCTTCGCCAAATACAGAATTCTGGAATATAAAAATTTAAAAAAATTAAATATACAGAAGGGAAGATCATAAAATGCGTGAGTTTTTAGGTTTAAGATAACAGCCAGAATAAACATTCTCCCCTATAGATCAGGTATTGGCCGGTTTGAGCAAGAAGTCGGGTCAGGGTTCGAGTAGGCTTCTAAAATTTTCTTCCCATCGTTCAGGTCGGAAAGTCTGTGTTTTGAGTATCAGGGTTTCGGACTCTTCCTGTTATTCATTCCCCATTCCTGTAAGCGATGCGCTAGAAAGTCGCAGTCTCGATTCTTGCCTGGGTGCCCAAAATTTTTGTTTAATTCTTATTTAAGGATAAAAAATATTTAAATTAACCATATTCCATTTTATATTAGGATCTTTTTGTTGTGAAGGCACTAATGTAACAAGTATATTTCCAAGTGTTTGTCTTATATCATTCCGCATTGAATCATTCCATATTAATTCTGGATTTTCTGTGATACTATCAAACATTTGAATTCTTTAAAGGGGAAAATTTGGGGAAATTTTTCTTAAATTTTTAGGAAATTATTTACGCTGTTCCAGGATTATCTCTCAATGTATCAGCAAATATTGTTGGTAAAAATCGAGAAAGTAAGCGTGTCCATCTTGGACCAGTTAATTTGTCAGATTGAAGCTTAGCAAATAATTCTGCTGCAAGCATTCTACTGGCACTAGTTATCCCCGATGGAGGTGATAAATCTATAAAAAACTTTTTTAAGCTAACCAGAAAAGAGTTAATAAACAACTAAACCCCACTTTTAGATACGCTGTTTAAAAACTCATAATGTATAATAAAACGGTATCCTAAATCGAGGCAGGGGTGTATTGAAATGCCGTACTCCCAAAAACACTTTAAAATGCCAACATGTTGTTCCAACAATGGGGATTCGGCATATTAAGGCCGTTTTCATTCTTTGGCATTTCAATGACATTTTTATGGCGTTACAAGATCATAGCATTGAAGCTATCGCTTAGTGAACCTCTAAAAATTAATCAATGCCCACCAGTAAACCTTTTTTTTAAAGAGTGTCTTAAATAGAGGTGTATCTAATTCTGGGAGTATCTTATAGCAGAGGTTTGACAGTTAAAAATATTCAAAAATAAAAAATAATAAAACCATTTTCTTCCAATTTATTTTCATTAACATTTATTGAAGTACATTCAGCAAAAATAGACAAAATATATACAAGACCACCATAATCAAGTAAATCTTTAATAACCTGTTGATTTGCTACAAGTGCAATTAATGTACGCAAAATAATTTCACAAGCTTAAAAATAAAAAAAATTTTTTTGAAAATTTTGAAGAAATTTTCTGAAGAATTTTTCAAAAAAAAATTTTCGAAAAAAAATTTTTCAAAAATTTTCAAAAAAAATTTTTTGAAACTAAAAAATTTTTTTTGAAAAAATTTTAAATTTCAAAAAAAAATTTTCAAATTCTTTTAAATTTTAAAAAAATTTTTCTGATATTTTTTTCAAAAAAAATTTAATTTCAAAAAAATTTTTCCAAAAAATTTTTAGGATTTCAAAAAAAAAATTTTTTTTTTGAATTACTAATAAAATTTTCAGAAAATTTTTTAAAAAAATTTGTCTGATATTTTTTTCAGAATTTTAAAAAAATTTTAATTAAAAAATTTTTTTCCAAACCTTTAGGTAGCCTAACAAGTAAAACTAAAAGTAGAGACAATTTAATTGAACAAGCAACATCACTAACACATTCTTTATTACTTGCAGCAATAGAAATAATTTGTAAAGTTTTTAATTGAATTAAATCGAGAGAATGTAAACGTAAAAATCCAAAAATTGTTTTAAATTGTCCAATTAATAAAAGTTCAACACCCGGATTCATCATTAATAAATTACGTAAAGCTTCCAAAACCATCCGAATTTTTTCTTCCAATGGAAGTTTTGAATTATTATTTTCTTTGTTATTGAAGGTACGTGAACTTAAAATAAAAAAAAAATTTAAAAAAATTTTTTTTCTCTATTTTAGAAGGTCAAACTTCAAAAGTCTCTACAAAATATACAAAAATTGGTTCGTAGCCAAAAATCCCTCAAAAAATTGAGACGTTTTTTTTAATTTTATTATTTTATTTAATACTTTTTCCTGTGGATTTCTCAAAAGTATATCATCTAACCTCCCATCTATGACCTTTTTATTTAATTTTATTGAATTTATTAGACAACGATGTTAGTGGACTCCCTTTTGTTGTATATTTTTAATTTTGAATAAATAAATTTTTAATATAAAATGTCCTTTTCCGGGGGTTAGTCTCTTATTAAGCACCCAAAATATTACTTTCCCAACGTTTTGATTAAAACTCAATATAAATGGATTGTCAATTAAACTAAAGTCTTCGATTAACCGAAAATCTTCGGTTGCCAAGTTCGGTTCAAGACTGACATCTCTCTACACAAAACTATATTAAAATAAACCTATGATCATTTGAAGCACTATATTGATGCTTTTGATTAGAATGACATTCAACTCCTGTTTGAAATTCTCCCCATTCTGTAACAGGCAATTCCTCTTCAACTACAAATTCAGTTGTTAAATCAATTAGATCGTCCACTTCATTATTGTGATGCTGAAAAAGAGAAAATTTGAAAAAAAGTTCAACGATCTAGGTCGAAAATTTAGGCCACAAGCAGTGCTTGGATACACGTACCACAAATCGTTCTTACTCGAAATCTGATTTATGTACAAGATACTATATGTGAGGTTCGTGTGTGCGGACAAGAATGAAACTTCAAGCACAGATGAACAACCTTGTGATTAGGTCTAAGTAAAAGATTAATATTAGAGTTGCCAGCTCGCTCGAATCGAAACTCGAAAAATCGAGCGAGTCGAGGCTTTTCAGCTCGAAAACGAACGAGAATAAAAAAAAACAAGCTCAAAAAATGCACCGAACGTCGGCTCGAACCGAAAACGGCAACCCTAGTTAATATCGTTACTTAAATCAGTGCCTGAAAATTTCGTTTCTGGCCTTATACTCGAATTTGGTATCAAGTACCTAAATTGGTACAAGAGTCAAGCACTGGCCATACAACCGACTACCAAATAATTTTTAAAAAAATTTAAAAAAAAAACCTTTGCCGTTTTGACATTTTTCCCAGCATTCCCAACACTCAATTTATGTTGTTGTTGTTTATTATGTAAAGCTAATGTGGAAGGTTTTTGATTTTGTGTTGTTTTTGGTAAAAGCTGTTGTTTTTGTTGTTGTGCAAGTAAACCTTGTTGTTGATAAAGCTGTTCAGAATGTTTAGATAAATAATCAAGTAAATCCATACATGTTCTTTTTGGTTCCTAAAAAATTTAAAAAAATTTTTTAAAGGAAAAAAATTTCAAAAAAAAACCTGAATTTTAAATTCTGGTTGTAAAATATAAACTCGAACAAAAATTTCTCCAACAACAAATTCACTTGCATAAATACTTAATCTAAATTCAGCTCCAAAAAGTTCACTCTAAAAGATATTAAAATCATTAAAAAAAATTCTAGTAGATTTATATGAAAAAATGAGTCATTGGAAGCCCCGTGAAAGCATCGATTCCGTGAATAGCTAGAAATTATTGTTAAACGCCTTAGCTGACCACGTGAGGTGCTTTGCCGAATAAGTTTCATTTTCCCTTTTTATTGTTAGTCTTAAAAGCTCCTACCTAGTAAGGTTGACGGATCAGGATTCCAAAAAGGCAGGATATCAGGAAATTTTCGGTTCGGATATTAGGATTCGGATATCCGAAGATTTCCGACTATCCGCCAGCCTTACTACCTAGTAAGCGTTGAATCATTCCCTAATTTGGATCCCTCTACTTTCTTACAAAGGGAAAGGATTTTCATTCGAGGAGAGACTTATGTTTACTATACATAGGAAAAAATTATCCTAATATTTAAAAAAAATTTCTTTGAATTAAAAAACAAAAAATTGCCTTACCAAGTTATCATTAGAATTTCTATGAAGTTCAACAAAATCTAAAAGTTCGGCTCTAGTAGAATTATCCCAAATAAGGTAAGGATCAAAAGTATTTGAATTTAATAATTTAAGTACAAAATCATTTCTATATTGAATTGGAGGTTTTGTAACAGAGATATCATCTGCTAAACAAGCATCATCATCAACAGAATTTGGTTGGCCTAAAAAAATTTTTTCTTAAAAACAATTTTCCAAAAATTTAGAACTCACAAGTATTCTGCTTTCCATTATTTAAAACAATTTTTCCATTTTCTATAACTGAATTATTTTTTGATTTTTTAATTTCTTCTTTTTGTAACTCTTCTTGCTCTTCCTTCTCCTCATCTGATTGATTTAAATTAACTGCAAGTGAACAAGATGCTAATTGCATTTGACGACAGATATAAGGTGTAAGCATTGCACGAAGACTAAAAAATAGAAAAAATTATTCTCATTTAGTAGAGAATTAAAGAAAATGACAGGAAAAAATTTAATCGTTTTCTCGAAATATAAATAATTTCAAGCCTTTTTGTTGTTTTCAAACTAGTCCTGTTCCTTCTCCCCCACTCTCTGTATTTTTAGATTTTTGCTGACGAGTCCCAGTTCACCTTTTCTTCACATTTATATTTTATTATGGAAATATTTCAATAGGAATCTTTATTTTCTGATCATAACCCCCGGAACGTCTTCTAATACCAAGAGTTTGTTATACCAAGCCCCCAAAAACCGTTTTAATATTTATTTGGTATTTCGAGCTTTTTTCCACGGCTTGATATTTCAAAATCCTGGTATTTAAAGATCATATCATAACTCCTGGGTTTCCATCCACAATTTTTTAAATTAAAAAAATTAAAAAAAGACAAACCTATTTTGTACTCCATCATTGTCTGGAGTATTTGGACGATAACCAGCTAAACAAGCCAAAGCCTCACAACAACTTCGAGCTAGACGGTTTAAAGTGGATTGCTGGTTAGTTTTTTCGGAATGAGCAACACCTTCAAAAAAGTTCTATTTGAAAAAAATAAAACTAGAAAACCTCCTTCATCCAATGTCCAATCAAACCGAAACAAATGAGGCATTAATTGCCAAATAATTCCGGCTTGAAACATTTGAGTTTGTAAAAGTGTACAAACAGAAAGAGAACATACACAATCTGCTGCAGCACAGGAAAGACGGGTTAAATGCTTAAAATTAAAATTTTTTCTTATTAATTTTCAAAAAATAATTTTTTTACTTCAAATTTAAGTAATTGACAAATTCCTTTAAACAAAGCCTTCATTTCCGCAATTTTTTCACGACAAGCCTCAAAATTTGCAGCAGCACCAAAACAATTACAAACGTGTAGGCATACTTTGACAGCCATACTATTATCATTGCAGCTTGATGTAATCATTGGAACACAACGACAGAATGTTTTGTATAAAGCCTAAAAATATATATATGAACATGTCTATCACATAAAGAGTTTGGATTTAATTGTAAGCTTAAAATATTTGAAATTCATTATAGCGGAGGTTTGATGGGATTAAGGTGGATTTGAAGGGAATAAGGAGGATTTGGAGGGATTATGAGGATTTGGAGGGATTAAGGAGGAGTTGGAGGGAAAGAGGATTTGAAGGGATTAAGATGGATTTGAAGCGAATAAGGAGGATTTGGAGGGATTAAGGTAGATTTGAAGGGAATAAGGAGTCTTTGAGGTGATTAAGAAAGGATACCTGGAGACATAAAGAGATTAAGGTGATTTGGACCACGGGGAAAAATCCAAGCAATTCCCAAAATATCCCCAAAATTTCAGTTAAAAAATAAACCTCCAATCCACCATCTCTTCTCAATTGTTCAGCATTTAAAGGAGAACTTTTCAAAGTCCAATAACAAAGTTCTACAGCAGATATTAATAATTGTCCACTTTCACCTCCCTTCTGATTTGAAAATAAAGCATCATCTGCCGACTCCAAATCAATAGTTTTAATTAATTGGGTATATCCAGCATATTTATAAGGTGACAAAACTTGAGAAAAAAATTTTTTAATTAAAAAAAAACAAAAAATTTTCCGAAAGAAATTTCAAAAAATTCTAACAAAAAAATTCAAAAAAAATTTTTTTTGAAAAAAATTTCCCAAAATTCAAGTTAAAAAATAAATTCTCTCCCATCAGGATTTTTGTTCAAACAAATTTTTTTTAAAAAATTCTTCAAAATTTTTTTCAAAAAATTTTTTAATCAAAAATTTTCAAAAAAAAATTAAAAAAATAAAAACCTTTCAAATTCCTTTTGTAAGTAATACTTTGCGCTTTAATTATTACAATAATTCTATTAATATCCGGTTCTTGTGATAAACTTGCACGCGCCAATGTTGAAGTTAAAAATTCATAAGCATAATTTATTTGTTCAAATTGTTCTCTTCCATCAGGATTTTTGTCTGGATGATATTTTTGTGCTAATTTAAAATATGCACGGCGAACAGCTACAGGATCGCTCCAACTTGATTTGTCTTTTATATCTAAGCCTAACCGTTCACAAGCCTTTTAAAAAAAATAAAAATTGAAAAATAAAAAATTTTAGTGAAGGTGACATTTGATCCCAGAAGGGCATCTTGTAAATGCATTTGTTCCCCAATTTCAGTTTTAACTATTTATAAAATCCTTTCCTGTTTATTAAACACCAAGACTAACAAAAAAATTATATCTTGAATGAAAAATAGTAAGAAAGTGACATTTGATCACAAGGTGACATTTAATCCCAAAAGTTTCACTTTGCTCCCCAGCTTTATTTTACTAATTTAAAAATAAAAACCTGTTCATTAGACATTTTTGTAGGTTTTCTAGTTATCTCATTTTGCCATGCAGAGAGACAAGAACGTAAAAATTCGACAGGTTCTCTTATTGGCCATAATGGGAAACGTTTTTCATCAATTAAATGGCGAAGATAATAAAAATGACAAAAAAGCTCTTCCTTTAATTGATCATATTCTATTGGAGGAATAGGGCAATACCTTTTTTAATGAAGGATTATACAAAAAAAATTTTGAAAAAGAAACCTATATAAAGCTTTAACGTTTGAAGAAAGACGATTAGAAAAGTCAGCAACGTGAAGAGCAATTTTGTTAATCATGTGTTTTCTCATATCGCTATTCCAAATACATTCTGGATTTTGTGATTCTCCCAGAAAAACTTCAGCATATTTTTCAGCACCGTATTGCTAAAAAATAAAATTTTGAGAAAAAAAATTTTTTAAACAAAATTCAAATGATAAAAAATCAAAAATCTTAAACATCCCCCTATCATATTATTTTTCTTGCATTGGACTCAAAATTAGGGTTGCCAAAATGAACGATTCGGATCGAAAGATCGAGTCGGGCTTAATATATTCGGCCCGAAAAAGCCTCGTACAGACCCGACTCGGTAAAGTTAGGTCCGAAAGTGACTCGTACAGGCCCGACTCGATAAAAATGAGGCCCGAAAAATGCCTCGACCGTCGGCCCGACTCGAAAACGGCAAACGGTCCGACTCGAAAAAATCCTCAAAAAATATTTTTTACAGAGCTCATAAACTTTTTCAAAAAGTCTTTTAAAAAAATCAAACCTCCAAATAAAAAATATTTGCTTCAGGTAGCATTGGACATAAAACAGAACGGGAAGCTAATTCTGAAGCAGAAAGTGTTGATCGAAAAGCTTGTTTTAAGTGTGCATATTTAAGAAAATGTGCAATAGGTAATATATTTGATCCATTATACATTAAAATAAAAAAGAAAATGCCAGAGAGGTATAGACGAGACAATGCATTATTATCCTGAAAATTAAGAGAAGTTGCAAGACGGGTAAACCGATTGAAGTAAATAGGAACCGGCTTTGGTACCGTCGGGAACGAAAACCTCAGAATCGACTAGAGCGCTGATTGAGAGCGGGAGGGATGACGTTTTGGGATCCCTGGTTTTCAACCATAAAAGGGATTATAGGGATCACGCCCCATCGACCTTAAGAAAAAAATCACGGAGATGGATCCAGAATCTGTGATTTTGCCACTCTAAGTCGTACGATTTTTTGGAACTGAAAAATAATTCCAACTAGACAAAAAAATTTTGTAGGACGTTTCAATAAATTTCTTTTAGAAATCCTCTCCACGGAACGTCAGAAACATATTTTAGCAAAATTAAAAAAAATTGAACATACTTCCATAATTAAATGAACAAGAGTTCCTATTCTTTGAACAATCGCTGGATCATATGTCAACAAAAGTTGAACTAATTGATATAACAAAACTGGCTCCGAAAGAATTTTCTTTACTTTAGGTAAAGGTCTTATAATAGCTCCAGTCTCATCTCTAAATAAATTTTAAAAAATTAAAACAAAAAATTAAAAGTTTTAAAAAACCTTGAAGGAAAGAATGAACACATTTGTATTAATGTATCAAGAATTAATGAACACAAATCTGTTGGATTATACAAAGCTACTGGTAATAAATCGATATCTTTAGCTGAAAAAAAAACAGAAAAATATTTTAAAAAGGAATTGGAATATACAACTGGACCTCACTGTAAAATAATCCTTCGTTCAGAATGTTTATTTTGGTTGGTCATTAAATGGAGAAAAAAACTGTGAGAGATATCCCCAATTTCTAATATAAAGATATGTATGAATACATGTAGGTCGGCAATTCACTAACTTATTATCAAATACAGTGACTTTGCCACCCAAAACTTTATTCTCGAGACTCGTTTCCGCCAAAGGACAACTTAGTTAACTAATTTTAAAAAAATTTAAGATCAGAATATCAGGAGATTTCTCAGAATCCCCAACCTTAGCAAGGGTATATCCAGAGAGAGTACTTTACAATGAGATTCAACTTTAATTTAATCCTTACATTTCTCGTTCTCATCCGACTTAATTGAAGATGTTTGACCAATTAAAGAATGTTGATTACAACAGATAGTCCAACGGAATTGTGCGACCGATGACAGATAACACCATTTATCCAAACCTTCAGCCCAAATTTCACTTTTCTCGAATAATGTTCCATCACAAAATAATTGTTTAATCTAAAATAGAGACAAGCTTTACTGGGGTATTATTAAAAATCATATAAGGCAAAAGTAAGGTGGTTAACTGACACAGATTTAGCGAACCCTAGTTTAGAGTTAACACAGCTTAGAGTTAGGGAGACCTAAAACAAGTAGGTAACCATAAAAATAGGAACCTGCCAAAAACTAGAATAAAAATCTCTTGGTCATATGACTCTTACAAGGAACCATCGTTTACTGTGACTACGAATTTGATATATTTTTTGGAACCAACAAAGAGAATCGGCGTTGGCAAATTCGCAGTCACAGTAAACGATGGTTCCTTGTTAGTCAGGCCTCAATGTATAACGATCCGTTCTCAAATTCCCATTAAAAGAATTAAAAAATTAAAACCTTGCGAAATGAATAAGGCCCATTCCTTTGTCCTTGTTTATCATTATAATACCATTCCTTAGGAGCACTTTCTTCAGAATCTATTGTTCCTTTTGGTGCTTCAATAACATTTGTTTGTGCATGTAATTTAGCTCTATTAGTATGTAAATGTGCTAATACAGCAATATCAATTAGAAGGGGAAGAGAATCAGCCGCAATTAAATCACGAACATTTTGCTTATCTAGAGCTAACTAAAAAAATTTTTTTAACAAAGAAAGATATCGTTTTTAGATAACCTCTTGAGGTGGGAAAATTTGTAACTTATATAGGGAGTATCTTAAATAGGGGAGAGTCCATTTAGACCGGAGTGCCAAGTAATACTAAAAAAGCCGCTGAAAAACAAACTGTGGAAATGTCACCAAGCACAAAAAACCTCATTATGACGGCAAGATACTAGAATTGTTCCCAGTCCCCGGAAGTCATGGAATTTGAGAAAAATCACGAAAATTTATCATCATGGCCCCCCGTTGGGGAACAACCCTACTAAATACCCGTTTAATGACGGCTAGATACCCGCTTAAGCAGTTCCCTACACACAATGGCCTAGGCAGTTCCCCTAATTAAAACAGAGCAAGTATTCTTGAGGAGTATCTTACAATGGATACTTCCTCTATTAGTCAATTAAGCTCTTAAAAATTAAAAAAACCTTGCTTATTAAATAAATTAAATGATCTCTTTCAGCCAAATTAATACATTTTGCCAACATATGAACAATATAATAAGTATCACTAAAAGGCCCTATACTTATACAATGACGTTCATAAACAATAGCCATTGCACGTAAACATATACAACGCATTTCATTTCGTTGGGCAAGCAAAAAACGATGGTAAATGTTGTTGAAAAATTCCTGGTAGAAAAAAATGTTTTAGAACGGAACAATTTTAAATGTAAATATAAGAAAATTTTTAGAACACAAACAAAATACTCCGAGTACACGGATCTAAACACAAGTAGACTTCATTATAAGATACTAGCTCTAGAACTAGATATTTTCTCCTATACATACCAGTTAAAGACCTTTTTTGATGGGACATAAGTTTGAGGTTTCTGCTCAAGTCCCAATATTAGATACACTTTAACAGCAAGGGAGTAGCCTTGGGGTCCTATGAAATCAGCCCTGGCTCTACCCTTGTTCAACATATTTTTAGAGCCAAGGGACTCTGAAAAACATAGCGAATTAAAGAAAAAACTTCAAAAAAAAAGAGAAAAACAAACTTGAGGTCTATGAATAGGCGTAGCCGTCTCTACATTATTTTCTTCAGATAATAAAAATCTTAAATAATATTCACCAATTCTAACTTCATCAGACAAAGAATTGTAATTAATCTAAATTTTTTAAAGAAAAAAATCTTAATTTTTAGATTAAAAGAACCAAAAATTCAGAATGATTCCAAGCTATTTCAGTTTCTGATTGTACAAATTCTAATTCATGTTGTAATAAACGCATTTCATTAGCAATAGCTTGTCGAAATTCGTCTCGAGTTTTTTCATTCCATATTAAATCTGCACGAGAATGGTTTTGAGCGAAATAATAACTGAAAAAGTATTAAAATTTTTCTTTATTTGGAAGGGGAAATGATTTTTCGTTGAAGAAAGGAAAGCTGGTAATCTAAGAAAAAGTTGGTATGGAGCCGTAATACTAAAACGCCGTAATACACGCTGTTCGGCATTTTTACGGGTTTTGGGTGGCTATTTCTTCGGGGTTATTTTCTAAGTTAGGAATTTCGGAAGCTCTTGAGGGTTTGACTTTTCAGCATTTTAGCATTACGTCACATTCGGGAAAAGTTTCGAACAAAAAAAAAGTTTAAAAAATTTCCAAACCAAAAACTTTTCCAATTTGCAGTAGCTTTAACTTGTCTTCTTCTCTTTCTCAACACAACAGGGCGTTGTGTTGCCTTTTGCTGCTCTTCCCTAACACGATGATTTTGTAAAAAAGTAAGTTTTTGTTCCAAATTCCAATGTTGTAATAAAGTGTCTAAACGAGCTTCTAAAGTTATTTGAACACTTTTAAGTTGATCCTAGAATTTTTTTTAAAAAATATTTTTGAATCTGAAAAACTTGAATTTGTGCAAAAGGTTTGTCTTTCTCACAATTTTCGGCCATTTCCAAATTATTTCGGACAGTTAACAAATCTTTTTCATCAGGTATAGAAGGAGGAGGGTCTTTAGAATCCAAATAATCCAACAAAGCACGAGGCTAAAAAATTATTTAAAAAATTTCAACAAAAATCTAACCAGGCAACGATTTAATAAATCTTTGGCAGATTGGTTTTCGGCAATCCACAAAGCTATAAGATACCCACTCAATTGTTTGTTGGCAAGTATACGAAAATCTTTTGTTCCAGAGGTTGTTAAAAGTGCCATTTCCAAATGTTTTAAAAATGCGCCTTCTGTTAGTGCTAACATTTGCATTTGTCTACTTATCTTAAAAATTTAAAGCAATATTTTCTCTCAAAATAAATAAAAAATAATTTTCTCAAGTTAGGTCCCGAGAAAATATTTATAAGATCGCTCTGGCTAAAAAAGTCGGAAACCTCAAAAAAACGAAAACCTCAAGTAGACTCAAGTAACCGAAACCTCATGTAGACTTCAATGAAAAGAAAGAGTTTGCAAAAGTTTAGCCACCGGGCAGGATTCGAACCTGCGACCACCTGCTAGTTGTTGCTAGGCTTTCGCTCACTATATGCAGGAGCTCTACCGTTGAGCTACCGGGGCATCGACTAATGCTTTCTCTTTTTCCTTGTAAGGATGATTCACCTAACAGCATTTAAAACGCTTAGGCGGGGGATAAACGATCTAAAAAGGAAAAAGAGAAAGCATTAGTCGATGCCCCGGTAGCTCAACGGTAGAGCTCCTGCATATAGTGAGCGAAAGCCTAGCAACAACTAGCAGGTGGTCGCAGGTTCGAATCCTGCCCGGTGGCTAAACTTTTGCAAACTCTTTCTTTTCATTGAAGTCTACATGAGGTTTCGGTTACTTGAGTCTACTTGAGGTTTTCGTTTTTTTGAGGTTTCCGACTTTTTTAGCCAGAGCGATCTTATAAGCGTTTTAAATGCTGTTAGGTGAATCATCCTTACAGAAATTACAAGGAAGGAAACCCTAAACTCAACGGAAACCCCTCGCTCTTATAAAACCCACAAATTGGCAAAAAAACAAAAACCTCTCTTGAAGATTCTTCAATAATAGCTCTCATAACCATTCCAGCCCCTTTAACAATGGTTAAAGAAGGGTGATGAAAAAGTTCATAGAAAATTCTTCCACGTTGAGCAACCATTTCCAGAATTGTATCAAAAACATCACCAGGCGTTGTTTCGCTATAAGGAGCACACACTGTGAATGCAAGGAAATCGAGTAATGAAGCAATTACAAGGGCGCCTTTAGCAAAAAATTTTTTTGAAAAATTATTAAAATTTTTAATAACTCAAAAGAAACCTGTCTTTTTTGTAACATTATTGACAATCAATTGAAGCAAATGTTCCAAAAATAATTTATTGGATAAAAGTGCCTGCTTATTTAATTGTTCAATTCTAAGCTCATAATTTGCATGTCTAGGTTGTAAAAGTGTACAAAGCATTTCAACACAAGCATAATCTACATGTTCTTCTTTTCGTTTTAAAACTGAAACTACAAGAGTTCCAAGACGTTCACGTATTCTAAAAAATATTTTTTTGTTTGAAATTCACAATAAAATCAGGCTATGGTCTAACATATGAGTCTAATCAAAATTTCCTATAAGTCCGGCACGAGTAGATTAAAAACTCTAACGGATTGTAAGTTATAATTAACCTCCTGAAAGTAGTAAATGGCTGAATCGATTTTCTGGATTATCCCCCCCCCACGAAATATTAAAAAGGGAAAAATTTGAGGAGGGGATTGAACAAAGTGCTTTTTTTGCCCATGACCGTCCAAATTCAAAAAATTGAATTTGGACCTCTTAAAATCGACCTCTGCTTCGCCCTTGCTTTTGATTTTACATCGGAAAAACCCAGACCTTATCGGTAAGAAATAAGAAGTAAATTAAACTCATAATCAAACCATGGCCAGAAGAATTTCCAACACCCCAAAATAAAAATAAATATTCCCAACAAACCCTTCAACAGTTGTAAAAGCCTGAAATCCTGCTTTTGCTGCAAAAAGTCTGTGAAGACAAGATAATTGTGCTTCTATTTGTATACTAATTTCGTGTTGATCAATTTTACTAACTTCATATTGTTCTAATATAACAGCTTCCAAACAAGAAATAATAGTTTTGCCCTTGCTATCGGAGAAAAAACCCTAAAATTGATTCTTTGGTTAAGTGGTATAAAATTGGGAAAAGGTCGAAGGTTCGAACCCGCTCGTGGAATTTATTTTTAATTTTTTTATTTATTGTTAGAATATTAATTCTTGAACTTTTAAACATCAAATTTATTAAAAAATAAAAAATATATATACTTCTGAAGGGGCAGAATAGCTCAATCCATTGTATGGGACATTTGCATTAAATCGACGAATCATATCGATGCGTTTAAGTCCAGCTAAAATGTTTAAAAAAATTAAAAATAATTTAAAAATAAAACTAACGAGGAATCTGTAAAATAAGTTTTAGCAAGTGTTGTTCTGCCTCTTCATCCAAACAAAATCCAAAAGGAACTAATCTCATTGTTTTATATTTTTGAGGGGAGATTACATGTATTTGATAATTTCCACAACTTCTAGCTCCATCTATTAATGCTGCTAACAAAGAATCGCTAAAAAAAATTAAAAAAAAATATTTTTTAATTCTGGGATAAAATGTCATCTTTTAGAAAAAAAAAGATTCTAACCGATCATTTGAAGAATATAAACGTTCATCACCATTTGAATAAATTAAATGAAATTTTTGTGGATCTTTCAAATCACGAATAATGTAAGATAACTGGAAAAAGAAAAAAATAGTAATTTTAAAAAATTAGAGAAAAATCTCATGTATCCAAAAAATCACAAATAAAGACAAACACACAAAAACGGAAATATAAACGTAAAAAATTAACGTAAATGTTCTAATAGAAGCCTGGCTCCAATAGAAGCCCATGCCCCATTAGAAGCCCACCCAATGGGACTCATAGAAAAATAGACGCCCAGGTTTCTATTGAAACATTTACGGTATGTACTTACAAAAAACCATATCGAACTGTCACCAAAAATTTCGTAATTAGGTATTTTTATAACATCGTGTAGAGCAGGGTTAATTACCCATTGCCACTCAACCACTCCGAAAGTCAAAAACTTTAAAGTCCTATAACTTTACGATTTAGGGGGTAGGGTCAAAAAAGAAAAAAAACTGGCAATAGGAAAATGACACTTCTATACACGATGGTATAAAAATAATTACGGAATTTTTAGTCACGGTTCAAAAGGTTCCCTTGATAATATTATTCCTTCGTTATAAATTAACAGGAAAACTTAACAGGAGGCACAGGAGGATCTTGAGGCCCTATAACTTTCTGATTGGGGGGGGGGGGGGGTCTGGGCCAAAATAAAAATTAACAATAAGTAATCGACCCTGCTCCACACACAATAGTATGTATAATTTTTATTTAAAAATTTTGGTCAAAGTTCAATATAAAATTCAAAAAAATTCCCTACTGTATTTAAATTCCTTGCACATATAACAGCATAACTTAAAGGATCTCTTTCAATAATGCACGATTCACTGATACACAAAAGCCTTCGAATTGGTACTAGGCTGTTGATATGACTTTTTTGGACATTAAATTCGACAAATGAGGTTAATTGTTCATCCTTGCTGAAATTATAAAAAATTTAATTCGTTGATTATGACGGAAAATGTTGAATTCGCAACATGCGAGGAGCAGGGCTGGACAAAATTGAGAAAAATTTTCCGCACCCGCATATAAAGAACGAAATTTCACGCAATCCGCAACTGCGTCCAGCCTTGGTGGGAGAGTCGCAGGTTCAAAAGTCTTTAGTTGAAAAATCACTTTCTTGGGTTGGTAATGTTAAGTTTAAAATGCATAGGAGTCAAAGGTTCAAACCAGGGATGTCACGGGTTGAGAAAAATGTCGGGTCGGGTTTCCAAAATTTTTCTCGACTCGGGTTTCGGGTTGAGCAAAAAGTCGGGTCGGGTTTCAGATCGGGTTTTCGAAATTTTCTTCGGATCGGGTTTCGGGTCGAAAAAAGTGAGAATTTTGGAAGGCCAAAAAGCCAAAAATCTTCCCTTCTCATTTGTCAGCGCAGCAGGCGAAAATTTTGAGAATTCTGGAAGGTCCGAAGCTAGATTTATCCTTTTTCAGCGCCGCAGGCGAAAATTTTCAGAATTTTGGAAGATCATTAAGCTAAAAAGCTTCCCTTTTTCTGCGACGCGGGCGAAAATTTTCAGAAAACTCGGGTCGGGTTTCGGGTCGGGTTTTGAAAAATAAAAATTCTCGGGTCGGGTTTCGGGTCGGGTTTAGAAAAATTCTCGGATCGGGTTTCGGGTCGAAAAAAAGGCCGGGTTTCGGGTAACCCGTGACATCCCTGGTTCAAACCCATTTTGTGGAATTAATAAAAAAAATTTAAAGAAACCTGCAAAGACCCAGTCTTGTAAGCTTAAAATCATCCAAATTTAAGGGATCTCTAGCAATTTGTAAATCTATAGCCAAAAATTCAAGGGCAGCATCACGCATTATTTTCAATAATTGCTCGGTTTGATCGCAAAAATAAAGGTGCTAGAAATTAAAAAATTTTTAAGTAATTTTTACTTCCCGTAGGAATTGGGATAAAATGTCATATAAAAATTATTTGATTAATTTTCCCCAAATTTTCGAAAATTTTCAAAATGTTAATTTAAAAATCCCGTTATAATTAAAATAAAATTTTTAGAAATCCCATATTGAGTTTAATTTGTGTCCAATCTTTTTTATTTTGCTCAAAATAAATCCCTGCCTATTTTAGGCATTTTCGAAAAAAAATTTTTGCACGGAATATGGAACTATACGCTTTTTTATCCTAATCTTCATTAGAGTTGTCGGACCTTGAAAAATCTTTAGATACACCGAGAATCGAACTAAAGCTAAAAATTCTCAGTTGTTCGGTTTGATTCCTAGCCTACTAACTATTATGAACTGCTTACAGGAATGCATTATCGAGAAAAGGAGATTTACGGAAAAATAAAAAAAAGAAGAGATAACCCAAAACTTTAACAAAATCCATCACCCAATAATAATTTTAAAAATTCAAAAAAAATTTATCAAAAAAATACCCTTCTCCTTTGTTCACCCAATTCAATTATAAAAGCATCTTGTTGTCTTCCTTTTAATGGAATAATTAATCTAATATCTTTGTAATTATAATTTTTCAACAAAGAATTTGTATTTGCTTCCAATTGATTTATTGAACAAGCAGAGATTTCCAAAATTAAATTTTGAGGTTTTTCAGACCAACCAATTTTTCGACAAGGAAATCTCTTTAAAATTAATAATTCGTTTTTATTTGAATAATTATTATAATTAAAGTCTATTTTTCTTCCAAAAATTTTTCTTGCAAAATCTTCCAAAAAACCCTAAGATTTTTTTAAAATAAAATAAATTTTAGAATTGGAATGAAATGTCTCTTTTAAATTTTATTTTGATTTTAAAAATTATTCTGATTGCGGAGGAAGCAGTCCAAGGTAACGCAAGCCCAAGGTACCGCAAAGCCACTTATAACTTTGTTCTGACTTGTCGAATCCGTGACACCCTAGTATAATTCGATGCAGGCCCGTAGCCAGGATTTTTTTTCGGGGGGGGGGGGGGGGGGGGGGGGGGGGGGGATTTTTTGCGCCAAATTTTTGACGCAGAAGGCGCCAAAAATTTTTATTTTCAGCGCCGCAGGCGAAAATTTTTTGAATTTTAGAAGGTCGTAGGCCAAAAAATTCACTCTTTCGGCGCCGCAGGCGCCAAAATTTTGATTTTCTGCGCCGCAGGCAATAATTTTTTGGATTTTGGACCTTAAAAAGCCAGATTTCTTCCTTTTTTAGCGCCGCAGGCGAAAATTTTTTAAATTTCAGAGGTCGTAGGCCAAAAAATTCACTCTTTCGGCGCCGCAGGCGCCAAAATTTTGATTTTCTGCGCCGCAGGCAATAATTTTTTGGATTTTGGACCTTAAAAAGCCAGATTTCTTCCTTTTTTAGCGCCGCAGGCGAAAATTTTTTAAATTTCAGAGGTCGTAGGCCAAAAAATTCACTTTTTTTGCCCAGCCCTTCCCCAAATTTTTTCCTTTTTCCCATTTCGGGGGGGGGGGGGGGGAATTCCCCCCCTCACCCCTAATTACGGGCCTGGTTCGATGCGCCCGGCGAGCCGTATCGAACCATACCAGTGCGTCCCAGATACGACAATTCTGAACGAAGTTACCTAGGGCTTGTGGTACCTTGGGGTGTACCCAATTGAGGAAATGGGTGTTCTTACAGCAAAAGTTATAGTTTGGGATGAAATGTCAAAAAAAGTAAACGTGGCTTTTTTGTGGGAGTTTTTCACTAAATTTTTTCAAGGTTTATCACTCTTCAATCTGAAGGTTCTGTCCGTAAATCATAAAACAAAAAGAGAGGATAAAATCACGAAAAACCCTGTTATTTTTACACGGCAGAAAATTACCAAGGTTTATAAATAAAAATTTTTAAAACATCCCCCAACAAAAAACATTCCAAATGTAACTAAAAAAATAAATTTTTACCGGTTTTTGGTCTGCCCTATCAGAGGCAAATCGATTTTGAAACCGCAAAGCTTCAGTAACAATTTCACGGGCAAATTCACTTGAAAATCGCATAGAATCTGACTTTCCTCCTTTTTTTCGAACCTTAAAAAAGAAATTTCGAGAATAAAATTGAATAAATATAAAATCAAACTTGGATGTTAAATTGATCTTCATGTCGAGTATTTGCACTAGAATCAGCACTGGAATGTCGTGGACGTTCGTTAACGACGTTGATTGAAAAGAAGTCTTCGTAAAGCCACTAGAAAAAGAGAAAATGAGTTTTTAAAGTTAACAGCAAAAATTAAAAAGTCAAAAATATATGAGAGGCCCAAAACTTTGGAATTGAAAAAAACAACCAAAAATTTTTTTTGGAATTTGAAATCAGGCCCGTAGCCAGGGGGGGGCGCCTTCGGCGCCAAAAATTTTTTTTTTTTGGCGCCTTCGGCGCCAAAAATTTGGCGCAGAAAAAATTTTCCCCCCTTGCCCCCCCCCCCCCCCCCGAAAAAAAATCCTGGCTACAAGCCTGTTTGAAATCTTTAAATAAATTCTGATTTTAATTCTACAACCCCAAAAAACAAAATCCTTGGAGCTGGACTTTGAGTAACAGAAAAACACAGGCCCCACCAAGGCTATCTCAATTTTCAAATGGAAGATACATATTATAAATCAGATATGAGACGGGATATACTCCTCCACGGGAAAGCTCTTGGCCAGATCAAAAAAAAGGGCAAAAACGGTTAAAAATCCTTGCTAGAAAGGGCACATTCTCTATCGAATGAGCCCGGTCTCGACCGTTTTTAGCTCGGACATCTCGCAACCTTCCCTAGTTAGTGTTAATATGAAAAATAAATTTAAATATACTTGATTTGTAATTTCCAAAGATTGTGGATTGTATGTAGTAATTGCCAAATTCCCAACAGAAAATATTCTTTTGTATCTAGAAAAGAAAAATTAAAAATAATTTCCACAAAATCAACAAACTTTCCCTTCCAAGCAGAAATTTTAGTCACTAAAAAACAGTGGAGATCGTGATTGTTTGGATTGAAAATAATTGATTTATTCATTATTATACTTTTGTCTTGCACATTAATTTAATTTATCTAAATTTGAAAAAAATTTCCTAATCGAAATTCCAAGAAAATACAAAAATTTCAGTCTAAACAAAAATAGTGTGAAAAAATGAGAGAGACGGTGAGAGAAAAAAAGAAAGAATCGGAACAATAGGCAACGTATTTTTAAAAATTGCAAAAAAACCTAGAAAAACTAAAAAAATTTTTCTCTGCCTAGAAGCAAAAATCTACGAGAAAAAACAGAAATTTGGTTTCAGACTCTAATGACTTCAGACTCTAGTGGAATTTTACAATTAACATGGATCTTTTAACGCCACAGTACAGTATTCCGTTATAAACTAGTGACACTCATTTGTGAGCTAGAGGAAATATTTTATTTTAATTCCTTAAGTAAAATGAAAATTGATCTTCTATGTAAAATTTATAAATGCATGAAAATGAAAATTTAACAATTTTATATTTGATTAAATACACACCAGGGAACGCGCCGACAGAAAATCAAATTCCTGATTTTCGTGAATCGTGAATATATGAGCCAAAAATCGTCGGGAATTCACGATTTTCGTGAATCGTATCGGGTCGGCGCGATCCCTGATACACAATATTTATTTTTTGTCATTTTTTTATGGTTGAAGTGATTTTCCACGTTGATTATAAATTCTATCTTTCTGTTCCGGAGTGAAATTTAACATTGTCATTATTGCCTAAACGAGTAATTGTAAGTATGTTCTAAATGGAAATTTATTTTAACAATTACGGAAATATCAAACACGATTGAAGGACCATGGGGAATCTCCGGATATTAGGAATCGAAATTTTGATTAAAGTATTGGAGATTGCCCTGGGCGGATTGACCTTGTGAATAATTTTTGTGAGCAAAACCCGGAAACGTCAATCAAGATTGACGGATCCTGGGGAAACTCCGGATATCCAGAACCAAAAATAGTGGAGAATGCCCTAGACGCAGTTCGTCTTGAGAATAATTTTTGGGGAGGAAACTCTCAAGTGTAATGGATAAATAAGCCATAAATTTTCTATTTTTAGCGCAGCAGGCGAAAAATTTAGGGATTTCAGAAATTTCAACAAGCCAGCTTTCTTTCCTTTCCAAAACTAAAAGAGGTAAGGCGATGTTCAGGGAAGAATTTGACAAGGATTTCAGCGAACTTCTTACCATAAGTTCAAATGCGAATCGAAAATTTCCGGATACCCATTCCTTTTCCGGTTCCAAACTTACTTGTAAATGTTCCCTAGCACATCCTTTACTAAGCAAATAGTAGAAGAAAGCATCATGTAAAAATCGTGTCACAACTTGTAATTCTGTTTTTTCATCCATTTCTTCTTCTTCTTCCTCCAATTTTTGAATGTTTTTCGAAGCAGCTTGTTGCCCTTTCCGGAACATGACTAAATACATTTTTTGTCTATCCCTATCCATTTCTACACACTTTTGTTCATACATTCCATTTTCTCTCCTTAATAATCCACATTCAGCAGTAACTTGATTTAATTGTTCAGACAATTCTGAGACTTTTTTTCGCTCATTTTTCAACTTAAAAATTTGGGGGAATTTTTTAAAACTCCTTTAAAAGGGTCTCGGTACTTTTCCGTTAACGACCGCAAACTGTGTACCAGCCGACTTTGAACAGCTATAACTTTTTTATGCTTGATTAGATATAATTGAATTTTATATCATTCGAAAGCCCTCTATAAGCTTTATCTTTTACCCAAGAGTATGGATCAGGTCTGATCACTCATAAAAAAGTTACAAGTCGATAAGTGCAAGAAATCGTTGTTTTTCACTATTATCGGGTTATAACTTCTTAATGAGTGATCATACTTGATCCATCCTATTAGAAAAAAGATAGAGCTTATCGAGAGCTTTCGAATGATATAAGATTTATTTGTACAGGATCAAGCTTCATAAATTTATAGCTGTTCAAAGTCGGCTGGCACTCAGTTTGCGGTAGTATAACAAAAAAGTACCAAGTTCTCTTCTACCTCTTCCACAACTTTTTGTTGTTCACCAACTTTTTTGTCTCTATCTTCCTTTAATGTTGTAAATTGCCTTCTTAAAGCCTCGCTAACTATAGATCTTTCCCTTTCGTCTATAGCCTCCCTTCTTTTTTTTATTCTTAAACTTCCTTGAGAAATTTCGTTTTGGTGGCACAAATCATTTGTTTCTGCCAATTCAGGCACACTTTTCCATTTTTCATTGTTTCTTTCATTAAATTCAAGAGAATTTCTTCCCCTTTCTTCTGCAAATTTTGCAACAGCTGCGGAATGGATAGCCTGAACCTTAGCCATTGCCAATTCTCCTCTCAGAATAGACACTTGCCCTATTTGGGTAAGACGATCATTTTCGACTATATTTAGTCGTCTACGGAGATTATTAACCTATAATTAAGTTTATTAATTAATCAGAATTTTGTATTTTTTCGGAAAAGGAAAGAATTTGTATTTCACTGTATTTTTCCGGAAAAGGAAAAATACAATTTTTTATTTCCGGATCTGAAATTGTATTTTTCAGTTGCCCATATTTCTCCGGTTGTATTTTTTATTTTTCCAGTCTACAATTTGTATTTTCGTTTTCCGACTTATTATTTGCAGAGGTGGGTCGGAATTCCGATTTCCGACTTCCGATTTCCGACGTTTTTTTCCTTCCGATTTCCGACAGTTCCGATTTCCGACACCTCTGACTGTTCCGACCCACCTCTGATTATTTGTATTTTTTCCGGTTTATATTATGTATTTTTGTCTTTTGCCTTCTTCCGGTTTACAATTTGTATTTTTATCTTTTCCGGTTTTCAGTTTGTATTTTATGTACTTTTCCGGTTTACAATTTGTATTTTCCTTCTTCTGGTTTACAATTTGTAAATTTGTATTTTCTTTCTTTTTCCGGAGTATATTTCCGGATTCTCTCTCTATTTAATACAATACCTCTCTAAAACACGTTCCAGCAACCTCTTTCCACTTCTTTAATTGTTGAGCACGTAACAATGGAGGTCCATTATGCCCAATATGTTCGGCACTACAACTTCTCTTCCATTTCCCTTTATTTATACAATCATTCCCTATTTCCGCCTCCCTTCTAGGCTCTGTTCTGTAAATCCAAAGTTCCAACTCCGCTTCCTTTAATTTCCCTCTAATTTCACAATTTGTTCGTTTAAGTGCCAAATTTTGATTTTTTAGTTCGTAACAATGTTTTTCATTTTCTGCTAGTGCTTCAAGCCAAGAATTTAATTGGTCAAATAATTCTTCCTTATCTATCCTTTCTCCGTTTTGACTTGCTTTTCTGCACATAAATTTAACTCGGTCTTTTAATTTGTCAGCATCACCAAATTGAGTCTATAAAAATTATTTGATTAAAAAACAAATATTTGGCTTAATGAACAATTAATTGGTTTAAACAGCAATTAATTGGTCAACTTTCAAATTAAATACTCTAATATAAGCCCATCTCTATTAGAAGCCCATCTCTAATAGTAGATGGAGAAGCCCATCTCTAATAGATGGAGAAGCACATCTCTCCACCCGAAGAGACCCATGGGACCTATATTACCTCCAACACCTAATAGAAGCCCATATCTAATATAAGCCCAGTCAAAGAGGGACATTCAAAAATAAAAGCCCAGAGTAGTTACGGTAATTCACAGACCTCATCCTCTTCTAATAGTTGTTTATCAAGTTGTTTCCTACTATGCTCGACTTCTTGTCTTCTAGGGGCAGAATGAGAGCGTAAAATAGATTTGGTTGACCCTCCCAGACGATTGTAGGGAAGAGAAAGATGTCTAGGAATCTAATAAATTTATTTAAAATTTCTAATCAGATTTCCAAAATGCCTTTAATCTTGAGAGAGATACACTTTCTTCGTCTGTCTCCTCCTCCCACTCTTCCAACTTTTCA
This sequence comes from Meloidogyne enterolobii, assembly GCA_963681835.1. Lineage (NCBI taxonomy): Eukaryota > Metazoa > Nematoda > Chromadorea > Rhabditida > Meloidogynidae > Meloidogyne > Meloidogyne enterolobii. The sequence continues at coordinate 3,934,764 of CAVMJV010000007.1, forward strand.
CAAGATTTAAAACCTTTTTCATCACCAAAAGACCGTCTATTAAAATCAGAATTATAACCCAAATTTGTAGGTAATGAAGCAATAGAAATTGAATTTGTAGAAGAAAAGGGCTGTTGTTGTTGGCCCTGTAGTTTTCCTAAAGGAATTGAACCTCCAAATTCGACAAGTCCTCCTTTTCGTTGAAAAGCTATTGTTAAAAAATCTGGGGCGCCGATTCCAGTATTTGGGGTTGTGGTTTGTTGAGTTAATGTTTTGCGGCGTTGTTGATGCTTGAAATTATTTTTTGAAGATTTTCTAGTTTACAATTTGTATTTTTCTTTATACGGGTTACTTGGGACACGCCCAAGTAAGCGCACGGCCAAGTAGGCGCACGGCCAAGTAGGCGCAAAGCCATAACTAGCTTGAAACTTTCTGGACCTTAACAATTTTGGTATCAATCTCTTTAGCTGATGAGTGGAATCGTTTAATACTAAATTTTGAAAGATTCGAAAATCCTGAAGCAAGTTATGGCTTTGCGCCTACTTGGCCGCGTGCCTACTTGGGCCGTACCCGGGTTACTTAAGTTTATAAACTTGAGTTTTATTAAGAATACAAACTTAAGTTTCATTAAAAATTAAAGTCCAGGTTTCTACAACTCAACCAACAACTTCCCATACCTTCTCAACAAGTTCAGCAGCAAAAGCAGCCACTCTCTCATCCACAAGTTCTTCTAATTGTTCATCTCTCAAATCAGCATTATCAACTTGCTGATCCCTCTGATTAGGTCTACAGAAAACATATTTGTTTGAAGTTCTTGGACGAACTTCGATTTGGACATCTCTTTTAGGGCAATTTAACTACAAAATAATTGTTAAAAAATTTCAACTATTTCTCTTAAAACTTTGTTAAAAAGCTGTTCTGCATGTTCAATAGCTGAAGTAAGGCGCCTTTCTAAATCGGCCCTTTCCAATGCCCACGTAAGCCTTTCATCTGCTGCACGGCGTCTTTCGTGTTCGAGTTGAGCCTAAAAATAATTTTAAAAATTTTAAAATAATTTAAATCCACAGATATTTCTCTTCTTTCTCGATCAACAGCATCCATTCTTTCTGTCCAATAACATTCTTGAGCCTTTTCCCTCTTCAATGCATTTTCCAATGATTTTTCCATTGTATCATCCAAACGTTCTTCCACATCTCTTAAACGAAGCTCGCATTTGCTTTTTTCCTTTAAATTAAAATATTTCAAGTTTTACAATTAAAGTTTGCAATTCAAGTTTGTAAAACAAGTTTTTATTTATATTAACCCAAGTGTTGTGTTATTTTTACAATTCAGGTTTTAAAAACAAGTTTTACAATTAAGTTCAAGCTTGTTTTAAACCAAGTTTAATTTAAGTTTTGCACAACAAGTTCTATAAAACAAGCCTTACAATTCAAGTTTTGTAAAACAAGTTTTAATATTCCAAGTTTTGTTATTTTTACAATTCAGGTTTTAAAAACAAGTTTTACAATTAAGTTCAAGCTTGTTTTAAACCAAGTTTAATTTAAGTTTTGCACAACAAGTTCTATAAAACAAGCCTTACAATTCAAGTTTTGTAAAACAAGTTTTAATATTCCAAGTTTTGTTATTTTTACAATTCAGGTTTTAAAAACAAGTTTTACAATCAAGTTTCTATTAATTCAAGTTTTTGCTAGTGCATGCTTATTTTACCCTAGTTTTATTAATGTTTTACAATTCGTTTTATAAATTCAACTAACACTTAGCGCCTTTTCAATCTCTGATTCAAGGATGGGTACTCGTTCTGCAATTCTGCCCAATTCTTCTATTCTGAATAAATTAATAAAATATAAAGAGAACACCCCAATTCCAACCTCCTTCTAAACAAATCCCTTTCAAACTGATGACTATCATCTTCTACTTTTGATCTCTTTGCAGCCTCGTCTAATTGACTAGCTAATGTATTTGTTAATTCTGTTTTGAGTAAAAGAATTCTTTCGATATCCGCTAATTGTTCTCCCATATGTGCTCGGTCCTCAGCAAATGTGCTTTGCATTACCTTAAGTGATTTTTACTCATAGACTGTTCAAGTTTGAACAAAAATCCCTTCCCTTACCCTTATTCTAATCTGCAATTCATCCATAGTTTTCTCGTTAATCCCCAAATCATCAACAGTTAGAGCTGTTTGAGTTCCCTGAGATTCTCTCACTGTAAATTCAAGTTCCTGTCTAGTTAAACTTTTCTTTATTCCTTCAGGAAGGGGCGGTTCATTTGCCAAAACAATTCCATTTTCTAATCCTAATTGTTCCAAAGCATAACATCGTCTTTCTAGATAAGCAAGCGCTTGTTCCAAATGGTCTCTTTCTGACTGTTTTTTATTAATTTTTAAGTTTAATTGGTATTATTAAACCTTAAGTTTGCGAAAAATAATTCAAGTTTTATTTAAGTTTTAAAAATTTAAGTATTGTAAAACAAGTTTTTAATATTCCAAGTTTTATTACTTCATGTTTTACAATTTTACAAATTCAAGCCTTATTAAAGTTTTACAATTCAAGTTTTAACTAAGTTTTAAAAATTTAAGTATTGTAAAACAAGTTTTTAATATTCCAAGTTTTATTACTTCATGTTTTACAATTTTACAAATTCAAGCCTTATTAAAGTTTTACAATTCAAGTTTTAACTAAGTTTTAAAAATTTAAGTATTGTAAAACAAGTTTCTAATATTCCAAGTTTTATTATTTCAAGTTTTACAACTTTACAAATTCAGGTTTTGTAAAAACAAGTTTATATTAATTCAAGTTTATTATCCCAAGTTTTGTTATTTTTACAATTCAAGTTCTATTAAAGTTTTACAATTCAATTATTGTAAAACAAGTTTAGAAAAACAAGTTTTAAATACAAAAATTTTACAAATTCAAGTTTTAAAAATTAAAGTTTTACAATTCACCTGTACTTGTTGTAAACTTAATTTAATAGCCTTGGCATCATTCCCTCTCCTTTCAGCTAATTCAGCCAATTCTTCATATTCTTTAACCATTTTTTCATTATTTACTTCAATATTTTTAAATTTATTTTCCGCCTCCAATTTGTTTTTATTTATTTCTGTTATTTCTTCCAACATTTTATTTATCTCTTCTGTTTGTTCGTTTAATTTTTTTCGAAGTTCTACACACCCAGAAATTTGACATTCAACAGGAGAACTTTGTTTTCTTAAAACTAGAGTTTGCTGCCTTTCTAATGTTGGATGACGGCTATTACTTTGTTGTTTATTTTTATTTTCTGGATTTTCTTCGGCTAAATTTGTCTCGTAAATTAATTTTATTTGTCAAAAAATGTTCCCTTCACACTACCCCTAATGCGAAGGGAACATAAAATTTTTTTATTCAATTTTCATCTGTTTTGTAAAAACTCACCCTCCACAAATTGCTCATTATCCTCTCCTACATTAATAAAAAGAGCACTTCCAATAGCTGTTCCTCCCCCACTTTCAGATACCCTTCTCGCCCCCTCTCGCAAAAGTAAATCCTGCATGATTAATTCTAAATTGGCACAACGAGTTCTCCAAACAGCTGTTTCTGCACGATAAGCCTTCAAAACGTGTTGTAAAAAATCAGAATTTAAATTGAAAATACTTCTAAAGTTGCCAAAACTTCAGCTCCTATTTGAACAACTGAGGCTTTATTAGGTGCTTGAATAATTTGAGGTTGTGTTACTGATCTAATAGAATCAGTTGTTGGAGACCTACTTACTTCTATTTTATTTTCTAATAATTTCCCATCATTTTCTTGTTGCCCTACAAACCCATTAATTGATGTAGAATCTTCTGTGATAATTATATTATCTGTTTGAGTTGATTGTTCTTGATGGGAAAGTTGTTCATAAGCCAATAGGGCTCTAAATTATTTTACTTCTCTACATTTTATTATAAAGGTGGAAAAATTAATTTTTGTTTTATAGAAAATGTTCCCTTCGCACTACTCCAGTGCGAAGGGAACATAGAATTTAAACGAGCTTCTTAAGGGCGAGCTTCTACTACTAGTAATATTATCATCCTCAAAGAACACATACTTATCTTTCCTAGCCAATTCAGCCCTTAAATCAACAATTTCTTGAACTAATTGTCTAACACGATGTTCATGACTTGCTATAAGTCCATCCATTTCAGTAACAAATTCCTGTTCCCTTTCTGATAACCGTTGGCTTAATTGGGCACAATATGCAAGTTGTGCACTCCTTCCAGACGAAACAATTGTTTCAATTTCAGCAAGTCTTTCACGTAACTGGCCTAAATGGCGCTCTTTCTCTTTGCAAGCAAGTTGGGCACGTCTATAATTAATTTGGATTTTTTTTATTTTTTAGAGAATGTTCCCTTCACATTACCTCTAATGCGAAGGGAACATAAAAAATTTATAATTTTTGGACGACCTTAATTCCTTTTTGAGAGCATCACTTTCTTCTTGACCAGCCTGTGCTTGTTGCTCTTCCTGAGGTTCAGACCGCTCCCCAAACCACCAATTCCCTACAATTTGTGAGACAACACTGGGATCAATGCCTTTATCCGTCTCTCCCCTACTAGATGAAGAAGGCTGTTCCTGAGGCGTTGTAGGAGGAGGTGGAAATGTTGTTTCTTTTATTTGCTTTTGTCTAAACATTTTTTAAATTTTGAAAAATTTATTTTTTTGTCACCTTATTAACGGCGAAACAATAGCTTCTGGTGGCTTTTTTCCTTCTCTTTTTCTCTTTTGTTTAGGCAAAATTTCCTCTTCTTTTTCCTTCACTTCTGTCTCTTCTAATTTTTGAATTTTTGGGGTACAAGTTTTCTCAACTTCATTAACACTATCAAAACTTTTATTTGCACCTCCTTCAGTTTCTACTGATCCACCAAAAACTTTAAATTAATTTTTATTAAGAAATCCTACAAACAAAAAATCCACCAGCATTCATTTCAGCAAATTCAACCCGTTGAGGTATTTTTTGTATTAATTGGGCCTCTAAAATATTCTCAGGCATTTTCTCTTCCAAACAAATTTCAGGAATATTTCCATCTTTTTTCTTGTCTTTTATTTGATCTTCTTTATTTTTAGACACTTTACTCTTTTTTTCAATTGGTTTTAAAAGTAAAGGTAAAAGACCGCTGGATGTTGGTTTGGTTTGCTTAAATTACAATTAAAAATCAGAATATCTGTATTTTTAACTAAATATTAATTGCTCTGAAATCAAAAAAATAAAATCAGAATTTATTTTGTAATCAGAATAAATTAAAAATTCTGATAATTAATTCAAAAAATCAGAATTTATTTGATAATCAGAATAAATTGAAAATTCTGATAATTAATTTAAAAAATCAGAATTTATTTCGTACAGAAATACAAAAAATCAGAATATTTGATAATCTGAAAAGTGAATCAGAACAAAAATCAGAGAATCTAATAAAAAATCAGAATTTAATTATTTTCCGGAAAATATTATGATAATTATTCTAAAGTCTGAAATCAGAATATATTGAAAATTCTGATAATTAATTTTAAAAAAATCAGAATTTTATAAAATACAAAAATCACAACTTACATGAAATGTGTGTGGTCTTCTTTTTAAAATGCCTTTCTTGGGTGTTTCTTTATTAGAATCTAAACCTTCAGTATTTAAATTCCCAGTACTGTGTCTTTGACGTGTTGACATTGTTTTGAAGTTTAATTTAAATTTTATTATGTATTTTTTGCATTATTGTTTACTTAAAAATATAAAATTCTATCATGATGTATTTTTTCCGGTTTGTATTTATGTCTATATTAAAATAGAAGGAGGGAAAAACACATTTCCGGAAAATACACTATAGATTATATATTTATGTAATATATGTGTTTTTCCGGAAAATACAACAGTTAATAACGAAAATACAAATTGGATTTTAATAATTTCCGGAAAATACATTATAAAAAATTTCCGGAAAAACACATACGTATTTAATAGAGTTGGTCACGGTACGGTATTACCGCGGTATTTTTCGGTAATACCGCGGTATTTTTTACCGAAATACCGATACCGCCTCAATCAAAAATACCGCGGTATTTGCATACCGAAAAAAAGTCCCATTTGAAGCGCACGTCCCAATAGAAGCGCAGTCTAGGAGGAGGTTGAAAAATACAAGCGCAGGTCCCATTAGAAGCGCACGTCCTATTATAAGCGCACCCTATGAAATACTTATTTGAGCAATTAATCTGTTAAATAGTCAATCTTCCCTTTGTACTACTTTCACATCAGAGGTGGGTCGGAACAGTCAGGGGTGTCGGAAATCGGAAGAGCCGGAAATCGGAACTGGCTCAAAAGTCGGAACTCGGAAAACGGAAATCAAAATTTTTTTCGGAAATCGGAAGGAAAAAACACCGGAAATCGGAATTCCGACCCACCTCTTTCACATAAACGATCTGATCCCTCTCTTTTCGAAAGATTTAAGGTTTTTTGAGTTATAATTGAGGAAAAACTTCTTTTCTATCTTGTCTAGGGGATGGAGTGGAAAAAGCTGGATGGATTATGCCCTCATAATCGAATATTTGAGAGCAATTATTGGGCAATCATTGTTCTTATAACGCTTGCTTATTTGGGTCACCACCAATGAAATTTTATTTGGGATGGATAGTTGAAGCATGAGATGTGATTTCAAAAGAAAATGTTGCAAAAGGCTTTTGGGTTTGTGGAATTTGAATTCCAGTGACGGTTCCGAAAATGATGAAATACATTGTTTTAGGCCAGATGGTCAGGCTTTATAAGCTTGAGAGGATAAAGAAATTTAAGAAAGTTAGGCAGAAATTGAGCTTAATGAGGATAATGAAAACTGAATTGAAATTGATAATTCTATAGCGATTTAATATTTGATTTAAATTTCTATAATGTTATTAAAATTAATTCGTATAGGAGTTGAAAAATACAAGCGCACGTCCCATTTGAAGCGCACGTCCCAATAGAAGCGCAGTCTACGAGGAGGTTGAAAAATAGAAGCGCATGCGCTTCTATTGGGAAAAATACGGTATGTATGTGTTTTTCCGGAAAATACAACAATTAATAACGAAAATACAAATTGGATTTTAATAATTTCCGGAAAATACATTAAATACGGAAAATACATTGAAATAATACTTGAAGAAAGTTTTTGTGTTTTCCGGTTATAGTATTTATTTGTATTTTCAATTTTTATAAAATGAGAGAGAAATACCCGTGTTTTCAAACCAAACCAGAATTGAGACAAAAAAAACTTTTTAAATGTTTTTAAAAATATAAAACTGAAACAAATGTTTTTATTAAAAAGAACAAACAGCTGATATTTATAATAAAAAATGTGTTTATTTAAAAAAGACTTTTGCATGTTCCTTATTTTTTAAAAATAAAGGGGAAATTATTTAATGACAGTTGTTGTTTATTTTTGTCTAAATAATTTTTTAAAGACGGAGAAAAAATTTTGCGTGAAAAAAAATTTTTTTAAATAAAATTTAATGCAAAATTTTTATTCAAAATTAAATTCTTCCATTTATAAAATGACAGAATTATGTAAAAATTAATTAAATAAAAAAATCCCGCCAATCAACGTTGGATTTTTTTATTCCTCCCTTTTAGGCTTTAATATTCGGTGAATTGTCCATTAGTAATTTTACTAGAGGCTTCGGGTTGTTTAATGCTGTTTCTGCAAAAAATTATTTTTACTATTTTAACATAATTTGGGATGTTTATTCCCAAGAATATAAATATTTAATTTTCCGGAAAATACATCCTCCGGAATATATGTATTTTGGTTAATATCTCTTAATGTGTTTTCTTCCGGAATATGTCTATTAATTATTTTTCCGGAAAATACATCCTCCGGAATATATGTATTTTGGTTAATATCTCTTAATGTGTTTTCCTCCGGAATATGTCTATTAATTATTTTTCCGGAAAATACATTCAGGAATTATCGTCCTATATTTAATAATATTTCTTGTATTTTCCGGAAAATAATTAAATTCCGGAAGTATTTTTCTGTTATATTTGAATATTCTCAAGTATTTCCGGAAAATACATTCCGGAACATATTCAGAAAGAAATATTAAATGAAAATACAAAAGAATAATGTATTTTCCGATAAGCATATTTGTAAGAATCCGTAAGTATTTTCTTTTAATACTTTTCCGGAATATTATTCCCGGAAAATGTATTTCTACTGATTATTTTGTGTTTCCGGAATTATTAGCTCACCTATTAATTTGTTTTGTAAATTTTGCTGTAAATTATTATTCACTTCATTCTTCTTTTCTCCCTCCTTATCAATGTTTGTACCAGGGGTGCAGCTCGTGCCACAAAATACGAGACACGAGATTTACGAGATACGAGATTCTCAAAAAAATACGAGAACGAGATAAAACGAGATACGAGATCTCTCAAAAAATACGAGATTTCACGAGATACGAGACCACGAGATACGAGATATTAAGTATTTTTTTCAAAATTAAACACACCTAAAATTGTAAAGCCGAAAATATGAGTGTTTGAATGGATAATGATTACAGCTGGATTATGAAGTATATTGGGGATTTAGAGGATCAAGGTGATTTATTGAGATATCGAGGATTACGGAGAATATCATGAGATTTGGAAGGATCAAGGAGAGGAAGGATCAAGGAGAGTTAAGTCTTCTCCAAATTCAACTTTTCCCTTTAATCAAATGATATTAAATGATTAATAGGGATATCGAGAGATATTTGGGAAGGTAGTAAGAAGTTTTTGGTAGTAAGAATATTTTTTGAATTATGGAAGCCAAGAAGCCAGATTTCTTCCTTTTTTAGCGCCGCAGGCGAAAATTTTAAGAATTTTAGGAGGACGTAGACCAAAAAATTCAACATTTCAGCGCCGTAGACGAAGATTTGAAAATTATGGATGGCCAAAAAAACAAGAATTCTTCATTTTCCAGCGCCGCAGGCGAAAATTTTGAGAATTTTAGGAGGACGTAGATAACTTCTGGCTCTTCTAATTTTTGGTTTTTTAAGCTACTTGTTTTTTCAACTTCATTAACACTATCAAAACTTTTATTTACACCTCCTTCAGTCTCTATTGATCCACCAAAAACTTAAAAATTAAAATTTAAAGAAATCCCACGAACAAAAAGTTCACCAGCATTCATTTCAGCAAATTCAACCCGTTGAGGTATTTTTTGTATTAATTGGGCCTCTAAAATTTTCTCAGGCATTTTCTCTTCCAAACAAGTTTCAGAAACATTGGAATCTTTTTTCTTGTCTTTTATTTGATCTTCTTTATTTTTAGACACTTTACTCTTTTTCTCAATTGGTTTTAAAAGTAAAGGTAAAAGACCACTGGATGTTGGTTTGGTTTGCGTAAATTAGAAATCAGAATATCTGTATTTTTAACTAATTAGTAATTGTTCTGAAATAAGGGAAAAAATAAAATCAGAATTTATTTTGTAATCAGAATAAATTGAAAATTCTGATAATTAATTTAAAAAATCAGAATTTATTTCGTACAGAAGTAAAAAAAATCAGAATATCTGATAATCTGAAAACTGAATCAGAACAAAAATCAGAGAATTTAATAAGAAATCAGAATTTAATTATTTTCCGGAAAATATTATGATAATTATTAATTGTTCTGAAATCAGAATAAAGTTGAAAATTCTGATAATAAAGAAATCAGAATTTTAATAAAATACAAAAATCAGAACATACATGAAATGTGTGTGGTCTTCTTTTTAAAATGCCTTTCTTGGGTGTTTCTTTATTCGAATTTAAACCTTCAGTAGTTAAATTCCCAGTACTGTGTCTTTGACGTGTAGACATTGTTTTAAGTTTAATTTAAATTCAAATTATTTTCTGCATTATTGTATTCCCTTAAAAATACAGGATTCTATCAAAATTGTATTTCTTCCGGTTTTGTATTTTATTTCTAAATTAAAATAAAAGGGGGAGAAACACACATTTCCTGAAAATACATTATAAAAAATAGTCTGGGTTTAAATTTTATTATGTATTTTTTTGAATTCCGGAAAATACACTTAATACGCTTATGTGTTTTTCCGGAAAATACAACAATTAATAACGAAAATACAAATTGGATTTTAATAATTTCCGGAAAATACATTAAATACGGAAAATACATTGAAATAATACTTAAAGAAAGTTTTTGTATTTTCCGGTTATATTTATTTGTATTTTCAATTTTTATAAAATACGAGGGAAAATACCCGTGTCTTCAAAACAAAACAAAATTGAGACAAAAAAACTTTTTAAATGTTTTTAAAAACATAAAACTAAAACAAATGTTTTTATTAAAAAGAACAAACAGCTGATATTTATAATAAAAAATGTGTTTATTTAAAAAAAGACTTTTGCATGTTCCTTATTTTTTAAAAATAGAGGGGAAATTATTTAACGACAGTTGTTGTTTATTTTTGTCTAAATAATTTTTTAAGGCCGAGAAAAAAAATTTTACGTGGAAAAAAATTTTTTTTAATAAAATTTAATGCAAAATTTTTATTCAAAATTAAATTCTTCCATTTATAAAATGACAGAATTATGTAAAAATTAATTTAATAAAAAAATCCCGTCAATCAACGTTGGATTTTATTCCTCCCTTTTAGGCTTTAATATTCGGTGAATTGTCCATTAGTAATTTTACTAGAGGCTTAGGATTGTTTAATGCTGTTTCTGCAAAAATAATTTTTACTATTTTAAAAAAATTTGCGGATGTTTATTCCCGAAAATTATATATATATATATATATATATATATATATATATATATATATATATATATATATATATATATATATATATATATATATATATATATATATATATATATATATATATATATATATATATATATATATATATATATATATATATATATATATATATATATATATATATATATATATATATATATATATATATATATATATATATATATATATATATATATATATATATAGTATTTTTCTGTTATATTTGAATATTCTCAAGTATTTCCGGAAAATACATTCCGGAACATATTCAAGAAATATTCAATTAAAATACAAAAGAATAATGTATTTTCCGGTAAACATATTTGTAATAATCCGGAAATATTTTCTTTTAATATTTTTTTTCCGGAATATTATTTCCGGAAGATATATTTCTACTAATTATTTTGAATTTCCGGAATTATTAGCTCACCTATTAATTTATTCTGTATATTTTGCTGTAAATTATTTACTTCATTCTTCTTTTCTCCCTCCTTATCAACGCTGTTACCATCTTTTAAATCGCTTACCGGCTTCTCAATGTTGCTATTAATATTCTCTTTATGTTTAATTTTTTCTTCTTCCAAGTGACTACTTTTTGGGTTTTTTAGACTATTAAGTTGACCATCTTTTTGTCCACTATGTTCAGCTATTTTATTTTCTTTCTGGCCCTTTTCACCTTTCTCCTTTTCTGCTTGATGACTTTCTTCCTTTTTAACCTCAACTTTATTATTAGGGCTATTAATTCTACCCCTTCTTTCAGCCGGCTCCACTTTTTTATTTTTCTTAATTTCTTTCGAATCGGCCTTATGTTTTGAATTGTCTATGTGTTCTGCATGATGTTCCTGTTTTTGTTTCGAATTGTCTTTGTGTTTCGAATCTTCCGTGTGTTTCGAATTGTCCTTGTGTTCTGCATGATGTTCCGGTTTTGCTTCGTTATGTTTTTGTTGTTCATTATGATCAGGCTTTTTGTTATTATTTGGATGTTGTTTTTTGGAAGCACTTGGAGCCTTGTAGGTAACTGAAAATATTAATTTAGTCAGAATAAAAAATCAAAATTTATTCTTTCGTTGTGTTTTCCGGAAAACATTTACAGATTTCATAATTTGTATTTTCAGGAAAATAAAATATATTTAAAAAAACACAATGTTTTCCGGAAAATATTATTTATAGTTCAGAATATTTTCTAATGTATTTTCCGGAAAAATTAATAAAAATACAATTTGTATTTTTGTATTTTCCGGAATAGTTAAGTATATTCCTGAATATAAAATACATTTTGTATTTTCCGGAAAATACTATTTAATTTTATTATTCATTACCTCCCTCAATTACATGTTCAGTTCCTTTACACCTTTTAATTATTTGATCAATTACTTCACTTTTTTGTTCAACAGTAAAAATATGTGTAACATGTACATCTTCCCCCTCATCCATTTTCATTAGTTTTGTTTGTTCTTTATTTCCTGTTTTTAATTTCCTCATCAAAAATAATTTTCCATGACCGCCACAAACTTCCTAAAAAATTAAATTTTTATTAAAAAATTGGTATACACCAGACCAGGACACGGATTTTGGTATCCGTATCCGGGTAGTTACGGCGGATACAGACGGATACAGGCGGATATCCTCAGGCATTTTGGTATTATCTGTATATTCGTATCATCCGTATCCATGACCATGTCTGGTATACGCCTGTTATTAGTAAAAAGGAAAAAATACATCAAGAAACCATTATTTCCGGCAAGCTTAATTAAATTCAATACATATTCCGGAAAACACATATTTATATTTTTAAAATTAAATTTGGCCGGAAAACAAAGTCTGCTTCCGGAAAACGTTTAATTCTCTCTTGTTATTACCTTTCGACACAAAAATATTTGATAATAATGATTAGCCGCCATAGCAGAACAATGCTTATTTTTACCCAAGAAGGGCTTAATCACCATCACGACAGATTTTTTATTTGAATTAAACTCTTCATAATCCTTCCATACAATTTTATTCTTTTTTTCTCCTCGCAATACAAGAGTAATATGTTTAACTGGTATTTTCATTTTTGCAGCTTTGTCTTTTTCACAATTTTGTTTAATTTGTGCTTGTCCTGCATGATAAACATGTTCTCCTTTGCTCTTTAAAATAAATTAAAATTAATTTGAATAATTAAAAAAATTACTTGTATTTCCGGAAAATACATTATAGAAAATACTCCGAGTGAATATTTAAATAATTATTTTTCCGGAAAATACAACAGTTAAATAAATAGGTAAATAATTCTGATCTTAAACAATTTCCGGAAATATATTAATGAGAAAATACAGAATATTTCGGAAAATACATTAATGAGAAAATACAGAATATTCCGGAAAATACATTAATGAGAAAATACAGAATATTCCGGAAAATACATTAATGAGAAAATACAGAATATTCCGGAAAATACATTAATGAGAAAATACAGAATATTCCGGAAAATACATTAATGAGAAAATACAGAATATTCCGGAAAATACATTAATGAGAAAATACAGAATATTCCGGAAAATACATTAATGAGAAAATACAGAATATTCCGGAAAATACATTAATGAGAAAATACAGAATATTCCGGAAAATACATTAATGAGAAAATACAGAATATTCCGGAAAATACATTAATGAAAAAATACAGAATATTCCGGATTGTACATACATATATTCATTAAATTTAATAAAATACAATCCGGAATATTCTAATTAATGTATTTTCCGGAGTTTATTAAATCAGAATTAATTTTCATTATTTCCGGCAAATAATACCGTGTCCTAAAATTACTCTATTTAATTATTAAAATAATTCTGCCCATAAAATTTTCAAGAAAATACACAAATATTTTTTAAATAAACTTACAAAGAAAAGTATTTGAGTTGGACTTAATTCGACATGTTTCACAAGTGTTTCGATATTATTATCTCGTTTTACTGCACACTCCTGGAAGAGTTTGTTTTGTTTGAGTTTAACTCCATTTTCAGTTTTACTACTTGGATGGACTGAAATAGAAAATATTCTGATTTTTTAGAAATTTTTTTTCTGATTTTTTATTCTGATTTTAATTCTGATTTTTTGTTCTGATTTTTTATTCTGATTTTCATTCTGATTTTTACTATTCTGATTTTTATTATAAAAATCAGAATTTCTGATTTTTACAAAATTCTGATATATACCTTCTTTCAACTCATATACTTTGCCACATCCGTGATGCTTCAAACATTCAAAGCTATAATCCATTTTCGAATAGAAAATATTTTTAATCCCATTATCCTTTCCATATCTCTCAACTAGTACCATTTTTACTTCACAATCTTCTCTCTTGCATACATAACTTAATTTTAATTTTTTAAATTTATTTAATTCTTATCACTAATTTAAAAAATATTTTTTGGAATTATTAGATAGAGAATTAAATTGGCTATAAAATAAATTTAATTCAAAAATTTAAATAAATTGGAAAAAAAAAGTTATAGACGAAAAAGTAAGAAACATGTAGTTTTTGGAGGCTTTTTACTCTAAAATTTGTTATCAATCTTTAAAAAATTTTTTTTTCTTTTCCTCAATTATATAGCAAATTTAATTAGCAATTGAATGGTATATGAAACGATTTTGAAGATTAATCCATTGGCGTGATATAGAACCCAGAAGACGCGTGGTTAGGGTACATGTTTAAGTTCAAGCTAAATTATATTAATTAATATTTTTTTATTTTTTCAAAAAATTACTTAAAAATTAATTTTAAACAATTCTCCACATTTTTAACCTCATTTTAAAATAATTATAAATATTCAAAATTTACTCACTGTTCAAAATGGTGCGCAGTTTTATGATTAACTAAATGACTCCTTACACATTTTCCTTCAGAATTCTTTTTTAAATTTAATTTAAAATCTTCAGTAACTTTAAATTCTGTAACTCCTTCGTCTTTTAATTTGCACCTTGTTTCAACAATATGTTTTGCATAAATTTTTATATTTGCATCTTTATCCTCGGCACATTTGCTAATTAATGATTTGCTCCCAATAAATACATCGTCTGATAAACCCTTAAAGAATATTCTGATTTTTATGAGAAATAAATTCTGATTTTTATTTCCAAAAATTCTAATTTTTTCTGATTTTGTTTCTGGAAATTCTGATTTTTATAAAATAAAAATTCTGACTTTTCAAAGAATTCTGAAAAATAATTTCTGATTTCTATTTCTGAAAATTCTGATTTTTATAAAATAAAAATTCTGATTTTAAAAAATTCTGAAAAAAAATTCTGATTTTTTCTGATTTTTATTTCTGAAAATTCTGATTTCTATAAAATAAAAATTCTGATTTTTTCTTTCAAAAAATTATTCTGATTTATATAAATTCTGATTTTATTAAACTTACAAAAAACAGAGCATTATTAATATATTTCATTCTAGCATATGAATGTACTGTTTGAAGGACAGATGCTTTCTGGCCAGGTTTTATTCTCTCCTTAATTGCGCATTCAAGAAAAATTTTGTGTAATTTTGGTTGAGGATTATTTTCCCCAGCATCCTTTACTTTAATTTCTGATTTAATTTTGTTGTCAGAATTTTTTAAATTTTCATTCGGTTTAGGTTTTTCATGGGGAATAAGAGCTTTCTCTTCCTTTCCAAATAAATGCTTATTTTCTTGTGATATTTTGTTTGGGGGTTGATTATGGTTTTTTGCCTCTAACAATTGTTCATGTTGCGTTTCTATTCGAAAATAACACGGTTGTAATTGCAATAGTAGAAGAAATAATATAATTAATGTTAAAGACATTATTAATTCTGATTATTCTAAAATACGTTGATTTATGTATTTTAATGTGTTTTCCGGAAATAAATTTAATGTGTTTTCCGGAAATAAATTTAATGTGTTTTCCGGAAATAAATTTAATGTGTTTTCCGGAAATAAATTTAATGTGTTTTCCGGAAATAAATTTAATGTGTTTTCCGGAAATAAATTTAATGTGTTTTCCGGAAATAAATTTAATGTGTTTTCCGGAAATAAATTTAATGTGTTTTCCGGAAATAAATTTAATGTGTTTTCCGGAAATAAATTTAATGTGTTTTCCGTAAATAAATTTAATGTGTTTTCCGGAAATAAATTTAATGTGTTTTCCGGAAATAAATTTAATGTGTTTTCCGGAAATAAATTTAATGTGTTTTCCGGAAATAAATTTAATGTGTTTTCCGGAAATAAATTTAATATGTTTTCCGGAAATAAATTTAATGTGTTTTCCGGAAATAAATTTAATATGTTTTCCGGAAATAAATTTAATGTGTTTTCCGGAAATAAATTTAATGTGTTTTCCGGAATTTTAATGTTTTCCGGAAATATAATATCTTCAGCCGTAAAATTAATTTACTTTATTGTATTTTCCGGAATAAAAATACATTATAGTTATGTTCCGGAAAGTATTTCCGCTTTAATTCAATATACATACCTAAAAGTTATCCGGAATTTTTATTTAATTTAGTGGGAATGTGCTTTCCGGAATATACATACATACTTTATATTAAATTTATTTGTGTATTTTCCGGAACAGAATTATATTTATTGTATTTTCCGGAATAAAAATACATTTTTAAATATATTCCGGAAAATATTTCTGCTTTAATATATTTCCGGAATTTTTATTGAAACTAAATGTATTTTTTGTGTTTTCCGGAATATATTTTCTCGATAAATTTATTCTTGTATTTTCCTTCCGGAACAGAATTATATTTAATGTGTTTTCCGGAATAAAATATGCATTATAATTATATTTAATTTATTAATTAAAAAACATAAAAATATAATTTATTTAATTCTGAAAAATTTTCCAGCCAAAATACATTCTAATTTTAAGCTTATTTTTCAGATAATGGTTTTATTGAAGTATTTCTTTATTGAAGGATTTGTCTTTCAAGAAAAACTTTTTTCTCTCAATTCTCTCTCATTCTATCTAATTTTGATTAAACAGCAGATTTTTTATTTTTTTTTTCTCATTTAAAAAAAATTTTCCCCCTCAATTTACGCAATTAATTTTTAAATTTCCTTTGATGCTCTCCAAGCTATTTTAAAATTTTTAAAGCTAAATAAATATTTAAATTGAAACTAAAAATAATAGAAAAGGGATAATAAAGTAGTTGTGAAATTGTGGATATGCAAAATATTTTTTTCATTGATTTTTTAAATAAATTTAAAAATAGAGACCTTCTTAATTATTTTGTTCCTTGGAATAAATGAATACCGTATAATCTGTATTAATTGCCTTCCCTCAAATAATTACGCCATTTCCATTAATTACCCCATCCAGCGATGGTTTGAAACAATACAATAATTACCCAGGGTAGATATTAAAGGATATACGGTGACGTTTGGCACATCTGAGAGGTTGGCAAATTTAATCAACAAATTTTAATTTTTTTTTAAAATTTTTATCAATCAAAAATTGTTGCGAAAATTATTTTAATAAGAATAATAATTTTTTTCTTATCAATTTTTTTGTTTAATATTTTTCCTCTTTTTTATATTTTATTTCGATTTTTAATTATAATTTTGTTTACTTAATAAATTAATTAATTTTTTTACCAAATCTGTGGACGTTTTATTCACAAAGATCCCCTCTAAATTGTCCACAAAAGTTCAAAAATTTGTCCACAAAATTCTTATGAGTGCTGACGAAAATAAATTAATACGTAAAAATGTCAGTTATAATCGCTCATGGATTTTCTCGTCAACTGATTTTGAAAAATGGAAACGACGATTTGATAAGGCGAAGAAGAACTGGCAGAAGTATGTAAGGGTTTTAATGGGGAGTAAAATTCTGGTATTTAAGGAGAGATTTTTTCAGAATAATAAATAATTTTGTATTTTCCGGAATGTAGTTTTAATATATGTATTTTCCGGAATTTTAAATTTAATGTATTTCCGGATATTGAATTTAATTCCGGTATTCTTTAAACAAGTGAATATCTATTTTCCGGATGAATATATGTATGTAAATTTATTTCCGGATTTTTATTATTTTCGGAATTAATTAAATGTATTTGTTTTCCGGAATGTATTTTTAATTTTAAATATAAATTTCCGGAATTTTAAATGCTTTTCCGGAATGCATTTTTAATTTATTTTCCGGAATTTTAAATATAATATATTTCCGGATATTGGATTTAATTCCTGAATTATTTAAACAAGTGTATTTGTATTTTCCGGATGCATATAAATTTATTTCCGGATTTTTTTTATGTATTTTTGCCTATTTCCGGAATTAATTAATTAATTGTACGTATTTTCCGGAAAGTTAATTCCCCTCATAAATTTATTTTAAATTAATATTTTTGTATTTTCCGGAATTACAAAGCATTTTTTATGAATTAATATTAAACTGTGTTTTATGAAAATACGGTAAAACATTTTCCGGAAATCTTATATGTATTTTTAAGGAAATACACTCGCGATTCTTTTACTTGGTACAATCACAACTGTATAAGAAAAAAGAAGAAATGCAAATATTCAAAGTCTGAGGACAATTCGTGTAGAGGAAAATGAAAATTCCGGTAATACCAAAAGCAGACGGACTTGGCTTTTATAGAATTGAGCTTACTGAGGATGGTTTTGAACATTTTGTGTCAGAATTTGAGGATGATGATGACGACTATAAAAATTTTATTTATGAATTTTTTAAAGAAGTTAATAGTTATAAGAAAAATTCTAAACAATCAACTACTGTAAACGCGAGTATGGTAGAATTTTTTTATGTTTGTTGATTGACATGGGGGTTTTAATGAAGCATAGAGGCCATCTCTATCCTTTTAAATATACCGTAATGTTTCTAATAGAAGCCTATCTCCAATAGAAGCCCATGCCTTATTAAAAGCCCACTCAATAAAGGTATTGAAAAATATAAGCCCAGGGCTTCTATTAGAAACATTACGGTAATTTGAGACGAATTCCCTGTTATCGAGAATCTTCTCCGATCTCCATGTCCACTACCTATCTATAAACTTGAAATATTTGAGTAATAAAAGTTTTATTCTTTTTTATCCATCAACGAGTGGTACGAGTGTTCAATCTCAGAGTGACCAAATAATAAATGAATTTGCCGAATTATCCGAAAGAATGAAGAGTGTAAGAATAACTCAACCTCGTCAGATTGCTACTACTAAAGGTATGTTTAGGGTTCAATCAAGTTTCCATGAGAATATAATTGTGTAAGAAAGGGGGAGAAAATTTTCCTTAATTAGGTCCCAGGCTGTTCTATTATCGGGATTCCACCTTAATACCAAATTAAAAATCACTTTCATATAGAAACTCATCCACCAGAGATAATAAGTGTTTCTGAGGACAGCGACCGAATTCAATGGGCAAAGGTCAGAAGCAGCAATCCAAATTTAAAAATGGTTATAGCTAGATGCACAGTTGGTTTGGACGTGGATAAAGATTTCTATTATAACTATAGGGCTATGATCAGTTTAAAGTTCCTACAGATTGGTGTTTATCATCACTTTTTTGGAGGACAGAATTCCCCCACCCCGGAAGAACAGTTTCAATTTTTGAAGAAAATACTTGAAAATGCTGGATTTGATAAGAAAAATCATTTAATTGGTATTGCTGTGCAAACAGGTATTTCTAAAGGTGAAAAATATTATTAATGCTGACTTGTCCTCCACAAGGAATTTTGGGCATTAAGAGGGATATATGTGGATTAGGAGGAATATCCAAAGATATGTAGTAATTAAGAAGTCTGGAGGGATAATGAGTTGGTTACCTACCCATCTTCTTATACTACGGTATTAAGGATGCGTATTAAGGATTGGCCCTCCTTCGTATTAAGGAGGGCCAATATACCTTCAAATCTAGATATCCACTTAATCTCACGAAAATTCCTGTCTTACATCTCTAGGTCCATTCATCTCACGCCCAATTCACCAGTGCTGTGAAATTTCAGAACCTCTAAAATGAAGGCATGAGAAGGAAAGGAGAATGAAAAGAGGACATAAAAGTGTACCGAGAAAGAATAATATACTCTCGTTTGAGGTTTGCGGATCTGAATATCCGCTCTATCCCGTTACCTTGAAGATATAGCGGAAGATGCTATTTATATTTGATATATTTAGAATACAATGCCGATGCCGATCCTGTCCAATTTACAGCAAATCTGTCCATTTTCGTAGATCTTCTGCTCAAAAATGGGTTTATGCTTCCTATAATTTATTGCAATAACAACTCATGGAAGAAATTAATAGACACAACGGAGGTGGATGAACAGTTTAGCAAATTGCCTCTCTGGATTGCCCATTACACCCAAGATCCAAATCCCGAATATCCAGAGACTTGGAAATCGAGAGGGAAAAAATGGTGGATGTGGCAATATTCGGACAAGGAAGTAATGGAGGGAATGATCAATCCTGTTTATTGTAGTAGAAGAAATAAATTACACTTTATTCATGATAAAATGTTTCGTAGTGCTGTTTAATTTTTTTGAAATAAAATCAAGATTAGAAACTTTTTTATAAATCGCTACATTATATTAAGGTTGTTTTCCGAAATAAAAATAAATTTTTAGTTTAATTTGTTTTCATAAAATATTTAAAAAAAATTTCTTCCTCTCTTCCATTAATTACTGACAGCAATACCAAGCATACCCACTAGAACAACAAGTACTTCCAGCATAACCGGGAGCGCTGTAACAATTTCCCCAACCACAACTACATATTGCGCCACATAATCCTCGTCGTTTGCGTGCTTTAGCACCATTCGAACCAAAAATTCCAAAATCTAATTTTTTTTGTAAATTTTTTATTATAAAATCTTTTGTGTTTTTAAATAATGAATAGTTGATATTTTCTGTAAACTTTTTTTAAATATCTTTTCCGGAAAAATAATTCAACAAATATAATTAACCTCCGGAAACACATTTAAATTTTCCCGAATTATTTAATATTGTTTTCGAAAATATAATATAATTTATTTTCTTTGATTTAATTAAATGTCTTTGTATTTTCCGGAGACAAATAATTAATCTTTACATATGTGTTTTTATTCAGATTTTTCCGTAATTATGTATTTAACAGAATGTGTTTTCCGGAATATTTACATAAAATAAATGTATTTTATCTTGATAGAATTATATTATTTTTGTATTTTCCTGAAACTTGTTTATTTGAATAAAAAGTGTTTTCCGGAAAATAATTAGATAATTAATTGATTGCTTATTTTTCGAATTTAACAGAATGTGTTTTCCGGAATGAATAAATAAAATTTTATATAAAATATTTCAATATAATTTACCGGTTTTGTATTGGCCATTCTTTTGTAAGTTTCCAAAATTTTCTTCCATGTGGCTTAAAGCTACCACAACCATAACGACCATTAAGACGGCGAAAATTTCGAAGGCTTTCATTTTGGGTGAGAAAAGATTTTTTAAAATTTAATTTGCTTTAGTTTTAGAGTTTTTAAGTGTTAAAATCAAAGCTTTACACTCTCTTTTTATTAGGATTAGTGTGGACAAATTCATTGTTTGTTAGAATATTGGGGACAAAAAATGTTAAAAATATTTAGAAAAATATTTTGATGAAAATTTCTTTGTTTTTCGAATGAGAAGGAATATAGAAGATTATTTTTGAACTGGAAAATAAAAAAATAAAAACAAAAAAAATTAAAAAATAAATAAACAATAAAGAGTAATTAATCTTTTACTTATGTACTCTTGCGATAATTTAGGGGAAAAATAAATATAAATATTATTATAGGCAAAAATTAAAAATTAAAAGAGTTGAAACAACAATTGTTGCCAAATAATAAATAAAAATAATTTTTTTCTTATCAATTTTGTTGTTTAAAATCTTCCCTTTTTCCTTATTTTATTTTAATTTTTTTGATTATCATTTTTGGTTATTTAATTAATTATTTTGTCCAATCTGTGGACGTTTATTTACAAAAATCCCCTTTAAATTGTCCACAAAAGTTCAAAAATTTGTCCACAAAATTCTTATGAGTGCTGACGAAAATAAATTAATACGTAAAAATGTCAGTTATAATCGCTCATGGATTTTCTCGTCAACTGATTTTGAAAAATGGAAACGACGATTTGATAAGGCGAAGAAGAACTGGCAGAAGTATGTAAGCGTTTTAATGGGAGAAAAACTCTGGTATTTAAGGAGAGATTTTTTTCAGAATAGTAAATATTTTTGTGTTTTCCGGAATGTATTTTTAATTTATTTTCCGGAATTTTGAATACTTTTCCGGAATATATTTTAAATTTTATTCCGGAAGTATGTAAATAATTGTACGTATTTTCCGGAATGTTAATTCTCCTGAATTTATTTAAACAAATATTTTTGTGTTTTCCGGAATTATTCAAATAATTTACGTATTTTCCGGAATTTTAAATATAGTATATTTCCGGATATTGAATTTAATTCAGGAATTATTTAAATAAGTGTATGTGTGTATTTTTTGGATACATATAAATTTCCGGATTTTTTATGTACATATTATTTCCGGAATTATTTAATTAACTGTATGTGTTTTCCGGAATGCTTACTCCTTTATAAATTATGTATTTCTTGGAAAATACACTGCATACCTATTTTAAAATGTGTTTTCCGGAATAAAAATATTTAATAATTTTTTTCAGAATATTAGGTATAGATGGATAAATAATTTATGAAAATACGCTATAACACTTTCCGGAAATTTTATATGTATTTTTAAGGAAATACACTCGTGATTCTTTTATTTGGTATAATCACAACTGTATAAGAAAAAAGAAGAAATGCAAATATTCAAAGTCTGAGGACAATTCGTGTAGAGGCAAAATGAAGATTCCAGAAAAACCGGAAGGGGAACGATTTGGCTTTTATAGAATTGAGCTTACTGAGGATGGTTTTGAACATTTTGTGTCAGAATTTGAAGAGGAGGATGATGACTATGGAAATTTTATTTTTGAATTTTTTAAAGAATTTAATAGCAATAATACTGTAAACGAGGTTACGGTAGGAAAAATTTTTAGAGTTGCTGACTTGGGGCATTTAATATGGCAAGGAATATTGGGAAATTATAACTAGAGATCGGAATGAGACGATCGTTTGAAAGCCTTAGTTATTAACATATCAACCTTGAACCCCTATTGATCCTTAAGACATATAGCTTCCCGAATAGCTTAATAATAAAAAACTTTTCATCCTTCAACGAGTGGCTCGAGTAGTACTAGTCTTGGTGGTCAATCTCAAAGTGATGAAGAGAAAAAAATGTGGGATGAACTGTCCAAAAGGCTCATGAAGAGTGTGCAAATATCAGCACCTGTTCGAGTTCCTCCTACTAGGAGTAAGTTTGAAAATTGGGTTAAATTAACTTCCACAGGGAAGGGAACGAGAAGAGATGCGATGATACCCCCAGCTTAAGAAACCTTAAAAAATTTGGTAGGCCTCTGGATGGGGGATCTATCCAAGCGAGACCTCATTATCTAAAAGTGAACCCTCGTACCCTAGACGGAACATTGTTATAAGCCCTTATTCCATAATGAAATCTGACTCTATAAACTTGCTAAAATCACATTTATAGCCCATCCACCAGAAAGTATAAGTGTCTCCGAAGATAACGACCGAATTCAATGGGAGAGACTTAGAAGCAATAATCCCAACATAAAAATGGTTATAGCTAGATCCAGCATTGGTTTAAACTTGGATAAAGAATTTTATTATAATTATCGGTCAATGATTAGTGTTAAGTTTCTACAGATTGGTGTTTATCATCACTTCCTTGGAGGGCAAAATTCGCCCACCCCGAATGAACAACTTGAATTTTTGAAAGATATACTTGCAAATGTTGAATTTAACAAGAAAAGGCATTTGATTGGGATTGCTGTGCAAACAGGTATTATGTCCTCTAACTAAAATTTGTGTTCCCTTCGCACTATACATGGTTCGTAGGGAACATATTTTTTAAAGATTAATAAAGCAATGGAAAGGCTTTAAAAACATTTTTATTTTATCCATGTCAATGCTAATATTTTTAAGAGTATAATGCCGATGCCGATCCACTCACTTTTACAGCAAAACTGTCCATCTTCGTAAATCTTCTGCTCAAAAATGACTTTATGCGTCCTCTCATTTATTGCAATAACAACTCTTGGGAGAAATTAATTGATCCAACTGTGGCGGATGAATTATTCAGCAGATTACCTCTTTGGATTGCTCGTTACACCGACGACCCTTTTCCCCAGTATCCAGAAACTTGGAAATCTAGAGGGATAAAATGGTGGTTGTGGCAATACAGTGAACTTGGAGTTGTGGATGGAATAATTAATCACGTTCACTATAATAGACGGAATAAATTTTATTTTATTCAAGACGATATGTTTCGTAGTGCTGTTTGATTTTTTTAAATAAATTAAAATTGTTGAGAGAATTTTGTGAAAGAATTAAAATAAAAATTTATTGAAGGGAAATTAGAGATGTTCCTTTCGGCCTATAAGTAGAGCGTAAGGAACATAATTTGAAAATCAACAAATAATTATTTTTTATTCAGTTTCTTTAGCATATTCTACTAGTCCTCAATCTGCTGCCAGCTCCTAAACGTATCCCCAAGTTGTATTTTTCTTCTGGAAAGGCTGACAAATCATAACGTGTGATTAACCAACACTGAAAATATGAGTAAGACTAAGCCTACGCAAAACTTTACAACTTTAGAATGAATGAACCTTTTCTGAAAATTTGAAAACCTTTCGATAAAGGAGATAATGAGCTACAAAATAAATTTTAAAATTTAATTTTAAGTTAAAATTTGCAAAAGTTATGGAAGGAAAACATGATAAAGTAGACAATTTGTCCAGTTTTTAGTCTGCACTCTTTTTTATCTATAAAATTAAAATTAAATTTTATAGTTCATATTATAGCCCATTTTCTCCTCTATCAAATGCTAAACAAAATCTTCTCAGATGCTTTATCCATTCAAGAGCTATAGTGTTTTAGATTTAGAGGGTCACGCCCTCCAGAATATTATTTTAATTAAATTTTAGGGCATAAATTCAATTATTCCCTAATTAAATTTTATCACCTCCTGCCCAATTTTTTCTTCTAAATTTCCAATACATTTGTGTTTAATTAATAAATAAGGTTCTAAATCAGCTATTCCAAAAAATTCAGATGACGTTTTTGCATTTAATTTGAAAGTACCATCATTTAAGCTCAATGTTTCGCCTAGAAAATCATCTCCATCTAAAGTTAAACCAAACGGGAGTTTTATTCGAGCTGGAAAGTTTTTTCAGAAATTAAAAAAAATAAAATTTTAAAATGTTCTCTTCACACTACAAGTAATGCGAATGGAACATCTCATGAAGGAACATGAAATTATTTTTAGAAACTCTCCACAAAACTTTCTGCCCTATGTAGAGGCCAAATCTTATTTTTCTATCTTTTCTAAACCCCCAATCTTAAAATCACCATCTTCATCCCAAAGCTGTATTTGAGCCTCAGATATAGGCGTAACTCTGACTTGTGAAGGAATTTTTGAAATGTTTGAAGGAATAAAAGCCATACATTCTAATTTACCACTAATTTTGTAATTTAATTGGGGGAATATTTTAAATGGGTAAATATAAGAGGATAAATTAATTAATAAAAATATAGTTAAAAATATTTTTATTTCATCCATTTTTATTTAATAAACAAAAAATTCGTATTTTTGCAATTTATTTTATTTAAATAGCAACCGCAAAAAAATGACTAATTTAAAAAATATTTAAAGGTGATATTTATGTATATTGAGGAAGTAAAAAATGCAAACAAAATTTACTAAAAATAAAATTGCCCTCATTGTACCGTTCCCTTATGCATTATTTGTAGAGTGAAGGGAACACATAATTAACTGGAAAGAATTTAATTGAAAATCAAAGAATAAAACTTGTTTTACAAATTGTTTTACAATTGTAGCCTGTTTACAATTGTAAATGTTTTTACAAACTTTTTACAAGAATATTTATTAAACTTGTTTTAAATAGTACAACAACTAATGTTTTTGCAACTTTAATGTTCTGAACAAAGTTTAATAAGAAATTCGTTTTTAAAACTTGTTTTACAATTGCAGTTTACAATGTTCGTTTGAGTCAAATGTTTTTATACTTTTTGCGAACATTTACAAAACTTGTTTTAAAGAATTAAACCTCCTAACTTTTAATAAACTTGTTTTACACACAACAAATTTAATGTTTAGATCGGTTTAATTAATAAATTAATGTGTTTCAACATGTTTTACAATTGCAGCCTGTTTACAATTGTCAATGTTTTTACAAACTTTTTTACAAGCATATTTATTAAACTTGTTTTAACCACTAAAACTTAAAAACCTTAATGTTTTGAACAAAGTTTGACTAAAATAGGTAATTTATGTTTTTACAACTTGTTTACAAACAAATACAAACCTACAACAGAAATTACAATTTTTAACAAAACATTTACAATTATATCTTTTATTTATTTTTTATTTATATTTCTCTTCTCAAACATCCACTCATATTTAGAACGCTCTATGGCCATGCGAATGTTCAACAGCTCGGTCAACAAACGAACATTGGCGGTCACAGAGAAGACGATAACGACGACAATAGCTTGCAGCCATATCACATATTAAACTACTAAAAATAAAATTTTAAAAATTTTTCACAAAAAAATTTTTTTTTCTGACCGTCCAAGTTCATCCACCCAAAACAACCAATCGGCAAATCGCCAAACAAAACCGCCAGTAGTGCTCAGAATGAAATGAAGCGGAGGCCAAACCCAACCAGCAACGCTTGCCAAAATAGAGGCGAATATTGAATGAAGAACTCCAAGGCACAAATAGGCGAATATGATAGCCAAAGGATAGAACAACAACTTGAAAATTACGAAAAAATTATTTTTATTCTAAAAAATTGAGTTCACTTTATGGTCCAAAACATAGTTGCCAGCCTCAAACATCAGCCTAACAATTTTGACGAGAATATTCCAAAGTTGAACACAACAATCAAAGCCCTCTTCATTACCAGCTGCTTCTGTTGACATACTGAAAAATAATAAAACTTTGTTTTTAGAGATGTTTTGCCCCTTCCCCTGTTAAATTGTAAAAACAAGTTGCAACTTGTTTTACAAAACTTTTTGGTATTCCAAGTTTATTTTTACAACTTTTTTACAATTGTCAGAGCAACATGTTTCTAAGTTTAAAACTTGATTGTAGAGTTAGTATTTTCAAGTTTACAAACCTTTTACAACTTTTTACAATTTGTAAAACTTGTTTTTACAATTCCCAACTTGTTTTCACAATTTGTAAAACTTGTTTTTTCAAACTTTTTACAATTTGTAAAACTTGTTTTTACAATTTGTAAAACTTGTTTTTTAAAACTTTATACAATTTATAACTTGTTTTTACAAATTGTAAAATTTGTTTTTACAACTCCCAACTTGTTTTTCAATATTTGTAAAAACAAAAACCACACCTTGAGATTGACGAATACGCGTAGCTCTTTCCTTCCTCCTCCTCCTCTTCTTCATCGTCGTCTTCCTCTTCATCATCCGCATCGCTACTGTCCACAGATTCACCAGAAGCCTTCTTCTGCCCTTCATTTCTTTTTAGAAGGGCCACTCGCAGTTGACGCCTAATTTTGTTGAATTTGTTGTCCAATATTGGCGATGCAGAACGATGATGATGTTTTTGTTGCTCTAATCCTTCAAAGAGTTCTTCTCGTTCACCCACAGGCGAAGGTGGTTGAAGGATTGCAACAGTCGCAGCGGAAGAAACGAGCATTGTAGGTTGTCTCTTTTGTTTTGCTTTTTTAGGTTGGCGGTTTGTTGTTGTTGTTGCTTTTGGCTTGTGTTTGGATGGAGATGCTGCTCTAATTGTTGATGCGGACGATAATTGAGACGAGGAAATGGAAGAATCCGACAATTGATCCGTGCATTTAGGCAACATTCCTGTTTCGGAGTCAATATAAGGATCGCTGAAATAAATTGAAGTTTGTCAAGTCTAAAGAAAGGAAACAAACATTTCCTTGTGGAGCTCACTTTTGGATTTACAAACACCTCCATCGAACATTTCGTCAGGCTGAGCAACGTTTGGAATGTCGTTAATACGAGCTTTAGGAGTTCTAAAAATTGAAGAAACATTTCTTTAAAAAATTAATTGGAAAAGCTCACTTTTTGTATTTAGTCCTTCGGATGGACTGTTTTCGATGAAGGCGTGGACGAGGACCAGAATCGACCGATGGCTGCTGACTGGCGGCTCCATTACGGCTTTGTCTCATTTTTGTTGGAGAAGAGTGTTGTAATTAATCTTGAAGTTGTTAGGCGGAAGAAAATAAAATAAACTTGGATTCGAACATGCTTTTATAGTAAGTTTTTAAAAACAACTTGTTTTCTCAAACTTTGAATTTTTATTAAACTTGTTTTACAATTGTTTATTAACCCTATTTTTAAATAAAACATTTCTTTCAAACATGTTCAAATCCGGGTTTATTGTATTTTCTTAAATAAACTTGTTTTAAAATTTGTTTATCAACCCCGTTTTTGAATAAAACATCAAAACGTCAAACATCAAAACAATTTTAAAACTTCCTTGTGTTTTCGCCTACTCGACTAAAACAAATATTTTCCTATAAACGTAATAAAAAATAGGCCAAAAGCTACTCGACAAATTTTCTAAATTACCATTTACATAGTATGTAGATCATAAATTTACGTTTAGATCATAAAATGCTTTTTACATTCAAATTCTCTCTCGATGTTTAAAATCAAGCAAACATTTATACATACCTAAATATATTTATTTGCAGCTACATGTTTCTTTCAATTTCTACATATTTATTATTCGATTTTTTTAAATTTTTGTTGGAAAAAGGCAAAAAATTCAGTTCTTTCTTATTTTATTTATGAATAAGTTAAATAAATTTTAATATTAACTAACAAATTTCCAATAATTTTTAAAATATATTGTCTGTGTAAACTAACTCGCTAGCTCTCTTTTTTATCCACACAAAATTAATTTTAAATTTATTAAAAAACTTATAAACTTTAATTTAAATTAATCAATTTGGTAAACTTTAATATTTTATTAATTTATTTTATTTATTTTTAAAAACTTAATTAAAGTTGTAGCAAAATTACAATTACCTTTTTACAAACATTTGTTGTAATTTTATAAAATGTTTTTATATGTTTACCAACTTGTTTTTACAAAACATTTCTAAGCAAACTTGTTTTTTGCAAATTTAACAAACTTGTTTTACAAACTTGTTTTGTTTAACAAACTTGTTTGTAATAAACAAAGTTATTTTCAAACTTGTTTTACAAACTTTTTTACAAACTTGTTTTACAAACTTATTTAAACCTGTTTACCTTTTACTTTTTCAAGTTTTATTTAGCTTGTTTAACATATCAAAATCAAGTTTATAAACTTGCAAAACATTTTTGCAAACATGTTTTTAACACAAAGTTTGTTTTAATAATACTGTTATACAACAATGTTTATTTAATAGGATTAGATGTTTCCCAACTTTTTACAATTGTAAATGTTTTTAGAGACAACCATGGCTCGATTTTGACTTTTATAAATTATGTAAATATTTGCAAAAACATACTAATATAAAGAGAGAGAGAGAATGTTTTGTGTTATGACTCATAACTTAACTTTAAAAATTCCAACTAACTAAAATATGTAAATAAATGCGTCATAAAAACTATTCTTTTATTTTTGGCTCATAAAATGACCTCACAAAATCATATTTTATATTTTTAATCCTTTCACAGTTATATTTATTTAAACAAGTTTTTATGGCAATTATTATTTTATAGCCCTCCCTCATTTTTATTTTTCTAAAACAATTTCCCTCATTTTGTACCACAATTATTTCTTGACAGATTATTTTTTATTAATTTTTTTAAAAATTATTTTATCCATTTTTCTATTAATTATTTTTATTTTTAATTTAATCCATATTTCTTTTAATAAATGGACGAATGAGGAAAGGATTATGTTTCTATTTTTATTTTTATAATTAGAGAAGGAAATTTAATTTTATTGAGATATTCTCTTGATTTTAATTTATTTTAATAAAATAAATATTTTTTAGAATTTTTTTTTATTTTAAATTTGTGTAGGGTCAAGGAGTACAAACTTGAAAATATTAAATTAAACTTAAACTTTATTTAGCAAAGATAAATTGCCTCAAATCCAATAGGCGATCTTCAGTCTTTACAAAACATTTTATTTTGAAATTTACTTCCGTTCCTTTATAGAACATGTTTTTATTAATTTTTCAACTTGTTTTCCTCAACAAATAAAACCTAATTTAAAAATTAGAACATAATTGTAAACTTTAATTTGTAGCAAACTTGAATTGTAAAACTTAATTGTAACTAAGTTTAAAACTTTATTTGCAGAACCGAATTTGTAAAACTTGATTTGGTAAACTTAATTTGTACAACCTTATTGTAAGACGTGGTTAATAAAACTTGAATTTGTAAAAACAAGTTTTATAAAATTACTAGATTGTAAAACTTGTTTTTACAAATTCAAGTTTTATTAAAAATGTTTTACAATAAGGTTGAACAAATTAAGTTTTACAAACAAGTTTTTCTTGTAAAATTGTAAAACTTAAAATTTAAATTAAAACTTGACAAACATATTTATTTTTTAACTTGCCTCTTTATGTTAAAAACATTCTAGTCTAAACAACTTCAAGTACGGAAAAAATATTTTTGTTTGTATAATTTTTTAAAAATATTTTTATAATTTTAAAAAGTACACTTTTTAACATAAAAAAATAAAATAAATAATACAAATAAAAAAATTATAAAATAAAAAACTTAAAGCCAATTAACTTTAGTTCCACCAATACATATTTTTTCGGTACAATTTAAGAAAATTTTTTTCTTCATTTTTGGCCTTTCAATTCATTATTTTTTGTATTTTTTTCTTTTTCTATTTGTTCTAATTTGAAAAAGAAGGAAAGAAATACTAAACTTTGTTTTATAATCATTATCCTCTTTTTGACCGAAAACGAACTTGAAAAGCGCAAACATTTGTATTTTTCTTCTTTAAAAAATTTTTTTGTGTAAGGAAAAATGTCTTTAAAAATTCTAATAAATATATTTAAATGTTTGATTAATTTATTTAAATGAAATTAAAAAGTAATCAGCTTAAACTGTCGGGCAAACAATTTTAACAATTATTTGTTCACGCCTACATTTTAATTAAGTTAAGTTTTTTAGTTTATTTTAAGTTTCACAATCAGTACAGTTTTTTTACAAATAAGTTTTAGAATAAGTTTTAAAACAAGTTTTTACAAACTTGTTAGTTGTATGTTTTTACAATTACAATTAAGGTTTTTACAATTACCAAATTCAGTCGTTATGTTTTACAATTCAGGTTTTTGTATTTTACAAACTTGATGTTTTTAAGTTTTTACAAACTTAATGTTTAAATGCTTCTACAACCCAAGTTTTTATGTTTTACAATCCAAGTTTTTGTATTTTTACAAACTTGATATTTTCAAGTTTTTACAATTCAAGTTTAATAATCCACATTACCTAATTCAAGTTTCTAAAATAATTGATGTTTTTGCTTATATTCATTTTTAATCTTATTTGTAAAAACATTTGTTTTTACCACGCGAACATTTTTTCTCTGCAAACATTAATTACCCTATTAAACTTTAGTACTAGATAGAAATGCCCAATTCAATGAAAGACCCACTTAATGAAAAACAGAGTGAGACAGGCACAAACGACCGACCAGATTCTATAAGGACAACTACTACAATGATGCCTGAGACAAATTGGAACAGTATTTACACAGCAAGTATGCTTTCCTTTATTGGAACAGTCCAATTCTCACTTTATTTCTCTTCAATGTGGCCATACGTACAAATTGTAAAAAATTTTTATTTCTCCCCATTTTCCCCTGAAAATTCCCCATCTTTGATAGATTGACCGCTCAATAAACGAAACAATGTTTGGATGGATTATAGCAATATACAGCGTTGGACAAATAATTTCTGCCCCATTATTCGGCTATTGGAGTAACAAAATTCAACAAGTCCGTCTTCCCCTTTTTGTTGGACTAGCACTTATGTTTATGGGAAATCTTTGTTATCTGAGCTTAGAATTAACAACAATACCCAAATTATATATTCTTTTATTTGGAAGGTTTATGACGGGGATGGGCTCTGGTATTTATTTTTTAAATAATTTTCTTAGAAAAATCCAATTTTAGGGAATGTTTGTTTATTGAGAACATATGCCTCAACAGCCTCCACTAGCAAGGATCGTTTAAGAGCTATAGCTTTTGTCACTTGCGGGCAGGCGCTAGGTGCAACCAGTGGTCCCGGTATGTGTTTACAAAGCTGTATTTATTGATAAATTAAGTTTAGACTAGTTAAGTTTTACAATCTTTATAGGTTGTAAAATCAAAGTTTTACAATCCCTATAATTCAAGTTTTTACGCCAAGTTTTATTTTACAATTCGAGTTTTAATTTTTCAAGTTTTACAAATCAAGTTTTTTATTTTTTTAAGTTTTACAATTCAAGTTTTATTTTTTAAGTTTTACAATTCAAGTTTTATTTTTTAAGTTTTACAATTCAAGTTTTAATTTTTCAAGTTTTACAATTAAGTTTCGTAATTCAAGTTTAATTTTCTAAGTTTTACAATTAAGTTTTAATTTTTCAAGTTTTAGAAATAAGTTTTTAATAAAATAAATTTAAAAAACATTTAAAGTTTTTCAATTCTTTGCAGCATTCCAACTTTTATTCACTTCATTTACATATCCGGGCACTACACTCCTCGGACATTTACGATTTAATTTGTTTACTGGACCTGCATTTTTGGCTTGTACAATGAATTTATTTGGTACAATTATTTTGCTATTTATTTTCAAAGAAGTATATGCGGGTCTGCACCATGAAGAATATAATAAAATTGTTCGGGTTGAAAATGGGGAAAGCAACAGATCAGAAACAGCTACAACAAAGGCAAGTTTTACGAAAATTGTAAAACTTGTAAAAAAGAAGAGTTTTACAAATTGTAAAAAAAGTTTTACAATTCTTTCAAGTTTTTAATTTTTAAAGTTTTACAACTTTACTTTTAATTTTAAGGTTTTACAATTCCTTTAAGTTTATTTTTCTTTCAAGTTTTACAATCTACAAATTGTAAAAAAGATTGTAAAAATTAAAAAAAGTTTCACAATTCCTTTAAGTTTGTAAAAAAAGTTTTTCTTTTAGATTTAAGGTTTTACAATTCTTATTTTGGAGTTTTACAAATTGTAAAAAAAGTTTTACAATTCTTTTAATGTTTTACAATTTAAGTTTTACACCACCCAATTATATTCAAAAATTAATTAAAAACACAAAAACATTTTAAGGGCTCAGTAAATTCTCTAACATCTTCATTGCCTTCAAAATTAC
The DNA here is from genome assembly GCA_963681835.1 of Meloidogyne enterolobii. Classification (NCBI taxonomy): domain Eukaryota; kingdom Metazoa; phylum Nematoda; class Chromadorea; order Rhabditida; family Meloidogynidae; genus Meloidogyne; species Meloidogyne enterolobii. The sequence continues at coordinate 3,967,949 of CAVMJV010000007.1, forward strand.
CCCCCTACGATTTAATTGCTTGTTTTGTTTGTTATCTAAGTCGATTTACCCAAATGTTTGTCCAAACAAATTTGGAAACAATAGGAAGTCCTTTTTCTATGACAATGTTTGGAATGACTGAACAAAAATCCGTGGAAGTTATTTCTATTGCCCAAGCATTGGTTGGCTCTATAACTTTTGCTACTTATATTTTTTATATTTATTTTAAATCTTCGAATATGGAGTGAGTTTCTTGAGGATTTTTTAAATAAAAAAATTTTTTTTAATTTAAAGATTAAATTTCCGACTAAGTTGTATTTTGTCTATATTAGGCCTTGGAGCTTTTCATATAGTGACTTTTCCGTGGCCTTTCCTAAGCAATCCGCTTCAAGTTTATACAGAGAAAGGTGAATATTAATTATTTTTTAAATTAATTTTTAAAATTATTATTTTATAGAAAGACTTGCTTATAAAGTAGAACATTTACCTGCTGACTTGGAACCTGTTGGGTGTAATACAGACAAATTTGAGTGGGTTTTTAATATTATTGTAAATTAAAAATGATTCAGAAAATTTTAATTCTGAAAAGTAATCAGGTTTCCGGAAAATACAAAAATTTTTTTGTTCAGGAAAGACAATTCCGGAAAACACATTATGTAAAATATAATTATGAAACATTCCGGAAGGGAAAATAATTTAATAATAATTCCGGAAAGAATTCTAAATACAATAGTTTTGAAAAATATTTAAGAACGTTTCCGGAAAATACAATTTTGTATTTTCGTTGTTTTTAGTAAAACTAAAAATACAATGAATTTTTCCGGAAAAATACACAACTAATATATGTATAATAACTTTCCGGAAACCTTGACTTTGAATAATTGAAGGTAAATAATAAAAAAATAAATAATAAAAAAATAATAAATATTTAATAAAAATATTTATTAAATTTTAAGAGAATGAGGAAAACATTGACCATAAAAAATTATTTTTTAATCCAAAATTTAATAGAAAATTTAATTTTTATTTTAAATAATTAGTTGGTGTCACAATATCGGGCAAGTAAATGTTTGGATATATTTTATTTCTTATGTTGTATTTATTGGATTTGCATTTCCAATACTTAATATAGCCATGAATACTTTATTTTCTCATATAATTGGACCTAGACGACAGGGAACGCAACAAGGATTTTTCCAAATATCTGGAAGTATTGCTAGAATGATTGGACCTATTGGGATGAGGTAATTTAAAGAAATCAAATAATAAAAGTAATTAAATTAGCAATAATTAATAAAAAAAATATTTAAAAATTTATCTGATCAATGATGGATGCTCCATCTTTCTTTTGGTAAACAGAAGGATAATTATCCGGAAAACACAAAAATAAAGGATATAGTGTAGTGTACCGGTGGTAAAAGTTCGGGACGTGACATATATCATTCGATTTGTCTCGACGAGCTGAGTCGAATGGTACCACTCCCTATTTTAGGAAATAATTCTGGACCGAGTTATAGGTCCCGAAAATTGAAAAACCATAGGGGGGAGTAAGGTCAATTTTGGGGTGAAAAATTCGAATATGCAAATAATAGCTCATTCGAAAGAGCTCTTCGAGCTGAGTCGAATGACACCAAAATCAACAAAATCTGACTTGATTGGACCGAGATATAGGCCCCTAAATATCGAAGATCCAAAGGGGCGATTTTTGGAATAAAAAATTTTTTTTACAAATAATACCTCATTCGAAAGAGCTCGACGAGTTGAGTCGAATGACACCAAAATCACCGTGATTGAACAAGATTAGACAAAATTACGACACAAAAAACAAGCAACATAAACCTATGGAGAGTCGGCGAGGCGCTTGTGCAAACCCCCGCGCTTCGCGCGGGGGTTTGCGGCACGCGCCTCGCGGGGAGTCTACGGGCGGTGGGTCTGGGCTCGTAACATAAACCTATTCCTATCTCCCTTGCTCTGGGCATACCTGGAGCCTCCGTAGCAGCAAAACCCTCCATGGAACCATAGGTAAGGAGCTAAAACAAACGATCATAACTTTGTCAAATCAAGTCGGATTTTGTTGATTTTGGTGTCATTCGACTCAGCTCGAGGAGCTCTTTCGAATGAGCTATTATTTGCATATTCGAATTTTTCACCCCAAAATTGACCTTACTCCCCCCTATGGTTTTTCAATTTTCCGAGACCTATAACTCGGTCCAGAATTATTTCCTAAAATAGGGAGTGGTACCGTTCGACTCAGCTCGTCGAGACGAATCGAATGACATATATCACGTCTCGAACTTTTACCACCGGTACACTACACTACAGCCAAAATAAAACACCTTTCCGGAAATTTTTAATTCTGAAAAATAATTTCCGGAAAATACAAATCCGGAAAATATAAATGTATTTTTTCCGGAAAATACAATTTTTCTTCCGGAAAATGTATTTTCCGTTTCCGGAAAATACAAAAATGTCAATAATAATAAAACTTTCCGAAAAAATAAAAATTCTGAATGTTTCCGGAATTATGAAGAAAACACATGATTCTCTGTAAATTGATTCCGGAAGGATACAAATTTTTCAGAAAAACAGAAAATAATATACTTTTCCAGAAATTTTATTCTGAATTCATAATCTTTTCCGGAAAATACAAATAAAATTGTATTTTCGTTATTTCCATAAAAATTCTAATTTCTAAATTTTCAGCACATTATACACAATGTATGGCCCTAGAATGGCTTGGACAATGGAATTATTAATTATTGGAATAACTACAATTCTTTGGATAATTTTCTACAAAAGAATGGTTCCATTATTGTCTTCTCCATATACTTCAAATAGCACTAAAAGGAAATTTACTGTTCAAAATATTTTTTGGATTTCGTCGATTAAGGGTTGAAGAATCGAAAAATATTTTTTTTAGAATTTTTTATTTTTTTTCTAGTCTTTGTTATTTTTGTATAAATATATTCTCCCTCCCTACCGCTCACAAAAATAAGCAAAAATTGAAACCATATTTTTTTTCTTAAAATGTTGTCAGGTTAAAAATTAAATAAACAAAGGTGCGTAGTTTTTCTTCTCTCCCGGGTTGAATTTGAATATTTTAATTGTTATATTTTTTTTAAAAATCAAAAAAATTTTTAAATTTATTTCTCATTTTTTCTTCACATGCTCTCCATTCTCTCTCTCTCTCTGATAAAATTATTTTTTTGCTTTTATTAAAATTAAACCCCGTGATTTTATTTTTTTGTTTAACTTTCACTTTTACAAATTGCAATAATAATTCTCAATTTTTATATTTTATTTTTTTTAATAAAAATAAATTTGATATAATAAAAAAGTGTGTTGACTTTTTGTTTTCTAACAAGAAAAACAAATTAAAAAATAACAAAATTGAAAAATCGGAATAAGGGAAAAATACACGTATTTTTGATATTAGTAGAACGAAAGAATGATTTTTAAAAATTGTTTTTTAAAAGATTAAATTTAAAATTATTTTAATCCCTTTAGTATTTAAATTAGAAGGATTTACCACCCTACAAATTCCCTAAAACACGTTCAAATTTAAAACCTCGTATAATTACCCTCCCTCGATTAATTACTACCCCCAGCGGAAGGTCGAAACAATAATTACCCGGGGTAGTTATTAAAGGATATACGGTAATTTAATTCCTTTAGTATTTAAAATTAGACGGAATAGACGGAATAATTCCGATCTCTAATTAAAATTTAAAAATTTATAATAAATTAATTTTGTCCTTTATTAAAAATTTTTTGACAAATTCAAACAGAAATATAAATTAGAAAACAATTTTTTGTCCGTTTAGAATTAGTGAAAAAATATAATTAAAAAATTTTAAACGAAGATTTTTTTTTAATTTTTCAAAAAATTATCCATTTATATAAAAAAAATTTTATAAAAAAATTTTTGGACAAAAAATCAGGCACATTATACAAAAAGGAGGTCATCTTTCCATTTTTTTCTTCAAAAGAAAAATATTTTTTATGTAAATAATAAATGTCGCAATAAAGCAATAATTTTGTCAACGAGAAGGACGGAGAGAAAAAAATTAATTTTATGCATAAATCAACAATAAAAATATTTTTTTCGGTTGAAAAATTAGATTTTGGATAAATTGAACAAAAATTCCTTTTTATTTATTTTTATTTATTTTCTCTCTAGCTTTGGGGGTTATGTTGATTTCTCTTCTTGGATTGACTATTATTTCGAAATATTTCAGACTGGCTGTAAACTGTTTCTTTTAAATAAACAGCCATATTTTAAGAAGAAAGAGATTTTAAAGAAAAACAAAATATGTATGTAATAATTGTTTACATCAAAAATGCTAAATTTAAAATAATATTTTTCTATTTCAAATAAATTTTATTTTCTTTTAAAAATATAAAAATTATTTTTTACTTAAAATAAATAAAAAATTAATTTGTTCTATATTCCAAAAGGTGATTAATAAACTTAAGTAATAAACTTAAACTTAAAACGAACTTAAAAACAAAAAAACTTGAAGACATTAAAATAGACTTTAAAACTCAAAACCAACTTGAAGCACAAACAGCATAAAATAAACAAAATAAACTTGGAAACAAAAAATGTTTTGTGTTTTTAAGTTTGTTTGTATTTTTGCATTTTATTTAAAGTTTGTTTGTGTTTTTGTATTTCAAGTTTATTTAAAGTTTGTTTGTGTTTTTGTATTTCAAGTTTATTTTAAAGTTTGTTTGTGTTTTTGATTTTTAATTGTTTAAAGTTTGTTTGTGTTTTTGTATTTCAAGTTTATTTTAAAGTTTGTTTGTGTTTTTGTTTTCAAGTTTATTTAAAGTTTGTTTGTATTTTTGCATTTTATTTAAAGTTTGTTTGTGTTTTTGTATTTCAAGTTTATTTAAAGTTTGTTTGTGTTTTTGTTTTCAAGTTTATTTTAAAGTTTGTTTGTGTTTTTGATTTTTAATTGTTTAAAGTTTGTATTTTATGCTAAACTGTGTAGGTGTTTTAGAAGTTTGTGTTTTTCTACTTAAGTTTATTAAAAAATAGTTATAAAAATATAAAAAAACATTGAAACACAATCTTAAGAAATTAACAAGTGCAAACTATAAGCGTGCTTTTAATTAACTAGAACTTAAGTATCTTAAGTATGTCTCTCTACTCTCCAAATAAACAAAGTTATTTCTCTAAATTTAAGTACTTGACTAAAAAGTTTTACTATAAAAGCCTAATTAAGTTTATTTTATTTAATAAAACAAGTTTTGCCGTCGTCAACACAACATTTTCTACGTCAGAACAAGACTTTCTACGTCAGAACAAGTTTGCCGTCGTCAACACAACACTTTCTACAACAGGCACGTTCTCCAAACAATGTTCTTCTACAACGAGAATAACAACTTGGATTGTTTTGCTGTTCAGCTTGGATTCATTGGCTATTATTTCATTGTTGTTCTAATTCTGCTGGTTCTTGCCTCTTCTATGATTATAGGCTGTCACAAGAAGCAAAACAACAAGAAAAAGTTGGCTAAGAAGAAGAATTTAAACGTTAGAAAAAATTTAATTTGACCAAAAAAAATTTTTTTTTAATTTTTAGAAGGCTCCAAACAAGAAAGGGATGAACAAGAAGAAAGCAAAATCAACAAATAAAAAGAAGAAACATCCCCAACAACCCAAAATGAATAAATCAGATACTTTACGGGCCTTAACTTTGTTTTGTGATGGATATGCTGCAGCAATTGAACCAACTTTTTACAATGTGGATGTTCAAACATCTAAGTGGACGTTGATTGATAAAGTAGGGTTTTTTGTTTTTCCTTAAAGTTCTAGAGAACTTTAATTCCCATCCCCTGAGTAACCTTACAAAGAATTTTTTTATTTTTTCAGAGCTTCCTCTCAACTATTAGCAACGTTGAATTGAAGACTATAGCTATTACGCAGAACAGCCAAGCAACGCTCAAAGCTACCGGTTCTTACATTGAGAGGATGTTTGAAGTTTTGCCCGTTGGCGTTTACCCGATATTGTTTGAAACTACGGATAGTTGTGAGTTTTTTTGTTTATAAATATGAAAATAATTATTATTATTTTAAGTTGGGTTCGTAGGTTATGGAGAAGCGGAAGTAATTCATTTGGAAGGTTTACTCACAGCGACTGGCAATCTCAAACTTTTAATCAAAGAATCAGCCATTGTTGCGCGTAATTATTTAACAACGTTTGTCAAACAATTCAATCTTGGAGATGCATCAATTTTGCACTTCTTTGTTCATATAATACCTGTAAGCAACTTTTTCTTCATTTTTTCAAATTAATAAAATTTTTAAAATTCCAATGTTTCAGGGATCGTCCTCGAAGGATGGAGGCAGCGGTGGCGCCGGTCTCGTAACTTGCATGCTAAGCAAGTTTCTTGAGTTGGCTCCCTTGAATGGTATTTTTTAAAATACTGACAGAAAACATTTGTGGGAAAACCAAAATAAGTTGGCTTTAGAACAGCAAATTTTAAAGGGATTCCTATTAACATAAAAATTCTGCTCGATTCTGTTCGATAAAAACTGAAAAATATTTTTCAGTAAAAACTAAAAATAATTTTTTAAATTTTTAGACAGCGTTATACTCGCCGAAATTGATGTTACTGGGAGATTACGCCCCGTTGCAGGGTTGGAAAGTAAAATTTCTGCGGCTATTCGTGTTGGAATAAAAATTGTAATAATGCCTAAATGTATGAAGAGTGATTGGGAAAGACTGGATGTGAACAAGACCAAATGTTTTACTGTTGTATATGCTGAGACTTACCCAGATGTTTTTCGAGTTGTTTTTCCAAGTGTGGCATCTCGAGTTAAGAAGATATAGAAGTCTTGATATCTTAAACCCTGATATACTATTCCTAATTAACTATTCCTAAACTATTCCTAAACTATTCCTATACAGAGGTGGGTCGGAACAGTCATTGGTGTCGTAAATCGGAAGAGCCGGAAATCGGAAATCAAAATTTTTTTTCGGAAATTGGAAGGAAAAAAAGCCGGAAGTCGGAATTCCGAACCATCTCTTATACTTACCAACATGTAAATATGTACATATATATTTTTTGTATTCTAAGAATGACGATTTCTAAAAATTAAAATTCTTCACTTAAACATTTTTGAAAATTCGAAGTTAAATAAAATATTAACTTGTGAAATCTAAAAACAAGAACTTCAAAAATACAAAAGAATAAAAATAAATCGTCATTCTCCAATAATTATTTGTATTGTGAGATTATTTGCGTTACCTGTTTGTTTATTAAAGATAGAAAGTATAAAAAGTTCTGTTTGACTCTAATTTTATAAAAAAAAATTATTTTAATTTGGGACAAAAATCACAATGTTTTAATCGGTAAAACACAAGGAATGTTTTAAGGTTGTTTTGATGTTTGAAAGAAATGTTTTAATTAAAAATAGGGTTAATAAACATTTTGTAAAACAAGTTTAATAAACATTTACAAAGTTTGAGAAAACAAGTTGTTTTTAAAAACATACTATAAAAGCATGTTCAAATCCAAGTTTATTTTATTTTCTTCCGCCTAACAACTTCAAGATTAATTACAACACTCTTCTCCAACAAAAATGAGACAAAGCCGTAATGGAGCCGCCAGTCAGCAGCCATCGGTCGATTCTGGTCCTCGTCCACGCCTTCATCGAAAACAGTCCATCCGAAGGACTAAATACAAAAAGTGAGCTTTTCCAATTAATTTTTTAAAGAAATGTTTCTTCAATTTTTAGAACTCCTAAAGCTCGTATTAACGACATTCCAAACGTTGCTCAGCCTGACGAAATGTTCGATGGAGGTGTTTGTAAATCCAAAAGTGAGCTCCACAAGGAAATGTTTGTTTCCTTTCTTTAGACTTGACAAACTTCAATTTATTTCAGCGATCCTTATATTGACTCCGAAACAGGAATGTTGCCTAAATGCACGGATCAATTGTCGGATTCTTCCATTTCCTCGTCTCAATTATCGTCCGCATCAACAATTAGAGCAGCATCTCCATCCAAACACAAGCCAAAAGCAACAACAACAACAAACCGCCAACCTAAAAAAGCAAAACAAAAGAGACAACCTACAATGCTCGTGTCTTCTGCTGCGACTGTTGCAATCCTTCCAGCACCTTCTCCGCCTGTGGGTGAACGAGAAGAACTCTTTGAAGGATTAGAGCAACAAAAACACCATCATCGTTCTGCATCGCCAATATTGGACAACAAATTCAACAAAATTAGGCGTCAACTGCGAGTGGCCCTTCTAAAAAGAAATGAAGGGCAGAAGAAGGCTTCTGGTGAATCTGTGGACAGTAGCGATGCGGATGATGAAGAGGAAGACGACGATGAAGAAGAGGAGGAGGAGGAAGGAAAGAGCTACGCGTATTCGTCAATCTCAAGGTGTGGTTTTTGTTTTTACAAATATTGAAAAACAAGTTGGGAGTTGTAAAAACAAATTTTACAATTTGTAAAAACAAGTTATAAATTGTATAAAGTTTTAAAAAACAAGTTTTACAAATTGTAAAAACAAGTTTTACAAATTGTAAAAAGTTTGAAAAAACAAGTTTTACAAATTGTGAAAACAAGTTGGGAATTGTAAAAACAAGTTTTACAAATTGTAAAAAGTTGTAAAAGGTTTGTAAACTTGAAAATACTAACTCTACAATCAAGTTTTAAACTTAGTTACAATTAAGTTTTACAATTCAAGTTTGCTACAAATTAAAGTTTACAATTATGTTCTAATTTTTAAATTAGGTTTTATTTGTTGAGGAAAACAAGTTGAAAAATTAATAAAAACATGTTCTATAAAGGAACGGAAGTAAATTTCAAAATAAAATGTTTTGTAAAGACTGAAGATCGCCTATTGGATTTGAGGCAATTTATCTTTGCTAAATAAAGTTTAAGTTTAATTTAATATTTTCAAGTTTGTACTCCTTGACCCTACACAAATTTAAAATAAAAAAAAATTCTAAAAAATATTTATTTTATTAAAATAAATTAAAATCAAGAGAATATCTCAATAAAATTAAATTTCCTTCTCTAATTATAAAAATAAAAATAGAAACATAATCCTTTCCTCATTCGTCCATTTATTAAAAGAAATATGGATTAAATTAAAAATAAAAATAATTAATAGAAAAATGGATAAAATAATTTTTAAAAAAATTAATAAAAAATAATCTGTCAAGAAATAATTGTGGTACAAAATGAGGGAAATTGTTTTAGAAAAATAAAAATGAGGGAGGGCTATAAAATAATAATTGCCATAAAAACTTGTTTAAATTAGGGTTTGACCCCGAACGCTCGGGGGCGGGTATGTCGGGGTACGGGGTTTTCGAATTGTTTCGGGGCGGGGTTCGGGTCGGGGGAGCAAAATATGCTCGGGGTTCGGGTCGGGGTACGGGGGTTTACTGGAAAAATTTTTTAAAGAAAAAATGCTCTAAAAATAAGCATTTTCGGTCTATTTTTGTTAATTTATTTAGAAATTAATGAGAATAAGGTGGGATTAAATGGAAATAAGAGAAATTGGAGTGATTAATTGGATCTGGAGGTGATTAAAGCGGATATCTGGGAATATAAGAGGATTTGTAGGGACTAAAAGTAGTTTTAAGGGATATCATTGATTTAAGGGTTAACGAGTGATTAGGGATTTGGAGGATATCAGGGTATCTCTTTCTTTTCTGCGCCGCAGGCAAAATTTTGAGAATTTTATAAGGCCAAGAAGCCAGATTTTTTCGTTTTTTTGCTAAACAAAAAATATTTACATTGTTTTTTATGGTTGATAATATTTAAAAATTAAATTTACATTTTAAATTAAAATTAAGCTCTTGATTTTGTAAAGAAAAATCACAAAACAATCGAGCCCAGCTAATTTGGATCCGAACTCAATCCTATACATATTAATGGAAATATAGGCTAAAACCAACAACTAAGCCACTCAACCACAAGTCTCTTAACATAGCAGGAAAAAGAATTTTGATATTTCTTTATTTTTCTTTCAAAAATAATAGAGGCAAAGTAAATTGGGCGTAAATTTTTAAAATTTTTCTCTTAAAATTCTCCCAAAAATGGCATTTTTTGGGTATATAAAACCCCGATAACCCCGAAACTTTTCGGGTCGGGGTACGGGGTTTTCACTTTTTTTCGGGGCGGGGTTCGGGTCGGGGAGAATCGTGAAAAAATCGTTCGGGAACGGGGTCGGGGTTCGGGGTACGGGGTCGGGGTCAAACCCTAGTTTAAATAAATATAACTGTGAAAGGATTAAAAATATAAAATATGATTTTGTGAGGTCATTTTATGAGCCAAAAATAAAAGAATAGTTTTTATGACGCATTTATTTACATATTTTAGTTAGTTGGAATTTTTAAAGTTAAGTTATGAGTCATAACACAAAACATTCTCTCTCTCTCTTTATATTAGTATGTTTTTGCAAATATTTACATAATTTATAAAAGTCAAAATCGAGCCATGGTTGTCTCTAAAAACATTTACAATTGTAAAAAGTTGGGAAACATCTAATCCTATTAAATAAACATTGTTGTATAACAGTATTATTAAAACAAACTTTGTGTTAAAAACATGTTTGCAAAAATGTTTTGCAAGTTTATAAACTTGATTTTGATATGTTAAACAAGCTAAATAAAACTTGAAAAAGTAAAAGGTAAACAGGTTTAAATAAGTTTGTAAAACAAGTTTGTAAAAAAGTTTGTAAAACAAGTTTGAAAATAACTTTGTTTATTACAAACAAGTTTGTTAAACAAAACAAGTTTGTAAAACAAGTTTGTTAAATTTGCAAAAAACAAGTTTGCTTAGAAATGTTTTGTAAAAACAAGTTGGTAAACATATAAAAACATTTTATAAAATTACAACAAATGTTTGTAAAAAGGTAATTGTAATTTTGCTACAACTTTAATTAAGTTTTTAAAAATAAATAAAATAAATTAATAAAATATTAAAGTTTACCAAATTGATTAATTTAAATTAAAGTTTATAAGTTTTTTAATAAATTTAAAATTAATTTTGTGTGGATAAAAAAGAGAGCTAGCGAGTTAGTTTACACAGACAATATATTTTAAAAATTATTGGAAATTTGTTAGTTAATATTAAAATTTATTTAACTTATTCATAAATAAAATAAGAAAGAACTGAATTTTTTGCCTTTTTCCAACAAAAATTTAAAAAAATCGAATAATAAATATGTAGAAATTGAAAGAAACATGTAGCTGCAAATAAATATATTTAGGTATGTATAAATGTTTGCTTGATTTTAAACATCGAGAGAGAATTTGAATGTAAAAAGCATTTTATGATCTAAACGTAAATTTATGATCTACATACTATGTAAATGGTAATTTAGAAAATTTGTCGAGTAGCTTTTGGCCTATTTTTTATTACGTTTATAGGAAAATATTTGTTTTAGTCGAGTAGGCGAAAACACAAGGAAGTTTTAAAATTGTTTTGATGTTTGACGTTTTGATGTTTTATTCAAAAACGGGGTTGATAAACAAATTTTAAAACAAGTTTATTTAAGAAAATACAATAAACCCGGATTTGAACATGTTTGAAAGAAATGTTTTATTTAAAAATAGGGTTAATAAACAATTGTAAAACAAGTTTAATAAAAATTCAAAGTTTGAGAAAACAAGTTGTTTTTAAAAACTTACTATAAAAGCATGTTCGAATCCAAGTTTATTTTATTTTCTTCCGCCTAACAACTTCAAGATTAATTACAACACTCTTCTCCAACAAAAATGAGACAAAGCCGTAATGGAGCCGCCAGTCAGCAGCCATCGGTCGACTATGGTCCTCGTCCACGCCTTCATCGAAAACAGTCCATCCGAAGGACTAAATACAAAAAGTGAGCTTTTCCAATTAATTTTTTAAAGAAATGTTTCTTCAATTTTTAGAACTCCTAAAGCTCGTATTAACGACATTCCAAATGTTGCTCAGCCCGACGAAATGTTCGATGGAGGTGTTTGTAAATCCAAAAGTGAGCTCCACAAGGAAATGTTTGTTTCCTTTCTTTAGACTTGGACAAAAAAATTTTTTTATTTCAGCGATCCTTATATTGACTCCGAAACAGGAATGTTGCCTAAATGCAAGGAACAATTGTCGGATTCTTCCATTTCCTCGTCTCAAGTATCGTCCGCATCAACAATTAGAGCAGCATCTCCATCCAAACGCAAGCCAAAAGCAACAACAACAACAAACCGCCAACCTAAAAAAGCAAAACAAAAGAGACAACCTACAATGCTCGTTTCTTCCGCTGCGACTGTTGCAATCCTTCAACCACCTTCGCCTGTGGGTGAACGAGAAGAACTCTTTGAAGGATTAGAGCAACAAAAACACCATCATCGTTCTGCATCGCCAATATTGGACAACAAATTCAACAAAATTAGGCGTCAACTGCGAGTGGCCCTTCTAAAAAGAAATGAAGGGCAGAAGAAGGCTTCTGGCGAATCTGTGGACAGTAGCGATGCGGATGATGAAGAGGAAGACGACGATGAAGAAGAGGAGGAGGAGGAAGGAAAGAGCTACGCGTATTCGTCAATCTCAAGGTGTAGAAAGATGTTCACCCCACATTCATATTCTCCAACCCATAGTGCCGAAGCCGTGCCGGATCCATACCCAGAATATAGAGGAATATTGGGAGGGGAGTATATTTGGACTTCCTAGGAAGAGCTTCAGGATTGATCAGGTCCTTCAGCAATTCCCCATACTCAAATATACACAAACACACACCGGCCGGTGGAAATCCTTATTTAACAATTTAACACAAGTTCATAATATTTACTAAACACCAAACTAACTAACTAACAATAAAATGATTGAAATTGTATGTGTGAAAAAGGGGCGGGATTTAAAATTGCATGAAATAGAAATAAATGGGATATGAATACAAACTCCAAAAACACAAACTCTGAATATGCTCAATACCGTGTTCTACCTTACACGTCCCTTTCCCAACGAGACCGTCCCTGGTCTCTATCTAGACTTTTCCGACTCTAATTTCTCTACTTTTAAAACATTTTTCCCTCCTACTAGTAACCTGACCATTTCCTTTTCATACCGAATCAATAAGCTCTCTGATGCCTGGCTTAGCCTATTTTCATGATGTTTTCTCTTTCTTTTACTTTCCATGCTCTTCGAGCATGTCTCTCTTTCCTTTCCTTTTGGACCGTCCCTGGTCCACTCTTAACTTATTCTTTCCTTTCAAAGTTGCTTATTGATTCGTGTATTTATTTTATGGTCATTTTCTAGTAGTTGGGTTATTATTTTTTTAAGAGTTTAGAAATTATTGTGGGTAAAGTCTAAATATTTCTGGGGTATTCCTTGTTTTTGGCTAACCTAGTATGAGCATGTTCATTAAAATTTTGAAAACGTGTTTTAAATGGGATAAGGTTTGGAATTGAAAAAAATGTCAAAATAGTAAAAAGGATCCAGAAATTACCTAAGTAAAATTAAATGACAACATAAATTTTGGGGTATAAATGGCTAAACAAAAAAAAATAAATTCTTATGTAAATAGGGAAAATTTGAGAAAGATTGGCACAAAATGATTGGGCAAAAGTAAATTTTAGGTAAATATGCGATTCATGAAATGTGAATAAAAAGTGGCATTTTTGGGATTTAAGTGAACTAAATAAATAGTAACAAAACTTATTCTAGCATTTTAAAAAAAATTGGGGGAATGATATAAATATTAAAAAAAAAATTTTTTTGAAAAATTTTTCTGTGAGATATAGAGGGAAGTAAAATTGAATGTAAATTGGCAAACAAAATAATTAATTAGAAAAATAATTGATTAATTAATTAATTAGAGCAAATTGTTAAAATCATAAAAAAATATTTTTGAAGGGTTTCAATGAAATTTCTATATAAAGTGACATTTGGTTGTAAAAATGACATTTTGAGAATTTTTGGAAATGAGAAAAAAATTGTATTTGACAGGTATAAGTGATATAAAGGTAACATGAAATTAAGCACAAATTATTTTTAAGGTTTAAATTGGAAAAGAAATTCTGGGGTAATAAAAACACAATTAAAAATACATTAATGTGCCCTAGTGTTAACCACTTAATAAATTCAAAACATTTAAAGGAAAATTGTGGAGAGGGGATGTGAAATGGAAATTTGTTTTTAAAAAAAAAATTTTAAATAAATACAAATGATATGGTGGACAAAATATGTGTGTTTTACAACCTAAAAACATTCAAACTCATTTTAACAAATTAAAGTGAATAATAAAAAAATAATTTAATGTTTTCCTCTTCCTCTCCATGAATCCTTACGCCAAGTTCCATAACTGTTTTCCATACATTCGCGAGCGAAGTGTCCATGGCCTCCACATTTGTAGCATTGGGTTTGGTCTGAAGTTCTGATGAATGTAGTTCCTTGATATTGTTGCCATTCATTGGGAGCTTGTCTCTTCCTAAAATTGGGAATATAATAATTTGTGGTATTGTTTATATTTAAATTATTAAAATCTCTTTCAAACCAATCTTCAGCTCTACTTGTACTTGGCCCATCTCGTCTCCATGTTTCATTCCTAACCATTCCACTCGTTGAAGGTTGTTGTTGTTGCTGCTGTTGGGGAACCACCTCATCAACAAAGTTAGCTACAACTCTCCCACTGGCGGACAACAGCTGGCCAAACCTATCACGTTTACAAGATCCACTTCGGAGGACATTCAAATACTCTTGACCAACAACCATTGTAAAATCTGAAGCACGATCGATAAACCTGCTCCATACTTTACCACCTCTCAAAGTCTCGATGTCACCGACGAGGAAAAGTCCATGCTTGGCACGACTCAACGCAACAGTTGCACGACAATCATCTCTCAAGAAGTCCGAGGAATCGCCGAGGCCGCCACTTCTGTTGGAGGATCTTGTGGTGACAAGTACGACAACATCACATTCCTGGGCTTGATAGCCATCAACGCTGACTACCAAAACATTCCAATTCAATTTTTCAAACTCTTTTTGAATACATTCCTTTTGAAACAAATATAAACAAATAACAACGACGGAAATATTTGGTGAGACTTTTTCATACAAGGAGGAAATCAGTTGAATTGCCGAAGCAGTTTGTTCATCATTGGTGAGAGAATGGGAGATAATATCCTGACGACAAGTTCCAACAACATTCAACAACACAATCGGACAATTCTGCATTGGTAGGGGGAATCGTGAGGTTGTTAACAACGCTCTTTCATCCTCACCTCTGCCTGCCTCAATATTTTCTCCATGCGACTCGTAGGAAGCATAAGAGACAACTTCTACCAGAAGAGGGTGCATCCTATAGCAGACCGTCAACCTAGTATGCTTGACCAAAGTCGACAAGACTAACTGTTCGACCATGCTCTCCAGGCCGAAGCCATAGTGGAGGCACTTAGGCAGGTTCTGGAGATGAACACCGAGTTGGTGTTGGTCTCCAGTGACCAACACCTTCTCAAGTTTCGGAAGACGACAAATAAGATGAGCGAGCTCAGTAAAACTTCCTTGTGTCGCCTCATCAAAGATGAGAACTGACGTATCGAGCAACGAGGAATTCACCATTGCTTCTGCCATTGATGACGTGGCAAACACAATGCGTAGTCTGGAGAGCTCTGCAAGGAGAGACCCCATCTTACATTCATTGGTTAACCGAGGTCTACGATCAAAATTTTCACAATATTGATCGATTTCTTTCACGTCAGCGTTTCCAAGATTTCTCAGAACCTCCTCTGACTTCAATTTGGTGACTAACATATGCTGCCGAAGCTCGTTAATCATACCAAAATACTTATCTTTGGCATAGCCTGAAAAGAAAGCGACAGCTCCTGACCGCTCCATCTCAGGGCTACCTAACACTTCTTCCAATTCACGAGCTAACTTTGCCAAAGGCAAGTTCGCTGCTGTGATCACTGCTACCTTAACATTAGTCACAATGGACAACATTATGGCAACAACAACAGACGCCACGTGGGTCTTCCCAACTCCAGGCGGAGCCTGTTGGAAAACAAATTTACAACCCTCTTCCAACAAAATTTTGGCTGTTTCTTGCTGTTTCCTATTCAATAACCTCATCAATGGGTGAATCCTTTCAACTGCCGAAGCATCCCAATCTTCTACTTCATCATCGACCTCAAATTCTCTGGCCAGTAAAGCGCGAAGAAGTCTTCCTTGGTTAGTATCTTGCAAAGATAAAGTTGATGGCATATTTAAATCAAAGCACTCTCGACGACTCTCCAATCCTTTAAACAGAAACGGATGGACTACAATGAAGCCCCCATCCTTGGCATTTTCCAATTCTTCCTCAACATCTCTGTTCTTTCGCTCCTGGACATTGACAACCCTCACACTAATCCAAAAATCAAATCTCTTGTTCCCGAAGGACTGAACCTGAGAAACTTCGATCTTTCTAACGACACCTGATGCAAAACTTGGAAGATGCATCTCCGACTTGAGGACTACTTGATCATCTTCGTTCCAAGCATCCTTCAAATTTTTAACCTTTGCACTGTCAATCTCAGTGAAACCTAGACGAAACAGTTCATCAACAAAAATGGCAGTGCCTTCGAACCTATTTTCAACAATTTTCCGTCTTTCATCTTCATAAGAAAAACCAATTGCGGCACTCATTATACCTTCAGACAACTCAACTTCACCCTGCGTCATTTCAGGTAACAGAGGATAAAATATATTTTTTCCATTCCTTTTATATGGCCAAGGCCCGTGTGGTTCTACTGTTCCAAGAGTACCCATTCCTTGCTGAATGACTTCTTCTGAACCAATTTTGTATTCAGTCATGTGTGGGAGAACATACGATTCATCGACAAGAAAGTTGGCAGGTAATTTAGCGACCGAAACTTTAACTAATTGACCAATTTCAATCTCATTTAAGTTTAGTCCAATCAACTGACGACGATAACAACGAGTGGACACTTGAAGTTTCGAAGCGATGACTATACAACAGGATCTGACATCTTTGGTTTCTTTGATTTTGATAGCAACACCAGAACACTCAACTCTTTCTGCATACGAGATGAATTCAATACAAGAGACTGTGGCCTGACTATTGATGCGACTATGGAACCAAATCCTCCTATACTGAGTCACTTCTCCAGCATTCTTAGCCAAAACTTTATAGCCTTCTCGCCATTGGAACTCAGATACCCAGTCCGAATCTCCGAGCTGTAATTTGGCAACGAAGCCATCACTCTTCTCTGCCAGTTCATTCTTTATCAGAACAAAGTGTGGCCAATTTCTATTCGTGGTTGGGTTGAAACGAGCTCCAATGACTCCATTCTCTTCCACCTGACAAATCAGGTATTCAACTATTTTCTTTTCTTTCTCTTCAACATTTTCTTTAGGCATTTCTTCCGTGGTTTCTTTACATTTCTCTTTCTCCATGTTTTCAATCCGTTTAATGGCCGAAGCCTGAATATTGCTGGTGGAACAACTAGTGGTGGAACAACTCGGTTGTTTGACTGGTGGACTTTTATCAGCGGACGACGACGACATAGCCGACGGAGGAATACTGGTGGACTTGGCCTTGGGAGAGTTAGTAGGTAAAGTTGTTGAGGATAGTGGCGGGAACTCGACCAAATTATTCAAATCCAGAATTGGTTGTCTTTTTTCCATTTCAATTTCTAAATTAAAGTGGAATTAGATTTTTGAAACTTAAGTAAATTATTTTTCATTAATTTTAATTTGTTTGAATTTATCAGATTATTCAGTTAATTTTACTTTATGTTCCTATAACTACTTAAATTACTAACTGAGAAGCCTGGTTCGAATATCTGTTAGAATGATGCCCAACACATTCTTCCCAGGCCATTTGTTCTTCTCAACAATCTTAGGCGAAGAAATGTCTACACCGCAACCCCAGTATAGATCACGTGAGGTTGCTTCGACCAAAAGAGATTGCCCAGTTTGAAATAAAATTCTTCTTAATTCTGGATTCTGGCGATATTTATACCAATTAGCAATAGCCATAATAAGAATAGAAACACGTCTCCATTTAAAGTGATCAAAATTTCGGATTCGTGATCCAATCCTTTTAATTAAAGCCGCGTTTTTGGTGGAGAGAATTTGTTGAGCCGACTCAAAATCTTCGAACACTAGCGCTTTGTAATACATGTAGTACTGTTCAGTACAACAGAAATCCATGCCATCAATTGTAAACAGACAACTGAAGTGGTTAGAAAACACAAAAACTTTAGTAAAAAATAAAGTCAATTTTGTTCCATCAAGCGCTGTAGTTGTAACTGGCTGTTTCATCTATATTTATTAGAATTTTACTATTTTACTTTCTCATTTTTCAAATTATATTTTATTTACAAAAATTATATTTATTTATTATATTTATTTATTATTTAGTTATTATTTATTTATTTTATTATTTATTTTATTATTATTTTATTTTATTATTTTTATTATTTTATTTTATTATTTCCTTGCAGTTGCCGAAGCTATTATGAGAATCTTTTGTTTGGGATTTCTTCTTAAATTGTATCTACCTAATCCCTGACGTCCTAATATTTCATCAGCTTGACTACTTTGTTCTACAATTACATTCGGTTCAACAACATTTTTATGCGAAAATCCAGGCATGTCAACTATTTCCTCTGCGTTAACCTCTACTAATGCTTCTAATTCCTCATTTTCTAACCTAGGCGTTGTACAAACGGGTTCGCAAGGTAAAGGTTCTATACATTTTTTCAACTGGTTAATGTGAACGATTCTTGGGTTAGACTGAGGTGAGTTACAACTTGATATGGTTACATGAACGCCATTAATTTCAATCACTCTAAATACACCCTTCCAGGGAAGATGGAATTTCTTTGAAGACCCGACTTTTCCAGTATAATTCCGAAGAAGTACCCTATCACCTATTGAAACAGTTGGATTCCTAAGTAACTTATCATATTGCGCCTTTGATCTTAGCTGTGCTTCGCTATTAGCTTCTGCCGCGTATTTCCATGCGCATCTTAGGGAAACAATTAGTTTCTGTTTTATCTCTTGCTCATCATTTAGGGCTATTGGTTCTCTTATTCTGGGATCCAAAATTAAATCAACACAGAATATTGGATCACGTCCATACATTAAAAAGAAAGGAGTCTCATTTGTCGATTGGTGGACTGAGGTGTTATAACAAAAGTTAGCGAACTCTAAATGTTCATCAAAATCAGGCTGATCACTTGTGATGTACTTGGCAAGTATATTATGGAACGTCCTGAATGATCTTTCAGTCACAGCATTACCCTGACTCCAATGAGGAATAGCGTAGGTTTTATTAATGTACAGCATTGCACATAAACTCTTAAAGAAATCCGAGGTGAAAGCCGAAGCATTGTCAGTTATTAATTCAGTACAACCTCCAAAACGTAAATAACATTGCTTGAGGAAAGCCGAAGCTATGGTAGACGCCCTTGCATCTGGAATTGGGACAGATATAACAAATTTGGTAAACCAACATACAATATTTAAAATATGCTTATTGCCATTTTGTGTTTTAGGAAAAGGTCCTGCCAAATCAAGACCTACTTTGGCAAAAAGCGTGTTCACTGGTGGCAAGCACATCTCAGCTCTATATGGAGGATTTGGAGAATGCCTAAGCTGACAGGTAATGCACTGCTTATACCAAGTCACTATGTCTGAATGCATTCTGGGCCAGAAATATTTCTTGCATTTTCTAAAGGTTTTCCCAAAGTCCATGTGTCCCCCACCTAACTTGGTTGTGTGGAACGAATCAAAAATCATAGCTCTAAGCGAAATAGGAATATAAATTCTAGGCTTATGATCCTTGTAGTGGTGGTAAAGCACACCCGACTCAAGACAAAGGTCTTTTGCCAATGTTGCGTACTCATCCTTTTCCCCTTCAGTTATGTCCTTAGGGAATTTTCCCGTTTTCAAAAATTCTATAATAATCGATGCTTCAGGGTCTTCCATTTGTTCATTCCTAATATCAACTTGATGCATTTCACCCTCAATGGACCTTAAAGACAACGTTAATGCGAATACTTCGTGAACAACTCTCGGTTTACTCTCCATGGCTAAACAAACAGGGAATTCAGCTATGTCTTCCAATTCACTAATTTTATCAACTTCTTCAGGAGTCAAATCTTCATGAGGAATTCTCGAGAGAGCATCGGCCAGAGTATTTTGTTTACCAGCTATATGTACTATTTTAATATTATAGTTCTGCAATTCTACAAGCCAGCGAGCTAGATGCTGGTGTGTCTCAGCCTTTTTCAAGAGAAATGCCAGAGGCTTATGGTCAGTGTGAAGTTCAATACTTGACATGAAAATAAAAGGTTTAAATTGCCTAAGCGCGAAAATAATAGCTCCTAATTCAATCTGAACAGGTGGCCAATTTCTTTCTGCGTTGGAAAGAGTTCTGCTGCAGTAGCAAATAACTCCATAGACCTTTTTCTCTTCATCCCATTGCATTAGAGCCCCACCATTACCTACTTGCGACGCATCACAAAATATATGGAAAGGTTTTGAATAATCGGGAAAAATTAAAACTGGCTTTTCAGATAATATTTTCTTGATTTTATCAAAGGCTACTTGTTGCTCCTCGCCCCAAGTGAATGGTTTTTCTTTTCGTGTTAATCTTGTTAATGGTTCAACTATTGTAGAGAAATTTTGCACATGCTTTCTAAAGAAATTTGCCATTCCAATTACATGCCTAACCTCTCTGACCGTAGTGGGAACTTTTAGGTTCAGAATTGTTTCCGTTTTTCTTAAACTAGGTGTGTATCCTGACTCATTTACAATAAAACCAAGAAACTCCATGCTTGCCGAAGCAAAGACACACTTTTTGGGACTTAATTTTAGATTAAAGCGCCTAAATCTTTCAAACACACTCCTTAAGGCATTGATATGCTCTTCAAAATTGTCAGACTTAGTAAAAATAAGGATGTCGTCAACATATGCAATAACATTATCAAGCCCTGTTAAAACATGAGCCATTATTCTTGCAAAAGCACTAGTCGCATTTTTAAGTCCAAACGGAAGATTTACCATCTGATAGATTTTGTCCTCAGTAATAACTCCACATTTTCTTGACGCTCTTTCACTAAGTTTAATTTGCAAATATCCGCTAGCAAGATCAAGCGACGAATAGTACCTACAATTACCTACTTTCTCTAAAATTGTTTCAAGTCTGGGTAGAGGAAAATGGTCCGGAACAGTCACTTCATTTAATTTTCTAAAATCAATGCATGGCCTAAGCCCACCATCCTTCTTTTGAACCAATACTATGTTAGAAACCCAAGGGGTATCGGACTCAACCATGACCCCTGAGGCTAATAATTGATCAATATGCTTTTGTAATTCATCACGATACTTAAAAGGTACTCGATGTGGTCTAGAAGCAACTGGTTCCTCAGATGTTGTGATTATATCATGTTCGCCTGCTGTACAACTTCCTATATCATACTGACTTTTGCTAAAAATGTCTTCAAACTCATCACAAAGTTCTTTTAGTTTATTAAGATCTTCGCCCTTTACAGTAGCTTTATCAAAGTCGATTTTGTAGGTAGGATCAATGATTACCCCGGTCTTCCCTAAGGAAAAGATTTCTTGAACATCTTCATTAACGATTATTTCTGATAAAATATTCTCAGATTCTGTTTTAATTACTTCACTTGCTAGACCTAATGTCTTTCCTTTAAATAATCTTTTTGTTACCCCAGTCGGATTGGCTAAAATTATTTTCACTACACCATCTTCTGGCTTAGCTACTACTGGCACAAAACTTAAACCTTCTTCTTCAAGTCTGTTATCTATTGAGTGCACCCAGATATTATGCCTAAGCAATTCAGGGAAATTTATTTTAGCTTTTATTAAGCATTGCTCATTGGGCCTTATCTCGCAAGTCTCTATTGAATATATTTTTAAATTTCTTAGCGGCCTATTTACTCTGTTCTCAATACATATTTGACTGCCTTCAATACGAAACAACTTATTTCTAAGATCAACGACAAATGGAGGCAGCAGTGTCATTGCATCACAACCCAAAATGAAGTGATAATCGTGGTTATCCCAGTGAAACTTATCATTAAAAAGATGAATAACAATCTCAGCTAACACTCCTGCTATTTTTAATTGAACCTTAGTGGCTTGCTTGGCACACATGGAATGTTCCGAGGCACTTTGAAGATAAGTTTCAGTTTTAAAAATTTTTGTCCCTAGCCATTCTGCTAGTGCTATGTTTGCTACAGAGGTTATTGCACCAGTGTCAATCAAGCATTTGACTGGAATACTATTTAAACTGACATCAATCACAACAGTATTGGCATTTGCTCCTAAAGTTCCTATAAATCCACTAGTTCTATTAATTCCTATGGTAGACTCAGGTCTTGTATTTGCGGTGCTTCTTGGTAAAGTATTGGAGTTAGCGTTATTTCTTATTGAAGGAGGCCAAGAAATCGATAGTGGCCTGTTTACTGGTTCTTCATATGCTTCATCTAGCTCTACAATGGGTTCTGGTACTCTTCGAATGTCTAACATTCTCCTAGGGGGTGGAGCCTTCTGAACTTCGGATCCAAAAATAAGTCTACCTAGTCGCCCATTGCCCGCATACATTTCAGCAATAATCATCGAGAACCTTAATCCAAAATCTAACGCTAAAATTACCACTAGGATTGAAATAATTGTCTCCCAAATGCTCTTATAATCACCAATTAATCCTTTCTCAATTTGATTTTCAACTTCTTGCCACTCATTCGACACAGATGTCGACACAATAGAATCTTTTTCATGAATTTGGTAAGTCATTTGACTAACTTTGACTAAATTACTAACGAATGCATGATCCTTAATATCAGTCATATTTAGAAGTACTAGTTGATGAAATGCATGAGACTCAATGCTTGGAATAAAATCAGCAAAATTAATCTTTATGTCATGGGATTTTAATATCCTTGGCCTTACCGAAGTAATTTTTCCTTCAATTTGATCAACTTCTAAGGTCTGATCATTTATTTGAATAATTATTTTTCTAAATTCTTCACAGGGACCCTTCTTAGATGTCGGAGATATAATCATTGTCGTGGGATCAAGAAACGCCAGGTGTTCATTACTTTCTGTTTTTAAAATAATAGGCAAAAATTTAAAACAGTGATCTAGCTTAGTAGGACGAAATTCAAAATCTCCCTTGTCTATGGGTACGCATGGCCATACTTTCATTAGGGATCTTGCTGACCTTTTTGCAACCAGATACGAATTAGAAAACATAGAACGCGCTAAATCTGTAGGATCTGAAAGATAAGTAGACTCAGTCCAATGTTTGACCATTTCGGTAAATTCACAAAAGGACCTTAGTGACTGCGCAAAAGCAAAATTTATGGCTTGGGTAATTGACGAATCAAGATAAGTGAGTTGAGATGCTAGTTGTGAGGAAGTTGCTACTCCATCATAAAACCTTTTCTTATGCTTAATTTCAGGACTTCTCTTATTTCTCTCCAAATTAGAGAACGAAAGTAAAACGGACCCTAGACCTTGATCTGATACGACAATACTTTGACCGCAATCCTCAATAATTGTTTCATTTCCAAATGTAAGCCCTAGGCGTCCATCATCTGAAAGCCAGGTGGACCCCATACATCGCCCGTCCTTTTCCCCTACAGGAATAAAATTGCATTTTCTTTGATCGTCCACTTCCCAAACTATAACCGTTTTGTCATCTAATATACAATGACCCTTTGTATAAGGGCAGTCGCGAGCTATGCCTAGCGGAGTCACAACTTCTGAAGCGCCAAAATGTGAATCTATCACACTTTCAAATAAGAAACAGTTTTCACTTGAAATATTCTTCCAAGAAAATGAACCTATAAACCACATCCTGGGGGTTAAATCAATTTTATTTTCAGTCTGCCACAAATTATTATTTTCCTTAAGAATGCCTAAGCTACAACTGTGATGTTTTATCATTTGATTACACTCTTCAAACGAAACTTCTAATTCTTCATGAGTCATTTTCTCTTCAACTGAAACCCCTGTTAACGTTGTATATTTTCGAGCATTTTTCTTTATTTTCCTACAGGCCCATGCTTTTGTCGAGAACTCAATACTATTTGGAATATAAATACGCCTTTTCTCAATTTTCGGTTCATGTTTTGCTGTAAGGTTAATTGTGGGACAGCTTGGAATGTCAGGCATTTGCCATATCATAGCCTGTTTATGAGTTTGACAAATCATTGGCCCTTTGGGTATTAATACCGGATTAATTGCAATCGCACAATTACAAAACATAATTAACATTAAAGATATCCCCATAAGCGTTGGTACTCTTACTCTATGCCCTTTGCTTTCCCAACTGGTAATTTTCTTTGGTTCCTCTTTCTCTGCACTAATTTCTATTTCCTTAGGCTGCGGATTACTCTTTGCCACGGGTTGAAGTGACCTAATATTCCCTTGATTTGCCGAAGCATATTTCCCACTCATTTTCATCTCATGAACTTGCACAGCTAAATTATCAAGCATTTCTCTAACCTCTAAGTTATCTTTTTGCTTAACATCTCTTGGTCCCCTATTTCTATTATAATTGTCATTTACTCGCCGCTCTCTACAATTATATTGGTCATGTCCCACACGACGACAGTAGTGACAGTATGGTCGACTATTCCACCTTCTATCATTCTGTGGACGCCACTGATTCCTGCCTTGGTACCCCCCATATCCTAATCTCTGAGCATTACTTGAAGTTGCGAACCTTGCTGGAGAATTTCTATTGAATCCCCTTAGGCCTTGTGAGGTATTACCAGAGCTTATAGGTCTCCAAGTCGTAAACCTTCCTCTAGGTACTTGACTGGGGTGGTCCGAGATAGCATGTATTACTTCATTATTACTTCTACCATCCCTCTCAGCAGCAACTTCAAGCTCTTGAACATAAGCTGTCAGTTTATCAAAGTCTTTCCTACCAATTAAGGGACCTACTAACTGGAGTGAGCGCTGGAATTCGGGTCTGACCTTCTCAGTGAAGCATCGGCAAAGAATTTCTTCTTTTGCCTCTGCGGATATGTGGGACGAGGTAGTATTTACAAGAGGTACTAGACGTTTAATAAAATCACTAACTAGTTCGCCTTCCCTTTGATAGCAAGCTGCTAATCTTTTATATGCAAGTTCTCTGAAATGTGGACTATCCAACTTAGCTCTAATATTTTTAAACACGTTTGGGATTGTATTCCTTTCAGATGGAAGTAAATTTTCAAAAATATTTCGCACTTGCGTACCTAGGTACAGTTTGAGACGATTGACCTTTTCAGCTTCAGACCAGGCTGTGCCGAAGACATCCAGATAATCCATAAACCTAAGAGTCCATTCATCAAATGCCGAGGCCGAGCACCTATGCTGGTATTAGGGTCTGTATGTAATAATTGCCTAGTTTATTTGCCTTTCTAGACTCTAATTTATATTCGAGATTAATAAGTAAATCTTTCTCCAAATTATATTTAATTCCCTTGTAACAACCTTTTGGTGCTGTTTTTACTAGTTGATAAAAGTTTGGCGATAAGCTGTGTTAGTTTAGATTGTTAAATAGAACCCGCTTTATTCAAAATAATTAACACTGCTTAATTTATTTGTAAAAGAAAAGGCTCATCAAACCCCGAGAGAAGGAGGATAAGAAAACACACAGAAAGAGAAATTAATTTTAAGTAGTTTCAGTAACGGACTAGGGAATAAACCGAAGAACCGAACAGAAAAATCTTCAATACTTGGATACTGTACTTATACTTATTTATTATTGCAATATATAAATATGTTTTTAATTGACTAGGAAGATATGTAGTATTTTAATAGCGATAGTACACCATAGAAATAATTATATTTTTGTCTTTAATAAAATCTCCTAAAATTGCCCAAGAGCGAGAAAAAGGAATACTGTATATTTTATCAACCAAAAATCGGTGGATTTTAATCGAACATACGTAAATCCTTAATTGGTATTTGGATTTTTTTTAGATTTGCCATAATAGAGCTGGTGTTTATCTTTGATTTGATAATTCATTATTTGGTCATTTTAGTCAAAAAGATGTTTCCCTGCGTTAATTATTTCTATTGGTGTATTACCAACCTTTAGAGAAAGACACATTAATTCACGTGTATACAATATTTTTCAGTAGAAGATTTATTGTAGGAAAGGTTTAAAATTTACTGGTAGGCCTCTAGAAATAACTTTAAAGAAAATAAGCCTACATATTTTGAACTTCCCTTTTAAATAATTAATTCTAACCAAGGTATATATTCCCAATTTAAATAATCTATTCCAAAAAATAAAAAATAAAAGAAATAATTCCATTCAAAAATAAATTAGTTAACCCCAGTAAAAACATAAATAAAGATATTCGACTTAGTGAAGAATTTTTGAAAAAGGAAAAAAAAAATTGTTTGAAAAAAAAACATTATAAAAAGAAGCAAAAAGAGCACTTAAAATAACCAAAATAATTCAAGATAAATTATTTCCAAAAAAATTCAGAATCAATAGAAATAATAACAACTCCATTGCTTGCTAATGCTGTTGCAATTGTAATATAGCTAAAATTCTCTCCCACCAATATCCACTCTAACAAATAACCTATAGCATTATTTGTACTCATTATTAAAGTAGCCGTACTTGTAGATATTTTAATTAAAGCTCTAGCATATAATTTTTTTGTTCAATCTGCGGTAAAATAATTATAATAAAAGAGATTAAAATAAATATAGAGCCAATAATGAATAAATAATTTAATGAAATTGAATTAAATAATATATCAATTACAGTACTAAGAGGAATTCCAAAAATCATTCCGATAGATACAATTAAAGGTCCAAGTATTACAATCCCAAAATTAACAAGGGAATTAAATAAACGAATTAAAAAGGCACTTCCAATTCCAAAAAAAAAATATTTTAATTGTTTTGTTAAAATTAATCCAAAAATAGAAATTAGACAAGAGGCAATTTATATATTAGAGTCAGAAATTGAATGTGATTTAGATGAATATAAAAATTTGAAATTTCAATTTAATTGGTAAAGATGCAGAAAAAAAGGAGTGGAAATTTAAGAATTATTTTTGTTTTCCAAAAATCAAGCTAAAAATAGAATGCAACCAATTAAAGGAAAATACAACCCTAATTTTCCTTTGTATTTTAGTGACTGTTTTTGCTACCGTATGACAAATGTAAAAAAAAGGAAATTTCTATTGGTTGCTGTTTCTATCTTCTGTTCCTTTAAAACATTAATTAGTAAAAATGAATACCTATAAATATGAAATTTCAAAATAGCTAACAGAGAAATTAAAAACTGATGAAAATCTAGGTTTTTTAAGGAGGGAATAAAAGCAAAAAGTCAATACTGATATAAAAATTCGATAAAAATATACTCTCTTTTTGTTTGGAAAAATGTAATTTGGGTAGAAAAAAATATAAAATTGTTGAAATTTTTTGTTTTGTTCTAAAACACATTAAAGATCAAGATAAAAGGTAAATTTAGGGATTCGAAATTTTCGCCTGCGACGCAAAAAAATTCAAATATTTTTTTTTTACTGAATATATTTAGACTAGTATGATTTTAAGAACTGTAATAACTAATACTAATTAAATAGAATTGAATTAATGAGCATTAGAATAAATTACGAGAGAAGTAATTTTAAGAGAAAAAAATAAATTTAATTAAATGAATTTGGAAGAGAAATATTTAAAAACTGTTCAAACTAGGATTGGATGGGCCTGTTTTAAACCTAAATTTTGATAAACATTTTTCCAAAAATTAACCGTTTTACTCAACCTTAAAACGGGAACATAAAAAAATTTTAAAGAGTAATTTTGAAGTCTTCTTAACGGATTCCCCAAAAATAAAGCCAGTATACGACTAAAACTCAGAACCATAAAATAAGGGGTTTTTAAATTTGATTAACAAAATTGGGGGTCCCGGTTAATAACTGTCCAGTCCTAGTTTAAACAGCCTAATGAAAAATACTTTTTATTATATATATTTTTTTTTATATTTTAACTTACTGATCCAGAAGCTGCCGAAGCAAAAGACCAAGAAAATTGTCGTTCAAAAAAAATATTAAGTTCAAAAGTAAATTTGCTGCAGAAACTTGCCAAGGCACACAGAATAAAATTAAATTCTTTTGAAGAAAATTGAAGGATTTGTTGTTAATAATAATTAACTGAAAATTAATTATTATAAATTTAAAAAATAAATTTATAAAATATATATATAAAATACTAACAAATATTAATGCTACACAAAATTAATAATATTAAAAATATTACTATTATGTTAATAAGAAATATAAAAATAAAATTAAGTGGGAGGAAGGATAAACAAAACGAAGATGTGAAAAAATATAATAATGACTAAGGAAAGGACAAAAAAATGGCGATCGCCAGAATTTTCTCTTCTGGAGAAAAGTATTATCTATCTGGCGATCGCCAGAAAATAGAAATATTAATAACAATTTCACACTTGAATAATAATTTTTCTCCCACTTTTTGCAACAACAAAAAAAACTGTTTAGCCACTTTACAAAAGAGAAAAAAAAGGAGAAAAACAGGAGGATGAGCGTACACTTAGTTTTTGTACTTAGTTTTTTTGTTTATGTGAGAAAATTAAAGAGGAAATAGATTAAACTAGAGTACTGTATAAAATAAATTAAAATATATATTTTTCTGGACATTTGGACAGTACGACATTTGGACAGTTTTGATATTGTAGGTAATATGTGAGAAGGAATAGATTAGAATACTATAGTTTTGACATTAAGAAATCCTCTAAACTCCCGAAGGATAGAAAATTACAATATAGTATAGAGAATGGGAACAGATATAGAGAGAAAGAGAAGGAAAAATTTTCTATGTTTAATTACAGTATTTATATTTTTTATATATTATTTCTATTTTGTATATTTATTTATATAATTGTTTTATTTATATTTATATATCCTTGGTTTTCCCTAGGGAATGGGTAGTTAGTTTCCAAAAATTTTCAGGTTGCCCGGGTCTTACATCCTTTAGTATTTATTTAGGCCTTTCTATTAAATTTTATTCTCAGTAAATTATTTTCTTTAAATAACATTCAAACCTACCTCCCATATTCCTTGTCGGTCAATGTCGTTGATCCGGTGCTACCAGAAAGATGTTCACCCCACATTCATATTCTCCAACCCATAGTGCCGAAGCCGTGCCGGATCCATACCCAGAATATAGAGGAATATTGGGAAAGGGAGTATATTTGGACTTCCTAGGAAGAGCTTCAGGATTGATCAGGTCCTTCAGCAATTCCCCATACTCAAATATACACAAACACACACCGGCCGGTGGAAATCCTTATTTAACAATTTAACACAAGTTCATAATATTTACTAAACACCAAACTAACTAACTAACAATAAAATGATTGAAATTGTATGTGTGAAAAAGGGGCGGGATTTAAAATTGCATGAAATAGAAATAAATGGGATATGAATACAAACTCCAAAAACACAAACTCTGAATATGCTCAATACCGTGTTCTACCTTACAGTGTGGTTTTTTACAAATATTAAAAAACAAGTTTTACAAATTGTAAAAACAAGTTTTACAAATTGTAAAACGTTGGGAATTGTAAAAACAAGTTTTACAAATTGTAAAAAGTTGTAAAAAGTTGGGAATTGTAAAAACAAGTTTTACAAATTGTAAAAAGTTTGTAAACGTGAAAACAAACTTAACTCTGCAAACAAGTTTTAAACTTATAAACATGTTGCTTTTTACAATTGTAAGATGTTGTGAAATAAACTTGAAATACAAAAAAGTTTTGTAAAACAAGTTTCAACTTGTTTTACAATTTAACGGGGGAAAGGGCAAAACATCCTTAAAAACAAAGTTTTATTATTTTCAGTATGTCAACAGAAGCAGCTGGTAATGAGGAGGGCTTTGATTGTTGTGTTCAACTTTGGAATATTCTCGTCAAAATTGTTAGGCTGATGTTTGAGGCTGGCAACTATGTTTTGGACCATAAAGTAAACTCGATTTTTTAGAATAAAAATATTTTTTAATTTTGTCAAGTTGTTGTTCTATCCTTTGGCTATCATATTCGCCTATTTGTGCCTTGGAGTTCTTCATTCAATATTTGCCTCTATTTTGGCAAGCGTTGCTGGTTGGGTTTGGCCTCCGCTTCATTTCATTCTGAGCACTACTGGCGGTTTTGTTTGGCGACTTGCCGATTGGTTGTTTTGGGTGGATGAACTTGGACGGTCAGAAATAAAATTTGTTGGAGAAAAATTTTAAAAATTTTATTTTTAGTAGTTTAATATGTGATATGGCTGCAAGCTATTGTCGTCGTTATCGTCTTCTCTGTGACCGCCAATGTTCGTTTGTTGACCGCGCTGTTGAACATTCGCATGGCCATAGAGCGTTCTAAATATGAGTGGATGTTTGAGAAGAGAAATATAAATAAAAAATAAATAAAAGATATAATTGTAAATGTTTTGTTAAAAATTGTAATTTCTGTTGTAGGTTTGTATTTGTTTGTGAAAAAATTGTAAAAACATAAATTACTTATATTAATCAAACTTTGTTCAAAACATTAAGTTGTAAGTTTTAGTGTTTAAAACAAGTTGACTGTTCGGAAAAAAGATTGTAAAAACATTTACAATTGTAAACAGGTTGTAATTGAAAAACAAGTTGTAAAAACATTAATTTATTATTAAACTTGGTTAAAAACATTAAATGCAAAAACATTAGTTGTTGTACTTTTTAAAACAAATTTAATAAATATGTTTGTAAATTTTCAATTAAATGCCTTCCAAATTCTTCCTTTTTGAGGAGATATCAAACCATTCATTCAAGTAGCAAGAGGATTGGAGGTGATTCAAAGGATTTGGGATGATTAAGAGGAATTAAAAGCGAACTTGATCATGCGACCTTAACTGACGTGAGACTATAACCTCTGATATCTTACCTCCTTTGATATCACAGATTTCACTTTTTAACGCCACAGGCGAAAATCTGAGAATACTGGTGGGACAAGGAGCCAGATTTCTTCCATTTCTTGCAAAAACGTCAATTCCAAGAAGTGTATATTTAGCCTCGGTCTTCGGCGAGGTTTTGGGCGAAGAGCGAGATGAGGTTCCGAGACCCGAGATTAGCAAAATCGAGGTCGAGGTTGAAAATGGCCGAGGACCTCGGCCTCGGCGAGGCCTCGACCAACTCTACTAAAAACTGGAAAAATTGTCTACTCTATCAAGTTTTCCTTCCATAACTTTTTCAAATTTTAACTTGAAATTAAATTTTAAAATTTTAATTTTGTAACTTATTATTCCTCTATCGAAAGTTTTCAAATTTTCAGAAAAGGTTCATTCATTCAAAAGTTTAAAGGTTTGCGCAAAGTTAGTTTACTCATCTTTTCAGTGTTGGTTAATCAGCCGTTATGATTTATCAGCTCTTCCAGAAGAAAAATACAACTTGGGGATACGTTTAGGAGCTGGCAGCAGATTGAGGACTAATAGAATATGTTAAAGAAAATGAATAAAAATAATTTTAATGTATCAAATTATGCATGTTCCGTACGCTCTACTTATAGGCCGAAAGGAACATCTCTAATTTCCCTTCAATAAATTTCTATTTTAATTCTCCCACAAAATTCTCTCAACAATTTTAATTTATTTAAAAGGAATCAAACAGCACTACAAAACATATCGTCTTGAATAAAATAAAATTTATTCCGTCTATTATAGTGAACGTGATTAATTATTCCATCCACAATTCCAAGTTCACTGTATTGCCACAACCACCATTTTATGCCTCTCGATTTCCAAGTTTCTGGAGGGGTAGGGAATTATTTTTTTGGAAAGTGTCGATTAGGGAAATAGAGGGGTAGAAGTAAATTTAAGAGGGGTAGGAAATTATTTTTTTGGAAAGTGTCGATTAGGGAAATAGAGGGGTAGAAGTAAATTTAAGAGGGGTAGGAAATTATTTTTTTGGAAAGTGTCGATTAGGGAAATAGAGGGGTAGAAGTAAATTTAAGAGGGGTAGGGAATTATTTTTTTGGAAAGTGTCGATTAGGGAAATAGAGGGGTAGAAGTAAATTTAAGAGGGGTAGGAAATTATTTTTTTGGAAAGTGTCGATTAGGGAAATAGAGGGGTAGAAGTAAATTTAAGAGGGGTAGGAAATTATTTTTTTGGAAAGTGTCGATTAGGGAAATAGAGGGGTAGAAGTAAATTTAAGAGGGGTAGGAAATTATTTTTTTGGAAAGTGTCGATTAGGGAAATAGAGGGGTAGAAGTAAATTTAAGAGGGGTAGGGAATTATTTTTTTGGAAAGTGTCGATTAGGGAAATAGAGGGGTAGAAGTAAATTTAAGAGGGGTAGGAAATTATTTTTTTGGAAAGTGTCGATTAGGGAAATAGAGGGGTAGAAGTAAATTTAAGAGGGGTAGGGAATTATTTTTTTGGAAAGTGTCGATTAGTGAAATAGGGGGGTAGAAGTAAATTTAAGAGGGGTAGGGAATTATTTTTTGGAAAGTGTCGATTAGTGAAATAGGGGGGTAGAAGTAAATTTAAGAGGGGTAGGGAATTATTTTTTTGGAAAGTGTCGATTAGTGAAATAGGGGGGTAGAAGTAAATTTAAGAGGGGTAGGGAATTATTTTTTTGGAAAGTGTCGATTAGGGAAATAGAGGGGTAGAAGTAAATTTAAGAGGGGTAGGGAATTATTTTTTGGAAAGTGTCGATTAGTAAAATAGGGGGGTAGAAGTAAATTTAAGAGGGGTAGGGAATTATTTTTTTGGAAAGTGTCGATTAGTGAAATAGGGGGGTAGAAGTAAATTTAAGAGGGGTAGGGAATTATTTTTTTGGAAAGTGTCGATTAGTGAAATAGGGGGGTAGAAGTAAATTTAAGAGGGGTAGGAAATTATTTTTTTGGAAAGTGTCGATTAGTGAAATAGGGGGGTAGAAGTAAATTTAAGAGGGGTAGGGAATTATTTTTTTGGAAAGTGTCGATTAGTGAAATAGGGGGGTAGAAGTAAATTTAAGAGGGGTAGGGAATTATTTTTTTGGAAAGTGTCGATTAGTGAAATAGGGGGGTAGAAGTAAATTTAAGAGGGGTAGGGAATTATTTTTTTGGAAATTGTCGATTAGTGAAATAGGGGGGTAGAAGTAAATTTAAGAGGGGTAGGAAATTATTTTTTTGGAAAGTGTCGATTAGTGAAATAGTTGAGCAGAATAAAAATTAAAAGGGGTAGGGATTTATTTTTTTGGAAAGTGTCGATTGGGGAAATAGTTGAGCAGAATAAAAATTAAAAGGGGTAGGGAATTATTTTTTTGGAAAGTGTCGATTGGGGAAATAGTTGAGCAGAATAAAAATTAAAAGGGGTAGGGATTTATTTTTTTGGAAAGTGTCGATTGGGGAAATAGTTGAGCAGAATAAAAATTAAAAGGGGTAGGGAATTATTTTTTTGGAAAGTGTCGATTGGGGAAATAGTTGAGCAGAATAAAAATTAAAAGGGGTAGGGAATTATTTTTTTGGAAAGTGTCGATTGGGGAAATAGTTGAGCAGAATAAAAATTAAAAGGGGTAGGGAATTATTTTTTTGGAAAGTGTCGATTGGGGAAATAGTTGAGCAGAAGAAAAATTAAAAGGGGTAGGGAATTATTTTTTTGGAAAGTGTCGATTGGGGAAATAGTTGAGCAGAATAAAAATTAAAAGGGGTAGGGAATTATTTTTTTGGAAAGTGTCGATTGGGGAAATAGTTGAGCAGAATAAAAATTAAAAGGGGTAGGGAATTATTTTTTTGGAAAGTGTCGATTGGGGAAATAGTTGAGCAGAAGAAAAATTAAAAGGGGTAGGGAATTATTTTTTTGGAAAGTGTCGATTGGGGAAATAGTTGAGCAGAATAAAAATTAAAAGGGGTAGGGAATTATTTTTTTGGAAAGTGTCGATTGGGGAAATAGTTGAGCAGAAGAAAAATTAAAAGGGGTAGGGAATTATTTTTTTGGAAAGTGTCGATTGGGGAAATAGTTGAGCAGAATAAAAATTAAAAGGGGTAGGGAATTATTTTTTTGGAAAGTGTCGATTGGGGAAATAGTTGAGCAGAATAAAAATTAAAAGGAGTAGGGAATTATTTTTTTGGAAAGTGTCGATTGGGGAAATAGTTGAGCAGAAGAAAAATTAAAAGGGGTAGGGAATTATTTTTTGGAAAGTGTCGATTGGGGAAATAGTTGAGCAGAATAAAAATTAAAAGGGGTAGGGAATTATTTTTTTGGAAAGTGTCGATTGGGGAAATAGTTGAGCAGAATAAAAATTAAAAGGGGTAGGGAATTATTTTTTTGGAAAGTGTCGATTGGGGAAATAGTTGAGCAGAATAAAGATTAAAAGGGGTAGGGAATTATTTTTTTGGAAAGTGTCGATTGGGGAAATAGTTGAGCAGAATAAAAATTAAAAGGGGTAGGGAATTATTTTTTTGGAAAGTGTCGATTGGGGAAATAGTTGAGCAGAAGAAAAATTAAAAGGGGTAGGGAATTATTTTTTTGGAAAGTGTCGATTGGGGAAATAGTTGAGCAGAATAAAGATTAAAAGGGGTAGGGAATTATTTTTTTGGAAAGTGTCGATTGGGGAAATAGTTGAGCAGAATAAAAATTAAAAGGGGTAGGGAATTATTTTTTTGGAAAGTGTCGATTGGGGAAATAGTTGAGCAGAAGAAAAATTAAAAGGGGTAGGGAATTATTTTTTTGGAAAGTGTCGATTGGGGAAATAGTTGAGCAGAATAAAAATTAAAAGGGGTAGGGAATTATTTTTTTGGAAAGTGTCGATTGGGGAAATAGTTGAGCAGAATAAAAATTAAAAGGGGTAGGGAATTATTTTTTTGGAAAGTGTCGATTGGGGAAATAGTTGAGCAGAATAAAAATTAAAAGGGGTAGGGAATTATTTTTTTGGAAAGTGTCGATTGGGGAAATAGTTGAGCAGAATAAAAATTAAAAGGGGTAGGGAATTATTTTTTTGGAAAGTGTCGATTGGGGAAATAGTTGAGCAGAAGAAAAATTAAAAGGGGTAGGGAATTATTTTTTTGGAAAGTGTCGATTGGGGAAATAGTTGAGCAGAATAAAAATTAAAAGGGGTAGGGAATTATTTTTTTGGAAAGTGTCGATTGGGGAAATAGTTGAGCAGAATAAAAATTAAAAGGGGTAGGGAATTATTTTTTTGGAAAGTGTCGATTGGGGAAATAGTTGAGCAGAAGAAAAATTAAAAGGGGTAGGGAATTATTTTTTTGGAAAGTGTCGATTGGGGAAATAGTTGAGCAGAATAAAAATTAAAAGGGGTAGGGAATTATTTTTTTGGAAAGTGTCGATTGGGGAAATAGTTGAGCAGAATAAAAATTAAAAGGGGTAGGGAATTATTTTTTTGGAAAGTGTCGATTGGGGAAATAGTTGAGCAGAAGAAAAATTAAAAGGGGTAGGGAATTATTTTTTTGGAAAGTGTCGATTGGGGAAATAGTTGAGCAGAATAAAAATTAAAAGGGGTAGGGAATTATTTTTTTGGAAAGTGTCGATTGGGGAAATAGTTGAGCAGAATAAAAATTAAAAGGGGTAGGGAATTATTTTTTTGGAAAGTGTCGATTGGGGAAATAGTTGAGCAGAAGAAAAATTAAAAGGGGTAGGGAATTATTTTTTTGGAAAGTGTCGATTGGGGAAATAGTTGAGCAGAATAAAAATTAAAAGGGGTAGGGAATTATTTTTTTGGAAAGTGTCGATTGGGGAAATAGTTGAGCAGAATAAAAATTAAAAGGGGTAGGGAATTATTTTTTTGGAAAGTGTCGATTGGGGAAATAGTTGAGCAGAATAAAGATTAAAAGGGGTAGGGAATTATTTTTTTGGAAAGTGTCGATTGGGGAAATAGTTGAGCAGAATAAAAATTAAAAGGGGTAGGGAATTATTTTTTTGGAAAGTGTCGATTGGGGAAATAGTTGAGCAGAATAAAAATTAAAAGGGGTAGGGAATTATTTTTTTGGAAAGTGTCGATTGGGGAAATAGTTGAGCAGAAGAAAAATTAAAAGGGGTAGGGAATTATTTTTTGGAAAGTGTCGATTGGGGAAATAGTTGAGCAGAATAAAAATTAAAAGGGGTAGGGAATTATTTTTTTGGAAAGTGTCGATTGGGGAAATAGTTGAGCAGAATAAAAATTAAAAGGGGTAGGGAATTATTTTTTTGGAAAGTGTCGATTGGGGAAATAGTTGAGCAGAAGAAAAATTAAAAGGGGTAGGGAATTATTTTTTTGGAAAGTGTCGATTGGGGAAATAGTTGAGCAGAATAAAAATTAAAAGGGGTAGGGAATTATTTTTTTGGAAAGTGTCGATTGGGGAAATAGTTGAGCAGAATAAAAATTAAAAGGGGTAGGGAATTATTTTTTTGGAAAGTGTCGATTGGGGAAATAGTTGAGCAGAATAAAGATTAAAAGGGGTAGGGAATTATTTTTTTGGAAAGTGTCGATTGGGGAAATAGTTGAGCAGAATAAAAATTAAAAGTGGTAGGGAATTATTTTTTTGGAAAGTGTCGATTGGGGAAATAGTTGAGCAGAATAAAAATTAAAAGGGGTAGGGAATTATTTTTTTGGAAAGTGTCGATTGGGGAAATAGTTGAGCAGAATAAAAATTAAAAGGGGTAGGGAATTATTTTTTTGGAAAGTGTCGATTGGGGAAATAGTTGAGCAGAATAAAAATTAAAAGGGGTAGGGAATTATTTTTTTGGAAAGTGTCGATTGGGGAAATAGTTGAGCAGAAGAAAAATTAAAAGGGGTAGGGAATTATTTTTTTGGAAAGTGTCGATTGGGGAAATAGTTGAGCAGAATAAAAATTAAAAGGGGTAGGGAATTATTTTTTTGGAAAGTGTCGATTGGGGAAATAGTTGAGCAGAATAAAAATTAAAAGGGGTAGGGAATTATTTTTTTGGAAAGTGTCGATTGGGGAAATAGTTGAGCAGAATAAAGATTAAAAGGGGTAGGGAATTATTTTTTTGGAAAGTGTCGATTGGGGAAATAGTTGAGCAGAAGAAAAATTAAAAGGGGTAGGGAATTATTTTTTTGGAAAGTGTCGATTGGGGAAATAGTTGAGCAGAATAAAAATTAAAAGGGGTAGGGAATTATTTTTTTGGAAAGTGTCGATTGGGGAAATAGTTGAGCAGAATAAAAATTAAAAGGGGTAGGGAATTATTTTTTTGGAAAGTGTCGATTGGGGAAATAGTTGAGCAGAAGAAAAATTAAAAGGGGTAGGGAATTATTTTTTGGAAAGTGTCGATTGGGGAAATAGTTGAGCAGAATAAAAATTAAAAGGGGTAGGGAATTATTTTTTTGGAAAGTGTCGATTGGGGAAATAGTTGAGCAGAATAAAAATTAAAAGGGGTAGGGAATTATTTTTTTGGAAAGTGTCGATTGGGGAAATAGTTGAGCAGAATAAAGATTAAAAGGGGTAGGGAATTATTTTTTTGGAAAGTGTCGATTGGGGAAATAGTTGAGCAGAAGAAAAATTAAAAGGGGTAGGGAATTATTTTTTTGGAAAGTGTCGATTGGGGAAATAGTTGAGCAGAATAAAAATTAAAAGGGGTAGGGAATTATTTTTTTGGAAAGTGTCGATTGGGGAAATAGTTGAGCAGAATAAAAATTAAAAGGGGTAGGGAATTATTTTTTTGGAAAGTGTCGATTGGGGAAATAGTTGAGCAGAAGAAAAATTAAAAGGGGTAGGGAATTATTTTTTTGGAAAGTGTCGATTGGGGAAATAGTTGAGCAGAATAAAAATTAAAAGGGGTAGGGAATTATTTTTTTGGAAAGTGTCGATTGGGGAAATAGTTGAGCAGAATAAAAATTAAAAGGGGTAGGGAATTATTTTTTTGGAAAGTGTCGATTGGGGAAATAGTTGAGCAGAATAAAAATTAAAAGGGGTAGGGAATTATTTTTTTGGAAAGTGTCGATTGGGGAAATAGTTGAGCAGAAGAAAAATTAAAAGGGGTAGGGAATTATTTTTTTGGAAAGTGTCGATTGGGGAAATAGTTGAGCAGAATAAAAATTAAAAGGGGTAGGGAATTATTTTTTTGGAAAGTGTCGATTGGGGAAATAGTTGAGCAGAAGAAAAATTAAAAGGGGTAGGGAATTATTTTTTTGGAAAGTGTCGATTGGGGAAATAGTTGAGCAGAATAAAAATTAAAAGGGGTAGGGAATTATTTTTTTGGAAAGTGTCGATTGGGGAAATAGTTGAGCAGAAGAAAAATTAAAAGGGGTAGGGAATTATTTTTTTGGAAAGTGTCGATTGGGGAAATAGTTGAGCAGAATAAAAATTAAAAGGGGTAGGGAATTATTTTTTTGGAAAGTGTCGATTGGGGAAATAGTTGAGCAGAAGAAAAATTAAAAGGGGTAGGGAATTATTTTTTTGGAAAGTGTCGATTGGGGAAATAGTTGAGCAGAATAAAAATTAAAAGGGGTAGGGAATTATTTTTTTGGAAAGTGTCGATTGGGGAAATAGTTGAGCAGAATAAAAATTAAAAGGGGTAGGGAATTATTTTTTTGGAAAGTGTCGATTGGGGAAATAGTTGAGTAGAATAAAGATTAAAAGGGGTAGGGAATTATTTTTTTGGAAAGTGTCGATTGGGGAAATAGTTGAGCAGAATAAAAATTAAAAGGGGTAGGGAATTATTTTTTTGGAAAGTGTCGATTGGGGAAATAGTTGAGCAGAAGAAAAATTAAAAGTAATAGCCATTTTACTTGATTTCTTTTCAATTATTCTCTATTAAATCCCAAGATGTTCACTTCGCGGTATATAATGTGAGTACAATTTGTTTTTAATTAAATATTATTACATGATGAATATCTTGTATAAGTTTCGATATTTATATAAAAAATTCAGTTTAAATAAATAATTGTTCAAATATATTAATATTAACAAATAAGTTAAAATAATAATAATTCCTTAAATTTGCAATATCTTAATATTTACAAAAATTTAGTTTATATTATGTTGATTTTTATTTTATTTTTTAAGTATTGCTTATATTTAAACAATGTTGTTGATCAGTCGAATTTTTCATGTCTAGAAAATTTTGGTAAAAAAATATAATCATATTTAATTATGTTGTTTTTGGAAGTAAATCTTTGTTTTTTGTCAAATTAATTATGTGATTTTATTTTATGTTTGATATACTCCTTTATTCTCCATTAAATCCTAAGAAAATAAAATTTTGCTCATGTGTTTATTGTATCCATTTGTATTTATAATTAATATTTGGATATATGTATAATAAACGTTGTCAGAAAATGTTTATGAAGAAATTTGAAGCTTTTATGACGAAATTTATGAAGAAAATTTTTAACATTTTATACATATTAAGTAATCCAGTTTTATAGCATTCATTCATAGTTTATACTAGGGTTGGTCCCCGACCCCGACTAACCCCGACCCCGACCCCGAACCCCGACATTTTTTGACCTAAAACCCCGACCCCGACCCCGACATTCCCAACCCCGAAAACCCCGACCCCCGAAAGTTCGACCCCGACGACCCCGAACCCCGAAAAATTTTTATGCCCCCGACTCAAACTGCATTAATTAACTAGAGATCGGAACGGGATCGGGACTTTGATGCTAAATATATGAAGGAAAAGGGAAAGGAATATTTATATTTTCTCCTGTTTCCTTTTGTTGGTCGATGGTTGAGTGGTTAGGTTAACTGACTTCAGCCATCTAGCTATTTTGATAGGAATGTTGTTCGAATCCAGGGATGGAAATAAGGCTGAGAAAATTTTTCTTCTCAAAAATAAATACATATTTTTAAACTATGATCTTGATTTTAAATTTGCAAATTTATTTTTTTAAATATTTTACACTTGAAACAATATTAGAAATTTTAAACTAGTCATGAATTTTCCAAAATTTTCGCCTGCGGCGCAGAAAATTGAAGAAATCTGTCTCTTGGCCTTCCAAAATTTTAAAAATTTTCGCCTGCGGCGCAGAAATTGAAGAAATCTGTCTCTTGGCCTTCCAAAATTCTCAAAATTTTTGCCTGCGGCGCCGAAAATGGAAGAAATCTGGCTCTTGACCTTCCAAAATTCTCAAAATTTTTGCCTGCGGCGCTAGACTCAATGAAGGGATACAGAGGCTTTAGGAGAAATTGATGGATAGATGGATTTCTCCCGTTATCCTTGCAACTCCCCGATATCCCGTCAAATCCTTCTAAATCCCATTATATCCATCTTAATCCTCTGATATGCCTTCATATCCCCTCAATCCCTTTACATAAGAAGTGGAGTAAGAGTTACCTTGTGGGTTTGGGGATTTTGGGGATTATGAAGGATAACTTGGATAAAGTACTTCTTGCGCCTTCAACTAATCACGAATTAGATACAGAAAGTGAAGATATTGAAGATTAAGTTGATTTTTTAATAAAAATGTTGATTTTGTACAGTAATTTTGGATAAAAATGCTGGATTTTGTAAATTTTCACTTCAACCCCGACCCCCGACCCCGACCCCGAACCCCGACATTATTTTCAGCCCCGACCCCGACCCCGAACAATTTGAGCAACCCCGACCCCGACCCCGACTTTGTCAACCCCGAAAACCCCGACCCCCGACTTTTCCAACCCCGAAGGCTCGGGGACCAACCCTAGTTTATACTTTCGTATCTACTTATATTTCAATGCTAGTATGTAATTTGTGCTGTATTTTGATTTCTCATTCAATATAAATCATTATATCTTTTACATCCTTGGTATTATGTTTGGAATTTATTTTATTATAAATAATTTGATTTGGCTATTTATTATTTTATGTTTTTTCGTTTATTTTATAAATTTATGTGTTTAATAAAATGAGTATTTTTATCCACTCTGTCACGAATGTTTAAACAACCCCCAGTTCAATTTAAATCAAGTTATAATTAATCAAACTTTTGAATTTAGTAATTTATCAATACTGCTTTAATAAAATATCAATCAAGAATATTTATTATATTTTTGTAGAGAAAGCTTCATATTTATTTTTATAATTAATACATAAATACATTTAAAATTAAATATATCATAAATTTAAAATATTATTTAAAATTTTTTTATATTTTATTTTATGTAGATTATGCTTTCGTATCAAACTGATTTAGCATATATGTATTTGAAAAATAAATTGTTATATTAAATTCAAATAATATATAAAAATTTGAATTTTTCATAATAATATACTCTCCTAATTATACAATTTTAATTAATGCATTATAGTTTTTAAAAATTATCAAATTGCATATTATAGCTAATAATCCTGCTCCAGGTTTTATCTGTATGTAACTAATAGGGATATTTATATACTGAATTAAAATATTATTTTATTATTATACTATTATTATCAACTTTATATTATGTGAGAGAGAAATTGCGACAATTTCACCATCCGAATCAGCTCACAAATAATATTAAATAAAATTAAGTATTTATTTAAAATAATATCAATTTATTGGAAAAGTATAAATTTTGACAAAATATTTTTAAATGTTTGTTATTGGATTATATAATTTTATTAAGATTTGCAAAAGTAATATTCAATTATTAGTGCAGATATTGATATAAATATTATTTTTCAATACGTGGTATTACATAGTTTTGTAATTTTTAAAATTTTATTAATTTGATATTTATATTTAAATACCAATTTTACTGTAGTAATTTTTCAATGTAATAATAGTCAACTTCACTAAATAAATCGTCTTCTAATAAGATTTAAATTAAATATAACAATTATAAAGATATTAACTTAGATTTACAATACATTTGCTGATTTTATGATCATATAGACTTATTTTTTTTTCCGAAATAGAAAATTAAATTAAGTTTTTATTTTTTAATTAATATTTTATTTTTAAAATTATGTAGCTACGTATGTAGATTGTAGTGTAGTTAATATAACATTCCAAATAATTTTTACATTCTCACAAACAAATGTTTATCGTTTACATAAATTATAATATGTAATCGAAGATTATATACATATAAATAATTATAATTTCTTAACTGTTTTTACTATATACATTGAATAATACATTGAATAACATTGAAAACAAAAAAATCATTGCTTTAATAAAATGTCAATCAAGAATATTTATTATATCTTTGTTGTAGTTCTACAATGTTGTACTTTTACACTTTATGATTTGAAAATAAATTGTTATCATAAATACATATAATATATAAAAATTTTTTCTTTAAATTAACACATATGTATATCATAATTTTTAATTAATGCACTCATAAATTAAGTAGTGTTAAAAAATCATCGGTTTGTATATTATAGCTAATAAGCTTGTTTCATGTTTATTTTTATAATTAATACATAAATATATTTTAATTTTAATTTGTAAATTAATTTACTTTTTATAAATTATATTAATCTTTAATTTTAATTTAATTGATACGCACACGGAAATGCAATTTTCAGCATGTGCAAAGACAATCTAACATTAGGTGATAAAGGAATTCCAACGATTCCATTATCAGAATCACGTATTTTATGTTTGTTTTAAAATTATTTAATTTTATTAAGACTTATTAAATAAATAATCATGACCGTGATGATTTTTAATTGCTACTTCTCTTAAATTAGATTTTTTAACTTGAAAAGTTTAAATATTATAATAATTTTAAATTATATTATAAATATTCTTTAACGATAGTGATTCTTGAACCTTGGTGTAGTTATTTGATTTTTATATATTTATTAAAGCATTAGATTGTAGCAAATATTTTTAAATTTTTTTACAATATTATATGCATATGAATTTCCAAGTAATTTATTTAATGATGAAAAATTGCTCGTTTGGTATGAAATAAACATATTGATATTAAATAATTAATTTTATACAATTAAAAATTCAGGCATAATTTCATTAATTGTGGAAAAAATTTTTTCTTCTTTAAAAAACAATAATTTTAACTTTTAATTTTTTAACGTTTATTATCGGTGTCTAGCAGGAATAACATTCCAAAAAGTCTTGATTTTTTAGCTATTTGATTCTTATTTATAATTATATTTGTCACTAAAGCATTAAATTGTAAATATTTTTAATCTTTTTATACTACCGTATACACAGATATTTGGAAAAGAAATCCTATGTAGTGATGATCCGTTAATTAATATGATGATAATCTGAAGTTAATATTTCTTCGTTTTATAATAACATTACTGTATTTATACATTTTAATTTTAAATTTATTTTTAAATATTTTAAATTATTTTTATTATTTTTTATTAAAATTAACATTTTAATTTTAATA
The DNA here is from genome assembly GCA_963681835.1 of Meloidogyne enterolobii. NCBI lineage: Eukaryota > Metazoa > Nematoda > Chromadorea > Rhabditida > Meloidogynidae > Meloidogyne > Meloidogyne enterolobii. The sequence continues at coordinate 4,011,174 of CAVMJV010000007.1, forward strand.
ACGATAAGTCTAATCTTACTTCAAATAACATACAAAAGCTTTACAACACAATATTACAATATAAATTTAATAAATTTAAACACTATTCCGTAGTAATGAGTAATAATCCGTAGTAATCTCTTCCGTTATAAAAGTAATTTTTTTGATTCTTTCGATTTAATTTATAAATATTAATTTAAATATATGTATTATGATTAATTATAAATTGAATTATATACTCAACTAGTGGATTCGCTCATACTGGCTCATTGTCGCTCATAATAAAATCTTTAATAACTTTTTGATGATGCTCTAAATAATCTGTTAATATTTTTAGTTAATTTTAGTATCTTTGTAGAATTCAGAATTCTTATGTTTATTAACGGTATTGTATACGATATATGGTAAAATTCATACTAATCAATTCGATATTGAAAACTTTTTTGATAATCAAACATAACAAGTCATATAATCGAAAACATTAATTGTATAAGTGTGTGATTTATTGATAATTTATTTTTATAATTTTGATAACTTCCAGAGTAAAGAAATTTTTTTAATAAACAATTTATTTTATAAATTTATTCTAATGATTTATTTTTTAAAAATATAATATATATTTAAATAAATGTATTTGTGTCACCATCGTCGCTTTTCATTAAAGTATATTATCAGTATTACAGATTAATTACTTGGAATATTATATTTTTTAAATTAAAATTATAGTTAAATATATATTTTTTAAATGAAGTTAAAACTTTATAATTTAATTGTTTTTTAACTAGTATTACAATGAACTCATTTCCAACAGCATAAACTGAATAATATATAAATTAATATTTTTAAATTAATATGTATATGTTTAGATTTATAAATAAAATTAAATCCTCAGCACAAAAAATTATTTAATTAACAATTCATTAATAATAAAAATTTAATATAGTCTTCTGAGACCATTACTTATACATCTTTAGCTTGTAGAATCATGGAGAATATTTTTAATTTTATAAAATTTTAAAGATTTTAATTTTTTAACATATTAATTTAATAATAATTATTTGTAATTATTTAAAATTTTAATTTTATAATTTTTATTACTGTTTGTAGCGTATTGATTTTAGCTTCATCAAAAAATGTTTGTTGGGCTTTTTAAAACATGTTTGCATTTTGAAAACGAATTTTTGAATTATAATAAATTTTTAAGAAATAATAAAAAATATTTTTTTAATTTTTTAAAATATAGAAATATTTTTTAAAAATATTAAGAAAAATTTTTAATTAAATATTAAGTATTTTTGTGTTTTATTGATTGGAAAGTATTTGCTTTAAAACAGAATGGGAATGAAAATACTGGAAAAGGTAAAACAAGCCATTTACTTAAGATATTTGCTGCCATAACTCTGAGAAAAGGGGTTGAAGTTTTTGTTGTTTTAAGAGAAGATAGTATCTACATATTAATGAAAATGGGTAAGCAAAAGTTGACTTTTTTCTAAAATGTGAGCAGGCCAAAAGTTAAATAAGCGAAGACGCGTTGTTCTTATCCTCTCACGGGTCGAATTTGAATATTTAATTGCTATACATATTTTTTATAATCTTTTTATTCAAAAATATTTTTATGTAAAAAATCAAAAAAAAATAAAAAAAATTTCTCATTTTTTCTTCACATGCTCTCCATTCTCTCTCTGATAAAATTATTTTTTGCTTTTACTAAAATTAAACCCCGTGATTTGATTTTTTTGTTTAACTTTCACTTTTACAAATTGCAATAATAATTCTCAATTTTTATATTTTATTTTTTTAATAAAAATAAATTTGATATAATAAAAAAGTGTGTTGAATTTTCGTTTGCTAACAAAAAAAGGAATTAAAAAATAACAAAATAAAAATCAGAATAAGGGAAAAATACACGTATTTTATTATAAATTAATTCCGGAAAAGATTTTTCGGCTCTAAAAACTTGACTATGAGCCCAGATTCAAAATAGATACGGTCCTAGAGTGTACTAAGAGTTTTGGGTTACATCTATGGAATTGTCTCTTGCGCCCACCTCTAGCTTAAAGATTTAATTTTTTTATTAAAATATTCATTAAAAATTTGCCAATTAATTTTTTAATACATTATAAGTCGGGAATTTTTTAGGGGGAAAACAATTTTATAGTCTTCGAAAAACGTGTCGGCATATAGATCAGTGAAACCCTCTTTCTTCTTTCCATCAAGTTCCTTCCACATTGGTTTCATCGATAAGGGCATTATTATGAACTTCAATTTAACTCTTCTAGCTGCAGCAATTTTCGACTCGAGCCCACCTACAGCATACAAACGTCCTTTGAGGTCAATTTCGCCCAGGATGACGGAGTCTATAAATTAAAAAAGTGTTTGTATAAAGTTATTTTAAAAATATACCATTCAGTGGGGGAATCTCATGGTAACGTGACAGCATACACACAACTAATCCCGCACCTCCACTTCCACCGTCTTTGGATGAGGAACTCTGAAATATTTAATTTTTTATTAGTGCGAATTTAAAAAATGATTTTTAACAAGGGATCGTCTTAGGGGGAACCCGTCAAAATTGGCTTAAAACAAAAAGTTTCCCCTCCGTAAACACTTCGCACTAATAAAAAATTAAATATTTCAGAGTTCCTCATCCAAAGACGGTGGAAGTGGAGGTGCGGGATTAGTTGTGTGTATGCTGTCACGTTACCTTGAGATTCCCCCACTGAATGGTATATTTTTAAAATAACTTTATACAAACACTTTTTTAATTTATAGACTCCGTCATCCTGGGCGAAATTGACCTCAAAGGACGTTTGTATGCTGTAGGTGGGCTCGAGTCGAAAATTGCTGCAGCTAGAAGAGTTAAATTGAAGTTCATAATAATGCCCTTATCGATGAAACCAATGTGGAAGGAACTTGATGGAAAGAAGAAAGAGGGTTTCACTGATCTATATGCCGACACGTTTTTCGAAGACTATAAAATTGTTTCCCCCCTAAAAAATTCCCGACTTATAATGTATTAAAAAATTAATTGGCAAATTTTTAATGAATATTTTAATAAAAAATTAAATATTTTAAGCTAGGGGTGGGCGCAAGAGACAATTCCATAGTTGTAACCCAAAACTCTTAGTACACCCGAGGACCGTATCTATTTTGAATCTGGGCTCATAGTCAAGTTTTTACAGTATATATGACAACAGATATTTTTGTTCAGACCTTCTCCTTTTAACGCTGCAGACGAGAATTTTTGGGCACTATATGAAAGGAGGTCGATAATCGTTTTTTTCATTACTTTTTTCATTAACTTTTTTCCTTCCTTAATTATAAATAATGGTCAGTCTTTTCTTCCTCGTTCAATTCCACTCTTTTTACCTGTGGCATATTCAAATGAGGACAGACAAAAACACACACACGGACAGACAAAACACGAGTGTTTTCTGTTCGTGTCCGTTCGTGTTTGTCTGGTGTTTTGTCAGTCTGTGTCGTCCGTGATTGTCTGTCCGAGTACGTCCGTCTTTTGTCAGTCTGTGTCGTCCGTGATTGTCTGTCCGAGTACGTCCGTCTTTTGTCAGTCTGTGTCCGTTCGTGTTTGTCTGTCCGAGTCCGTCCGTGTTTGTCTGTCCGAGTCCGTCCGTGTTTGTCTGTCCGAGCCTGTCCGTGTTTTGTCTGTCCGAGTTTTGTCCGTCTGTGTCCGTCCGTGTTTGTCTGTCCGAGTCTGTCCGTTATGACTGTAACTTGACAGACCATGACTTGTTACTCCTGTGTCGGCACAAAAAGAAAACAGGAGACCCTTGAAAGTATTAATTGCCTGTATTGAGTTATTCTCCTTTCCATTAATTCTTTTCTCTCATTTCTTTTGAATATGCCACAGGTGAAGAGAGTGGAATTGAACAAGGAGAAAAATGCTGACCATTCTTTCATATCAAGGAAGGAAAAAAGTTAATAGAAAAAGTAATGAAAAAAACGATTATCGACCTCCTTTCATATAGTGCCAATTTTTGTTTCCGTATGCCAAAAAATATTCTTTTTCTAAAGACGCACTTTTCAGAAAAATATAAAATACTAAAATATTAATCGCGGGAAGACAATTCTGTAAAAAAATAAAAATTTTGTCAAGGAAACATCTTTTACTGTAAATAGGTATCATTCGATAGAGAACCCTCGACTTACTATTGTGGTTTTATCTGTTTTCTTGCAAAATGACTTTGGGCCGAGCTTTTCCGGAAAATACATTACAAATAAGTATTAGTCAGTCATTAATTTTCTTATTAGTTTTAAAAAGTGCAAGTATATTTTGAAAATTTGGTGCAATTATTTCCCCAACTCTACCTTCTTCTGATGCAACCAAAGCTTCATCTATTGCTGTTCTTCCACAACAATCTTTAATTAATGGATTGACATTGCCTATATTGCAGAGAAATTCACTCAATTGATCAAATCCACGCGAGGATGACTTGAAAAAATTTTTTTTAATAAAAAAAGGAAAAATTTTAAGATTGCTAACTATATGTAAAGCTGTTCTTCCTGAGTAATCCGGTGTTGAAAGATCAGCACCAGCAGAATGCCAAGCCTTTATAGCAGCCAAATCGTTTGAGGCAGACGCTAGACAGAGTTCAACACCTTCAAATAAAATTAATGAATTTAAAAAATAGTCAAAAATTTGACTAACCTATTCGTTGCTTTGGTTGAACCAATTCCCCACCAGCTTGTCTAATCATTTTTATAACTTCGAGATTTCGTGAATGGACAGCACAAACAAGCGCATTCTCTTCGTTAGAATCTCTGAAAAATATGAGTTTTTTGAATAGATATTTTAAAATACAGTTAAAACCCATTATAAAAAACCCACTCCTCCTCAACCCATATTTAAGTTTTGTTTCAGAGGTGACTACCCAAAATTTAAATTACACTTCCATCCCCCTTCCCAATTTAACTACAACTCATTACACCAAATCCAAGCTACACCCCATTATAAGGTGCTATTTTTATTCAACTCATGTCTGACAATGAGTATATCTAGAAATAAAATCCAACAGTACTTAATAACAGTACTTCAGAAATAATTTATTATAAAATTTCTCAAAACCTAATGTGCACTGAAGCGCCTTGTCTTAGCAGGTACTCGACTGCTTCCACATTTCCCGCAGCAGCAGCAGTATGGAGTGAAGTTCGCATATTGTAATCACCTCCGGAAAGATCAGCTCCACTTAAACGAAGTTTCTAAATTTTGTAAATAAATTAGGACTAAAAAATTAATTTAAAAAACCTCAAGACTCGAAATATCATTAGCAAATGCTGCATGACAACTTAAAGGTGGAAAAAGAACTTTACGTAGCAATTGAGTTTCACTGGAAGAAGTTATTCGCAAAAGTTTTGCCAATCTGGGGACTAAAATTTAAAAAAATATTTTTTAATAAGCGTTTGAGCAATCCATTGACTCATTGACCTTCTGTAAATTTGTCATAATTTCAAACAATAAAAAAGCCAAATGTATGACAATAACTTAAAACAAATTAGTTGCTACCTTTCTGTCAGCTTTTTTTAGTCAGTAGGTCAATGAGTGGAGCCCGTGAGTGGAGCAATCCATCGGCTTATTGACCCTTCTGGAAATTTGAGTCAAAGATCCAATAAAAATGACAAATGTACCATTTAGTCTTAAGACTTAAGTCCAATTAGTTGTCACCGCCAGCCAATTTCTGGTCAGTAGGTCAATGAGTGGATTGCCCCTTGACCCAAATAGTATTAAAAAAATTTATTCTTACTCATGTCAAGTTCATTTGGCTGTTCAGAACGTGCAACAGTTAATTCACCAGCTAAATTATGACGCAACATCTAAAATTTTCAAAATTAAATTTCATTTCTAATTATTTTTTAAACATTATATACCATTGATTTTGTTTCCAAATTCCATTCTTGTTTGGCCAAAACATATGCTAATTTAGTTAATGCTGCTTCCGTTGTCATATCAGACCCGCAAATAACTCCTGCTTCTGCTAATATCTAAAAAATAAAATTTTTTTGATCGAAAAGACATATCGGGGAGTCAAGGGCAATCAGTCATGTCGGGGAGTCAAGGGCAATCAGTCAATCCAGTAAAATAGCTGTTCGTACCCATTATGTCCGTTCTGATATGCTCGGCTCCCTCCCATTTTAAATGTTTAAAAATATTTTCAAAAACCTTTCCATTTTGATAAGAAGCCGTCACAATTCCTTTAGAACACTGAGAAATATTCACAATAAGACAACCACGATTTACAGCCTTCCTTATTTCCTCCATTATATCAGTCCTTCCAGCAGGGATATTTCCAGATCCATAAGTTTGAAGAACTACCCCTTGGGTTGGTGGGCATAAAAGGGCACGAACCTGAGGGGAAAATCATTTTTAAATTTCTAAAAATAAATTTAAAAAAATAAACCGATTCAATAGACAAAGAAGGAAATATGCGAAGGACAACAACATTGCGGCAAAGCGTTTCTTGTACTGTAAAAGGACGCAATTCATTGCTTCGATAAATTGATTCATAATTAACTTGAATTTTTGGGGAATTTTAGTCAAAAAAATTTTTTAAAGTTAACCATTAATAGAAATATCCATAGTAGCTAAAGGTGCCATATTTGGACTGTCAAATGCCTCAAGTCCTCGATTATCAATTTTTGTGCATCGATTCCCTCGAAACAAACGATTATTGAAGAGAACACAAACTTCGGGGATGTCAAAATTACCGGCTACAATTAATGCCCCAATCATGTTTTCACGACCATCAGAGCGAACTTCACCAACTGGAATCTATTTACATATAGAACAAATCCAAAAGCATTAATACAGTTAAACCTCACTTATAAGATACATCTAATACTAGATAATCCCAATTTAAAATGTTTTAAAAATAAAGTTGAACACTAGGAGGAGGGGTCGTTCCGAGACTTGTCCGCTCCACGAGTTAGCCTGACACGAGGAGGTGTTGTTTTCTAGGTGATACTCACAATTTAATATACCGCTTATCGAGGACGTATCCAAGGGAGGGTGGAACTCCCCTCTCCCTCAAAATGCGGAAAAAAGGAAATTATTAAGTGAGGTACCAATTATGCACTTTTCTCTTATTACCAAGTTACAATTTTTCAAACACGAGTATCTTATAAACGAGGTCGACCGTATTCTCTCTCACTTGTGCTCCAGTAATAACCACAGGTTTTCCCAAATTCTCCATCATAAAAGAAAGCGCGCAAGCTGTATATGCCAAAGTATCAGTTCCATGGAGCACAACAAAGCCATCATAAGCAGAATATGACTTGCGGATGTCCTTAAAGAAATATTTGAAAATCATTTTTACTCAAAAAAACTTTAGCTATTCTAGTCCAATCATCAAAAGTCATGTCAGATGAATCAAGTAAAGGTTCGTATTCCACCAACTATAGCAAATTTAATTTTAAAAAAATTTAAAAAAATTTAAAATTAAAAAATTTACCCAATAAACAACCCTTTTCTTCATTCCTCTAACTAAAGGTAAAGCATAAGGTCTTAATTGAGCATCAGCATAGGCATACTCCACAAATTCCTTGTCATTTAAGGGTGGCAAATTTGTGATAATTTTGGGCAAATAATGCTGTTCTGGGGCATATACTGAAATTCAAATTCAATTTTAAAATAATTTTTTAGTCAAAATAACCTCCTTCACAGCAACATTTCATCCCAATTGTCCCTAAATTTTTAAATTTTTAATTAAAAAAAATCCAAAAAACCTCCAGTATAAAGCACAAGCACTTTAGACTCTTGTAAAAGTGTAAGAGGACTGCCTCTTTCCAAATGTTGATTGTCCCCCTCACTAATTCTCCTCAACTGATTTCTGCTAGTCTCAGGCTGTTGTAATTCTACCAATTTCTTAACGAAAAAATTTTTTTAATTAAATAAAAAATTTTTTTCTTACAGTTGCAGACAAATTTCTAAATAATTGATGATCAGAATTAATTGCTGTTAGCTTCTTTGGTTGGAAAGAATCGTCTAAAGGGGGATGAACTTGATTATTGTTAGAATTATTTGGTTGTTGTTCATGTCCGTTCAAATTAGAGTCTTTCATTAATGAAATTACTGAAAATTTAAAGAGATAATTAAAAAACTTGAGGAAAACAAGTTTTCTTGAAAATCATAAACTTAAAAAATATAACACGGAAAAGCAAATATAATTTCTAGAAAAGGAGAAATTAGAAAGGTCTCCGGAAAATAAAAACAATTTTTTTACAAGAGTACAAATTTGAAAATAAAACATAATATGAAAACGACTTTTCCGGAAAATTAAAAACACAAAAGGACTCCCCAGAAAAAATTAAATAAAAATTAAAACACACATTTACAAAAGCACAAACTTAAAAATAAAACACACACTTGAAATACACATGAATAACACAAACAAAAATACAAATTTGAAAATATGTAAAACACAATCACAAAAGTACAAACTTAAAGTAAAAAAGAGAAAGAAGAGAAATAGAACAAGTTTTGAGAAAAATAAAAGACACACTTGAAAACAATTTTTCCGGAAAACTTTTAATATTTTTTCAGTAAAATTAGGTAATAGGTATGTATTTTGTCATAAACATTCCAGAAAACTTGAATAAAAACACATAATATTTAAAAACACTTGTTTGGGTGCAAAAATAAATGAATGAAGGGGAGCAATCATTAAACGACTACTTCAATTTCCAGACATTTTTCCACGTTAAATATAAATTTTTCTTTGGTTTAATTTTTATTTTTACTTTGTAGACAACCGTTTTTATTTAAAGTAATCAATTTATTGGAATTTGCTAATTGTGAAGAAAAGAGAAGAAACAAAAAGCTTCTCAAATAAAAACGGTCGGTTTTTGGGAGGGAGAGGAATGTTTCAAATTAAACATGAGTTTTGATAAAAGGGTACAATAATTAATTTAGCTATGGGAGGAGAATGAAGGGAGAATGAAGGAAAAATTAAAGGGAAATTAAAAGAAGTTCTCATGTGAGAATAAAAAAATGTGATAAAATTGAAAAAAAAATTTAAGAAAAAAATTTAAAAAATAAATAATAACTTGTGTTAAATCACACAATTTTAAAATTTCAAAAAAATGCACGAAAACAAATTTATTGCCAGAAAAACAATTTTTTAATAATAATAGGATTTATTAATAGAAATCTCAAACCAAGTAGTGATCGAGATTTTTAAAAAGCCTGGGCGTGGTCATGTGTTTGATTTAATGACCTTGGCCGAATAATGGGCCTGTAGTCCATAGTCCAGGAAAAACCCAAAGAGGTCAAAAAATGCCTGGACTCTGAATAAAGGAAAACCCCAGGCCTTTGTTCAGACTCAGTTCGATCACTATTATAAAGGTATTTTTGTAAAAAAAAAAAACCAAAAATTTCCAAGTATATTCAAAATTTCAATCAAAAATTTTCAATCCCGCAAATTCAGAACAAAGACGAGAAATAATACATTCAGCCGAAGATCCAGAAGAAGACAGGCTTGAGTTGGAACTGAAATTTAAAAAAGAAAAATTTTTTTTGAAAGAAAATTCAAACTTTTTAATGCTGTTCTTCTTATTCTTCTTGTTAGACAACCATTCCTTATCTGCAGCATAAATCTTCTCAAAATAATGTGGCAAAAAACGAAGCTTCTTGGTTGCAGAACAATTAAGCAGACGCGACTCATCAAGAAAAGGAGGCGCTTTGTGATCTTCTGATGCACTTGAAATTGTTGAGACTGTGTCTAAATTGGGAAAAATGGAAATGTCAAAAAATCAGAGAACCCCCCAAAAATTCTGCCCTCACCAAGATTTTCTTGAGAAAGTCCATCTTGGTGAAGTTCCTCCTGTGAATGTCCTTGCTGTTGTTGCCTAAGTCCAACATTAGTCTGTATAATTCTTCCAACATGAACGTCATTAATTCTTTCAAGTCGAGACGGCTGGTCCAAATCATTATAATAAATAGGGCGATAAAAACTGTAATTAAACAACGGCGGTCGAATATGATGTTGATAAGTCGATGCAAGTCGTCGATAGGAATAGTCAGAAAAAGCAACACGATGACGAGAATTGCGCTTATTTTTGCTACAAAAATAAACATGAATTAAAAAAAGATTTCATACCGTCTCGAAATAGCACTGTCAATCAGATTCATAACATCAGAATTACCCTCAGTCTTTATCACAGCAACCCTCAACTTCTTTTCACCATCGCGAAACATGTGTACCTTTCCATCCAACTTTCTAATCAAATCTTTGGGATCTTCCAATTCCAAAGCATTCATATAATAAAAGAAAGTTCGGGACCAGTCTTTACTGCAAAAACATTTTATATTAAAATAAAGTTACAGAAACATACTCGAATTGTCTAATAGCCTCAATAAGTAACCAACCATCACGAGTGCCGCCTGCATTCTGAAAGAGAAATTAACTCAAAAAATTTACATAGTATATAAACCGCTAAAAAAGCTAGAAAACGAGAAAAGGATACGATTACAGTGCATTAAAAATCATTTCCCTTCACTGGGTATCGAACCCTAGTCATTTCTCAAGGGAAACTAAACATTGTCCCACTACACTAAAGTGACAATTTTTGTAAATGGAATTCCATGGAAAGGTTACACGAATGCTAAGCAAGAAGGCACTCATAAATGAATAAAACACCTCAGAACGATCAGATTCACTAGTTGCTACCGTTGATACAAATTTTGTAGAAAACTCTTTAAATATTTCTCCTTTATCAATTCCCCCGGATATAATACATCCATTGTTGTTAGTCATAATCAAAGAGTATAAATAAAGAATGTAATTTTAATTGAATTGGAACTAACAATAAATCGTTAATGAACACAACAAACAAAAATCGAAACTAAAAAATTACAACCAAAACAACACAACAAACGAAGGAAAACATTTTTTAATAAGCTTTCTTAAGTTGCCTAACTTTCTCTTCAAAATGCCTACTGTCTCTCTTCTTATGCAGACATTTTTTAAATAAACATTCAGATGGGCATTTTGACTGTTGAGATTTTGTAATTTATATTTTGAAATTGCGCACAACTTTTGTTTAAAATTTGTACTCTTTTTTTTTACTCTTTTTCTCTGATTTTCATTCAATTGTCTTTTTTGTTTTTGTTGGGAATTGTTTTTGCTTAAATTAACTCGGTTTCAGGTTTCTTTACTCGTTTTTACCTCTTCAACTTTGCGTTTTTATATTTTTTTTTAATTTTTCAGTCAAATAACCTTTAAAATCTCGTCTCTATGGCAAATTCACAACGTAAACCACTCAAAAAATACAAGGACAACAAAAACAACCTGACCAAATGGGAGCAGGAATTGGACGAAAAGTTGAAAGATCGCAAAGGTTTTTGGCAACATTTGGAAGAAATTCAACGTGACCACCCTCGGCCTAGCTACTCTTTTGATGGAAATGATTTCTTTTTGGAACAAGAAGAGGACAAAATTAAATTGAGTAAAGATTTTGAAGAAAAGAAGAAGTATATGGAATTTGTTTTTGAAACGTATTTAAGGCAAGAGAGGGAAGAAGGAGAAGGGAAGGAGGATGATAAGGAGTCTGATAAAAATGCTGATGATGGCTGGCAAAAATTTCCTACTTTGACAGGTTTTGGATTTTTTAAGTGGGTTTATAGTAGATTGAATTGGTCTGGGAGCTAGGGCGTATCCGGGGGGTTGTCGAAATTCGGTTTGGTTAGGTCCTACAACACTTGTTCCAAAATATAAATAAAAATATTTATCCAAATATTTTCCAAATAATTAAATTTATTCCAACAATAAATAATAATATAAATCGAAGAGAAAGGGATTTAGTTTAGATTAATACATAAAGAAAGAATGATTGAAATCCAAAGAAAGGGAAAAATACATTTAGTTTTATAGGAAGTTAATTAGCGCCACTAAGGGCGATCATTCTTTCCTATTCTCAAGCTTAGTCATCGCCGCTAAGGGCGGAAATATTATACTAGCACAAATGAATGAGAAACTTAATCGCTACAAAGAGTGAAAAAATGATTAAGTTTAAAGAGATACGGGGACAAAGATTAAAAAAGAAAGAAAATGGAACACGTGAAAAATATGTGAAATAAATAAAAATTTATTAATATTTTACTAAAAATGTCGAACTTCGACATCCTCCCACTTTAAGAGAAATTGGTTCCAGACATCTTTCTTTTGTTCTTTGCATCCTTGGCATTTGTGCGCATATTCTTATTGACCAGTTTCTGCCGAAGTTTGCCATTTGTTGCATTGCTAGGTTGTTTACCTGCTTAGCTGAGGCTCCAACGCCTAATTTATTGCATGGTTCCTTCGTTAGTTCTGCAACGTTTTTCCTGGGATAAAATTCCCTAAATCGGTATTTGCTGCTATTGCTCCCAAACGAGCTTTTAGATCCCGAATTACACGCTTCATCTAAATTTTTCATTCCGAAAAAATTATTTCTCACTGAAACAAGCGTGGTACCCAATTTGTTCAAATTGATGAGGATTGAATCTAGAAGTTCCGGCTCTTGAAATGACGTGACATTATTCAGGCCTTGAATTTCTAGTCCCTCAAACGGTTTAATCCAAACAATTTTCCTCAGAATTTTCTTATACTCGTTTGCCTTTTTCAGGACTTCAAACAGTCCTTTATTAATACTTTGCGTCCACACTACTAACGTGTCTACGCTTCTAGTGAGCTGAATCTCTCTATCGAAGAGATTGGCGTCCCAGGATATTGGTTTAAAAACCATTCCTCTTATATTTTCCTTTCTTAATATTTTTCGAAGCTCTAAGGCTTTATTATCTCCAATAACCACTATAGGTGACCTTGCCACTAAGGGCCTTCTGTTGATAATTGGTTGCGCACTAACACGCGTTTTCCGTTTTATACTAGACGGTCTCTGTTCGTCCTCTAATGGACTTATTATTGCATTAGATTTCACATATTCCAATTTTTGGTTACTAACAACCTTATTCGCGCATATATAATTCTTAATTTCCTCATCTAGCTCGCTTTCAGTTTCCAAAGGTTCCTTACTAAGAAGGTTCGGGCAATATTTTTTCTTATTTCCACCATTAATTCTTTTTTCAATTTCCGTATTAGATTTTTTACTGGTGGGTACCTTCAATACCAATGACGTATTTGTCTCATCGTAGATCCCTCCCCCCTTAAAAATTTTTTGAGATGCCTTTTCGGTTCTAACACCGTAATTATCTAATTGATCACCACTAACCTCTAAGGGTCTGTCATAATAACCCCCTTCAACGGACGTTAAAGCTCCGACAATTTCTTTCTGTGTAGCCGCGGCACTAATGCCTTTGTTTTGCTCTTGTATTTCTTTTGCTTTGCCGAATTTGCGCTCACACAATGCTGAATGATGATGAGCTCTTCCGCAATATACGCATCTTATTTTAGGGACATGACAATTGTTTGCGAAATGTCCTTTTTTGAGACACCTGAAGCAAAGTCCTTTTTCACTTGCTCTGTCTCTTCGACCTTCTGCAGTTCTAAGACTGCTGCATTCTACGGGTGTATGCGGTCCATCACAGAACTGGCAAGGCCATTTTGTCTTACTTCTATTTAACCTACTTTCTTTTCTACCTCTAGGTCTTTCGACTCTTTCGGGTGAGAATTTTTTGGTAGTAGATTTGTTGGAATAATTCACGGCAAAATTCATCGTCGGTTCTTCATTCCTGTCACTAACGACCTGATTGGGCTTCTGTTTTACTTCCAATCTATTTCTAATTTGATTGATGGCACGCCCTAAGGCGTTTCTGAATTTTGCTGTATTCCAATTATCATTGTCTTCTGCATCTTTAATATTAAAATATTTCCCCAAAACTTTTGTAGACACTTTTCCTTCTAAAGTCATGAAATATGGAGCGTCGTCTATATTTTGATTCAAAGATTTCAGTTGCCTGCATAATTTTTCAATTCTCAGATAAAGCTTCTCATCTTCTTTGAAACTTTCGGAATTCGGTAAATTTAATAATTCATGGTTCAAAGACCGAATCAACTTCTTTTCACTCCCAAATTTAGCTAACAAAAGGTCTATTGCCGTATTATACCCATCACTAGTCATTTGTAGACCTCCCACCAAGTCTTTTGCTTCGTTGTCAAGAATTGATTCCAAAATGTTAAATTTCTCCAAATGGCTAAGTGAGTTGTCTTCGTGTATTAAAACACGGAATGTTTCCCAAAACGAACACCAATTTTCTATATTACCGTCAAAGCGGCGTAATTGGATTGCTGGTCTTTGTAATCTCTTCATTTCAGTTCTATTCGAGTTCTGAGACTCGTTTGTAGATTCTTCTAAATCAATTGGCAAATCAAGTCTTTGAGCAAGACTAATTCGATGTTGCTTCCAATTGGCCAAATGTGTGTTAGCAGCCTCCAAAATATTCTTAATTGCTGCCTCTTTTATCCATCTGCCATACTGAGCCAATTTCTCATCCCGCACTGAGGCAGGCAGTCTTTCAATTTTCTCCTTAATTTTATCATCTGCCTCCCACACTATTACCAAACTTTCCTCCAAATCCTTAATTGTCTCCTTAGTCCAATACAACTGCCTTCGCAACTGGTTAACAGTTGCGTCAGGCCCTAGGTCTTGCGGCATCTCTCGTACCAAACAAATCTTTAACTTCCCTAACGAAGTTTCATACTTCAAATTAATATACTCCGTCATTTTCCTTATACCTAGGAAACTAAGTTCCTTTTAATAACTAGTATGGAGGAAAACCTAACTTCTCCTTTTTTAATTTATTTTATAAAATTCTAAAATTTATTGAGTCTGAACCAAAGTCAGTTCAATTTAAAAAAAATTTAACCCTATTTTTAGATTAATTCTAATCTATCCCCAAAATGTTTAGATTAGCTTTTCAAGCTAACTTTAGGTGAAAAATTTCTAAATTTAATATTGGCTCTTCCAGGCCCTTTATTTTACTTAAATTTTTTTTTAAATATAAATTCACCTCCCCGCAAGTGTTGTCCAAGTTTTGATGCCGTGCTCGCCAGCTGTCGAAATTCGGTTTGGTTAGGTCCTACAACACTTGTTCCAAAATATAAATAAAAATATTTATCCAAATATTTTCCAAATAATTAAATTTATTCCAACAATAAATAATAATATAAATCGTAGAGAAAGGGATTTAGTTTAGATTAATACATAAAGAAAGAATGATTGAAATCCAAAGAAAGGGAAAAATACATTTAGTTTTATAGGAAGTTAATTAGCGCCACTAAGGGCGATCATTCTTTCCTATTCTCAAGCTTAGTCATCGCCGCTAAGGGCGGAAATATTATACTAGCACAAATGAATGAGAAACTTAATCGCTACAAAGAGTGAAAAAATGATTAAGTTTAAAGAGATACGGGGACAAAGATTAAAAAAGAAAGAAAATGGAACACGTGAAAAATATGTGAAATAAATAAAAATTTATTAATATTTTACTAAAAATGTCGAACTTCGACAGGGGTCGATTTTGGGGGGAGGAGGGGGGGGGGCTAATATTGGGGGTGTGCCAAAATTTTGGCGTTTACATTGACGTTCCAGTCGCCCGTGCCTGTACGTGTTTTCTGTGTTTTTTTCTGTCTGAGTCAGACACGGTTAGTCAAAGCACGGACGGCCTTAAGGCAGGGGTTAATAAGCTGAATTGGTCTGGGAGCTAGGGCGTATCCAGGGGGTTGATTTCGAGGGGGACGGACTAACATTGAGGTGCGCCAAAATTTTGGCATTTACCTTGGCATTCCAGTGTGTGTTTTCTGTCTGTTTGTACGTGTTTTTCTGTCTGTTTTTTCTGTCCGTGTTAGACACGGTTAGTCAAAGCACGGACGGCCTTAAGGCACGAATCAAAATTGAGAGAAAAATATAAAAAAATTATTTTTAGAGATGCTTTTCGCAATAGATCCAAGTTTGAACACTCTTGGAGGTTCACCCGAAGGCGATGGAAAGGTTAAAATGGAAGAGCTTGACACAGGTTTTTTAAATTATAAAAAATTGAAAATCTTTTTTTAACCTTTTTTATTTTTAAGAGATTTTTGAGGCATCATCTCCCTCAATTATTCTAGCCAATGAGCAACCTATGACACCAGTGCCCAAGGATGTTCAAGTAAAAAATGAATCGAATTAAATTATTAAGATTAATTTTAAAAATATTTTTTTGATTTTTTGCAAATTATTTTAGTTTTTCTGGTTAGATAAAAATATTTTAAATATATTTTTCTGGTGTGAACTGGAGATCGAGCTATGCCTGGACCAAGGCATGGGGTTTTTCCTGTACCCAGAGTCCAGGCCCAGTCGATTTGTGACCTTCCTGGGTTTTTCCTGGACTACAGGCCAATGATCTGTACCAGGTCAATAAATCAAACGCGGGAACAGGCTTTTCAAAAATCTCAGTGTGAACATGTTATCAGCTTTTAGGGAGAAACTATTTCGAAGCGCGTCTTATTTTTATGATTTCTTTTACATTTCTATGTCTAAACTTTTTTAAGTTTCCGACTTGATTTTCGACATCTCCGACTGTTCCATTTCTAATTTTCTGTTTACTAATTTATTCTAAAATATTTTAAATTATTTTTCAGAGCAGACCCAGAGAAAGGATATTTTTTTATATTAATAGTTTAATAATTTAAATTTTTTAATTTTCCCATTTAATTATTTTCTTTTATCCCAGCACTTTCAGTTAATTAATTGCCAAGTTTTTCACAACGAATGTATGTAACAGTTGCAGTACACCATCCAGCATTAGGATTCATTTCTAAATATTTAAATGCTGGTTCAGAAATATCAAGTTCATAAGGCTTCAAATAATCAGTTTCATCCATAATTGGCATTATAAGACTAAAAATTAATTAAATGTCATAGTTAAGTTTATGAAATGCCTATTTTTAGCGCCTCATAAAAGGCGAGAGAGAATCGGCCAAATTAATTCATTCACTTATTAATTAGTTCTGGGCCCGATCAAAAGTTTGCCTGTCCTCTCTCCCTTTTAGTTATTAAATATATTTGTTGAATAAAAAAGTTAAAAAGAAGGCCTTCATTTTAATTGGTGGATCGGCGCACTTCAAGCAAGGGTGGGTTTCCACTCTTGGGGCCCAACGCCGACTAGTTCTTGTTTAGAGATATTTAATATTAAAATTATTTTTAATTAAAAATAGAAAAACTAACGTTTTATTTTTATATTCAATCTTGACACATTTATTAACACAAACTTGATCATTACGAATATAATGGTCTTTGATATCAGTCAAACATGAACGTACCCATTTCTTTACTGGTGACCATAAATCACTACCAACACAAGCATGATAAGGCTATAAATTAATTTATTTAATAAAATAAGATAGCAGCTGGGCTATAGCTATTTTCTCTCCTTTAGCTAGTGCGAAAGGTCATTCGGCGGCTGGGAGCGAACCAGCATCTTCTTAGACCGGAGTGATGTGTTAGCCATTACAACACGCCGCCTACTGCATAGCCTTAGTAATTAAATAGCTATATGCGTTACATAAACTAACATATTGAATTCCAAGACCACATTCTCCTCCATAACTATGAGCATTAGTTAATGGGTGCCAAACAAATCTTCCAGTTTTTGGTTTATTTAACCATTGATCAATAACTCCAGGCATATCAGGTGTTAATGGTAAACAAGTCTCTTTTGTTGTATAAAGTGGAGGAACAGTGAGTTGCTTGTAACATTTGAGCCTGGTGGATATTGACCTGATGGAGGAGCTGGAACTGAAGGAGATAAGCCTGGTGGAGAAGGACCTGAAGGAGCTGAACTTGGTGGAGAAGGACCTGAAGGAGATAAGCCTGGTGGAGAAGGGCCTGAAGGAGCTGAGCTTGGAGGACTTGGCTGTTTTGGTTGGTTGTCGCTTGGGGGACTTGGATATCCTTGACTTGGTGGTTGTACTGGTGGATGAATTGTTCCAACTGCTGGTGGATTTATTGTTGATTTTTCACCATTTTTATGATGTGATTCTTTAGGACAGTGAGCAGAAATAAAAGTTTTCAATAAAATAATAGCAGACAGTAAAGTTATAAATAATTTTAAGGATGGCATTTTTTCGAGAAAATATTTGAATTGATTATTCAATTTAAATTTTTAAGCTGACAATTGTAAAGTTGGAAGAAGTGATTAGAGAAGACAATGTTTAGGTGGTTTTGGGGGAGGTTTATAAAGGGGCCTAACGGCCATGGTTTTTGGCCGTTTGGCAGAGATCAATAGAAAAGTTTGGCAAAAAATGATGAAATTGTGGGCTGTGCAAACAAAGATAAGAAAAGTTTTTCTGGATAGAAAATCCCAGCAAAACTTCAAAGAATAAAAATTAAGCTTAGAAAAAGAGAAATGGAGAGAGTACTCAAAATTATTTAAAAAAATTTAATAAAACGTTTAATAAAATTATTTAAAATGTTTGAACAATTGAAATAAATATTAAACTAATTATTTGAATTTTCAATAAATAAAAATTTTTTTCGATGCTCTAACTAATTAATTGAAGTAAATGCCACGTTGGTTAAATTACCCTTCATATTTTCGATTTTTCGTTTTTTCGTCTTCGTCTTTCACTTGTTGCCGAATCAGTTTTGGCCAGTGTTTATAAGCTCGTGCCAAAATTTGTACTCGTACTTAGGTACAAAATACGAGTACGAGAAAAAAAATAGGCTGGTACGAAGTACGCGAGGCCAAAAATAAGGGGATGGTAGGAAGTACGAATACGAGGTCAAAAAATGGGGCGGTACGAAGTACTGAAATTTATAAACACTGGTTTTGACATACCCCTTGGGTACCCACCAGGGTTTTTGGGTATCGGGTTGGAGCGTTTTCATTTCGGGTTTCGGGTTTGCAAAAATATCGGGTACGGGTTTCGGGTTATAAAATTTTCATTTCGGGTATCGGGTACAAAAAAAGACCGGGTCTCGGGCGGCAACCTTGGTGCCCACCTCTCTTTTTTCTATATGTATTAATTTTTACTTTTCTAAAAAAAATTTTTTTCATCTTTTCTTCTCTATCTTGGCCATTTATTTTATTTTTCAAATATTTTTCCATTTAATTTTAACAAAAAATAATTTTTTCCAAGTATTTTTTCATAAAAATATTAAGCATTGGGCAACCACAATTTTTTTATTTTTTGTTTAAAATCCCCAAGAGATTTTCTGTTCATTTTCACGGTCAAACAGCAATCTAAAAAGCAATGTTTTTTATACATATTTGTTAGATTGGTTTGTTAAGTGTAAAGAAAAAATATTTTTTTAACTAAAAAATATTTTTTTGCCTATTTTTTATTTAAAATTGGGGTAAGAAATATAAAATTTGTATACCATGGTATTTTGATAAAATCCGTGTTTCCAGGTCTTCGAGGTTTTAGCTCGAAGACCCGGATCAGATCTAAGAGAAAATCCCGTATACCCTGGCAGTTTGAAAACTTTGAGCTCTAATAATGTCATTTATTTTACTTTAGTGTTGTTAGTGTAGTTGGTAACGTCTTGGATTCGTATACCTGTCAGGATGTGGTTCGAACCTTTTCAGTGGGTAATGCATTTATTTTGCTTATTTTTATTAATTTATTCATTTTTTTAAAATTTTTTCTAACCTAATTTTTTTTTATTTTTTTTATTGTTGTCTATTTTTGCAAATTTTGTACTTTTTGTATTCAAATAATTTTGTTTTTTCTGGTCTCTATTTTATTTCAGAAATCATACTCGACTTTGAAAAAAAGTTTTTTACAAATTCCAAATTTAAATATTAATTTTTTAAACTTTTCTAAAAAATTTTCTGCAAGAAAAATTTTTTTTCTCTTCAATTCGAGCGAGATTTAAGGGGGAGGGGGGGGGGGCTTTTTAATGTCTAAAATACTTGAAAAAGCGATGACATTCAACATTGGCCATTTATTTTTGGCCTGACTTTTTAACTCCCCTTTCTTCATTTTTAACACACAAAACAAACATTTCCGCCTTGAAGATTCCTCTACTTTCTAGACCACCCTCTTCTTTATTTCCTCTTTTTCCCCTTCCCCTCATTTCCCTACCAAATTCTTTTTTCCGCTTTTTATATGGACTTGGAGCTTTATTTGCTTTTTTTCTTCAAGTCTTAACAATTTGAGTATTTTAGAACTTCGTCTTTATCCTACCCTCATCTCTCATTTATTACAATTTCTATTCTACCCCTCATCTCTCATCTCTACCCTATCTCTTTATCATGTTCTCAAGCTCTCGGTCAGATAGATAGCATACCACAGATCCCTCATAGCCTCTCAGATAGCTCTCCTCTTCTTAAGATATCCCAAGATGCTCGGGATACCCTAGATATCCTGATCTCTCATCTCTTTCCTATCTCTTTCTATCCTCCTCAAGTCCCTTAACCTCTTAGATATCCTCTCCTCGTTATATCCCTAGATATCCTCCTCTTCTCAGATAACCTTAGATACCCTTTTCAGACCCCTGTTCCCCACGAAATAGAAATCCCTTTCTATTTAGTTAAATATACTTTAATGTCCACCACCTTCCCCACGTCCTCTCCCTTCCCCCAAAACCTTCACAACTCTTTTTGACCTTTTATCCCTCTACATATTTTTCTTTAAAAATAACTTGGCACACAAAAAATGCCCCAAAACCTTTTGCCCGTTTAAAAAATGTTAGAAAGAGACCTGTGGGATCCTAAAAAAATTGAGCAAAAAAATATTCCCAGCTACTCAGTTTTCATTTTTTTTCAAAGTTTAAAATGACCATTAGACAGGCACTTTTTTTACATTTTTAATAACTAAATATTTTATTTCTTCTTTTAAATCTGAAATTTTTTTATTTTTTTAAATTTTTTTGGTGGGAGAATCTTTTATTTAAAAATATAGTATCGTAAGAAAATAAAGTTTTTTCTGGAGGTTTTTAAGATTAATAGTGTGAAAATTTTTTCCAGCCCTTCTCGTTATCACCAGTGCTGGGTATTTGGCATTTGTTGGCTCCGAGCTTTGAAAATCTTGGATCCAGCTTCGGTGTTTTCTAAATCTTAGCTCCGGGGTCGGGCTCCAAAGCTAGCTCTCGGAGCCATATCCAGCACTCGTTAATCAGTCCATCTACCCTTCCCCTTCCCTCCTCCCCATTTTTCCCATTAATTAAATTTTCTGCTTTCGTACAGTCGACCTCATTAAGCCCGGATCGAGACGTGAGCTCGATCAAAAAATCTTGGTTCTCTATCTTCTAGATCGAGATTTTTTAGGATATTGATCTAGATTCTCGTACGACCCTCCCAGTCCGGGCTCATTATTAACTACCTTGTCAGTTCCATCCACCCAGCGGTTAACCAAATTTAACAAATGTATTTCAGAGAGGGGTATCTAATATTGAGTTTATTTTATAGTGACCGACTATACTTTTATAATAATAATTATTTTTCTCCCACAAATACTTCAAAATAAATATTTAAATAAGCTAATATTTAAAACTAGGAGGTAATAAGAATAAAGCAAAGCAACATAATAATAAAATAAAATTTATAGCGGGTCCACTTTTGCGGTCAAAATAGAGGGAAAAGGAAGAGGTTGAACAAGTTTTTACTCAACACACTCTTGTTTAAAAATTAATTTAAAAAGGAAGAGGAAATAAAATTTTTCTAGTTAAGAGCGCAAAGCATAAAATTTGTGTTAATCAATCCAATTTATTTATTTTTCGCTGATGGCATATAAATAAAAATAAAAATAAACTAAAGTATGTTAAAGCATTTTCTTGTTGCTTAAAAAGCAAAAGCATCTCTCTCTCCCGCTCTTTCGTTCTTTTTTTTCTGCATTTAAATGATGAGAAATGTTTCTTTGAATATTTTCCCCTGTTTAAAAATAACCTTTGGTCGTTATTTTTAAATAAACTTTTCTTAAAAAGGTTGAAAAAATAGAAAAATAAATTTTTTTGAAGAGAAAATTAATTTTTTTAATAATTAAAATTGTTTTTTGAAATATTAAAATTGTTTTCCACCAGTGGGATTCGAACCTTCCCCCTTTTTGGGTGAAAACTCAAATTTTACCGACTACACCAAAAAAGTTTATAAGGGAAAAATCAAGAAATTGACCTCACTTCATTTAAGCCTTTATAACTCGAGAATAACTGAACAGATTTCAAAACTTTTGATATCGTTGAATAGCCAAGAAAATTTGCTATAAAATGATATTTTAATCATAGAAAAATTTTAGGTAAGAGAAAAAGTTATAAGCAAAAAACTTTGATAAAACGAGATTTTCTCTATTTTTTCAAAATTCTTTTTCATTTATCAGGCCAAAAATAATTTTTTTGGGTTATTAAATAAATTAATCAACTTTATAATTAGACAATTTGATCCATCCCTCTTTCCATTTTCAAGATTAGTTATTTTAAATATTAAATGATGCGCGTTTTTTTATTTCCTCAATTTTTTTCTTTTTTTTCAGTTTTGCAATAATGTAAGTATTCTTAATTAGACCATACAAACATATTTTTATTTAAATTACATGCTCGAAAAAAAATATATTTATCTCATCCTTTTGTCTCATTAGAAGAAACACTTTTCCCTTTTAATTATTGCGCTACCGCACATCAAAAAATTTATAAAATCCTTTTTTCTTGAATTTTTTCTTAAAAAATCGTCCATCCAAAAGCTGAAAATTTTTTATTGTTAATTTTTTACAATTTTTTATCTTTTTTTTTAATTTTTTTGAGAATTTTGACCTTTTTAACAATTTTTTAAAAAATCTCGACCTTTTAAGATTTTTATTTGTTGGTCTTTTGACATGAAATCCTTCCCTTCCTTTCCCATCATTTTCCACTTCATACACATTTCCTCTTCCTCCCCTCCTTTTCATCATCCTTCAAATTTATATATATTATTCTCTCCCCCTTTCCCTCCTTGCTTGTGCCAAATCTCACTAATTGCAATGAGTGCTAATAGAGAAGGGAGAAGAAATCCCGCAAAATCCTCCCTTCCTTTGTGGCCAAATGAATTTTGTTTTGTTTTGTTATTTGTAGTAAATATATAACAATAAAATTGTTTTTATATAAAATAAAGTACTTGGCACGCTATTTTATTTATTTAAAAATAA
Organism: Meloidogyne enterolobii; assembly: GCA_963681835.1. Taxonomy (NCBI): domain Eukaryota; kingdom Metazoa; phylum Nematoda; class Chromadorea; order Rhabditida; family Meloidogynidae; genus Meloidogyne; species Meloidogyne enterolobii. The sequence continues at coordinate 4,034,192 of CAVMJV010000007.1, forward strand.
ACTAAATCAATAAGTTTTTAAAAACTATTTGTTGAATGTTTTTAACTGTTGATTTTTACCAAAATTTGTTTTACAATTCAATTTTTTTCACAACTTGTTTTTACAATCCTTGTTTTACAGTTTAGTATTTTCTCAGCTTGTTTTACAATTTTTTGTTCCCCAACATTGTTTTTATAATTTTTATTTTTTCTCCTTGTTTTACAACTTGGAATTTTTCCAGCTTGTTTTACAACTTGTTTTACAATTTTAACAATCCTTTTGTGTTGCTTCTTTTACAATCCTTTTTCTCCAACTTGTTGTTCCCCAACTTGTTTTTACAATTTTGTTTTTACTTCTCCAACTTTTTTTTACAATTTTTATTAACCTTTTTTTCAGGAATTTTTGCAACTTTTTAAACAAAACATTTTTCTCTTCTTTTTCTTTTTACAAACATTTGTTCTAGTTTTTTTTTTCACAACATGTTGAAACTTTTGGATTCTTATGCTTCTATAAATTTTTAATTAATAAATAATTTAAAATTTATAAAATTTAAAAAAATTGTTTTTTGGTCATTTTTAATTCTTTTTCATATATTCAAAATTTGTTTAATAGTGTTCGCCACCTTTTACAACCCCGTCTTTCTCACTCTTAATTTTTATCGCCTCAAATTAATACTAACGAGCAGGCAATATTCCATTCTTTTTATGATAATATTTATGCCGACATTTTAGATAAAATAATTTTCATAATATTTTTGAATTTTTTTGATACCACAAATGTATTTAAAATTTGTGTTTTTGCCACCTTGTTGGCTAGACAAATTCAAATGTACAAAATACCAGAAAACTTCCCCAACATTTATTTTACAATTTTGTTTTCCAACTTGTTTTACAATTTTCTTTTTTACAATTCTTACCCCAGCCTCTTTCAAAAACTTTTTTAAGCTTTATTGTTTTACCAACTTGTTTTACAACAAGTTGTGTTTTACAACTTGTTTTACAAAAAGTTTCCAACTTTTTTTTCAACATGTTTTACAATTTTGTTTTTTTTGCAACTTTTACCAGCCTTTTTCAAACCTTTTTCAGAAACATTTTTAAACTTGTTGTTTTTCCAATTTGTTTTTACAAATTCTTCCAACTTGTTTTACAAAACACCTTTTCTCTAACAACATTATCCCAACTTTTTTTTCTTCAAAACATGTTTAAACTTTTTAATTATAATGTTTTATTATTATTCTTTTTGTTTTACCTATTTACAAACGGATTCGCGCAATTTAATATTTTTTCTCACACACATTTTGTTGTTTTTCTATTATTTATTTTTCACTTCATTTTCGCTACAATAAACACTAATCCAAGTCTAATTGAAAAATAAAATTTATATATAAATGAAGTAAAACGCGACTTTTTGGGGGTAAAAAGAGTAAAAAGAAGGGGCTCAGCCGGAAAAATTGACAGTTTTTGTCATCCAAAATGAGAGAAGAAAAATCTTCCTTTAACCTTTATTTTTGTTTATTAGCACTTTAATTTCTTTTTTATTATTTTTATACGGAATCCTCTTTTTAATACCTCTCTCTTTTTAAGCTTTATTTGTGTGCCAATAATACTAGTAAAATTCTATTAGATTTGTTGAAGGAGAAAATTAATTTTCTCTTTCATTAAATCCATAAATAATTCACAAAATTAATCAAAAAAATTTTGAAAAAAGAAAAAATTTTTCCGAAAAAAAATTTTTTTGGAACTTCAATTTGATTTTTAAATAAATTGAAAATTTATTTTTCAAAAAAATATTTAAAGTTTTTTTCAAACTTTGTTTCCTAAGTAGAGCTCGACCCCCGGGCCGGGACCAGCTTTTCCGGGCCCGGTAGCTCGGAAACCGGGTATTCTATGAAAATCCGGTTTTTCGGGTTATAATGTATAACTAAATTTTTTTAAACATCTTCTTTTTTATTGCCACACATAGCGGAAAGGGAGAGTGATTTATTTAGTATATTTATTACAAAATTACTCCCTGACAGTTGTAAAAATATTAAGTTTTTCAAACTTTGTTTCCTTGCCTTTCAATTTTTTTTAAAAATAAGATTCTTTGGACAACCTTAAAATTGTTTAAAAAAAGAATTAATCTATTTTTGAGGCAGCAAAAAGTTTTTTTTAATTCGGGTGGTGCACTAGAATGTTTTTAAGGAAGGGAAAATCAAATCTGGGCGTTTTGTTTTGTTTAAAAAAATTTTTTGGTGCACATAAGAAAAGAGGCACTTGCACGGATTGTGTGTGTGATTAATTTACCAAAAAATATATAAAAAAATTAATGGTCTTTTAACAATTTTTTGGCAAACTTTACACACACTTTTATTAGTCTTATTTAAAAAAACAATTAATTTTCTAGTGTAAAAGTGATTTTAGTATAGAGAAAAGAAGCAATTTTTGATCTTAAAAAATTTTTTTGATCGAATTCTAAATTTTATTATAGTCTACAAAGGTGTATAAAGTTGCAACAATAATAAAATTTTATGTGAAATAAAATTTTTTGCTCTAATTAAATTACATTTTCAGACAGACTATATGAAATCTGTTGTTTTTTTGTCTAAAAATAGGTCTTTTTCCAATTACTAACGAATTTTAAAATTGTTATAAGCCCAATTTTAGTCTTTTTTGTTTTAATTTTTGTATTTATAAGTTTATTTTCGATGAAAAAAATCTTTTCCATCAGTGGGGTTCGAACCTTCGTCGTATCTTCTCTTATACTCTGTCAAAACCCAGTCGTTTCCAACTACACTACAACTCCAAGTTTTGCTTTCATAAATTGTAAAACAGGCGTATTAAAATTGTAAAACTTGTTTTGTTTGTTTTTGTAATTAAAACATGTTTTAGTATTATCAACAAAACATTTTTTAAATGTTTTGTGTTCCTCTATTAAAAAGCAAAGGAAAATAAAAACATGTCTTTATTATGTTTTTAAGGATTAAAATTGTAAAACAAGCGTTTTAGAATTGTAAATTGTTTTTCTAATTAAAACATGTTTTAGTATTATCAACAAAACATTTTTAACAGCAACAAAACATCCAACTAAAAAATTTTTTGTTTTCCTTCATTAAAAACATTTTATGCAACAAAAACATGTTTTTGTCATGTTTTTAAGGATCAAAAATTGTAAAACAGGCGTTTTACAATTGTAAATTGTTTTTCTAATTAAACATGTTTTGTTCACCAAAACATTTATATCAACAACAAAACATCTAAATATTAGGTTTTTAATGATGTTTTTAATAATGTTTTTGTTGTCCTAAAAATAGATAAAATCTAGAAAAACTTTTTTTAAATGTTTTGGAGACTTTTGTTGTTTTGTTGTTAAAAATATTTTAAAAAGTGTGTCAGTTGTTGTTTTTGTTATTGTCAAATTCAATGAATAAAAGTTGGTTATATACAACTAAAAACTGACCATTTGAAAGCCGAGAAGTCAGTCTAGTCTTTATTTTTAGTCAATTCACTTCCCACTGGGAGGAACCAAAATTTTCTTTTCCTTTTTTTCTTCCTTGTCATTAAACTGCACAACAAATGGCCAAGAAAATTTTTTTCTTTTTTTCGTTCTTCAATTTTGACTCATTTCACTAAGATATTTGAAGCTTATAAAGATTGTTATGTTTAAATATTAAAAGTTGGAAGTGGATATTGACCACATTATTTTTTTTAAAAGATCCACCTTTTTAAATGGCCACCATCTTTATTAGAAAAGCTTCTTTTTAAAAAATAAACTTGTTTTCATGTTAAACTTGTTTTTAAGTTTACAAACTTAAGTATCAAGTTACTTTAAAGTTGTTTTTATTTTAAAACATAACAAAAACATGTTTTTATTAATGTTTTTGTTTTTGTTAATGTTTTTTTAATAATAGGACAACATCTAGTCTAAAAAATGTTTTGTTGCGAATAATAAAAACATGCTTAATTAACAACACAAGTTTTACAACTTTAAAAACGCCTGTTTTACAATTTAGAATAAAAAAAACTTGGAATTCTGGTGTAGTTGGAAACGACTAGGTTTTGAATGGACAAAAGAGAATATAAGGGGAAGGTTCGAATCCAACTTGTTGAAAATCGTCCTTTCTACGTATTTTTTTCTCGGAATTTTTTTCTTTTTGTTTACTGACCATTTTTTGCCTTTCAACAATTTTTAAAAAGTTAGTTTTTTAGCCCTCTCCCCTATTTCCTCCTTTTATTTTCTCTCAATCCCGCCTTCTTTCTATGCCTTTTTTATCTCCCTTTGTTGCTTCAAATTCCGGTTTTTTTGGCTATTCATATTTTCATTCAATCCTTTTCCTCTAAATAGGCCCACCACTTTTTTTGGCACTCTCAACACATTTATCAGAAAAAATTTTTTTGTTGCCGCCGCCAACATTTTTTTTAGTTTTTTTATAATAGTTTTTTAGTTTCCTCTTTTCTTTTCCCTCAACCAAATGCCAAAGCAGTAAAAAATATTAAATGAAGATAATACCCGAACGAACTAAAAAAAGGGGGGAAAGGAGGAAATAATAATGTATGGCGGCATTTATTATTATTAATATTTTATTTTTTTATATTGATCTATAAGAGTGACCATTTGAGGAAAACGAGAAGGAAGGGAGGGAGTGTTATTGGGTGGTTTTGACGTTTTTTTTTGTTTTTTTTCTTTGCCTATTTTTGTTTTTTTATTTTTGAAATATTTTTTTGTTTATTTACAGTCATTGACATAACGATAGGGGCAAGATAACTGAAATGAAAATTAACCATTTTCTCAGTTAAAAATTAATTTTAGGGGAATTTTTTATTTTTTTATTTTATTTATTTTATTAACGTTTCAAATTTTAAACCTTGCCCCACTCATTTGCTATTTTTTGTTTGATCCCTTTTGACCCCTTAATTGACCCTACTCGAGACCTCCATGAATATGTCGCCTTTTCCACCTTTCTTGTTATGCCAGCTAAATTCTTGAGAGATGCCACTTTATTATTTTTATACAGGGATTTGGCTATATACCCTTAAACCAGACTTTGGTAATCTTCCGCTTTACTGGTCCCTAGAAAAAAATGGTGAAAAAATGCTAGTTTGACATTTTTGAGGCATGCAAGTAGGTAATCGAGTTTGCTGAGTCCAAATATGAGCCTAGAATTTGTTTATTTCGAACCCAGAACCCGAATTCGACCATGTCAAAACATGGGGTATAAATTCTAAATTTTGTTTAATCTGACTTGTCTCTTCGAGCTGAGTCGATTGGTATCAAAATTATTACATTCCGACATTTTTAGACTAAGTTATGGTGTCTGATTTATATACTAAGTCTAATCAAGCGTATATTTAACTGATCATAAGTCAGTCTAAAGTTGTCGAAACAAAATAATTTTGATATCATTTGACTCAGCTTGAAGAGGTGCGTCAGAATAGCGATAGCCTAATAGTTTCGAATTTTTACCCCGAATTCGACTTGGTCGAATTCGGGTCCTTATAATAAAAAAATTCTAAGCCTATATTCGGACTCAGCACACTTGATTACCTAATGACAGACCTCAAAAATACCGAAAAAGTACTTCTACCACTTTTTTTCTAGGAACCAGTAAAGCGGAAGATTACCCAGACTTTGTAATGTACATGGATTTTGGCATCCGAATATTTACAGCGGATACAGGTGGATATCCTCAGGCATTTTGAATTTATCTGTATCCGTATCCTTTACCTAGTCTGCCTTAAAGTTTAATTCCAATCGCTTAGAAAATTTTTTAGGAAAATTAAAACTTCTTTACCGCCTCTTCTCGAAAAAAATTTAAAACAGAGGTGGCAATTTAAAGTTAATTAATTATATACTTTTTATGTGTTTTGTCAACAATTGTCACACACACACACATTTTTATTTTCACTTATTTATTTGACCATTTAATAGAAACGAGACCCTTTGATCTACCCTCTATTTCTTTTGTTTTAAACTTTCCGAATTGTCACCATTTTCAATAAATTATTTGAAAGTGTGAGGGAGGATTAAGCCTAGTAAAAGGTCATTAACTACAATTAAAAATACCATTTGAGTTCTGCCATTCTTTGAAAGCCAAAAAAAATTTTGTCTCCCTTTTGGAAAAAATTTTTTTCCGAAATTTTGCAAGAAAAATTTTTTCAATTCAATTTTTAATCAACTAAATATTACTGACAACGTTCTGTTTAGGGTTGCCATTTTCGATTCGAGCCAACGGTTCATTTTTTCGGTGCATTTTTTTCGAGCTTGATTCTTTTTCGATTCGGTTCGTTTTCGAGCTATTCGAACTGAAAACCCTCGGCTTGCTCGATCTTTCGAGTTCGGTTCGAGCGAGCGGGCACCCTAGTTCTGTTCTTTTAAAATTTTTTGGATTTTTGTAAGATGAATAAACTAACTTGACAAGCTATTTTTTCTTGTTAAACTATATTAGAAGAAAAATTCTATCCCATTTTTTATTATTAATTTATTTTTTTTCTTTTTCTCATTATTTTATTTATTACAATTTAAAGCATCACTACTCTATTTATTCATTATCCCCTCCTATCACCCCCTTCCCCCATTACTTTTTCATTTATACAAACACCATTTGGTGGTTTGGTCATTGCCACTTTATTTTTTTAATGTTTGTGAATAGTCAATAGGCCAAATAACTTTTTTTCCTTCCTTTTTTTGCCAAATCTTAAGCTTAAATCCTTCCGTTTTTAACCTTTTTAAGAAGAACTTTTTAAGAACAGTTGACCTCCTCTCTCTTTAAAAAACTTTTCCCTCTCTTGTAAAATTGTAAGAATTGAAGGGGGTTTGGACAAAAAAAGTTTTTTCTAATTTTTTTTTGTTTTTCTTGCCCAACTTTCTTCCTATTTTGCCAAATAATAAAAATTAATAGTCGTGTCGGGATAAAACACCGTCCAGACCAAAATACCGTCCAGACGGACTAAAAAATACATACTGTCTGGATTCTCTTTGAGTAAACAAATTTTAAAATAAAATTAAATTTGTAGGCCTAAGAGTTGAAGTACTAACCAAACCTCAAAATAGCCTTAGGGTTTAAAAAATAAGATTAACCTAAATCTAATCGTTGGACGGTATTTTTGTCGGACGGTGTTTTGCCCTTTCCCCAAGAAATATTAATAAGAAGCTCCCCTCTATAAAAAATCTGTCAGTTTTTGCCTTAATAAATATATAAATTATTGTATTTTTATTTTTTTCCAATCGAATATAGGAAAATAAAATTGAAGCTATAAATAAAAAATAAAAAAAGTGAGAAAATGCCCCCAAAAATGGAAATATTTATTATTTTCCTTTACTTTTCGTTTTATTTTTTCTATTTTTTCATTACTTTTTTGATCAATATATTTATAAAATATAATTTTTTTAAAATTTTTAGTGGTTTTTAAGCCATTAAGTCCCTAAAATCCGTTTTTTCAAAATTTTTTCGAGTTTCGACCAAATGTCAAATTTTTCACTTTTGGACGTTTTGAAAAATTAAAAATTGTGGCAAATTGTCTAAAAATTAACTTCTGACCATTTTGTCCAAATATTCGATTTGATTAAATGATATATTTTTTTTGTTTTTGTTGTTTTGTTAAATTTTTTGGCGTCCTTTTTTTGAATTGTTAAAAAATTTTTTTCAAAATTTTTCCAAAAATTTTCCAAATTTGCTTCCAAAATCTGGCCTTTCTCTTATAAATAAAATTGGCGTGCAATGTTTATTTTTATGAATATTTTCGCGCTCTTCATCATCCACCACAACATTTCAATTGCTTTGCCCTTTCAACAAATGGTGTGTTTTTTCCCTTTTCTTTTTGTGGTCATTTCCTCTCTCTTTTACTTTTTAGGGGGAGCTAAACAATTTTTGGGAGGAAAACAACAAAAATAAAAGTAACGGAAAAAAGAAAAAGTGGGGGGGGGGGGGCAACAACACACGAATTTTGTTTTGCCATTTCCTTTTTTGTATTGTTTTGTTGGGTTTTGTTGTTGTTGTAAACCGCGCACACCCTTTTGTTATTTTAAAACTTCCAAAAATCTATATAGGTATATTCCGAGATAAAAACAAAAAGTTTTAGAGAGGCCTTGATGTGTGAAGAAAATATAAGGAAGTGTGGGGGATTGATTTTTAGGATCTGGAGTCAAAATCGAAGCATTTATTAGTATGTTCCCTGATTTTTCTTTGACTCGAAGTCAAGGAACTGGTTAAAATCATGGATTTTTTAAAATTTCCAAGCTCTAGAGAGTTTCGCGGAGCTCTTTGCCTATCATTTGTTTAATCCATAAAATGACCCTTCATTTTTGTCGCGTTTCATTATTTTTTTGATTTCGTTATTTTAAATTTTTAAAAAAATTTTTTTAACAGATGCCTTTAATATTAAATTTATTAAACTTATTTTCTTCAAAAATTCACTTGGTTTTATTCACTTTATGGTTATATTCACTCAATGTAGAGACACGCAAAATTCATTTCAAGGAATTATCAAAAAATTATTCTGCCATTATTGGTTAGTTTTTGTTTTTTTAAATGGGGGCTTAAAGCGGTGTTTGGAATTTTTTGTGCATACCTCAGAAGGGTTTTGGTACGAACTTTTTAGCAAAGCTTGTTCATAGACATTCTCAATTTACTGCTATTTGTCTGGATTTACCTCCCTTAAGATTTCTCGAATCCCGTTAGCTTCAACTTGTTAATAAAACCATCGACCAACCCCGCGACTGTTATGGCTTCGGAGGGAAAGCTGTCACTGTTTTCTCTTAAAAGAAACAAAAGACAGAATTTCTTAAAAGAAAGGGGAAACAGCTTGACACATTTTCTAAAAAATTCAATTTAAAGGCTCTGATATTTTACTTGAATGTTCAATTGCTCAAACTGATTCTCCATTTCAAATTCAATGGTATACAAAAGACAGGATTATGGACAAAGAAAAAGATGATGATATTGTTCCTGGGTTTTCTGGACGTTACAAGTTTGTTTTTATTTTGTTAAATTTGGAAGTTTACTTGCGATAAAATGTGTGGAATTTTCTGTTGTGATGTCTGTTTTAACCAAATTCTTCGGTTAACCGACCCAGAAACCGAACCTAAAATCATTGGTTTGTTGGTTCGGGTTGAAACCGGCACCCCTAGTTGTGAGATTTTATTGGTGAATATTGATGGATTTACATGTTGAGGAAGGTTCGAATCCTTTTGGCTATGCTTGGTTTTTTTCTTGTTACTGAGGGTCAATCCCCATCAATTAGAGCTCCTAAAAAATTTTCTGAAATTTCTGCAAAATTTTTCCTCCTTCCCTCATTTATTTTTTAATTAAAAAATTTTTTATTTATAGGTTATTGAAAGAATCAAATGATGAATTAAACTTGGCTATCTCAAATTTGACTCTTGATGATGATGGAAAATTTCAATGTCAAGTTATTGGACCAAATGGAGTATTTTTGCGTTCTCATGATTTTGTTGAAGTTTTGGGTATTTTTTAAATTTCATTTTTTGTCAAAATTTTGAAAATTTATCTCTTTGCACTTTTCTCTCCATTTCACTCTTTTCTTAGCTCCTCAATAATTTCTCTCCTTTCTATTTTATTTTGATTCTTCTCCATTATTTTATTTTTTGTTGCTTTTAACTGGGTTTTTTAAATTTTTTATAAATTCTCGCTTGTCTATATTTAATTTGACAAAAATTTTCTTGAGGAATTTATATCCGTTTCAATCAGGGATAATCGAAATTTAGTTTATATCGTTTTGATTCGCCCCGAAACGAAGTGGAAATTTTTTTTATTTTCTCGATCCTCTCTGTTTTGAATTGCTATGTTTTGGTTTTCTAGGTTTATTGGGGTAGTTTGGTTTTTTATCTAAACGACCTTTTGTCTTAATTTCTTAAGCTTGTTTTCTTTTTCGAAAAATTTTCTTTTTATTTTTCTAGTCCCACCTCGAACTGTTCGTTTCGAAAATTTTCAATCTGGACAAACTCTAATAGTCAATGAAGGTTCTCAAATTAATTTAACTTGTATTTCTGAACAATCAAAACCTCAGGTTTTTTTATTTTTTTAAATTATTTTCAAAAATATTTTAGGCTGATTTAAATATTTTTTTGAATGGAAAGAAGGCAACAGAAAATATTTTTAGAAATTTTATTTTATTAAAAAATGGAACAATTAATACATTTGCAAGTCTTGTTTTGAGGCCAGGGTATTTTTTAAATTATTTTTTTTTATTTTTTAAAAATTTTAGTAAAATTCATCATAATATTGTCATTTCCTGTGAAGCAACTCATTCTGAAACGTCTACGAAAATGAGGGATTTTATTACTTTGGATGTTTATTGTAAGGAAAAATTTTTTATTTTTAAAAATTATTTTGGGTTCATTTTTAATTTGACTCTTTTTCTAACAAATTTTTTTCAAACTTGTCCAGACATTTTTTGGGGACTCTGATTTTTTCTTTAGCTTTTCAGACATGTTTTCAGTTTTTTTGGGAAAAATTTGTCGACATTTAGGATTATATTTAACTTTTCTCTTGTTGTTTCAAATTGTGGCAGTCTGTAAAATATTCTTACGCTTTTTTGTAAATAGTTTTACTTGTTTTTATTAAAACATTAAAACAAAGGGAAAACTTAATTTAAAAAATTGGACATGATCTCTTGAAAGTAGTGTTATTCAAACGCGTTTTTCGGTATCGGTATTTTCGGTAAAATACCGATACCGAAAAAATACCGATTTTTTAAAAATTGTTCGGTACCGTATTCGGTATCGGTATTTCGGTAAAAATACCGCGGTATTACCGAAAAATACCGCGGTAATACGGTACCGTGAATAACACTACTTGAAAGAATAACTTGACTGGAAAATTAAAGGGAAAAATCAGGATACCCAATAATTTTTGGACAAGGAAAGATGTTTGGGCACGAGTTTTTGTTAAAATATAGTTTTCCTCTTTCCCACAAAAATGTAACGTTAAAAAATTTTTTTATTAAAAAAGATTCTTCTGATCGCCCAAAAATTGATTTAATTGGAGGAACAAATGGTGGTGATACTCCTCTTTTAGCTGGCCAAAATATAACTTTATTGTGTATTGCTGAAGGGGGTAATCCTCCACCACAATTGCTTTGGTCTAATAATCAAAAAGGACAATTAAATTCAACTTTTGTTTATGATGAGTCTAGTCAGGTTAATTCTTATTGTTTTTTGAATAAATTTTTTGACACTTCTAGAATTTATAAAACGAATTTTTCGAACTTTGACTAAAAATTTTTAAAATAATCGTATTTCTGTTTGACCTTTTGCCATTTTTGGGAATTTTTTATATGGGTGTTAAAGCCAAAAATTGTAATTAGGTTATCGACCACCATATCAGGGATTAGCCGACATAAAAATTAAATTTCGATTTTTGGGAATCGGGTCGGCAAGATCCCTGCTTCATATAAATTTAAAAATTTTTGCACAGTTTGAAAGGTTCCCGTGTGAAAGTGAAACCTACCTCTATTTAAAAAGAGAAAATTTTTGTAAAATTGAATGAAATTTTTCTAAAAAATTTATATTTTTTTTAATAGATAACTCAAAACGAGCTTTCTTTTATTCTTTCTGGTGCTGATAATGACGTAACTTTTGAATGTACTAGTCAATCACATTCCAACATGACACCTTTAATTAATCGAATTACGCTACATGTTGATTGTAAGTATTTTTTAAATAATTTTTTTGAGCTTTAAAAATTTTTTTTTAATTTTTTAGACCCTCCCGCAAATGTTTTTCTTTATGGAAGTACTGTTGTTCGAAAAGGGGAAGCTTTAACAATGTCTTGTACTTCAAGGTTATTTTTTAAAAAAATTTTGAATATATTATTTTTTTTGTTTTACAGTGTCTCCTCTCCAGCAGCAACAATTACTTGGCAAATAAATGGGTCACCTACTCAAAAACAAATACAACATAAAACTAAACAATTACAGGTTTTTGTTTGATTTTTTAGATTTTTGGTAGGAAAGAATTGAAATTTTGGTCATTCTGAAAAATTTTGATTTAGAATTTCAGAATTTTTATTATACAAAATAAAAAGTAATCAAATTTCCCTCCCTATATGGGTATCGAACCTCCGCCCGTTCGAACCTGTTCGAACAAAGCATTACCCCCACTACACCAGAAATGATGTTTCTCTTGGAATTGTTATATATTATTTTGCTGGGTTTTTAATCTGTTGTGTAAAATAAAATTATGAAAAATTACGTGAAACCCATTTATTTGAAAATGTGTTTTAAAAACCTTGTAATTGTTTGGCGAGAAAATATTTTTAATTTAATATTTTTTTAGGGTTTTGTAACTCAATCAAATATTACAATTGATTCAACGATGCTTTTACATGGACAAAATGAAATTTTGGTGGCTTGTATTGCTAGTAATGGTGTTGAACTTCCAGTGCAAAAATCTCATATAATTCGAGTTTTATGTTAGTTTCTTTTAATTAAAAATCTTTTTTATTGATGACATTTTGGCCCATCTATTGTTTAATAATATTTTTTCTAATTTTTCGTTGAATAATTTTATTTTTCCTCTTTTTAGCGCCACCTTCACATCCTGTCATTACTGAAAGCGAAACAAATACTGTGCCTTTAGAGGGTGTTTTATACAATTTAACATGTGAATCTCAGGGAGGTCATCCATTTGCTACAATTTCTTGGTTTCGTGGAGTTGAGAAGGTTTTTAAAATTTTTTATAATTTTAAAAAATTACGAGGGCCTTGAGAATTTGAGAAAATTAAATTTTGAGATTACATGGTGATCCTACATGAGTAGAGATTGTATTGGGAAGTCCTTATAAAAGAGATTCCGAGTCTGTCATATTAGATTTGAGGCGCGTGAGTGGAAAGTTCGATTCCTTAAACAATTTTTCTAGCTATCGTCTGAATGATTAGGAAATGTTTTTAAGTTAATAGATGCTCAAAAAATTTTTTGGGGTTTAATTTCTGTTGAGATTTAAAAAGACTATATTTTTAAAACATTAAAGAATTCTGGCAAACATTTTTCTTCTGAATTACTTACCCATAATAGTTTGCAGCATTCTCATCATAAGAAAAAAATCAGATGGAAACAGGTTGAGAATATCTAACAATAAGTATAGTGTAGTACATACTTGTTTTTGGTGTTTGGTTATTTTTATGAATTTTTCTTTAATTTTTATTTTGTTACAGCCCTTTTTTCCTTTCTGTTAGTCTGTGAAGTCTATGAACCTAAATATTTTTTCAAAAAATTTTTTTTTAATTTAAAATTAATTTTTTATTTTTTCATAGTTAAAAGAAACTGAAAATACGTTAAATGGCGATAGCTCAATTAGTACCTTAACACTTTTACTTGATAGAGCAATGAATGGTCAACAAATTCGTTGTGAAGCTGAAAATGGTGCTACTGATTTGCCTCTTATTGCTAAAAAGAATTTGGTTGTTTTGTGTCAGTTTTTTTTTAATTTTAAATATTTTTATGGCTTATACGTTTCTTAACCCACGAAATATTTTTTCAAAATTAAAAAAATTATTTTTTGTAGTTCCACCAATTCAAGTTCGAGTTAAGCCTGCCAGAAATGTTCATATGGTAATCATTTTTTAATTTTGTTGAAATTTCAAAAATTTTCTTCTAAAAACAGATTGCCAATTCACCAACAGAATTATCTTGTTCAATTCCCTCCTCAAATCCTATGGCTGAATTAAGTTGGGAATTTCCAAATACTGTTGATAAACAATTGACAATATCGAGGAATGGTGAACAAATTAGAAAATCGAGCAAACCGTTGGATTTAAAGAATTTTCTTTTTATTTTCTTAATTTCAGTGTTGGAGAATATCACGGCTATGAAGCAGAAAATATTATCCAATTTACCCCAACTGAAGCAATGGATGGGGCTGAAGTTCGTTGTATTGCTTCACATCATTTATGGAGTGAGAAGAAATATGGAACTTTTGCTTTGGATATTAAATGTTTGTTTATTTTGTAATTAAAGCAACTTTTGATATCAGTGCGATTTGATATATTTTTTGGTACATTCGATGGAGAGCCCCATACTTACTTATTGCGAAGTGTTCTGTTTTCTTGCAAAATGAGTTTGGTGAAGTTAAAGACGTTAAATTTTTCGGTCTTTTGGGGAAACTAGAAAGAAAAGAGAGGCTTTGAAGAAAAGAAGCGAGGCTTTGAACGCCTCTAACTTCTTCAAAACTCCTTTTGCAAGAAAATTGAATATGCTTTGCAATATATGAAATGGTCTGAAAATATATCAAATTTGCAGTCCAAGTTAACGAATAAATTGCAAAATTTTTTTATTAAAAAATTCTTTTTAATAGATCCTCCTCGTATTCCAATAGAAGGTCAAATGTCAATACTTGTTAGAGAAGGACAATCATTTGAAGAAAATGTAACAATTTATGCAAATCCTCGAGTTAATGCTTATGCTTGGCGCAAGGATGGATTTACTATAGACCGTTCTATTGGGACTATATTTGTTAGACAATCAGTTATTGGAGGTTTTTCTTATTTTTTAATATTATAAGGATATTCTGTTTAGTAATAGGGATTCATGGGTCTACTGAAAATTTTGGTGTTTTTCCAGTGGGATTTTTTGCTCACTTTCTATTTTTCTCGTTTTTTGCTGAAAGATATTTATTAAATTGAATTCCAAAGCAAATTAATTGAATTCCAAAGCACAATGAGGAAAATAGAAGAATAGCCGCAAAGTCCTCAAAATATAGTTTACAAAAAAATTCCACAAGAATTTTGAAAAAAATCGAAAAAAAAACAAAAACCGCAAAATTTCCCATCCTCTCCATTTTTCAGTAGTAATGAGAGGAAAAGCGTTTTTGATTTTTATTTTTTAAATTATTCTTTCATAGGTATTGGTGTTACTAAAGAAGATACTGGAATTTATACTTTATTGGTTTCAAATGGTGTAGGGACGGCAAATGCTACAATTTCTGTTTGTTTTGAAAAAGTTTTAATTAAAATTTTTTTCTTTTAGTTAGTTGTTGAATATTCAGCAAGAATTGTTCGAATAAATAATCCTGTTATTGCTAGGTTTTTTAAAAAAAAATTTTTGAAATTAATTTTCCCTTTTCAGTATTGGTGAAGATATTGTTTTGGAATGTGAGGTAGATGGAAACCCATTAAAACTTGGAATGATTAGATGGTTTAGAGGACAAGAAGAAGTCAAACCTTTTCTTTTGGAACAACACCGCTCTGTTTTGAGAATAATTGCGACGCATGAAAATAGTGGGGCTTATACATGTCTTGTAGATAATGGAATTGGAAAGGTTTTTCTTCTTTAATGATTTTTTGGTGAAATAATGGGATTGGTTTAAGACATCCTTTTTTTCATATTTTGCTTTTTTGGGGAATTTTGTAATTTTAAGTTTCTTTTTGTTAGGATTTTGTTCCTAATGAAATTTTTCGAGATTCGGGACCGAGCCAAAAAGTGCTTGTCTTCTTGTTTAAAAGAATTTTAATTTTTACTCTTTCTTACAGCCAAACTCTTCTATTGCTTACCTTTTGGTTCGTCGCGCACCCGAAATTGTTAAAAGGCCTGGATTTAATCGTGCCGCTGGTCCGCTTGGTGGAAAAGCAACACTTCGGTAAGAAATTATTTTATTTACATATTAAAGAAATTGTTTTTCTAGTTGTCGTGCTAGTGCTGTTCCAAATGCAGAATTTAACTGGGGTATTGAAGATGAAGGACATATGATTCATCATAATACAACAAAATATCGCTTTTTTGATACTCAATTGGATCACACAACTTTCCAGGTTTTCTCTTCCTTTTTCAATTTGAATTGAAACAAAATCTGTTTAAACTTTAGAGTACTCTGACAATTTTAAATTTGGATGAAAGGGATTACAATCGTCGCTATAGATGCCGAGCTTTCGTAAGTTTTTTTTATTTTTATGATTTTTCCTGTTACACTGCCTTTATTATCTATATTTTAATATCGAACCTCTACCGAAACCTGACTAGATATAACTCGGACCAAAGTCATTTTGCAAGAGCGCTTATCGCTCCGCAATAGGAAGTCGTTGATTCTCTATCGAATAATATCAAAAAATATATCAAAATCACAGTAAATAATCTTCCCTTTTAGTTTAAGGTTTATCTTTTAAAAGTTGATTAGTTACTGGATGGGGACAGCTTTCTAAATGATACTTTCTATTTAAGATACTTTTCTTGTAAGATATTACTTTACTTCCCAAAGGTGTATTTTATTCTGAACCTCGACTGTATTTTTATTATTTTTGTTTAATTTTTTACAGAACCGCCTCGGACATGCTCACTCATTTATTTCTGTTGGTCCTCCAAGCGCACCTGAACAACCTTCTGAAATTGAAATTATTAATATAACAAATACATCTGCTTCAATTTCATGGATCCCAGGATTTGATGGAGGCTCTGACCAATTATTTGAATTAATATATCAAGATATGGATGAAAATCAATTATTTACATTAAATACAAGCCTTTCAGTAAAATTTTAAATTTCTAGATAATTTAAAAATTAAAATTTTTAGAATATCATATTAAACGACTTGAAAACAAAACATGGTTATTCTCTTCAAATTAGAGCAATAAATGCGAGAGGTGATATTTCTGACTTGACCCAACCTTTGATGTTCCACACATTGGAAGAAATGCCTCAAAATGGTGGAATTGGTGATAATATGCTTTTAAAGGTTTTCTTTTTTTAATTTTCTATTGGGGGTTTTACTGTTCACGCCTCACTATAAGATACACCCAGTTAAACCAATATTTAAGAAACGTTTTAAAAATTTTATTGGGACACTGGATCACTGTCTAAATCTTACCCCAACTCAAATTAATATACACTTCATAAATATGTTTATATTTTTTTATTTTTCAGAAACGACCAATAAGTCATTCAACAATAATTGCTTTAATTTTTGGCCTTTTGGGACTTTTATTGCTCAATATTATTTTAATTTGTTATTTAAATCGAAGAAATAAGCGGCGTAAAATATTAGGTTTATTTAATATTTTTTTTTAAATTTAAAACAAAAAATTTTTTGTTAGCAAGAAATTCACAACAACAACAAAATGGTTCTTCCTCAACAGGAAGTGGAGGTAGTGGAAGAACAATTCAAATTTATGGAACAATGAATGCCTTACAAAATAATTTTCAACATCATCAACCTCAAATAATCCAACCACAACAGAATGTAAGGAATGGATCTATTTGCAACCATTCAGATGTTCAAATTGTACAGCAAGATCAATCTTTTATTGAAGATACACAATCTGCTCAAACGGTGATTGTAAGAAAGATTTTTTAATTTTTAATAGACTCTAAACCTTAGTTTTATGCCCCTTACTTGATTATTTCTCTCATACTCAATTATTCCGGTTATTGTAAGAAAGAAATTTTTTGCCATGGATTTTTTTATTTTTATCAGGGATGGGTTGGATTACTCTAAAGCATTCGATTTTTTAAAATTTGGTGTTGGACATAGTGAGAGGATGTCCAATTAATTTGGAGGCCGAAGAGACTTGAGTTGTATGTATATACTACCATGAATTTCTATCAGGGATGGGTTGAGTTTCTTTAAGGACTCAACCTGAAACCCAACCAGAAGAAAATTTTGAGGAACCGATCCGAACCCCGACCCGACTTTTTCTCAATCTGGGCCCATCCCATCTTTGCACCTCTCATTTTAATTAGTGTTCGGCACGGTACGGTATACCGCGGTATTTTTCCCGGTATACCGCGGTATTTTTTTCCGGTATACCGATACCGTACCGGTCAAATTTTGAAAAAACGGTATTTTTCGGTATCGGTATTTTTTCGGTATACCGATACCGAAACCGTACCGGTCCTCAAAAAAATACCGCGGTATTTTCCGGTATTTCGGTATTTGTGAAATTCTCAAAATTTTCGCCTGCGGCGCTGAAAAAGCAAGAAATCTGTCTTCTGATTTTCCAAAATTCTCAAAATTTTCGCCTGCGGCGCTGAAAAGAATATATAGGGGCCTTCTATAGGAGCATTCTATCAGAGGGGG
Source organism: Meloidogyne enterolobii (assembly GCA_963681835.1). Taxonomy (NCBI): domain Eukaryota; kingdom Metazoa; phylum Nematoda; class Chromadorea; order Rhabditida; family Meloidogynidae; genus Meloidogyne; species Meloidogyne enterolobii. The sequence goes on from CAVMJV010000007.1 coordinate 4,052,172, forward strand.
CATTGTATTTTTCAATTATCCTTCTGGGGCATTCTATTAAAGGAGGGTATTCTAATGGTGGGGGCATTGTATTTCTCAATTAGCTAAATATCGAGCAATTGTTTAACATTTTGCTCATTCAAATCTTGCCTATGATCGATTAGAAGAAGCTCAAGTCCTTGAGATTGTTAAAATTTATTGTTAAGATTTTAAAAATAAAATTTAAAAAATTTTATAAAATTTTTTAAAAAATACCGAATACCGGCCGGTATACCGAAAATGTTGAGACGGTATTTTCCGGTATCGGTATTTTTCCGGTATACAGATACCGATACCGTACCGGTCAATTTTTGTAAAAATCGGTATTTTTCGGTATCGGTATTTTTTCGGTATACCGATACCGAATACCGGAAAAGGTCATTTGCCGAACACTAATTTTAATATACACCTTCCTATAATTTTTTAAAATTTTTATAGGAAGTACCTTCTACTTATTATTCAAATGGAGGAAATGCTCTCATACATCATGACCTTCAACAACAACATTTATACAATCAAAATAATTGTGTTATTTCTGAGGATCCTTTAGGTTTAAAATTAAAATTGTTTTTCAATTAAAAAAATTTTTTTAGCCGACCATTATGCCAGATTTCAAAGGCAGGACATTCAAAATGTTAATTTCAACAATCAAAATGGTATGGTCAACTTTTCATCAATGGGCCCTGTTTTTGATAAAAATTTGAGTTATCAAGCATTGCCTAATCCGGTAAAAAAGAAATAATTTTTCATCAAATAAAAAATTATTTTTTAATTAGGACCCTTATCCTTACAATAATGGTACTATTGATGGACGTCATTATTCTGGTTATGTTCCTTCAGGTAGAAATATTTTTTGGTAAATTACAATTCTGAGGTGGTTTTCCGGAATTATAATTTTTAAAATTTAATTCTGTTTTATTTTAAATCAGAATTATTTTCTGGAATTGTTTTTCGGATTGTAATTATTTAACTGTAATTTTTGTATAACAATTTTACAACTAAGAAGCTTCAGAAATTCTGATTTTTAAGTTGTAATTTTGCTTTTCAGAATTGTAATTCCGGTATGTAATTTTAAAAATTCTGATTTTTAGAAATCAGAAAAAAGCCTTCAGAATTGCAATTTAAAAACAGAATTATTTTTCAGAATTGTAATTCTGCTTTTCCAGAATTGTAATTCTGGTTATAATAATTTTAATTTAAAAATCAGAATTATTTTTAATAATTGTAATTCTGCTTTTCCAGAATTGTAATTCTGGTTATAATAATTTTAATTTAAAAATCAGAATTATTTTCCGGAATCGTAATTCTTAATTACAATTACAATTTCTTTTCTCTTAAAACAAAACAGGCGTTAGTTATGCTGCAAATACAACAACAACAGATTCATTTAATAATAACATTAACGGAACATGTAATAGCACTAACAATAGTTTACAAAGGAGGGCAACAACATTAATGAGGACATTTCAAGATTACAATAATGGAGGGGTTGTAAATTATGATACTTCTTCAACTGTTAAAGGAAGTAAAGGAGCTGGGTCAAGATCAATAATATCTGGAAGGGATTCGATTCGTGGTGGGGGAAGTGTAGGGGGAGGAGAATTTCTTTAAAACAGAGGGAAATTTTGATTTATATTTTTTGAATTTTTGCAAAGTTTTTTCAAAATTTTATTTTTCTTTTTGTTGTTGATATGCTTCTAAGAAATTTCTATTATTGTTATACTAGTATTGTCCACAGTAGGGATTGGACCGAAATTTTGAACAAAAATCTTGATTCTTGTACAATGATTTTTTTGAGATTTACTATCACCGTCCGATCTCTAGTCCAACTCATCTCTCCCAGAAAATTGTTCAAAATTTAAATTTATTTTTTCATTTCTTTGTTTTGGCTGCTAAAATTAGTATATTATATATTTTTTCCGATCTCAAGATATTAAAAAAAGAATTATATTACAAAAATATTGCCTTTCAATTTTATTTTTTTCTGATTGATTATCTATATATAATAGTAAAAAGGCAGTCAGCTAAAAAAAAGTCCCCAGAGCTTTTGAGTGGGTGTAAAGGGGTGGGGTTTTTTGCTATAGATGCGCAATACAATGTAGTTTTCAGGAAAACCTCCAAAAGTTGGGGTCCAATGGAGAAAAAATTAGATATTTTGAAAAAACATGTTTTTTCGAAACTTTGAGGTCGGAAATGAGTATGAAGACGATGTCGGGGAAAGTTGGGTCAGTTACAAGGTTGAAGCACCACAACATGGAGAATATGATAGAAAAAGAGTTGAAGTCGTTCGGACAACGGGGAGGGTAGATGTGCCTGTTGACAACTTTTTTGTCAAAGTGGTACCTAAGGATTTAAGGTGTTTAGAGGGGTCTGAGCAAACAGTGGTTGGGAGAAAAGTTGTAGAGCGTGGTCGGTTTCTTAAGAAAAAAGTTTGTTTCAATTTGATTGGATTAACAGAAAAAAAGATATGGAGTAAAAAGTGAAATTTTAAGAAAGTTGCATAAAAGTGACCTTAACTTTATTTAGTTTTGGAGTTAGAAGAAAAGTGTTGGGAGATGTAAGATAGAGCATTAAATTCTGCATCGAATAAGCTTTGTTTTACGTTAATATGATTTTTTTGAGCCAAGTTATGAATTTTTTAAAAAATTAAAATTTTGGGAAAAAATTTTTAAATTTGACGATCTAGACCGTCCGATCTGGAAAGTTAAGCAACGGTGAAGCGTTTTTTGTAACTTTTGAAGTAGTTATCGGAAAAATATGATTGAGGTGTCACTCGACGTGGAAAAATCAGGCGAATTTTTAAGATAATTTTTGAAAGGGTCACTTGAGTCTGAGGGTGGGATATTTGAGTCTGAAGGTTTAAATCAGTGGAAATTAAATTTAAAAATTATAAAAATTAAAGGGAATATTAGAAAATGAGTTTTTAAAAAAAAAGTGCACTTGAGTCTCATTTTTTAATATGAGTCTGGGACTGAAATTTTTATAAAAATGTTAAACTCTAATATTTTTTAAAAAATAACTTTAATTCGGAACGCGTTGCAGAAAACGCGTTGCCGGAGGCAACCGCCAGAATTAAAAATTATTTTAAAAATTCGGAACGCGTTGCAGAAAACGCGTTGCCGGAGGCAACCGCCAGACTTAAAAATTATATTTTAAAAAATCGGAACGCGTTGCAGATAACGCGTTGCCGGAGGCAACCGCCAGAATTAAAAATTATTTTTGAGAAGATACGGAACGCGTCGCTGAAATGCGTTGCCGGAGGCAACCGCCAGACTTTAAAATTATTTTTTTAAGAAATCGGAACTCGTTGCAGAAAACGCGTTGCTGGAGGCAACCGCCAGAATTAAAAATTATTTCTGAGAAGATACGGAACGCGTCGCTGAAATGCGTTGCCGGAGGCAACCGCCAGACTTTAAAATTATTTTTTTAAGAAATCGGAACTCGTTGCAGAAAACGCGTTGCTGGAGGCAACCGCCAGAATTAAAAATTATTTTTTGAGAAAATTGTAACGCGTTGCAGATAACGCGTTGCCGGAGGCAACCGCCAGACTTAAAAATTATATTTTAAAAAATCGGAACGCGTTGCAGATAACGCGTTGCCGGAGGCAACCGCCAGAATTAAAAATTATTTTTGAGAAGATACGGAACGCGTCGCTGAAATGCGTTGCCGGAGGCAACCGCCGGAAATAAAAATATTTTTTTAAAAATTCGGAACGCGTTGCAGATAACGCGTTGCCGGAAGCAACCGCCGGAAATTAAAATTGTTTTTTAATTCGGAACGTGTTGCAGATAATGCGTTGCCGGAGGCAACCGTCAGAAATTAAAAATTTTTTCTAATTTCGAACGCATTACAGAAAACATGCGGGCCGAAGGCCCGCATGTTTATTTATGACTAAAATTCAAAAGTTTATAACTTTTGAAGTATTAGATGTAGAAAGATGGTTGAGGTGTTATTCGACGGGGAATTGAATGAGGAGTTTAATGAAGATATTTTTAAAAGTGTCACTTGAGTCTGAGGGTTGGACATTTGAGTCTGAAGTTTTCACATAGTGGGAAATTGATCCAAATTAATTTAAATCAGTTGTAATAACGCTGGAGTCAGCCTTAATACCCAAAAGCTATTAAAACTACTCAGCTATTCGCGCCGAACGCTGGTTATCTATATATAATAGTAAAAAGGCAGTCAGCTAAAAAAAAGTCCTTCAGACTTTTGAGAAGTCGTAGAGGGGTGGGGTTTTTTGCTATAGATGCGCAATACTATGTAGTTTTCAGGAAAACCTCCAAAAGTTGGGGGAAAGGGGCGAGTTTTTTAGATATTTCGAAAAAACGTGTTTTTTCGAAACTTTGACGTGAAATTTGAATACGAAGATGAAGTCGGGGAAAGTTGAGTCAGTTACAAGGTTGAAGCACCACAACATGGAGAATATGATAGAAAAAGAGTTGAAGTCGTTCTGACGTCGGGAAGGGTAGATATGCCTGTTGACAACTTTTTTGTCAAAGTGGTAACTTTGGATTTAAGGTGTTTAGAGGGGTGGGAGCAAAAAGTGGTTGGGAGAAAAGTTGTAGAGCGTAGTGGAGTTCTTAAGAAAAAAGTTGGTTTCAAGTTGATTGGAATAATTTAAAAAAAGATATGGAGTAAAAAGTGCATTTTTGGGGAAGATGTATAAAAGTGACATTAACTATATCTTATTTTGGAGTTAGAAGAAAAGTGTTGGGAGATGAAAGATAGATCTTTAAATTCTGCATCGAATAAGCTTTGTTTTATGATTTTTGGACTTTTTTAGACAAAGCTATGAATTTTTTAAGAAATTAAAATTTTGGGGAAAAATTTTTAAATTTGACGATCTAGACCGTCCGATCTGGAAAGTTAAGCAACGGTGAGGCGTTTTTTGTAACTTTTGAAGTAGTTATCGGAAAAATATGATTGAGGTGTCAATCGACGCGGAAAAATCAGGCGAATTTTTTAAGATCATTTTTGAAGGGGTCACTTGAGTCTGAGGGTGGGATATTTGAGTCTGAAGGTTTAAATCAGTGGAAATTAAATTTAAAAATTATAAAAATTAAAGGGAATATTAGAAAATGATTTTTAGGAAAAAGGACACTTGAGTCTCATTTTTTAATTTGAGTCTGGGACTGAAATTTTTATAAAAATGTTAAACTCTAATATTTTTTAAAAAATAACTTTAATTCGGAACGCGTTGCAGAAAACGCGTTGCCGGAGGCAACCGCCAGAATTAAAAATTATTTTAAAAATTCGGAACGCGTTGCAGAAAACGCGTTGCCGGAGGCAACCGCCAGAATTAAAAATTATTTTAAAAATTCGGAACGCGTTGCAGAAAACGCGTTGCCGGAGGCAACCGCCAGAATTAAAAATTATTTTTAAAATCTGGAACGCGTTGCAGAAAACGCGTTGCCGGAGGCAACCGCCAGACTTAAAAATTATATTTTAAAAATTCGTAACGCGTGCAAAAAACGCGTTGCCGGAGGCAAACGCCAGGAATTAAAATTATTTTAAAAAATCGGAACGCGTTGCAGAAAACGCGTTGCCGGAGGCAACCGCCAGACTTAAAAATTATATTTTAAAAATTCGTAACGCGTGCAAAAAACGCGTTGCCGGAGGCAAACGCCAGAATTAAAAATTATTTTAAAAATTCGGAACGCGTTGCAGAAAACGCGTTGCCGGAGGCAACCGCCAGAATTAAAAATTATTTTTAAAATCTGGAACGCGTTGCAGAAAACGCGTTGCCGGAGGCAACCGCCAGACTTAAAAATTATATTTTAAAAATTCGTAACGCGTGCAGAAAACGCGTTGCCGGAGGCAACCGCAAGAATTAAAAATTATTTTTAAAATCTGGAACGCGTTGCAGAAAACGCGTTGCCGGAGGCAACCGCCAGACTTAAAAATTATATTTTAAAAATTCGTAACGCGTGCAGAAAACGCGTTGCCGGAGGCAACCGCCAGACTTAAAAATTATATTTTAAAAATTCGTAACGCGTGCAGAAAACGCGTTGCCGGAGGCAACCGCCAGAAAATTATTTTAAAAATTCGGAACGCGTTGCAGAAAACGCGTTGCCGGAGACAACCGCCAGAATTGAAAATATTTTTTTAAATTCGAAATGCAAGACAGAAAACATGCGGGCCGAAGGCCCGCATGTTTTTTATGACTTAAATGTAAAAATTTATAACTTTTGAAGTATTAGACATAGAAAGATGGTTGAGGTGTCATTCGATGGGGAATTGAATGAGGAGTTGAATGAAAATATTTTCAAAGGTGTCACTTGAGTCTGAGAATGGACATTTGAGTCTGAAATTTTCAAATACTGGGAAATTGATCCAAATTAGTTTAAATCAGTTGTAATAACGCTGGAGTCAGCCTTTATACCCAAAAAGCTTATTTACATGTCAGCAATTCGCGCCGAACGCTGGTTATCTATATATAATAGTAAAAGGGCAGTCAGCTAAAAAAAAGTCCCCAGAGCTTTTGAGTGGGTGTATCGGGGTGGGGTTTTTTGCTATAGATGGGAAATTTAATGTAGTTTTCAGGAAAACCTCCAAAAGTTGGGGGAAAGGGGCGAGTTTTTTAGATATTTTGAAAAAACGTGTTTTTTCGAAACTTTGACGTAAAATTTGACATAAAAGACGAAGTCAGGGGAAGTTGGGTCAGTTACAAGGTATCATCTAGAGCATATTTCGAATATGATAGAAAAAAAGTTGGAGTCGTTCTGACAACGGGAAGGGTAGATGTGCTGTTTACAAACTTTTATGTCAAAGTGGTAACTTTGGATTTAAGGTGTTTATCGACGAGATAGGAAAAAGTCGTTGGGAGAAAAGTTGTAGAGCGTTGTGAGTTTCTTAAGAAAAAAGTTTGTTTCAAGTTGATTCGATTAACAGAAAAAAAGATATGGAGTAAAAAGTGCGTTTTTGAAGAAGTTGCATAAAAGTGACCTTAACTATATTTTTTTTGGAATTAGAAGAAAAGTGTTGGAAGATGTAAGATAGAGAATTAAATTCTGCATCGAATAAGCTTTGTTTAACGTTAATTTGACTTTTTTGGACCGAGTTATGAATTTTTTAAAAAATTAAAATTTTGGAAAAAAATTTTTAAATTTGACGATCTAGACCGTCCGATCTGGAAAGTTAAGCAACGCTGAGCTGTTTTTTGTAACTTTTGAAGTAGCTATCGGAAAAATATGAATGAGGTGTCATTCGACGCGGAAAAATCTGGCGAATTTTTTAAAAATATTTTCGAAGGGGTCACTTGAGTCTGAGTGTGGTATATTTGAGTCTGAAGGCTAAAATCAGTGGAAATGAATTTTAAAAATTCTAAAAATTAAAGGGGATATTAAAAAATGAATTTTTAATAAAAAGGACACTTGAGTCTCATTTTTAGATTTGAGTCTGAGACTGAAAAATTATATAAAATTTTTAAAAATGAGGCAAACTAATTTATAAGTTAATTTTACAATTAATCTAATTTAAAAAATTCGCAACGCGTTGCAGAAAACGCGTTGCCGGAGGCAACCGCCAGAATTAAAAATTATATTTTAAAAATTCGGAACGCGTTGCAGAAAACACAACATGGAGAATATGATAGAAAAAGAGTTGAAGTCGTTCTGACATCGGGAAGGGTAGATGTGCCTGTTGACAACTTTTTTGTCAAAGTGGTAACTTTGGATTTAAGGTGTTTAGAGGGGTCTGAGCAAAAAGTGGTTGGGAGAAAAGTTGTAGAGCGTTGTGGGTTTCTTAAGATTATCTATATATAATAGTAAAAAGGCAGTCAGCTAAAAAAAAGTCCCCAGAGCTTTTGAGTGGGTGTATCGGGGTGGGGTTTTTTGCTATAGATGCACAATACTATGTAGTTTTCAGGAAAACCTCCAAAAGTTGGGGTCCAATGAAGAAAAAATTAGATATTTTGAAAAAACGTGTTTTTTCGAAACTTTGGATGCGAAAATGAGTATGAAGACGAAGTCGGGGAAAGTTGGGTCAGTTACAAGGTTGAAGCACCACAACATGGAGAATATGATAGAAAAAGAGTTGAAGTCGTTCGGACAACGGGGAGGGTAGATGTGCCTGTTGACAACTTTTTTGTCAAAGTGGTAACTTTAGATTTAAGGTGTTTAGAGGGGTCTGAGCAAAAAGTTGTTGGGAGTAAAGTTGTAGAGCGTATTGGGTTTCTTAAGAAAAAAGTTGGTTTCAAGTTGATTGCATTAACATAAAAAAAGATATGGAGTAAAAAGTGCATTTTCGAGGAAAATGTATAAAGTTGACATTAACTATATTTAGTTTTCACGATATGAAAAAAGTGTTGGGAGATGAAAAATAGAGAATTAAATTCTGCATCGAATAAGCTTTGTTTTGTGTTAAAATGAGTTTTTTGGACCGAGTTATGAATTTTTTAAGAAATTAAAATTTTGGGAAAAACTTTTTAATTTTGACGATCTAGACCGTCCGATCTGGAAAGTTAAGCAACGCTGAGCAGTTTTTTGTAACTTTTGAAGTAGTTATCGGAAAAATATGAATGAGGTGTCATTCAACGCGGAAAAATCAGGCAAATTTTTTAAAAATATTTTCGAAGGGGTCACTTGAGTCTGAGTGTGGTACATTTGAGTCTGAAGGATAAAATCAGTGGAAATTAATTTTAAAAATTCTAAAAATTAATGGGAAAATTAAAAAATAACTTTTTAAGAAAAAGGACACTTGAGTCTCATTTTTAAATTTGAGTCTGAGACTGAAAATTTTGTAAAAATGCTAATTTTGAATACTTTTCTGAAAAATAATTTTAATGTTATTCGCGATGCCTTGAACGCGTTGCCGGAGGCAACCGCCAGAATTAAAATTTTTTTAAGGAAATTATAACGCATTGCAGAAGACGCGTTGCCGGAGGCAACCGCCAAACTTAAAAATTATTTTTTGAAGAAATCGGAACGCGTTGCAGAAACGCGTTGCCGGAGGCAACCGCCAGAAAATAAAAATATTTTTTAAAAATACGGAACGCGTTGCCGGAGGCAACCGCCAGACTTGAAAATTTTTTTCTAAAAATTAGGAACGCGTTGCAGAAAACGCGTTGCCGGAGGCAACCGCCAGACTTGAAAATTTTTTTCTAAAAATTAGGAACGCGTTGCAGAAAACGCGTTGCCGGAGGCAACCGCCAGACTTGAAAATTTTTTTCTAAAAATTAGGAACGCGTTGCAGAAAACGCGTTGCCGGAGGCAACCGCCAGACTTGAAAATTTTTTTCTAAAAATTAGGAACGCGTTGCAGAAAACGCGTTGCCGGAGGCAACCGCCAGACTTGAAAATTTTTTTCTAAAAATTAGGAACGCGTTGCAGAAAACGCGTTGCCGGAGGCAACCGCCAGACTTGAAAATTATTTTTTTAAAATACGGAACGCGTTGCCGGAGGCAACCGCCAGACTTGAAAATTTTTTTCTAAAAATTAGGAACGCGTTGCAGAAAACGCGTTGCCGGAGGCAACCGCCAGACTTGAAAATTTTTTTCTAAAAATTAGGAACGCGTTGCAGAAAACGCGTTGCCGGAGGCAACCGCCAGACTTGAAAATTATTTTTTTAAAATACGGAACGCGTTGCCGGAGGCAACCGCCAGACTTGAAAATTTTTTTCTAAAAATTAGGAACGCGTTGCAGAAAACGCGTTGCCGGAGGCAACCGCCAGACTTGAAAATTTTTTAATAAAAATTCGGAACGCGTTGCAGATAACGCGTTGCCGGAAAAAATTGAAAATATTTTTTAACTCGGAACGTGTAGCAGAAAACATGCGGGCCGAAGGCCCGCATGTTTATTTATGACTTAAATTCAAAAGTTTATAACTTTTGAAGTATTAGTTATAGAAAGATGGTTGAGGTGTCATTCGATGGGGAATTGAATGAGGAGTTGAATGAAAATATTTTCAAAGGTGTCACTTGAGTTTGAGAATGGACATTTGAGTCTGAAATTTTCAAATACTGGGAAATTGATCCAAATTAGTTTAAATCAGTTGTAATAACGCTGGAGTCAGCCTTTATACCCAAAAAGCTTATTTACATGTCAGCAATTCGCGCCGAACGCTGGTTATCTATATATAATAGTAACAAGGCACTCAGCTAAAAAAAAGTCCCCAGAGCTTTTGAGTGGGTGTATCGGGGTGTGGTTTTTTGCTATAGATGCGCAATACTATGTAGTTTTCAGGAAAACCTCCAAAAGTTGGGGGAAAGGGGCGAGTTTTTTAGATATTTTGAAAAAACATGAAATTTCGAAACTTTGATGTTAGATTTGAGTATGAAGACGAAGTCGGGGAAAGTTCGGTCAGTTACAAGGTTGAAGCAACACAACATGGAGAATATGATAGAAAAAGAGTTGAAGTCGTTCGGGCAACGGGGAGGGTAGATGTGCCTGTTGACAACTTTTTTGTCAAAGTGGTAACTAAGGATTTAAGGTGTTTAGAGGGGTCTGAGCAAACAGTGGTTGGGAGAAAAGTTGTAGAGCGTTGTGGGTTTCATAAGAAAAAAGTTGGTTTCAAGTTGATTGGACTAACAGAAAAAAAGATATGGAGTAAAAAGTGAAATTTTAAGAAAGTTGCATAAAAGTGACCTTAACTTTATTTAGTTTTGGAGTTAGAAGAAAAGTGTTGGGAGATGTAAGATAGAGCATTAAATTCTGCATCGAATAAGCTTTGTTTTACGTTAATATGATTTTTTTGAGTCAAGTTATGAATTTTTTAATAAATTAAAATTTTGGGAAAAAATTTTTAAATTTGACGATCTAGACCGTCCGATCTGGAAAGTTAAGCAACGGTGAGGCGTTTTTTGTAACTTTTGAAGTAGTTATCGGAAAAATATGATTGAGGTGTCACTCGACGTGGAAAAATCAGGCGAATTTTTAAGATAATTTTTGAAAGGGTCACTTGAGTCTGAGGGTGGTATATTTGAGTCTGAAGGTTTAAATCAGTGGAAATTAAATTTAAAAATTATAAAAATTAAAGGGAATATTAGAAAATGAGTTTTTAAAAAAGTACACTTGAGTCTCATTTTTTAATTTGAGTCTGGGACTGAAATTTTTATAAAAATGTTAAACTCTAATATTTTTTAAAAAATAACTTTAATTCGGAACGCGTTGCAGAAAACGCGTTGCCGGAGGCAACCGCCAGACTTAAAAATTATTTTTGAGAAGATACGGAACGCGTCGCTGAAATGCGTTGCCGGAGGCAACCGCCAGACTTTAAAATTATTTTTTTAAGAAATCGGAACTCGTTGCAGAAAACGCGTTGCTGGAGGCAACCGCCAGAATTAAAAATTATTTTTTGAGAAAATTGTAACGCGTTGCAGAAAACGCGTTGCCGGAGGCAACCGCCAGACTTAAAAATTATATTTTAAAAAATCGGAACGCGTTGCAGATAACGCGTTGCCGGAGGCAACCGCCAGAATTAAAAATTATTTTTGAGAAGATACGGAACGCGTCGCTGAAATGCGTTGCCGGAGGCAACCGCCGGAAATAAAAATATTTTTTTAAAAATTCGGAACGCGTTGCAGATAACGCGTTGCCGGAAGCAACCGCCGGAAATTAAAATTGTTTTTTAATTCGGAACGTGTTGCAGATAATGCGTTGCCGGAGGCAACCGTCAGAAATTAAAAATTTTTTCTAATTTCGAACGCATTACAGAAAACATGCGGGCCGAAGGCCCGCATGTTTATTTATGACTAAAATTCAAAAGTTTATAACTTTTGAAGTATTAGATGTAGAAAGATGGTTGAGGTGTTATTCGACGGGGAATTGAATGAGGAGTTTAATGAAGATATTTTTAAAAGTGTCACTTGAGTCTGAGGGTTGGACATTTGAGTCTGAAGTTTTCACATAGTGGGAAATTGATCCAAATTAATTTAAATCAGTTGTAATAACGCTGGAGTCAGCCTTAATACCCAAAAGCTATTAAAACTACTCAGCTATTCGCGCCGAACGCTGGCTTTAATTATGTTTTTATTATAATTTTCTGGCACAAATTTATTTAAACGAGCTTTAAACAAACAATCGCTATGTTTTTCAAATTCTTCAAACATTTTTGCGATACTTTTAACATCAAACATTCCGGTTAAATTAATCGTTCCAAAAGTAACCAAAACAACGCAGTCAGGCTTTAAATTTATATTTAGGTATATATAGACGGATCTAGTTATCTATATATAATAGTAAAAGGGCAGTCAGCTAAAAAAAAGTCCTCCGGAAGTTTGAGAGGTCGTAGAGGGGTGGGGTTTTTTTCTATAGGTGGGAAATTTAATGTAGTTTTCAGGAAAAATCCGAAAAGTTGGGAGAAAGGGGCGAATTTTTTAGATATTTCGAAAAAACGTGTTTTTTCGAAACTTTGGAGTGAAATTTGAATATAAAGATGAAGTCGGGGGAAGTTGGGTCAGTTACAAGGTTGAAGCACCACAACATGTAGAATATGATAGAAAAAGAGTTGAAGTCGTTCGGACGACGGGGAGGGTAGATGTGCCTGTTGACAACTTTTTTGTCAAAGTGGTAACTAAGGATTTAAGGTGTTTATCGACGAGATAGAAAAAAGTTGTTGGGAGAGAAGTTGTAGAGCATGTTGGGTTTCTTAAGAAAAAAGTTGGTTTCAAGTTGATTGGATTAAAAGAAAAAAAGATATGGAGTAAAAAGTGAATTTTTGAAGAGAATGTGTAAAAGTGACCTTAACTATGTTTTATTTCAGAGTTAGACGAAAATTGTTGGGAGATGAAAGATAGAGAATTAAATTCTGCATCTAATAAGCTTTGTTTTATGTTAATTTAACTTTTTTGCACCGAGTTATGAATTTTTTAAAAAATTAAAATTTTGGGAAAAAATTTTTAAATTTGACGGTCTAGACCGTCCGATCTGGAAAGTTAAGCAACGGTGAGACGGTTTTTGTAACTTTTGAAGTCGTTATCGGAAAAATATGATTGAGGTGTCATTCGACGTGTAAAAATCAAGCGAATTTTTTTGAAAATTTTTTGAAAGGGTCACTTGAGTCTGAGGGTGGAATATTTGAGTCTGAAGGCTAAAATCAGTGGAAATGAATTTAAAAAATTCTAAAAATTAATGGGAATATTAAAAAATAAATTTTTAGTAAAAAGTACACTTGAGTCTCATTTATACTTTCAGTCTGGGACTGAAAATTTTTATAAAATTATTTCATTTTACAAATTTTTGAAATAAAATTTAAAGGTTGTAACGCGTCACAGAAAACACGTTGCCAGAGATTTAAATTATTTTTTTTAATTCAGAACGCGCTGCAGAAAACGCGTTGCCGGAGGCAACCGCCGGAATTAAAAATTATTTTTTGAAGAAATAGGAACGCGCTGCAGAAAACGCGTTGCCGGAGGCAACCGCCAGACTTTAAAATTATTTTTTAAGAAATCGGAACGCGTTGCAAAAAACGCGTTGCCGGAGGCAACCGCCAGACTTTAAAATTATTTTTTAAGAAATCGGAACGCGTTGCAAAAAACGCGTTGCCGGAGGCAACCGCCAGACTTTAAAATTATTTTTTAAGAAATCGGAACGCGTTGCAGAAAACGCGTTGCCGGAGGCAACCGCCAGACTTTAAAATTATTTTTTAAGAAATCGGAACGCGTTGCAAAAAACGCGTTGCCGGAGGCAACCGCCAGACTTTAAAATTATTTTTTGAAGAAATCGGAACGCGTTGCAGAAAACGCGTTGCCGGAGGCAACCGCCAGACTTTAAAATTATTTTTTAAGAAATCGGAACGCGTTGCAGAAAACGCGTTGGCGGAGGCAACCGCTAGAAATTAAAATTATTTTTCGAGGAAATCGGAACGCGTTGTCGGAGGCAACCATCAGAAACTAAAATTATTTTTTAAAATTCGAACGCATTACAGAAAACATGCGGGCCGAAGGCCCGCATGTTTTTTTATGACTTAAATTCAAAAGTTTATAACTTTTGAAGTATTAGTCGTACAAAAATGCTTGAGGTGTCATTCGATTGAGAATTGAATGAGGAGTTGAATGAAGATATTTTCAAAGGTTTCACTTGAGTCTGAGAACGGACATTTGAGTCTGAAGATTATAAATACTGGGAAATTAACGGAAATTGCTTTATTTAAATTGTAATAACGCTGGAGTCAGCCTTAATACCCAAAAGCTATTAAAACTACTCAGCAATTCGCGCCGAACGCTGGTTATCTATATATAACAGTAATAAGGCAGTCAGCTAAAAAAAAGTCCTCCGGAAGTTTGAGAAAACGTAGAGGGGTGGGGTTTTTTTCTATAGATGGGAAATTTAATGTAGTTTTCAGGAAAAATCCGAAAAGTGGGGGAAAGGGGCGAGTTTTTTAGATATTGTGAAAAAACGTGTTTTTTCGAATCTTTGAAGTGAAATTTGAATATAAAGATGAAGTCGGGGAAAGTTGGGTCAGTTACAAGGTTGAAGCAACACAACATGGAGAATATGATAGAAAAAAAGTTGAAGTCGTTCGGACAACGGGAAGGGTAGATGTGCCTGTTGACAACTTTTTTTTCAAAGTGGTAACTTTCGATTTAAGGTGTTTAGAGGGGTCTGAGCAAAAAGTTGTTGGGAGAAAAGTTGTAGAGCGTGGTGGATTTCTTAAGAAAAAAGTTGGGTTCAATTTGATCAGATGAAGAGAAAAAAAGATATGGAGTAAAAATTGAAATTTTGAGTATGATGCATATAAGTGACCTTATCTATATTTTGTTTTGGAGTTAGAAAAAAAGTATTGGGAGTTGAAAGATAGAGAATTAAATTCTGCATCGAATAAGCTTTGTTTTATGTTAAAATGAGTTTTTTGGACCGAGTTATGAATTTTTTAAGAAATTAAAATTTTGGGAAAAACTTTTTAAATTTGACAATCTAGACCGTCCGATCTGGAAAGTTAAGCAACGCTGAGCTGTTTTTTGTAACTTTTGAAGTAGTTATCGGAAAAATATGAATGAGGTGTCATTCGACGCGGAAAAATCAGGCGAATTTTTTAAAAATATTTTCGAAGGGGTCACTTGAGTCTGAGGATATGATATTTGAGTTTGAAGGCAAAAATCAGTGAAAATTAATTTTAAAAATTCTAAAAATTAATGGGAATATTAAAAAATAAATTTTTAAGAAAAAGGACACTTGAGTCTCATTTTTAGATTTGAGTCTGAGACTGAAAATTTTGTAAAAATTCTAATTTTTAATACTTTTCTGAAAAATAATTTTAATGTTATTCGCGATGCCTTGAAGTCGTTGCCGGAGGCAACCGCCAGAATTGAAATATTTTTTTTAATTCGAAACGCGTTGCAGAAAACATGCGGGCCGAAGGCCCGCATGTCGATTTTATGCTTAATTTTAAAATTTTATAACTTTTGAAGTATTAGTCGTAGAAAGATGGTTGAGGTGTCATTCGATGGGGAATTGAATGAGGAGTTGAATGAAAATATATTTAAAAGTGTCACTTGAGTCTGAGGGTTGGACATTTGAGTCTGAAGTTTTCAAATACTGGGAAATTAAGCCAAATTGAATTTTTTAAATTGTAATACCGCTGGAGTCAGCCTTTATACCCAAAAGCAATTAAAACTACTCAGCTATTCGCGCCGAACGCTGGTTATCTATATATAATAGTAAAAGGGCAGTCAGCTAAAAAAAAGTCCCCAGAGCTTTTGAGTGGGTGTAAAGGGGTGGGGTTTTTTGCTATAGATGCACAATACTATGTAGTTTTCAGGAAAACCTCCAAAAGTTGGGGTCCAATGAAGAAAAAATTAGATATTTTGAAAAAACGTGTTTTTTCGAAACTTTGGATGCGAAAATGAGTATGAAGACGAAGTCGGGGAAAGTTGGGTCAGTTACAAGGTTGAAGCACCACAACATGGAGAATATGATAGAAAAAGAGTTGAAGTCGTTCGGACAACGGGGAGGGTAGATGTGCCTGTTGACAACTTTTTTGTCAAAGTGGTAACTTTAGATTTAAGGTGTTTAGAGGGGTCTGAGCAAAAAGTTGTTGGGAGTAAAGTTGTAGAGCGTATTGGGTTTCTTAAGAAAAAAGTTGGTTTCAAGTTGATTGCATTAACATAAAAAAAGATATGGAGTAAAAAGTGCATTTTCGAGGAAAATGTATAAAGTTGACATTAACTATATTTAGTTTTCACGATATGAAAAAAGTGTTGGGAGATGAAAAATAGAGAATTAAATTCTGCATCGAATAAGCTTTGTTTTGTGTTAAAATGAGTTTTTTGGACCGAGTTATGAATTTTTTAAGAAATTAAAATTTTGGGAAAAACTTTTTAATTTTGACGATCTAGACCGTCCGATCTGGAAAGTTAAGCAACGCTGAGCAGTTTTTTGTAACTTTTGAAGTAGTTATCGGAAAAATATGAATGAGGTGTCATTCAACGCGGAAAAATCAGGCAAATTTTTTAAAAATATTTTCGAAGGGGTCACTTGAGTCTGAGTGTGGTACATTTGAGTCTGAAGGATAAAATCAGTGGAAATTAATTTTAAAAATTCTAAAAATTAATGGGAAAATTAAAAAATAACTTTTTAAGAAAAAGGACACTTGAGTCTCATTTTTAAATTTGAGTCTGAGACTGAAAATTTTGTAAAAATGCTAATTTTGAATACTTTTCTGAAAAATAATTTTAATGTTATTCGCGATGCCTTGAACGCGTTGCCGGAGGCAACCGCCAGAATTAAAATTTTTTTAAGGAAATTATAACGCATTGCAGAAGACGCGTTGCCGGAGGCAACCGCCAAACTTAAAAATTATTTTTTGAAGAAATCGGAACGCGTTGCAGAAACGCGTTGCCGGAGGCAACCGCCAGAAAATAAAAATATTTTTTAAAAATACGGAACGCGTTGCCGGAGGCAACCGCCAGACTTGAAAATTTTTTTCTAAAAATTAGGAACGCGTTGCAGAAAACGCGTTGCCGGAGGCAACCGCCAGACTTGAAAATTTTTTTCTAAAAATTAGGAACGCGTTGCAGAAAACGCGTTGCCGGAGGCAACCGCCAGACTTGAAAATTTTTTTCTAAAAATTAGGAACGCGTTGCAGAAAACGCGTTGCCGGAGGCAACCGCCAGACTTGAAAATTTTTTTCTAAAAATTAGGAACGCGTTGCAGAAAACGCGTTGCCGGAGGCAACCGCCAGACTTGAAAATTTTTTTCTAAAAATTAGGAACGCGTTGCAGAAAACGCGTTGCCGGAGGCAACCGCCAGACTTGAAAATTATTTTTTTAAAATACGGAACGCGTTGCCGGAGGCAACCGCCAGACTTGAAAATTTTTTTCTAAAAATTAGGAACGCGTTGCAGAAAACGCGTTGCCGGAGGCAACCGCCAGACTTGAAAATTTTTTTCTAAAAATTAGGAACGCGTTGCAGAAAACGCGTTGCCGGAGGCAACCGCCAGACTTGAAAATTATTTTTTTAAAATACGGAACGCGTTGCCGGAGGCAACCGCCAGACTTGAAAATTTTTTTCTAAAAATTAGGAACGCGTTGCAGAAAACGCGTTGCCGGAGGCAACCGCCAGACTTGAAAATTATTTTTTTAAAATACGGAACGCGTTGCCGGAGGCAACCGCCAGACTTGAAAATTTTTTTCTAAAAATTAGGAACGCGTTGCAGAAAACGCGTTGCCGGAGGCAACCGCCAGACTTGAAAATTTTTTAATAAAAATTCGGAACGCGTTGCAGATAACGCGTTGCCGGAAAAAATTGAAAATATTTTTTAACTCGGAACGTGTAGCAGAAAACATGCGGGCCGAAGGCCCGCATGTTTATTTATGACTTAAATTCAAAAGTTTATAACTTTTGAAGTATTAGTTATAGAAAGATGGTTGAGGTGTCATTCGATGGGGAATTGAATGAGGAGTTGAATGAAAATATTTTCAAAGGTGTCACTTGAGTTTGAGAATGGACATTTGAGTCTGAAATTTTCAAATACTGGGAAATTGATCCAAATTAGTTTAAATCAGTTGTAATAACGCTGGAGTCAGCCTTTATACCCAAAAAGCTTATTTACATGTCAGCAATTCGCGCCGAACGCTGGTTATCTATATATAACAGTAATAAGGCAGTCAGCTAAAAAAAAGTCCTCCGGAAGTTTGAGAAAACGTAGAGGGGTGGGGTTTTTTTCTATAGATGGGAAATTTAATGTAGTTTTCAGGAAAAATCCGAAAAGTGGGGGAAAGGGGCGAGTTTTTTAGATATTGTGAAAAAACGTGTTTTTTCGAATCTTTGAAGTGAAATTTGAATATAAAGATGAAGTCGGGGAAAGTTGGGTCAGTTACAAGGTTGAAGCAACACAACATGGAGAATATGATAGAAAAAAAGTTGAAGTCGTTCGGACAACGGGAAGGGTAGATGTGCCTGTTGACAACTTTTTTTTCAAAGTGGTAACTTTCGATTTAAGGTGTTTAGAGGGGTCTGAGCAAAAAGTTGTTGGGAGAAAAGTTGTAGAGCGTGGTGGATTTCTTAAGAAAAAAGTTGGGTTCAATTTGATCAGATGAAGAGAAAAAAAGATATGGAGTAAAAATTGAAATTTTGAGTATGATGCATATAAGTGACCTTATCTATATTTTGTTTTGGAGTTAGAAAAAAAGTATTGGGAGTTGAAAGATAGAGAATTAAATTCTGCATCGAATAAGCTTTGTTTTATGTTAAAATGAGTTTTTTGGACCGAGTTATGAATTTTTTAAGAAATTAAAATTTTGGGAAAAACTTTTTAAATTTGACAATCTAGACCGTCCGATCTGGAAAGTTAAGCAACGCTGAGCTGTTTTTTGTAACTTTTGAAGTAGTTATCGGAAAAATATGAATGAGGTGTCATTCGACGCGGAAAAATCAGGCGAATTTTTTAAAAATATTTTCGAAGGGGTCACTTGAGTCTGAGGATATGATATTTGAGTTTGAAGGCAAAAATCAGTGAAAATTAATTTTAAAAATTCTAAAAATTAATGGGAATATTAAAAAATAAATTTTTAAGAAAAAGGACACTTGAGTCTCATTTTTAGATTTGAGTCTGAGACTGAAAATTTTGTAAAAATTCTAATTTTTAATACTTTTCTGAAAAATAATTTTAATGTTATTCGCGATGCCTTGAAGTCGTTGCCGGAGGCAACCGCCAGAATTGAAATATTTTTTTTAATTCGAAACGCGTTGCAGAAAACATGCGGGCCGAAGGCCCGCATGTCGATTTTATGCTTAATTTTAAAATTTTATAACTTTTGAAGTATTAGTCGTAGAAAGATGGTTGAGGTGTCATTCGATGGGGAATTGAATGAGGAGTTGAATGAAAATATATTTAAAAGTGTCACTTGAGTCTGAGGGTTGGACATTTGAGTCTGAAGTTTTCAAATACTGGGAAATTAAGCCAAATTGAATTTTTTAAATTGTAATACCGCTGGAGTCAGCCTTTATACCCAAAAGCAATTAAAACTACTCAGCTATTCGCGCCGAACGCTGGTTATCTATATATAATAATAAAAAGGCACTCAGCTAAAAAAAAGTCCCCAGAACTTTTGAGTGGGTGTATCGGGGTGGGGTTTTTTGCTATAGATGGGAAATTTAATGTAGTTTTCAGGAAAACCTCCAAAAGTTGGGGGAAAGGGGCGAGTTTTTTAGATATTTTGAAAAAACGTGTTTTTTCGAAACTTTGACGTAAAATTTGACATAAAAGACGAAGTCAGGGGAAGTTGGGTCAGTTACAAGGTATCATCTAGAGCATATTTCGAATATGATAGAAAAAAAGTTGGAGTCGTTCTGACAACGGGAAGGGTAGATGTGCTGTTTACAAACTTTTATGTCAAAGTGGTAACTTTGGATTTAAGGTGTTTATCGACGAGATAGGAAAAAGTCGTTGGGAGAAAAGTTGTAGAGCGTAGTGGGTTTCTTAAGAAAAAAGTTGGTTTCAAGTTGATTGGATTAAAGGAAAAAAAGATACGGAGCAAAAAGTGCATTTTTGAGGAGAATGTATAAAGTTGACCTTAACTATATTTTGTTTTGGAGTTAAAAGAAAAGTGTTGGGAGATGGAAGATAGAGAATTAAATTCTGCATCGAATAAGCTTTGTTTTATGCTTTTTCGACTTTTTTTGAAAAAGTTATTAATTTTTTAAGAAATTAAAATTTTGGGGAAAACTTTTTAATTTTGACGATCTAGACCGTCCGATCTGGAAAGTTAAGCAACGGTGAGGCGTTTTTTGTAACTTTTGAAGTAGTTATCGGAAAAATATGATTGAGGTGTCATTCGACGTGTAAAAATCAAGCGAATTTTTTAAAAATATTTTTGAAGAGGTCACTTGAGTCTGAGGGTGAAATATTTGAGTCTGAAAGTTAAAATCAGTGGAAATGAATTTTAAAAATTATAAAAATTAAAGGGAATGATAAAAAATAAATTTTTTAATAAAAAGGACATTTGAGTCTCATTTATAACATTCAATCTTCCAAATTTCAAAAAATTTACGCCTGCGGCGCAAAAAATAGATTTTTTGGCGCCTTCGGCGCCACAACTCGATCCAATCATGTCAGATTTTGGTGATTTTGATGACATTCGACGCAGCTCGACAAGTTTTTTTGAATTATATATTCGCCTCATTTTTGAATTTTTATTCCAAAAACAGCTTGGTCCCCCCTATGGTTTTTAATTTTCGTGAGCCTGTAACTCGTCCTAATCAAGTCTGATTTTGGTGAATTTGGTGTCATTCGACGCATCTCGACAGGCTCTTTCGCATGATATATTCGCCTCATTTTTGAATTTTTATTTCATAAACAGCTTGGTCCCCCCTATGGTTTTTAATTTTCGTGAGCCTGTAACTCAGCCCAATCAAGTCAGATTTCAGTGATTTTGGTGTCATTCGATGCAGCTCGACGAGTTCTATCGAATGCTCTATTAACCCCATTTTCGCATTTTTAATCCAAAAATCAGCTTGGTCCCCCCTATGGTTTTCAATTTTCGGGGGCATATAACTTTGCTCGATAAAGTCAGATTTCGGCGATTTTGGTGTCTTTCGACACAGCTCGACGAGTTCTATTAAATTAGATAATAATCTCATTTTCGAATTTTTAGCCTACGAGCTTTTTAATCGCAGCTAGAATTCGCTATGTTAACAGCGTTGGTATTACCGCGGCTGTTTCTTTTCAGGTTCAAGAATTCGAAAATGAGATAAATATCTCATTCGACAGATCTCGTTGAGCTGAGTCGAATGGCACCAAAATCAACGCGATCTGATTTATTTGTGTCGAGTTACAAGCTCCCAAATATCAAAAAACCAAAGGGGGGACCAAGCTGATTTTTGGGGTAAAAATTCGAAAATGAGGTTAATAGCTCTTCTGAAAGCTCTCGTTAATCTGCGTCGAATGACACCAAAATCACAAAAATCTCATTTGATTGAGACGAGTTACATGCTTCCGAAAATTGAAAACAATAGGGGGGACCAAGCTGTTTTGGAGTAAAAATTCGAAAATGAGATTAAAAGCTCATTCGAAAGATCTCGTTGAGCTGAGTCGAATGACACCAAAATCAACGAAACTTGACTAAATTTGGCTGAGTTACAGGATCCCAAAAATTCGAAAACTGCTATTTTTTGCCATATAACTTTATAGGAATCAATTGAACTCCTAACAAAGTATATGTTTTTCGGGGTTTCGGGGAACGCTCTACAACATAGGCTATCGAAATCGAATTTGAATTCAAGATCTCAAAAGTTGACTTTTTGAGTCCGCATTTTTAGCTTATATCTTATTAAAAACTGTTCCCATAACCAAATGATCAATTGCTTTTTTGTTTGGAACATTCCTCCCTATAAATTCATCCCTAAAGCAGATTGACTCCCTCCCAATAAATTTCAAACCACATCAATTTTAAATTTTCATCCGTTTATTTCAACGCTACTTTCAATCCTAACATTAAAAATACTAGCTAATTTGAAAGAGCATTTTGAGCTGAGTCGAATGACACCAAAATTGTCCATTTTGGTAAAACATGAACCGAATTATGGACGTTGCAAGATTTAAAGATATCATAAATCCTGCGGATTATCACGGTATGATCGTTCCGGAAAGATCAAACTTAGGTCAAATTTAGTTTACATGAGAGGAATTAATGAATTCTTGATCTGAAAAAATTAGTAATACGTTTCAAGCTTTGAATAAGTATTATTATAAATATGGCAAAAGCCAAAATTTGTGAAATGAAAAATGAAAAAAATGTAAATTAAAGTCTTCCAAAAGGAAGTTGATTTTATATTTTATAATGCTATGCATTATTAATAAAAGCCATGCTTTACAAAAAAAAACCGCGAACGTTAAATTTATCTTTTGATCCTGAAAATCCTATTTGGATAATTAATGCTAGAGCTAATACAGTCCCTAAAGCTGAAACTTAAAGAAATTGACGGAAGGGCACCACCAGGAGTGGAGCTTGAGGCTTTATTTGACTCAACACGGGGAAACTCACCCGGACCGGACACTGTGAGGATTGACAGATTGATAGCTTTTTCATGATTCAGCGAATCGTGGTGCTTTAAAGAGCAATAAAAATAAAGAGCATAACAGGTCTGTGATACCCTTAGAGGTCCGGTGCAATATTCTGCCCATAAAGGGCGGGTGAGCAATTGCTAATTTACCGTGATTGGGATTATAAATTGCAATTATTTTCCGTGAACGAGGAATTCCAAGTAAATGCGAGTCATCATCTCGCATTGAATACGTCCCTGCCCTTTGTACACACCGCCCGTCGCTGCCCGGGACTGAGCCATTTCGAGAAAATTGGTTACTGTTGATTTAATTTCTTTAAATTACTTTGATGGAAACCAATATAATCGCAGTGGCTTGAACCGGACAAAAGTCGTAACAATGTAGCTGTAGGTGAACCTGCTGCTGGATCATTACTTTATGTAATGATCAAACTTGAATCGCAACTTTTGTTGTGTAACGGCTGTCACTGGTGTCTATGTGTTGCTGATTCAGTTGTATTCGTCCGTGACTGAAAATGAGGTGACACGTTAGGACTCTATTCGTAGAGTTTAAGACTTAATGAGCCACTCTGGACGCCAGCCCATTTTTAATATTTTTTGACTGAACACGAGAATCAAAGCGCACTGCAGAAGCCTTGAAATCAATTCTAATTGTAAAGTCGGTTTATCCTATTTCGAACAAGATTCAAATATAGTTAAAAACACTCATGAATATTGACAATTGACCGAGAGAGTTAAAGCAAAATATCAGAACAGGCTGATTGTACGTATCGGGTATAATCAGTTGTGAATAGTTGTTAGTTGCAGCTACAATTATTCACGGTTCTGTCCGAAAATATGTGAGCCTGTTTGTCAATAGAGTGATACTTGAATCAAATGGTGAATGGTAGTGCATGGAAAATTTAATTATTGAGAAAGCAATGGTTTAGAACTATTTTAACCTTGAACAGTCTGAATCTTTGTCTGGAAACATTCAGGTGTGGGTAATTTGTAGTGGCACCTACTTTCATCCACCGTTCATTGTTATTCATTGAATGCATGAAAAAACAACCAGAGCCTCTCAATAATATACAATTAGAATTGAAATTATATAATAAGAAAACGGCTTGGGAAACCGTAAAAAGTCCTTAAAAAGATTGCTTGTGTTCAGAACAGGTCTGATTGCAAAGTTAACACACTCAAAGCAATGCGTTGGAGCTCTGATACCGTTCAGGATTGTCGGCACTGGCGTTCTCATTGCGCGGACCTCCTCCCGAAATGCCTGCGGCTATCAATTGTTTCTGGGTGTGTTTAACTTTGTTATCAGCTTAGTGCATAGAATAACTAAAATTTAAAGAATTGGCTCTGGAATTACGTCCCTGTAACAAAATAGCTGTAGGATCATTGCTCTGTGCATGATCAAACTTGAATCGCAACTTTTGTTGTGCAACGGCTGTCACTGGTGTCTATGTGTTGCTGATTCAGTTGTATACGTCCGTGACTGAACGTGAGGTGACATGTTAGGACTCTATTCGTAGAGTTTAAGACTTAATGAGCCTCGCAGGACGCCAGCCCATTTTTAATATTTATTTGTCCCGAAAGATGGTGAATTGTAATGCAAGTAAACCATTGCATTAGAACGAGGAATTCCAGAAAAATTAAAGGATGGCAGCAGTGCTGAATTGAAAAAATATTAGTGGATAGTGGTGCATGGTGCAACTGAACCCTGAGTTGGTTCCAAAGTAATATGACAAAAGGCAGATAGTTAAGTTCTGCAAAAACTAATCTATCTGAGGGCAGCCGATACCTGCTTCCTTGCGTCATATTACTGAATATAATTTAACGCTAAATTTCAATGCATAGTGTGGTGCAAAGGTTGAAAAATATAATTCATCATACAACGGAAGGCAAATAATCTACTCGTGCCAGAGGATGTTGTTTGAGAGCAGCCAGACCTGCCTCCTTTCGTTTGTATGTATGAGTTTTGCCGGTGAAGCCCTAATGGGTGGAGGTTGCCCCCACGAAGGAAGCCTTCGCGCGGCGGTGGGTGTTAGTAGGTTACACAGAGGGATAACACAAGGAAGCTCGGCGTAACTGAAGCTAATTCCTTTAGAAAAGGGATGTTAAATAATTATCGACTAAATGATGAAAAAAGAGTATGAAGATAATGATTCTTGCGTTGAATCTGATAGTTGATATTCTGCTTATTAATACCATTAAGGTGTTAAAGCCCCAGCATATGGCATTCTCCTTCTACTATTATTGGTAGTTGGTTGCTAAAGCCTAGCACGCAAGTGCGGGTTTCTGTCGGGGCGAAAAAAACGTTTATTCGACTTGAATACCTGTCAAGGGGAGTTTGCGGATGTGGTGCATCAGTTGAAACGTAGCCTTGATAGGATGATTTGTCTTTTTTATGTCCTATAGACTTGTTTATTTTCGAAAAGAGATTGAATAATTCTCAGGCCTTTGTTGTAAATTTAAAAATAAAATCGGCTTAACAAATTGGAAATTTATATTCTGAAAATTTATATTTTCGAAAGATTTGAATTTAAAAATGGTAAAAAATAATTTTCAGTCCTGGACTGAAACTTGAGACTCTTCAAGATAATTCAGTCCTGGACTGAAACTTGATACTCTAATGAACAGGTGCCTGCGTGTGGCCGAAACCGATACGACTTGGATGATGCGGGTACGATAAATGATATATCATTTTTAGTGCATATTTATATACCATGAAGGGGGAAAATGCAGCCTCGGTAATTCCAGCTTTTTGATACATGCGTGCACAAAAAGCTTTAGAAAAGCTCGGTTTTATAATCAATTTGAGAAAAACTTACATGTTGGTTCTGGGTTAGTAGCCTTAGGCTTTAGCCAGTGAGGGTGATCCATTAAAACCCTGCGAACGAGAATTTTTTATTCCATAATATTTCTTGGAACATAGCCTTATATAAAGCATCCCTGGCTTTAAATGGGTCGCTTTTCATATTATATATTAATACTTATTATTACTATATATTTCAGTTTATAATATATTATAAATGGTCAGTAGTGTACGAAAGAGAAGAGAAAAAATCAAAGATTGTAATAGAAGGAGACGCTCATTAGATAATGCTTTAATTATCCGTTCTGATGGGCAACCGTTACAAAAACGGTTTCTACTGGAGATTCAGAGTAAATAATTCTATTTGATTAAAAATAAATTTTAAGATGAATCATCGGTTAATCTGACAGTGAACAGTGAACCAATGAATAAAAGAGGAAGGCCTAGAAAAGTTGTTAGATCTGGCCGTCCACGAAAGGATTTTAATCCTGTTCCTCAAGCAGCTTTTGATTTTGAAATGAATGCCCAAGAAGAATTGAATCGTGAAATAAATGTTGAAGAGTGTATAACTGAATCGGTTGTTTCATATAATTCAACATCAACGCTAAGACGATCATCTCGCATTTCACAATGCAGTTCGAGATTAAATGATGTTCAGGAGTCGTGGCCAGTTTTTAGCCCAATTACTCAACGTTGTGATCGTACACATTTTGGATTAGGATGTGGTGCCAAAGGTGCAAACCATATGCCTATTTATTATGACTCTTTGCCAAAGGTTAAATGATATTCAGAAAATATGATATATTTATATAGGATGATGTTCGATGCAAATATTGCAAGGCTAATCTATTACCATCCGAAGCAGTTGGGAACACTGCTTTCTCTAAATGTTGTGCAAAAGGCCGTGTGAGTATGCCTGAAAAGTATTCATCTTTGCAAGATATACCTATTGAATTGTTCGTCATTTTTAATGATCCGACAAGATTTGAACAACGTGATAATATTTTAAAACATTCAATGCTCTATAATGATCAATTAGCATTTGGCCACATACAAATTCAACGACAACGAGATTTTGCTGAGTCACATAAGATCGTTAAATGTAATAACATGATCAACTATTTGTTATGGGATTTTAACCCACCTGGAGGTGGCGAGCAGCCTTTGTTACGTGGTCAGCTATTTACAATTCCCGCTAATGAAGCAGCAAATAGATTGAATGAAATTGCAAACGATGTCGAATTAGACGTTAGCTTTCTATATTTTTAAACGTATAAAATATTTTTAGCAACAATTGTTAATCGTTTTGCATAACATTTTACGTGACTATCATCCATTTTCTACATTATATCGCATTGCTTCAGAAACTTATAGCAATTTAATTGAAGAAGAACAGATAAATTTCCGAATGTTAGTTATTGATACCAATAAAATTGGAGTTGAACGTATTCGACAAGATGATGAAATTCAGCCAATTGATATTGATCCTCAAGATGTTCAAGCATTACGGCGAATTCATCCTGGTAGACTTGAAGTGCAAACAGCTGCTGGAAGTCGCCAAATAGCACAAGTTTTATATTAAGCTATGCACATTTCTATTCATAATTTATGCAGATTTATTTGGATACTGGGGCTAATGTACCTGACTCGTTACACTATGACGTTATTCTAAAAGGTCGTCAAGGAACCGGTCAAGTTAAAATGTCTTGGTGGGACAGGAATATAGATCCTACTCTGTTTCCTTTATTATTTTCAAAAGGGCAATGTGGTTTCGGTATGAAATTTATTTGACGATAATATTTTATTTCTTAGAGAATGGAATAAATTTAAACCTTCGACCAGGAGAAGAGTTGAATCGTGCCAATCAACTTGTGGATAATGAAGGTGAAGAAGTAGAAGTATCTGAAGAACTTGGAGAAGGTGAAGAGTTTTTGGATCCTGTTTTTGAGGCACGCCAACATAGTCGCGATATGGTGTCAAGATCCCAGTATATTAGATATATGTTCCATCAGAGAGGATCATGGCGAGATTCGCATTGGTTATGGAACTGGGGACAACTTGCTCAATTATATGTTATTGCCTATAACAATCGGGTGGAAGCCCAGAAAGTGCAATATATTAAAACATTGCAAGGGAGAACAAGATTTGTTCGTCCTGGAGCTTTGCTTAACTGGCTTGAAAAATTACGTGATCAGCAAGGTTTTTCTATTACTCATTCTATTTAAACGATTGTCTAGGTTTAAAAGGACCAATTGGACAAATATATATGACGAATGAGCATTTTCGAGGCTCTATTCAATTTTATCAGAAAC
The DNA here is from genome assembly GCA_963681835.1 of Meloidogyne enterolobii. Lineage (NCBI taxonomy): Eukaryota > Metazoa > Nematoda > Chromadorea > Rhabditida > Meloidogynidae > Meloidogyne > Meloidogyne enterolobii. The sequence goes on from CAVMJV010000007.1 coordinate 4,079,740, forward strand.
AGTATGGTAATTGTATGACAATATGCAGGGAGATTGGTTCTGTTGATCTGTTAATTACATTTACCATGAATCCCGAAGCCGAAGAACTTAGACGCATGATACCTGATGGATATTCATGGGCTGATAGACCAATGGAAGTTTGCAGATTATTCATTGATAAATTACATGAACTGCAATGCGACTTAACACAGCGTGAAGTTATGGGTCCAGTTAAGGGTTGGTTCTGGAGCCTGGAACATCAAAAACGGTATCTTATAAATATTAAAAGTCAAATATTTTTTAGCGGTCTGCCACATGTGCATTTTGCTGTTATTCTTGATTGGGACCGCATGCGTACACAAGGCTGTATATTCACAAAAGAAGACTATATGGATCAGTACATTTGTGCTGAAATTCCTGACTTGCCTAATGAAAGTGATCAGTCTCAATCGGCTCAGTTACAGCGAGAACTCTATAGAGTTATCGTTAGCGCAAATATTCATAAATGTGATAAACGCTGTTTAAGAGATGGTCGTTGCAAACAACGCTTTCCAGTTTGCTGATCTTAATTTTTGAGTAATATTTTATTTTAGAAAAAATATTCAGATGACAATAAATATTCGGATAATGCATATCCTGATTATAGACGAAGGGCTCCAGCCCCAAATGAAGAAGAACGGAAAAAAGATCCTCTGATCTATGGAAACGCACATTCATATACAGATAGATATGGGCAGCAACATTTTATTACAAATACAAATGTAGTGCCTTATAGCCCATTTCTTTCTTCTAAATACAAGGCGCAGTAAGTTTTTTCTGTTTATGTTGAATAATTTCTTTAGTATTAACGTTGAACTTGTGGCAGGCGATGGAAGTGTAAAATATATTTGTAAATATACGATGAAAGGAGCCGATATGGCTTTTATAAAAATTCAAGCAGAAGGATTTGAAGGAAATGCTTTGAGATTTGATCAATTTCATCAAATTCGGTTGGCTCGATATATAACACCAATGGAAGCATTTTTATCGATTTGGGGTGTGCCTTTAGTGAAAAAATCACATCAGGTTTATAAAATATTATTTTAAATATAATAAATAAAGGTTGATGAATTGGATCTTCATGGTCCAGAAGGACATAAAGTTGCCTTTCAAGAAGGTGAGGAGGAAATAATTGGTGAAAGATTATTAGCGCAAAGAGAAGCTGGAGAAGAGCGACTAACACAATTGACTTCTTATTTTGCGTTTAATAGAGAACTTAAAGAAAAAGGAAAACCCAGACTTTGCTTGACATATGCAAAAGCATATCGACGTTTGAGATATGATAAAATTAAGAAATCATGGAATTTTTACGTTGACCAAAGTGTTGTTAGAAAAAAACTTTGCAGAATGCGGACTGTTTCGCCAACAAATAAAGATCTTTTGGTTAGTTTTTTGGCAGATTTTAGATAATATAATTCAGGCTATTCGTATTCTGTTGACAACCGTTGAGGACCCAACATGTTGGGATGACTTACGAACATTTAATGGACAATTGTATTTTAATTTTATTGAAGCGGCAAAAGCACGAGGCTTATTAGATGATGATAATATTTGGAAAGAAACAATTGCTGAAGCTTTTGGCTCTCAGAAAAGAGTTCGACAGCGAATTCGTTGGCTCGCCTTATTTTTTGGATCAGCCAATTTGTCAAACCCCACAGCGTTACTTGATTATGTGTTGGGACTTAAAGAAGACTGGCTTGTCGGTACTCGAGTTGCTGGAAAAAGTTTTGAAGCAAGAAAAGAATATGTTCTCAACGCTCTTGAGTGGTTTTTAAGGGTTAATGGTGTCAGGCCAGATGAACTAGAACGTGATGATGATACATATCAATCAGCCTGTGAAAAAATCGGCTTACCTCGACCAACATGTAGAAATATACAACCAGAACTTTTAATTCAGGTTGTAAATAAATATTTAAATTTATTCAGAAAATATAGGCTGAAATTGATGCTGATACAATGCTCAACAACAACGTTGATCCTATTTTATTGGAAAAAAATCAACGAAAAAATAAACAGAGATACTATCTTGATCTTTATTTGTCCGATCCTCAGCCGAATGATGAACAAAAAGCAATTATTGAGGAAATAAAAGCTGGAATGCAAAGTGCACGTTATGTAATAGATGGGGAATCGCGTGAATTTGCACCAAATATTCCAAGATTCTTTTTCATTACTGGTGAAGGTGGATCTGGAAAGACATTTACTTACAATGTTAGTTGATAATAATGAATATATCATTTATTAAGTTTAGAAACTTATCGAATTATTGTTTGCAAGTGGCTTCCGTGTGTTACCAATGGCAAGCACCGGAATTGCGGCGGAGTTGTTGCATACTGGTGCGACAGTGCATAAACGATTGTGTCGACAGCGGAATGTGGATGCTTCAACGTATCCTAATGTTGAGTATCAAAGCATGTATGCTGAGGTTTTGCGAAATATTCACGGATTCATTATTGACGAAGTGAGTATGCAACATCGCGATGTCTTGGATTTTGTTGATCGATTGTTGCGCTCTATTGCTCCTCCAAATTTACAATCATCACCGTTTGGTGGCAAGGTTATATTTTAAAATAAGTATATTGTGTGTCGGTTTTCGGTTTTATTTTTTATTTAAGTTAGGTAAGCGCCCAATGATGCTGATATTTTAGAAATATCAGTCGGAGGGTTGCCCCCAAAGAGGAAGCCTTCGCGCGGCGGTGGGTGTCAGTAGGTTACACAGAGGGATAATACAAGGAAACTCAGCTGTAACTGAAGCGAATTCCTCGGAATACGAAAGATGGTGAAATTGCTGCCTAGAATAAAGGCACGGCATATTACTATATTTATTCCATGATTGGAGATTTACTTCAGGTTGATAAATGTTTGGACAAAAAGCTTAAATATTTAAATGCACGTTGGATTGTAAAATTGATATAAGGTTCTGGGTTAGTAGCCTTAGGCTTTTGCCAGTGAGGGTGATCCATTAAAACCCTGCGAATGAGGAATTACTGACCTTTGTCAGTATTGTTAGAAAATTTTATAAGATAATAAGAATAGATTGAGATAAAACCAATACACCAAGATATTTTGTGTCATTATTTATTCATATCTTTTAGTGCGTCGTGCTTGGTGGTGACTGGAAACAATTAATGCCAGTTGTTGTTGGAGGAAATAGTTTACAACAATTTGACGCATCAGTTAAAAATGTGGATTTATTCAACAAAAATTTTGTAACTCGTAAATTACACAAAAATCAACGCCTTGAAAAAGGACAAGAGCAATATCGACAATTCCTTAAGTGTGTAGGAACGGGAGTTCTCAATGACGCAGAAGATCGTGTGAGAATACCGGCTAAGATGCACACAAACTCTAAAGAAGAGCTTATTGACTTTGTTTTTCCACATGAGTTATTAGATAATTCTGTAGCACAATGGAAAGAAATATGTGGACGAGCAATTCTTTGCCCTCTTAACAATGAAACGTTTGAAATTAATAATATTATTATGGTAGGAATATATTAATAAAGTTATGAGCATAAAATTTAGGATCGAATCTCTGGACAAGAACAGACTTATTATGGTATAACAACGCCTATTATGAGCGAATCTGCAGAAGATGAATTAGTTAATAATATATCTGATGTGGATTATGAAAACTTAATTCGGTTAACACCTGCTGGAGTACCTGAGCATACGCTTAGAATAAAAGTTGGAGCAGTAATGATGCTACTTATTAATTTATCTGTATCAAATGGCTTATGCAACGGTACAAGACTCCAAATATTGAGACTCGGACGCAATATGTTGTATTGTCGAGTCTTAACTGGATCAAGCAAAGGAAATTTTATTGAAATATTTCGGACAAGATTTTTGTTTGGTGGCGATCCAAAAGCACCAAGAGAAGGAATGCTTCGTTGTGAACGAATCCAGTTTCCGCTACGTCCAGGTGCAGCTATGACAATAAATAAAGCGCAAGGTATAAAAATGTGTAATGATTTATTCAAATTTAATTTAGGCCAAACGCTTTCGCGTGTTGGAATTGTTATAAATACATCTCAATGCTTTTCGCACGGACATTTATATGTAGCCCTATCTCGTGCTCGAGACGTTGACAATGTCCTTATTCTAACTAAAAGAGCTGATAGACGTGTGAAAAATCCTGTTGTTCAGGCCATAATTGATAAAGATGATTTTGATGAAATTGGTCCTATTGATCGAACAGATCCAGTCAGTAAATATATTATTTTATAAATATAATGCTTTCAGATGTTTCAACAAGAAGATTTTAATGAATCTGATACAGAAGAACCTGTGAATATAGTTAGAATTCCACATTCACAAAATGCTGAAAGACCTAATGTAGCCTGCTCAAAAGCAGTTGTTCGTGCAACGCTTGATTTGCCTATTACAGCAAAAAAAGAACATTTGCTTAAAATTAATGTTATACGAAAACACTTGACATCGGTTGAATCAGATGTCATTACTACTGTAATGCAATCAAATTTGGAGAACAAAATACATGATGAAATTCTAAGAGCTTGTCAACCAGAAATGGACATGCTATTAGAAGCAATGCAATCTATAATTGAGAATATCGGAGTTATGAATTATGGAGACGTAATTCATTCTGAAACATTCGGCGAACTACAGAAGATTGCAAAAGGTTTTTATTAAAATTTTTATTGACAAAAGCTGTATTTAATGAATTTTAGTAATTGTTCACATGTTTGCTCCACAAGTGATTGGGAGTCGTAGCACAAATGAAGATAAATTAGCTTTGACAGCATGCTGTTCAAAAGCATTGGATATAATGAGAGAAAAGGACTTTACGTCAATAGTAATTTTAAAAGTATTAATATATTATTTATTTTTAGTCCTTTCCTTGTGGGGCATTTTTATATCCTAGAGGTGAAGCAGCAAAAATAATTGTTGAATCGTTATTAGGCTGGATTTCGCGAAATGAAGATTATTTGCCTAAATTGTCAAAGATATTTTTGGTAGTACCGTCAAGAAACGATGAACTTCTTTATAAGGATTCATTGGAAAAGGTTGAACTTTTTAATTAGCATCATTATCTGTTTTAGGCTAAAAGTCAATTACGTATTACTGCTAAGCATAGTATACAACAAGATCATATTGAAAATATTTGTGACAATGCACATAGTGAAAATTTGAATATACCACGTGCTCTTCTTGATAATGTAATTGGAGATGGTGACTGCCTCTTTAGATCTATAATTAGAGCACTGCATGGTGGATCTGAACAACAAGATCTACAAAATGATCAACAACAAATTCTTAGAAGACTAATAGCTCGCAGTTATCAGCGTGATATTGCGAGAGCTACAGATGAAGAAGTGGCAATATTAGTTAATGAGGTAGAATGGAACGCAGAACATATTCAGAGAGCTGGGTTGCTCTTAGATGAGCTTAATCTAAGAGCCTCTTTAAGACGTTATAGCATCCATATGATGCACTCGTCAAATTATGATGATACACGATGGGGCTCACATCTTGAAGTTCGATATGCAGAAATTGTACTGAACAGGAATATAATGATTGTGGAAAACCGGAGAGAATTAGTCGGAAATGCATGGCGGGAACTTGACGGAGTTTATGAAGCAATTTTTCTGGGAAATCATGAAATAAACATTGCTGATTTGGTAAATATTTAATCATTGGCTACATAATATTTAATTAGGGTCTTGCTCGATTCACCGAATACAGTCAAATTTTTGACGTGTTGCGCCAACTTAATATGATCGATGTAATTGTGCTTAGGCGAAGTGGATCTCATTATAGACCCATCTATATGGTATTTTGATTTTTATTTAATCGTTAATATTATATTCAGCACCCCATGGATGAACAACAAAGACAGATAAATCTGAATTTGTTGATGAACATTTTACACGATGTCCCTGATGAACCATGGAATGAATAATATTTAAAAATATTTTGTTTTGTTAAAATATCGATTTTTTTGTTTTTAGTAAATTTTTATTCGAAAAGTTTTTTGTTTTAGTAGGTTTTACTTTATGGAGTCTTAGTATTTCCAGGGATCCATTAGAATTCGTTTAAGTATGTGAAGAGTCAGAATTAGAAACGAAAAATGGTGATAGTTCTGCCTAGTACGGAAGGAAAGAAAATGAAAAAAATTTTCTCGATGTTGGAGAATTTTATTTATACCTTTAAGGTTTAAAAGCCCCAGCATATGGCATTCTCCTTCTACTATGATTGGTAGCAGGTTGCTAAAGCCTTAGCACGCAAGTGCAGGTGTCTGTCGGGGCGCAAAATACGTTTATATGACTTGAATACCGATCAAGGGATTTTTTCGGATGCAATTGCGTCTGATTAAATATAGCCTTGGTCGGATGATGTCTTTTTTAAATGCTATAGACTTGTTTATTTCCAGATTTTACATACAGTATAGGGACCAATTTTCAAATTGAATGAGACATTGATTTGTAAATTGAATGGGGAATAAATGCGTAATTAATCGAAGAATTGAAATGAAAATCTGTGTATAAAATCAGTCTCTATTTAATAAAAATATAATCAGAAACCTGCACTGGTCATACCCCTTTAAATTTTGAAAAAACTGAAAATTTTTGAATTTTCAAAAAATCGACCCTAAGACCCCCAAACTTTAAGTTTTTCAGAAATTTTTTAATATCAAAAAATTTCTAATTTTTTCTTTATTTAATAATTCGAAGTTGGTTTGAATCAGAGCAAAACTCACAAAGTTATGGCCGATTTAAATTTTTCCAAAATATTTCATAAGGGGTAACCCTTTGAAAAATTTTGAGTAAATTTTTTTCAAGAAAATTTTCTAATTTTTGGCCATAATAGGTTTTAATGATCGTTGATAACGGATCCGTTGTCCGTTTATTTAAAAAAATTTTTCCTCCAAGTTAGAGGCCAAAAAGTTTCACTCATGGCCTGAAGTTGTGGAGACCCAAGATTTGGTCACTCATAAATTTGTACAAAATGGTCAGAAATTTTTTCTGATTTTATTTTTATACTCAGCTCATTAAGTGCTTACATTTGATATATAATTTGGGCAGGTTTTAAAATTTTTGGTAAAGTTGAGATTTCGGCCAAAAATTTTGCTCGATTTTTTCAAAAAATTTTTTGAAAAATCATAACTTCGTTTGTTTTTGGGATTTTGGAAAAGTTTAAAGTTTATTATGTGTATAAAATCTGGCTTTATTTTAAAAAATTAATCAAAAACCTACACTGCTTATACCCGTTTAAATTTTGAAAAAACCAAAAATTTATGATTTTTCAAAAAATCGACACTTAGACCCTCTAACCTTAAATTTTTCAGAAATTTTTGTACATTAAAAAATTTCTAATTTTTTACTCTATTTAATATTTTTGTTTGGTTCGCATTGGACCATAACTCACAAAGTTATGGTAGATCAAAGTTTTTCGGAAATATTTAATAAGGGGTACCCCTTTGAAAAATTTTTGTAAATTTTTTTTGAGAAAATTTTCTAATTTTTGGCCATAATAGGTTTTAATAGACGGGGATAACGTTGCCGGAGGCAACCGCAAGAAATTAAAAATATTTTTTTAAATTCGGAACGCGTTGTCGGAGGCAGGAAAACATGCGGGCCAAAGGCCCGCATGTTTTTTATGACTTAAATGTAAAAATTTATAACTTTTGAAGTATTAGACATAGAAAGATGATTGAGGTGTCATTCGATGGGGAATTGAATGAGGAGTTGAATGAAAATATTTTCAAAGGTGTCACTTGAGTCTGAGAATGGACATTTGAGTCTGAAATTTTCAATTACTGGGAAATTAACCCAAATTGAATTATTTTAACTGTAATAACGCTGGAGTCAGCCTTTATACCCAAAAAGCTTATTTACATGTCAGCAATTCGCGCCGAACGCTGGTTATCTATATATAATAGTAACAAGGCACTCAGCTAAAAAAAAGTCCTCCGGAAGTTTGAGAGGTCGTAGAGGGGTGGGGTTTTTTTCTATAGGTGGGAAATTTAATGTAGTTTTCAGGAAAAATCCGAAAAGTTGGGGTCCAATGGAGAAAAAATTAGATATTTCGAAAAAACGTGTTTTTTCGAATCTTTGAAGTGAAATTTGAATATGAAGATGAAGTCGGGGAAAGTTGGGTCAGTTACAAGGTTGAAGCACCACAACATGGAGAATATGATAGAAAAAGAGTTGAAGTCGTTCTGACATCGGGGAGGGTAGATGTGCCTGTTGACAACTTTTTTGTCAAAGTGGTAACTTTGGATTTAAGGTATTTAGAGGGGTCTGATCAAAAAGTGGTTGGGAGAAAAGTTGTAGAGCGTGGTGGGTTTCATAAGAAAAAAGTTTGTTTCAACTTGATTGGAATAACAGAAAAAAAGATATGGACTAAAAATTAAAATTTTTAGGAGGTTGCATAAAAGTGACATTAACTATATTTTGTTTTGGAGTTAGAAGAAAAGTGTTGGGAGATGAAAGATAGAGAATTAAATTCTGCATCGAATAAGCTTTGTTTTATGTTAATTTAACTTTTTTGCACCGAGTTATGAATTTTTTTAAAAATTAAAATTTTGGGAAAAAATTTTTAATTTTGACGATCTAGACCGTCCGATCTGGAAAGTTAAGCAACGGTGAGGCGTTTTTTGTAACTTTTGAAGTAGCTATCGGAAAAATATGATTAAGGTGTCATTCGACGTGGAAAAATCGAGCGAATTTTTTAAAAATATTTTTGAAGGGGTCACTTGAGTCTGAGGGTAGGATATTTGAGTCTGAATGTAAAAATTAGTTGCCGGAGGCAACCGCCAGAATTAAAAATTATTTTTTTTTAATTCGGAACGAGTTGCAGTAAAGCGTTGCCGGAGGCAACCGCCAGAATAAAAAAATTTTTTTAATTGCCGGAACGCGTTGCAACCGCCAGACTTAAAAATTATTTTTTGAGAAAATCGGAACACGTTGCAGAAAACGCGTTGCCGAAGGCAACCGCCAGAAAGTAATGATATTTTTTAAACATTCGGAACGCGTTGCAGATAACGCGTTGCCGGAGGCAACCGCCGGAAGTTAAAATTATTATTTTAAAAATTCGTAACGCGTTGCAGATAACGCGTTGCCGAAGGCAACCGCCAGAAAGTAATGATATTTTTGAAAAATTCGGAACGCGTTGCAGATAACGCGTTGCCGGAGGCAACCGCCGGAAGTTAAAATTATTATTTTAAAAATTCGGAACGCGTTGCATAAAACGCGTTGCCGGAGGCAACCGCCAGAATTAAAAATTGTTTTTTCAACTAGGAACGCGTTGCAGAAAACATGCGGGCCGAAGGCCCGCATGTTTATTTAATGACTTAAATTTAAAAATTTATAACTTTTGAAGTATTAGTCGTAGAGAGATGGTTTATGTGTTATTCGATAGGGAATTGAATGAGGAGTTGAATGAAGATATTTTTAAGAGTGTCACTTGAGTCTGAGAATGGTCATTTGAGTCTGAAGATACAAAACACTGGGAAATTGATCCAAATTAATTTAAATCAGTTGTAATAACGCTGGAGTAAGCCTTTATACCTAAAAGCTATTAAAACTACTCAGCAATTCGCGCCGAACGCTGGTTATCTATATATAATAGTAAAAAGGCACTTAGCTAAAAAAAAGTCCCCAGAGCTTTTGAGTGGGTGTAAAGGGGTGGGGTTTTTTGCTATAGATGCGCAATACAATGTAGTTTTCAGGAAAACCTCCAAAAGTTGGGGTCCAATGGAGAAAAAATTAGATATTTTGAAAAAACATGTTTTTTCGAAACTTTGAGGTCGGAAATGAGTATGAAGACGATGTCGGGGAAAGTTGGGTCAGTTACAAGGTTGAAGCACCACAACATGGAGAATATGATAGAAAAAGAGTTGAAGTCGTTCGGACAACGGGGAGGGTAGATGTGCCTGTTGACAACTTTTTTGTCAAAGTGGTACCTAAGGATTTAAGGTGTTTAGAGGGGTCTGAGCAAACAGTGGTTGGGAGAAAAGTTGTAGAGCGTGGTCGGTTTCTTAAGAAAAAAGTTTGTTTCAATTTGATTGGATTAACAGAAAAAAAGATATGGAGTAAAAAGTGAAATTTTAAGAAAGTTGCATAAAAGTGACCTTAACTTTATTTAGTTTTGGAGTTAGAAGAAAAGTGTTGGGAGATGTAAGATAGAGCATTAAATTCTGCATCGAATAAGCTTTGTTTTACGTTAATATGATTTTTTTGAGCCAAGTTATGAATTTTTTAAAAAATTAAAATTTTGGGAAAAAATTTTTAAATTTGACGATCTAGACCGTCCGATCTGGAAAGTTAAGCAACGGTGAAGCGTTTTTTGTAACTTTTGAAGTAGTTATCGGAAAAATATGATTGAGGTGTCACTCGACGTGGAAAAATCAGGCGAATTTTTAAGATAATTTTTGAAAGGGTCACTTGAGTCTGAGGGTGGGATATTTGAGTCTGAAGGTTTAAATCAGTGGAAATTAAATTTAAAAATTATAAAAATTAAAGGGAATATTAGAAAATGAGTTTTTAAAAAAAAGTGCACTTGAGTCTCATTTTTTAATATGAGTCTGGGACTGAAATTTTTATAAAAATGTTAAACTCTAATATTTTTTAAAAAATAACTTTAATTCGGAACGCGTTGCAGAAAACGCGTTGCCGGAGGCAACCGCCAGAATTAAAAATTATTTTAAAAATTCGGAACGCGTTGCAGAAAACGCGTTGCCGGAGGCAACCGCCAGACTTAAAAATTATATTTTAAAAAATCGGAACGCGTTGCAGATAACGCGTTGCCGGAGGCAACCGCCAGAATTAAAAATTATTTTTGAGAAGATACGGAACGCGTCGCTGAAATGCGTTGCCGGAGGCAACCGCCAGACTTTAAAATTATTTTTTTAAGAAATCGGAACTCGTTGCAGAAAACGCGTTGCTGGAGGCAACCGCCAGAATTAAAAATTATTTCTGAGAAGATACGGAACGCGTCGCTGAAATGCGTTGCCGGAGGCAACCGCCAGACTTTAAAATTATTTTTTTAAGAAATCGGAACTCGTTGCAGAAAACGCGTTGCTGGAGGCAACCGCCAGAATTAAAAATTATTTTTTGAGAAAATTGTAACGCGTTGCAGATAACGCGTTGCCGGAGGCAACCGCCAGAATTAAAAATTATTTTTGAGAAGATACGGAACGCGTCGCTGAAACGCGTTGCCGGAGGCAACCGCCGGAAATAAAAATATTTTTTTAAAAATTCGGAACGCGTTGCAGATAACGCGTTGCCGGAAGCAACCGCCGGAAATTAAAATTGTTTTTTAATTCGGAACGTATTGCAGATAATGCGTTGCCGGAGGCAACCGTCAGAAATTAAAAATTTTTTCTAATTTCGAACGCATTACAGAAAACATGCGGGCCGAAGGCCCGCATGTTTATTTATGACTAAAATTCAAAAGTTTATAACTTTTGAAGTATTAGATGTAGAAAGATGGTTGAGGTGTTATTCGACGGGGAATTGAATGAGGAGTTTAATGAAGATATTTTTAAAAGTGTCACTTGAGTCTGAGGGTTGGACATTTGAGTCTGAAGTTTTCACATAGTGGGAAATTGATCCAAATTATCTATATATAATAGTAAAAGGGCAGTCAGCTAAAAAAAGTCCCCAGAGCTTTTGAGTGGGTGTATCGGGGTGGGGAAAAAAGCTATAGATGCGCAATACTATGTAGTTTTCAGGAAAACCTCCAAAAGTTGGGGTCCAATGGAGAAAAAATTAGATATTTTGAAAAAACGTGTTTTTTCGAAACTTTGAGGTCGGAAATGAGTATGAAGATGAAGTCAGGGAAAGTTGGGTCAGTTACAAGGTTGAAGCACCACAACATGGAGAATATGATAGAAAAAGAGTTGAAGTCGTTCGGACAACGGGGAGGGTAGATGTGCCTGTTGACAACTTTTTTGTCAAAGTGGTACCTAAGGATTTAAGGTGTTTAGAGGGGTCTGAGCAAAAAGTGGTTGGGAGAAAAGTTGTAGAGCGTAGTGGAGTTCTTAAGAAAAAAGTTGGTTTCAAGTTGATTGGAATAATTTAAAAAAAGATATGGAGTAAAAAGTGCATTTTTGGGGAAGATGTATAAAAGTGACATTAACTATATCTTATTTTGGAGTTAGAAGAAAAGTGTTGGGAGATGAAAGATAGATCTTTAAATTCTGCATCGAATAAGCTTTGTTTTATGATTTTTGGACTTTTTTAGACAAAGCTATGAATTTTTTAAGAAATTAAAATTTTGGGGAAAAATTTTTAAATTTGACGATCTAGACCGTCCGATCTGGAAAGTTAAGCAACGGTGAGGCGTTTTTTGTAACTTTTGAAGTAGCTATCGGAAAAATATGATTAAGGTGTCATTCGACGTGGAAAAATCGAGCGAATTTTTTAAAAATATTTTTGAAGGGGTCACTTGAGTCTGAGGGTAGGATATTTGAGTCTGAATGTAAAAATTAGTGGAAAATGAATTTTAAAAATTCTAAAACTTAATGAAAATAATATAAAAATGAATTTTTAATAAAAAGTACACTTGAGTCTCATTTTTAGATTTGAGTCTGGGAATTGAGTTGCAGAAAACGCAGAAAATTGAGTTGAGTTGCAGAAAATTGAGTTGCAGAAAACGCGTTGCCGGAGGCAACCGCCTGAAATAAAAATTATTTTTTTTTTAAATCGGAACGCGTTGCAGAAAACACGTTGCCGGAGGCAACCGCCGGAAATAAAAATTATTTTTTTTAAATCGGAACGCGTTGCAGAAAACGCGTTGCCGGAGGCAACCGCCGGAAATAAAAATTATTTTCTTTTTAAATCGGAACGCGTTGCAGAAAACGCGTTGCCGGAGGCAACCGCCGGAAATAAAAATTATTTTTTTTAAATCGGAACGCGTTGCAGAAAACGCGTTGCCGGAGGCAACCGCCGGAAATAAAAATTATTTTTTTTAAATCGGAACGCGTTGCAGAAAACGCGTTGCCGGAGGCAACCTCCGGAAATAAAAATTATTTTTTTTTAATCGGAACGCGTTGCAGAAAACTCGTTGCCGGAGGCAACCGCCGGAAATAAAAATTATTTTTTTGAAATGCGGAACGCGTTGCAGATAACGCGTTGCCGGAGGCAACCTCCGGAAATAAAAATTATTTTTTTTTAATCGGAACGCGTTGCAGAAAACTCGTTGCCGGAGGCAACCGCCGGAAATAAAAATTATTTTTTTGAAATGCGGAACGCGTTGCAGATAAAACGTTGCCGGAAGCAACCGCCAGAAATTAAATTTTTTTATAATTTCGAACGCATTACAGAAAACATGCGGGCCGAAGGCCCGCATGTTTTTATGCATAAATTCAAAAGTTTATAATTTTTGAAGTATTAGTCGTCCAAAGATGTTTGAGGTGTCATTCGATTGAGAATTGGATGAGGAGTTGAATGAAGATATTTTCAAAGGTGTCACTTGAGTCTGAGAACGGACATTTGAGTCTGAAGTTTTCAACTAGTGGGAAATTTATCCAAATTAATTTAAATCAGTTGTAATAACGCTGGAGTAAGCCTTTATACCTAAAAGCTATTAAAACTACTCAGCAATTCGCGCCGAACGCTGGTTATCTATATATAATAGTAAAAAGACAGTCAGCTAAAAAAAAGTCCTTCAGACTTTTGAGAAGTCGTAAAGGGGTGGGGTTTTTTGCTATAGATGCACAATACTATGTAGTTTTCAGGAAAACCTCCAAAAGTTGGGGTCCAATGAAGAAAAAATTAGATATTTTGAAAAAACGTGTTTTTTCGAAACTTTGGATGCGAAAATGAGTATGAAGACGAAGTCGGGGAAAGTTGGGTCAGTTACAAGGTTGAAGCACCACAACATGGAGAATATGATAGAAAAAGAGTTGAAGTCGTTCGGACAACGGGGAGGGTAGATGTGCCTGTTGACAACTTTTTTGTCAAAGTGGTAACTTTAGATTTAAGGTGTTTAGAGGGGTCTGAGCAAAAAGTTGTTGGGAGTAAAGTTGTAGAGCGTATTGGGTTTCTTAAGAAAAAAGTTGGTTTCAAGTTGATTGCATTAACATAAAAAAAGATATGGAGTAAAAAGTGCATTTTCGAGGAAAATGTATAAAGTTGACATTAACTATATTTAGTTTTCACGATATGAAAAAAGTGTTGGGAGATGAAAAATAGAGAATTAAATTCTGCATCGAATAAGCTTTGTTTTGTGTTAAAATGAGTTTTTTGGACCGAGTTATGAATTTTTTAAGAAATTAAAATTTTGGGAAAAACTTTTTAATTTTGACGATCTAGACCGTCCGATCTGGAAAGTTAAGCAACGCTGAGCAGTTTTTTGTAACTTTTGAAGTAGTTATCGGAAAAATATGAATGAGGTGTCATTCAACGCGGAAAAATCAGGCAAATTTTTTAAAAATATTTTCGAAGGGGTCACTTGAGTCTGAGTGTGGTACATTTGAGTCTGAAGGATAAAATCAGTGGAAATTAATTTTAAAAATTCTAAAAATTAATGGGAAAATTAAAAAATAACTTTTTAAGAAAAAGGACACTTGAGTCTCATTTTTAAATTTGAGTCTGAGACTGAAAATTTTGTAAAAATGCTAATTTTGAATACTTTTCTGAAAAATAATTTTAATGTTATTCGCGATGCCTTGAACGCGTTGCCGGAGGCAACCGCCAGAATTAAAATTTTTTTAAGGAAATTATAACGCATTGCAGAAGACGCGTTGCCGGAGGCAACCGCCAAACTTAAAAATTATTTTTTGAAGAAATCGGAACGCGTTGCAGAAACGCGTTGCCGGAGGCAACCGCCAGAAAATAAAAATATTTTTTAAAAATACGGAACGCGTTGCCGGAGGCAACCGCCAGACTTGAAAATTTTTTTCTAAAAATTAGGAACGCGTTGCAGAAAACGCGTTGCCGGAGGCAACCGCCAGACTTGAAAATTTTTTTCTAAAAATTAGGAACGCGTTGCAGAAAACGCGTTGCCGGAGGCAACCGCCAGACTTGAAAATTTTTTTCTAAAAATTAGGAACGCGTTGCAGAAAACGCGTTGCCGGAGGCAACCGCCAGACTTGAAAATTTTTTTCTAAAAATTAGGAACGCGTTGCAGAAAACGCGTTGCCGGAGGCAACCGCCAGACTTGAAAATTTTTTTCTAAAAATTAGGAACGCGTTGCAGAAAACGCGTTGCCGGAGGCAACCGCCAGACTTGAAAATTATTTTTTTAAAATACGGAACGCGTTGCCGGAGGCAACCGCCAGACTTGAAAATTTTTTTCTAAAAATTAGGAACGCGTTGCAGAAAACGCGTTGCCGGAGGCAACCGCCAGACTTGAAAATTTTTTTCTAAAAATTAGGAACGCGTTGCAGAAAACGCGTTGCCGGAGGCAACCGCCAGACTTGAAAATTATTTTTTTAAAATACGGAACGCGTTGCCGGAGGCAACCGCCAGACTTGAAAATTTTTTTCTAAAAATTAGGAACGCGTTGCAGAAAACGCGTTGCCGGAGGCAACCGCCAGACTTGAAAATTTTTTAATAAAAATTCGGAACGCGTTGCAGATAACGCGTTGCCGGAAAAAATTGAAAATATTTTTTAACTCGGAACGTGTAGCAGAAAACATGCGGGCCGAAGGCCCGCATGTTTATTTATGACTTAAATTCAAAAGTTTATAACTTTTGAAGTATTAGTTATAGAAAGATGGTTGAGGTGTCATTCGATGGGGAATTGAATGAGGAGTTGAATGAATGAGGAGTTGAATGTTTTTCAGAATTGTAATTCTGCTTTTCCAGAATTGTAATTCTGGTTATAATAATTTTAATTTAAAAATCAGAATTATTTTTAATAATTGTAATTCTGCTTTTCCAGAATTGTAATTCTGGTTATAATAATTTTAATTTAAAAATCAGAATTATTTTCCGGAATCGTAATTCTTAATTACAATTACAATTTCTTTTCTCTTAAAACAAAACAGGCGTTAGTTATGCTGCAAATACAACAACAACAGATTCATTTAATAATAACATTAACGGAACATGTAATAGCACTAACAATAGTTTACAAAGGAGGGCAACAACATTAATGAGGACATTTCAAGATTACAATAATGGAGGGGTTGTAAATTATGATACTTCTTCAACTGTTAAAGGAAGTAAAGGAGCTGGGTCAAGATCAATAATATCTGGAAGGGATTCGATTCGTGGTGGGGGAAGTGTAGGGGGAGGAGAATTTCTTTAAAACAGAGGGAAATTTTGATTTATATTTTTTGAATTTTTGCAAAGTTTTTTCAAAATTTTATTTTTCTTTTTGTTGTTGATATGCTTCTAAGAAATTTCTATTATTGTTATACTAGTATTGTCCACAGTAGGGATTGGACCGAAATTTTGAACAAAAATCTTGATTCTTGTACAATGATTTTTTTGAGATTTACTATCACCGTCCGATCTCTAGTCCAACTCATCTCTCCCAGAAAATTGTTCAAAATTTAAATTTATTTTTTCATTTCTTTGTTTTGGCTGCTAAAATTAGTATATTATATATTTTTTCCGATCTCAAGATATTAAAAAAAGAATTATATTACAAAAATATTGCCTTTCAATTTTATTTTTTTCTGATTGATTACTATATACCTATAATTCAGGGAGTGTTTTTTCTAAGAAAAAAAATAACGGCCGGCCGAAGGCCGGCACGGATTTGGGAGTTTGACATTCGGGGGGTAGTTTGGGACGGGGCATCCAGGAAAATTATCGAGAAGTCGAAATAATTGCCCCCTGGTACCTAAATCGCTTAAGTGCCGGGGCTATCTTTTTAACGTGTGGAGATAGCGGAAAATGTCTGCTGGGAGGCACGTGCGCCGGTATATGGGGATATGAATGGAAAAAAAACCCGGACCCGAAATACCAACTTGGAGGGTACTTATGCCTTCCCAAATGGTTATGCCCCCAGGCTGAAAAATTCTAACTCAGTTTAGGGATGAGTTAGAAGTCTGAAACTTTTTGTATCCGTGGTACTATTTGATGGGGCATTTGGGAAAAATACCAAAGTTAAGAAATAATTACCCCCTGGTACCTATATTGAATTGGTACCGGGGGTATCTCGGGACTGGGGGGAGATATCAAAAAACTTCCAACGGGAGGCACGCAAGTTGGAATAAGCTGATATATGTAGGAAAAAACCCGAAGTCTAAATCCCAACTTGAAGGGTACTTATGCCTGCGCAAAAATCCCAAAATCCCCGTTTCGCAAATTTCGAAATTTACGAAACTTATCGACAAATCACGTGTGATATATCAAATGAAAGCTCTCGACGAGCTGAGTCTGGATAAATTTATTTTAAATTTTTTGGACCACTTTGGACCAAGTTACAGTAGCCCAAAGTTTCACAATGACCCCATGTAAAATTGGGAAGGGTGGCTCCAATTGTCAAAAGTGAATTGAAACCCGTTTTCGATATCCTATCTTAAAGAGCGTCCCCTGGCGGTTCGAAAAAGGTATAATATGTCGGGGGTCCGGTTGAGTCTCAAAAAGTTATAGGCAATGTTCGCAAATGTCGCGAAACTTTTTTTGACTCTAACTTTGTCGAAAATTTTTTTAGAATTTTTCTGACGCCGGATTCGTACTCAGCGGGTGTCAGAGTACCATATAGGCCGTTTTATAAGTCAAAATTCCAAAATTTTGTCCCACCCCCTATTTCCGAAGGGGTACCCCTTTTGGGGGATTTTTGGGATTTTTAAAATCGCCATAACTTTTTATGGGATTATCGGATTGGGTTGTGGTTTGCTTTATAAAATATAGTCAAAAATTAGAAATTTTTTGAGCGCAAAAAATTTCGAAAAAATCCGAAAATGGAGGTGTAGGGGTAGAATTTCGAAAAACCCAAAATTTTTCGGTTTTTCGAAATTTTTTCGGGATTTTTGCCTACTGATGGTTCTAATGTATTTTTCTTGAATTAAGCAGATTTATCTACATATTTTGGGATTTTAAAATTTTCAAAAAAGGTATACCTTGGCCGAGATATGATTTTTTGAAAATTTTAGCGATTTTTTCTGGCTGAAATTTCAGGCCCAAAAAATATTTTTTCAAAATCCAATATAGATATGGCAAATGAGGTATCATTCGAAAGCTCTCATCGAGCTGGATATAAAAATATTTTTTTCGAATTTTTTCGGTACTTATTGACGAATGTACGGAGGTTCTAAAATTTGGGGGATGGAGTACAGTATCCGGAGAATTATGGTAGGAAGAGAGAAAAAATGATTGACAGTTGAAATGATGGCAGAGAGGCGAAATTTTTCTGCGTCTCTGACATTCGGGGCAACCCGTAGAAGAAATTAAAGGGAAATTTTGTATATGGGGGAAAATTTTGTGGGAGGGTAAGCTGGATCCTGTTGTGGATCCGAAGCAGAGATGCTTCGTGAAGCAGTTATGCTTCGAAATTTTGTTTTGGATTGGACTCATCCTTCTAATTGAAAGGATGAGTCCAATCATCCTTCTAATTGAAAGGATGAGTACAATCATCCTTCTAATTGAAAGGATGAGTCCAATCATCCTTCTAATTGAAAGGATGAGTCCAATCGAGGGGCCGAAGGCCCGGAGTGACTCTAAGTGGAAGGATGAGTCCAATCGAGGGATGAAGGATGAGTCTAAGATGAAGGATGAGTCCAATCGAGGGGAAGACGAGGGCCGAAGGCCCGAAGTGACTCTAAGAAGGCCCGAGCTTTCATTACATCTAAAAGGCAAAGCAATTGGGAAGGAAAAGTAAATCGAAGGGAAGACGAGGGCAGAAGGCCCGAAGTGACTGAATTGAAAGGATGAGTCCAATCGAAGGGAAGACGAGGGCCGAAGGCCCGAAGTGACTCTAAGTGGAAGGAAGAGTCCAATCGAAGGGAAGACGAGTTCCGAAGGCCCGAAATAACTCTAAGTGGAAGGAAGAGTCCAATCAAGGGAAAAAGAGGGCCGAAGGCCCGAAGTGACTCAAATTGAAGGCCGAAGGCCGAGGAGTAGGCGAGGGCCGAAGGCCCGAGCTTTCATTACATCTAAAAGGCAGAGCAATAGTCAAAAGCAGAGCATAGATCCTCCGAGGCCGAAGGCCGAGGAGTAGGCGAGGGCCGAAGGCCCGAGCTTTCATTACATCTTAAAGGCAGAGCAATAGTCAAAAGCAGAGCATAGATCCTCCGAGGCCGAAGGCCGAGGAGTAGGCGAGGGCCGAAGGCCCGAGCTTTCATTAAATCTAAAAGGCAGAGCAATAGTCAAAGGCAGAGCATAGATCCTCCGAGGCCGAAGGCCGAGGAGTAGGCGAGGGCCGAAGGCCCGAGCTTTCATTACATCTAAAAGGCAGAGCAATAGTCAAAGGCAGAGCATAGATCCTCCGAGGCCGAAGGCCGAGGAGTAGGCAAGGGCCGAAGGCCGAGCTTTCTTACATCTAAAAAGCAGAGCAAAAGTCAAAGGCAGAGCATAGATCCTCCGAGGCCGAAGCCCGAGGAGTAGGCGAGGGCCGAAGGCCCGAGCTTTCATTACATCTTAAAGGCAGAGCAATAGTCAAAAGCCGAGGAGTAGGCGAGGGCCGAAGGCCCGAGCTTTCATTACATCTAAAAGGCAGAGCAATAGTCAAAGGCAGAGCATAGATCCTCCGAGGCCGAAGGCCGAGGAGTAGGCGAGGGCCGAAGGCCCGAGCTTTCATAATATCTAAAAGGCAGAGCAATAGTCAAAGGCAGAGCATAGAGTTCCGAAGGCCCGAAGTAACTCTAAGTGGAAGGAAGAGTCCAATCAAGGGAAAAAGAGGGCCGAAGGCCCGAAGTGACTCAAATTGAAGGCCGAAGGCCGAGGAGTAGGCGAGGGCCGAAGGTCCGAGCTTTCATTACATCTAAAAGGCAGAGCAAAAGTCAAAAGCAGAGCATAGATCCTCCGAGGCCGAAGGCCGAGGAGTAGGCGAGGGCCGAAGGCCCGAGCTTTCATTACATCTTAAAGGCAGAGCAATAGTCAAAAGCAGAGCATAGATCCTCCGAGGCCGAAGGCCGAGGAGTAGGCGAGGGCCGAAGGCCCGAGCTTTCATTACATCTAAAAGGCAGAGCAATAGTCAAAGGCAGAGCATAGATCCTCTGAGGCCGAAGGCCGAGGAGTAGGCGAGGGCCGAAGGCCCGAGCTTTCATTACATCTAAAAGGCAGAGCAATAGTCAAAGGCAGAGCATAGATCCTCCGAGGCCGAAGGCCGAGGAGTAGGCAAGGGCCGAAGGCCGAGCTTTCTTACATCTAAAAAGCAGAGCAAAAGTCAAAGGCAGAGCATAGATCCTCCGAGGCCGAAGGCCGAGGAGTAGCGAGGGCCGAAGGCCCGAGCTTTCATTACATCTAAAAGGCAGAGCAATAGTCAAAGGCAGAGCATAGATCCTCCGAGGCCGAAGGCCCGAGCTTTCATAATATCTAAAAGGCAGAGCAATAGTCAAAGGCAGAGCATAGATCCTCCGAGGCCAAAGGCCGAGGAGTAGGCGAGGGCCGAAGGCCCGAGCTTTCATTACATCTAAAAGGCAGAGCAAATGGAAGAAAGAGTCCAATCTTTTTTCCAACTCTAAATGGAAGAAAGAGTCCAATTGAAGGTTAGACGAGTGCCGAAGGCCCGAAGTGACTCTAAGTGGAAGGATGAGTCCCAACGGGGAAAGACGAGGCGAGGGCCGAAGGCCCGAGCTTCAACCCATCCCGGGAGACAGAACAGAGATCGGCGAGGGCCGGAGGCCCGAAGCAATGAAAAGGCAGAGCTAAATAAATATATTCCAGGCATCAAAAAGTTCTAGCCGCGCGCGAAGCGCGCCCCAAAGCCGTTAGGCTTTCCAACGGGCAGAGTTCGAAAAAAACTGCCAGAGTATCCTAATAGGAATTGCATACGTAAGTTACCGCCATCGCATACGTAACCCACAGCTAGTTACTATATACCTATAATTCAGGGAGTGTTTTTTCTAAGAAAAAAAATAACGGCCGGCCGAAGGCCGGCACGGATTTGGGAGTTTGACATTCGGGGGGTAGTTTGGGACGGGGCATCCAGGAAAATTATCGAGAAGTCGAAATAATTGCCCCCTGGTACCTAAATCGCTTAAGTGCCGGGGCTATCTTTTTAACGTGTGGAGATAGCGGAAAATGTCTGCTGGGAGGCACGTGCGCCGGTATATGGGGATATGAATGGAAAAAAACCCGGACCCGAAATACCAACTTGGAGGGTACTTATGCCTTCCCAAATGGTTATGCCCCCAGGCTGAAAAATTCTAACTCAGTTTAGGGATGAGTTAGAAGTCTGAAACTTTTTGTATCCGTGGTACTATTTGATGGGGCATTTGGGAAAAATACCAAAGTTAAGAAATAATTACCCCCTGGTACCTATATTGAATTGGTACCGGGGGTATCTCGGGACTGGGGGGAGATATCAAAAAACTTCCAACGGGAGGCACGCAAGTTGGAATAAGCTGATATATGTAGGAAAAAACCCGAAGTCTAAATCCCAACTTGAAGGGTAGATATGCCTGCGCAAAAATCCCAAAATCCCAGTTTCGCAAATTTCGAAATTTACGAAACTTATCGACAAATCACGTGTGATATGTCAAATGAAAGCTCTCGACGAGCTGAGTCTGATAAAATTTAGTTTATTTTTTTTTGGACCACTTTGGACCAAGTTACAGTAGCCCAAAGTTTCAAAATATTTTTATGTAAAATTGGGAAGAGTGGCTCCAATTCTCAAAAGTGAATTGAAACCCGTTTTCGATATCCTATGTTATAGAGCGTCCCCTGACGGTCCGAAAAAGGTATAATATGTCGGGGGTCCGGTTGAGTCTGAAAAAGTTATGGCCAATGTTCGCAAATGTCGCGAAACTTTTTTTGTCTCTAACTTTGTCGAAAATTTTTTTAGAATTTTTCTGACACCGGATTCGTACTCAGCACATGTCAGAGTACCATATAGGCCGTTTTATAGGTCAAAATTCGAAAATTTTGTCCATTCGAATTTTTTCAAAGGGGTACCCCTTTTGGGGGATTTTAGGGATTTTTAAATTTGAAATATCTTTTTTTGGGATTGTCAGATTGGGATGGGGTTTCCTTTATTAAATTAAATAAAAAATTAGAAATTTTTTGAGCCCAAAAAATTTTTAAAAAATTCGAAATTGGAGGTGTAGGGGTCGAATTTCGAAAAACCCAAAATTTTTCGGTTTTTCGAAATTTTTTCGGGTTTTTTGTATCTGTTCGGGCCGATTGTATTTTTCCTGGATTAACCAGATTTTTCTACATATTATGGGATTTTAAAATTTTTAAAAAGGTATACTTTGGGCGAGATATGATTTTTTGAAAATTTCAGGGATTTTTTCTGGCCTAAATTTCAGGCCCAAAAACTATTTTTTTTTAAATGGATATAAATATGGCAAATGAGATATCATTCGAAAGCTCTCATCGAGCTGGATATAAAAATATTTTTTTCAATTTTTTTCGGTACATTTTGACGAACGTACAGAGGTTCGAAAATTTGTGGGGGTGAGTACCGTACCCGGAGAATTATGGTAGGGAGAGAGGAAAAATGATTGACAGGTGCAGTTGATGGCAGAGAGCGAAATTTTTCTCCGTCTCTAACCATGAGGGGCAAACCGTAAAAGAACTTAAATGTGAATTTTGTATATTGGGGAAAATTTTGTGGAGGGATAAGCTGGATCCTGTTGTGGATCCAAAGCAGCAACGCTTCTTGAAGCAGTTTCTGCTTCGAATTTTTGTTTTGGATTGGACTCATTCTTCTAATTAAAAGGATGAGTCCAATCATCCTTCTAATTGAAAGGATGAGTCCAATCATCCTTCTAATTGAAAGGATGAGTCCGATCATCCTTCTAATTGAAAGGATGAGTCCAATCGAGGGGCCGAAGGCCCGGAGTGACTCTAAGTGGAAGGAAGAGTCCCAATTGTCGAAGACGAGGGCCGAAGGCCCGAAGTGACTCTAAGTGGAAGAATTAGTCCAATCGAGTAGAAGACGAGGGCCGAAGGCCCGAAGAGCAATAGTCAAAGTCAGAGAATAGATCCTCCGAGGCCAAAGGCCGAGGAGTAGGCGAGGGCCGAAGGCCTGAGCTTTTATTACATCTAAAAGGCAGAGCAATAGTCAAAGTCAGAGAATAGATCCTCCGAGGCCAAAGGCCGAGGAGTAGGCGAGGGCCGAAGGCCCGAGCTTTCATTACATCTAAAAGGCAGAGCAATAGTCAAAGGCAGAGCATAGATCCTCCGAGGCCGAAGGCCGAGGAGTATGCGAGGGCCGAAGGCCCGAGCTTTTATTACATCTAAAAGGCAGAGCAATAGTCAAAGGCAGAGCATAGATCCTCCGAGGCCGAAGGCCGAGGAGTATGCGAGGGCCGAAGGCCCGAGCTTTCATTACATCTAAAAGGCAGAGCAATAGTCAAAGGCATAGCATAGATCCTCCGAGGCCGAAGGCCGAGGAGTAGGCGAGGGCCGAAGGCCCGAGCCTTCATTACATCTAAAAGGCAGAGCAATAGTCAAAGGCAGAGCATAGATCCTCCGAGGCCGAAGGCCGAGGAGTATGCGAGGGCCGAAGGCCCGAGCTTTTATTACATCTAAAAGGCAGAGCAATAGTCAAAGGCAGAGCATAGATCCTCCGAGGCCGAAGGCCGAGGAGTATGCGAGGGCCGAAGGCCCGAGCTTTTATTACATCTAAAAGGCAGAGCAATAGTCAAAGGCAGAGCGTAGATCTTCCGAGGCCGAAGGCCGAAGAGTAGGCGAGGGCCGAAGGCCCGAGCCTCAGCCCATCTAAAATGCAGAGCAGTCTGATTGGAAGGATGAGTCCAATCGAGGGGAGGAGGTTGGCGAGGGCCGAAGGCCCGAACTTCAACCCATCTAAAAGGCAGAACAAAGAACGACCGAGGCCGAAGCTAAGGAGTTGGCGAGGGCCTAAGGCCCGAAGCCCGAAGTGACTCTAAGTGCAAGAAAGAGTCCAATCGAATGAAAGTAGGGCCGAAGGCCCTAAGTTACTCTAAGTGGAAGGATGAGTCCAAACGGAGGGAAGACGAGGGCCGAAGGCCCGAAGTGACTCTAAATGGAAGGAGGAGTCCACTCGAAGGGAAGACGAGTGCCGAAGGCCAGAAGTGACTCTAAGTGTAAAGATGAGTCCCAATGGGGGGAAGACGAGTTGGCGAGGGCCGAAGGCCCGAAGCAATGAAAAGGCAGAGGTAATCAAATATATTCCAAGCATTTAAACATTCTAGCAGCGCGCGAAGCGCGCCCCAAAGCCGTTAGGCTTTCGAAAACCCAGAACTAAATTGAAACCAAAGCAAAATTAAACTGCCATTGCATACGTAAGTTACCGCCATCGCATACGTAACCCACAGCTAGTTATCTATATATAATAGTAAAAAGGCAGTCAGCTAAAAAAAAGTCCCCAGAGCTTTTGAGTGGGTGTATCGGGGTGGGGTTTTTTGCTATAGATGGGAAATTTAATGTAGTTTTCAGGAAAAATCCGAAAAGTGGGGGGAAAGGGGCGAAAAAATTAGATATTTCGAAAAAACGTGTTTTTTCGAAACTTTGAGGTCGGAAATGAGTATGAAGATGAAGTCAGAGGAAGTTGGGTCAGTTACAAGGTTGAAGCACCACAACATGGAGAATATGATAGAAAAAGAGTTGAAGTCGTTCTGACATCGGGAAGGGTAGATGTGCCTGTTGACAACTTTTTTGTCAAAGTGATAACTTTGGATTTAAGGTGTTTAGAGGGGTCTGAGCAAAAAGTGGTTGGGAGAAAAGTTGTAGAGCGTTGTGGGTTTCTTAAGAAAAAAGTTTTTCAAGTTGATTGGATTAACGGAAAAAAAGATATGGAGTAAAAAGTGCATTTTTGAGAATGTTGCATAAAAGTGACCTTAACCATATTTAGTTTTGAAGTTAGAAAAAAAGTGATAAGAGATGAAAGATAGATCTTTAAATTCTGCATCGAATAAGCTTTGTTTTATGTTAATTTGACTTTTTTGCAACGAGTTATGAATTTTTTAAAAAATTAAAATTTTGGGAAAAATTTTTTAAATTTGACGATCTAGACCGTCCGATCTGGAAAGTTAAGCAACGGTGAGGCGTTTTTTGTAACTTTTGAAGTAGTTATCGGAAAAATATGATTGAAGTGTCATTTGACGTGCAAAAATCAGGCGAATTTTTTGAAAATATTTTTGAAGGGGTCACTTGAGTCTGAGGGTAGAATATTTGAGTCTGAAGGTTAAAATCAGTTGAAAGTAATTTTAAAAATTATAAAAATTAATGGGAATATTAGAAAATAAATTTTTAATGAAAAGGACACTTGAGTCTCATTTATTAATTTGAGTCTGGGACTGAAAATTTTTTATAAAATTCTAATTTTTACAACTTTTTAAACGTAATATTAAGATTCGTAACTCAGTGCGATAAACACGTTGCCGGAGGCAACCGCCGGAAATTTAAAATTATTTTTTTAAATCGAAACGCGTTGCAGATAACGCGTTGCCGGAGGGAACCGCAGAATTAAAAAATATTTTTAAAAATTCGGAACGCGTTGCATATAACGCGTTGCCTGAGGAACCCGCCAGAATTAAAAATTATTTTTAAAGGAAATTGAAACGCGTTGCAGAAAACGCGTTGCCGGAGGCAACCGCCAGAAATAAAAAATATTTTTTTTAATACGGAACGCGTTGCAAAAAACGCGTTGCCTTAGGCAACCGCGAGAATTTAAAATATTATTTTTAAATTCGGAACGCGTTGCAGAAAACGCGTTGCCAAAGGCAACCGCAAGAAATTAAAATTAGTTTTTTTTTAATTCGGAACGCGTTGCAAAAAACGCGTTGCCAAAGGCAACCGCAAGAAATAAAAAATATTTTTTTAATACGGAACGCGTTGCAAAAAACTCGTTGCCGGAGGCAACCGCCAGAAATAAAAAATATTTTTTTAATACGGAACGCGTTGCAAAAAACGCGTTGCCTTAGGCAACCGCGAGAATTTAAAATATTATTTTTAAATTCGGAACGCGTTGCAGAAAACGCGTTGCCAAAGGCAACCGCAAGAAATAAAAAATATTTTTTTAATACGGAACGCGTTGCAAAAAACGCGTTGCCTTAGGCAACCGCTCAAAAATTATTTTATAAAAATTGGGAACGCGTTGCAATAAACTTCTATTTAATGTTAAAAATATACGGGGCCGAAGGCCCCGTATAATTATTTTAATAATTTTTAGCTAGCAAAAATAGATGAAAAAATTACAAAAATCACTAGCAAAAATTACATGCGGGCCGAAGGCCCGCATGTTTTTATGACTTAAATTCAAAAGTTTATAACTTTTGAAGTATTAGTCATTGAAAGATGCTTGAGGTGTCATTCGATGGGGAATTGAAAGAGGAATTGAATGAGAATATTTTCAAAGGTGTCGCTTGAGTCTAAGACTGGACATTTGAGTCTGAAGTTTTCAAATACTGGGAAATTAACCCAAATTGAATTATCTCGATTGTAATAACGCTGGAGTCAGCTTTAATACCCAAAAGCTATTAAAACTACTCAGCAATTCGCGCCGAACGCTGGTTATCTATATATAATAGTAACAAGGCACTCAGCTAAAAAAAAGTCCCCAGAGCTTTTGAGTGGGTGTATCGGGGTGGGGTTTTTTGCTATAGATGGGAAATTTAATGTAGTTTTCAGGAAAAATCCGAAAAGTGGGGGGAAAGGGGCGAAAAAATTAGATATTTCGAAAAAACGTGTTTTTTCGAAACTTTGAGGTCGGAAATGAGTATGAAGATGAAGTCAGAGGAAGTTGGGTCAGTTACAAGGTTGAAGCACCACAACATGGAGAATATGATAGAAAAAGAGTTGAAGTCGTTCTGACATCGGGAAGGGTAGATGTGCCTGTTGACAACTTTTTTGTCAAAGTGGTAACTTTGGATTTAAGGTGTTTAGAGGGGTCTGAGCAAAAAGTGGTTGGGAGAAAAGTTGTAGAGCGTTGTGGGTTTCTTAAGAAAAAAGTTGGTTTCAAGTTGATTGGATTAACGGAAAAAAAGATATGGAGTAAAAAGTGCATTTTTGAGAATGTTGCATAAAAGTGACCTTAACCATATTTAGTTTTGAAGTTAGAAAAAAAGTGATAAGAGATGAAAGATAGATCTTTAAATTCTGCATCGAATAAGCTTTGTTTTATGTTAATTTGACTTTTTTGCAACGAGTTATGAATTTTTTAAAAAATTAAAATTTTGGGAAAAATTTTTTAAATTTGACGATCTAGACCGTCCGATCTGGAAAGTTAAGCAACGGTGAGGCGTTTTTTGTAACTTTTGAAGTAGTTATCGGAAAAATATGATTGAAGTGTCATTTGACGTGCAAAAATCAGGCGAATTTTTTGAAAATATTTTTGAAGGGGTCACTTGAGTCTGAGGGTAGAATATTTGAGTCTGAAGGTTAAAATCAGTTGAAAGTAATTTTAAAAATTATAAAAATTAATGGGAATATTAGAAAATAAATTTTTAATGAAAAGGACACTTGAGTCTCATTTATTAATTTGAGTCTGGGACTGAAAATTTTTTATAAAATTCTAATTTTTACAACTTTTTAAACGTAATATTAAGATTCGTAACTCAGTGCGATAAACACGTTGCCGGAGGCAACCGCCGGAAATTTAAAATTATTTTTTTAAATCGAAACGCGTTGCAGATAACGCGTTGCCGGAGGGAACCGCAGAATTAAAAAATATTTTTAAAAATTCGGAACGCGTTGCATATAACGCGTTGCCTGAGGAACCCGCCAGAATTAAAAATTATTTTTAAAGGAAATTGAAACGCGTTGCAGAAAACGCGTTGCCGGAGGCAACCGCCAGAAATAAAAAATATTTTTTTTAATACGGAACGCGTTGCAAAAAACGCGTTGCCTTAGGCAACCGCGAGAATTTAAAATATTATTTTTAAATTCGGAACGCGTTGCAGAAAACGCGTTGCCAAAGGCAACCGCAAGAAATTAAAATTAGTTTTTTTTTAATTCGGAACGCGTTGCAAAAAACGCGTTGCCAAAGGCAACCGCAAGAAATAAAAAATATTTTTTTAATACGGAACGCGTTGCAAAAAACTCGTTGCCGGAGGCAACCGCCAGAAATAAAAAATATTTTTTTTAATACGGAACGCGTTGCAAAAAACGCGTTGCCTTAGGCAACCGCGAGAATTTAAAATATTATTTTTAAATTCGGAACGCGTTGCAGAAAACGCGTTGCCAAAGGCAACCGCAAGAAATAAAAAATATTTTTTTAATACGGAACGCGTTGCAAAAAACGCGTTGCCTTAGGCAACCGCTCAAAAATTATTTTATAAAAATTGGGAACGCGTTGCAATAAACTTCTATTTAATGTTAAAAATATACGGGGCCGAAGGCCCCGTATAATTATTTTAATAATTTTTAGCTAGCAAAAATAGATGAAAAAATTACAAAAATCACTAGCAAAAATTACATGCGGGCCGAAGGCCCGCATGTTTTTATGACTTAAATTCAAAAGTTTATAACTTTTGAAGTATTAGTCATTGAAAGATGCTTGAGGTGTCATTCGATGGGGAATTGAAAGAGGAATTGAATGAGAATATTTTCAAAGGTGTCGCTTGAGTCTAAGACTGGACATTTGAGTCTGAAGTTTTCAAATACTGGGAAATTAACCCAAATTGAATTATCTCGATTGTAATAACGCTGGAGTCAGCTTTAATACCCAAAAGCTATTAAAACTACTCAGCAATTCGCGCCGAACGCTGGTTATCTATATATAATAGTAAAAAGGCAGTCAGCTAAAAAAAAGTCCCCAGAGCTTTTAAGTGGGTGTAAAGGGGTGGGGTTTTTTGCTATAGATGGGAAATTTCGTGTAGTTTTCAGGAAAACCTCCAAAAGTTGGGGGAAAGGCGCGAATTTTTTAGATATTTTGAAAAAACGTGTTTTTTTGAAACTTTGAAGTGAAATTTGAATATGAAGATGAAGTCGGGGAAAGTTGGGTCAGTTACAAGGTTGAAGCACCACAACATGGAGAATATGATAGAAAAAGAGTTAAAGTCGTACTGACATCGGGGAGGGTAGATGTGCCTGTTGACAACTTTTTCGTCAAAGTGGTAACTAAGGATTTAAGGTGTTTATCGACGAGATAGAAAAAAGTTGTTGGGAGAGAAGTTTTAGAGCGTGATGGGTTTCATAAGAAAAAAGTAGGTTTCAAGTTGATGGGGTTAACAGAAAAAAAGATATGGAGTAAAAATTGAATTTTTGAGGAGAATGTAAAAAGTGTACCTTAACTATATTTTGTTTTGAAGTTAGAAGAAAAGTGTTGAGAGATAAAAGATAGAGAATTAAATTCTGCATCGAATAAGCTTTATTTTATGCATTTTCGACCTTTTTTGGAAAAGTTATGAATTTTTTAAAAAATTAAAATTTTGGGAAAAAATTTTTAAATTTGACTATCTAGACCGTCCGATCTGGAATGTTAAGCAACGGTGAGCCGTTTTTTGTAACTTTTGAAGTAGTTGTCAGAAAAACATGATAGAGGTGTCATTCGACGTGTAAAAATCAAGCGAATTTTTTGAAAATTTTTTTGAAAGGGTCACTTGAGTCTGATGGTGGAATATTTGAGTCTGAAGGTTAAAATCAGTGGAAATGAATATAAAAAATTCTAAAAAGTAATGGGAATATTAAAAAATTAATTTTTAAGAAAAAGTACACTTGAGTCTCATTAATAACTTTCAGTCTGGGACTGAAACTTTTTATAAAAATTGTGTAAAAAGTGGGAAATCCAGACGCGTTGCTGATAACGCGTTGCCGGAGGCAACCGCCAGACTTAAATTATTTTTTCTGAAAATCGGAACGCCATGTAGAAAACGCGTTGCCGGAGGCAACCACCAGTAATTAAAATTATTTTTTTAAAAATTCGTAACGCGTTGTAGAAGCCGCGTTGCCGGAGGCAACCGCCAGTATTAAAATTATTTTGTTAAAAATTCGGAACGCGTTGTAGAAAACGCGTTGCCGGAGGCAACCGCCAGACTTAAAAATTATTTTTAAAAAATTCGGAACGCGTTGCAGATAACGCGTTGCCGGAGGCAACCGCCAGTAATTAAAATTATTTTTTTAAAAATTCGTAACGCGTTGTAGAAGCCGCGTTGCCGGAGGCAACCGCCAGTATTAAAATTATTTTGTTAAAAATTCGGAACGCGTTGTAGAAAACGCGTTGCCGGAGGCAACCACCAGTAATTAAAATTATTTTTTTAAAAATTCGTAACGCGTTGTAGAAGCCGCGTTGCCGGAGGCAACCGCCAGTATTAAAATTATTTTGTTAAAAATTCGGAACGCGTTGTAGAAAACGCGTTGCCGGAGGCAACCACCAGTAATTAAAATTATTTTTTTAAAAATTCGTAACGCGTTGTAGAAGCCGCGTTGCCGGAGGCAACCGCCAGTATTAAAATTATTTTGTTAAAAATTCGGAACGCGTTGTAGAAAACGCGTTGCCGGAGGCAACCACCAGTAATTAAAATTATTTTTTTAAAAATTCGTAACGCGTTGTAGAAGCCGCGTTGCCGGAGGCAACCGCCAGTATTAAAATTATTTTGTTAAAAATTCGGAACGCGTTGTAGAAAACGCGTTGCCGGAGGCAACCACCAGTAATTAAAATTATTTTTTTAAAAATTCGTAACGCGTTGTAGAAGCCGCGTTGCCGGAGGCAACCGCCAGTATTAAAATTATTTTGTTAAAAATTCGGAACGCGTTGTAGAAAACGCGTTGCCGGAGGCAACCACCAGTAATTAAAATTATTTTTTTAAAAATTCGTAACGCGTTGTAGAAGCCGCGTTGCCGGAGGCAACCGCCAGTATTAAAATTATTTTGTTAAAAATTCGGAACGCGTTGTAGAAAACGCGTTGCCGGAGGCAACCGCCAGTAATTAAAATTATTTTTTTAAAAATTCGGAACGCGTTGCAGATAACGCGTTGCCGGAGGCAACCGCCAGTATTTAAAATTATTTTTTTAAAAATTCGGAACGCGTTGTAGAAAACGCGTTGCCGGAGGCAACCGCCAGACTTAAAAATTATTTTTAAAAAATTCGGAACGCGTTGCAGATAACGCGTTGCCGGAGGCAACCGCCAGTAATTAAAATTATTTTTTTAAAAATTCGGAACGCGTTGCAGATAACGCGTTGCCGGAGGCAACCGCCAGTAATTAAAATTATTTTTTTAAAAATTCGGAACGCGTTGTAGAAAACGCGTTGCCGGAGGCAACCGCCAGACTTAAAAATTATTTTTAAAAAATTCGGAACGCGTTGCAGATAACGCGTTGCCGGAGGCAACCGCCAGTAATTAAAATTATTTTTTTAAAAATTCGGAACGCGTTGCAGATAACGCGTTGCCGGAGGCAACCGCCAGTAATTAAAATTATTTTTTTAAAAATTCGGAACGCGTTGTAGAAAACGCGTTGCCGGAGGCAACCGCCAGACTTAAAAATTATTTTTAAAAAATTCGGAACGCGTTGCAGATAACGCGTTGCCGGAGGCAACCGCCAGTAATTAAAATTATTTTTTTAAAAATTCGGAACGCGTTGTAGAAAACGCGTTGCCGGAGGCAACCGCCAGACTTAAAAATTATTTTTAAAAAATTCGGAACGCGTTGCAGATAACGCGTTGCCGGAGGCAACCGCCAGTAATTAAAATTATTTTTTTAAAAATTCGGAACGCGTTGCAGATAACGCGTTGCCGGAGGCAACCGCCAGTAATTAAAATTATTTTTTTAAAAATTCGGAACGCGTTGTAGAAAACGCGTTGCCGGAGGCAACCGCCAGACTTAAAAATTATTTTTAAAAAATTCGGAACGCGTTGCAGATAACGCGTTGCCGGAGGCAACCGCCAGAATTAAAAATTATGTTTTCAACTAGAAACGCGTTGCAGAAAACATGCGGGCCGAAGGCCCGCATGTTTTTTATGTTTTTTATGACTTAAATGTAAAAATTTATAACTTCTGAAGTATTAGTCGTAGAAAGATGGTTGAGGTGTCATTCGATGGGAAATTGAATGAGGAGTTGAACGCGTTGCCGGAGGCAACCGCCAGAATAAAAAATATTTTTTGAGGAAATTGGAACGCGTTGCAAATAACGCGTTGCCGGAGGCAACCGCCAGAATAAAAAATATTTTTTGAGGAAATTGGAACGCGTTGCAAATAACGCGTTGCCGGAGGCAACCGCCAGAATAAAAAATATTTTTTGAGGAAATTGGAACGCATTGCAGAAAACGCATTGCTGGAGGCAACCGCCAGAATTTAAATTATTTTTTAAAAATTCGGAACACATTGCAGAAAACGCGTTGCCGGAGGCAACCGCTAGAATTTAAATTATTTTAAAAATTCGGAACGCGTTGCATATAACGCGTTGCCGGAGGCAACCTCCAAAAATATAATTATTTTTTGAGGAAATCATAAATCATTGCAGAAAACACGATGCCGGAGGCAACCGCCAGACTTTAAATTTATTTTTTGAAGAAACGGAACGCGTTGCAAAAAACGCGTTGCCGGAGGCAACCGCTAGAACTGAAAATATTTTTTAATTCGAAACGCGTTGCAGAAAACATGCGGGCCGAAGGCCCGCATGTTTTCTGCAACGCGGGCCGAAGGCCCGCATGTCGAATTTATGCTTAATTTTAAAATTTTATAACTTTTGAAGTATTAGTCGTACAAAAATGCTTGAGGTCTCATTCGATAGAGAATTGAATGAAGATATTTTCAAAGGTGTCACTTGAGTCTGAGAACGGACATTTGAGTCTGAAGATTATAAATACTGGGAAATTAACGGAAATTGCTTTATTTAAATTGTAATAACGCTGGAGTCAGCCTTTATACCCAAAAGCAGTCAAACCGGCTCAGCAATTCGCGCCGAACGCTGGTTATCTATATATAACAGTAAAAGGGCACTCAGCTAAAAAAAAGTCCTTCGGAAGTTTGAGAGGTCGTAGAGGGGTGGGGTTTTTTTCTATAGGTGGGAAATTTAATGTAGTTTTCAGGAAAAATCCGAAAAGTTGGGGTCCAATGGAGAAAAAATTAGATATTTCGAAAAAACGTGTTTTTTCGAATCTTTGAAGTGAAATTTGAATATGAAGATGAAGTCGGGGAAAGTTGGGTCAGTTACAAGGTTGAAGCACCACAACATGGAGAATATGATAGAAAAAGAGTTGAAGTCGTTCTGACATCGGGGAGGGTAGATGTGCCTGTTGACAACTTTTTTGTCAAAGTGGTAACTTTGGATTTAAGGTATTTAGAGGGGTCTGATCAAAAAGTGGTTGGGAGAAAAGTTGTAGAGCGTGGTGGGTTTCATAAGAAAAAAGTTTGTTTCAACTTGATTGGAATAACAGAAAAAAAGATATGGACTAAAAATTAAAATTTTTAGGAGGTTGCATAAAAGTGACATTAACTATATTTTGTTTTGGAGTTAGAAGAAAAGTGTTGGGAGATGAAAGATAGAGAATTAAATTCTGCATCGAATAAGCTTTGTTTTATGTTAATTTAACTTTTTTGCACCGAGTTATGAATTTTTTTAAAAATTAAAATTTTGGGAAAAAATTTTTAATTTTGACGATCTAGACCGTCCGATCTGGAAAGTTAAGCAACGGTGAGGCGTTTTTTGTAACTTTTGAAGTAGTTATCAGAAAAATATGATTGAGGTGTCATTCGACGTGTAAAAATCAAGCTAATTTTTTGAAAATTTTTTGAAGGGGTCACTTGAGTCTGAGGGTGGAATATTTGAGTCTGAAGGCTAAAATCAGTGGAAATGAATTTAAAAAATTCTAAAAATTAATAAGAATATTAAAAAATAAATTTTTAGTAAAAAGTACACTTGAGTCTCATTTATACTTTCAGTCTGGGACTGAAATTTTTATAAAATTTTATAAAAATAAGGCAAATTAATTTATAAGTTAATTTTACGTTTAATTTAATTTTAAAATTCGTAACGCATTGCAGAAAACGCGTTGCCGGAGGCAACCGCCAGAATTAAAAATTATTTTTTTTTAATTCGGAACGAGTTGCAGTAAAGCGTTGCCGGAGGCAACCGCCAGAATAAAAAAATTTTTTTAATTGCCGGAACGCGTTGCAACCGCCAGACTTAAAAATTATTTTTTGAGAAAATCGGAACACGTTGCAGAAAACGCGTTGCCGAAGGCAACCGCCAGAAAGTAATGATATTTTTTAAACATTCGGAACGCGTTGCAGATAACGCGTTGCCGGAGGCAACCGCCGGAAGTTAAAATTATTATTTTAAAAATTCGTAACGCGTTGCAGATAACGCGTTGCCGAAGGCAACCGCCAGAAAGTAATGATATTTTTAAAAAATTCGGAACGCGTTGCATAAAACGCGTTGCCGGAGGCAACTGCCGCAAATTAAAATTATTTTTTTAAAAAATTCCGAACGCGTTGCAGATAACGCGTTGCCGAAGGCAACCGCCAGAAAGTAATGATATTTTTGAAAAATTCGGAACGCGTTGCAGATAACGCGTTGCCGGAGGCAACCGCCGGAAGTTAAAATTATTATTTTAAAAATTCGGAACGCGTTGCATAAAACGCGTTGCCGGAGGCAACCGCCAGAATTAAAAATTGTTTTTTCAACTAGGAACGCGTTGCAGAAAACATGCGGGCCGAAGGCCCGCATGTTTATTTAATGACTTAAATTTAAAAATTTATAACTTTTGAAGTATTAGTCGTAGAGAGATGGTTTATGTGTTATTCGATAGGGAATTGAATGAGGAGTTGAATGAAGATATTTTTAAGAGTGTCACTTGAGTCTGAGAATGGTCATTTGAGTCTGAAGATACAAAACACTGGGAAATTGATCCAAATTAATTTAAATCAGTTGTAATAACGCTGGAGTCAGCCTTTATACCCAAAAGCAATTAAAACTACTCAGCAATTCGCGCCGAACGCTGGTTACTATATACCTATAATTCAGGGAGTGTTTTTTCTATGAAAAAAAATAACAGCCGGCCGAAGGCCGGCACGGTTTCAGGAGTTTGACATTCGGGGGGTAGTTTGGGACGGGGCATCCAGGAAAATTATCGAGAAGTCAAAATAATTGCCCCCTGGTACCTAAATTGCTTAAGCGCCGGGGCTATCTTTTTAATGGCTGGAGATAGCGGAAAACGTCTGCTGGGAGGCACGCGTGTCGGGATATGGGGATATGAATAGGAAAAAACTCGAAGTCGAAATTCGGACCTGAAGGGTACTTATGCCTTCCCAAATGGTTATGCCCCCGGGGCTTCGAATTCTAACTCATTTTAGGGATGAGTTAGAAGTCTGAAACTTTTTGCATCCGGGGTTCTAATTGATGGGGCATTTGGGAAAAATAGGGAAGGGTTGAAATAATTGCCCCATGGTACCTATATTGATTAGGTACCGGGGGTATCTCGGGAGTGGGACCAGATAGAGGAAAACTTCCAACGGGAGGCACGCACGTTGGGATTAGAGGATATTAATGGGAAAAAACCCGAACCCGAAATCCCAACTTGAAGGATAGATATGCCTTCCCAAAAATCCCAAAATCCCCGTTTCGCAAATTTCGAGATTTACGAAACTGATCGACAAATCACGTATGATATGTCAAATGAAAGCTCTCGAAGAGCTGAATCTGGATAAATTTAGTTTAAATTTTTCGGACCACCTTGGACCAAGTTACAGTAGCCCAAAGTTTCAAAATATTTTTATGTAAAATTGGGAAGGGTGGCGACTGTAACTTTTTTTTTAGGGGCGTAGCGGGATGGGACCTGGGGCGTTCCATAGGGTATCGGATTGCGCGTTGAATGATATATAAATTGTGGGGGTCACTTGAGTCTGAGGGTGGGATACTTGAGTCTGAAGGGGGAAATTGCTTATATTGAAAAAGTCTTGCTGGGGAACGACTTTGGTGGTGTTGGGTTATTTGTAGGCATAGGTATGAAGAACATATTTGTTGTTGGACATTTGAGTCTGAGATGAAATCCTGGGGAGTTATGAGTCAAAGAGTCGGTGCGACTCGAGTCAATTTTTGGAAAGTGAATTGAAACCCGTTTTCGATAGCTCATTCGAAAGAGCGTTCCCTGGCGGTCAGCATAAGTATAATATGTCGGGGGTCCACTTGAGTCTCAGAAAGTTATGGGTTAAGAAGTGTGAGACTCAAATATTTCTGAGACTCTAACTCGATAGGGAATTTTGTCCTCAGAGGCCGAAGGCCGAGGAATTGGCGGGCGGAAGGCCCGCCGTAGGCGAGGGCCGAAGGCCCGAGCTTTCATTACATCTAAAAGGCAGAGCAATTGCTAAAGGCAGAGCATAGATCCTCCGAGGCCG
Source organism: Meloidogyne enterolobii (assembly GCA_963681835.1). Taxonomy (NCBI): domain Eukaryota; kingdom Metazoa; phylum Nematoda; class Chromadorea; order Rhabditida; family Meloidogynidae; genus Meloidogyne; species Meloidogyne enterolobii. The sequence continues at coordinate 4,116,048 of CAVMJV010000007.1, forward strand.
AAGGCCGAGGAGTTGGCGGGCCGAAGGCCCGCCGTAGGCGAGGGCCGACGCCCGAGCTTTCATTACATCTAAAAGGCAGAGCAATTGTCAAAGGCAGAGCATAGATCCTCCGAGGCCGAAGGCCGAGGAGTTGGCGGGCCGAAGGCCCGCCGTAGGCGAGGGCCGAAGGCCCGAGCTTTCATTACATCTAAAAGGCAGAGCAATTGTCAAAGGCAGAGCATAGATCCTCCGAGGCCGAGGAGTTGGCGGGCCGAAGGCCCGCCGTAGGCGAGGGCCGAAGGCCCGAGCTTTCATTACATCTAAAAGGCAGAGCAATTGTCAAAGGCAGAGCATAGATCCTCCGAGGCCGAAGGCCCGCCGTAGGCGAGGGCCGAAGGCCCGAGCTTTCATTACATCTAAAAGGCAGAGCAATTGTCAAAGGCAGAGCATAGATCCTCCGAGGCCGAAGGCCGAGGAGTTGGCGGGCCGAAGGCCCGAGCTTTCATTACATCTAAAAGGCAGAGCAATTGTCAAAAACAGGGCAAACTTTACCGGCCAGAGCAAGGAAGATACGAATAGGTTTATGTTATTGACCCAGAACCCAGCGACCGTTGACGCCCCGCGAGGCGCGTGCCGCAAAACCCCGCGCGAAGCGCGGGGTTTTGCACAAGCGCCTCGCCGACGCCCCATAGGTTTAGCTTTTTCGAATCGAGGCCGAAGGCCGAGGAGTTTAGTGGCGAGGGCCGAAGGCCCGATCTTCAACACATCTAAAAGGCAGAGCAATGGTCAAAGGCAGGGCAAACTTTACCGGCGAGGGCCGAAGGCCCGAAGCAATGAAATGGCAGGGCTAAACTTTATGGCGAGGGCCGAAGGCCCGGAGCAACGAAAAGCAGGGCTGAACTTTACCGGCGAGGGCCGAAGGCCCGGAGCAATGAAAAGGCAGGGCTGAACTTTACCGGCGAGGGCCGAAGGCCCGGAGCAATGAAAAGGCAGGGGTAATCAAATATATTCCAGGCATCCTAACATTCTAGCAGCGCGCGAAGCGCGCCCCAAAGCCGATAGGCTTTTCAACGTGCAGAGCCCAATTTAAACCCAAAGCAAAATTAAACGGCCATTGCATACGTAAGTTACCGCCATTGCATACGTAACTACAGCTAGTTACATTATATATATAATTCAGAGTAGGGTTCATTTTTAAAAAAATAGAACGCCCGGCCGAAGGCCGGGCGAGGTCTGGGAGTGCGACATTCGGGGGGTAGTTTGGTCCGGGCTATTCAGGAAAATTATGAAAAAGTCAAAATAATTACCCCCTGGTACCTAAATTGCAAAAGTGCCGGGGCTATCTTTTTAATGGCTGGGGATAGCGGATATTTCTAATATGATAGAAAAAGAGTTGAAGTCGTTCTGACAACGGGAAGGGTAGATATGCTGTTTACAAACTTTTATGTCAAAGTGGTAACTTTGGATTTAAGGTGTTTATCGACGAGATAGAAAAAAGTTGTTGGGAGAAAAGTTTTAGAGCGTGATGGGTTTCTTAAGAAAAAAGTTGGTTTAAAGTTGATTGGATTAACAGAAAAAAAGATATGGAGTAAAAATCGTGTTTTTGAGGAGAAAGTATAAAGTTGACTTTAACTATATTTTATTTTGAAGATAGCTGAAAAGTGTTCGAAGATGAAAGATAGAGAATTAAATTCTGCATCGAATAAGCTTTGTTTTATGCTTTTTCAACTTTTTTTGAAAAAGTTATGAATTTTTTAATAAATTAAAATTTTTGGAAAATTTTTTAATTTTGACGATCTAGACTGTCCGATCTGGAAAGTTAAGCAACGTTGAGGCGTTTTTTGTAACTTTTGAAGTAGTTATCAGAAAAATATGATTTTGGTGTCATTCGACTCGTAAAAATAAAGCGAATTTTTTGAAAATATTTTTGAAGGGGTCACTTGAGTCTGAGGGTAGAATATTTGAGTCTGAAGGGTAAAATCAGTGGAAATAAATTTTAAAAATTATAAAAATTAATGGGAATATTAAAATATGGATTTTTAATGAAAAGGACACTTGAGTCTCGTTTATAACTTTCAGTCTCGGACTGCAAATTTTCATAAAAATTTTAAATTTTAATATATCTTCGAAAATATTTGTGCGAAAACGCGTTGCCGGAGGCAACCGCCAGAGTTTAAAATTATTTTTTTTAATTCGGAACGCGTTGCAGAAAACGCGTTGCCGGAGGCAACCGCCAGAATTAAAAATTATTTTTTAAAAATACGGAACACGTTGCAGAAAACGCGTTGCCGGAGGCAACCGCCAGAATTAAAAATTATTTTTTGAGGAAACCGGAACGCGTTGCAGAAAACGCGTTGCCGGAGGCAACCGCCAGATTAAAAATTATTTTTTGAGGAAACCGGAACGCGTTGCAGAAAACGCGTTGCCGGAGGCAACCGCCAGAATTAAAAATTATTTTTAAAAATACGGAACGCGTTGCAGAAAACGCGTTGCCGGAGGCAACCGCCAGATTAAAAATTATTTTTTTGAGGAAACCGGAACGCGTTGCAGAAAACGCGTTGCCGGAGGCAACCGCCAGAATTAAAAATTATTTTTAAAAATACGGAACGCGTTGCAGAAAACGCGTTGCCGGAGGCAACCGCCAGATTAAAAATTATTTTTTTGAGGAAACCGGAACGCGTTGCAGAAAACGCGTTGCCGGAGGCAACCGCCAGATTAAAAATTATTTTTTGAGGAAACCGGAACGCGTTGCAGAAAACGCGTTGCCGGAGGCAACCGCCAGAATTAAAAATTATTTTTTAAAAATACGGAACACGTTGCAGAAAACGCGTTGCCGGAGGCAACCGCCAGATTAAAAATTATTTTTTGAGGAAACCGGAACGCGTTGCAGAAAACGCGTTGCCGGAGGCAACCGCCAGAATTAAAAATTATTTTTTAAAAATACGGAACACGTTGCAGAAAACGCGTTGCCGGAGGCAACCGCCAGATTAAAAATTATTTTTTGAGGAAACCGGAACGCGTTGCAGAAAACGCGTTGCCGGAGGCAACCGCCAGAATTAAAAATTATTTTTTAAAAATACGGAACACGTTGCAGAAAACGCGTTGCCGGAGGCAACCGCCAGATTAAAAATTATTTTTTGAGGAAACCGGAACGCGTTGCAGAAAACGCGTTGCCGGAGGCAACCGCCAGAATTAAAAATTATTTTTTGAGGAAACCGGAACGCGTTGCAGAAAACGCGTTGCCGGAGGCAACCGCCAGAATTAAAAATTATTTTTAAAAATACGGAACGCGTTGCAGAAAACGCGTTGCCGGAGGCAACCGCCAGATTAAAAATTATTTTTTTGAGGAAACCGGAACGCGTTGCAGAAAACGCGTTGCCGGAGGCAACCGCCAGAATTAAAAATTATTTTTAAAAATACGGAACGCGTTGCAGAAAACGCGTTGCCGGAGGCAACCGCCAGATTAAAAATTATTTTTTTGAGGAAACCGGAACGCGTTGCAGAAAACGCGTTGCCGGAGGCAACCGCCAGATTAAAAATTATTTTTTGAGGAAACCGGAACGCGTTGCAGAAAACGCGTTGCCGGAGGCAACCGCCAGAATTAAAAATTATTTTTTAAAAATACGGAACACGTTGCAGAAAACGCGTTGCCGGAGGCAACCGCCAGATTAAAAATTATTTTTTGAGGAAACCGGAACGCGTTGCAGAAAACGCGTTGCCGGAGGCAACCGCCAGAATTAAAAATTATTTTTTAAAAATACGGAACACGTTGCAGAAAACGCGTTGCCGGAGGCAACCGCCAGATTAAAAATTATTTTTTGAGGAAACCGGAACGCGTTGCAGAAAACGCGTTGCCGGAGGCAACCGCCAGAATTAAAAATTATTTTTTAAAAATACGGAACACGTTGCAGAAAACGCGTTGCCGGAGGCAACCGCCAGATTAAAAATTATTTTTTGAGGAAACCGGAACGCGTTGCAGAAAACGCGTTGCCGGAGGCAACCGCCAGAATTAAAAATTATTTTTAAAAATACGGAACGCGTTGCAGAAAACGCGTTGCCGGAGGCAACCGCCAGATTAAAAATTATTTTTTTGAGGAAACCGGAACGCGTTGCAGAAAACGCGTTGCCGGAGGCAACCGCCAGAATTAAAAATTATTTTTCGAAGAAATCGGAACGCGTTGCAGAAACGTTGCCGGAGGCAACCGCCAGAAATTAAAAATATTTTTTAAGAAACGGAACGCGCTGCAGAAAACGCGTTGCCGGAGGCAACCGTCAGACTTTAAAATTTTTTTTGAAGAAATCGGAACGCGTTGCAGAAACCGCGTTGCCGGAGGCAACCGCCAGAAATCAAGAAATATTTTTTAAAAATTCGGAACGCGTTGCAGATAACGCGTTGCCGGAGGCAAACCCCGGAATTAAAAATTATTTTTAAAAATCCAGAACGCGTTGCAGAAAACGCGTTGCCGGAGGCAACCGCCAGACTTAAAAAGTATTTTTTTAAATACGGAACGCGTTGCAGAAAACGCGTTGCCGGAGGCAACCGCCAGAATTGAAATATTTTTTTAATTCGAAACGCGTTGCAGAAAACATGCGGGCCGAAGGCCCGCATGTCGATTTTATGCTTAATTTTAAAAGTTTATAACTTTTGGAGTATTAGTCGTAGAAAGATGGTTGAGGTGTCATTCGATGGGGAATTGAATGAGGAGTTGTATGAAAATATTTTTAAAAGTGTCACTTGAGTCTGAGGGTTGGACATTTGAGTCTGAAGTTTTCAAATACTGGGAAATTAAGCCAAATTGCATTTTTTAATTGTAATAACGCTGGAGTCAGCCTTTATACCCAAAAGCTATTAAAACTACTCAGCAATTCGCGCCGAACGCTGGTTATCTATATATAACAGTAAAAGGGCAGTCAGCTAAAAAAAGTCCCCAGAGCTTTTGAGAGGTCGTAGCGGGGTGGGGTTTTTTGCTATAGATGCGCAATTCAATGTAGTTTTCAGGAAAACCTCCAAAAGTTGGGGTCCAATGAAGAAAAAATTAGATATTTTGAAAAAACGTGTTTTTTCGAAACTTTGGATGCGAAAATGAGTATGAAGACGAAGTCGGGGAAAGTTGGGTCAGTTACAAGGTTGAAGCACCACAACATGGAGAATATGATAGAAAAAGAGTTGAAGTCGTTCGGACAACGGGGAGGGTAGATGTGCCTGTTGACAACTTTTTTGTCAAAGTGGTAACTTTAGATTTAAGGTGTTTAGAGGGGTCTGAGCAAAAAGTTGTTGGGAGTAAAGTTGTAGAGCGTATTGGGTTTCTTAAGAAAAAAGTTGGTTTCAAGTTGATTGCATTAACATAAAAAAAGATATGGAGTAAAAAGTGCATTTTCGAGGAAAATGTATAAAGTTGACATTAACTATATTTAGTTTTCACGATATGAAAAAAGTGTTGGGAGATGAAAAATAGAGAATTAAATTCTGCATCGAATAAGCTTTGTTTTGTGTTAAAATGAGTTTTTTGGACCGAGTTATGAATTTTTTAAGAAATTAAAATTTTGGGAAAAACTTTTTAATTTTGACGATCTAGACCGTCCGATCTGGAAAGTTAAGCAACGCTGAGCAGTTTTTTGTAACTTTTGAAGTAGTTATCGGAAAAATATGAATGAGGTGTCATTCAACGCGGAAAAATCAGGCAAATTTTTTAAAAATATTTTCGAAGGGGTCACTTGAGTCTGAGTGTGGTACATTTGAGTCTGAAGGATAAAATCAGTGGAAATTAATTTTAAAAATTCTAAAAATTAATGGGAAAATTAAAAAATAACTTTTTAAGAAAAAGGACACTTGAGTCTCATTTTTAAATTTGAGTCTGAGACTGAAAATTTTGTAAAAATGCTAATTTTGAATACTTTTCTGAAAAATAATTTTAATGTTATTCGCGATGCCTTGAACGCGTTGCCGGAGGCAACCGCCAGAATTAAAATTTTTTTAAGGAAATTATAACGCATTGCAGAAGACGCGTTGCCGGAGGCAACCGCCAAACTTAAAAATTATTTTTTGAAGAAATCGGAACGCGTTGCAGAAACGCGTTGCCGGAGGCAACCGCCAGAAAATAAAAATATTTTTTAAAAATACGGAACGCGTTGCCGGAGGCAACCGCCAGACTTGAAAATTTTTTTCTAAAAATTAGGAACGCGTTGCAGAAAACGCGTTGCCGGAGGCAACCGCCAGACTTGAAAATTTTTTTCTAAAAATTAGGAACGCGTTGCAGAAAACGCGTTGCCGGAGGCAACCGCCAGACTTGAAAATTTTTTTCTAAAAATTAGGAACGCGTTGCAGAAAACGCGTTGCCGGAGGCAACCGCCAGACTTGAAAATTTTTTTCTAAAAATTAGGAACGCGTTGCAGAAAACGCGTTGCCGGAGGCAACCGCCAGACTTGAAAATTTTTTTCTAAAAATTAGGAACGCGTTGCAGAAAACGCGTTGCCGGAGGCAACCGCCAGACTTGAAAATTTTTTTCTAAAAATTAGGAACGCGTTGCAGAAAACGCGTTGCCGGAGGCAACCGCCAGACTTGAAAATTATTTTTTTAAAATACGGAACGCGTTGCCGGAGGCAACCGCCAGACTTGAAAATTTTTTTCTAAAAATTAGGAACGCGTTGCAGAAAACGCGTTGCCGGAGGCAACCGCCAGACTTGAAAATTTTTTTCTAAAAATTAGGAACGCGTTGCAGAAAACGCGTTGCCGGAGGCAACCGCCAGACTTGAAAATTATTTTTTTAAAATACGGAACGCGTTGCCGGAGGCAACCGCCAGACTTGAAAATTTTTTTCTAAAAATTAGGAACGCGTTGCAGAAAACGCGTTGCCGGAGGCAACCGCCAGACTTGAAAATTTTTTAATAAAAATTCGGAACGCGTTGCAGATAACGCGTTGCCGGAAAAAATTGAAAATATTTTTTAACTCGGAACGTGTAGCAGAAAACATGCGGGCCGAAGGCCCGCATGTTTATTTATGACTTAAATTCAAAAGTTTATAACTTTTGAAGTATTAGTTATAGAAAGATGGTTGAGGTGTCATTCGATGGGGAATTGAATGAGGAGTTGAATGAAAATATTTTCAAAGGTGTCACTTGAGTTTGAGAATGGACATTTGAGTCTGAAATTTTCAAATACTGGGAAATTGATCCAAATTAGTTTAAATCAGTTGTAATAACGCTGGAGTCAGCCTTTATACCCAAAAAGCTTATTTACATGTCAGCAATTCGCGCCGAACGCTGGTTTACATTGAATAAATTTATTTATTGTTTAAATGATTTTTATTTTTTGTTATTTTTTCATTTTATATCTAAAAAAATAGAAATAATTTTAAGAGATTTGACGAGTTTCAGTTATTTGAAGGCCTAAATATTGGTGGAATTCTTCATATAAAAACAACCCTAAAAACATGTTTCTTCTTAAACTTGGCTCTCCACTCACTCTACTACTTTTGGTTCTATTCGAACCGTCGCTGGCACCACCGCTACTCACTCCATTGTTGTTGGTGGCGCTCAAACTTGATCCGTTACGATGCGTCTTTTTCCTTCAAGATCGTCGTCGAATTCTTCAAACACCTCCACTACAAGGCCAACAATGATTGTTTCTATACCGCTAGAAGAGAATGAACTGCTAGGAGTTAGGCCTAATAAAGCGTGAGTTTCTTGGGGAAAGTAAATCTGTCAAAAAATCTTTTTAGTTTGATCATAACGCAAATTCAACGAGGATCACCAGCTGAAGGCCATCTACGTATCGGCGACAAAATCTTGGCGATCAATGATCGAAAGATTAAAGACTTGGACGCATTCTACAGAATTCTGCGTATCAGTTATCCAGTTGCGAATATTCAGATTCGAAGGATGGGAAGCAGTAGTAGCGGCAATGAGACAGCTAGAGAAAGATCGCCAGAAAGAACATCGACAGCACGCCCGACAGCAACAATGCGTGAAGATCGACGACCTCAACAACAACAACAGTTACCACAACCATCACCACGACAACAAGCGCAAATGGTTGAGGATTTGCCACAAGGAATGCGGGCTGCAATAGAGAGACGTCAAGGATATCGATACACGGTAATTTTGTGGGGGAGTTTTGACGGTTAAACGTTCTCTATTAGATGGTAACAGTCGACCGAGTTCGTGGCACTCGTCTTGGCCTTTCAATCAAAACAAGAGACAATCGCGTCCTTGTCAGCAATGTGGAGGCAAATTCACTGAGTTCCCCGCATCTCCAGCAGTACGACCATATTGTCTATGTGGATAGTGTGAGGGTGACGCAAGCGGAAGTTGCGAAGAATTTGATGGTCAGATCGCTGAGTGAGGTAAAATATTTCGGTTTTTGGCTCTTAAATTCTGAATTTTTTGTAGACTAATCGTGTGGAACTAATTATTGGTCGTCCAACAACAAGAGAAGCAATTTCTGCGGCGAGAGCAGCGCTAGCACGCGAGGATATACATGAGCCTCCATCTTTGCGTCTTGGAGTTGATGTTCAACAAATAATGCGCCAGCAGGTATTTTTGAGAGAGAAAAAGGACTTAAAAGGACCTGCAAAAATATAATTTTTTTCCCCAACAGATTGTAAACATGGCCGCCTATGCACAGCTGTCTCCACATGGAATTCTCAACCGTTCGGGTACGCCTCCGCCACGAAATAGGCGCGTAAGCTTCTCCGGCGATAATGTGATTGTGCCAATCCAAAGCGACCATGCTGGGCGACAACTGAGAAATGTGACGAATAATGTCCCAAATTCACCAATTCGTCAACCGAGGCGACAATAAGAATAAAAAAATGAGAAGAAAGGGAAAGAGTGTGATATATAGGAAATTAAAAACTGATTTGTGTTCTCTGCCCTATTAATAATTTTGTCTGTATTTTTATTGTTATCTCTCCTTTGTTCACAATATATATGTATGTATATATTTTTGTTATTTCACTATTTTTTCCATTTACTGTCTAATTTTGCGTGATAAATTTGTAATACGCTAGAGAATTTCCGGAAATCGTTTCCGGAAAAGAAAGTATGACTTTAAAAGTCTGACTTTTTCAATATCTCTAATTTACCTTTCTGCGTGACAAATAAAATATTTTTCGTTATTTACCGAAGTGAAAAGTTGGTAAAGTTGAGTTTTTGATTTTTGGGATTTTGAATTTTATTTTGTCTGTTTATAAAATGAAAGTTACCAGAATGAAATTTCGCTTCGAAAAATCATTTTTGAAAATGGCTGGGGTTTTCTCAGTTTTCCATTGATTTTTAAAGTTTCATTTTTTAATTTTAAGTTGAAAATTTTATTTATTCAACTTCACAATGGTTATTCTCTACAATGATCAACAACAGAAGAGACGTTCAAAAAAGATTCGTTGGGCATGTATTCATCCTTTTCCAATTACAGAAGAACAGGTTTTTTCTTTTCTAATTGAAAAATGCCTATATTTGTTGAATGCTCATTCTCATATGAGGGTGTTTTGTTTTTGCCTATCTAAGTAAATATTACAAACTTTTTGAGAAGATTATTTTCGGTTCATGCATATTTTTCGAAAGTTTTTTCTGATTAGAGGCTGTTTGGTTTAGGTCAACGGCAAGGATGCCTAAAAACGGGAAAAATAACTCTGCCCGAAAAAACGGGCTCTTTGCCCAATGCCAGAATCTACCACAATTCAATGAACCAAACTCAAGGTTTAAGTCTACCTTTTTTAAAATATCGACCTCTATCTTCTTCTTAATGCTTCTTAATGCTCCAGCACTAGAAATGAATTTGTTTGTTATTTAGGAAGAACGTAAGCATAAGCTGTGGGCAAAAACGATGATTGAATTAACTAGTAAAATGAATGAAGTTTGGATACCGCCCATTAATAACAATCGAATTGATCAAAATGGGGAATCTACAAGTTGTGAACTTCAAAATAATGAAAAATATAATCAAAATGATATTCTTGAAGAAGAAAATGTTGACGAAGATGATCTGCCTGAATTGTCAGAGGTTCCATCAAATAATACTTTTGTTCCAGTTCAAGATGAGCACGGATATTTACTTTGTAGAAATGGAGATTGGATAATTGATAGATGTAAGGGGAGGTTTTTTAAAGATTATTTTTCTGATAGTTTTGTTTAAGGAGTAAAGTTTTAATTCTTCCTTACTTTTTGCTATATAATTAATTTTTCGGGAGTCCTTTTGAAATCCATTATGGTCTATTGAGTAGCAAGGCTTTTTGTTTTATCTTTCAACCACGATTCAAATCCTTTTGGATTTATAATTTTTCTTTTTCTATCCTTTTTTGAACATTAACTTCCCTAGCTAAAAATAATTTTCCTCCTATTTTTCAGTCAAAATAATTAAGCAAATTGGTGATGGTGTTTTTTCAAAAGTTCATCTAGTGTCTGATTCAAAAAATTTACAAAGATCTGCAAATGGCGAAAATCCATCAAAGAGGGCTTTAAAAATCGTCAGAAATGTTCAGGCATATAAAGATGCTGCTCTACAAGAAATTGGTGTTCTTCAAGCTTTGCATTCTTTTGATGATGAAGAAGAAAATGGATTGGGACCTAGTCATTTGGTTATTAAATTGTTGGATAATTTTGAATATTTTGATCATGTAAGTTTATTTTTCTTAAATTAATATCTATTTTGTAACGACAAAAAATATCGAAAATTTTTTTTGGAAATTTCGGAATTATTTTTTGTAAAAAATATTTCTGTCCGCAATTACTATCCACAAAAATTTGATTTCAAAATTTTTTTTGAAAATTTATTTTTCGGTTAATTTTATTTTCTGATCGCGTACGAATATTTATTTTCTCATAACTAAAAATACAAAAAATTTTTTGGAAAATTTTTTAAATTATTTTTTTTTGCTAAAAGCGTTCCTGTCCGCAATTATTATCCGCAAAAATAATTTTAGAAAATTTTTTTTTAATTTTATTTTTTTTTAATTTTTAGATTTGTCTTTTATTTGAACCTTATGGATTGAGCGTTTTTGATTTTTTGGTATATTTTTTTAAATTTATTTTTTGACATTCTTTTTTTATTTAATTTAAAGAGGGGCAATGATTACCATCCTTATCCTCTTGATCAAATTCGTTATATTGCCTATCAGGTTTTTTTTGAATTTTTAAGTAAATTTATTTTTGTATTTTTAGTTAATTCTTGCTGTCAACTTTATTCACGAAAAGGGAATTGTTCATACTGATTTGAAGCCAGAAAATATTTTATTTGTAAATACTGACAATTATGAATTCAAAAATCGTTGGGACAAGCCTTATGAAGAAATGGGATTGGTAAAATCTAAGCGTTCAAGAAATAGAAGGAGAATTCGTGTACTTAAGGTTTAAAAATTTTTTTAATTGGATTGGGAAAACAAAATGTTTCTTTTGGTAATTTTGAACTTCGTACCCCCCCCCCCTTTTTTTTGTTTTAAAACATTAAAAATGGTCAGTCTTAAGATGAATATAGAACACAACGAGCTGTGTCGAACGACACCAAAATCAAAAAAATCTGACTTGATTTGACCGAGATACAGACCTCTGAAAATTGAACAACCATGGGGGTGATTTTTTGAAATAAAAAAAGTTTACCCAAATGATAGCTCATTCGAAAGAGCTTGTCGAGCTGAGTCGAATGAGACCAAAATCAACGAAATCGGACAAGATTTGACAAATTTATGACATTATTTAGACCTACCGGAGTCGATGATTTATGTCATATCTTTGTCAAATCAAGTCGGATCACGTCGATTTTGGTGTCATTCGACTCAGCTCGACGAGCTCTTTCGAATGAGCTATCATTTGTATACTTTTTCGTCCTTTTGGTTTTTCGACCCTGTGGTTGTTCAATTTTTAGAGGTCTGTATCTCGGTCAAATCAAGTCAGTTTTTTTGATTTTGGTGTCGTTCGACACAGCTCGTTGTGTTCTATATTCATCTTAAGACTGACCATTTTTAATACTTTTAAAACAAAAAAAGAGGGGGGGGGGGGTACGAAGTTCAAAATTACCTTTCTTTTTAATTGGATTGAGAAAACAAAATGTTTCCCTCTACTTTGGCTGTGAGCCTGATTTTTTTACCTAATTTTCAATTTTTTTAAGTATCTGTAAAGACTAATTTATGACTAATTTATTTTTTCTAATTTATTTATGACTAATTTATTTTGACTAATTTATTTTTTCTTGCATTCAATAAGTCAATTAGATGTCCGCAAAAAGTCTAGAATGGGAAACTACATCTTGTCCCATTAAATTTTAGATCGGGGGGATATGAAGACTCACTCTTCTATTTACTTTCTCTTTTTAACTTTTATTTTTAAAGGATGCTTCAATTAGATTAATAGATTTTGGTTCTGCTGTGTTTGATCATCAAGGGCATGATGAAACAGTTACTACACGTCATTATAGAGCTCCAGAAATTATTCTAAGTTTGTTTTTGATATGAAGATAAGAGTTAGGATTTTTTGGCTTCTTCATCAAGGTTGTGTCCAGGGAGCTAGAGCTTCCCCTTCCCCCACCCCAGAAATGGGGAAAAGGGAAAAATTTAGGGAAGGGATTGGGCAAAAAAGTACTGGCCACTGGTCTGCCCCTCTTCTAGAAATGGTGGAAAAAATTGGAGCCCTCGTTTTAGCCTCCCCCGTAAAATCGACCCTGATTGCCCTATCGTTCGTGTGCATGACTCTCCCATTATTCACGACTTTTCGTAAATTTATTCACAACGTAATCGCTTTTCTTTAGAAAATGGATGGTCTTTTTCTTGTGATATATGGAGTATTGGTTGTATCTTGTTTGAACTTTATTCTGGATGTGCATTATTTCAAAAAATGGATGATATTAAACATTTGGCTACTATTGAAAGAATTTGTGGTGCTGTACCAAAATCGATGAAGAGAGCGTCTAGGTTTTTTAAACTTTTATTCAAGAGTGACATTTCATCCCAAATTTTTAGTTGTGGCTTTTATAGAAACAATAATCAATTAAATTGTAGTCCAGAAGTTAAGGAACATGTTAAGGAACGTACTAGGAAATTATTTGTGAGTTTTTATTGTAGAAATTTTAAACAAGAATTTTTTTAAAAAGGATTATATTAAATTGAAAGAAATGGAACATATTCAATTTTTTGATCTCCTTGAAAATATGTGAGTTTCAAAGTTTTTTTTTAAATTTTTGGTTTTGAATTGAAAATAATTTATTTGGGGTCTGATGAAATTAATTATGCAAAAGATTTTTTAAATTTATAAATTAGAAAAAATTTTAATCTCTATCTAAAGTTAGAATATTTTTGATGATTTATTAGAAAGAAATTGAGTCCACCCCAGAGTATCGACACCCAAAGTATCGAATTTTTTAAATTTCATAATTAAGTATTCCAAGCAGGGGTGGGCGCAAGAGGCAATCGTGAAAAACGCAAAACGCAAAACGCAACGCAAGGCCAAAAATCAACGCAAAACGCAAAAAACGCAAAACGCAAGAACGCAAAATTCTGAAAAAAATTTTTAAATCGAGTATTAGCCATTTTTCAGTTAAAATAGAAGTATTACTATAAGTCAGCGAGTCCTAGTTGATCTTGTGATACAATTAAGTTGGATGGGTAATGATTTGAAGGGGATACAATGGGATTATGAAGGATATTAGAGGATTTAGAGCGATTATGAAGGAGAGATCGAGGAAAATTGGAGGGATCAAGGAAATTTAAAAAGATACCATGCGATTACTGATGAATGTCGGATGGGTTGGGGAGATAGGAGGATAAATGGCTCTCTGTAATTCTCAATTGATACCGCGGATATCAGCGGATTTGGAGGGATAAAGGGAGATCGGAGCTCAAGATATTGAACTGATATTTTTCTGACAGTTCCATGATCTACTTTTAGCGCCGCAGGCGAAAATTTTGAAAAATTTGGGGCCAAGAAGCCAAATTTCTTCCTTTTTTAAGCGCCGCAGGCGAAAATTTTGAGAATTTTGGAAAGTCATAAGTCTGATTTCATTCAGATTTTGCCCTCAGATTGGGTATATTTCTTGCGATTTTTTGCGTTAATTTTGGCCAAATTTACGCAAAACGCAAAACGCAACGCAAGGCCAAAAATCAACGCAAAACGCAAAAAACGCAAAACGCAATGCGCCCACCCCTGATTCCAAGGACGGGGAAGTCTTTTTAACATAGGGAAATTGTTCCACAATGGATCAAACATCGATCATGATCAATATGTCCAATCAAAGAAGAGTGATCGATCTCCAAGTATAATCTTGTTCGGTCGCTATGCTCAGTTCGATCGAAAACACAATTCCCCGATGTCCGCTTATTGTTAGGTCTGAGCGTTTAAGGTTCGAATCCTTAAGGGGCGTTCGTTTTACTTTTCCCTTATTTTTGCCATAGAAAATTTCCTTTTTAAATTCTGATCAACATAAAAAAATTATTTTTCAAAATTTTTAGGCTTGTAATTGATCCAGATTTACGTATAACTTTAAACGTAGCTAGAGAACATGATTTTTTTGAAAAATTGGATAATAATTTGCGCCTTAAGGCAGAAAATGGAGAGAATATCAACGAGAATGGTGCTACTTAAATTTTAAAGAGAAAAGAATTTCAAGAATGTTTATGCTTTATTTTTGATTATAATTTTATTTTACTTAAAGAATTTAAGGCAAATCTTAATTATTTTATATTTGATAATTGAATATTTCGAATAAATTTAAAAATATTGGTTCTTTATTAATATCCCGCCCCCCACCCCTATTTGAGTCTCAGATTAATTTTCCTTCCTTGCTGCCAATCATTTATTTTTCCTCCTTTTTTAATGTCAATCATTTTCTTCCCTCAAATATAAGACACCCAAAAGGGCGCGCGGCCATAAAGGCGCAAAGCCATAACTTGCTTCATGGTTTTCAAACCTTACAAAAATTAATATTAAACGATTCCTTTCATCGAGCTAAAGAGATTGATAACAAAAATGACAAGGCCCCAAAATATTACAGAAGGTTATGGCTTTGCGCCGTTATGGCTGCGCGCCTTTTTGGGCTGTACACCTCAACTATCATAAGTTTCTAACTTGCTTTTTACTTATAATATTCGAGGGAAGAAAATGATTGGCATTAAAAAAGGGAGGGAAATAAATGATTGACAGCAAATAAGGAAAAATAATCTGAGACTCAAATAGGGGTGGGGGGCGGGATATTAATAAAGTACCAAAATATTTTATATAAATTTTTGGTTATTTTTATCGGCCTCTTGAAGAATAAGTTTTATCATATTTTAACGAGATTTATTAAAAGTGGAGAATGAAGGAAATTGAAAGAATATGAACGGAAAATCCGTGACCCGATTTTAGGCATGCGTCCCATGAGTGTTTAAGCGCCTCAAAAGTAGATAAAAGTCCATAAGCAACCAATTAGGTAATTTTTTTAAATGTCTGGCAGGCATTGTGCAATGGCAACGAGAAAAAAGGAAAATCCATAGGTTACTTTAATAGGCAATAAATGAACAGTAAATTTAAGTCACTTAAAATATCACAAAATTAAAAATTTTCCATTTTTGCACAAGCACATTTGCTGGAAAAATAAATTCCAGCAAATGTGCACACGAAATGATTATCAACGTGTAAAAACGCCAAAATCGTGAACGCAAATTAACGCAAATAATTGGCGTTAATCCACGTTGTAAATATACGTTGGCGCACATTAAAATTTTTATAAAGGTGTGCGCCAAAAACTTTTTCTAACGTAAAAACGTAGCGGAACGCAAATATTTTGCGTTTGGTAAATGGCGTTTTTTGCGTTTGTAAAAAATTTTTTTGAGGATTTTTTTTTGATAATTTTGCGTTTTTGAAACTTTTTTGGATATTTTGTTAATGGGTAAATGTCCGGTTGGTGTCCTACATGTCCGCAAAGAGGATGCACATTTTTCCTTCCTTTTCTTGCATTTTTTTCTGCAAGGAGTGGCGCCCATTTTGCCATTGTGTATGGTAGCCTTTTGACATGTCGAAGGAAAGAGGGAAAATAATAAAAATTAATTACTAATAGAGTACAAATAAGTATTTTATTTTATAAATGATCAAAAATGAAAAATTTGGGACAACGTTCTCAAATATCTAGATTTCTAAAATATCTGGGGGAATCTTAATCCATTCGAAATCTTAATCAGTTCCAGAATGCTTCAATCTGCTGTGTATTTGCACCGTTGACTGGATTCATAAAGAATTGTTAATGATTTACTGTTTGGTGTTGATATCCTAACTGATCTAAACCTAAAGTGAATTAATTCTGTTTGTAAATCAATCTAACATTATTAGTTATAATAACTTTATTGGTATTAAATTAAGTACTCTATTAGTAATTAATTTTTATTATTTTCCCTCTTTCCTTCGACATGCCAAAAGGCTACCATACACAATGGAAAAATGGGCGCCACTCCTTGCAGAAAAAAATGCAAGAAAAGGAAGGAAAAATGTGCATCCTCTTTGCGGACATGTAGGACACCAACCGGACATTTACCTTGTTAATGTCAAAATTCTGTCAAATTTTTCGACCTAATGTCAAAATGTCGAATATATTTTATTTCAATTCTCAAAGTGGAAAAAACGAACAAGAAATCATATGTATATTAATAAAATCTGATAGAAAAATAAAATCAGAATATGTGAATACCAAAAAATTAAATTTTCCATCAAAATAAAAACTAATTTTTCCATGAAAGGGTTCGAACCTACGACCCCATTAAGTTGAGGAGGTAATGTATTTCAAGACTTTCCATCTGGGCCCGTATCAAAGAGCAAGTTGTTAAACGGTATCATAAGAAGTTGGTCATTTAACCAGGACATTTAACCCTTACCGAGAGGTTTTTTCGTATCATAAGAGCGTCTGGTATTTTTCTTCTTGCTTACCACAAACTCACTTCTTATGATACCAATTTTACCGCCCAGTAAGGGTTAAACAACCACGAACCACGTTCTTATGATACGGGCCCTGAACTACAACGATTTTTTGAGAATTATTTAATATTTTCCTACGTTTTTTTCTTCATTTTTTATTCAAATTCCAGTCCTATAAGCGCATGAATCACTCCGTCTTGAGGGAATGATTCATTCAAAGGGTCAAACATTTATTTTAAAAATGAAAACAAATAAAAAAAGAAAAAAATAAATTTAATTGGAATGGAACAGTTGGCTTTTGATTAAAAAAATTTTTTTTTTCTAAAAGCATTAAATAAATAAATAAAAATAAATTGATCACATAAAGAGGATGTAAATTAAAAGTAAAAGAACATTTTAATTGTTTGTATCAGGTGTTAGAAAAAAAATTTTTTTTCTTATATATTTAAAGGTTAGCTAATTTAATGCAAAGGTTAATTTTTAAAAATTTATTTTATTTAAAAAATTAAGAAAATAAATAAAAATAATTTTTCCTTTGAAAACTAGAGTTGTTCACGACCGGTTTTAAACCTGAAAATTTCGACATTTTTTTGCCAGAAATTAACCGTTTTTATACAAAATTAAAAAACCGAAAACTTCTGAAAATGAGTAATTTTATTAATTTTGTCTAAAATTCAAAACCGAAAACCGGGTTTTTAAAACTTGGGTTAGCCGAAAACTTGGGGTACCGGATGATAACCGGTAGTGAACAACCCTAATAAAACTTTAGAAATAACTAATTTCTAAAATAAAACTCGAGAAAAAATTTTTTAATTTAAAAAATTAAAAATTTTTATTCTCCTTCCAGAGATGGCTAGCAAATCAACAACACCAACACTAATTATTTCCTCATTATTTTTTATTTTTCTTATTAATTCAATTTTTATATTTTCACAAGTGGTAGGTTTGTGTATTTTAGTGTTCGGCAGATTCGGTATTCCTGAAACGCCTGAAAATGAGTGACTTCATTAAAATTCCAGGACTTTTCGGCATCCCCGGAAACCGGCATCGAAAAAATCCATTTGCCGAACACTAATGTACCCTATTTCTTCTAATAGTGCGATTCTTTCTATTAGACCTTACAAAAAAATTCTTTCTATTAGACCTTCCAAAAAATTCTTTCTATTAGACCTTCCAAACCCTTCCAATAAACTGACCCTCTAGAGGATGGTTGAAAAATAAAACGACCGGTCGCACTATGTATTAAAAGAAATATGGTATTTAATTCTAGAATAAAATTAATTTTTCTTCACAAAAAATTTTTTTAATTTAAAAGAATGCCCAGGAAGCACATCCAAAAGATGTTGAAACAATTTTTAATAAAAATGTTTTAAATAGAGAATTTAAAAATAAATTTGGAAATTTAAAAGAAGGGTGTTTTCCGAGACCTAAAGGTGTGGGTTGTCGATGTACTGAAAAAGATGAGAATGGATATGATCGAGAAAAAATTTTTGAAACTGAAGCAGAATGTAGAGAAGAGGTGAAAATATAAATTATAGTTCTATTGAAATTTTGGGGGAAAAAATTATTTTTTAATTTTAATCGAAGTAAGGGCAAATTAATAAATTTATTAAATTTATTAAAAATAATTAAATAAGCTATTAATCAAAAAACACACAGACACACATAAACCAAAAAAAAATCCAAAAATATACGCTACATAAAATTTCAAAAAACACAGAAATAGACACTTAGCCAAATTCACCCTCCAAAAAATTTATTTGAAACTGAAGCAAACATGCTCCTGAAGCATTCCCTTAAAATCTCAATTTAATTAACATATTTCTAATATTTTCAGAATACTTCTGGCTCTCGTAAAAGACGTCGAGTAGCAGAACAAAAAACTAAAGAAGCTGATATCCCAACAGCTACACGGGAAAAAACAAAAGCAGCTAACAACAACAATAACAGAGTAGATCCAGTAGAAGAACGTGCTCGCCAAAATTATGCTGCAGTAATTAAGGAATTGAAAAATAAATTTGCTGGATTGAGAGAAGGGTGTTATCCGAGACCTAAAGGTTGGAAGGAAAAAGATTCGAAAAAAAATTTGCTTCAGAAGCATTTTTCTGAAACATGAAACTTGCTTCTGAAGCACTTTTCTGAAACATGAAACTTGCTTCTGAAGCACTTTTCTGAAGCATGAAACTTGCTTCAGAAGCATTTTTCTGAAGCATGAAACTTGCTTCTGAAGCATTTTTCTGAAGCATGAAACTTGCTTCAGAAGCATTTTTCTGAAACATGAAACTTGCTTCTGAAGCATGCTTCAAAAAAAATGTTTCAGAAAATTTTCCAAAATAAAATTTTTTTAAGGTTGTCTCTGTGTTGTTGGCAAAGACGCAACAGGACGTGAAATAACCTCTCGACGAATGAAGGATTCAGAATGTAAATGTGCCCCTGGGGAACGCTCAAAAGAATGCCCAGCACAAGGGGCTTAAAAATAAAAAATATTGGATTTTTAAAAAATTTTCATAATTCTTAATATTTGAAAAATAAAATTCATAAAAATATTAAAACACATAGAAAAATAAAAAGAAAAATACTTCAAACAAAAATACATTAAAAAGGATAAGGAACTAAGGGGACACGCCCAAGTAGGCGCGCGGCCAAGTAGGCGCAAAGCCATAACTACCTGAAAAATTTATGGACCTTAACAATTTCGGTACCATTCTCTTTAGCTCGATGAGTGGAATCGTTTAATACCAAAGTTGGTAAGATTCGGAAATTTTGAAGCAAGTTATGGCTTTGAGCCTACTTGGGCCGTACCTGGAACTAAGAAGCGCTTGCTACAGAACAGAGGTGGGTCGGAATTTCGATTTACGACGATTTTTCCTTCCGACTTTAGAGCCAGTTACGATTTTCGGCTCTTCCGATTCTTCTCTTTCTTTTCAAAAATCTTGTGCCAACCCGCCTCTGCTACAGAATGACTGAGCTATTTCTTTTAGAATAAATATAAATAGGTAAAAAACGTTATGGTAAAAAGACAAAATTAATTAAAAAAATTTTTTTTCTCTCCTTTTCCTCCTCAATTTAATTTTTTTTCTTTCTCAAAAATTTTCTTCCTTAATTATTTTTGGAATTTCATTTATTTTTGTTGAATTATCACAAAATTCGAATATACTTGTAGCTCTTCTTCTTTCCCATAAATTTGAATTTTGTTGTTTATCAAATAAACAAGTTGATTTCCGTCTAAATTTGTCTCCATTTTGATCCAAATTATTTAAATTAATTTTAAGTTCAACCTGAAAAATAAAAGAAATTTTTTTATTTTGTGAAGCATAAATGATAACGAATAAGTACCACAAAGGGGAGGAAAAAGAGAAACTTTTTGTTTTTTTGCTTCAAAAATTAAAAAAAAAATTTTTTTTTAATTAAAAAAATTTTTTTAAGTCAAATTATCCAAAATATTAATAAATACAGACTTAAACATAAAAATAAAAAATAATTTACTTCAAAGGGACTCGAACCATGGACCCTCACAAAGTCGGTCTAAAAACGTGCCAACTACACCACACTGACTTTTTAAGATAAATTAATTAAAATACTTATAAAATATTATTAAAAAGGTACTTTGCCAACGGGCAAAGTATCGTAACCAAAGGCTCCGCCTATTAAATTCCAGTGCATACGTAACTTACCGCCATCACCCCAATGGGCACAGCTAGTTACTATATACCTATAATTCAGGGAGTGTTTTTTCTAAGAAAAAAAATAACGGCCGGCCGAAGGCCGGCACGGTTTTGGGAGTTTGACATTCGGGGGGTAGTTTGGGACGGGGCATCCAGGAAAATTATCGAGAAGTCGAAATAATTGCCCCCTGGTACCTAAATCGCTTAAGCGCCGGGGCTATCTTTTCAATGGGGGGTTATAGCGAAAAATGTCTGCTGGGAGGATGATGTACGGCTATTAGTAGAGTTCGAATGCAAAAAACTCGAATTCGAAATTCGGACCTGAAGGGTACTTATGCCTTCCCAAATGATTATGCCCCCAGGCTGAAAAATTCTAACCCTTTAACGAATTGAGTTAGGGGTCTGAAACTTTTGCATTTAAGGGTTCTATTTGATGGGGCATTTGGGAAAAATACGAAAGTTAAGAAATAATTACCCACTGGTACCTATATAGAATAGGTACCGGGGGTATCTCGGGACTGGGGGGAGATATCAAAAAACTTCCAACGGGAGGCACGCAAGTTGGAATAAGCTGATATATGTAGGAAAAAACCCGAAGTCTAAATCCCAACTTGAAGGGTACTTATGCCTGCGCAAAAATCCCAAAATCCCCGTTTCGCAAATTTCGAAATTTACGAAACTTATCGACAAATCACGTGTGATATATCAAATGAAAGCTCTCGACGAGCTGAGTCTGGATAAATTTATTTTAAATTTTTTGGACCACTTTGGACCAAGTTACAGTAGCCCAAAGTTTCACAATGACCCCATGTAAAATTGGGAAGGGTGGCTCCAATTGTCAAAAGTGAATTGAAACCCGTTTTCGATATCCTATCTTAAA
The DNA here is from genome assembly GCA_963681835.1 of Meloidogyne enterolobii. Taxonomy (NCBI): domain Eukaryota; kingdom Metazoa; phylum Nematoda; class Chromadorea; order Rhabditida; family Meloidogynidae; genus Meloidogyne; species Meloidogyne enterolobii. Next base: position 4,137,438 of record CAVMJV010000007.1, read on the forward strand.
GAGCGTCCCCTGGCGGTTCGAAAAAGGTATAATATGTCGGGGGTCCGGTTGAGTCTCAAAAAGTTATAGGCAATGTTCGCAAATGTCGCGAAACTTTTTTTGACTCTAACGTCCCGGGGGAATTTTTTAAAATTTTTCTGACACCGGATTTGGACTCAGCGCATGTCAAAGTACCATATGGGACGTTTTATGGGTCAAAATTCCAAAATTTTGTCCCACCCCCTATTTCCAAAGGGGTACCCCTTTTGGGGGATTTTTGGGATTTTTTAGGTGATCATAACTTTTTTTGGGATTAAGAGAATTGGATGGGTTTTCCTTTATAAAATAGTACTAAAAATTAGAAATTTTTTGAGCGCAAAAAATTTCGAAAAAATCCGAAAATGGAGGTGTAGGGGTAGAATTTCGAAAAACCCAAAATTTTTCGGTTTTTCGAAATTTTTTCGGGATTTTTGCCTACTGATGGTTCTAATGTATTTTTCTTGAATTAAGCAGATTTATCTACATATTTTGGGATTTTAAAATTTTCAAAAAAGGTATACCTTGGCCGAGATATGATTTTTTGAAAATTTTAGCGATTTTTTCTGGCTGAAATTTCAGGCCCAAAAAATATTTTTTCAAAATCCAATATAGATATGGCAAATGAGGTATCATTCGAAAGCTCTCATCGAGCTGGATATAAAAATATTTTTTTCGAATTTTTTCGGTACTTATTGACGAATGTACGGAGGTTCTAAAATTTGGGGGATGGAGTACAGTATCCGGAGAATTATGGTAGGAAGAGAGAAAAAATGATTGACAGTTGAAATGATGGCAGAGAGGCGAAATTTTTCTGCGTCTCTGACATTCGGGGTAACCCGTAGAAGAAATTAAAGGGAAATTTTGTATATGGGGGAAAATTTTGTGGGAGGGTAAGCTGGATCCTGTTGTGGATCCGAAGCAGAGATGCTTCGTGAAGCAGTTATGCTTCGAAATTTTGTTTTGGATTGGACTCATCCTTCTAATTGAAAGGATGAGTCCAATCATCCTTCTAATTGAAAGGATGAGTACAATCATCCTTCTAATTGAAAGGATGAGTCCAATCATCCTTCTAATTGAAAGGATGAGTCCAATCGAGGGGCCGAAGGCCCGGAGTGACTCTAAGTGGAAGGATGAGTCCAATCGAGGGATGAAGGATGAGTCTAAGATGAAGGATGAGTCCAATCGAGGGGAAGACGAGGGCCGAAGGCCCGAAGTGACTCTAAGAAGGCCCGAGCTTTCATTACATCTAAAAGGCAAAGCAATTGGGAAGGAAAAGTAAATCGAAGGGAAGACGAGGGCAGAAGGCCCGAAGTGACTGAATTGAAAGGATGAGTCCAATCGAAGGGAAGACGAGGGCCGAAGGCCCGAAGTGACTCTAAGTGGAAGGAAGAGTCCAATCGAAGGGAAGACGAGTTCCGAAGGCCCGAAATAACTCTAAGTGGAAGGAAGAGTCCAATCAAGGGAAAAAGAGGGCCGAAGGCCCGAAGTGACTCAAATTGAAGGCCGAAGGCCGAGGAGTAGGCGAGGGCCGAAGGCCCGAGCTTTCATTACATCTAAAAGGCAGAGCAATAGTCAAAAGCAGAGCATAGATCCTCCGAGGCCGAAGGCCGAGGAGTAGGCGAGGGCCGAAGGCCCGAGCTTTCATTACATCTTAAAGGCAGAGCAATAGTCAAAAGCAGAGCATAGATCCTCCGAGGCCGAAGGCCGAGGAGTAGGCGAGGGCCGAAGGCCCGAGCTTTCATTAAATCTAAAAGGCAGAGCAATAGTCAAAGGCAGAGCATAGATCCTCCGAGGCCGAAGGCCGAGGAGTAGGCGAGGGCCGAAGGCCCGAGCTTTCATTACATCTAAAAGGCAGAGCAATAGTCAAAGGCAGAGCATAGATCCTCCGAGGCCGAAGGCCGAGGAGTAGGCAAGGGCCGAAGGCCGAGCTTTCTTACATCTAAAAAGCAGAGCAAAAGTCAAAGGCAGAGCATAGATCCTCCGAGGCCGAAGCCCGAGGAGTAGGCGAGGGCCGAAGGCCCGAGCTTTCATTACATCTTAAAGGCAGAGCAATAGTCAAAAGCCGAGGAGTAGGCGAGGGCCGAAGGCCCGAGCTTTCATTACATCTAAAAGGCAAAGCAATAGTCAAAGGCAGAGCATAGATCCTCCGAGGCCGAAGGCCGAGGAGTAGGCGAGGGCCGAAGGCCCGAGCTTTCATAATATCTAAAAGGCAGAGCAATAGTCAAAGGCAGAGCATAGAGTTCCGAAGGCCCGAAGTAACTCTAAGTGGAAGGAAGAGTCCAATCAAGGGAAAAAGAGGGCCGAAGGCCCGAAGTGACTCAAATTGAAGGCCGAAGGCCGAGGAGTAGGCGAGGGCCGAAGGTCCGAGCTTTCATTACATCTAAAAGGCAGAGCAAAAGTCAAAAGCAGAGCATAGATCCTCCGAGGCCGAAGGCCGAGGAGTAGGCGAGGGCCGAAGGCCCGAGCTTTCATTACATCTTAAAGGCAGAGCAATAGTCAAAAGCAGAGCATAGATCCTCCGAGGCCGAAGGCCGAGGAGTAGGCGAGGGCCGAAGGCCCGAGCTTTCATTACATCTAAAAGGCAGAGCAATAGTCAAAGGCAGAGCATAGATCCTCTGAGGCCGAAGGCCGAGGAGTAGGCGAGGGCCGAAGGCCCGAGCTTTCATTACATCTAAAAGGCAGAGCAATAGTCAAAGGCAGAGCATAGATCCTCCGAGGCCGAAGGCCGAGGAGTAGGCAAGGGCCGAAGGCCGAGCTTTCTTACATCTAAAAAGCAGAGCAAAAGTCAAAGGCAGAGCATAGATCCTCCGAGGCCGAAGGCCGAGGAGTAGCGAGGGCCGAAGGCCCGAGCTTTCATTACATCTAAAAGGCAGAGCAATAGTCAAAGGCAGAGCATAGATCCTCCGAGGCCGAAGGCCCGAGCTTTCATAATATCTAAAAGGCAGAGCAATAGTCAAAGGCAGAGCATAGATCCTCCGAGGCCAAAGGCCGAGGAGTAGGCGAGGGCCGAAGGCCCGAGCTTTCATTACATCTAAAAGGCAGAGCAAATGGAAGAAAGAGTCCAATCTTTTTTCCAACTCTAAATGGAAGAAAGAGTCCAATTGAAGGTTAGACGAGTGCCGAAGGCCCGAAGTGACTCTAAGTGGAAGGATGAGTCCCAACGGGGAAAGACGAGGCGAGGGCCGAAGGCCCGAGCTTCAACCCATCCCGGGAGACAGAACAGAGATCGGCGAGGGCCGGAGGCCCGAAGCAATGAAAAGGCAGAGCTAAATAAATATATTCCAGGCATCAAAAAGTTCTAGCCGCGCGCGAAGCGCGCCACAAAGCCGTTAGGCTTTCCAACGGGCAGAGTTCGAAAAAAACCTAAAGTATCCTAATAGGAATTGCATACGTAAGTTACCGCCATCGCATACGTAACCCACAGCTAGTTACTATATACCTATAATTCAGGGAGTGTTTTTTCTATGAAAAAAAATAACAGCCGGCCGAAGGCCGGCACGGTTTCAGGAGTTTGACATTCGGGGGGTAGTTTGGGACGGGGCATCCAGGAAAATTATCGAGAAGTCAAAATAATTGCCCCCTGGTACCTAAATTGCTTAAGCGCCGGGGCTATCTTTTTAATGGCTGGAGATAGCGGAAAACGTCTGCTGGGAGGCACGCGTGTCGGGATATGGGGATATGAATAGGAAAAAACTCGAAGTCGAAATTCGGACCTGAAGGGTACTTATGCCTTCCCAAATGGTTATGCCCCCGGGGCTTCGAATTCTAACTCATTTTAGGGATGAGTTAGAAGTCTGAAACTTTTTGCATCCGGGGTTCTAATTGATGGGGCATTTGGGAAAAATAGGGAAGGGTTGAAATAATTGCCCCATGGTACCTATATTGATTAGGTACCGGGGGTATCTCGGGAGTGGGACCAGATAGAGGAAAACTTCCAACGGGAGGCACGCACGTTGGGATTAGAGGATATTAATGGGAAAAAACCCGAACCCGAAATCCCAACTTGAAGGATAGATATGCCTTCCCAAAAATCCCAAAATCCCCGTTTCGCAAATTTCGAGATTTACGAAACTGATCGACAAATCACGTATGATATGTCAAATGAAAGCTCTCGAAGAGCTGAATCTGGATAAATTTAGTTTAAATTTTTCGGACCACCTTGGACCAAGTTACAGTAGCCCAAAGTTTCAAAATATTTTTATGTAAAATTGGGAAGGGTGGCGACTGTAACTTTTTTTTTAGGGGCGTAGCGGGATGGGACCTGGGGCGTTCCATAGGGTATCGGATTGCGCGTTGAATGATATATAAATTGTGGGGGTCACTTGAGTCTGAGGGTGGGATACTTGAGTCTGAAGGGGGAAATTGCTTATATTGAAAAAGTCTTGCTGGGGAACGACTTTGGTGGTGTTGGGTTATTTGTAGGCATAGGTATGAAGAACATATTTGTTGTTGGACATTTGAGTCTGAGATGAAATCCTGGGGAGTTATGAGTCAAAGAGTCGGTGCGACTCGAGTCAATTTTTGGAAAGTGAATTGAAACCCGTTTTCGATAGCTCATTCGAAAGAGCGTTCCCTGGCGGTCAGCATAAGTATAATATGTCGGGGGTCCACTTGAGTCTCAGAAAGTTATGGGTTAAGAAGTGTGAGACTCAAATATTTCTGAGACTCTAACTCGATAGGGAATTTTGTCCTCAGAGGCCGAAGGCCGAGGAATTGGCGGGCGGAAGGCCCGCCGTAGGCGAGGGCCGAAGGCCCGAGCTTTCATTACATCTAAAAGGCAGAGCAATTGCTAAAGGCAGAGCATAGATCCTCCGAGGCCGAAGGCCGAGGAGTTGGCGGGCCGAAGGCCCGCCGTAGGCGAGGGCCGACGCCCGAGCTTTCATTACATCTAAAAGGCAGAGCAATTGTCAAAGGCAGAGCATAGATCCTCCGAGGCCGAAGGCCGAGGAGTTGGCGGGCCGAAGGCCCGCCGTAGGCGAGGGCCGAAGGCCCGAGCTTTCATTACATCTAAAAGGCAGAGCAATTGTCAAAGGCAGAGCATAGATCCTCCGAGGCCGAGGAGTTGGCGGGCCGAAGGCCCGCCGTAGGCGAGGGCCGAAGGCCCGAGCTTTCATTACATCTAAAAGGCAGAGCAATTGTCAAAGGCAGAGCATAGATCCTCCGAGGCCGAAGGCCCGCCGTAGGCGAGGGCCGAAGGCCCGAGCTTTCATTACATCTAAAAGGCAGAGCAATTGTCAAAGGCAGAGCATAGATCCTCCGAGGCCGAAGGCCGAGGAGTTGGCGGGCCGAAGGCCCGAGCTTTCATTACATCTAAAAGGCAGAGCAATTGTCAAAAACAGGGCAAACTTTACCGGCCAGAGCAAGGAAGATACGAATAGGTTTATGTTATTGACCCAGAACCCAGCGACCGTTGACGCCCCGCGAGGCGCGTGCCGCAAAACCCCGCGCGAAGCGCGGGGTTTTGCACAAGCGCCTCGCCGACGCCCCATAGGTTTAGCTTTTTCGAATCGAGGCCGAAGGCCGAGGAGTTTAGTGGCGAGGGCCGAAGGCCCGATCTTCAACACATCTAAAAGGCAGAGCAATGGTCAAAGGCAGGGCAAACTTTACCGGCGAGGGCCGAAGGCCCGAAGCAATGAAATGGCAGGGCTAAACTTTATGGCGAGGGCCGAAGGCCCGGAGCAACGAAAAGCAGGGCTGAACTTTACCGGCGAGGGCCGAAGGCCCGGAGCAATGAAAAGGCAGGGCTGAACTTTACCGGCGAGGGCCGAAGGCCCGGAGCAATGAAAAGGCAGGGGTAATCAAATATATTCCAGGCATCCTAACATTCTAGCAGCGCGCGAAGCGCGCCCCAAAGCCGATAGGCTTTTCAACGTGCAGAGCCCAATTTAAACCCAAAGCAAAATTAAACGGCCATTGCATACGTAAGTTACCGCCATTGCATACGTAACTACAGCTAGTTACATTATATATATAATTCAGAGTAGGGTTCATTTTTAAAAAAATAGAACGCCCGGCCGAAGGCCGGGCGAGGTCTGGGAGTGCGACATTCGGGGGGTAGTTTGGTCCGGGCTATTCAGGAAAATTATGAAAAAGTCAAAATAATTACCCCCTGGTACCTAAATTGCAAAAGTGCCGGGGCTATCTTTTTAATGGCTGGGGATAGCGGATATTTCTAATATGATAGAAAAAGAGTTGAAGTCGTTCTGACAACGGGAAGGGTAGATATGCTGTTTACAAACTTTTATGTCAAAGTGGTAACTTTGGATTTAAGGTGTTTATCGACGAGATAGAAAAAAGTTGTTGGGAGAAAAGTTTTAGAGCGTGATGGGTTTCTTAAGAAAAAAGTTGGTTTAAAGTTGATTGGATTAACAGAAAAAAAGATATGGAGTAAAAATCGTGTTTTTGAGGAGAAAGTATAAAGTTGACTTTAACTATATTTTATTTTGAAGATAGCTGAAAAGTGTTCGAAGATGAAAGATAGAGAATTAAATTCTGCATCGAATAAGCTTTGTTTTATGCTTTTTCAACTTTTTTTGAAAAAGTTATGAATTTTTTAATAAATTAAAATTTTTGGAAAATTTTTTAATTTTGACGATCTAGACTGTCCGATCTGGAAAGTTAAGCAACGTTGAGGCGTTTTTTGTAACTTTTGAAGTAGTTATCAGAAAAATATGATTTTGGTGTCATTCGACTCGTAAAAATAAAGCGAATTTTTTGAAAATATTTTTGAAGGGGTCACTTGAGTCTGAGGGTAGAATATTTGAGTCTGAAGGGTAAAATCAGTGGAAATAAATTTTAAAAATTATAAAAATTAATGGGAATATTAAAATATGGATTTTTAATGAAAAGGACACTTGAGTCTCGTTTATAACTTTCAGTCTCGGACTGCAAATTTTCATAAAAATTTTAAATTTTAATATATCTTCGAAAATATTTGTGCGAAAACGCGTTGCCGGAGGCAACCGCCAGAGTTTAAAATTATTTTTTTTAATTCGGAACGCGTTGCAGAAAACGCGTTGCCGGAGGCAACCGCCAGAATTAAAAATTATTTTTTAAAAATACGGAACACGTTGCAGAAAACGCGTTGCCGGAGGCAACCGCCAGAATTAAAAATTATTTTTTGAGGAAACCGGAACGCGTTGCAGAAAACGCGTTGCCGGAGGCAACCGCCAGATTAAAAATTATTTTTTGAGGAAACCGGAACGCGTTGCAGAAAACGCGTTGCCGGAGGCAACCGCCAGAATTAAAAATTATTTTTAAAAATACGGAACGCGTTGCAGAAAACGCGTTGCCGGAGGCAACCGCCAGATTAAAAATTATTTTTTTGAGGAAACCGGAACGCGTTGCAGAAAACGCGTTGCCGGAGGCAACCGCCAGAATTAAAAATTATTTTTAAAAATACGGAACGCGTTGCAGAAAACGCGTTGCCGGAGGCAACCGCCAGATTAAAAATTATTTTTTTGAGGAAACCGGAACGCGTTGCAGAAAACGCGTTGCCGGAGGCAACCGCCAGATTAAAAATTATTTTTTGAGGAAACCGGAACGCGTTGCAGAAAACGCGTTGCCGGAGGCAACCGCCAGAATTAAAAATTATTTTTTAAAAATACGGAACACGTTGCAGAAAACGCGTTGCCGGAGGCAACCGCCAGATTAAAAATTATTTTTTGAGGAAACCGGAACGCGTTGCAGAAAACGCGTTGCCGGAGGCAACCGCCAGAATTAAAAATTATTTTTTAAAAATACGGAACACGTTGCAGAAAACGCGTTGCCGGAGGCAACCGCCAGATTAAAAATTATTTTTTGAGGAAACCGGAACGCGTTGCAGAAAACGCGTTGCCGGAGGCAACCGCCAGAATTAAAAATTATTTTTTGAGGAAACCGGAACGCGTTGCAGAAAACGCGTTGCCGGAGGCAACCGCCAGAATTAAAAATTATTTTTAAAAATACGGAACGCGTTGCAGAAAACGCGTTGCCGGAGGCAACCGCCAGATTAAAAATTATTTTTTTGAGGAAACCGGAACGCGTTGCAGAAAACGCGTTGCCGGAGGCAACCGCCAGAATTAAAAATTATTTTTAAAAATACGGAACGCGTTGCAGAAAACGCGTTGCCGGAGGCAACCGCCAGATTAAAAATTATTTTTTTGAGGAAACCGGAACGCGTTGCAGAAAACGCGTTGCCGGAGGCAACCGCCAGATTAAAAATTATTTTTTGAGGAAACCGGAACGCGTTGCAGAAAACGCGTTGCCGGAGGCAACCGCCAGAATTAAAAATTATTTTTTAAAAATACGGAACACGTTGCAGAAAACGCGTTGCCGGAGGCAACCGCCAGATTAAAAATTATTTTTTGAGGAAACCGGAACGCGTTGCAGAAAACGCGTTGCCGGAGGCAACCGCCAGAATTAAAAATTATTTTTTAAAAATACGGAACACGTTGCAGAAAACGCGTTGCCGGAGGCAACCGCCAGATTAAAAATTATTTTTTGAGGAAACCGGAACGCGTTGCAGAAAACGCGTTGCCGGAGGCAACCGCCAGAATTAAAAATTATTTTTTAAAAATACGGAACACGTTGCAGAAAACGCGTTGCCGGAGGCAACCGCCAGATTAAAAATTATTTTTTGAGGAAACCGGAACGCGTTGCAGAAAACGCGTTGCCGGAGGCAACCGCCAGAATTAAAAATTATTTTTAAAAATACGGAACGCGTTGCAGAAAACGCGTTGCCGGAGGCAACCGCCAGATTAAAAATTATTTTTTTGAGGAAACCGGAACGCGTTGCAGAAAACGCGTTGCCGGAGGCAACCGCCAGAATTAAAAATTATTTTTCGAAGAAATCGGAACGCGTTGCAGAAACGTTGCCGGAGGCAACCGCCAGAAATTAAAAATATTTTTTAAGAAACGGAACGCGCTGCAGAAAACGCGTTGCCGGAGGCAACCGTCAGACTTTAAAATTTTTTTTGAAGAAATCGGAACGCGTTGCAGAAACCGCGTTGCCGGAGGCAACCGCCAGAAATCAAGAAATATTTTTTAAAAATTCGGAACGCGTTGCAGATAACGCGTTGCCGGAGGCAAACCCCGGAATTAAAAATTATTTTTAAAAATCCAGAACGCGTTGCAGAAAACGCGTTGCCGGAGGCAACCGCCAGACTTAAAAAGTATTTTTTTAAATACGGAACGCGTTGCAGAAAACGCGTTGCCGGAGGCAACCGCCAGAATTGAAATATTTTTTTAATTCGAAACGCGTTGCAGAAAACATGCGGGCCGAAGGCCCGCATGTCGATTTTATGCTTAATTTTAAAAGTTTATAACTTTTGGAGTATTAGTCGTAGAAAGATGGTTGAGGTGTCATTCGATGGGGAATTGAATGAGGAGTTGTATGAAAATATTTTTAAAAGTGTCACTTGAGTCTGAGGGTTGGACATTTGAGTCTGAAGTTTTCAAATACTGGGAAATTAAGCCAAATTGCATTTTTTAATTGTAATAACGCTGGAGTCAGCCTTTATACCCAAAAGCTATTAAAACTACTCAGCAATTCGCGCCGAACGCTGGTTATCTATATATAACAGTAAAAGGGCAGTCAGCTAAAAAAAGTCCCCAGAGCTTTTGAGAGGTCGTAGCGGGGTGGGGTTTTTTGCTATAGATGCGCAATTCAATGTAGTTTTCAGGAAAACCTCCAAAAGTTGGGGTCCAATGAAGAAAAAATTAGATATTTTGAAAAAACGTGTTTTTTCGAAACTTTGGATGCGAAAATGAGTATGAAGACGAAGTCGGGGAAAGTTGGGTCAGTTACAAGGTTGAAGCACCACAACATGGAGAATATGATAGAAAAAGAGTTGAAGTCGTTCGGACAACGGGGAGGGTAGATGTGCCTGTTGACAACTTTTTTGTCAAAGTGGTAACTTTAGATTTAAGGTGTTTAGAGGGGTCTGAGCAAAAAGTTGTTGGGAGTAAAGTTGTAGAGCGTATTGGGTTTCTTAAGAAAAAAGTTGGTTTCAAGTTGATTGCATTAACATAAAAAAAGATATGGAGTAAAAAGTGCATTTTCGAGGAAAATGTATAAAGTTGACATTAACTATATTTAGTTTTCACGATATGAAAAAAGTGTTGGGAGATGAAAAATAGAGAATTAAATTCTGCATCGAATAAGCTTTGTTTTGTGTTAAAATGAGTTTTTTGGACCGAGTTATGAATTTTTTAAGAAATTAAAATTTTGGGAAAAACTTTTTAATTTTGACGATCTAGACCGTCCGATCTGGAAAGTTAAGCAACGCTGAGCAGTTTTTTGTAACTTTTGAAGTAGTTATCGGAAAAATATGAATGAGGTGTCATTCAACGCGGAAAAATCAGGCAAATTTTTTAAAAATATTTTCGAAGGGGTCACTTGAGTCTGAGTGTGGTACATTTGAGTCTGAAGGATAAAATCAGTGGAAATTAATTTTAAAAATTCTAAAAATTAATGGGAAAATTAAAAAATAACTTTTTAAGAAAAAGGACACTTGAGTCTCATTTTTAAATTTGAGTCTGAGACTGAAAATTTTGTAAAAATGCTAATTTTGAATACTTTTCTGAAAAATAATTTTAATGTTATTCGCGATGCCTTGAACGCGTTGCCGGAGGCAACCGCCAGAATTAAAATTTTTTTAAGGAAATTATAACGCATTGCAGAAGACGCGTTGCCGGAGGCAACCGCCAAACTTAAAAATTATTTTTTGAAGAAATCGGAACGCGTTGCAGAAACGCGTTGCCGGAGGCAACCGCCAGAAAATAAAAATATTTTTTAAAAATACGGAACGCGTTGCCGGAGGCAACCGCCAGACTTGAAAATTTTTTTCTAAAAATTAGGAACGCGTTGCAGAAAACGCGTTGCCGGAGGCAACCGCCAGACTTGAAAATTTTTTTCTAAAAATTAGGAACGCGTTGCAGAAAACGCGTTGCCGGAGGCAACCGCCAGACTTGAAAATTTTTTTCTAAAAATTAGGAACGCGTTGCAGAAAACGCGTTGCCGGAGGCAACCGCCAGACTTGAAAATTATTTTTTTAAAATACGGAACGCGTTGCCGGAGGTTAAAATTTTGGGAAAAACTTTTTAATTTTGACGATCTAGACCGTCCGATCTGGAAAGTTAAGCAACGCTGAGCAGTTTTTTGTAACTTTTGAAGTAGTTATCGGAAAAATATGAATGAGGTGTCATTCAACGCGGAAAAATCAGGCAAATTTTTTAAAAATATTTTCGAAGGGGTCACTTGAGTCTGAGTGTGGTACATTTGAGTCTGAAGGATAAAATCAGTGGAAATTAATTTTAAAAATTCTAAAAATTAATGGGAAAATTAAAAAATAACTTTTTAAGAAAAAGGACACTTGAGTCTCATTTTTAAATTTGAGTCTGAGACTGAAAATTTTGTAAAAATGCTAATTTTGAATACTTTTCTGAAAAATAATTTTAATGTTATTCGCGATGCCTTGAACGCGTTGCCGGAGGCAACCGCCAGAATTAAAATTTTTTTAAGGAAATTATAACGCATTGCAGAAGACGCGTTGCCGGAGGCAACCGCCAAACTTAAAAATTATTTTTTGAAGAAATCGGAACGCGTTGCAGAAACGCGTTGCCGGAGGCAACCGCCAGAAAATAAAAATATTTTTTAAAAATACGGAACGCGTTGCCGGAGGCAACCGCCAGACTTGAAAATTTTTTTCTAAAAATTAGGAACGCGTTGCAGAAAACGCGTTGCCGGAGGCAACCGCCAGACTTGAAAATTTTTTTCTAAAAATTAGGAACGCGTTGCAGAAAACGCGTTGCCGGAGGCAACCGCCAGACTTGAAAATTTTTTTCTAAAAATTAGGAACGCGTTGCAGAAAACGCGTTGCCGGAGGCAACCGCCAGACTTGAAAATTTTTTTCTAAAAATTAGGAACGCGTTGCAGAAAACGCGTTGCCGGAGGCAACCGCCAGACTTGAAAATTTTTTTCTAAAAATTAGGAACGCGTTGCAGAAAACGCGTTGCCGGAGGCAACCGCCAGACTTGAAAATTATTTTTTTAAAATACGGAACGCGTTGCCGGAGGCAACCGCCAGACTTGAAAATTTTTTTCTAAAAATTAGGAACGCGTTGCAGAAAACGCGTTGCCGGAGGCAACCGCCAGACTTGAAAATTTTTTTCTAAAAATTAGGAACGCGTTGCAGAAAACGCGTTGCCGGAGGCAACCGCCAGACTTGAAAATTATTTTTTTAAAATACGGAACGCGTTGCCGGAGGTTAAAATTTTGGGAAAAACTTTTTAATTTTGACGATCTAGACCGTCCGATCTGGAAAGTTAAGCAACGCTGAGCAGTTTTTTGTAACTTTTGAAGTAGTTATCGGAAAAATATGAATGAGGTGTCATTCAACGCGGAAAAATCAGGCAAATTTTTTAAAAATATTTTCGAAGGGGTCACTTGAGTCTGAGTGTGGTACATTTGAGTCTGAAGGATAAAATCAGTGGAAATTAATTTTAAAAATTCTAAAAATTAATGGGAAAATTAAAAAATAACTTTTTAAGAAAAAGGACACTTGAGTCTCATTTTTAAATTTGAGTCTGAGACTGAAAATTTTGTAAAAATGCTAATTTTGAATACTTTTCTGAAAAATAATTTTAATGTTATTCGCGATGCCTTGAACGCGTTGCCGGAGGCAACCGCCAGAATTAAAATTTTTTTAAGGAAATTATAACGCATTGCAGAAGACGCGTTGCCGGAGGCAACCGCCAAACTTAAAAATTATTTTTTGAAGAAATCGGAACGCGTTGCAGAAACGCGTTGCCGGAGGCAACCGCCAGAAAATAAAAATATTTTTTAAAAATACGGAACGCGTTGCCGGAGGCAACCGCCAGACTTGAAAATTTTTTTCTAAAAATTAGGAACGCGTTGCAGAAAACGCGTTGCCGGAGGCAACCGCCAGACTTGAAAATTTTTTTCTAAAAATTAGGAACGCGTTGCAGAAAACGCGTTGCCGGAGGCAACCGCCAGACTTGAAAATTTTTTTCTAAAAATTAGGAACGCGTTGCAGAAAACGCGTTGCCGGAGGCAACCGCCAGACTTGAAAATTTTTTTCTAAAAATTAGGAACGCGTTGCAGAAAACGCGTTGCCGGAGGCAACCGCCAGACTTGAAAATTTTTTTCTAAAAATTAGGAACGCGTTGCAGAAAACGCGTTGCCGGAGGCAACCGCCAGACTTGAAAATTATTTTTTTAAAATACGGAACGCGTTGCCGGAGGCAACCGCCAGACTTGAAAATTTTTTTCTAAAAATTAGGAACGCGTTGCAGAAAACGCGTTGCCGGAGGCAACCGCCAGACTTGAAAATTTTTTTCTAAAAATTAGGAACGCGTTGCAGAAAACGCGTTGCCGGAGGCAACCGCCAGACTTGAAAATTATTTTTTTAAAATACGGAACGCGTTGCCGGAGGCAACCGCCAGACTTGAAAATTTTTTTCTAAAAATTAGGAACGCGTTGCAGAAAACGCGTTGCCGGAGGCAACCGCCAGACTTGAAAATTTTTTAATAAAAATTCGGAACGCGTTGCAGATAACGCGTTGCCGGAAAAAATTGAAAATATTTTTTAACTCGGAACGTGTAGCAGAAAACATGCGGGCCGAAGGCCCGCATGTTTATTTATGACTTAAATTCAAAAGTTTATAACTTTTGAAGTATTAGTTATAGAAAGATGGTTGAGGTGTCATTCGATGGGGAATTGAATGAGGAGTTGAATGAAAATATTTTCAAAGGTGTCACTTGAGTTTGAGAATGGACATTTGAGTCTGAAATTTTCAAATACTGGGAAATTGATCCAAATTAGTTTAAATCAGTTGTAATAACGCTGGAGTCAGCCTTTATACCCAAAAAGCTTATTTACATGTCAGCAATTCGCGCCGAACGCTGGTTTACATTGAATAAATTTATTTATTGTTTAAATGATTTTTATTTTTTGTTATTTTTTCATTTTATATCTAAAAAAATAGAAATAATTTTAAGAGATTTGACGAGTTTCAGTTATTTGAAGGCCTAAATATTGGTGGAATTCTTCATATAAAAACAACCCTAAAAACATGTTTCTTCTTAAACTTGGCTCTCCACTCACTCTACTACTTTTGGTTCTATTCGAACCGTCGCTGGCACCACCGCTACTCACTCCATTGTTGTTGGTGGCGCTCAAACTTGATCCGTTACGATGCGTCTTTTTCCTTCAAGATCGTCGTCGAATTCTTCAAACACCTCCACTACAAGGCCAACAATGATTGTTTCTATACCGCTAGAAGAGAATGAACTGCTAGGAGTTAGGCCTAATAAAGCGTGAGTTTCTTGGGGAAAGTAAATCTGTCAAAAAATCTTTTTAGTTTGATCATAACGCAAATTCAACGAGGATCACCAGCTGAAGGCCATCTACGTATCGGCGACAAAATCTTGGCGATCAATGATCGAAAGATTAAAGACTTGGACGCATTCTACAGAATTCTGCGTATCAGTTATCCAGTTGCGAATATTCAGATTCGAAGGATGGGAAGCAGTAGTAGCGGCAATGAGACAGCTAGAGAAAGATCGCCAGAAAGAACATCGACAGCACGCCCGACAGCAACAATGCGTGAAGATCGACGACCTCAACAACAACAACAGTTACCACAACCATCACCACGACAACAAGCGCAAATGGTTGAGGATTTGCCACAAGGAATGCGGGCTGCAATAGAGAGACGTCAAGGATATCGATACACGGTAATTTTGTGGGGGAGTTTTGACGGTTAAACGTTCTCTATTAGATGGTAACAGTCGACCGAGTTCGTGGCACTCGTCTTGGCCTTTCAATCAAAACAAGAGACAATCGCGTCCTTGTCAGCAATGTGGAGGCAAATTCACTGAGTTCCCCGCATCTCCAGCAGTACGACCATATTGTCTATGTGGATAGTGTGAGGGTGACGCAAGCGGAAGTTGCGAAGAATTTGATGGTCAGATCGCTGAGTGAGGTAAAATATTTCGGTTTTTGGCTCTTAAATTCTGAATTTTTTGTAGACTAATCGTGTGGAACTAATTATTGGTCGTCCAACAACAAGAGAAGCAATTTCTGCGGCGAGAGCAGCGCTAGCACGCGAGGATATACATGAGCCTCCATCTTTGCGTCTTGGAGTTGATGTTCAACAAATAATGCGCCAGCAGGTATTTTTGAGAGAGAAAAAGGACTTAAAAGGACCTGCAAAAATATAATTTTTTTCCCCAACAGATTGTAAACATGGCCGCCTATGCACAGCTGTCTCCACATGGAATTCTCAACCGTTCGGGTACGCCTCCGCCACGAAATAGGCGCGTAAGCTTCTCCGGCGATAATGTGATTGTGCCAATCCAAAGCGACCATGCTGGGCGACAACTGAGAAATGTGACGAATAATGTCCCAAATTCACCAATTCGTCAACCGAGGCGACAATAAGAATAAAAAAATGAGAAGAAAGGGAAAGAGTGTGATATATAGGAAATTAAAAACTGATTTGTGTTCTCTGCCCTATTAATAATTTTGTCTGTATTTTTATTGTTATCTCTCCTTTGTTCACAATATATATGTATGTATATATTTTTGTTATTTCACTATTTTTTCCATTTACTGTCTAATTTTGCGTGATAAATTTGTAATACGCTAGAGAATTTCCGGAAATCGTTTCCGGAAAAGAAAGTATGACTTTAAAAGTCTGACTTTTTCAATATCTCTAATTTACCTTTCTGCGTGACAAATAAAATATTTTTCGTTATTTACCGAAGTGAAAAGTTGGTAAAGTTGAGTTTTTGATTTTTGGGATTTTGAATTTTATTTTGTCTGTTTATAAAATGAAAGTTACCAGAATGAAATTTCGCTTCGAAAAATCATTTTTGAAAATGGCTGGGGTTTTCTCAGTTTTCCATTGATTTTTAAAGTTTCATTTTTTAATTTTAAGTTGAAAATTTTATTTATTCAACTTCACAATGGTTATTCTCTACAATGATCAACAACAGAAGAGACGTTCAAAAAAGATTCGTTGGGCATGTATTCATCCTTTTCCAATTACAGAAGAACAGGTTTTTTCTTTTCTAATTGAAAAATGCCTATATTTGTTGAATGCTCATTCTCATATGAGGGTGTTTTGTTTTTGCCTATCTAAGTAAATATTACAAACTTTTTGAGAAGATTATTTTCGGTTCATGCATATTTTTCGAAAGTTTTTTCTGATTAGAGGCTGTTTGGTTTAGGTCAACGGCAAGGATGCCTAAAAACGGGAAAAATAACTCTGCCCGAAAAAACGGGCTCTTTGCCCAATGCCAGAATCTACCACAATTCAATGAACCAAACTCAAGGTTTAAGTCTACCTTTTTTAAAATATCGACCTCTATCTTCTTCTTAATGCTTCTTAATGCTCCAGCACTAGAAATGAATTTGTTTGTTATTTAGGAAGAACGTAAGCATAAGCTGTGGGCAAAAACGATGATTGAATTAACTAGTAAAATGAATGAAGTTTGGATACCGCCCATTAATAACAATCGAATTGATCAAAATGGGGAATCTACAAGTTGTGAACTTCAAAATAATGAAAAATATAATCAAAATGATATTCTTGAAGAAGAAAATGTTGACGAAGATGATCTGCCTGAATTGTCAGAGGTTCCATCAAATAATACTTTTGTTCCAGTTCAAGATGAGCACGGATATTTACTTTGTAGAAATGGAGATTGGATAATTGATAGATGTAAGGGGAGGTTTTTTAAAGATTATTTTTCTGATAGTTTTGTTTAAGGAGTAAAGTTTTAATTCTTCCTTACTTTTTGCTATATAATTAATTTTTCGGGAGTCCTTTTGAAATCCATTATGGTCTATTGAGTAGCAAGGCTTTTTGTTTTATCTTTCAACCACGATTCAAATCCTTTTGGATTTATAATTTTTCTTTTTCTATCCTTTTTTGAACATTAACTTCCCTAGCTAAAAATAATTTTCCTCCTATTTTTCAGTCAAAATAATTAAGCAAATTGGTGATGGTGTTTTTTCAAAAGTTCATCTAGTGTCTGATTCAAAAAATTTACAAAGATCTGCAAATGGCGAAAATCCATCAAAGAGGGCTTTAAAAATCGTCAGAAATGTTCAGGCATATAAAGATGCTGCTCTACAAGAAATTGGTGTTCTTCAAGCTTTGCATTCTTTTGATGATGAAGAAGAAAATGGATTGGGACCTAGTCATTTGGTTATTAAATTGTTGGATAATTTTGAATATTTTGATCATGTAAGTTTATTTTTCTTAAATTAATATCTATTTTGTAACGACAAAAAATATCGAAAATTTTTTTTGGAAATTTCGGAATTATTTTTTGTAAAAAATATTTCTGTCCGCAATTACTATCCACAAAAATTTGATTTCAAAATTTTTTTTGAAAATTTATTTTTCGGTTAATTTTATTTTCTGATCGCGTACGAATATTTATTTTCTCATAACTAAAAATACAAAAAATTTTTTGGAAAATTTTTTAAATTATTTTTTTTTGCTAAAAGCGTTCCTGTCCGCAATTATTATCCGCAAAAATAATTTTAGAAAATTTTTTTTTAATTTTATTTTTTTTTAATTTTTAGATTTGTCTTTTATTTGAACCTTATGGATTGAGCGTTTTTGATTTTTTGGTATATTTTTTTAAATTTATTTTTTGACATTCTTTTTTTATTTAATTTAAAGAGGGGCAATGATTACCATCCTTATCCTCTTGATCAAATTCGTTATATTGCCTATCAGGTTTTTTTTGAATTTTTAAGTAAATTTATTTTTGTATTTTTAGTTAATTCTTGCTGTCAACTTTATTCACGAAAAGGGAATTGTTCATACTGATTTGAAGCCAGAAAATATTTTATTTGTAAATACTGACAATTATGAATTCAAAAATCGTTGGGACAAGCCTTATGAAGAAATGGGATTGGTAAAATCTAAGCGTTCAAGAAATAGAAGGAGAATTCGTGTACTTAAGGTTTAAAAATTTTTTTAATTGGATTGGGAAAACAAAATGTTTCTTTTGGTAATTTTGAACTTCGTACCCCCCCCCCCCCCTTTTTTTTGTTTTAAAACATTAAAAATGGTCAGTCTTAAGATGAATATAGAACACAACGAGCTGTGTCGAACGACACCAAAATCAAAAAAATCTGACTTGATTTGACCGAGATACAGACCTCTGAAAATTGAACAACCATGGGGGTGATTTTTTGAAATAAAAAAAGTTTACCCAAATGATAGCTCATTCGAAAGAGCTTGTCGAGCTGAGTCGAATGAGACCAAAATCAACGAAATCGGACAAGATTTGACAAATTTATGACATTATTTAGACCTACCGGAGTCGATGATTTATGTCATATCTTTGTCAAATCAAGTCGGATCACGTCGATTTTGGTGTCATTCGACTCAGCTCGACGAGCTCTTTCGAATGAGCTATCATTTGTATACTTTTTCGTCCTTTTGGTTTTTCGACCCTGTGGTTGTTCAATTTTTAGAGGTCTGTATCTCGGTCAAATCAAGTCAGTTTTTTTGATTTTGGTGTCGTTCGACACAGCTCGTTGTGTTCTATATTCATCTTAAGACTGACCATTTTTAATACTTTTAAAACAAAAAAAGAGGGGGGGGGGTACGAAGTTCAAAATTACCTTTCTTTTTAATTGGATTGAGAAAACAAAATGTTTCCCTCTACTTTGGCTGTGAGCCTGATTTTTTTACCTAATTTTCAATTTTTTTAAGTATCTGTAAAGACTAATTTATGACTAATTTATTTTTTCTAATTTATTTATGACTAATTTATTTTGACTAATTTATTTTTTCTTGCATTCAATAAGTCAATTAGATGTCCGCAAAAAGTCTAGAATGGGAAACTACATCTTGTCCCATTAAATTTTAGATCGGGGGGATATGAAGACTCACTCTTCTATTTACTTTCTCTTTTTAACTTTTATTTTTAAAGGATGCTTCAATTAGATTAATAGATTTTGGTTCTGCTGTGTTTGATCATCAAGGGCATGATGAAACAGTTACTACACGTCATTATAGAGCTCCAGAAATTATTCTAAGTTTGTTTTTGATATGAAGATAAGAGTTAGGATTTTTTGGCTTCTTCATCAAGGTTGTGTCCAGGGAGCTAGAGCTTCCCCTTCCCCCACCCCAGAAATGGGGAAAAGGGAAAAATTTAGGGAAGGGATTGGGCAAAAAAGTACTGGCCACTGGTCTGCCCCTCTTCTAGAAATGGTGGAAAAAATTGGAGCCCTCGTTTTAGCCTCCCCCGTAAAATCGACCCTGATTGCCCTATCGTTCGTGTGCATGACTCTCCCATTATTCACGACTTTTCGTAAATTTATTCACAACGTAATCGCTTTTCTTTAGAAAATGGATGGTCTTTTTCTTGTGATATATGGAGTATTGGTTGTATCTTGTTTGAACTTTATTCTGGATGTGCATTATTTCAAAAAATGGATGATATTAAACATTTGGCTACTATTGAAAGAATTTGTGGTGCTGTACCAAAATCGATGAAGAGAGCGTCTAGGTTTTTTAAACTTTTATTCAAGAGTGACATTTCATCCCAAATTTTTAGTTGTGGCTTTTATAGAAACAATAATCAATTAAATTGTAGTCCAGAAGTTAAGGAACATGTTAAGGAACGTACTAGGAAATTATTTGTGAGTTTTTATTGTAGAAATTTTAAACAAGAATTTTTTTAAAAAGGATTATATTAAATTGAAAGAAATGGAACATATTCAATTTTTTGATCTCCTTGAAAATATGTGAGTTTCAAAGTTTTTTTTTAAATTTTTGGTTTTGAATTGAAAATAATTTATTTGGGGTCTGATGAAATTAATTATGCAAAAGATTTTTTAAATTTATAAATTAGAAAAAATTTTAATCTCTATCTAAAGTTAGAATATTTTTGATGATTTATTAGAAAGAAATTGAGTCCACCCCAGAGTATCGACACCCAAAGTATCGAATTTTTTAAATTTCATAATTAAGTATTCCAAGCAGGGGTGGGCGCAAGAGGCAATCGTGAAAAACGCAAAACGCAACGCAAGGCCAAAAATCAACGCAAAACGCAAAAAACGCAAAACGCAAGAACGCAAAATTCTGAAAAAAATTTTTAAATCGAGTATTAGCCATTTTTCAGTTAAAATAGAAGTATTACTATAAGTCAGCGAGTCCTAGTTGATCTTGTGATACAATTAAGTTGGATGGGTAATGATTTGAAGGGGATACAATGGGATTATGAAGGATATTAGAGGATTTAGAGCGATTATGAAGGAGAGATCGAGGAAAATTGGAGGGATCAAGGAAATTTAAAAAGATACCATGCGATTACTGATGAATGTCGGATGGGTTGGGGAGATAGGAGGATAAATGGCTCTCTGTAATTCTCAATTGATACCGCGGATATCAGCGGATTTGGAGGGATAAAGGGAGATCGGAGCTCAAGATATTGAACTGATATTTTTCTGACAGTTCCATGATCTACTTTTAGCGCCGCAGGCGAAAATTTTGAAAAATTTGGGGCCAAGAAGCCAAATTTCTTCCTTTTTTAAGCGCCGCAGGCGAAAATTTTGAGAATTTTGGAAAGTCATAAGTCTGATTTCATTCAGATTTTGCCCTCAGATTGGGTATATTTCTTGCGATTTTTTGCGTTAATTTTGGCCAAATTTACGCAAAACGCAAAACGCAACGCAAGGCCAAAAATCAACGCAAAACGCAAAAAACGCAAAACGCAATGCGCCCACCCCTGATTCCAAGGACGGGGAAGTCTTTTTAACATAGGGAAATTGTTCCACAATGGATCAAACATCGATCATGATCAATATGTCCAATCAAAGAAGAGTGATCGATCTCCAAGTATAATCTTGTTCGGTCGCTATGCTCAGTTCGATCGAAAACACAATTCCCCGATGTCCGCTTATTGTTAGGTCTGAGCGTTTAAGGTTCGAATCCTTAAGGGGCGTTCGTTTTACTTTTCCCTTATTTTTGCCATAGAAAATTTCCTTTTTAAATTCTGATCAACATAAAAAAATTATTTTTCAAAATTTTTAGGCTTGTAATTGATCCAGATTTACGTATAACTTTAAACGTAGCTAGAGAACATGATTTTTTTGAAAAATTGGATAATAATTTGCGCCTTAAGGCAGAAAATGGAGAGAATATCAACGAGAATGGTGCTACTTAAATTTTAAAGAGAAAAGAATTTCAAGAATGTTTATGCTTTATTTTTGATTATAATTTTATTTTACTTAAAGAATTTAAGGCAAATCTTAATTATTTTATATTTGATAATTGAATATTTCGAATAAATTTAAAAATATTGGTTCTTTATTAATATCCCGCCCCCCACCCCTATTTGAGTCTCAGATTAATTTTCCTTCCTTGCTGCCAATCATTTATTTTTCCTCCTTTTTTAATGTCAATCATTTTCTTCCCTCAAATATAAGACACCCAAAAGGGCGCGCGGCCATAAAGGCGCAAAGCCATAACTTGCTTCATGGTTTTCAAACCTTACAAAAATTAATATTAAACGATTCCTTTCATCGAGCTAAAGAGATTGATAACAAAAATGACAAGGCCCCAAAATATTACAGAAGGTTATGGCTTTGCGCCGTTATGGCTGCGCGCCTTTTTGGGCTGTACACCTCAACTATCATAAGTTTCTAACTTGCTTTTTACTTATAATATTCGAGGGAAGAAAATGATTGGCATTAAAAAAGGGAGGGAAATAAATGATTGACAGCAAATAAGGAAAAATAATCTGAGACTCAAATAGGGGTGGGGGGCGGGATATTAATAAAGTACCAAAATATTTTATATAAATTTTTGGTTATTTTTATCGGCCTCTTGAAGAATAAGTTTTATCATATTTTAACGAGATTTATTAAAAGTGGAGAATGAAGGAAATTGAAAGAATATGAACGGAAAATCCGTGACCCGATTTTAGGCATGCGTCCCATGAGTGTTTAAGCGCCTCAAAAGTAGATAAAAGTCCATAAGCAACCAATTAGGTAATTTTTTTAAATGTCTGGCAGGCATTGTGCAATGGCAACGAGAAAAAAGGAAAATCCATAGGTTACTTTAATAGGCAATAAATGAACAGTAAATTTAAGTCACTTAAAATATCACAAAATTAAAAATTTTCCATTTTTGCACAAGCACATTTGCTGGAAAAATAAATTCCAGCAAATGTGCACACGAAATGATTATCAACGTGTAAAAACGCCAAAATCGTGAACGCAAATTAACGCAAATAATTGGCGTTAATCCACGTTGTAAATATACGTTGGCGCACATTAAAATTTTTATAAAGGTGTGCGCCAAAAACTTTTTCTAACGTAAAAACGTAGCGGAACGCAAATATTTTGCGTTTGGTAAATGGCGTTTTTTGCGTTTGTAAAAAATTTTTTTGAGGATTTTTTTTTGATAATTTTGCGTTTTTGAAACTTTTTTGGATATTTTGTTAATGGGTAAATGTCCGGTTGGTGTCCTACATGTCCGCAAAGAGGATGCACATTTTTCCTTCCTTTTCTTGCATTTTTTTCTGCAAGGAGTGGCGCCCATTTTGCCATTGTGTATGGTAGCCTTTTGACATGTCGAAGGAAAGAGGGAAAATAATAAAAATTAATTACTAATAGAGTACAAATAAGTATTTTATTTTATAAATGATCAAAAATGAAAAATTTGGGACAACGTTCTCAAATATCTAGATTTCTAAAATATCTGGGGGAATCTTAATCCATTCGAAATCTTAATCAGTTCCAGAATGCTTCAATCTGCTGTGTATTTGCACCGTTGACTGGATTCATAAAGAATTGTTAATGATTTACTGTTTGGTGTTGATATCCTAACTGATCTAAACCTAAAGTGAATTAATTCTGTTTGTAAATCAATCTAACATTATTAGTTATAATAACTTTATTGGTATTAAATTAAGTACTCTATTAGTAATTAATTTTTATTATTTTCCCTCTTTCCTTCGACATGCCAAAAGGCTACCATACACAATGGAAAAATGGGCGCCACTCCTTGCAGAAAAAAATGCAAGAAAAGGAAGGAAAAATGTGCATCCTCTTTGCGGACATGTAGGACACCAACCGGACATTTACCTTGTTAATGTCAAAATTCTGTCAAATTTTTCGACCTAATGTCAAAATGTCGAATATATTTTATTTCAATTCTCAAAGTGGAAAAAACGAACAAGAAATCATATGTATATTAATAAAATCTGATAGAAAAATAAAATCAGAATATGTGAATACCAAAAAATTAAATTTTCCATCAAAATAAAAACTAATTTTTCCATGAAAGGGTTCGAACCTACGACCCCATTAAGTTGAGGAGGTAATGTATTTCAAGACTTTCCATCTGGGCCCGTATCAAAGAGCAAGTTGTTAAACGGTATCATAAGAAGTTGGTCATTTAACCAGGACATTTAACCCTTACCGAGAGGTTTTTTCGTATCATAAGAGCGTCTGGTATTTTTCTTCTTGCTTACCACAAACTCACTTCTTATGATACCAATTTTACCGCCCAGTAAGGGTTAAACAACCACGAACCACGTTCTTATGATACGGGCCCTGAACTACAACGATTTTTTGAGAATTATTTAATATTTTCCTACGTTTTTTTCTTCATTTTTTATTCAAATTCCAGTCCTATAAGCGCATGAATCACTCCGTCTTGAGGGAATGATTCATTCAAAGGGTCAAACATTTATTTTAAAAATGAAAACAAATAAAAAAAGAAAAAAATAAATTTAATTGGAATGGAACAGTTGGCTTTTGATTAAAAAAATTTTTTTTTTCTAAAAGCATTAAATAAATAAATAAAAATAAATTGATCACATAAAGAGGATGTAAATTAAAAGTAAAAGAACATTTTAATTGTTTGTATCAGGTGTTAGAAAAAAAATTTTTTTTCTTATATATTTAAAGGTTAGCTAATTTAATGCAAAGGTTAATTTTTAAAAATTTATTTTATTTAAAAAATTAAGAAAATAAATAAAAATAATTTTTCCTTTGAAAACTAGAGTTGTTCACGACCGGTTTTAAACCTGAAAATTTCGACATTTTTTTGCCAGAAATTAACCGTTTTTATACAAAATTAAAAAACCGAAAACTTCTGAAAATGAGTAATTTTATTAATTTTGTCTAAAATTCAAAACCGAAAACCGGGTTTTTAAAACTTGGGTTAGCCGAAAACTTGGGGTACCGGATGATAACCGGTAGTGAACAACCCTAATAAAACTTTAGAAATAACTAATTTCTAAAATAAAACTCGAGAAAAAATTTTTTAATTTAAAAAATTAAAAATTTTTATTCTCCTTCCAGAGATGGCTAGCAAATCAACAACACCAACACTAATTATTTCCTCATTATTTTTTATTTTTCTTATTAATTCAATTTTTATATTTTCACAAGTGGTAGGTTTGTGTATTTTAGTGTTCGGCAGATTCGGTATTCCTGAAACGCCTGAAAATGAGTGACTTCATTAAAATTCCAGGACTTTTCGGCATCCCCGGAAACCGGCATCGAAAAAATCCATTTGCCGAACACTAATGTACCCTATTTCTTCTAATAGTGCGATTCTTTCTATTAGACCTTACAAAAAAATTCTTTCTATTAGACCTTCCAAAAAATTCTTTCTATTAGACCTTCCAAACCCTTCCAATAAACTGACCCTCTAGAGGATGGTTGAAAAATAAAACGACCGGTCGCACTATGTATTAAAAGAAATATGGTATTTAATTCTAGAATAAAATTAATTTTTCTTCACAAAAAATTTTTTTAATTTAAAAGAATGCCCAGGAAGCACATCCAAAAGATGTTGAAACAATTTTTAATAAAAATGTTTTAAATAGAGAATTTAAAAATAAATTTGGAAATTTAAAAGAAGGGTGTTTTCCGAGACCTAAAGGTGTGGGTTGTCGATGTACTGAAAAAGATGA
This sequence comes from Meloidogyne enterolobii, assembly GCA_963681835.1. Classification (NCBI taxonomy): domain Eukaryota; kingdom Metazoa; phylum Nematoda; class Chromadorea; order Rhabditida; family Meloidogynidae; genus Meloidogyne; species Meloidogyne enterolobii. The sequence continues at coordinate 4,162,423 of CAVMJV010000007.1, forward strand.
GAATGGATATGATCGAGAAAAAATTTTTGAAACTGAAGCAGAATGTAGAGAAGAGGTGAAAATATAAATTATAGTTCTATTGAAATTTTGGGGGAAAAAATTATTTTTTAATTTTAATCGAAGTAAGGGCAAATTAATAAATTTATTAAATTTATTAAAAATAATTAAATAAGCTATTAATCAAAAAACACACAGACACACATAAACCAAAAAAAAATCCAAAAATATACGCTACATAAAATTTCAAAAAACACAGAAATAGACACTTAGCCAAATTCACCCTCCAAAAAATTTATTTGAAACTGAAGCAAACATGCTCCTGAAGCATTCCCTTAAAATCTCAATTTAATTAACATATTTCTAATATTTTCAGAATACTTCTGGCTCTCGTAAAAGACGTCGAGTAGCAGAACAAAAAACTAAAGAAGCTGATATCCCAACAGCTACACGGGAAAAAACAAAAGCAGCTAACAACAACAATAACAGAGTAGATCCAGTAGAAGAACGTGCTCGCCAAAATTATGCTGCAGTAATTAAGGAATTGAAAAATAAATTTGCTGGATTGAGAGAAGGGTGTTATCCGAGACCTAAAGGTTGGAAGGAAAAAGATTCGAAAAAAAATTTGCTTCAGAAGCATTTTTCTGAAACATGAAACTTGCTTCTGAAGCACTTTTCTGAAACATGAAACTTGCTTCTGAAGCACTTTTCTGAAGCATGAAACTTGCTTCAGAAGCATTTTTCTGAAGCATGAAACTTGCTTCTGAAGCATTTTTCTGAAGCATGAAACTTGCTTCAGAAGCATTTTTCTGAAACATGAAACTTGCTTCTGAAGCATGCTTCAAAAAAAATGTTTCAGAAAATTTTCCAAAATAAAATTTTTTTAAGGTTGTCTCTGTGTTGTTGGCAAAGACGCAACAGGACGTGAAATAACCTCTCGACGAATGAAGGATTCAGAATGTAAATGTGCCCCTGGGGAACGCTCAAAAGAATGCCCAGCACAAGGGGCTTAAAAATAAAAAATATTGGATTTTTAAAAAATTTTCATAATTCTTAATATTTGAAAAATAAAATTCATAAAAATATTAAAACACATAGAAAAATAAAAAGAAAAATACTTCAAACAAAAATACATTAAAAAGGATAAGGAACTAAGGGGACACGCCCAAGTAGGCGCGCGGCCAAGTAGGCGCAAAGCCATAACTACCTGAAAAATTTATGGACCTTAACAATTTCGGTACCATTCTCTTTAGCTCGATGAGTGGAATCGTTTAATACCAAAGTTGGTAAGATTCGGAAATTTTGAAGCAAGTTATGGCTTTGAGCCTACTTGGGCCGTACCTGGAACTAAGAAGCGCTTGCTACAGAACAGAGGTGGGTCGGAATTTCGATTTACGACGATTTTTCCTTCCGACTTTAGAGCCAGTTACGATTTTCGGCTCTTCCGATTCTTCTCTTTCTTTTCAAAAATCTTGTGCCAACCCGCCTCTGCTACAGAATGACTGAGCTATTTCTTTTAGAATAAATATAAATAGGTAAAAAACGTTATGGTAAAAAGACAAAATTAATTAAAAAAATTTTTTTTCTCTCCTTTTCCTCCTCAATTTAATTTTTTTTCTTTCTCAAAAATTTTCTTCCTTAATTATTTTTGGAATTTCATTTATTTTTGTTGAATTATCACAAAATTCGAATATACTTGTAGCTCTTCTTCTTTCCCATAAATTTGAATTTTGTTGTTTATCAAATAAACAAGTTGATTTCCGTCTAAATTTGTCTCCATTTTGATCCAAATTATTTAAATTAATTTTAAGTTCAACCTGAAAAATAAAAGAAATTTTTTTATTTTGTGAAGCATAAATGATAACGAATAAGTACCACAAAGGGGAGGAAAAAGAGAAACTTTTTGTTTTTTTGCTTCAAAAATTAAAAAAAAAATTTTTTTTTAATTAAAAAAATTTTTTTAAGTCAAATTATCCAAAATATTAATAAATACAGACTTAAACATAAAAATAAAAAATAATTTACTTCAAAGGGACTCGAACCATGGACCCTCACAAAGTCGGTCTAAAAACGTGCCAACTACACCACACTGACTTTTTAAGATAAATTAATTAAAATACTTATAAAATATTATTAAAAAGGTCAACGTAAAATTCAAGAACGGACAAATTTTGAAAGGGCAACAAATTTTTTAAAAAATTCACCTCATTTAAAAAGTTTTTTTAAAATTTAATTCTTACCAATTTTCCCAAACTTTTCTTCTCTTTTTTACAATATTTTGCTTCATTATCAGCATTTTCTTCTTCTTCAGAAGATGAACTTGGTGTTGTTCCATGTACTCGATTTGAAATTATAGAGTCAACAAAATTATTATTATTTTTTGAAGCTTTTCTAAATGATGAAATTTTTCTTTTTGATAAACCAAAAAGGGTGTCAAATACAGAAGGTTTTCGTTGTTTTTGTTGATATTCGAAGGAAGATGAGGATGAGTAATTTAGGGGATTGGAAAAGGATATTTTTGCTATTGGGGCTGAAATGGGGAATTTATTTTAAAAAATTAAGGGTTTAAAAGGGTCAAAAATGGAAAATTATTCAAAATGTCTGTTTAATTTTCATAAAATTAAGAAACTTTTCGGCACCTTTACTTTCGGCTCGCAGTTGTTGGGAAGCCGCCAATCGCCCTATACTTGCAGCAAATCTACGCTGCTGTAAAGCAAATTCCATAGTTGCTTGTAAATGTTTTTCACGCTCCTCGTCTCGGCATTTCTTTGCTATCTGAAAAAGAAGAAAAAGTATATAATAAAAAAATGAAGCTAAAAAGATTTAAGAAGCATAAGAAACTGAAGCAAAGAATGAGATGGAAGCAAGGTAAAGCGAGGGAAAATGAAACAGAAGCAAAAATAAGGTGAAGATGAAGCAGAAGAGTAAAGTGAAACAAAATAAATAGAAGCAGAAATAAAAAAAGTGAAACAAAAAACTGAAAGTGAAGCAAATAGAAAACTGAAATAGAAGCAAGAAGTTGAAGCAAAAAATGAAAGCGAAGCAAAATAAAAAATAGAAGCAGAAATAAAAAAAAAGTGAAGCAAAGAATGAAAACTGAAACAAAGAACTGAAAGTGAAGCAAATAGAAAACTGAAGCAGAAGCATAAAAGCTGAAGCAAAAATCTAGAAGCAAAAAAAGTTAAATTTTCACCATATGTTCTCTTCTCTTTTTTGAAATAAAAATCCAAGTTATTTTCCAAAGAAAAGTTGCTAGTTCAATTACAGAAACTAAAGACATTCCAAGAAAAAGCCCCATATTTCCACCAATATCGCCTTCATTTTTAAATATTTTTTTAAAATTTATTAAAAACAAACTCAAAATTTCAGTCATTCCAACACTCTGAATTTGTTTATATTCTGTATAACAAATATCTCGAAAGAATATATTTATTGCAACAAAGTTTGAGCTTTAAAAATTTTTTATTACGCCCAAAAACAGTCTGCGCCCAACTGACTTCAACATTTTCAAGTTTTATTTAGAGATCGGAACGGGTCCGGGACCCGGACCCGTTTCCCGGTTTTCGGGTCCCTTTTCCCGGTTTTTTTGAAGCAACCGGGATGAAACCGGGAACGGGAATTCCCGGTTTTCCCGGCCCGGGTCCCTCCCGGTCAACCTTCAGAACCCGTTTCCCGGACCCGGTCCCGGCCATTTTTATACCGGGAAACCGGGAAAAATATTTAGTGTATTAAATCTGAAAAATTCTTAAAATTTTTGCCTGCGGCGCTAGAAAAGTAAGAAATCTGGCCTCTTGGCTTTCAAAATTCTTAAAATTTTCGCCTGCGGCGCTAGAAAAGTAAGAAATCTGGCCTCTTGGCCTTCAAAATTCGCAAAATTTTCGCCTGCGGCGCTAGAAAAGTAAGAAATCTGGCTTCTTTGCCTACGGACACGAGTTTAATTTTTTGTATCCCTCTTAATCCCCAAATATTCTCTGGTGTCCCTCCAATCCCCCAATGCACAATAGCACCCGTACTCCCTTTACACCGATATCCTTTAATCGACTAGAATCCTCAAAATCCTCTTCCATATTCACTTAATCCCGTAATATCATTTCAAACCCTATAATATATACCAGTATATCCCACTTAATCCCACTTAATCTGCTGATATCTGTCCAAATAAAAAATCAAGAATCAAAGCCAGGATCCAGACAAAAATAATCCTTGAGTTTTCCTTGACTTAAGGCCAAGAATTTGGTCAAGGTACCCAACCGAAATCAAGGTTTTTAGAAAATCACGCTCTCTAGCATTTACTTACTTTAATAGACGTTATTTAGAATAAATTAGATGGATAGTTGAAAAATACAGCCCCATGTGGAAAAATACAGCCCAATTTCAACAAATTATGAATTTCCCGGTTTCCCGGTCCGGGACCCGGTCATTTTTGACCGGGTTGAAACCGGGAACGGGAATTCCCGGTTTTCCCGGCCCGGGTCCCTCCCGGTCAACCTTCAGAACCCGTTTCCCGGAACCCGGACCCGGTTTTTTCAAAATTCCGATCTCTAGTTTTATTGAACTCTTTAAAGTAAAACTTGACGGATTGTTGATGTCAGTTGGGCGCAGGCAGTTATGGGGCGTTAAACTGTATAACTCTAGAATGGATAAAGCTATTGAAATATTCATTTGATTATTGAATAGAGAATTAAATTTGCTACAAAATAAGGATAAAATTAAAATTTTGAGAAAAAAAGATAAGAGAGAAAGAAACCAAAAACTTACAGTAGTCGACAAAAAGATAGGGACAAACGCAAGCAAAATGAAAATCACCTATTTTCTCGGTTAGAAATCGATTTTAGAAAAAATTTTTTGATTTATTAAATACTAGATTTAATGCTATATTTAATGAGTAGAAAATTTGCCTGTTTAAGTTTTTATAAAATTCAACCCTTATTGAAAAACTAAAGGTATGCTATTTTAAGCGCGACAAAAAGATAGGGACAAGTCTTGTAACTAAGTTCTCATAGAAGCGAAAAATCTACAAAATTTATTGTAAGCATATTGATCGATAATAAGAAGAAATAAAAGAGAACTAGGTCCATATCTCATTTCGTTGTCGAGATCTAGATACCCCAAAAATTAACGTAAAATAGGGTTTTTCGACTTCAAAATTTTTTTCGGACCCCTTATTGATTGTTTTAAATTTCCATTTTAGGCTTATTCGATAGATCTTTAATTGTGCTATAAACGTGACAAATTTCATTTTTTAAAAAAATTTCACTCCCGAGATAAAGGACGACGATTCTTCAAAACGCCATTTTTGTGGGAATTTATGGGGTGTTTGTTGCTTTTTGTAACATTCGCCTCTGCAACTAACGAAGTATTTTTTTCTGAAAAATGAAATTTGGTTAGTTTATAGCAAATTTCAAGAGCTATCGAATAGGCTCAAAATAAAAATTTTAAAAAATCCATAAGGGGTCGAAAATATTTTTTGAAGTTGCTTACCCCTGTTTTACGTTGATTTTTGGGGTATCGAGATCTCGACATTGAAATGAAATACGGGCCTAGTTCCTTTTTATTTTATCTTAGTAACGATCATTATGTTTGCACGAATTTTTTTAAATTTATTGGTTGGGTGACTACTTAGTTACAAGACTTGTCCCTATCTTTTTGTCGGGCTAAAATTTGCAGTATTTTTTTATTTAAATTATTTCAGTATATCAAAAAATAGTAATCCGCCAGATCTTATACTTATTAAATAGAGCATTAAATGGCGTATTTAATCAAACAAAAAGTTTTTCCTGAAATCGATTTTTAGCTGAGAAAATAGGTGATTTTCATTTTACATGCGTTTGTCCCTATCTTTTTGTCGACTACTGTAGATTTTAATTTAAAAAATGTTAGTTTTTTGACCATAACTTTTTAAAATTTTTAAGTAAAAATTTTATCTAAAATTTATCAAGTAGCCCATTCAATTCTCTATCGAATGACACAAAGTTTGTTTCAAAGTGTCAACTCGTTCAAGAGTTATAGAGGTTATCGCCAACCTCCTCTCCCCTTCACAAACTTACTGAACATGTTTAGGCGTCCATTCAATTTTCTTCTTTTGTATCCAAGACAAAAAGCTTTGAGAAAATCCTTGAGCATAAGAATTGTATATATGATAAACAGAACGATGACATTCCATTTTACATTCAGTACAAGTTGGTAATTCTTTGAAAAAAATTTATTTAAGTTAAATCCCCTCTCAAAAGCACCTTCAACAAGAGAATAATCATCCTCTTCCTCCTCATTATTTTCGTCAGTTTGATTTTTTGTGGTAATATTTCTTCCATCATTTATACATTTATATGTATCATAGGGTGTACAAACAGAAAAATCTTTAAATTAAAAAAATATTTTTAGGGGCCGAGTATGAGGATCAGTCCAGTTCGAACACCTATAACTTTTGAATGGCTTAACCTCTGATAATAAATTAAAAATTATTTGATAGAGAAAAGAATTTGCTACAAAATAAATATAAAATTTAATTTTCCTTACATTCCTCAATATTGTAAATAAAAGGACTACAACCACAACGCTCATAAAAATATTTTGCTAAGCAAATTGTTTTGCATTTTAATAAAGAGTAGGGTAAACTATTAATTAAAATTTTAATTAAAAAATTCTGATTTTTGAAAAAAATTCTGGTTTTGAAAATCAGAATTTTGATTTTTTGAAACAGAAATTCTGATTTTAAAAACAGAATTCTTGTTTGCTTAAAGAATTCTGATTTTCTGAATCAGAATTTTGATTTTAGAAAAGCAGAATTCTAATTTTAGAAAACAGAAATTCTGATTTTCTGAAAAAATTCTGATTTTTAAAATTAAAATTCTGATTTTAGAAAACCAGAATTCTGATTTTCTGAATCAGAATTTTGATTTTAGAAAAGCAGAATTCTAATTTTAGAAAACAGAAATTCTGATTTTCTGAAAAAATTCTGATTTTTAAAATTAGAATTCTGATTTTAGAAAACCAGAATTCTGATTTTCTGATTTACTGATTTAGAATTCTGATATATGAAAAACCAGAATTTTACTTTTCTGAAAAAAATTCTGATCTTAGAAAATCAGAATTCTGATTTTTTTTAATTCAATAAAAAAATTTTGCTTCTCAACTTTTCATCAAGAGTGATTAAACTTCCACTTCCACCATCAGAATTTTCAATTTTATTTAAATTTAAAGGCCATTCATTTGTACAATTTCCCCATTCATTATGAGATAATAATAAATACTTTAATTTAAAAATAATTTTTTTTAAAAATTATAATTACATTTGTTGGGCTTATAGCAGAATATACTTTAGTCCCAGGGGATACACTAATTCCCTCTGTCGATAAATAGGGCATTGCATTTTGATCATGAACATAATAACGAAATCCGTTTTCAAATATTTCTGCTAGAGCATGACCAGAATTTATTGCTAAATAAAAAATTAGAAAAATCAGAATTCTGATTTTTTAAAACCAGAAAATTTTTTGAAAACAAAATTCTGATTTTTGAATTCTGATTTTTGAAATATCAAAAAATTTCTAATAAGGAAAACATTAATTCTGATTTTTGAAAATAATAAAAATTACCAGCAGAAACGATTTGTTCCTCTGTATGGGCATCAGCTATGATTTGCAATCTTATTTGAAAAATTATAATTTAATTTTAAAATATATAGTACCCATTATTTATCCCAGCCTGTACTTGGTGTTTTAACCAGGACTGATCTGCTTCATCAAAATTTAATTGATAACATTTGCCTTTGGAAAAAATATTATTTAAACAAAAATCAGAATTCTGGTTTTTGAAAATCAGAATTTTGAACTCTAAAGAAAAATTCTGATCAGAAATTCTGATTCTGAAAAATCAGAATCTTGGTTTCTAAAGAAAAATTCTAATATTTAAAAATCAGAATATAAATCAGAAGATTCAAAAAATTCACCAATATCAGTCAATATCCCTTTAGCATAAAGACAACAATCAAATTGCCTTCCACCAAAAGAACAATATTTAAGCATTTGTCGACAACTTGTTGAAGCATTCCAGAAGAATGAATTTATTGTAAAATTTGTTTTTGAATTTTTTACAAAATGTTTCCACTCCTTTAGAATGAAAAAATACAAAAATTCTGGTGTAAAAATCAGAATTCTGGTTTTAGAAACCGAAATTCAGGTTTAAAAAAACCAGAATTTCTGATTTTTTATTTTAAGTAAAAATTCCAATCTGACTTTAGAAAATCAGTTCTGATTTAAAAAACCAGAATTTGATTTTAAAAAATCAGAATTTTCTGATTTTTTATTTTAAAGAAGTCCAAAAATTAAAATAACTCAGACTTGATCAATCATTTTTAATTTCTCCGGGTCTTTATATGTTAACAAATATTGTGGTTCCATAAAAGAATGCATTGCATAATCAAGTAAACGTTGTGAAAAATGTCCAGAAGCGTTTAAACCTTTTAATTAAATACCAGAATTTTGAATTGTAAAAATTGTAAATTCTGATTTTTCAAATATAAAAATTCTCATTTTATAGGAATAATTCTGGTATGTTTTGTTAAAGAATTTTGATTTAAAATATCAGAATTATGAAATGTCAGAATTTGTAAATTGTAGAAATCAGAATTTTAAAAAATCTGAATTTAAAAAATCAGAATTATATAAAAATCAGAATTCGCAATTTGTAAAAATCAGAATTTTAAAAAATCAGAATTTTAGAAAACAGAATTTTTAGGAAATCAGAATTAAAAAAATCAGAATTTTAAAAAATCAGAATTTTAGAAAACAGAATTTTTAGGAAATCAGAATTAAAAAAATCAGAATTTTAAAAAATCAGAATTTTAGAAAACAGAATTTTTAGGAAATCAGAATTAAAAAAATCAGAATTTTAAAAAATCAGAATTAAAAAAACAGAATTTTTAATTGATAAAAATCAGAATTTGTAATTTATAAAAATCAGAATTTGCAAAAATCAGAATTTGTAAAAAATCAGAATTTACGTTTAACATATTCTTTGCGAACAGGGTTGTGACTACATATTGTAATTGCCGGGAATTGTAACCCATTTTCCGGAAGCAAAAAAGAAACTTGAGAAACAGTGGGTTTGGAAGTATAAACAACCAAAAGTTTCGCAATTTGCCAAATTAGTAAAGCCAAAGAAAGAATTGTTACCAAAACCCAAAAGAAACGAATAAATCCACGGCTACGATAAATACGTAGAAGGCCGTTTATTGATGTTACACCGAAAAATAAATTAAAATTTCGAAAAAAAATTCAAAAAAATTTTTCCGAAATTTTTTCAAAAATTTTTTTTCAGAATTTTCCAATTGTTAAAAAATTTTCAGAATTTTTCAAAAAAATTTTTTTCAGAATTTTTTCAAAATTTTTCAAAAATCCCAAGAAAAATATTTTTCTATTTTTACCAACAAAATGTTGAGTTTCCCGTTGTAAAGAACCAATACCCTCTGTTCTAGCAATTCTTTTTAATTGTCTTACTGGTACTTGGATTATTCTGAGAGAAAAAATTATTTTAATAAAATAAAAAAAATAATTTTTTTCACTCACAATTCAGAAGCTCGATTCTTTAACAATTTTGCTTTATTATTTCCACTACTAGCATTTGACTGTCTAAAAAGTAAAAAAATAAAATATCGAAATCTCCCTCGCTTGCATCCGAATTTAAACGAGGCCATAATAAAAGCCCAACTAGGGTTGGTGGATCATGAAAAATCCTAGGGTATCCGGATCCAATATTCGTTTAGAGATTTCGCAAAGGCGTTCGGGGAATTATTGCCATTAGCTTGGATCAGAACAGAAATTTTCGGGTGAGTTTATTTGTACATATTATTTTGTTTTTCTAATTAAAAACATACAGAGAAGAACGTCGATTAAATTTATTATGAATATTATTGTGAAATTGAGGAGAATTGGGCAAAGAAGATTCAGTTGAAAAAGGAGGGGATTCTGGTGATAATATTTGCCTAAGAAATAAAAAGAATCTTTAAAATACCTAATTTTTTAGTTTAATATTCTATGAAATTTTTCAAAAAAAAATTTTTTTGAAAATTTTTTGAAATCTTTTTTTCTGGAAATTTTTTGAAATTTCATAAAAAAACTTACATAATTTGCTCCAATAAAAGTTTGAACAATTTTTAAAAATAAATTTTCTTGTCATGTGAATTTATTGCGCTGCTTATTTTCAATTATTTTAAAGCTGATTTAAATATTCACGCTTTTTATTAACAAGGTAAAAATAAAGAGAAGGCACTTGAAATAAAATTTCGTACAAAGAACATATACACTTGACACCTTTAAATTTTACTTTTTTATATTTAAATATAAATTGAAATTGTTTAAAAATATTTTTTTTGTAAAAAAGGTAAAAAATTTAACGAAAAAAAATTTTTTAAATTAAAAAAATTTTTCTTTAATTTGTTGAAAATTGGAAAATTTTTTTAACAATCTTTTAAAGATTTTTGGAATTTTCAACCGTTTTTAAATTTATTTTTAAACCAATTTTCAATCAAAAAATTGGTCTAAAAGTTAAAAAAATATTTTGGCAAAGTCTTTAAAAATTATTTTTCTAAGGCAAATATTTTTTTTAACTTCTACAATCTACACATATAACCGTTTCAGTCAACTCAAATTTCAAATTTTAATTTAAAAAATTCTTGCCTCAAAGGCTAAATTCATCACCACTACTATACTCATCAAGATAATCATATTGTTTCAATTTATTCTCCAAAAACTCTATTCTACCCACTAATTTAGTTTCATTACTAATAAATTCTGCTGTTAATCGAGACAATCTAAAAAAAATTTTTTTAAGTACAAAATTTTTTTCTGTGTTAAATTGATTTTTTCTGCGTAGTTTTCTCTAAAAAATTACAAAGATATGTGAAATTGAGATGAGAGAAACTTTATTTAGTACCTCAAAATAAAAAATTTTTTCTCACAGACCATATCAGAATTGAAATTTTAATCCATCCCATGTCCCTTATTTCTTACATCATAAAATTTGGCTCAAATGACATTATAGAATGAAATCTCTCTCGATAAAGACTCCCCCTCCCCTTCCTACGTCACTTCCAGAAAACTGTCATAGAGAACTTTTTCTTTCGTTAAATAGGGCTATTATTAGAGTTACATACTTATCCAAAAGACGGTCAATTTGTTCCCTAAGTTCCTGGTTCCACTGCTCTGGACTTTTTTCTTCCAAAGGTGCATCTTCATTTAACAACCCGTCCTTTAAAAGTATTTCCCGTCCTTTATGTACCAACATTCTTTTCGCTTCAGGATATTCCCTTAAAGCTTCCCATAAATCTGCTTTCTTCAAAACAAATAAATCTGTATAGCCAACTGAACGAATTGAGGCAGAACGACGATTTCCGTGTTTACTGCCTTAAATTGAGAGAGAAAGAATGTAATTAAAAATGTCTAATTAAAAAATGTCTCTATTATGCACCCCCATATATTTACACACTTTTTTTTTATTCTTCCGGAAAAAATATTCCGGAAAGTTATGGGAGAAAATACAGTCTAGGCATTTTAAATACCCTTAGGTGCTTGAGAATCGTGCTTAAAAACGAATGGAATTTGAAATGGAAAATATTGCTTATTAGACGGCTCTTTCCGTTTACCAAATAAATCCTAATTTAATATCCCTGAGACGAGAGATTTTTCTCAAAAATTCATCTAAAGTTTACCAGGAATATTTAAAAGACTAAGTTCTCCAAAAACAGCCCCTTCCAATAATGTATGAAAAATCTTCATTCCATCGTCTGACACAACTTGTAGACGGCCTTTCTTTACTATATACTAAACAAATTTTTTTGAAATTTTCAAAAATTTTTTCCAGTTACCATCTCTCTACCAACATCGCCCTTTCTACAAACAAAGTCTCCCGGGCTGAAGACCTTTGAAAAAACAATTTTTTGACTTTTTTAACTAGGGTTGTTCCCCGACGGGGGGCCACGGGGAAAATTTTCGAGGAGGCAGCGCCACAAGGGGGAGGGGGCGGGGGGAAATTCCCCGACTTTCGGGGACAAGGGGTACAACCCTACTTTCACCCACAAAAACCCCCTACTTGTAATTTAAGCTTCAAAACAAGTTCACCAAGTAAACCAGCTTCACAGTCCTATAGAAAATTTTAAAAAAATCATTGGGCAGGGAACAGTCATTTTTCCACCTGAAAAAGCCTAACTTTCCTCAACGTCTCAAAATGTACATGCATAGCAATTTCTGCTTGCAATTTTGTTGGTAATACACTTAACACTAAATCATCCTGCCCATCGAGTATTGCTTGTTTATTTTGTTGCCAAATATAATCAAACCAGTTATTAATTCTATGTAATAACTAAAAAATATAAGAAGAGTTTTAACTAAAGTTTAACCAACGGGCAGGGTTCGAACAACAACGTTGAGAGTGCTGGGGACTTGGCCTCGCTTACACCTATTGGCTGCTCTACCAATGAGCTTTAATCCCAGCATAAGCGTTTTAGATGCTGATATGCGAACTCCTGAACTGAATCTAGATCCATGAAGAGGGCAGAGAAGAGAATACTTTTCCGGAAATAACCCGGAATTTTTAGCAATACGTATAAAAAGAAAAGTGGGGAGAGGGAGAAAACAATTTTTAAAATTTTTTTCCAATTAAAAAATTTTTTTTAAATTTTTCCGGGTTTTTAAATTTTTTTCGTGTTCAGGTACAGGATTAGCGTTTAACAAAAAAATTTTCCCATCCAAAAAATTTTTAATCTCTCCTTTTACTGATAAAAATTTTTTCTCCTCACATTTTTGTTAACATTCCTTTGACGAAGAAAACGTTTCACATTATCAATTCTTGATTGAAAATCCCTTCTAGCTGCTTCAGAGCTAGCAATCATACTCCCAACATTTCCAACAATTGTAGCAAAAATTAAAACCCCAAACATTAAATCAACACAAACAATAATAAATTCCGAACTTCTGATAGGCCAAGGAACTTCACAAACGTTGGAAAGCATTAACGTTGACCAATAATAACTGTAGAGGTATCGACGGGATAAACTGTCTTCTATACCTCTGAAAAGTTTGAAAAAATAATTTTTTCAAAGTTTAAAATTTTTAAATTTTTTTCCAGGTTGAAAATCTCTCCTAGCTTGGAAAGCACTACATTGAAAAGCTTCAAGTACATGACCATTTATTTTTAATAAAAATTTGTTTTAATTAAATTCTGAATCCTTATCAATTTTATGAGTTCGTGATGCTCGAAAAGTATTGAAACTTCATAAAGCATTGGAATTTTTAAACCTTTAGAGTCAAAAATATTACTTGTGCAGTTTACCCCCCATAGGTTTTTTTTCTTCCTCCTCCTTTTTTTATAAAGAGTTGGCCCAATATCTTTTTGTTTATTCCAGAAAACAGATCTCATAAGAAATTAAGAGAGAAAAAAGGGGCGTGGCTTATGGGGGGTAAACTACACAGATTTATCCTAAAATTAAATTTGTGGCATTTCTTTTTGTTTTAATTAAATTATTTTTTCAGTTAATTTAAATTCACTCTGGCAATGCTTGTAAATTAGCCTTTCCATAAACCCATCTATTCGAGTCAATTCCTAACACGCCAGAAATAAAATAGTAGAAACAGGCATTCCAATGAATTAAAATTAAAATATACAAACAAACACAGAATATACGGTATAAATTTGGTTTTGAGACACTAAAAAACGGAAAAATTATTTCTTGTTTAATTTGGGTCGGGCTCGTTTTGGTCAAAAATTTTCAAAATTTTTAAAAAATTTCAAAATTTTTCGAAATTTTCCTACCACATTTCTGTAGTATTGGTAAATTTAAAAACTCTCTGTAGACGAATTAACCGATTAAATCGAAGACATGGATTTGTTGTTTGAAGGCCTAATTCAAATAAATAGTCCAATGGGAGGCAAGCAATCAAGTCAATCCACATCTCAATTCTATTCTTTTTGTACCGTTTAAGTACTTTTTGAACATCCCGAACTAATATGCCTTGATCGAGATATCCTAAAATTAAATTCGTAGTTACAAAGTTCAAGCGGGTCAAGTCCGAGCGGAACGAATCCGCGCTTTATGTATTGTGGGACGAATCCGCGTTGGGGCGAAACCGAATGGGACGAATCCGCACTTTTTGTACAGTGGGACGAACCCGCATTGCGCTATCCTTACCAGTTCTAGAACGAACAAAGCAATCCAACAAATAAATAATATCAGTTACAATATCAAGTAAAATAAAAATTCCAATCCAAAAATACCCAACAACTTGGCTGTCAATAAAAACGCTTCTGTAAACAATTAACTAGAGGAGGGAAAATTTTTTGCTAAATTTTTCAAAATCCACCATTAAATTATAAACATAAGCAAGTGTTACAATTCCCAACCAATTATAATAATAATTAGCAAATGGGTCAAAAATAAGTTGATGACGAATATATTCCCATATGGAGACTGAAAATTATTTTTCGTCTTTCAAATCAGAAAATATCCTATATCCTAATACAGTCAGCTCATTATAAAATACACACAACATTTAATACACCTCTCGGTTTAAGTTAGAATTGGTCAGGGTTTTTTTTGAAAAAACCGAGACCGAGGATCACCGAGGCTGGAAAAGCCGAGGTCGAGGTCAGCAAAATCGAGGTCGAGGTTTGAAAATGGCCGAGGACCTCGGCCTCGGCGAGGCCTCAACCAACCCTAGTTTAAGTTAAATTTTGGCTGAACATAGGATGGGGGAGGAGCTATCCAGGCAATACCCCTCTCCATCACCTCAAGAAATACCCTTCAACTATAATCTTTTAGTCCCTAGGAGGGCCTTATAATGTTGCCAAACAGCAAAACCTCTCACCTTCACTTAAATTAACATTTTTCAAACACAGAAATCCTCTATTGTTATTAGCTGCATTATTATCTTGTTTTTCCTCCACTTGATTTTGTGTATCACCCCCACAACTTGTTGTACTTATACCGTATTTACTGAAAAATGCTTGTTGTTCTCTATTTATTGCTGCATCTGCAACACGTACACGGCTCATTAAACTTAGGCCCTTTTCAAATAAAAAATTTTTTTTGAAAAATTTCGGAGGAAAGATCCGCAAATATTTTTCGTCCGCAAAAAATTTTTCATCCGCAAATTTTTTGCGGACAAAATTTTTTTGCAGATTTTTAATTAAAAAATTACTTTAGCTATTGTTTTAAATTTTGGACGAACATAAGTTTGATTTGTTGATTTGTCTGAAAAAATTTCTCTTAAACTTAAGAACAAATCTTTTTTTATTGGACCTGGCTCTAAAATAGCAGCCTCCGCAATTATCTGATCAGCTTGATTTGATACTTCTGGTTTAAAAATAATTTTTATTAATTATGTATAGTGGTCAAAATAATTAGAAATTAAATTAAATTTGAAACTAAAGTATGGAGGCTTAAATAAAAAATTCCACCTTGTCCTTTTTGAATATTTTCTTCTTCAAAAGCTTTGGAATGTTTCCGAATAGGAGCGAGTCTACCTTGCGGTATATGCTTTCTTTCCTTCAGTGCCATAAGCAAATTTCTAATAAATTTTCTAATTAAGCTGCTTTTGTTTAAATTTTACAAAAAATTTTTTCCCAAAATAAATTAAAAAATTTAAAAAAAATAAAAGAGCGAATTCCCCTCTCTCTTACCACAAATTAGCACAAAAAATTTTCTTTTTCATAATAAAAAGAAAAAATAATAATGAGGGAATCATCTCTCCCTTTAAAAAGGAAAAAAATATTGCTCTTTTTAATAGACAAATTAAAAAAACTGAAAATAATTTTTTTAATAACAAATAATAATTGAGAGCTCTTATTAGTTGCTGTTGGTTACTCTATTAAATAATTTTTACCTTAAAATTTAATTTTGATTTGAAAGCAAAATAAGGAGAAAAAAGGAGGATAAGAAAGAAAAGAAAATCAGAACAGAAATAAAAACAGAAATTAAACAAAATTGTAAGACAAAAAATCAGAACAAGCATCAGAAGGAATCGGGAAAAATGAGCAGTTGACAACACCCACCTCAATTAAAATAAATATAATTTTTTCCCTAAAAATTCAAAACAAAAGGAGAACGTCAACTCAAAATTTCTTTAAAAATCAGAAGATACTTATGTTAATAACAGGAACCGCGCCGACAGAAAACCAAAGTCTCAATTTTTGTAAATCGGTTCGGCGCGATCCTTGATTGATAATTTAAAATAAAAAAAATTAAAAAAAAAAAAATTAAAAATTTAATTAAATTATAATTAACAGCTGAATAAATAAAAAGGCAAAATTTATATTTAGAAACCCAAAATTATGGGAAAAATTTTTAAAATTAAAAATCAAAGAGTATTAACCAAATAAAAATCTTTTTTATTCAAAAAAGAAAATTTTATTATTTGCTAAAAACTCTAAAAAAGCCTTTCCAAAAATGGAGATAAAAAATAAAAGAAAGGTAAGGTTTATACCCCCCCCCCCCCAAAAAAAACTAGAGAAAGAAAGTGTTGATTGGTTAATAATTTTTAAAAAATTAAAAAAGGGATGACTTTTGCAAAAAAAAAGTTTTTTTTAATTTTTTTAATTTTTTTTAAATTTTTTTTTTATTTATTAACGTCATTAATATTTTATTTAAAGCATTTATTTGAATATTCTTTTGTAAAAAATATTAATATTCTTCTTTATTTAATTGTTGTAATTTTTTATTGAATAAATTATATAGGCTTTAGATGAGTAAAAGCCTTTATTAAATAAAGGAAAATAAAAGAGAGAAAGTTTTCCTCAAAAAAAATTTTTTTTATTAATTTTTGTCATTCTTTAAACAATCCTTATTCTTTAACACCCTTTAAACAATTCCCTAAATTTTATTTTATTAAAAAAAAAATTTTATTTTAATAAAAGCATTATACATCGGAACACGTTTAAGTTTTCACCTCAAAAATTGTCATCTACCAAAAATTTTCCTGATCAGTGCTGGGTTTAGGGCATTTGTTGGCTCCGGCTCCAGGGCATTTCAAATTCCTCTCCGGCTCAGGAGCCGGAACCATACCCACTCAGCACTGTTCTTGATAAAAAAATTTTTCCGACTTAATTTTAAGGAAATCACGTCTAATATTCCTGATCAAAAAAATATTTTTTTTTCTTCCCTGAAAATCGGATCCCTGAAAATTTAAGTGTTGATATTTTAAGGAAAGTACGTCTAAACATATTCCTGATCAAAAAAAATTTTTTTTGAAAAAAAAATTATTTTTTCCAAAGCTTAATTATTAGGGAACTATAACAACAACAGGAAAAACAACTACGAGCCAACTTCAGAAAAAACAAAATGAAAGATAACAACTTTATTAAATTCCAAAATTTAATATTTTTATTAAAAATTTTAATTTTTGGAATATGTTACGGTGAGGATATAAAATTTAGAATTGTTACTTTAAATATATGGAATGGAGGAATACATGGAGGTGGAAGGGAAGAAGGGCTATTTAAATTTGCTCAACACCTTGCAAATTTAAATGCTGATATTATTGCATTACAGGTAAAATTAGTCCAAAATTAAATTTTAAGATAGTAGGTGGCCGGTTCGAAAGCCCTTCGAAATGCACACCATTCGATTCGCGTCTCGGCGAGCTGAGTCGACTGGTACCACTCCCAGTGTGCGAAAACGCCTGCGGACCGAGATATGGATCCCTGAAAATCGAAAAAGCATAGGGAGAGTTTTCACCCTCAATTTTGGGGTGGAAAGTTAGAATATGGAAATAATAGCTCATTTGAAAGAGCTTCTAGAGCTGAGTCGAATGACACCAAAATTAACAAAATCTGAGTTGATTAAACAAAGTTATGGTCGTTTGTTTAGGCTCCTTACCTAGGGTCCTCATGGATGTTTATACCGCTGCGGAAGCAACTGGACGGACATGTTGACCGTAGCGATAATAAGAATAGGGTTATGTTGCTAGTGCAGAACCCAGCCAACCGTTATCCGTCGGACCTTTTAATATTTTTTTTGTAGAAACTTCAAAAAAATTTTCAATTAAAAATATAAATCCACAAATTTGTTTTTAAAAGGAAGTACTACTAATTGATGATGAAAAAATAATAGCCAAACATTTAAATAATTTACAAAATATTTCCGACCCGAAAAAGAAATGGATTAGTATAAAAAGATCGTGTATATATGCAGACACCGCTATATTGAGCAGACTGCATGTGGGTGATTAAAAAATAATAAATCAGAATTTGTAGATAATCAGAATTTATAAAATAAAGAATTTTAAAAACCAGAATTTATGAAAATCAGAATTTATGAAAATCAGAATTTATAACATCAGAATTTGTGAAAACAGAATGTCAAAAATCAGAATTTGTGAAAATCAAAATTCATAAAAATCAGAATTTTTGAAAATCAGAATTTATAAAATCAAAACACAGATTCTAAAAATCAGAATTATTTTTATTTATTCAACATTAAAGCTTACCGAAATTTCTGATGATGGCTGTAATACGGCTGGCAACGGCGCATCATTCGAACTGAATGGATGGCCAATTAATTTATTTTCGCTACATTTGTTCTGGGAAAATTATGGACCAGAAATAATAAGAGATAATAGGAGCAAAACAGAAGCCGAAATTTATGAAAGTGAAAAAGGTAAAGAATGAAGGGTTTTAAAAATCAGAATTTGTAAAAAATAATCAGAAAAATAATCATAATAGAGCAGAAAAATTTCAAAAAAATAAGAACACATTTAGAAAATCAGAAAAATTAGAACAATTTCAGAAAATCAGAAAAATCAGAACTATTTCAAAAAATCAGAAAAATCAGAACAATTTCAGAATAAAGGATTTTTTTGATAAATCGTATGAATCAGA
The DNA here is from genome assembly GCA_963681835.1 of Meloidogyne enterolobii. NCBI lineage: Eukaryota > Metazoa > Nematoda > Chromadorea > Rhabditida > Meloidogynidae > Meloidogyne > Meloidogyne enterolobii. The sequence continues at coordinate 4,181,287 of CAVMJV010000007.1, forward strand.
ATTTAAAAAATCAGAATTTAAAAAAATCAGAATTTTTGAAAATCAGAATTATTTTTTAGACCGTATTGATGATATTGCACAACTTTTTCTTAACAACAAACAATTCAAAGATTGGCTTAACAAAAGTCAAGAATTATCTGTGCCATTATTGTTAGTTGGTGATTTTAATACACCATCGCATCAGGATTGGATTGAAGAAACAAAGTGAGAATTAAAAAAAATTTTTTCAATCAGGAAATTTATTTAAGACAAAGTCATTATGGAAGAGTTATTGAATGGCCAACGACAAAAATTCTGACAGAAGTTGGGTTTATAGATACACTTCGAGCTCTTTACAATCCTATAGAAGAACCGGGTAGTGTATTTTTTGAATATTAAGGAGAAATAAAATCAAAAGGGACCAGAAAAATTAAGGAAAATGAAAGGAAAGGATCAGAAGAAAATTCAGAATGATTTCAGAAAATCAGAATAAGTTCAGAATAAAATCAGAATAGAATTCAGAATAATTTTTGAAAGTCAGAACAATTTCAGAACAATTTCAGAATAAAATCAGAACATTTCAGAAAGTCAGAGCACATTTAGAATAAAATCAGAATAGAATTCAGAATAATTTCTGAAAGTCAGAACAATTTCAGAGAATCAGAACAATTTCAGAATAATTTCAGAAAATCAGAACACTTTTAGGATAATATCAGAATTAAATCAGAACACTCACAGAAAACAATAAACCAGAACAATTTCAGAATAATGTCAAAATAAAATCAGAACAAATTTAAAAATCAGAAAAAATCATAAACAATTATGACTAGCAGTATCTTTATATATGATAGAAAAATAATTCTGACGGATAAAGTCAGAAAATAAGACAACAAAAAAATAAGACAATTTCCCATCCAATAATGATAAAAAATTATTTTTTTCACCCAAAACAGGCACAACTTGGCCATTCAATTATGACAAAGCCAGAGCAGATTCAAGTGAACCAGCAGACCGTATCGACTACATTTTCTATCAAGGATCACAATTAATTCCATTGGAAGCATTCACATACCCAACAAACAAAAATTTAGGTCCTAAAGAATGGCCATCAGACCATGCTGCTGTAGTTGTCGATTTTATTTGGGAACAAGAAATTGTCGATTATGATGAAAACGGGATTTAAAAATAAAATATAAAACAGGGTACCTCTCTTGTGAATATTCCTCCCTTGATAAATAAATTTCGTAAGTATGAGGGTTGGTTTTTAATAGAGACCGGACCTGACGAGATCTTGTTCGAAAATCGCAATTATCGAGGTCGAGAATTTTTCGAGATCTCGATTCTTGTACTGCACCCCAAGTCCGATCTTTAGTTTGTAAATACTGTACTTCCAAATAAATACGAACCAAAGCTTCGGATAAAAGCATTTCTCTTCATTATATTCCTCTGTTCCTTTCCTAGTTTCCCTCAGGGTACCATTTGATAACCTGGGACAAAGGATATAATCACAAAAATACCCTTTGGGGCATATATATTGCGAGCTGAACATCTACTCCCAAACAGTTTTGAGTCTTTTCTAATTTTTATAAAATTCACAACTTTGGCCAGTTTTGTCGAAATCCCCAAAATACCGTCTAATACCAAATGAAAAAAAATTTCAAAATTATGTATTTTTATATCTATTTTTATGCTTGCCGATATTAAAAAGTAAAAATTTGCACTTTTATTCAATTGCCACGGGTTGATTTGTCGATAACATTTAATACCCTGATCATGTGCGCTTCTCTATGCCCTTTAAAATTTTTTTAATATCCAAAAATGATAAATTATTTATTTTTAGTTTAAATTTAAAGAAAATTTTTAAAAAATAATTTTATGTTTGTTAAAAATTCGAAAGTTACATCAAAGATTTACAGAATCACAAAAGTGATTTTGAAAACACACCGATCTAAGACCTTTACATATTATAGGAGTTTTTGATCCTAGGCTTACCAATCTAGACAAAACAAAGTTGTGGAAAGAAGAGAATTGGAAAAGGATATTCCAATGTACGGACAGTATACTCTACTGATTTCGGGAGCCTTGGTCTCGAGTCCTGGGTATGTAGCCTTGGTTGTAGCCTACAGCCACTGGGTCTTGAAACATTGCTGGAAGTTTTTATGTAAGCAAAATTTAGCCACCGGGCAGACATGCTCTCTCAGCCTCGCTCACACAAATGCAGGTGATCTACAACAGAGCTACCTCTAGCCTCCTTGTGTTCGTTTAACCGCCGCCTAACAAATAGGGTTTCACCGGAACCGGATCCAATTTGAGTTCCGGTTCCCGGAACCGGAACTTTTCTAAGTTCCGGGCCGGGACCGGAACTTCCGGCGAAACCCTACTAACAACTGAATCATCTTTATAATAAATTTTAGATGATTAAATTTATTATTCTTTTGTATTTAACTATTCTATTAAATATTCAAAGCACCGGAAAAGTAGTTGATTTGCAACTGAAAATTAAAGATGATTGGAAGGAAAAAAGAGAATTTATTTATTTAAAAAATGTTGGGCTAAAGGAATGTTTTGAAGTGAAAACAATTGAAAAAGGGAATAATCGTCACGACGCTGTTAATAAAAATATAGAGAAATTTTTGCGTCCAGTTGAATTAAACATTCAAAAAAATATTTTTAAAGTAAAAGTAAATACTTGTAGGTATGCCCCAGATTTTTTATTAAAAAGAAAAATCGTGATTGAAATTGCCAATAATGAAGTCATTCAAAAAATTTTGCCTGAATTTCAAAAACGGGCATTTTATATTTTGATTATTGTAAAAACCGGATTAATTTATACTCGGATTGGAGCTAGAACGATTTTGTCGAACCCGATCCAACACCCAACATTCGCAATCTCGACAAACCCCAACCCCATACTTTTCGACTCCGACGGTCCGGGTTCCAACCCAAGTTGTGTATTGGTGTCACTATAGTATGAAAGACAGAGTCAGTCTAATTGGATCGTACTAGCCCGGCTAGTTAATGATCTCCTTCGTCTGTTCTAGCCACATCCACCCTCGATTCATTGTCATTTCACTTCGGATAGATTGTTATTCCTGTGCACATCGACACTGTCAAAACCTCAGCCAACCCTCGAACATCCTTAGGACATAACAACCCCTAATCCTTACACTAATTTGTTTATAAATTTAAGGCACTCCGAGATAATGATTTTATTAAAAATGAAAATAATTATTATGAAACATCTATATTAGATGAAAATTTAAAAAATAACAATCATTTGAAATCAATTGAGGAAAAAAATAATTTATTAAAAGAATATACAGAAAATTTTAAGGATAAACTAATATCAAGTTATTGGACGGAAATCAACTTAATCGCATATAAAATTGAAATATTAGAAAAATTAAAGGTTGAATATACGAAGGAAAAAAGCGGAATTATTTATATGGGCAATAAAATAAGTGAATTCTTTATTTATTTTTGGATATGGGAACCAGGTCTGGACGCAACTGTGAATTGCGTAAATTCCGCGGTTTTTTGACTTGCGGATTGCGGATTTGAAAGGTTAAAAGGCTGCAGAAAATTTTCTTAATTTGCGTCCACCACTGATGGGAACAGGTCTGTCTGGAATTGAAAAATTGCAACCCGCAATTTTAATTTTACGCAATCCGCAACAACGGACAGCCCTGGATGGGAACCTTCTTAAAGATGTTTTACTTTTAAATATTATAGGTGAAATTAATGAAGGAAATAAACGACATTGTTTCAATTGTGGAGCTAAACAAACCTCAAAATGGCTTAGATATCTAAAAAAGGAACATTATTTATGCAGAATGTGTTTCGACTATAAACAACATAATGGAAGGCTTAAACCACAACAGACGTGGAATAATACTAAAACGGTTTAATCCTTAACAGATAAGTGATACTAGAGCCCGGACTGTACTCTGCAGCAAACAGCTTTCTCGATATTTATCGGCATTCTATAAAGTATTATGCACGTTCTGGGCTCTAATAAATACCGTACAGTACGGGATAGTCATGTTTGGTTGAAGAAACTTCTCGGGAAATGGGAGTCGGTCGGGAAATAACCTCGGGAGTCGGGATCGGGTGGCGGGGAAAATTTCCCGATTCGGGAGTGGAGATACCCGAACATCATTAGTACGGGATACCGTATGATACAGAATTCCGGGGTGTAATACTTACTGCCTATTGAATTCTATTTAAGGAGGAACGACATTGTGCTATTTGCAAAGCTACAAAAACATCAGCTTGGTACCGTCACACGGAAATTGGACAGTATATATGTAATCCATGCTACTTTAAAAAGAAACGTGATATAAAGAAAAGTGCAAATAAAAATTTAAAGGAGAAATGTAATTGATTAAAGGAAATGTAATTGAACCAATTAAAAAATTTTAAAATATTCAAGTAATCTAAAAATGACTAAATTACAATATAATATCATAAAAACTTGTTAAATATTCATAAAAAAATTTTCTCTCTTTTCGATATGTCCTCTAGAGACGTCCGAGACTCTTGGTCTTGAGTCTTGATTCCAAGACTTTTCTTGGGGTTTTTCGGTCTTGGTCTTGGGGTCTAGTCATTGCCTTGGAAAACTTTCGGTCTCAGACGTCTCTAATGTCCTCTGTCTGGTTCGGGTTTTCGGTCCTGAGGGATGTGTTTTAGCGATCTAACGTGTTTTGAAACTTGTTGAGATCCTACCGAATTTTGAGACGTATTTCAGAAAATACATCACTCTTTTTCCATTAAGAACTTTTCTTTCTTACACAAAAAAGTTATTGACTCCCTTCCAAATCACCTTAAGACATTTTGACATTTTTTAAATTATGCTACAGAAATTATTGTTTTCAATTATTTAATTTTATCACATTTATCTGAAATCGTCGCGCTGGTGCGTATAAAATTTGATTTGATATTTATTGTATGGGTCCAAAACAAAAAATCCCAGTAGACTTTCATGTCATTCCCAGACCTTTACTCTCTATGGTATAGACACACATCAAACATCTTTACAGATTTCTAAGCTTATTGGACTATTTACAGGCTCGCATACAGGATTTTTATGTATCCCGCGCTAGCACTCCGACACTTTTTAATTCGTTATTTATCCCACAAATCTTTAATATCTAACTAAATCCTGATTTGCTTTCTATAATAAAATCTCTATTAGAATGGCCACTCTAGGTGAATGGGGCTCCCTCAATAGATGGCCCTTTGTAGAGTTCATCGGTATCGGGTAGAGGAAAAACCGGAATCGGGATTTTGGAATTGTGATACCGATCCCTGATCCCGACACGGGATCGGGATTGACCGAAATCGGAATCGGGATTCGAAAAGCCTGGATAATCCCGCCCGATTCCGACCGGGATCGGAATTCTAAAAACCCGAAATAATCCCGCCTGATTTCGACCGGGATCCCGAACCCGCTGAACTCTAGTCCTTTGGAGGATGATAGAAAAATAGAATGACCGGTTATTCTAATAGATTTTACATTACATATTTTATTATTTTATTAATCAACTATTGCCAAATTCCACCTAAAATCACTTTTAAATTTTTTCTAGAATAAATTTCTATGCTAGGTAGTACCTCAATAAATTTTAATGTTGAGGGAGGTTGTTCATTTTTATTTTTTAATAAATTGCTGCCATGGCAATAAATATACTCTGTGCATATATTTATTGTTAAGCAATTCACAGTGCCATTAAATATTTTTTCCTTGAATTTATTTTCATTAAATATTTAGGTGAGGGTGGTTATTTAATTTATTCAAAAACAGCAGAAAAAATTTATTTCCCAACACTAAAAAAGGTTTTGCACCATGGAGACTTAAAAGAGGGGAACATTTAGTAGGTGAGTGTGGTGTTTCTAACCGTTGTTAGTATTCCCGAGATATTGACTTCGACTCACTCCCAATCCAATCTCTAGTTGTTAGTCGTTAGTTCTTTGGCTCATACTAGGGCTAAACGGCATAGACATCTGATTTTGGTAATTTCGAATTCCCGACTTGAAAAACTTCCAAAATTTCAAATTTTCGGAAATTTAATTTGGACTACCCTAGTTAGTACCTACCCTTCTCCAATCTCTTTTACTAGTGATGTTTGAGACTCTCGCTCTCGGCTTTTTTTAACTCTCGAACATCACCACTACCTTTTACATTTTAAATATTATTTATTTTTTAAAAACTAAATTATTATTTAAATATTGTCTTCTTTATTGGTTCGTTTTGATCTAACGAACCTTACCTACTTACTGTGTGCTTCCTTACCTACCTCTGTTATTTTTTCTAATATTTTTTTTTAATTTTTTCTACCTCTATTTTGCCCTTTTTTACCACTAAAAAAATTAATTTTAAAAATCCTTTTTTAAATCCATCATTAATATTAACACCAACCAAAATAATTGCTTCTAATATTTAAAATACCTAGCTATTTACCTCAAAAACTCTCTCATCTTCTTCCCCCTTTTTTTCCCCTTTTCCCCTTTTTTACCGTCAAAAATGGCAATAAATGAATAAAAAAAGGAGAGTAGCTATTTAAATATACTGAAAAAAAATTTTTTTAGAGAGAAATTGCGTCACACAAAAAAGACAAAAAAAGAGAAGAAGAAGATCTCCTCACCTTTCTAATTACGTAAATATTTTTTAATTCTGAAAAATAAAAACAAAAGCAAATAATTATTAAAAATAATAATAATATAGGTATATTAATAATAAATATACTACTAGACCTTTATTTTTTTACATTAGACATATACTCTTTATTATACTTCCTTTTTTCGTCATATAAAATTTTTATTTAAGAATATATTTTTATTTTTAATTTTTTTTGCTGCTATTTTTTTTATTAAATTTTATCAAAAAGTCCAGTTTTGTGTGTCCGTCATGGGTTGAGTCAAAAGCTGAGTTTCTTGTCGGGGTTTTCAAAATTTTCTTCGGATTGAGTTTCAGGTCGAAAAAAGTCCGGGTTTGTATCGAAAAGAAAAAATTTCGGGTTTCGGATTTTAGTAACCCGAGACACCCCTCTATTTAATCAGATTCAGGACTGTGCGCCAAAATTTCTGCGTGGAACGTCAAATGCTAATTTTTCAAATTTTTTTAAATCGCCAAAGGCAATTACGTCAAATTGCCTTACCTACCTATTTTCTCAGAAAAAATATATTTTTTATTGCTTTTTAGGTCTCTACAATTTGTGTACCCAAAACTCGAAACCCGAATTTTTTGATATCACACACCTATTTTTATGTTCGTATTTATGTCAAATAGGGTTGAAATGTTAGAGCAGCAGTTAAAAAAACTAATTTTTAATTAAGCACATTTGTAGATATTTAAATATTTAATTTTCTCCTAATCTCTTTTTTCTTCCAAAATTAGTATTTTCTTTTCAATAAACAACCCCTTCTTTATTTAAACAAAAATGAAGTTGAGAACAAATTTAGATTTTTTTTTAATTTTTGTTTTTTCATGAATAAACATTTAAATATTTATTTTCTCAGAAAATATATTTTTTTTCTTAAATATTCTACTAGTATGTTTATATAATCTTTGGTTTAACTATAAACAGAAAAAAAATATTTTTAACAAACAAACACTTTCTTGTTTATTTATTAACACTCGAATCTCGATAAAACACGACGTCTCCCTGTTAGCTCGTCTCTCTCTTTCCTTGATAGTTCTGTACAATTCGGTCTTGAGGGCTGTGTTTTTAACGAGCTTCAACCCCCAGATATGCTTCAATTTAAAATATTTTTTGGTTGTGGACCAATAGTTATTCGAAACCCTTGGACTTTTTGCGACCCCAAAACCCACCCAACTTTAATTTTAAATGTTGTAGCAGAAATACATATTGAGGGCTTCAGAGGATTTAAGAAACCCCATTATACCCGCTTATTTCCCCCTTAATATCCTCCTTATCTCATTGGCCTCTGAAAATCCAAACTTAATTATTAGGATTGGCGTTTTTGAAGCTTTATTAACTAAAGAAGCTTTTTGGCTAAACGATATCCTCTATTTAATGTACAGCTCATTAGGAGACACCTCGTTTTTGCCCCTGAGAGGTTATCTTATAATAAGCTCCGATGTATTAAATCTAACTTTTGAAAGTCTTGAAAAGAGAAATAATGGGAGGGAAATGAGCGAGGACGGGAAGGGAAGAGGATATATTAACTAGTTTTTTTTTGCGGTTTTTTACTTTAAAAAACATTTTTTATGTAGAAAATGAGTGAAGTATTTAGTATAATATTTCAGTTGTATTTATGAGCAATATACTCTAAACATTTTTTGGGGGGTAAGGGAATGACGTCTTTTGTCGGGTGGATTACTTTGTCTGTGGATAGGGAGGGTCTTTTTTGCATTTTCTCTTTTATTTTACTAAAACACACAAATTTTCCTCTTAAAAAATTTTTTTTATTTCATAGCACTTTTATTTCTTTGCTTTTCTTTATTTTAAGTGCACAGATTTGGAAGGTTGAGATTTTTAATTTTGAAATAAAAATTTTTTTCGAATTGAATTTTTGATTTGCCCCACCCTGCTTTAACATGTTGGATAGTTGGAAATCTTCGGACATCCATATCCGGCCCGAACCGAAAATTTCCGGATATCCGGCCTTCTTTCGGATCCGGATATCCGGCCTTTACAACCTTACTGCCTCAAGAGGATAGGTATGTTAGTTCATCGTCACGGCCCGGTTCCTTTACTTTAATCTTAGACTTTTAATTTCCCGTTTTCTTAGACTTTTAATTTCCCCCCGAAAATCGAATCTTATATTTCGAATTTCGCATTTCTCATATTTAATTTCGAAATTGAATTTCGAAATTCAATTTCGAAATTCAATTTCGCATTTTCAAATTTTGTTTTTATTTCTTCACTATTTTATTTTATAAATTTCGTTAACTATAATACATAATCTAAAATAATTTTACTCAAACAAATTTTGATTAATTATTTTTACTCAATTTAATAATAATAATTGTTAAACTTGATTGTTATTTTTTAAATATTTTTTTTGATTAATTATTCTTGAGAATTTTGTAATCTTTGTACTTTTATTTCCAAATATAGTAATTTAGTTTATTTTTATTTTTTAAACAACAATAAATCAACAACCAAATATAGAAATTATTTTTAACAAAATTTTTTAGTATTTTCTTTCCTCTTAAAATTATAGCTAATTTTAATTTAAGAATTATTTATCCAAATTTGTTTTACTTGTTTTACTCATCCAGAATGACCACAAAAAGTGACTTTATAACTAGGGTTGCCGTTTTCGATTCGAGCCGACGTTCATTGCATTTTTTCTAGTTCGGTTTTTTTCGAGTTCGGGTTTTTTCGAGTCGGTTCGTTTTCGAGTTTTTCGAGCTGAAAAGCCTCGGCTCGCCCAATCTTTCGAGTTTCGGTTAAAGCGAGCTTGCAACCCTATTTATAACAGTTGTAACGATATACCCCGTGAATTTGGAGGTGTTTGGGGCTGAAAGGGTGAGTGTCGTTGTTAAATTGTATTTTATATTTTTTACATCAATTCGAAATTTCGCGTTTCGAATTTCGTGTTTCTTCGTTTCGTAAAAATTTTTCGTTTTCGAAATTTCGTGAATTTTTTTGCTTCGAAATTGGGTACATTTAGAGAGATTGTATTTCTCAAAAACAAATTTTAATATTTTTTCCAATAAATTTACAATAAATTACATTTGTATTTTACTGCTTTTTAAAGAAAATCCCCTCTTTTCTTTTAAAATTTTTCTTCTATTTTTCCTCTATAAAAAGGCTTTTTCTTCCTCTACCATTTTTCCTTTTCTTTTCATCGTCAAAATATCGACTGCCCGTAATCCATAGATGAAAGCAAAATTGTTCGGGAGACGAAAAGAGAGAGAGGACCGCTGCAAATTGTGCAAAAACGTTTTTATAGCTAATATTGTTGGGAGCCTATAATGAACAGAGAAAGAGAGAAAACTGGACAGTGCCGTCATTTATCCGGTCATATCTTATTAAGGGATGATCCGAGTAGGTTAGTCCAGTTGGATGAATTATTCTGCATTTCAAGGGCTTTCAAATGATATAAAATTTGTTCAGATCGTCCAAGTCTGAAAGAAGTTATGGACTGAGACTCAACTGTCCCCCCTATTTATTGGTTAGACATACAGACATATATTGCTCTAATAAATACAGACAGTTGTGTCTATCTCTAGGTTTGTGTAAAACTCATTGTTTTTAAACACGACACGCTTTTTATCCTTTGTATTTTCTAAGCCTTTTCGTCTAAAATATCATCATTATCTGTTTATTGGCAATCCCGGAGAATTGGGGTTTCTTCGAAAAAAAAGTTTAAAAATAAGAAAAGGGATTTTTCTAGGGTAAAAAAATATGCTGATTACGAATCCGAGCTCAGATTTTCAAAAAGTCGAATCCCGGACCCGAATTCGGAATTTGACCCCGGACATTGTCCTACATTGTACAAAATGGTCAGTCTTTCACTGACAGATAGAACTCATCGAGCTGAGTCGAATGACACCAAAATCAATGAAATCCGGCATGATTGGACCGAGATACAGACCCCTGAATATTGAAAAACCAAAGGGACGATTTTTTGGAATAAAAAAAGTTTGTACAAATGATAGCTCATTCGAAAGAGCTCGACTAGATGAGTTGAATGACACCAAAATTACAGTGATTGATCAAGTTTTGACAAAGTTATGACATAAGTCGCCGACTCCTACAGTACTCCCATAGGTATATTTTGTGTCATAACTTTGTCAAAACAGGTCCAATCACGTTGATTTTGGTGTCATTCGATGCAGCTCGGCGAGCTCTTTCGAACGAGCTATCATTTGCATATTCGAAATTCGGGTTCAGGGTTCGAAATTCGGTTCGGGTCCGGGATTCGACTTTTTGAAAATCTGAGCTCGGATTCGTAATCAGCGTATTTTTTTACCCTAGAAAAACCCTTTTTCTTATTTTTAAACTTTTTATTCGAAGAAACCCCAATTCTCCGGGATTGCCTGTTTATTGTTTTACTTGATTTATTTAAATAATTTATTAATTTTGTCACCTATTGTTGAAGTAATTATTTTTTCTTTAACAATTCATTAATTCCTCTTTACAGTAGAGAACAAGGGACGGGCCAGGTTAAGAAAAAACTCGGGTCTGGTTTTTAAAATTTTTTTAGGATCGGATTTCGGTCAAAAAATAGCCCGTGTACCGGGTCATGTCTCGGCTACCCGCTCCACCTCTAATAGAGAGGACGTGGATTCAATTACAGGTTTTGACCTTTTGTCACCTTAAGACAATCTGATACAGAACCATCTGTCAGCAAAACTCTAAATTTTTGTATTTTTCTCTGCCGTCTCTTTCATTTTCGTTATCTTTCTTGCTTATTCAACACATTATTGTTAGACTCTACTAACCCTTCAACAAAACTTTAAATTTTTGTATTTTTCTCTGCCGTCTCTTTCGTTTTCGTTATCTCTAGCATCTCAACACTTTTTATTGTTAGACTCTACTAGCCCTTCAACAAAATTTAAATTTTTGTATTTTTCTCTGTCGTCTCTTTCATTAACATTATCTCTCCCGTCTACCAACACTTTTTATTGTAAGACTCTACTACTCCTCTTTATTTCTCCTAAAGGCAATTGCCTCCCATTTTTATGTGTTTCTCTCCTATACAAAGTCACAAAAAAAACCTTTCTTCACACACAACTATACTTCCCTTTCTATTTTCTCGAATATATTTTTCATTTTCTAGTCTCAATCCCCATGACTGCCACCACAACAAAACACTCACTCTTTTCGTCTTTTTTTCCTTTTGTGGTTATTACTAGACCCCCTTTTTTGTGGGGTAGATGTGTGTATATATTTCAAACTATTTTTTTTTCAAAACGTTTTTTCCCTTTAATTTTCCTTCTTTTTATTGATAAAATGGATGAACTTTCATTAAATGTTTAACACAAAAATCTTTCAAAATTTTTTTTAATTCAAAAATCAATCCTTTCTAGTCTTCCATATTTTCTTTAATTTATTCATTCAATCCAAACGATTAGTTTCACCTGCGTTTATGAGTGTGGGTATGGTAGAGTCTCGGAACTTTGTTTTATCCTTCTCCTGGGTAAGGGGCAAAATAAAAAAATTTTTTAAATTGAAAATGCAGATTTCTATCTTTGGGGACCGTGTCTTTCGTTTAGGGAGTTCGGTTTCAGACCGAACCGAACCCCTGAAGGTTCGGACCGGTTAACTAAAGAATTTGACGAAACCGGCAACACTGGGTTGGGGTAACTTAAGCGTGGAGCGTCAGCCAACATTGATCGACTATAACTTTTTCTTGACTCATCCAATACCATGAATTTTATAGCATTCGAAAGCTCTCAATAAGCGCTATCTTTTTTCCAATTGGATGGATCATGTCTGATCACTCTTTAAAAAGTTACAAGTCGATAAGTGCAAGAAATCGTTGTTTTTCTATGACAAATCTAGCGAAATAACACCTTCATTTGTTTCCTATTAAATTTTCACTTTCTAAACAATATAAAAATAATATTTAATTTTGTTTATTTCCTTCAATAAAATCATTTTTAATTTCCCGTTTTTTAGATTTTAAAATTATATATAATTTTCAATATGGCTACAAGATATCGCTATAGTGAATATATCGCATTAAGAGAATATTATAATAATAACGACAACAACAGCAACTAAATAAAAGCCAAAATCAGTAATTATATACAGCTGTAGTTCAGGTAAAAAAAAATTTTTTTTCTGTTTTTAATGAAATAAAAAAAAATAGAAAATAAGGTCAACTTTTGATTTCAATAGTTTATATTAAGGTAGGATGATTAGGGGTAGGACAAGGGTCAAAAACGAGACTTTTTGACCTTTGTGGAGGAGAGAGAAGGGAAAAGGCAGTCACAGGGAAAAATAAACGAGGAATTAAACGGTCTCGTCTTGCTCTAGTTTATATATGTAGCAGGGATCTAGCCGACATAAAAATTCAATTCCCGATTTTTGGGAATCGGGACGGCTAGATCCCTGATATGTAGCAGGCAACCTTCCTCCTAATCAGTCTGGGAATTTAAATAAAAAGTTGCTTGTCAGGCCTTAATTTGGTACTCTTTACTTATAAGGAGTTTCTAATGAATGGACTGATATGGACGTGTGAGGCAGTCATTCAACTTGTGTCAGCTCGAAGAGCTGAGTCCTCAGAGAGACACCTCAACTCCATATCAGTCCACTCATTAAAACCTCCTTCCTATAAGCGAACATTTTCCTTAAATTTTTCTCGTTCTCGTAAATGCTCGTATTTTTTGCTTGTACTCGTACTCCGGTCAATACTTCCAAAATTTTGGTTCGAGCACCCAGGGAGCTTCCAAACAGTGGTTTTGCTTTCCGGAAATAGATAATTTTTTATCGATTGGAACATCCACTGTTTGCTCAGTGGTTTAGTTGGATGCGTTTAGGTTTTGACTGTTATTTAGTTGAGGGTTCGAACCTGTTGGCTTGAAACCAGTGTTTATTTTATCGATATTTTGTTTTAAACCCTAAAAACAATTCCCTTTCGATAAAAAATATTTTTCTGCTGAATTACTTTAATTTTTTTAGTTTTCAAATCAAACAAACTCTCTTCCTTCAAAAACTCTCTTCCTTCATTTTATTATTATATTTATACAATTGGAGTGCTCTTTTCTTGACGCATAAATAACCAGCAAAATGAGTGAATTGGATCAATTACGACAGGAGGCGGAACAGTTAAAAAGCCAAATTAGAGTAGGTTTTCTTTTCTAAAAATTTTGGGGAGGCTAGGGGGTTGGCACGGTCCTTATGAATGCTACCGACTGACTTCTTATTTCAATAGTGGATTATCCTGAAATATTTTTAAACTTTCTTGTCTTCCGTTTCATTTTTTGCACTTTTTTCTATGTCAAGTAAATCAATCAAAAGCCTGGGTAAAATTTAGTCCAAGTCGCTTATCCAAGTTTAAATTGAAATTGGATGTGGGAATTATTTTTTGGCTATTAGAGAGCGGGATTTTTGAAAAGCCTGAGCCTATTCCTGGGTTCCAGGTTTTATTTATTATTGGCCTGGGCCGAATCCCGGGTTTGTAGTCCAGGAAAAACCCAGGCCCAGGAAAAACCTAGGAAGATCAAAAAACGCCTGGGCCTTGACTCTGGTAAAGAAAAACCCCCTAGCCTTGGTCCAGGCACATCTCGATCTCTATTGGATATATACTTTGCTTATATATTTTCATATAATCTAGTTTAAAAATTAATTTTATAGGAAGCTCGAAAACAAGCTAATGACACAACACTTGCCTCCGTGGCAGCTAATTTGGAACCAATCGGTCGGATTCAAATGAGAACCAGACGGACATTGCGTGGACATTTGGCTAAAATTTATGCAATGCATTGGGCTTCTGATTCTCGGAATTTGGTTTCTGCCTCTCAAGATGGAAAACTTATTGTTTGGGACTCTTACACTACAAATAAGGTTTTTTAAATTTAATTTTTGAAATAGAAATTGGGTTTTGGTTTTTAATGGTTGAGGGTTTGGGCCTCCTGTGAGACGATTTTTATTTTTTCCCTGTGGCTAGTACCACATTCACCACATTATATGAGGCAAATTTTAAATTTATTTGGAATAGTAACCTGAGGGTAGTTTCCAACTTTGTAATTAGGTATGATAACTAGCATGAACCCCGAAACCCCTGATTTTATCAAAGCTCTACTTTTCGGGCTACTGCGACATGAAAATCCGGTTCTGCACTTGAACGGGGTTCTCTCTACTGGTAGCACATTTACCACATTATCTTATTAGTTGGTTTATAAAATTAAACAGGGTGTCTTGTTGGTTCAATCGTTTAAAGACTAGGTTTTGTTGGAACTTAACGCAGGTTCGAATCCTGCGTTGGTCTATTTATCCTTTTAATTTACTAATACTTGCCCGATGATGACAAATTTTATGTGAAGACGGCTCATAGGCGAAATTTAAAATTTATTTTGAATAATAGCCTTGCCAGTGACGTCTAAAAGATTATGAGATTTGAGGGCAATTTTTTGATATTTTTTTAAATTTAATTTTTAGTCAAAAATTCATTTTTCTCTTCTTTTTCAAGGTGCATGCCATTCCTCTCCGTTCCAGTTGGGTAATGACTTGTGCTTATGCACCTAGTGGATCATTTGTCGCTTGTGGCGGTTTAGACAATATTTGTAGTATTTATTCGTTAAAAACTCGTGAGGGAAATGTTCGTGTCAGTCGTGAATTGCCTGGACATACAGGATATCTCTCTTGTTGCCGTTTTCTAGATGATAATCAAATTGTTACTTCTTCTGGTGATATGACTTGGTTTTTTTTAATTTGAATTTTTTCTTAAAAAAATTTGTTTAAAGTGCTCTCTGGGATATCGAAACAGGCCAACAATTAACGACATTTACTGGACATACAGGGGATGTAATGTCACTTTCTCTGTCTCCAGATATGCGTACATTTATTTCTGGGGCTTGTGATGCTTCTGCTAAACTTTGGGATATTCGTGAAGGGATGTGTAAACAAACTTTTCCTGGACACGAATCTGATATTAATGCTGTTTCGGTTTGTTTTTTTTGGAATCTAATTTTGAGTTTTGATGGTTTTAGTAACAAGGGAGGGATGTTGCCGGCTTTTTTGGGTGGCAGGGCCCATCTTTTTTAGGTAAGAGTTATTGGTTGTCAGGAATCGAACCTACAAGCTAGCCTTCTCATAGAATCGAGTGTCTTTTTCCGGGTTTTTCTAGTCTTCAAAGGCTAAATAACTAGTTTATCAATTTATTGTTAGAGGAGCTTTTTTACTGCTCGTTTGTACACGGATTGTGAGCAGGCCCGTCCGTAACCCTGATTTTTTTCACCCCCTGGCTACAGGCCTGATTGTGAGTCTTCTCACAAATTTTTTAACTTCAGTGTACCTTTTCCTGTTTTCTACAAGGATAGAACCCAAAATAGACAGCCAAAACATTTGTCTACCTAAAATCCCATTTTTTGACTAAAATATAATCAAAGTATTCAGAACACTTATATAATTTTTTCGTTTATTTTAGTTCTTTCCTAATGGACATGCTTTCGCTACTGGCTCAGATGATGCTACTTGTCGACTTTTTGACATTCGAGCAGACCAAGAGTTGGCGATGTACTCGCATGACAATATAATTTGCGGTTTGTTTTTCTTAAGGGGGAAGGCTTCAAAAATTAATTTTTAAGGAATTACCAGCGTTGCCTTCTCCAAATCTGGACGTCTACTCTTTGCTGGTTATGACGATTTTAATTGTAATGTTTGGGATTCTATGCGTCAAGAACGAGCTGGTAAAGATTTTTATTTTTTCTAAATTTAAAATATTTTTTTCCAATTTTTTAGGTGTTTTGGCAGGCCACGACAATCGTGTTTCTTGTTTGGGCGTTACTGATGATGGAATGGCTGTTTGTACAGGTTCCTGGGACAGTTTCTTAAAAATTTGGAATTGAGTTAAAAATAAATTAAAGGAGGTTTGATTTAAATAAAAATTTGTTTTTTCTCTTTTTTGACAGCAAATCTCTCTCTTAAAAATTTTTTTTAAATCTCTCTTCTCTCTTTCATCCAAACAATTTTAACAACTTAAAAGTTACAAGTTTATACACTTAAGTCTATAAAAGTGATAACTTCCTCAGGTTTTCAAAATAAGACAAGTTGGTAATGTTTAAAAAATTCAAGTTTGTAAACTTAAGTTTTTAAGTTTATAAACTTGAAAGTTTAAGTTAATAAAAAATAAACTTATTCTTACAACTTGAATTATGTTTGTTGTTGTCTAGAAAATAAACTTAAGTTCATAAACAAATCAAGTTTAGTTTATAAACTTGTAGGCTTAAGTTTATAAGTTAAGTAAATAAGTTTATTTCTGGGGTAAATAAATAAATGAGACTTTATTTAAACTTAAGTTTCTAAAAACAAGTTTGCAATATCAAAAGCTAAGGGGACTTAAAAACTTGAGTGTATAACATAGAAAATTCAAGTTTGTAAACTTAAGTTTTTAACACTTTTAAAAATAATATACAACTTTTAATAAATGTAACAAAACTTTTATTGAGAAGAGAGAGTTTATATATGGGGAGAGATGTGTAAAACTCCCAGATTTGTTTTTTAATTATTTTTTTTTCTGCTGTCAATTTATGTGTATGTGTCCCCTGCCTCCAACCAACCACCCGACTTTTACTCTTTACCCATTATTTAATCTTTCAAAATTTTTTGCTTTTCTGTTGTCATTTAAATTGGTTTTTTTAACGTTACGCTTAAAATGTATTTTTTTAAATAATTTTGTCGAGAAAATTGGACAATTAATTAGAGTTTGGGGGAATTTTGTTTCGATTAAAGATTTTAAAAAAATTCTAAAAATTATAGCTTGTTTATAGAATAGCATTTAGGCTATTATGTATATGAACGTTACCTTAATTGTCCAATTTTTAATTTTTTAAAGGAGATCAACACCTTTGGGATTTAGGTTTGGGTTTAAAAATAGGGAGAGAGGTGAATATTTATTTTTGCTGGGACAATATTTAAATTTATAAATTTTATAGTTTCCCTTCCTTTATTTAAGGTTATCTTTCCTGAAAACATTTTCATAGTTCTGAATCCTACTCCTTAAGAAACATAAACTTTCTGAAGTCCCAAAAGTCTCTCCTTAGTTTCATTGACTTTTTTTCTGCTAATATTTACTCTTATAGAAAATGTCTTCTTTTCGACTCTTTTTTCTATCAATTAAATAGATGAGTAATTTATCTCATTTTTTCTAAAAATCAAAAGGAAAATTTAAAAAAATGTTTAAGAGCTCCATTCATGTTTCCGCCCTTTTACATTTATTGAACGAAACTTTTTTTAACTGTTTTTTTTAAATAATTTTTTGTCTTCTAAAAATAAACAATGCTTTTTCAATGTTTTATTTTTTAAATGTTTTTACAATAAAATCTTGGGCAAGATATTTGTTGCTAGACAATTTTTTAATAAATTGAAAGGGGGGTAATTTTAAAAAAATATTAAGTATTTTCCGGAACCAGTTTCTTACACTTTCAGGAAGGTTATTCATTTTTAAGTTTATGACTTGTAAACTTAAGTGTATAAGTTTGACATTTTAAGAACTTAAATCTATAAACTTAAGTTTTAAAATTTACAAATCTAGGTTTGCAACCTGGTTTAAGTTTATAAACTTGTAAACTTAAGTTTATAAGCTTAAGTTTTAGAATTTATGAACTTAAGTTTGCAACTTGTTTTAAGTTTATGAGTTAAGTTTAAACTTGGTTTTTAATGTTTATGAACTTAAGACTTGACTTTTAAGACTTAAGTTTAAGACATTTAAAACTTAAGTTTGCTATCTTATTTTAAATTGAAGGTTAACACATTAATTTTAATAATTCTAGAAAGATTTAAATTTTCTGATAACAAATTCGAAATTAAATAAAATTAATTGAAATCAGAAAAAGTCAAATTAAAAAAATAACAAAAGGAAAGACGGCAAGAAATTTAAAAATAAAATCAATTTTAATAGGTATTTCCATTTCTATTGCATTTTTCTGAAAGAATTTCCATTTTTTAAATTAAAAAGGTCGATAATAAGCAGGCGGTGGAGGTACAATTCTATGTTCTCCATTTAATGTATAATAAGTTGGATCGTTCGGATAAGAAAGGTATGGAGAAGCAGAAGGTGCGTGTACTGGCGTTTGTCCTCCGTGACTTGCAGACCTTGGCATTGGAGTTGGTGGGGGTATTTGCCAATAATTTTCTTGATAGTGGGTTGGGGTATCTTTTGATGCTACCTTGAAAAGAATTGAGCTTAAGAGAGAAAATTTAGTCTAGGATAGACATCGATCCAGCGACCAAGAGAGGTATGGAGGCCTACGCCACGCGTGAGCGAGGTCTTTGTTAGGCGCTCACCACATACAGGTTGCTATAACCTTATGTTTGAATAGGTCTTAAGCTCCCAGCCTAGTGAGCGTTATAAATGCTATTCAGTTGGATCTCCCTTCTTCCATACAATACTCCGATAAACCATTTTAAATTCCCACAAAGATTTTAACCTCTCACCTTTTTAAACCATTCACGATAACTAGCCTCTCCAATACCCCGAGGAGTTTCCACCATTTTATTTTGCGTTTTAACACCATTCGGCACATTATTACAACTTTCACCCCCACTATTATTTGTTTTGGCAGTTGTACTGTTTTCACTTGCTCTGTCTTCTTTTTCCCCAGGGAAAGGTGTATAATGGCTTTGATTATAATTATTAGCTGATCCGTTAAAGAAAAGATTATTTCCTCGTAAATTGTTTTGATTATGACGATGCAAGGAAGAATGGTGTTTTGTTGGCTATAAAAAAGATTTTTTCAGTCTTAAAAATTTTTTAAAAATTTCTGAAAAAATTTCCAAAAAATCTAACATAAGTCTGACGCTGCCGTGACTGTTTTCTGTTACGAAAAGCACAAAATAGAAGAGCTGTGGCAATAGAAAGTAACATAAAAGTCCCCAAAACAGCCAAAAGCCATCCTTGCCATTGTCCCCCCATTGAAGCTACTTTTTCCTTTTCTTCCCCAATTTCGTTTGTGTCATTAATTTCTCCCCCCTCCTCTTCATTTTCTTGGACTTCCAACATTTCTGAATCTAAAACTAATTCTGCAGGCATTTTTTGAGCAGCAGCTTCTTTCAGGAAATGTTTTAATTGTTTGGTAGTTGGTAATTCTTCATTATTTTTTAGTGTTGTGTTAAAAGTCATTTTAAGTAATGCAAGAACACTTCCCTCCCTATTAAGTTTAGTGATATTAAAACAATTTACAAACTTAAGTTTACCAACTTTCAAGTTTATAGACTATCAAATTTTAAAATAGAGTATTTAAACTTGACATAAAAAGGTTTTGTGTACTTAAGTTTATAAACTTAAATCTTAAGTTTGTAAAAATAAAAACAAGTTTATGAACTTAAGCTTGTAAACTTGATCCCTAAGTTTAGAAAAGTTAAGTTTATAAACTTGAAAATTTAAGTCTATGAACAAGTTGGTAAACTTGACACTTAAGTTTCGAGGCTTAAGTTTACATTTCCTAAGTTTATGAACTTAAAACTTACGCAAATTTCTGTATGTTAATCATTTGAAGTGAGGGCCATCTAATAGAGATGAGTGATTGTAACTTAAGATTAACATTATTTTCTTAAACAATGTTTGTAAATCCCCAACCGAATTGCTCAACTTTTGAGACATTAAAGAAAATTCTTCAGATTCAGGCTCTCCCAATTTTTCATCCCATTTTTCATTGGGAAGTTTAATTGCAACATTAAATACTTTCTTTTTGTATTTTTCGTCTACAACATTTTGTTGTTGTTTTACAATCTCAGGTGTTTCTTCAACCAAGTTTTTATTCATTTGTTCGTCTTCGGGTTTCTCTTGTTGTCGGGACAATGTTGAAGTAGTTGTTTTTGTTTTCTCTGTTGTTTGTTTCTCTGTTGTTTCTGTTATAACAACTGTTTGCTGTATTTCTGTTGTTTGTGTTGTTTTTTCAGTTTCTTTTGTTGTTGGTAATGTTGTTTGTGTAGATGGTGTTTCTTGTTGTTTTTCTGTTGTCGGCACTTCACTTGTAACATCAACAGAAACATCGGCGGTTGTAGAAGACAATTTTTGTCCGCATTTACCCAAACAAATCTAAAAAAATGTTTTTTGGATGTGGAGGATAAGTTAAAGGTTTTTGTTTGTTAGGTCAATAACTGCCTCGAGGGGGGGGGGTTTACAGCCGCCTAAACCCACCATCAATTGTGAATTTCGAATTTGCTCATACTTGTACGTCGAACCAGGTACGAGTTCGAGTACAAATTTTGGCATAAGCTTTCAGCCACTTCTATTCCCTCGGGGCGTGCCATCTGTTTAGTGCTATACAAGGATATACTAACGCAGATTTCTCTAACTGCCGTCAGGCATCGAACCTGAGTCTTTCGTTAAATTTTTAGCTTTTAATCATAAAAATCCTATGTTCACCATGTTTTCAGAAATTATAGGTGTCTTAATATGTTTTTTCATTTCATCACTTTCAGAAGTCAAAGGATTTGCTGTATGTAAGAAAATAAAATGTTGGCATTGTCTTAAATCAGCATCTTGTAAATCATCTTGGGTATATAGAGAACGAGAGAAATTTAAAGCCCAGAGGCCATCGACTGATTGGCTACTAATTTCTTCTATATTTTGCTTTGTATCAAGTAAAGGTTTATCATAGCTAGGCGAAAAACGGTCTTGTAATGTTATCCTTCCATCTTTACCCAAAATTGCAATTATCGCATCAGAATTGGTCTAAAAAATATTTAAAATTAAATTTAAAAAATATATAAGAATATTTGTTAATTTATTATAATTTAAGTATAGTTTTTATTTAATTTAAGTTTTTATTTAATTAAGTATATTTTTTTATTTAATTTAAGTATAGTTTTTATACATATGAGAAAATTTCGATTTTTTTCATCTTTTAGTTAAGCTCTCAATTAGATATAAAATTTTCAAGGTAGAGGAATTAAATTTAAAAATCGGGGACCTGTTTGTAAAAGAATGTTTTCAAGTTTATAAACTTAATACCTAAGTTGTAAACTTAAATTCATAAATCTAATCTTGCAAACTCAAACTATTAATTTATAGACTTAAGTTTGTAAAAGCA
Source organism: Meloidogyne enterolobii (assembly GCA_963681835.1). Classification (NCBI taxonomy): domain Eukaryota; kingdom Metazoa; phylum Nematoda; class Chromadorea; order Rhabditida; family Meloidogynidae; genus Meloidogyne; species Meloidogyne enterolobii. The sequence continues at coordinate 4,202,945 of CAVMJV010000007.1, forward strand.
CTTGAACCTAAAAACTTAAGTCTATAAATTAATAATTTGAGTTAGCAAGATTGTATTTATGAGTTTAAGTTTACCAACTTAAGTCTTAAGTTTATAAACTTGAAAACTTAAGTTTATATAAACTTGAGAATTTTTCAAGTTTAACAAATTTTATTAAAAATAACAAAATTTAATTAAAAATATAAACCCACCATACTACCATCATTAGAAAACCCAACACCAGTCCAATGATTAGAAGGCATTCTGACATTTAATTGGAAATTAACTTTTCCCAATTCAGGCGTAACTATCCATTGCACCATATATTGACATTGTTTTATATTCCCATTAGCTGTTAACTGCATACAATCCTCTGGATATGCAAAACCGCCAAAGCAGTTTTCATCGGTTAAAATGGAGGTTCTGGGTATTTCGGAAGGCGACGAGGAGGCAGACTTGAAAAAAATAAATTTAATTTTACTTCAAATTTATTTTAAGGGAAGAAAGCCTAAGCGATGGAGGTTTATGTGTTCGTTTATTATTATTTACTTGAAGCTAATAAAACTTCTAGTCATGAAATTTTGCTAAAATATTCTCAAGGGGTTAACTAACATCTCTAAAAATTTTAGAATTTTTTGTCTAGTATTTCTCAAATTATGGACAGAAACGCAACAGAATAGATGTTTTTCAAGGAAGTTTGGACCTTTTTGACTATAACTTGTACAATATAAATCCAAAAATTTTGAAATTTATAAGGATGGTAGATAACACTATTAAGGATGCTTATGCAAAATTTCAGAATTTTATAATATAATTTGGCTGTTTTAGAAAAGATTGCGCAGACTATACTTTAGCCAAACACCCTCTTCACTCGTAAGGGTTTTTATTAAAAATAATTAATTTCATTTTTTTCTGCCCCCAAAAATATTTTTTAAATTAATTAATTAAAAGTCTTCACCTCTTCTTCATCCTCTTCTTTATTTGTTTGTTCTTCAGTTGGTTCCTCTTCTTTCTCTATTACCTCCTTCTCAACTTCCTTCTCAACTTCCTTCTCCCCTTCAACATTTTCTTCAGAATTTTCCATTTCAGAACTCGCTTCTTTTACTTTTGTTTGTTTTGGAGAAACAGAAGAAACTGTTTTTATTGTTTCTGTAATATTTTCTGGTATGTTTGTTATTGTAGTTGTTGTTGTTGGGGAAGTAGTGGTTGTATGTTTTATTGTTGTGTTTTGAGTAATTTCTGAAATATTTTGAAAATAAATAAAATCAAAATTTAATAAAATCAGAATTATTAAAATCAGAATTTTTAAAATCAGAATTTAATAAAATCAGAATTTAATAAAATCAGAATTTTTAAAATCAGAATTATTAAAATCAGAATTTAAGTCAGAATTTAAAATCAGAATTTAATAAATCAGAATTTAATAAATCAGAATTTAATAAAATCAGAATTTTTAAAATCAGAATTTTTTAAATCAGAATTTAATAAAATCAGAATTTGATAAATCAGAACTACTCAAAATCAGAATTTAATAAATAAAAAATCAGAATTTATTCACCTTTACCAGCTCCAGCCATCAAATCAATCAAAGCAAATTCCAATTTTTCTGCTTGTGAAATTTCTGGTTTTATTCCATGCCCAGAAAAAAGAAAAACTTGGGTTTGGCCTTGTTGGATGGTCAAATCGCCGTTTGAATTGGTTGGGTCTAAAAATAATTTTTTAAAATAATTTTTTAAAATAATAATAAAATAATTTAAATCAGAATTTAACAAGTCAGAATAAAAATCAGAAAAAGAAAAACAGAAAAGCATCAGAAAAACGCCAGAATATGTTCAGAAAAGGTAAAAAATCAGAAAAAAACCAGAAAAAGTCAGAAAATGCAGAGAAAACCCCAGAATAAAATCAGAAATTAATTATAAATTATCGGGGAAAATCAGAAAAATATCAGAATTAAATCAGAATGTAATTAAAAATTAATCGAATAATCAGAATAAAAAACACCTTTTAACATTTTTGTTAACCAAAAAGTATTTTTGCCAGACTTATTAATTAATTCAACTCCATTAAAAGATTGTTGTCCTCCCCAATGTTCATCTCTTCTTAGAGAATCATTGGAAAGACCAAAGGCATCAATTGCTCTTATAAATAATTTATTTTGATTTTCGGCTATCTGAAAGAAAATATTTTTTATTAAATAATTTTTTTGGAGAGTCAAGGCATAAAAAATAAAATTTTGGAGAAGGGAAAGTTTCCAGATTTTTACCTGTATTATAGCAACATCAGCACATTGAAAGGGTAATCCTGATTGTTTCTCTTCTTCATCCTCAGTCTCTACATTTCTAACTCTTCTCCTTCCAATTTGTTCCTTTTCAGAATTTTTAAAGTTTGTGGGCCTATCACAAAGGCAGATTTGGGTGGGTGAAGAAATTGGCTGTTGTTGGTCGTGAAAACCGATTGGGGTACGTGCCTTTGAATATTTATTTGAAATAAAAATATTTTTTAAATAAATTTAGAAATTAAAAAAAAATTTTTTTTTCGGTGTAACAAGTGGTAATTGACATCTGGGACATGAGTTAGTCGGAGCCTCAAAAAATATCCCAATGACAATTTTGAGGCATAAAATTTTGCATAGAGATTAATAAAAGTGTTATTCACCTTCATTGAAAATTTCAGAATTTTTAGTTAAGTATTTCAGAACTTCTGGTTGAAAATATCAGAATTTTTATGGAAAATGGCGATTTTCTGGAGTCTTTTGACCAGAACTTCTGAAATAATGAACCAAAAATTCTGAAATTTTGGGATTAGTTAGATAACACCATTAAGGATAGGTATGCAAATTTTCAAGTTTTTAGGTATAAATTGTGATAATTTATAACCCCGTGCGAAAACCTCCCTTAATACACAATTCTGCTCCCTGTTTATTTTTCTATCAATTTTTCATTAAAAATCATTTAAAATTTAAAATCACCTGTTGAAAATCCCGACTAGAATGTGCCATCACCCTTCCACCTTGCACAGGGAACAGAAAATGAGCACATTGTGCCAAACTTAAATCGGTGCTTTTGTCTGGACTGACAACTTTGCGACGGAAGGATATTGTCTTGGAATAAAAATTTTTATTTCTTGTTAATTTTTCGATTTTATAATTTCAATCGGATATTTCTATTGGTAATTAACACTCATAAATTCATCGAAAAGAGGGCAGACTTCATAAAGTCTTCTGTTAATGGACCAAAATAATTTTCTGTTTATTCACCTGTATATCATCAATTAAAGCCCCTCCAATATCAAAAATATCTTGTCTGTCAACAGGGTCAATAGCTGGTTGTTGTTGAGCAAAAGCAAAACGATCGGTTAAATATGGCTTTAAAATTTAATTTTTTTAATTAAAATTAATTTTTTTCTAAACTTTTTGGTCATAAAACCATCCAGTAATAATATCAGAACCAGCCATTTTTCCATCTTTTGAAAATCCAATGCCCGTCCAGCGACCGATACCGCGAGAAGAAATGTTAAACTTTAATTTGAAATTAATTTTTAATTTAATTTTAATTAAGTTAAATTTAATTTTTTTAATTTTTATGGAAATTTTGAGGAAACAAAATACTTAATATTAAGTAAAATTAAATTTAAAATTTTTGTGAATTTTTCTAATCTCTGAATTAAATTCCAGAATGTTTGTTAATTCCGAATTAAAATTTAAATTTAAAAAGTGAGATGTCAAAATTTTCCTTTTAAAACAAAAAATCTAAAAAAATCTAAAGCATTTTCTGTTGATTGACCATGCTTACGCTTATAATACAGGCCAATTTATAGATATAACCATGAAATTTTGTCCAGATATATTTATTAGTATTAGCTAACAATTCTGAAAATTTCAGAATTTTTGGTTTGAAATTTCAGAAGTTCTGGTCAAAAAACTACAAAAATCGAAATTTTTCGCCAGAATATGTAAGTTTTTTGGCCATAACTTCTGAAATACAAAACCAAAAATTCTGAAATTTTGAGAAATGTTAGATAACGCTATTAGGATTATCAAGGTAAAATTTATGGCCACTTTTTTAATTAAAAAATGAAATTTTGTTTACAAGGACAGTGTCATCCTCTTTTTCCCATTCCCAGCTTGCACGATATTCACATTTATCCGATTTGCAATTTGCTGGCCATTTAAATTCTTTAAGGCAACTATGAGGTGTTGGAAGATTTGAAGAGGATGATTCTTTAATATTTTTATCTAAAAAATTTTTAAAAAGTAAATTAAGGGAGTATTTTTAAGGTTGGAGTAATGTTATTTCAGTGCTTGTAAATTAGCCAAATAATCTCTTAAAATTTTAAAATTTTGCATAGATATCCATAAATGTGTCTTATACCTTCCCTAAAAATTTCAGAATTTTTGGTTACATATTTCAAAACTTATGGCCAAAATACCACCAAAAATAGGCATTTTTCACTATAATTCTGACATTTTCGGTCAGAATTTTTGAAATATTTAATCCAAAATTCTGAAATTTTTATCAGATAAAGATAAGGCATTTAAAAATATCCATGCAAATTTTCACGATTTTAGGTGAACTTTAGAATATTTTATAGTCCCGTAAGTAACGTCCTCACTTCCCCCAGCGTGCTAAATTTCCCCCAAAGACCATTGAAAATAAATTCGGTGAAAAAAAGTTCGGTGAAAAGACCCCATTTAATTAATTAAAATGCTTTTTAAATTACCTTTGCATGTTCTAATACAAATTTCAGCATCAGAAGCATACAAAGAATCAGCTACCGGAACAGAAATATTTCCACTCTTTTCAAAACGTCCACCAGATATTGGGAACAAAAATCTAACACAATTTCCATCTTCTTCACCAAAATCTAAATCTTCCCCAGCAGAATCACCCGTTCTGCGTTTTCTAGAAAATTTTGCTTTGAATACTCCATCTGTGTAATTAAATGTTCCTTCGTGTAACTGAATATCTTGTTGGGAATCTGGGCGGAATTGTTCTGCAAAATTGAAGGGAAAATAATAAAAATAATTATTAAAGGCTTTCACAGAAACTTTGGGGGGGGGGGGGGCCAAAATGGTTCAAATTTCACAATAGAAAGGGTATACTCTATCTGTCTACCAAATTTCATCCCGAAGTCCTACGGATACCCAAAAGCCTCTCCTTAGTTAGTTGCAACCCCTCAGGGCTGAAAAAAATCGTACCTTATAACATGGGGTATCTTAAATAAAAGGTATCGCTTGGACAAAGCCCCTACCAAAGGTAAACTAAAATTTAAAACATCTCTTAACTTGGAGGTATATTTAATATTTAGGGGTCATCTAAAAATGAGGTTTGTCTGCATGAGATTAAAGCATTTTATTTTTACTTAATATATAAAAATTCAGATTTTAATTATTTAAATTTTTTTGTTTGTCAGTCATTTAATAATATTTTATAAAATAATTTTTTAGATTAATTTTTGGGTTGGGGGGTTTGTGTACAGAACCCCCTTCTAATTTTTTAACACAATCAAGTCTACATCAGGATCAAGGCGTGAAAAATTTTTGACTTGCGGATCGCGTTTGCGGATTTTAAAATAAAAATTGCGGCAGCGGAAAATTTTTTTCAATTGCGGACAGCGCTGAACAGGATTCATAAATCTGTACTGATAATCCCGTCAGATTCTGATACCTTCCTACCACCCTAGATAAAAGAAAGAAAGGAAAAAAGTAGCCACCCAATTTTTCATCCACATGCATGTCTACAACTTCCAATTTTCCAATTTCTTCTGAATTCCTTTCCAAAGTCCCAATAACAATCATATCAGCATCCAATAATGTTCCAGAAGGGGAAAATCCTATTCCAGACCAAATCGGTTGTTGCTCTTCTTTTTGAATTTTTCTGTAAACTGCTGGAATTGTTTCTAATTGAAAGATAAGAAAATCCTGAAAATTAATAAATTTTAAATTAAAAAAATTTTTCTCGAGTTGGTGGATTCTGAAGATTTTCGAATATCCTGAACAGACATACAAAAAACATTTCGTTATTTTTTTGTTCCGTATCCCTCTTGAAGTATCCGATTTAATTTAGTTTAAGAGATTAATCTTTTAATTCTTGAATATTTGTCCCACAAAGCTATAGAATCATTTTTGGACAATATGTATTTGGCCAATTAACGTGTTTAAGATAGAATAATCGAGAAAACATATCGTTTTTAGAAAATTAAAAATGTTACTCTGTCTCGCTTCGTCTGAAAAAAGTTTGGAGCTTCGTGTATGTAAGGGTATTGAGAATTTTATTTAATTCTTGGTCAATCCTAAGCGGGACAACTTTGTTAAAACTTATATGGGAGAGGGGATTATATATTTCAGAACTAAGGAGATCCCCCACATTTCTATCCTTCATACATGTTTTTGCCCCCTTATTTCCTTCTCAAATTTCTACTAAAAACAAAAACCCACACTATTTTGGTCTAAAAACCATTCTATACTATAATGGCATTTTTTATCTCCAAATCCACATCCTTTAGGCCATTTCCATTCACCTTTACAAATATCCATTGAGGGTTCTATTGTGGTTATTTTTTCTGTTGTTGAAACTTGTCCGCTATGTTTGTGGGGCGAAGATTCTTTTAATTCTTGAATATTTGTTGATTTTTTATTAGTTTTTATTTCGGGTTGAATTGTTGTTGTCGAGAGTGAATTTACTTTAAAAAAATATTTTTTTGATGAATTTAGAAAAAAATTTTAGAGGGAAAAATTTTTTAGGGGAAAATGGCATGTTCATCCAAAGTCATGAACCACGCGAATTCTTTCATTTATATTTCTTTCAGATTGAAACTTTTTTCAAAGATTTTGGTGTCATTCGATAGAGAATTAAATAAGCTATAAAATATCCAAAAATCAGAATTTTTTATTGACAAACAAAAAAGTTGTAGTCGAAAAACTCAGAAAAATAGGGTATTTTGACGTGTTGCAGTCAGTTTTTTGACCAGAACTTTTTTTCAGAAAATAATCAAAAATTCTGATTTTAAGGAATTTTTGTAGCAAATTTAATTCGCTATCAAACAATATTAAAATCTCTGAGAAATGTCAAGCCATTCTCGAGTTACACGGCAAAATTCAACTAGAGATCATCATCAGTTAATTGAAGCAAAAATTTAATTTTTAATTTTTTCACCCAAATTTCCTTATTAAAAAATTTTTTTCTGTCAATTTACCAGCAGGACAGTCGCCCCAATAAATACACTTTCCTCCAGATCGAGCATATCCTTGTCTACAGGCACAGGATGGCTTTCCACAATTATGGCACTCTTCACGTTCAAAAATTGATAAACAATCTGCTTCACATACAGCTCCACATTCGTTTATACTTTAATTTTTAAAAATTATTTTTTTATCAAAAATGGAAGCTCAGCATCGTTAAATTAAAAATTTTTCAAAATAGGAAAGGTTACGGTATTTTCTCTCCTTTTCTCTGGCAGTCAGAGAAAATCTCTCTTCTTACCATCGTCTCTCGCTGTTAAATCGGGGTGTTATTTTTTCTTACTCTTTCATTCAAATCTCTCCAATATCCGACATAACACAATCAAAATCTCTAATAGGTATGTCCCACATTATTAAATATCACAATCCCCCAGTTATCTCGAATTTATTTCCAGTCATAATTTTAAATCCTTACGTTTCATTAGCCCCGCATTGAAGTCTTCCAATTTGAGGGGTTTTAACAGTTGCTGAAACCGAGGCATTTTTTGGTTCATTTCGTTCTTTTAAATCTGAATAAAAATAAAAAAGTATTTTTAAACAAGTTTCTTTCTAATGGACGCTCCCTAAGAGGGCGTTTATTAGAAAGAGGGGTCTCTTATGATAGACCTCCATAAATAGCTAATACATAATACCACCTCTCCAATAGTAGCCTACGTTAATAATCCAATACCCTCACACTCTCTCTCTAATAAACGCCCACTCAAAAAGTCAAAAAATTAACCAACTTGGGCATTCTGTCCATTCAATACAAGGACCTCCAACCGATAACCGAACAAAATTATCAGTACAAGTACACCCCGGCATTTCACAAACAGAACTACAAGGTTCTTCACTATACATACTCTGACAGGTAGGTTCACAAGCATTCCCACATTTTTCCCAAATTTCGTTTTTTGGGCATTTTTGTTGTTTTACTTGCTCTTTATTTTTAATTTCTTCTTGAATTAATTCTGGCGTTGCCTTTTTAAATAAAATTAAATTTAGAAGGAGACTCGGAAGTTTCGGCACTGATATTTTATAAATATCCGAGGCGATTTTTTAATTTCCAAATCCGGGTTTTTCTATTATACTTTGAGGTCAATCGTTCCTTTTACAGAAACTAATCTATCTGCTTTGAATTTACAATCGAATCTACCTTTCTGTAACAAGCAGAAAATAGGGGACGGGCCATCAGGGCGCGTGGCCATTAGGGCGCGAGCTTATAAAACAGCGAGTTGCTTATCAAGAAAGATAAAATTTTGCAATAATAACTCTAATGCCTTTATCTACGTTCTGCAAAAATTTCAGAATTTTTGATCAAGAATTTAGGAAATTGTGGCCAAAAATGTTGATTTTCCGAAAAAACACTAATTTTTCGCGGTTTATCGACTATAACTTCAGAAATATTTGATGAAAAATTCTGAAATTTCTGGAGGAGATAGTCAATGATGTTAAAGAAATTTGAGAAAATTTTGATAAATTTCGGTTTCGCCTAAGTGTCAGTTTCTAGTGCTGGCGCCCTAATGGCCCCGCGCCCTTATGACCTCAACCCGAAAATAGAGGAAAAATGAGATCTCAAACAAATTTGCCGGATTGGGGCCATCTTTGCAACCACTAGATTCAGACCGAATCCGGTCAGATTTTTCTGGTTTAATCCGGATTTGAGACTTGGTCTCCGGACAAAAATGGAGAATTATGGAGAAACACCCTGGCCCCCTAGCCAATTTTATTATTTTAAAAAATTAAAAAAAAATTTTTTTCCTCACTTCCGGTGCCTGACAAAAACTGAAAGGTTTGCATTCATTCAAATTCTTTCCCAAACGAACAAAGCCTTCAACACAAACACATCTTGGCTTCCCACATTTTTGTTCGGAAGTGCGTGATGGACAAACAGGTATAGACTCGGGGAAAGCTGTCCATTCACAGCTTGGTTCACACTCCCTTTCCGAGTCTGGACATTGTTCCCATCTTTGATTTGTGTCACATTCTGTTAGAAAAAAATTTTTTGATATAGTAGAACCTTATTATAAAATACCCCTTTCACCCCAACCTCGCTTGAGGCCGGAAAAATCCTAGCTTATAAGCGTTTCTGCGCGGCTTATAAAATTAACAATAAAGCACCTAAAATTGTAAAATTTTGTGGAGATACATCTAATAGTGTCTTCTGACATTTCTGAAAATTTCAGAATTTTTGGTTCAGTATTTCAGAATTTCTGGTTGAAAATATCAGAATTTTCGTGAAAAATGTCAATTTTTGGCTGTGTTTTGGCCAGAACTCCTGAGATACTTAACCAACAATTCTGAAATTTTCAGAATTGTTAGCTAACACTATTAGAGATATCTCCACAAAATTTCACGATTTTAGATGCTTTTTTGTTAATTTTACAAGCCTGCGCCAAAACATCATTTTTTCATTAAGAGGAAATTCCTCTCACCTTCCCCCTCAAAATTCCCCTCAAAATTCCCTCTCATTTCTCACATTTTAAAAAATTAATTAAGCACCTTCTATAGCTATTCCAGACAAAATTTTTTCTGTTTCTGATTTATTTGTATTTTCCTCAATTAATTTTCTAATATTTAATGAAGTCGAAGATTTATTTATTGAAGGAATTTGATTTAAATTATTCGAGTCTGTTGAGTCGACTGTCAAGGAATTCTCGCCTTTCTCTTGTTCTACCCTAACTAAGGGTCCTCCTCCTGCTTTTGCTCGGATTTTGCTTCGTTCCATTTTTTCTGAAATTTTTTTTTAAATTTTTGGGGATTTTCAAAATTCGAAAATTTTTAAAAATTTCAAAATTTCAAAATTTTTGAAAAAAATTTTTTTCAAAAAAATTTTCCGAAATTTTCCAAAAATTTTTCAAAAAAATTTCAAAATTTTTAAAAATTTTGAAAATTTTCGAAAATTTTTAGAAAATTTCAAAAACATTCTAAAAATTTTTTTCAACTTTCAGACTTTCTTTTTGCCATTTTTCCATAGCCACACGACAATTTTTATCAGATTCAGTTGATTGTATTCCCAAAATAAACCATCTCGCAGCTTCATTCTTCTTATTTTCCTCATCGAAAACAAGCCCCAAATTAATAATATTTTTATCAATATTAGCTAGCCATTTTAATTCTGTTCCGCTTTCAGGAAATTTAATTGATTGGAGTGAATCAGAATTTTGAATTAAAGAAGGTATTGTTGGGGGATTTTCTGAAATTAAAAAAATTTTTTTGGCGTTCTGTAATTTTCCTACAGTATTTTAAAATTAAAAATACACCTTGAGATACAACTTGAGGGGCCACCTACTTCGCCGGAATCGCAAATTTGGCCAGAACCGGAACCAAAAAATCCCGGAACTTCCGGCTTACTGGAACCGGAACCGGAACTTCCGGAGAAGCTCTAATCCCTACTCACCCCCATTTAAGGTACCCCTCGTTATTGCCCTGAGGGGTATTGTAAAGCATAATTCCTAATTCCTAAACCAGACGCCCAAATATCAGCCGCCCTGTTAGTTGAAGGAGAAATAGCTTCTTAACCTTGGTCAGGTTCTGAATGAGATCTTACTGGATTTTGATTCCTCCTCCTCTTAAACCTTTACTCCTTTTGATTTTTCTATATATTTGGAATATCGAAGGAGTAATTACACGCTCGAAACCGTGGGACGTTTAATACAAGCTGAAATCGGAACTGCTCGATTTTTTTAAAACCGAGTCAACCTGAGAAACAACCCCTCTCTTAGCACAAAAAAATCCCCAAAATTAAATTAATTCAAAAAAGACCCTTCCCTTACCTCCATTTTTGCAATATTCTCCAAACCTTCCATTTAAACAAAAACAATTTCCACCCAAACAATTTCCTCCAAATAAACATTCTTTATGTTCTTTACATTCTTTCTCCTCCTCTTCAACCACCTCCTCTACTCCTTTTTCTGCAGGTTTTACACTAACTTGGGCACAACTAACTAGTTGAATTCGTTCATCCAATTCTACACTTAAACGGAGTGTACAAAGATTACAACGAAGCCCTTCGGGTATTTGTGCCATCATTGAAACGATTGAACTTAAAAAGTATTTTGTTTAATATTTTTCTTTGGCAGTTAGAGAAAATCTCTTATTTTCCTGTTGTCTCTCTCATACGGTGAGGTTGTTTATCAGGGGTGTACCGAAACCGGAACGGGCCAGTTGAGCGTGGCCGGTTGAGCGTCAGCCAACTTTGATCGGCTATAACTTTTTTCCGCTTGATTCAACACTAATTAATCATATATCATTCGAAAGCCCTCGTTAAGCGCTATATTTGTTTCAATTGGATGGATCATGATTGATCGCTATTTAAAAAGTTACAAGTCGATAAGTGTGAAAAACAATGATTTTCTGCACTTATCGACTTATAACCTTTTAACCGGGATCAGACTTGATCCATCCAGTTGGGATAAAGATTGGACTCATCGAGGGCTTTCGAATGATATATGATTCATTCGTATTGGATCAAGCAGCAACAAGGTTCAAAGGTCGGCTCACGCTCAACCGGCCACGCTCAACTGACCCCAACCGTACCGAAACTGATTAAAGCTAAAATGAAAGGCTATCTCTTCCTCAGCAATCCCAAAAATCCCAATTCCCAGATATCCCTAGCTTATAGATATCCGGTTTGAATCACACTCGTCTTTATTTTATCCCAAATGAGTGGGATAGATTCCACATTTCCTTCTTAAATTAAATCCCATACTTATTCCAGTTCTTTTAATATCTACCATATCCCACTTTAATTCATCCCTAACTGTGATAAGTTAGACTTTCTAGTCTTCACTACCTGTTTTTATCAATCATTCCCCTCTTTTCGTCTTTAATTATATCTAGTCGAGTGAGTAAATGCCCTCCAGAGTCACTTGAAAATAATTCCAACTTTGCAAGTTCAACAGGTAAATGTCCAGGATCATGCCAACGAATTCGAAATTGAATGCCAGAGAAAACATTGTTTATTGGGTCTATTGAAAATAAAAGAAAATTAAATTTTTTTAAAATGGTGTATTTTAATTAGGGCCAGATTTTGGTCTAGGATTAGCAAAATATTCCTTAATTTCCATTTCCATCCGACGACGAATTTTTAGGCCATTCCCCGATCCCTGACATAATATTAGACGTCATTTTCTCAGAAAAATTTCACCCCACAGGTGAGGGACTAGCTCAAACTAGGGTTGCACGAGGTCGAGGCCTCGCCGAGGCCGAGGCGACTCATTACTATCGTTGTCAGTCTCAAACCGAAACCCGAAGATTTTCGGCTCGGTTTCGGCTAACCGAAAGTTTCTGGTGAAACCTACTCATTACTCTATCATTTCTTTTATTGCCCCAATCTCTCAAAATTCTTTAATAATTTTCCAATTTCTTTTACAAATTCCAAATAATTAATATTTCAAATATCTTTTTCGTTTTCTATAAAAACAAGAAAAATATCCCCTGTGGTGATTTTGGTCATTTCTTTTCCAATTAGGTCATCGGCAACCCAACACACACACAAAAACAAAGCCAATTAACCCACTCAAAAATATATAAATTATTTTAAACAAAAATGTGTGAATTAATGGGGATATTTTTTTGTTTTAAAAAGGGAAAAACTAGATTTATGACATCACAAAAAATTTAAAAATAAAATTATTAATTAAATGCCTAAGGCGGTTTTAGAGTAAATTAAATGGAAAATAAGTCTTTTTTAATTTAAAAATTGGAAAAAATCGAGAAAAAAAATTTCAAAAAATCTCTGAAAAAATTTCAAAAAATTCTTAGGGTATAAAAGTTTTTTATAAATAAAAACCGACAATTTTTTTCATTATTATCTATTCAAAAAACGACACGAGGAATCGAACCTCATACCTTTACACACAAAATTTGAAACTTTCCCACTACACCAAACTTTTCTTAACTCAAAGTTAATTAAAAAAAGCTCTCATTTATTCATTAATTAATGAAGGTTACAGTAATTGTATGGAATAACTCAATTTAAATTAACATAACTTTGGAAAGTGAGAACCTTTAGGCCTAAAATTTTGTATAAAAATCATTTATAGTTCTAGCCAATTACTCTAAAAATTTCAAAATTTTTGGAAAAGTATATCAGAATTTCTGATCAAAAATGTCAGAATTTCTTTAAAAAATGTCCTCTTTTTGAAGTTTTTTGACCATAACTTTTTAAATACTGAACCAAAAATTCTGAAATTTTCAGGGAATATAGTTGATACCTTTAAATATATCCTTGCAAAATTTTATGAATTTAGGAGACTTTTAGGCTATTTTATGAGTCTGCGCCGAAACGTCCTACACATTATAGAGAGGGAAATAAAGCTGATTTCTTGGCTTTTTACAATTAAAAAATAATTTTTAAAAAATTTTTAATTAGTTTTTCATTTATTTTCAACCATTCCCTTCAATAAAAATTAATATTTTCACCTTTTTCGGTGCTCGGAGTAGGACATGTAGTCTCCGGCAGTCGTTGTGCTACAGGTCCATTTTCCAATAATCTAGCTATTGGCTCTACTAATTTAATACTTGGTTGGTGTTTTTGTTGTGAATAAACTAATTTTTGTGTTGAAAATACAAAAATAAATAAAAATAAAATTAATTGGGATTTTTTGTAGTTTAAGGGGATTTTGGTAGTTGTTGACCAAGAGGAGTTAACACCCATTTTTAATGGAAAGATGAAAGAATTTTGGAGAAGACTATTTAAAATTAATTTTTTTCTTGTTCCTTTTTAACTAAATTACCTTAGAAAAATTTTAAAAAATTTATGAAAATTAAAAAAAAATTTTCCTGATTTTTTAATTTATTTAAAAAATAAACGAGAGATAACGCAAAAAGAAGAGAATTTTCTCTAACTAAGGATGGAGTTTGCCCATCTGTGATAACCAAAGCATTGGGATATGTGGGAGGGTGGGCATTTATTTTACATCCAACCTAAAATGGGATTCTCACATTAAAATTGCAACAAATAAAGCAACCAGAATTTATTATACTCTTATAAGATCTCTTAAAACTAATAACACCCAATTCCTAATTACTCTATTCAAAATATATGTCTTACCTATCCTCGAATTTGGATCCCCTATAATTAACCCTTATCTAAATAAAGACATAAACGCTCTAGAAAATGTTCAACATAAATTCTTAAAAATAATATACTTACGCTCTAGGAAACAAAATAACAGTCCAACATTACCTGATTATAAAGAACTTCTCGACCTATTCAAACTTGAATCTCTATCGCATAGACGTCTAAAATCAAACCTTATCCTTTTCCATAATATTATTTTAGGTAAAATTAAATTAAAACATGATAATTCATTTAGCATTCTCCCTACCACTACTAGAGGAAATCCGCATAATTTATTTATACCCTTTTGTTCAAGCACCATTCGGAAAAACTCATTCTTTATAGACATCCCAAACATTTACAGAAAACTCCCAACAGAATTACAAAAATCGTCAATCGAATTGTTTCCAAAGCTCCTAAACAATATTAACCTAAACAATATTTTATCAAAGCCACATTCCATTCAAATGTCTCCAGACCTTTAGTGATTTAAATTTAAATTATTGTCACGTTTACTTTACTTTATTTTATCTGAATGTCACGTTTTATGCGTATAAATTGAATTGAATTGAATTGAATGCAGTTAATTGCGCATTTATTTTGCTAACTAAAGGTTTAAAGGCTTTTCAAAAAATTGTTTCTCCGCTATTTTTGGTTAAATAAACAATTGGATTTGTTCTTTTAAAAGTTCGTTTCCTTCTGATAGACGCCCTCTCTCTAATAATAGCCCTTTTCTATTATAGAGGATTTTTTCTGAGGATGGGCGACTATTAGAGAGGGGGGATATTATTGAAGTGAAATATTCTAATACCCCACTATATAGTCCTCTCTAATAGTCGCCCTCTCTAAAAGGTGGTACTCTCTAATAGTAGCTAGCCCTTTTTATTAGAGAGAATATTCTTTTGAGTGGGCGACTATTAGAGAGGGGGCTTTTATTGACGTAAAATACTTTAAATACCACTTCTGATCCCTTCCTAATTGAATAAAGCTTAAATAAAAATAGAACAATTAAAAATGAATAAATAAAAAATATAAATTTATTGGGGAAGGAAAGCGATGCAATAAAAAATAAATAAATAATTGTGGCCAACTCGGCATGACTCCAAAAAATTTTCTTTTTCCTTACAAAATAAATACTAAAGAAAAAAGAAAATAAGATTCTTTTGTTAGGACAAGGATTGCGCAGAATTCTTTTTAAATAAAAATTTAATCTTTAAAAGGGTATAATTGGGTGGTTTTGGGGAGGTAGACAATTAGGTTTTGATGAACTTGTTTTTGTATAAAATCAACAAATGAGGGCCTAGAAACTTGAAATTTTGCGTGGATATGTCTAATATTGACAGCTAATAATTCTGAAAATTTCAGAATTTTTGGTCTTTAATTTCAGAATTTCTGGTTAAAAATAGCAAAATTTTCGTGGAAAATGTCGATTTTCGTTAGTTTTTTGACCATAACTTCTGAAATTTTTATTCGAAAATTCTGAAATTTTCAGAATTACTAGATAATAGCATTAGACAGACTCTCTAAAAATTTCAGAATTTTTGGTTTTATATTTCAGAAGTTATAGCAAAAAACTTACCCATTCGGCAAGAAATGATGATTTTTGTTAGTTTTTTGACCATAACTTCTGAAATATTTATTCAAAAATTCTGAAATTTTCAGAATTGCTAGCTAACACCATTAAGCATAAACACAGAAAATTTCATACCTCTAGGTTATCATTTGGCTATTTTACAACCTTCCGCTTAAACGTCATCAACCCCCCCCCCCTCCAAACAATCCTTCCATAAATTATCAAAATAAATTAAAAATAAATATTTTGTCTATTCAAAAATAAAATTAGATCATTTTAGCGCAGAAACGAGAGTATAAGAAATTAAATAAAATGAATTGGATGGATTTTTGTTTTATTTTGGGGAAGACAACGGTCGCCTTCTATCAAAATAACTTATTAATTCCTCCGTTATCCGCTGTCCGATCAACAAAATATTTTTGTATAAAAATTATCGCAATCGCCGCTCAAGACCTTCAAATATATGTCTGGCACAAGGTCATCACGTCTTTGAAACAAATCCTTTTTTACAATTTTCTTGAGAGGTAAAAATCGAGAATAGACTGGAAGGATTGAAATAAAACTTGGCTAGGTGTGCGCAAAATTGATTTTACGGGGGGTGAAAACGCCAAAATATTAGATTGGCGTTTTTATACCTTATAAAATATTTTTGGCGCACAGTTAAATTTAAATAATTTTTTTATTTAGTGTTTTCTGGCTTATTTTTGGACTAGAAAAATCATAGCGATTTGCGTTTATTAATTGCGTCCTCGTTTGCGATTTATTTGAGTAAAAATTTTATTTTTTGCGTCGTGCGTCAGACGCTTGGAAAAAAATTTTTTTACGTTCCTACTGAATTTTTCCCAGGTCCAAAATAATTTTTAAAAATCTAAGAAGTAAAAACTCGCTCTCTCAAATACCTTTTAAAATAAAAATAACAAAAAGACCAAATAAAGATGTGTTTTAACTAATTTGCGTTAACCATTTAATTGTCCAGCTTTATCCAATTTAGAAAAAAAATTCTTGAATTGTTTATTGGAATTAGAGGAAATTCTTGTTTTTTTATTTAGATATACCAGTTTTTTAATCCAATCACGTAAAAAAATCTTCGACAATTAAAAAACAATTAAACAGAAAATTATTTTAGCAAAGTCCATTAAAGTCTGGAAAATAGGGGGAGGGAGAAGTGTCTCCCCACAAAACTCAGACTCTAATTTATTTTCCTTAATTATTAATTAATTTAATTAGAAGGGGATCAGAATAATTTTTGAGAATAATATTTATAGACAGTTCAGACAAGAAAAAGGGAAAAGATTTAATAAAAAAAATTATTCAAAGTTGATTATGGGAGAGAATATAAATTTAGGTTATGACCTAAAAATGTACTTTTTTTCTTGTAATTTTAATTTTATTTTGTATTTTATTTTCTCTATTTTATTTTAAAAGATTAAAAATTAATTTAGAAAAATTAATTCCCCAAAAAAAAAATTAAAATTAAAAAAAATCCCCTTTTTAGGTTTAGTCCAAGGCTCAAGTTCAGTAATGAGGCCATATTTGGGGCATAACTTTTTTTGCTTCTTAACCGATTTAAATAATTCTTATATCAATCGAAAGCTCTTGATTTGAGGATTATTTTACTTATTAAAATTGATTTTATCAGATCACCTTACTAAAAGTTACAGCTAAATAAATAGTAAAAATCACGATTGCGCACACTTAGACAACTATAACTTTTAAAAGAATTTTTTGAACAAAACATTCCTACTAGATAAAATAATCCCCACATCCTTAGCTTTCGATTGATATAAAAATTATTTAAATCGGTTAAGAATAAAGTAAGTTATGGCCAAAATAAGGACTCGTAAAAGCAATATAATTTTCAATTTGAAAATTAACGGGCAAATTTTAATTTTGGCGAAATGTTTAATTAATTTATTTCTCTAATTTTTAAGTGTCTCTCTTATTTTTACACACTATTTTCACACACAACTAAAATAAAATAAAGAAATAAATTGTGGAAGAAAGAATGATTCTCAAATATTTATTTTCTGTTGTTAATTTAGCTTAGAAAATTTATTTTTTTATTTTATTTAAAGAAGGAAGGAAATGTTTGGAAATTCTCAAATGACAGATGAAGAGGTTTTTTGGGGTTTTTTAAATTAGTCATTTATTTTAAATTACTCATAGCTTCAAGAAGAGATTAAATGGCAACGAGAACATGAGGAATTGCACAGAAAACATCAGGTTGAATTTTTGGAATTTTCTAAGGAAAATAGAGGGCATTTGAGGAAATTATTTGAAAATTTTTCTCTAGTGTGTATTGTCTCTCTTATACAAGTCTATGTGTCCTTGCACTATCTCGTCTTTTGTCTAACCAAAAAGGAAGTTTTTTCCTGAATATTAAATGAGAACTTTCTGGAAAATTTAATATAATACGTTCCGGAAAATAAGGGTGAGGGGTAAAACGAGGAATTCCAAAACACGGAACAGACAGAACACGGAACGACAAAACGAGGAATTACCAAAACACGGAACGACCAAAATACGGACCATACCAAAACGAGGAACAGACAAAAGGCGGTCTTACCAAAACACGGAACAGCCAAAAGGCGGAACGACCAAAACACGGTCCAGAGAAATAATAATTCTTTATGATTTTAAAATATTTTAAATAGTATTTAATATTAAAAAAAATTTTTAAATACTGATTTTTTAAATCAGAAATAATCTCAAAATTAGAATTTTTTAAAATTAGAATACCTATTTCTTATTTATATAAAATTTTATAAAAATCAGATGGGTCAATTTATTCAGTCACCGATAAATCCCCGATATTCATCTTGAGGCTTCGAAATCCACTTTTATCACTGATAAATTAATAGACCTAACCTCTGTTAATCCCAAAAATCCCTTGATATCTTTGCTAACAATAAACTTCAATACTCCTTGATCATTTTAATCAGTCTATCTCACCATGTGGATTCAAATGAGGTGGATACAATTCCTTATTTCCCTTAATCGTTATATCCTCATAATCCCTCCTCCCCTTTACTCATCGTTATCTTCCTTTATTCCCTTAACCCTCCTAATATCGAAAAAATTAGTGAGAGTATTTTTATTTTTCCTCCAATATTTTTTAGGAATTATTATTTCTCTGGACCGTGTTTTGGTCGTTCCGCCTTTTGGCTGTTCCGTGTTTTGGTAATTCCGTGTTTTGTCTGTTCCTCGTTTTGGTATGGTCCGTATTTTGGTCGTTCCGTGTTTTGGTAATTCCTCGTTTTGTCGTTCCGTGTTCTGTCGTTCCTCGTTTTGTCCGTTCCGCGTTTTAGCCCGACACGGAAAATAATGTTAGACAAAAACGAGATAGTGTGCAATCATGTGTATTTTATAAGAGAGACATTCCCTGACAGACAAAAAAATTATTTAAAAAATTTTTTCTCAGGTGTATATTGTCTCTCATATACAGTCTACGTATTTGTGGACTATCTCGTCTTTTGTCTAACCAAAGACTGGAAGGGACTTTCCGGAAAATGTTTTATCAGAGGACTTTACGGAAAAAGTAACTAATTTAAAGTGTTAGACAAAAAACGAGATAGTGTGCAATTCTGTGTATTAACATAAGAGAGACATTCCTTGACAGACAAAAATTTTTATTTTTAGGTTAAAATCCCTTAAAATTTAAATTAAGGGTCACGATGCAATGCATGCCGAAATGTTTATTGTATTTATTGTTTCAATGGTCATTGCCCAAATTTGTTTAATGATTTGGAGAAGAAAACATGTTCGGTCCTATCAGGTTTATTTTTTAAAAAGTTTCAAAAAAATTTTTTTCTTCTCACAGATTGCAACCCTTCTCGGTTTATGGCTAATTCCACTAATTATTTGTATACAAAAATTTTGGTGGCGATTTTTGTTAAGTTGGGTTTTGTTTACTTCTGCAAGTTGGTATATTTGGTGGAGAGTTAATCAAACTGTTATTATGGGAAGTACTCCAAGGTTTGTTGGTTTTTTTTTGAAAATAGGGATGAGACGGGTTGGGAAAAATGTCTGGGTTTGGGTTGGAGTTCCAAATTTTTTTCTTCCGATTGTGGTTTTTGGATCGGAAAAAGTTTGGATTTCAGATATCGGGTAGCTCAAACCATCCCAAGTAATCCTGCCCATTTTTTGACTAAACCAGCACATCCTTGATATGAATGAAAAATTAGAAGAGTTATTTTTAGAATAATTTTCTTATCAAAGATGAGGTGTTTACTCAAAAAATGGGGTGGATCATTCGGGATGGGCTGGGTTACCCAATATCTGAAATCCAACCTATTTCCGACACGAAACCCAATCATTATTCCATCCAATTAAATGAAAGCTTCTTGAATTTTTCGAATAAATATTTTTTATTCATTTTTATATACTTACACTTAAATAAGAAAATAGAAAATCAACTCTCGAAAAGATTTTTTTCTTGAATTTCACAAATTTCCTTTTAATATTTTTTAAAAATAAAACAAAAATCTTTCCTCCAATTTTAATTCTTTTTCCAAAAATTTTTTTTCCAATTTTTTAGACTAGTCTACAAATATTTTCTTTTTCTTCACAAAATGAGTTATATTTTTGGAATTATTGGCTATTTTGCTTTACTTTTTACTTTAATTGGAATAAATTTAATTTTTGGAATCAGACCAAATACATCTTTGGATTTTGGAATTCATTTTTTGTTTTATGGACTTTATTATGGAGTGTTAAGTAGAGATTTGGCACATATTTTGACTGACAGACTTGCCTGCAAAATTGGGGTATTTTTTTGAATTTTATTTGGGGAAATTTAGGAGAGGTTAAGAAATTTTAGTATTTGTGTAGTTTCCCTCCCATAAGCCCCGCCTCTTTTTTCCGTCTTCCTTTTATTTTTTGTGAGTCCAATGGATATTTATAAGTCCAAAAAAGTCCTTTGGACTCTTTTTTTAGGGGAATTTTAAAGAAGGCTAGGAAAATGTGGTGTTTGTGTAGTTTCCCTCCCATAAACCCCGCCTCTTTTTTCCGTCTTCCTTTTATTTTTTGTGAGTCCAATGGATATTTATAAGTCCAAAAAAGTCCTTTGGACTCTTTTTGAGGGGAATTTTAAGGAAGGCTAAGAAAATTGAGTGGTTGTGTAGTTTCCCTCCCATAAGCCCCGCCCTTATCTATTATGAGTCCGATGAAGATTTATAAGTCCAAAAAGGTCCTTTGGACTCGTAAACTAGTCTAAAGCCCATTTGGCTTTTTCCTAGGAAAAATTTCAAAAACAAGACATTTTTCCTAGAAGGTCAAGAAGCCGGAATCCACTCATTTTTCAGCGTCACAGTTAAAAAAATTTTTATTTTTTTTGATTTTCTCCTCCCAAAATATTTTTCCTCTTCCTTCATTACTCGCTGTATTTTTAATTAAAAAAAATTCTTTTTAAAGTATTTTACTCATGATGGTTTACCCAAAAGAATATTAGAAAATGGTGTTTGTGCTGTTTGTGGTAATCCATTACATTCTTTATCAGAAAATGGAAGTCATTTAAATTTACAAAATGGGCATACTCCAACGGTGCTTTCTGAAGCTATGGAAGTTGAAGAAGAAAAGGTTTCTCTTATTAAATTAAAAAATAGGAAAAAATATTTTGGAAAACGATTTAATGACTTTGGGGTATTTCTCTTTAATTTTTTTTATCAATATTTATTGATAGAAATTTTGTAGCCCCCTCCCAAAACTCGGAACATTTCTAAAATCAGAATTTTTAAAAAATTCTGAGAATTTCTGTTTTTAAAAATATTTCTTATTTTTGTCGTTCCCGTACTTTTGGTAGACCGCGTTTTGTCTGTTCCGTGTTTTGTAATTCCTCGTTTTGACCCTCAACCTTTTTCCACTACACCAAAAAGCACTTTTTCGAAAACTTTGATTAATTTTCTTTCTAAATTTCTCTAGATCTATACACTTTCCTGTAATCATGTATTCCATGAATTTTGTATTAGAGGTTGGTGTGTGGTAGGAAAATTACAAACATGTCCTTATTGCAAAGAAAAAGTTGATTTGAAGAGAATGTTCAAAAATCCGTAAGAATTTTAATATTAAAAAATTAATTTTTTTGTCGTTCATTTAGATTGAAAAATAGAGGTATAGGTTTCATGGTTTCTTTAACGGGAGAGGAGCCTTTTTCAAATTAGAAAAAATTTAAGGAAGATTTTTATGAGGAAATACCTCAAGGGATTTTTCAGACACTTGGGCTTGTCCTTAGGTTCTCACAAAATAAACGGAACATCTCGGAAAAACATCTACAAGAATATGCAAAATTTCCTGAAATATATACGAGGGGAGGGGGCGAAATATGCAAATATACGCATTAAAACCGGGTCCTAGAATTTCGGATCAACGTAATGACACCGTTTCTGGACTTGTTACTTAAGACATCTTCTCACTTCGCTTTGTGAACCTAGACAGCTTTGTGAACCCCTAGTTATCCTCCTATTTTTAAAATTTCTTAAATCATTTTTACATATAATTAAATATTTCCATTTCTTTTTTTAGATGGGAAAAACCTCATTTATTTTATGGACAATTGCTTGATTGGGTACGCTATTTGGTTAGTTTTCTATCAAATTTTTATTAAAAATATTTTTTAATATTAGGTCGCTTGGCAGCCTATTATTGTAATGATTGTTCATTTTATTAACACATACATGGGACTTGAATAATTTGTTTAATTTTATTTTTGCTGTAAAACTATTTTCTCTTGTAATTTTACAAAAATAAATTATTTTTAAAAATAATAAAAATCTTTAAAGTCTCTTTCGGAAAACAAATAAAGTGAAAAAAAGGGCATACAAAATAAAATAATGGGAACTTTCGGGGTAGAGAATAGTTAATCTTTTCAAGAAGATTGTAAAGTTATAAAACTCAACATTTATTTTCCCAATAGCCTGTCACAATTAATTAAGGAGAAAAATGTTGTGCATATTTCCTTCAATAATAATTGGGTTATGTTTGGGTTGGAAATGGAGAAACTTGCGTTAAGAACATAAGCATTGAAAATAATCTAACAAAGCACCCATCAGTGCGCCAACCTAATGGGACCGGTGGGGCTTGCTTGTCAAAATGTATTACTTTTGTACGCCCGTTTTAGTAACATAATTCTCAAAAAATATAATTTTCAGAAAAGAACCTCAAAATTAATCAAAATAATGGTCATTCCCTTTCTTTGTAAAAATTTGTTTTGACTTAATCGACGACGAGTCTGATTGAGTTGATTGATTTATTGCATCCTTATATTCCTCCAAATTTTTCCTTTGATATTTTGGAAGTGTCAATTCTCCATTTTTATACCAACCAATTAATTCTTTATACATATTCTTCCTTTCCTAAATTAGTAAAATTCTTTTAAGAAAACGAATAATCCCTTCCTAATATTATTCTTTAACTATAGATTATTTTAATCAGGATTTTAATTCGGTTTCGCCTATTCTATTAGACCAGAGTGTAGAAAAGTCGCAAATCCGTGATCCTGAAAGGGAATTTTTCGGAAGATTGAATGGAGCGGGTCCCAGTAATCCCGATTGTCACTTAAAACAAGAAAAGGATCCCGTCCAGGGATGAGCGCAAGAGCCAATCTCAAAAAACGCAAAACGCAACGCAAGGCCAAAATTTAACGCAAATAACGCAAAACGCAAGAACGAAAAATTGGGAAAAAATTTTTTTATCAAGTATTAGCCATATTTTCAGTTAAAAATCGAAGTATTACTATAAGTTGGGGAGTCCTACTCGATTTTATGATACATGTAAGTTGAATGGGTAATGATTTGGAGTAATATAGGGGGTATAAGGGATTATGAAGGATATCAGACGATTTACAGGGATCAAGGGGTTTAACAAAGTAGCTGGTTAGTACGGATGTATTTTGGAGGGATCAATATATTTGAAAAAATCCATGTGATTACCGAAGGATGTCGGTTAAGTTGGGGATATATCGAAGGATAAGGGGCTACTGTAGTTATGAATTGATGCCGGGGAATCAGGGGATTTGGAGAAAACGTGAGATCTGAGTTCCGGATACTGAACAGATATTTTTTGAGCTGCTCCATGATGGAAACATGGTAATTAATCCCCTATTTTTGGCGCCGCAGGCAAAAATTTTGAGAAATTTGGAAATCCAGAAGCTAGATTTCTTCCAATTTTTGCCCTCAGATTAAAAAAATAACAGGGATTTTGGCATAAAGTAGGTATCAGGGGTTGAAGAGATATAAGAGGATTAAGAGGATATAAATAAAATTGGTGCAGGTTTACTAAATTAAAATGATGCTAGACAACTGATCTTTCAATTAACCACTCATTATACTTCTTTATTTTAGCGCCGCAGGCAAAAATTTTAAAAATTTTGGAAGGCTAAGTAGCCAGATTTCTTCCTTTTTCTGCGCCGCAGGCGAAAATTTTGAGAAATTTGGAAAGATAAGAAGCTAGATTTCTCCAATTTTGTCCTCAGATTGGGTATATTTTTTGCGTATTTTTGCGTTAATTTCATCGAAAAAAACGCAAAACGCAAAACGCAACGCAAGGCCAAAATTTAACGCAAATAACGCAAAACGCAATGCGCTCACCCCTGATCCCGTCCGAGCTCCACAGTAATGTAGACCCTTCCAGGTTTAAGACATTTTTTTAAACCAGGCATTCAAGGAAAGGACCCCGCCCGAGCCCAGCATTAATGTAAACCCTTCCAGGTTAAAGATTTTTTTAGTTATGCTGAAAAAGCTGCTGAAAGATGCGGAAAAAACTCAGAAACTGGACTTCCAATCATCTCCTAAAAAATCCCCTTGCCCCAGATAGCAGCGAAAACCTCTCACGTTAATTTCAATAACTAAATAACCTCAATATTTTGCCTCATTCCATACCATCTAGACATCCAAAACCCAACAGACTTTATATTTGAAAAAATTAAGGAAGAGGTTGTAACATTCACTGGATTTTGAGACATTCCTCCATACGTCACCATAGTACCTCCAAGCTCGAGAGCACGGCTCAAAATCATTCCACTCTTTCCTCCAACACAATTTAAAGCCAATTTTGCTCTGAGTTTTTTGGAACGAATTAAAGTTGAAAACTAAAAATTCTAAAATAAGAAAGAATTTTAAAAATTTTGAACCTCTTCTTCTGTGTACACTTCATCTGCTCCAGATTTTTTCAGTTGATTTTTTAATATTTCAATTTGTGGCCGGTCTCTAACAACATTTATAGTGTTTACTCCCAATATACGACAAATCTGAATTTTAAATTATTATTAGAATCAAAGCTCACAAAAATTTAGTTTCGAAACTGCTTTAGGAAGAGGAGAGAAAAGAAAAAGGAGACCCTTTTCCTATTTTCCTTCAGACTAAAAAAGAAATTTTTCATATAGCTCTGGCTTAGTTTACTATTCCGACGTTGTCCCAGTTTAAAAAAGGGCGGTTCCTATTCTAGATTATTTTGTGACACGGTTGATGGTTTAGGGCTTCCCTAGATTGAGGAAAGCACCTTTCATAATTTAAAAATAGTTTTGGGGGACTACATATCTAATAATAACGAAATATTCAAAATTTTCCCCTTCAAGCCTCAAAATTATTTCAAAAAAATTTTTGGCCTCTTTAAAGCTTCAAAAATTAAAAACCTGAATTACAAAATGCCCAACAGAAGAATTCGCCCCATTTTGAACAACTATATCGCCATAAGATAAATTCACAAAATCTTTAAGCATTCTATAAGCAGTTGAAGGATTTACCTTAACACAAAAATTTAAAAAAATATATTAAAAAATTCCAAAAAACCTGTAACATTGACAAAAATATAAAATCTTTAACATCTCCCTCAACCAAAAAAAGTTCTTTAGAATCATAAATTCCGTGAGAACACCAAGTTCCAATACCAGAAATTGCTGGGACTATAAGGTCATTTTCTTTAAATTCAGCGACGTCGCTTCCCACCTTAAATTTAAAAAAATTACAAAAAATTTTTTGGTAATTGTTGACTTTCCCTCTCCTTCCCCTAGCCAAAAATTTCCTTATTTTATGTTCGTTATGGAAAATTAATTTGCTTATGATTAAATTTAATATACTCAATGAAAAACATTCAGGAACCTCATATTTTAATAACAAAAACTAAACAAAATTAGAAGATGGCCCTAGACCCATGTAGAATTTATCATGTACCATGTAATCAATCCCCTTCTAAAATTTTTCCGTTTTCCCCATTTCGAGAGGGGCTTTAGCCCCAGAAGCCCCACTGTATTTCCCCTCTTGGGAAGAGGGGAAAGTACAATTTTACCCCAAAACAAGGCCGAAAAAAATCATTTTAAAATTTTAGATTTTTAAAGTTTTAAAATTATAACCCTGATAACTTGAGCGCATCCTTCATTTCCTCCAACTGCAGGAAGATTTGGCTTAATTGGATAAACTAAAATAAATGTTCAAAATAACCACAAAAATTTGGAATAATCTCTTTTCACTAAAAACCAAAATCAGAATTAAATAAGGATTGGTCAAAGGAAAATTGATCCCCTGAAAAAATAACACTTTGGTATATCCAGATAGAAAACGCTAACCGAAAGCTTCGAACTTCCTTTCGAAAAACAAAATTTTATTTTTATCAGTTCCGACCGGGTACAGGGCTGCACGCAATTGAAAAAAATTCCGCAACTCGCAATTTTTAAAAAATCCGCAAATGCAATCCGCAATTGCGTGCAGCTCCAATCAAAAACCTCCCATCCATTTTTCTACTAATTAAAAAAATTCCAACCTCCTTGTACTTGATTAATATCAGCAGGATTTATAGGTGCAGCTAACCATTTAACCAAAACTTGTTGTTTTTCGAGTTTGTCAAATTCCAATTCTTTATTGGATAAAGTCAAAACCTTCAAAATAAATTTTAAAAAAAAAAATAAAAAAATACTTCTGTAGGATTCCCATGTTCTCGATAAATTAATTGTTGAATTGGTTGAGTAAAAAATCTTGTAGAATTAATAAAATTGGTAAGTTTAGTTTTGCGAAAGAGCATCTTAAAAATTAATAAAAAATAAAAGAAACTTCTTTAAAAACTAAAAAATACTATTTACGATATTCGGCATGAAAGGCAAAAATTAACAGTAAAGCAGACGGAGACTGGTATCGACATAATACAAGAGAAATACCAAACTGTGGAAAAATAACAGCATATTTAATCTGTTACTATTACGAGAGGTGTTGAACCAAAAAATAATGTTCCAACAACGAGGGACAAAATTTGTGATTTTTTTTAAAATATACACAAGAATAAACAGAAAAAAATTTTTTATTGTCGCAAAAATAAATAAGAATTCTCAATCAAAAATCAAAGAGAGAGATCGTTTCAAGTAGGGTTGTTGGCGACCGGTTATTAACCGGTACCCCCGGTTTTCGGTTAATCAAAATTTTAGAAACTCGGTTTTCGGTTTGAGTTTTAGGCAAATACCGGTTTAATTTTGGGGGAATTTTAAATAAAATCACTCAAATTCACAAATTTCCTGTTTTTAAAATTTCCGAAAAACAGCTAATTTTTGACAAAAAATTTAAAGAATTCCGGTTTTAAAACCGGTCGCCAACAACCATAGTTTCAAGTAAATTAATTTTTTGTGATTCAATTTTTTAAAACCAGAAACCGGAAAATATAACATTTTTTGAGCATATTTTTAAAGAGAAAAAATAAAATAATTGGAAGATTTAAATTTTTTGAGTTTTTCGAAAAAAATTTTTTTTTAATTTTTAAATTACTTTTCTTTCATTTTAAATTCAATTGTTGTTGTTCTTCCCCTGTTGAATCTCCTGGAAAGCATCCGCCATCTCAATAAACGTGGTTGCCGCAGTTCGAAGCATAGTGGCCACACGCTGATGAAGAAGAGTACATCCTTGACATTGCGAAGTGGCTGAAAATGAAAAATAATAAAAGTAGACTCAACTTTTAGATATGGAGTTGGGATAGAAAAATCCCATCATATAATGAGGTAGGGGGGAATCACATAGGAATTAAATAGGAGAGGAGGAACTGATGTTGTGCTTACATAAAAAGCGTCTTGCAGAA
Source organism: Meloidogyne enterolobii (assembly GCA_963681835.1). Lineage (NCBI taxonomy): Eukaryota > Metazoa > Nematoda > Chromadorea > Rhabditida > Meloidogynidae > Meloidogyne > Meloidogyne enterolobii. The sequence goes on from CAVMJV010000007.1 coordinate 4,230,827, forward strand.
GAAAACAACATTCAAAAGAAGGACAGCAAAATCACGTTTCCTCATTCTACATAAATGCTATTTTCTTCCGGAAGACGCTATTTATGTAGGCACAACATTAGGGAGGAATTAAATAGGGTGAATCGCTTAGGGAGCCATCACCCAGTGGCCAACCAACTTTTGAGAAACATATCTTTAATGTGAAGTATCCAATTCTGACAATGAGTATAGTACGGGTCAGGAAACAATATTCAGGGATTTCACAGGACCCACAAACCTTAAACCCGGGGTCATAAAAGAGATTTGTCCGTCGTGGGAAACAAATAAATGTAACAATAATTAAGAAAAAATAACAAACAAAGATTTGTCGGAGCAACACTTCCACTGTTGATACCCGAAGTAGCCGTCCCTCCACTCATAACAGACGCAGAACACTCGACAATGGTCTTTGATGTCGGTTCATGAACAATATCCGGTTGAGTTTGAAAAGCCACAGCAGCATTACCTCCAAACGGAACAGGCTTATTCTCCACTGGAGATTTTATTGGAATGTTGTCAGTCTTGGTAATCCATGGAGCGGTGGTGTCCATTCGCGCAGACGAATCAAAGCCAACTTCAGGCAAAGCTTCAGACGGAACTGAAAAATTAATTGAGAAAGGTGTCGATAAGTTAAAAATAAAAACCTTTTGGCTGTGGAGGCACGTAAGAAGGCAAACGTTTAACCTGGATTGTTTGAGACAAACCACCACGTCCACCGCTTAAATGAAAAGAATGATTAAATAATGTGGGTAATTTTTTCAGAAATAAAAAACAATGGGAATTCAGGACTAGTATAAAGAACCGCAAATGGTAGAGTAATTAAAACGGAACTTATGCAGTTTAAGTACACACCCCATTTATTCGCGAAGAAAGTTTATTACAAAATGGTCTTTCTTCCTCGATTTCATTCAATTTCTCTGTTACACATGCTCAAATAGAGACATTAACAAAGAAAAGATTAATTTTTCTTCCCAATTTTACCAAAATAAAAATTAACATTTGAATCAATATTCTTATTTTTATCTATTTCAGCTATTTAAATGGCAATAAAGTACCCAGATCTGCATTTTTATAACTAATGGTCCTCTTTTTGTGTATTTCCGGGTTTTTTGCGTGTTTTAGAATCAGATTTTTATCAAAATATTGGTCCTTGTTGCCCGTTTCTCTAGATTTTTTGGAACTCTGTTACTCAGCTCATAGATGTTCCCAGGTACCGATAATTCGCCATTCGATTCAGCTCGATGAGCCGACCATTTTGAGTTCACTGACCATTTTGTAATAAACTTTCTTCGCGAATAAATGGGGTGTATACTTAAACTGCATAAGTTCCATAAAACAAACAACAATGGAAAAATTTCGGAATACTGAACAGAACGCAAATGGGTCAAACCATATGTCATTCGAAAGAGCTCGTCGAGTTGAGTCGAACGGTGAAAAAATTTTCGTGCGGACTCATACAGGGGCTGAGATACAGGTCCCCGAAAATCGAAAAACCATAAGGGGGACCAAGCTGTTTTTGGGGGTGAAAAATTCGAATATGTAAATTATACCTCATTTGAAAGAGCTCGTCGAGCTGAGTCGAATGACGCCAAAATCAACGAAATCCGACTTCATATGGCCGAGTTACAGACCCCCGAAATTTGGAAATTTTTGGGGTCAAAAAAATTCGAATATGTAAATTATACCTCATTCGAAAGGGCTCGACGAGCTGAGTCGAATGATACCAAAATCACCGTGATTAAACAAGATTAGACAAAGTTACGACAAAAAAACCTACACCTATGGAGCGTCGGCGAGGCGCTTGTGCAAAACCCCGCGCTTCGCGCGGGGTTTTGCGGCACGCGCCTCGCGGGGAGTCTACGGGCGATGGGTCTGGGCTCGTAACATAAACCTATTCCTATCTCCCTTGCTCTGGACTTATTTGGGGCCTCCGTAGCAGCAAAAATCTCCACAGATGACATAGGTAAGGAGCGAAAATAAAAGAGCATAACTTTGTCCAATCAAGTCGGATTTCGTTGATTTTGGTGTCATTCGACTCAGCTCGAGGAGCTCTTTCGAATGAGCTATCATTTGCATATTCGGATTTTTGACCCCAAAAAAGTGCTTGGTCCCCCCTATGGTTTTTCGATTTTCGGGGGCCTATATCTCAGCCCCCGTATGAGTCCGCACAAAAATTTTTTCACCATTCGACTCAACTCGGCGAGCTCTTTCGAATGACATATAACTTGACCCATTTGCTTTCTGTTCAGTATTCCGAAATTATACCAACAACAATTAAAGTACCCAATCATTGAAACTCAGTCCCAATACTTTAATGACTTAAAAAGATAAAATAACCTGTAGTTAAAATGACTAACAGCAGTCTCAACCTGAGGACGAGATCCTCCCCTGCCCTGTCCATTTGAATCCCCTCGACCTCCTCCACGACCACGTCCATTAAATCCACGGCCTTGACTACCATTAAACGATTGATTCTGATCAGATTTGTTAATTCCACGAGGCGGTCCACGACGTTGCATAACCATTTTAATTTGACGAAAGCTTGATAAGTTAGTAAATACTAAAAGGGAAGAAAAATCGTTAAAAGCATAGAAAAATCAAAAAATATAAATTGAAAATCCAACAATTCAACAGTCAAATCAAAGAAGACAAAAAATTTTTTTATTAAAGCATATCTTCAGGAATATATGATAAAGTCAAACAAACGAAGATTATCGTCAAAAATAAATATGTTCTTATTCCTGTTCAACAACTTGAGAGGTAACTTCAGCATCATATTCAAGCTCGTCGTCGACTGTCGCATCTTGATATTGCTGGTACTCAGAAATCAAGTCGTTCATGTTGGACTCGGCTTCAGTGAATTCCATCTCATCCATACCCTCGCCAGTGTACCAGTGAAGGAAGGCTTTGCGACGGAACATGGCTAAACGAGAAAATTGTTTTTTAACAAGAAAAAATCGCTAACCCGTGAATTGCTCAGAGATGCGTTTGAACAGTTCCTGAATGGCGGTGGAGTTGCCAATGAAGGTTGCCGACATCTTGAGACCGCGTGGAGGAATGTCACAAACCGCAGTCTTAACGTTGTTTGGAATCCATTCAACAAAATAAGACGAATTCTTGTTTTGAACTGACATCATTTGATCGTCCACTTCACGCATTGACATATGTCCACGGAAGATGGCAGCAACAGTCAAATAACGTCCATGGCACGGATTACAAGCAGCCATCATATTCTTGGCATCGAACATTTGCTTGGTCAATTCCGCAACATTTTGAGCTTGGAAAGCAACAGAACCTTTGGCTGCGAGTGGAGCAAATCCAGGCATGAAAAAGTGAAGTCGAGGAAAAGGCACCATATTGACAGCCAACTTGCGAAGGTCTGCATTCAATTGGCCAGGAAAACGAAGGCAAGTAGTAACTCCCGACATTGTATAAGAAACTAAAATAAAAACCCTTTACATTAGTCTAGCCGACAAAAACAAACCAAGATGGTTCAAGTCGCTATATGTTGGGTTTGGAAGTTTAAGCGTGCGGAAGCAAATATCATACAGAGCCTCGTTGTCGATACAATAAGTCTCATCAGTGTTCTCAACAAGTTGATGCACCGAGAGAGTTGCATTATACGGCTCCACAACAGTGTCAGAGACCTGAAAGATTGAACGATGAAAGGTTTAGAAAGTCAAAAAGGAACCTTAGGCGAAGGAACAACAGAGAAGGAAGACATAATGCGGTCCGGATACTCCTCACGAATCTTTGAAATAAGCAAAGTTCCCATTCCAGAGCCAGTTCCACCACCAAGCGAGTGAGTCAATTGAAAACCTTGAAGACAATCACAACCCTCAGCCTCTTTGCGAACAACATCCAAAACATTGTCGACCAACTCAGCTCCCTCAGTGTAATGTCCTTTGGCCCAATTGTTGCCTGCACCGCTCTGGCCAAAGACAAAGTTGTCAGGACGGAAGAGACGTCCATATGGTCCAGCCTTGATAGCGTCCATTGTCCCCGGCTCCAAGTCAACAAGAATAGCGCGCGGGACATACTTTCCTCCTAAAAAGTGAAAACTGTGATCAAAAGCCAAAAATAAAAAAAACCATAAGCCTCATTGTAGTAGACATCCATCCGCTCAAGCTGCAAAGGAGAGTCGCCTTGGTAAGAGCCGTCAGGTTGAATTCCATGCTCATCAGAGATGACCTCCCAGAACTTAAAAATTTTAAAAATTGAGGAAGTTCTATAAAGCTTGAATCAAAACCTTGGAACCAATCTGGTTTCCGCACTGTCCAGCTTGAATGTGAACGATTTCACGCATTATTGATTCCCTTCGTTTATTAAATAGAAAAAATTTATACTTAAAAAAAGTACTCTAAAAACGAAAAAACAAATTAAATATACGCCATCTCCATCAATTCCTAACTCGACAAACTAATTTAAAATGAACCTTTTGGATGGGAAAGTGCCCTTTTATAGAACTTTTAAACAGAATTTAAAATTTTTTGGGCGCGCTTTCGTTTCGAAAAGTCGAAAATACGTTTGCCCAAATTACATTTCGTCACTGGAACTTGGTCATCTTCCCCGCTCAAAAGAAAATTTCTTGGTCCATTGGGATAATGTTTGGTTTCTGGGGGAAGATTGAGGAAGGTTCGAACCTTTTTGACTGAAATTATTTTTAATGCAATGAAAACTTTTCAGGATTACCTTTAGTTTGTGGCTAATTGTCTTTTCGTCCCATGTTTTCGTTTAATATGTCCATTTTCAAAATGTCCAATCTATTTAATGCCATTTTGATTACTTAACCAAATCCCTTTGATATTTTTTAGGGTTTTTGAGATTATTTATTTTTTCGCTATTTTTTAGTGACGTGGAGTTTTGGGTACTTTTGTGAATTCCCTTTAAAGGGACAGGAAAACTAAGAAAATCCATGCCGTACGCTTTTGCTAAAACTTGGGCCAAAGTTGCGTGTGTGTTAGTATTTCGCCGGAACTTTCGGTTCCGGTAGACCGGAAGTTCCGGGATTTTTCGGATCCTGTTACGGTTTGCTTGTAAAGTTCCTGTTTCGGTCAAAATTTCAGTTCCAGTTCCGGCCAGATTTGCGGTTCTGGTGAAACACTAGTATGTGTCCATAACTATTTTTAATCGGTTCACTTTCTTCTTATCAGGCCCGTAGCCAGGATTTTTTTCGGGGGACCCAGCCCTTCCCCAATTTTTTTCCTTTTCCCCATTTCGGGGTAGGGGGGAGGGGAATTTAACCTTTATGTGACAAATTTTTTCATTTATTTTACTTTTAAAATGTTTACAGTTCTACCTATTTTTCAGAAAAAAAATGTTCAAAACTTTAATATTCTTTCTTCTATTGAGTTCCACAATTGCGGACAGAATTCTTTTGCTGGTAGACAATTCGGAAATTGTTAAAACTCATTCTGAGTTCATCAAATCAATCGAAGGAAGAGGACATACAATTAAAACAAGTCAGGCAGATAGCTCCGATTTGGCTTTGATTAAATTTGGAGAATTGTTGTTTGAACATTTGATTATACTTGCTCCTTCTGTTGATGGTTAGTTTGCTTAATTATTTTTATTTTTTACCTATTTTCTCTTTCCATTTTTAATTATTCTTTAACCACATAGAGAAAATTCTTTTTTGAACCAAAAAAGAATAAAAAAACCACTTTTTATTTATGGTTTTAGTCATCTGGAACCATTTCTGGAGCATCTATTTCCGGTTTTTTCTGTAAAATCTATTTTTTTATTTCAATAAACCTAAGTCCTCACTCTTTTCCTAAAAAAAATTAGATGATTCTTCAAAATATGGCTAAAGAGATATGTCCTTATCCCTATAGTAAATAAAGCAAAAATGAACGATTTATCGTTGTTGGCTGAGCTTTGCATCGAAGATTTTACAGGATCAAGCCCCATCTTCTTTTAGTATTTTCTGGTATGGATTCGGCCTCTTTACTTTATCTAACACAATATCGAGACCTATAGTTGCGGTTTTTTACGATTAGGAAAAATGCTCATCAACCTGAATACTCTATTAACAAATTTCTTTTTAAAGAATTTGGAGGGGCCATAAGCGTTTCTGAAATTTCAAACTTTATCGACAAAGGCGGAAATGTTTTCTTCACTGGAGGTTACAACATGGGCGATGCTATTAAAGATCTTGCAGCAGAAGTTGGCTTTGAATTTGATGACGACAAAACTTCTGTTATTGACCATTTTAGTTATGATGCAAATTTGGTTTGTTTTTCCCCTTCCAAATTTTTTTAACTTTTCATTCTAGGATAATGGCAACCACACTACAATAATCGTCCCAAACACTCAATTGGTCAACGCTCCTTTAATTACTGGCGTTGGTAATTCAAAATTGGGACCTCTTCTTTACAGAGGCGTTTCTCTAATTGCTGAAGGTTCAAATCCTTTGCGTTTTGTGATTATGACTGCGTCATCTACTGCATTTTCTTTCAACCCTAAAAATCCTGTTGAAGAGGTAATTTTTGATATTTTGAAAGATTTAGGGCTTTAGGATGGGCCATGACTGATCAAAGTCATTTTGCAAGAAAACTGTCATCACTTTCACAATAGGAAGCCGATGGTCCTCTTTTGAATGGCATCAGAAAATATATCAAATTCGCACTTAAAATATACGATGTTTCCTTGTAGGGTAACTTTCCGTCCCGTTTCCTAAGAGTGACAATTTTCTCGGGAATGCCAGAATTCAGGAATTTAATTTTTATGTCGGGAACAGGGTTGTCGTTTCCAAACCACTAAAATGGGGCGCAGCCACTCAAAAATGGGGAAAAAATAGGGCGAAATTGGTAAAAAATATGGCAAAAAATAGGGCAATATTTCAAAAGCTTAAAATTTATTGAAATTTCAAATAAAAAGCCTTATTCCGCATGTTCTCCACTAGTTTTAACTAAATTTTTAAAAAACAGAAAAGTTCGGGTTAGAGACCAGACTGGGAATGTCGTACAGAATCGTACGAGATATCTCGAACAACTTAAATTTTTATCGTACGACTATTGCGAGAGATGTCTCTCTCGATATCGATAATCAAGTTTTTCATCAAGATTTTTGGAATCAATAGATTTCTTCCATTTTTAGCAAAATTTTGACAATTTTGCGAGGTTAAGAAGCCAGATTTCTTCCTTTATAGCGCCGAATGCGAAAATTTTGAGAAATTAATAAGACCAGTAGAAGAGATTTCTCTTTTTTTTTCAGCGCCGCAGGCGAAAATTTTGGGAATTTTTATGTCCAAGAGTTAGATTTCTTTGTTTTTTCGCATTTTATTTACAAAATGGCCGAAAATTTTAAATATTACAAAATGTTAAAAATAGGGCAAAATATGGCAAATGTATAAAATAGGGAAAAAATAGGGCGAAAAGGCCAAAAATAGGGAAAATCCCCTATAAATAGGGTAAAACGACAACCCTGGTCGGGAAGTTTTCTTCAAACTAAGCACTAGGCTTATAACTTTGTATTAGAGACGATTTTCGAAAATAAGCTTGAACTTCAATTGAACTCATCCTCCCTTGGGTCAGATGGTTTTTATTTCTTGGCCTTTGGTTGAGCTTCGTTTCCTTACATTAGTTATTGGATTTTGAACAAACTAGAGATTTCATAAAATTAAAGACTACCATTTTTGCTTAAATTTCCTTATGTTTTCAGACTCCTGGAGCCGTTGGAAAGTCCACAATTTTAATTGGCGCAATGCAAGCTAGAAATAATGCTCGAGTTTTGGTCAGTGGTTCTATCGATTTCTTTTCCAATGAATTTTTCAATGCGAATGCACAAAAGGCTGGAACTACTGAAAAGTTTGATTTTTTAAAATTTTTAGTTCCTACAAAAATTTTAGGGGAAAAAGCGGAAATTCCGAACTGGCAAAAGCTTTAAGTATGTGGGTACTCAAAGAAGAAGGAGTTTTGCGTATTAAGACAGTTAAACACCATGTAGTTGGACAAACAACACCTCCAACTGAATACACAATTATGGACAATGTGGTTAGTTTTTTGGGGTAATTTGACAAAAATAATCAAAAAAATATTAAAGCACTATGAAATCAATATTGAGGAGTTAAAATCAGGCAAATGGCTTCCTTTCAAAGGGGATGATGTTCAACTTGAATTTGTGCGTATTGATCCTTTTGTTAGAACTACTTTGAAGAACAATAGTAATTTTTTAAATATTTTTTCCTATAGGGAAAAATCCAGTTGAAAATTCGGGGTTTTCTAGATGTCCGCCTTTCTACAACTTTTAAAGTGACTGACCTAGAGGGAAAAATTTAAAAAATTTTTTTTGTATCTGATTTCGGGTCGATCGGGCAGTTATAGGGGATTAAGAGGTGAAAATTCGCGTCGTGTTTTGGAATCCCGAAAAAAGTTTGGGTTTCGGGTAACTTATCATGCTGATTTGTGTGGAAACTTTTTCTTTTGTTCCTCGGTGAATTTCTTTCTCAATGGATGGGTGTTGAACCCTAATTTAAAAATTAACTTTAATTAATTAAAGTTATTCTAGATGGACGCCTTTCTACAACTTTTAAAGTGCCTGATGTTTATGGTGTTTTTAAATTTTTGGTTGACTATCATCGTATTGGCTACACACATTTATATGATGTTCAGCAGGTTTTTTTTTCAAACTTGATTGAATTTTTATTTTTTAAATTTTTAGGTGTCGGTTCGTCCACTCAAACACACTCAATATGAAAGATTCAGTCGTTGTGCTTATCCTTATTACGTTTCTGCTTTTTCAATGATGATTGGGGTATTTCTTTGTTAAATTTGGGTTTATTTTTAAAAATTTATTTTTTAGCTTATACTCTTCAGTTTTGTTTTTCTCTATTACAAAGAGCCGAAGGATGCTATTTCACAAACGACAACTACAAAATCTGGTCAGGGACAAAAAGCAAAGACCTCTTAAATAGTTTTAAGTGTAAAGTTTGTTTATTATGTAAAGGAAAGGTTTAGGGTATGCCAAAATTATGGTTTGCATCCAAGAAATTTCCCTCCTAACCGAAAAATTTTGAACTTATTTAGAGGGTGTTGTTGTCCATTCATATATATTATAAGAATGAGATTTATTAAAAATACAAGAATGCCCAAAAAATGAAGAACGGGATCAACAATCAAACAACGTTTGCACTAACAATGTTTTATCTCATCTTTTAAACTCATGTGCTGATCATTTTAAAGAATAGTTTCTGATATTCTGCCTGCTGGTGTCTTTCAGGTTCTTTTCAAGACAAAAAATAATTAAAAATTCAAGAAAAAAAAATTTAAAAAAATTTTTCAGCAAAAAAATCCAAAAAATCGAAGGCAAGGAAGAACAGAATTTTGAAAAATCGTGAAGAAATGGAAGAATTTTTCGAAGGCATTGCAATGACCTGCACTAATATTGAAGAAAACACTTGGGAGGCTGTTGCTGATCAGGTCCGGATTGCTTGTTAACTTTAAAAGAGAAAATTTTATTTTATTTTTTTGGAAAGGGATTTTTTGAATTTAAAAATTCTATTTTTGAAGTTAAAAATCAGCAACAGCCTCCAAAAAAATGAAATTTTCTCTTTTAAAGTTAACAAGCAATCCGGACCTGATCAGCAACAGCCTCCCAAGTGTTTTCTTCAATATTAGTGCAGGTCATTGCAATGCCTTCGAAAAATTCTTCCATTTCTTCACGATTTTTCAAAATTCTGTTCTTCCTTGCCTTCGATTTTTTGGATTTTTTTGCTGAAAAATTTTTTTAAATTTTTTTTTCTTGAATTTTTAATTATTTTTTGTCTTGAAAAGAACCTGAAAGACACCAGCAGGCAGAATATCAGAAACTATTCTTTAAAATGATCAGCACATGAGTTTAAAAGATGAGATAAAACATTGTTAGTGCAAATGTTGTTTGATTGTTGATCCCGTTCTTCATTTTTTGCGCATTCTTGTATTTTTAATGGAAATCCATTTTTCAACTATCAGCTTTGAGGGTAACCCTCTCCCCTTGAAACCTTTCCTTTTTTTAAAAAATTGTTAAATTTTTGTGTTTATCTTTAACTTATAAAAATTCTTTTTTGGCTATCATCTTAAATATTTTGTTGTTGATATATATTTGATAATTTTACTTTTCTTTTTTTGGGTTAATAAAGCTTTATTTTTCAAATATTATTTTTTGTTATATTTATTTTTTTTAAATTTTATATCTATTTTTAAAAAAATTTTTTGATTATATATTTTTTTAGAAACAGGCTACTAATTAGAATAATAATAATGGCAAAACATTATGTCTTCAAGATGATGGTTATGAATGAGTTTAGTTTATTTTTAAAGTTTAATAGGATTCCAGGTTCTTTTTTATTTTAAGAGGACATTGATAGGGATAGGTGATAACTTGGTTTTAGACTAGGGTTAGCGCTGCCTAAGGTTTATTTTGTGTTCAACACCGACACTGGTTAATATATTTTGTAAAAGGCCTATTTCTTGACTAGAATTAATTTTGGGATCCTTTACTCTTGCCTAGGGTTATCGTTTTTGGGAAAGTCTTCAGATAATGGAACTGAAGAATCCTCGGTTCTTCATATCGGTATCTACCTACTTAAAGATAACTTGAATCGTATTCTACTCATTTAAGCTTCCACTTTACCTTGTTTTTTTCTAAAAATATTTAGACTTTCAAATTAATTGAATTTACAGAGATAAGGATGGAACAAAAGAACCAACAGAAGATGTAAGCCCCAATCAACTCTTATATGGTCCACGAATAATAAATCCTGAAACGACCAAAAAGCGACCAAAACCTCAAAATTCAATTCCTCGTTCAAAATCTCCTGATGACATTTCTCTTCATTCAATTTCTTCCTCTTCCACCGATCTATCTTCGCCCCCTAGAGCATTTCCGAAAAGATCAAAAATTGTTCCAGAGAAGAAAGCAACTTATCAAATAAATATTAAAAAGTCTCGCTGGGAACCAATTTCGTCTGGAGAGGAAAGGAGAAGATTTGAATCATTACGAGAATCCAAAAAAGCCAAAAAGTTGAAGAAGAAAAAGACTAAAGGGAAAAGAAGGAAGGAAATGGTGAATGAAGCTCATAGGGATGGAGGTTTTTATTTTTCTATTTTTTGGGGGGCTAACAAAAGACTGGTTAGACGTGAAATAGGCGAACATAAGACTGGTTAGGTGTGGACTTGTAGAGTCCACGTCTTGCTGTTGACAACGATTCCCTGAACTTGGGGTTTTTCTGAAAATTAGACGTAACTTTGACTTGAAACTGTCCAGAGATTTCCGTTAATACTATTTTTAGTATTCGACTTCACTTAAGATTTGGTATCTTTAGATTAGATATCTTTTTTTTATAAAGAGGTCAATCTCTATCAGCCAAAAATTCTAAAATTTGTAGCTACCTTGAGATTAATTTTTAGTCTAAATTTTGAAAGTTTATCTCTGCAAGTTGTCTTGTTGTTGATTTCTCTATAAATTCATGCGCCTATCAGATAAACTTAAAAAACTCCTTCTTATAATTTCTTTTTTTCAGATCATTTTCGCCCTCTAAAAAAATTTATTAATAATAGAAGAAAGCTTGCAACAGAATTGATGGACAGTGTTGATTTGGAAACACTTTATGAAATATTTCCTGAACTTGAGGTTTTTTTCTGAATCGAGGAATTTTTAAATAAAATTTTTTAGGAAAAAACAGAAGTTGAAGCACACAAAATTGTTTATGATATACTTTGTGGAATGTCTAAAGCAAGAATATTGGCTGATTTGAACGGTTTTTTTCTTTTAAATTTATTTTATTTTTCAAAAAGTTTTTTATGGGACAAAGTGTCGCCCAAAAAAAAATTTTTTCCCCACGATACAATTTTCAACCTTCAAAGAAAAATGAAGGTTGAAAATTGTGTTGGTGTTGTTGAAAAGAAACTAATATAGTCAAATTCTGATTTCACGTACACTTTCAGTTTAACGTACATTTCTTTTAAATTTTGGTTGGTCCCTGGGTGGTAGTAAGTATGGGTATTTATGAAATCATCAGGTATTCAGAACGAACCTAAAATTTCGGATACTCGGACTTTTCAGGTGTTCAGAACCGCCAAACTTACTGGGTGGAGAATTGCCTCTTGTTGGAGGCATAATAAGATATGATTTGTTCAACCCCAAGGAGTTGAAGAAATAAATAGAGATCCTACAAGAGCGAACATTTTTAACTGTAGTCAAGAATTTTTTAATTATTTTTATACCAGCGTGTAGAGCAGGGTCGATAACCTATTGCCAGTTTTAGGCTTTTTTGGCCCTGCCTACACGATGGTGCAAAAATAATTTAAAAATCTTTGACTATAGTTCAAAATGTTTCCTTGTTAACTTCTTTTTAGGAGAAGAATTACCTGAAAGTTCATCAGAATCCGAAGACGAAGATTTAAGTTCAAATCAAGAAGACAATGAAGAATTAAATCAATCTTTAAGTAGTGAAAGTGAACAAACTCCAAAAAGCCAATCAAGTCAATCAACTGTTGAAAGCAATAAAATAATTGAAAATAAAGAAGAAAATGAAGAACAAATTTCAATAAAAATAATTAGAAAAAAGAAGAAAAAGAATAAAAATGATGATTTAGAAGAGGGGGAAATTCGTTCAAAAATGAGCATTTCTGAAGAGGAACAAGAAGAAGAAGAATTGATGGAAACAATAACTAATAGTGACGATTTTGAAGAGGAAAAAGTTGTGGAAGCTAAAAAGAAGGTTGAAAATTGTGTTGGTGTTGTTGAAGAGAAGAAGAAGAGAGTTGAAGAGAAGAGGAAGGAAAAGGACGTTCAACCCAATAAAATCAAAATAGAGCCTACTTTTATTGTTTCTGGTTTGATTTTTATAATTTTATAGTTTTGATTTTTGAAAAGGGGTGTGATTATCTCACAAGGGGTGAATCTTTCGAATTGTCAGTAAAAATTTTCAAATAAAACTTAGACCCCTGTGTAAAGCATGGTCTTGACCTGTTGCCAATCTTTTGGCTTTTTCGGTTCTCACCCCCAAATCGAAAAGTATGGCCGATTTCGGATTCTTGGAGCTGCCGACAATGAGTCCTCTTCATTCTTTCTATTAGAGAGTTGATTTTTATAGGAAAGTTTACTTCAAGTCATACCTCTTACTATAAGTTTGTGGTAGTTTTTAGTGTATTTTGAAGGCCATTTCAGAAAAAAAATAATAATAGGAAATCATCCATCTTTTTTTTTGTTTCTTTGCCATAATCGAATATTCAATCGAATAATTTACGAAATTCGACCGACATTTTTGGTAAAATCGAATAATTTTCACATTCGTTTTTTCGGATTTTATTTCTACATTTCTCCGATTTCTAGCCATGACCCTAAAAGAATCTTACTCTTCATTTAAATTAATTTTTATATTTTATAGTTGATTGTGGTTCACTTTCTGACAAATACCCAGAAGAGGATTCTGAAGAAGACGATGATGACAATTCATCCCAAAATTATTCAGAAAAAGACGAAAGTTTTGAGCAAAGAATTGTTTGTATATTACCCCCTTCACCTTCAACATCGCTTATAATTAATGAAATTGGAAGGGAAGAGGGAGAAGAGGAGGAGGATAAAAATGTGAATGAAGAAGAAAACCATGAGAAAGAAGAAACTCATTTAATTATATCTTCCCCATCATATTCTTCTAATTTAAAAAATGGAGTGATTTTGGAAGGTGATGATTCTAAATTATAATGGGGGTTGTTCTTGATAGTGGCTTAGTTTTTCCGAATAAAGAAGATAAACAAGAAAGAGAAGAGGGAGAAGAGGAGGGATTTTACTGGTCGATCCATGTCCCTCTCCCTCAATCATCCCTCTCCCTCATAAAAGCTTAAAAATTTTTGTAGTAATAGGGCTGGGTGGTCTAGGCTCATTCCATTATGTTCTATCCTTCTAACTAGAATCCATCTTCTCTGTCGAAGCTGATCGACTAGTAAAATGCATCATCTGAAGCAATAGTGAATTTTGTAGGAAGTCAAGTTCTCAAGATGAGATGAATTTTACTAGTCGATCAGCTTCGACCGATAAGATGGATTGTAGTTAGAAGGCGGTCTGGCTCCCTACTAAAAAGCTTTTTGAGAAAAGGATTTTCAAGACCAAAAGGGATCCCTTCCCTCATAAAAGCTTAAAAAAAATTTTTTTTTAGAAAATGATCTACTACAAGTTTCAAATATTGATGAAATTGAAGATATTGATTTTGAATTGGTAGAAAATTAACTTTAAAAAATAAATTTTTATGTGAATAAAATTTTTGTATGATTATAGAAGAAAGTTTAAACTAAAGGTTCTATACTTTTTTAATTTTTAAATTTTTATTCTCTTTTTTGTTGTGATTTGTTAATTTCTTCTTTCATTTCTTTTATTATTTCAATCGTCTCTTTTTTCAATTCAAGCCCATTAATATCACATCTTACATTTAATTTTATAACTCTTTCAATATCTGCAGTTACTTCATTTACTAATCTGTCAACCATTTTTTCCATATTAACCTGAAGAAAAATAAGGAATTTTCATTTTGAAGGGTTTTAGGCTTGAACTTGGGTTGGCAGTTATGTATCGAACAGAACAGAAGAACCTGGGATAAAAGAGCCAAGGATTGACAGAGGAACCGAGGATTCTTTTTCTTTAATTTATGAAGCCTTTCAAAGTATTCTTTCCGAAGAACCTTTTGTTCTTTGGTTTTTGAATATTTGAGGATTTTCCTTAGAACTCTGATCAACCTACCCAAATTTTGAAAATTAGAAAGAAAGATTCCTCCTCTCCGTTTTTTAAAGAAAATCTTTTACTACATTTCTTTTTCAAAGAAAAACTATTCCCCTTTACTCAACGCTCATTACCTGAAATTTATTGATTGCAAGAAGCCAAGCTAAGCGAGGTTCGCTTATATTGCATGAGTCTATTGTCTGCCGAACTGTTTTGGAGAGCAATTTAACTTGTGAGTCAACATCCACTAATACTGGCCATGCCCCTAGCTTTTAAAAAATTAAATTTTTAGTCTATTTAGTGGATTCCTCTAGCAATTTATAAAGTCCTCCGGAAGCCTTTAAGGAGATATTTATGGAATCTACAAAATAGAGGTCCAACCATTATTATATAGTCGAACCTCGTTTCAATATACTCAATATTAGGTACACCTCAATTTAATATACTTTCGATACTGGATACCTCTATTTAACATACTCTCAATAAAGGGACTGTCTAACTAATACCCCTCTATTTAACACACACCTCATTATAAGGCACGATTTCTGCTAAGGGAGCTGTCTAACTAATACCCCTCTATTTAACATACACTCATTATAAGGCACAATTTCTCCCTCTAGAGGAGGTATCTAAAAAAGAGGTTAGAGTTAAAATCAGATACTAAACTCTATATTCCTCAAGTATATCCAACAATCTTGATCTCATCTCTTCATAACTAATATCACTTTCTCTTTTAGCTATCCCCCTTATAATCTTCTCAATTTGTTCAAGTAAAGCTTTAATATTTGTCTGTATTAATTCACAAATTCCAAAAAGTTGCTGTTTTTGTTCTTCCATAGCATAAGCAGAAATCATTCTTGAATTGTTTCTATTGTAATAAATTGAGGAACTATTTTCTGAATTTATTTCGCTGTTAAAGGATTTGCAGTTTGTTTTTTGTGCGAGTAGAGAGCCTTCATAATAATGACTGTTATTGTCTCCTTTTTCCATTGGGGAAGAGAAAAGACTTCCGGAAAAGTTGAATAATTAGTTTCCGGAAATGTTTCTCTGAAAAGTTTCTGTTTAATTGTTTTCCGGAAAGGTTAGAGAAAATAATTTGTATGTATGCCTTTTCCGGAAAGAACTGTGTTGTGTTTTAGGATTATGTATTTCATGTGTTTTCCGGAAAGTTTAGGGAAAGTATTTTGTATTTACGCTCTTTCCGGAAAAAAATAGACTTGTGTTTCGCAGTAAATATGTATGTATTTTCAAGTATTTCCGGAAAACACATGTGTAAATGTTTTCCGGAATTTATAGTTACATAAATATTAGAGAATTGTTTTCCTGAAAGAAAAAATATCTCTCACTCTCTTTCCGGTAAAGATAATTTTGTTTTCTCTGGAAAAATTATTATTTTAAGTTGTTTCCGGAAAAGTTAGAATTAGAGATCGGAATTTTGTTCCGTACCGTATTCCGTACCGTACTACCGTATAATACCGATAAATACCGATAAAATTCAAAATTTTACCGTTCCGTAAAACGGTACGGAATACCGAAAAATACCGATACCGATAAATACCGATAAAAATTTATCGGTATTCCGTACCGTATTTAAAAAAATAATTTAGTTAAAAAATAATTATTTTTATTTATAAATTGTGGGGATAAACACACGCAGACGAAAATTTTGAGGAGATGTAAGTCCAATAAGCAAGATTTCTTCTTTTTTAGCGCCGCAGGCGAAAATTTTGAAAATTATCAAAGGCCGAGAGCCTTTTTTCGCTTAAAATAAAATAAAATTTTTATCGATCGGTATTATCGGTATTTTGTTTTGTTTCCGTTCCGTAAACGGTACGGAATACCGAAAAATACCGATACCGAAAAATACCGATCAACTTCAAAATTTTGCCGTACCGTATTCCGTGCCGTACTACCGATACGGAATACCGATAAATACCGAAAAATACGGCCGTAGTACGGTACGGTCCGATCTCTAGTTAGAATGTCTTCCGGATTTTTCAAGAATATTTCTCTAAATTTCCGTAAAAGTGGAACTGATTTCTAGAAAACGAAATAAACGGAAAATAATTAATAATGGAATTGCTTTTAGAAAATAAATACGTTATTAAAGAAATTCACCAAATAACAATCCAACGCGCTGATTTGAAAAGATAAAAGAATGACTTGCTCTTATCCGGAATGATCTTTTCTTTGTTTAATTGGGTTATGGAAGATCAAAATAAATTTAAAAAATTTTTTCCACTCCTTTCTCTTCCTTCCTTTCTCTCTTCCTTCTTTCATTAATCATCTGTTGATCTTCTGAGCATCAGTTGACTTTCTTCCCCCCTTTCTGACCCTCAATGCCAAATTATTTTTTACCACCCAGAAAATCGACTTTAAAAATTTTTCCTTTTCCGGAAGACCCAATCTATCATTTCTCTTTTTATCCTTTTTTGTTGATCTCCTGGGTAGACTTATAATTGCTATTATTGATTTTAGCCTTGTTGGCGTGTCCACTCAATGCATCCCTATTATTTTTACTAAATACTGTGCATGCATTTTTCTTTTATTTTTATGAAAAGGGTTTCATCAAAATTAATGTTTTTGGGTGAAAATGTAGTGAAAAAATAATTTCGTTTTTGGGCTTTTTTGCTGTTTTTTAATTTTGAAATTTTTTAGTAGGGTTCGACACCGGAAAAGAGACTAGGATTTTCCGGGTCGGTAGCTCGGAACCGGGTGTTCCGATAAAATCCTGGGTAGAGTTCGAGATTTTTTAAAAGCCCGGATCTGTTCCTGTACTCTGGGTTTGATTTCTTGACCTTGACTGGATCCTGGGCCTGTAGTCCAGGAAAAACCAGGCCTAGGAAAAACCCAGGAAGGTCAAAAAATGCCTGGACCTGGACTCTGTGTACAGGAAAAACCCAGGCCTTGGTCCAGGTCCAGCTCGATCTATAATCCTGGGGTTCGGGATTTTAGCCCGTAAAACTCGGCCCGAGTAAGTTTGAATAGAGAACCCCATATGTCGGGTCCTGCAAGTCGAAAATGTCGAACCCTAATTTTTAAGTTTTAATAAAAAAATTTTTCCTTTTCTAGTTTTACTATTTAATTTATCTAACAAAAGATCTCAAAAAATGCGTGAAATCGTCCATATCCAGGCTGGACAATGTGGTAACCAGATTGGTTCCAAGGTTGTTTTTTATGATTTGTTTGGTACTGTCGAATTTTAAGTTCTGGGAAGTTATTTCGGATGAACATGGAATTCAACCTGATGGATCATACAAGGGAGAATCCGACTTGCAATTGGAGCGAATCAATGTTTACTACAATGAGGCACATGGTATATTTTTTAAGTTTAACTGGGAATTATAGTTGTGTTGTTAGTAGGATTAGAGACCGGATTGGGTGATTACTCGTTAAAGTTTTTCATTAAAGCATGATAGGTTTTCTGTCTTCTTGTCGACTACCCTACTTTTTTTTTGGGTCTCTAGAGGATTGTTATTAGTATTGGGGCAAGACTGGTCGAGTTTAATACCAAAACATGACCAGTTCTTTGTGTTCTTGTGTCGACTTCCCAATACAGTTTTTCTGAGGTCTCTGGATCTGTTTGGGATCTTCTTCCAATTAAAAGTAACTAACAGACTTGCTTATTTTCAAGGTGGAAAGTATGTCCCAAGAGCTGTTCTTGTTGATTTGGAGCCTGGAACGATGGACTCGATTAGAGCTGGACCATATGGAGAACTCTTCCGTCCAGACAACTTTGTCTTTGGCCAGAGCGGTGCAGGAAACAATTGGGCCAAAGGACATTACACTGAGGGAGCTGAGTTGGTCGACAATGTTTTGGATGTTGTTCGAAAAGAGGCTGAGGGTTGTGATTGTCTTCAAGGCTTTCAATTGACTCACTCGCTTGGTGGTGGAACTGGTTCTGGAATGGGAACTTTGCTCATTTCAAAGATTCGTGAGGAGTATCCGGACCGAATTATGTCCTCCTTCTCTGTTGTTCCGTCACCCAAGGTTCTTTTTTAACTTTCTAGCCTCCCATTTTCCATTCTTTCAGGTCTCTGACACGGTTGTGGAGCCCTACAACGCAACTCTTTCTGTTCATCAACTTGTTGAGAACACTGACGAGACTTACTGCATCGACAATGAGGCTCTGTACGATATCTGCTTCCGTACTCTGAAGCTCCAAAATCCAACTTATGGAGATTTGAATCATCTCGGTTAATTTATATTCTCCATTTCCAAAACATTCCGTTTATTTTAGTATCCGTAACCATGTCTGGAGTAACTACATGTCTTCGCTTCCCAGGCCAATTGAACGCCGATCTTCGCAAGTTGGCTGTCAACATGGTACCATTCCCACGTCTCCACTTCTTCATGCCTGGTTTCGCTCCACTTTCGGCTAAGGGCGCAGCTGCCTACCAGGCCCAAAATGTTGCTGAACTTACCAAGCAAATGTTCGATGCCAAGAATATGATGGCTGCTTGTGATCCTCGCCATGGACGTTATTTGACTGTTGCTGCCATCTTCCGTGGACGCATGTCAATGCGTGAAGTGGACGATCAAATGATGTCAGTTCAAAACAAGAATTCGTCATACTTTGTTGAATGGATTCCAAACAACGTTAAGACTGCGGTTTGTGACATTCCTCCACGTGGTCTCAAGATGTCTGCTACCTTCATTGGCAACTCCACGGCCATTCAGGAACTGTTCAAACGCATCTCTGAGCAATTCACGGGTAAACAATTTTTTGCTTGTTTAAAAAACATTTTTCTCGTTTAGCCATGTTCCGTCGCAAAGCCTTCCTTCACTGGTACACTGGCGAGGGTATGGATGAGATGGAATTCACTGAAGCCGAGTCCAACATGAACGACCTGATTTCTGAGTACCAGCAATATCAAGATGCGACTGTTGAAGACGAAGGGGAATTTGAAGGGGAAGATACCAATCAAGCAACTGTTGAACAAGAATAAAAGAAGAGAAGTTTGTTTTGACTTACCACGTATTTTTTTTATATTATTTTGCTTTTAACCGCATATTTCCGAAATAATTCCTCGCTTAACCTTATTTATGCCAGAAAAAAAAACAATATGCTTATATACAGCTTCGTTTTAAAGAAAAATTTTTGTGACTTGATTGTTTTTTTATAAATTATTTAGACGATAAACTTGATTGGGAAAATATTTTTTGTTGTGAGAAAAAAGTTATTTTGACTTTATATTTGTAATTAAATGACATTTAATTTAATAGAGAATGGGTTCCGTCAAGAGTGGTTTAACCTGAAACGTTGTCCTTAGAGAAGTACATTCTTTATTTAATTAGATTGGTATTAAAGTAGGCAAGAGGCGCTTTCTCCGGTATCGATAGGGGACCAATACGAAAATTCCAATATCTGGCCTGTAGGTATAGGGAAGTAATCGTGCCGAACACTAACGTAGAAGGTGAATTGGCAGTCAACATGGTTCCAAAACACAGATTTGGGGCCCGGACTCGGGAAAAATCCGACCGAATCCGGCCCGGTCACTAGGAAATTCTAATATCTTGCCGGTAGTACCGAGAAGTAATCGGGCCGAACACTAAAAGTAGGCCAATATTTTCTTATTTAATACTTTTTTCGTCTTTAGTCTACTTTGTGGCCCCCGCCATTAAAATAAAGTGTTGGGGAATTTTATATCTCGCGCCTATACCTTTTTCTTTGCTCTCTCCGACTCCCCTCAATCAACTAAAAATCTTGACTGAACATTTTTAACTCACTCATGATGGACGAGCAATTTTCTTGACTAGCCCAATTTTTTTAAAAAAACATAATTTCAGATTTTAGAAAAATCCAAGAATGCCTTTCCAAAAATTCAGGCCAATAAAGCAATTTGGAAGATATAATACTTTAATGTTTAGAGATTTTAACAGAAGAAATAATTTAAAAGACGCGCATGTTCTTCAAATTGATCCAGAAATTAAACAAGCAAAAATTAAAATTCAAAACCCTTTAAGTAAAGATTTCTTTAAACAATTTGAAAAGAAGAATGAAAATGGTGCTTTTCCTTTACATTTGAGAAAGAAAACGTTAAAGGTTTTATTTTTTTATATTTAATTCTCTAGACGGATTTGGGGAATGTTGGGAATTAAACTGGGGATTTTAGATTGGGGTGTTTAAGATTTCTAAAATCGTGGTTTTGATTAGAATTCACCTCCAACTGATGAGAAGCTTTTCGGCAATGTCTTTGATACTTAAAAATCTATGGCTTTTAATTTTAGTTAACTGCTAAGGGATGGGATGCTGAATTTAGAGTGCTTCTAATTCCCTAACTTATTGGGACGGGGTACAAATAAGCCTATCTTTTCAGAGATCTAGTTTGGTTTTGAGAATTCATTTTTTTGGGTTAAAACCTTCCGAAAAGAGGGGGACACAAACCCAAACAACAACCATTTAAAAAAATTTTTTTTCAAAGGACCATCCACTCTACAAAACTCAAAATTGTTTATTATTTGACGGAACAGAAAGTTTAACTGACGGGGTCGATCAAGCTTGTAATTTAATCAATTCTTGTGAGCCTTCTCCAATTCCGTCTTCTGTCTATTCTTCAATTCCAAACAATTTTCTTCCAAAAGATTTTGAAAATCATTTAATCGATTCAATTATGGCAGGTGAAAGATACGACCCTTCTATGGACAAATTACCCAAAAAATTTGATCCAATACTTTTTTGGACGTATCAAGTAAACCATTATGGAACGCCGGTAATGAAAAGAAAGTAAGGGGTTTTTTTGAGTTTTTTAAAGAATTTTTTTAAAGTAATATAATTTTGGAGAATTTGGTTAGAAAAGTTTTTCTGCTTGCTATGCACAATGAAAAATTGAATTTTGAAAAATACAGGTTGTTGTTAAATTTATAGTAATTTTTTGATTTAATTGCGTTGAGTATTTACTTGAGGGACTAGCTTCTGATTTTGGGAATCTTTTTTTAGAATATTTCTGAAGATTTTAAGTATCCCTCTAAAATTTTATTTGAATTACGACTTGAGTAGTGTTATTTATGCTGACTAATTTTGAGTAATGTAGTACTGGAGGAATTGGCTACCGGCTAGTCTATAATGAATAAATGTTTTTATTGACTAGTTGAAAATGAAAGCTACCAGCCTGTGGGTAGAGCTACGCCAAAATTTTGATCTGACTTTGCTTTCCATATTTTTTCAAGATTTTCTCATTTTTTTTTTAAAAATTTTTGCATTAGGTGGTTAAATATTTAGGTGGTTAAAAATCATGCTTCTCTTCAGGATCACCCACCCATTTTTTGCTATTTTCTGGGTTTAGCCATTTTACTTTAAAATATTATTTTTTAGATATTCTTTTGACGATCCCATAAGTTCGATTATTCCAGCTAATTTAACATGTGTCAATACTCCAATGGTTTTTCGCCAACAACCTCATGTTGTTATTCAATCTGAAGATTTTCTTTCTCAATTGGCAACAGAAAAACAAATTTTGGAAACAAAGTTGGGTTTTTTTAAATTTTCAAAAATTTTTTGTTTTTAATTTTTAAGGCAAAAAGAAATTCCAAATATTTTCCCAATTTCTCCTTTTATTGATTTGCAAAGCTCTAATATTTACAACGATACAGCTGTTGTTCCAGGAATTGTTTCTGATCAAAAATATGTTTTAAATACAATTTTATGGGCTAGAGAACAAGATCAAAAATATCCGTGGACGAGGTTAATTTAAAAAAAATTATGAGATTTTTCCTTTTTTATGGGTCTTTTTGTTTGTTGGCTAAGGTATAACTTCTATAATGGACAACTCCTATTTTTTCATCTCGTTTGGGATTTTAGGAAATACTTCTTTGATAAGAATTTCGACTTTTAACGATTAAAGGACTGTCAGTTGGAATGTGAACCGGATTTTTCGAGTCGGTCATTCGTTTCGATTCCTTGTATCCTAAATGTAAGATTTTCTAAGAAACGATATAACCATACCAGCAACCAAAAATGGTCTTTTGTTTATTCCTGTACTCTCGACAAATTTAGAAACTTGAAGATTTAGGGATTTTTGAGCAGGATGTCACAATTTGAGTAAAATCTGGATTGGGTTGTTGAAAAGTCTTGTTTCGGATTAGGGTTTCGAAAGTTTCTTTCTTGGATCGAGAAGTAATCAAAGATGACATCTTTGTTTCTTGAGCCATTAGATTCCTAACCTAAATATTTTTTCACCTCTTTTTCATTTCTTTCTCATCTTCGAGTTTTTATTAATTTATTAGAAAATTTTCTTTCCTTTTTCCTCACAGAGAAGAAAACGCAGGAAATGCAATTTGTCATTGTTTTGGTGCAGCATTAGCTCAAGCTCTTCGATTAAAAAATTTATTAGAATTTGAAAAAACTTCATCAGAAGAAGATAAAATTTTAAAAAGGCCAATAATTACAAAAGCAATTCAATTAGTTGATGGAAGAATGGATTTTGTTATTGTCCAATTAAATACTTTAAATTTGGCTAATTTGGAAGGAATTAAAAATTTGGTTTGGATAGATAAAGGTTTGAATTTATTATTTTTTTAGGAATTGGGTATAGAGATCGAGCTGGGTCTGAACCAAGGCCTGGGGTTTTTCCTATACTCTGAGTACAGGCCCAGGCATATTTTGACCTTCTGGGGTTTTTCTTGAACTACAGTCTCAGGATCCGGCCCAGATCAATTAATCAAACCCCGAGTATATGAACAGGCTTCAAAAATCTTGGTCTCTAATTGGGTGTCAAAATGCATTTTTATAGTATAGACCAATTTTAGAGGGGTCTATAAGTTTAAAAAAATTTTTTGGTATAGAAGTCCTAGAAGTAAGTCCTCCTAGAAGTTTCCTTTTCCCCATTTCGGGAAGTGTGGGGGGAATTCCCCCTGGTTATGGGCCTGGTATAAGAGAAACATTCTTTTCCCTCTAATTTTTTTTATCCTTGATCTTTAATTTTTATTACTTTTAAAGCTTGTCCTCTATACAAAACTAAGCCTATGCATCAAAATTTGTTAAATGTTGAAGAACTTAATTTAGAAACAGCAAAAAAATTTATTGGTTTAATTTTATATAAATGAAAGGGAAAAATAAAATTTTTTTGTTTTTTTTAATTTTTTTTGAATTTATTTGAAGAAATTAAATAATTATTTTTAAAATTAATTTTTTTCATTTTAATTAGTTTTTCTAAATTTAATAAAAGAAAATGTGGTGGAAAAAACTTTGGTGTCCAGCTCTTACTACTGGTCTGTTTTGGGCTACTATATATTCCAGTGGACCGATTAATAAGTTGGAAGTTGAGTAAGTTTCTTTTTTTCTTTGGAACTTAAGGTTTTTTTAAGAACTGAAGGGGGGTAGGGGAAGGAGTAAAAAGGTTTTATGGGTGTGTGAGGGACACTCGTATTTTGAGTGGAATTTTAAGAAATTTTCTTTGAGTTTCTCCCAGAACTATATAAATGTCGAATCATGTCCTAAAGTCTTTGACTGTTCTATCAAAAAGTTTTGGTTTGGATGTCCAGGCTTTTGGGTTAAAAATTGACAAACAAAATATATTTACTTTTCAACATTTTGAATTAAATTTCTTTTTCAAACAAAGGCACTGAGAGGGAATTGAGGGGAGAAAAAATAGGAGAGGAGAATATGTATTGAGAAGGATATATCAATGTGTTACCCAGGGCTGACCGCCATTGCTAGAAAATTTTCCGCAGCCGCAGTCCACAATTTTATTTTTAAAATCCGGCAATTGCGTTCAGCCTTGGTAGCACCTCAAGTTTTACGCGGCAAACGGGATTAATCCCGCTGGACTTTCCGTCCCGTTCGACCGTTTGGAACTTAATCCTATTCTGGGATCCTTGGAATTTCTTATAAATTTTATAAAATTCCCCTCTTTTTTACAGTCGCTGGAATAGAAGATTCTTTTCTGGGCACGATAAAAGTATGACGTATTTGAGAGATATTCACTTGACAGGTTTTTTAAATTTAACTTGAAAAAATTTTTTTTGTAAAATTTGAGGGGATGAATATGTTATCTCTGGTCTTGATACTATTGGTGAGGCGGAATAGAAGCAAGAAGAAATTTGAGGAAAAATACACTAGGCATCTGTAATTGTGGTTATTGTGAATAAAACTCTTATTTTAGCCTTTTGTCTTTTGTCAATATGATTTTTGATATTCATTAGATATTTTGAAATTTTTCTTTATTTTACCTTTTTATGTCTGCGTCTCTCATTGTTTAGTGTTATCTAACAATGAGGTGAGGCGAAAGACAACACTTTTCCCAACAGTACCAATTGTTGGTTACCCTTTTTTATTCCTTTACCCGGTGTACCGTTTTGTCGCATGCCATATTGTCTCTTTATGTTATAGATTATGTGATTTGATGAGAGACGCTTACAGTTAGAGTATTTTCGCGCGTTTAAAATTTTTTAATTCTTAAGTTAGTCTTGATTTTGGATAACTTTATCCAGTTTACGTTCATAAATCAAGCTCAAGAGTTCATGTAACGCCTCACGCAGAATGTTCTATTCGTTATGATAAGAAGTGAAAGTTTAAAGTTTGTCCTCGGGTTAAGTCTGACCAAAATGGACTGTTTAAAGTTTCGCTTCAGGCAGGTATGGACTTTTACCTATTGATAGTTCTTGCTAGTTACTATCGCTCACCGCGTACGAATGCTCTACCGACAGAGCTACCTTTCATTCTCTGCTTTCACTTTCTCTTTTAGGGAGTGCCAAACGCTTCTGGCCTCTTATTCGTTTACACAATTTAACTTTATTTTATTTAGTTCTTTAAACAGAAACTTTAATTCCAACAACTTACTTATTATTTTTATCTTCACTCGCAATATGCAGATATGTCTTACTGCTCAATACGGCCAAATGACAATGGACTGCTTCAGTATGGGACCAATTCCTATGGTGGTTTTGCCTATAGACTTGGGTCTTTTGAAGACGAGACAATTGTTTATGACCCAACAAAACGTTTCATCACAGAACACAAGTATTTTTTGGTTATTTTTCTTCAGTTTAGTGGGACTTAGGATCCATTTTTAAACGTTTGCCTTTTAAACTAGTCAATAGTAGTCTGTCTCCAAACCTCTACTTCTGGAGATAACCAGCCTCTGGTTATACCGGCCCCTTATGTACTGGCTCAACGATTGCAACAGTATTAATTGCTTGAGCTGGCCCCGTATGTACTGGCTCAACGATTGCGACAGTCTAATTGCTAGAGCGGGTTACTCATGGCATTGACTGTCCATTTAACTAACACTAAGTAAGAAAGTCCTATACTTCTTCGTCCTATTTACTGAGGGTGTCGGAAATGTCGCTATGTCTTATTGTCGCCTTATCAAGAATCGCTTTTCTTTCACGCATTTAAACATTTTTTAAGTTTCTAATTTCCTTTATAACTTTCTTCTTAAGCTTGTCACTTTTCTGGCGACGTCCAGGCCTCTACCCTCGCCCAGGCGGATTCATGCCTCTTCCAATCTCATGGCCTTCAAATCAAAATGGATTGCGCAATAGACCACCAGGGCATATTCGTGCAGATTGCCCACCTCTCAGGCATAGAGGAAGAAATTTGTTGGCTGGTCAAAATGTTGAGGTTTTTTCTTGTTTTTTCTAAAATTTTTTGAAATTTCTAATTTTAGGATGACGAAGAGACAATCCGTATTTGGTCAATTAATGATAATTCTGACCATAAACAACTTGTGCAATTTAATCTTAAAATTGAACAACAATCTAGACAAAGAAGGAAACCTTTACTTGTTAAACCAAACGAGGAGTGCCCTTTTATTTCAATGGATTTACCTAACGAAGTGTTACAACTACAAGCTTTTGAGGGTGTTGAAGGAAAAGTATTTTTGCGTACAAAAAGATCGTTGGAATTGGCTAGTCCTTTTGAGGTTTGATTTTAGGGTTATAAGGATCTGATTTTATTAATTATAAGGAGTTGACATGATCAATAGTATAAGCCTCCTTAAGCTTTCAGGATGGTTTTTATCTTTTTTCTGGCACAATAGTGTTGTTGGGTTGATTTTTGAGAGTGAGGAATTTAGTTAGTAGGAGCGAATTTGTCAATCAGGATAATTTTCTTCTGAAAATTTTTCCAAATAACAGGAAATCAGTCGATTTTTTGTTGGGGGTGGGTTTGGAATTGAGTTTCAATTTTTCTTATTCCCACAATTATTATTTCATTAAAAAGAATTTTTATTATTTTCATATTTTTTAGAAGTCACTTTCAACTTTATTCAAATCTTTTGTTCACTCCTTCGCACAAATTCCTTATATGAACGATGAAATTGCTGTTGTGGATAGTAGAGGAATACTTTATTGGGGAAATATTAACAACAACAATTCTACATCTTTTGCTCGTTTAAAAAATCCTGAACCAATCTTGGTTAGTTTTTTAGATTTTATTTATAGTATCTTACTTTTTTGGTTGATTTGTGGGAGACTGGGTTATTTTATAGATTTTTAAAGAATTTTTCCTCTGAAAATTTTTCCTGACTACGGGATCTAGTCTACTTTATAAGTTTTTATATAAGACTTCAAATTTCTTTCTATAATAATATATTCCCTCAAAAAAAACAGGAAATTTGTCCAACTGATTGTCCTCGAATTTTAATGTCTTTAACTGAACAACAATTAAAAGAAGTTGATCTCCGTGAACCAATTTCGTGTACTGGCCGTTTACTTTTTGATCATTCAATATTTTTTCAACTACAAACGAAAGGACCATTTAGCAGTAATTTAACAGAACATTTGAGTGCAAGGAATCGTTTATGGCATATTAACCAAATTGACACAAAATTGGAATGTTTTTTACTAACAACAACAAGACATCATATTTTAATTGATAGAAGGATGCCTAATATTTCACTTTTAACAATGGATCATGCAGATATTGAAGGCGGTGATTATTGCTTTACGGTTAGTGAAATTTTTTTGTTAAATGAAAAATATTTAAAAAATTTCCAAAACTGGAATTGGGTATAAGACTCACAGGGTTTAAGCTATAGGGCGAACTTTGCTACTATTATTAAAATGCATTAAATGTCACACCTCCGCTGTATCTTCTTATGAGTTTCTTTTAAAACAAATAATCTCATACCTGGCCTAAATTTTCTCCTAGCCTTTTTGATCTTTTTTAGAGGAGAACTATAAGAATTAAACTGTGGGAGGGGAAGATTTAATTCTTTTAGTTATTTCTCCACATTTTTTCCAAATATATAGTCTCAAAAAATTCTGTTATTAAAGTTAGGCTGTTAAACAAATGGGGTCACTAAAATATTTTTTTACCTTTTTAATCAAAATGAATTTTATTTTTAGACTCCTCAATTTGTTGATCCAATTACTGACAGCAGAATTTATTCATTTTATTCTTTAATTCACATCAAAAAGCCTGGTTTATTTTTTGCTTTAAAAATAATTTTATTTTTAACTTTAAGCTCTTTCACAATGTTCTTTTGCTTTTCATCCTAATGAGTGTCTTTGGTCTTCATTATGCTCCAAAAGTAATTTGGATTCTCCTAGAGAAGTTTTTGCTCGTTTTATTGATAATGAATCTTTTGATTTTGATGTATCTCAACTTCCATCAATTACAAGAGCAGTTCATTTTCAACCTCTTATTTCTGTAAGTTTGTTTTCAAGAATTTTTTGTTTCCAATAAAATTTTTATTGATTGGCTTTCATAATTGCCGTAAATATTTTTATGGAAGCTATCTTTAATTTGAGTCCGTCTGTAATCTTGAAATAAACCCTCTCTAATAGAACCTCATAACTAACTAAAGATTGGAAATTTTGAAAAGCCTCTGCCTGTAGTCCAGGAAAACGCAGGCTCTCGAAAAACCCAGGATGGTAAAAAAATCCCCGGGCCTGAACTCTGGGTACAGGGAAAACCCAGACCTTGATCCAGATCCAAGCCGATATCTATAACTAATCATAAACCCATTCTAAGGGACTTATTTTACAATAATGCCTAGGGCTTCAATTAGAGTATTTACAATATATCCTAATATACTTTAAATAATCTTTTGAAATCTCAATTTTAGAATTTGTCAATCTCTTCACGTCGAGCTTTACTTTTTCGTCAAATGGAAGGTGGCAAAATTTTGTATGAAAATGTATTTTTTGATCCTTTACCAAAATTAAAGCAAGATGAAGAATTTGATATATTATGTGAGGAAAATGTAGGGAAAATGGTGTTTGGTTTTAAAAAAAAATTGTTTATTTTTTTAGGGAAATTATGATGGATCTTTTACACAAAAACCAATTTCAATCTCTTCAATTAATAAAAATTGTTTTGAATTTATTTCAAATATTCAAGATGAAAATGAATTCTTTAATGATGTTGATGAACAATTAATTGCTAGTAATGAAATTGAGGTTGTTTTTTGAATATTTTTTTGGGGAATAAATAATCTGGGGGGAATTAAACAATTTTTCTAAATTTAAAAATAAGGAGCTGTAGCTTTTTTTAAATTTATTTTGACTCGTAATCAAAAAAGCAGTTGTTTTGCTTGATGTATTTTATCGGGGATTTAAAAATTACAAAACCTCCGACAAAGTAAATCTTTATCGAAAGTACGCATATTAATTGAACAACGTTTGGGCGAGCTTGCTTTAAAAGTGAAATATTTAGTTTAAAGTAAGTGAGATGGTGCTAGAAGCTTTCCAGCCATCTCGTTGTGAAGAAGCGATAGGACCAAATATTAGGACTAAATAGGACCAGATATTTTTTCTTTACTTTAATTTACCTCTTAATTTTATTTTAAGTTATTGGATGCATCTACTTTAATAACAAATGATGAACAACAACATCTAAATGTATCTGAACATTTTCATCTTGAAGAATTTGATGAAGTTTTATCTGGTTACCAAATTTTCGATGAGCCAGAAGTTTCTCTTCAATGCGATTTTGCGTTTATGGAAACTAGTTCGACTGATGAAAAAAATATGGTAAATTGTTTATAATATTAAATAGAGGTTGACATTGTTGAGTCAATTCGACGTTCGAGTCAATTCCTCAGGGTGTCTGAGGAATGACTGAGGAATTGACATTTTCCTCTTGAAGGGGAATTGACATTTTCCTCTTCCTGGGAAATTTTCAATTTTTGGATAACCCGTCCGTACCCTTTTGTATTTTCTCAGCTTTCTCTTTAAAAAAATTTTTTTAAAGTTTTCTTCACATATTGATAAAATTTGGACAAAAACCTTCACTGCTTCAAAAAATCAACAAAATCAACCAATATTTGACAAAAACGATGAAGATACAAAAATAATAAATTTAAATGGAAGTATGGAAAATGAAGTAGAAAATTTCACTGCAACAAAATTGGAAGAATTAAAATTAGAAGTAAGAACAAGAAAACGAATAAGGAAAGAAATTGAAGAAGAAAAAGAAATGACAAGGAAAAAAATTGTAAAAGAAGTGCCTGAAGGAGAAGAAGAAGAAAGAGAAGAACAACCAACAATGCCAAAATGGATGATGGAGACTTCAATGAAGAGTCAAAATGAAGAGCAAGAAGGAGACGTGGATGAATATGATTTTGAGGTGAATTTAGAATAAATAATTAAAAAATATACTTAAAAATTTGTAATTTAATGAATCTTGACATTTTTCCAAATTTAATTGATCCTCATTATTGTTAATTTTTCCCCTTTCTTTTCTACCTCAAACTTGTTTTAACTGTTGAAAACAAAGACTTCTAAGACTAAAATTAGTGAGTAGTTTTTTTGAGGGGGGGGGGGCCAAATTGTGAATAATTCCAAATTAGATTATGTTTACAATAATATTTTTATAACGAAATTTTCTAATGTTAACAATGCAGATTCTATTAAAGAGGCGATTCCTGGTTTTGTTAAATTTTGTTTTCGTTTTCCAAAAATCTGAAAGGATTTCATTGTTTTTTTTTCATTGATCGCACATTGCTGTTCACATTATGCCTGTATGTTTCTTTTTTTGTAAAAACTTAGAAAATTAGTTTTTTTCTGATCAGGGGACAAGGGCTTTTTCCGAGCTTGTTTTTTTAGTTTATGATCGAACATAAACATAATTATAAATTACTAGAAACTTAAAAAAAAATTTTTTACTCAATTACAGGCAGCTTTCCAAAAGTCTGGACCAAGCGGAGGAGCTGCTATAGCAACAAGTATGTTGTCAAGAATTATCGGCCTTGCTCCGATCAGTGGTTACTTTTTTTAAATTAACAACAAAAATATTGCCACAATAATTAGACAGAGAAACGTTTAATCGGTTTTCTTTCCCCCCATTTTATGAAACTGAAAAATATTTTTTAAATTAATATAAAATAATTTTTTAACTTTTTAGACACAGCGATCGTTGGAGAAATCGACCAACTTGGTACTCTGCTCGCAGTTGGGGGTTTGCCTTCTAAAGTAAATGTTGCAAGACGAGTAGGAATACGCAATATAATTATGCCAAGAAAGATGGAGAATGCTTGGAAAAGGTTGGACAAGAAGGACAAAATTGGAGTTAATGCAATTTATGTTGAGACCTATCCTGAGGCTTTTAAACTAGTCTTCTTCAGCTATAAAAATAACACTACGCTTCGCCATAAATAATTTTCATTAACAAAATTTTTTTGGTAGTTATTTCTAAAAGCACGACAACCTTTTAGAAATAACTACCAAAAGAATTTTGTTAATGAAAATTATTTATGGGTAAGCGTAGTGTTATTTTTATAGCTGGGGAAGACTAGTTTAAAAGCCTCAGGATAGGTCTCAACATAAATTGCATTAACTCCAATTTTGTCCTTCTTGTCCAACCTTTTCCAAGCATTCTCCATCTTTCTTGGCATAATTATATTGCGTATTCCTACTCGTCTTGCAACATTTACTTTAGAAGGCAAACCCCCAACTGCGAGCAGAGTACCAAGTTGGTCGATTTCTCCAACGATCGCTGTGTCTAAAAAGTTAAAAAATTATTTTATATTAATTTAAAAAATATTTTTTAGTTTCATAAAATGGGGGGAAAGAAAACCGATTAAACGTTTCTCTGTCTAATTATTGTGGCAATATTTTTGTTGTTAATTAAAAAAAAAGTAACCACTGATCGGAGCAAGGCCGATAATTCTTGACAACATACTTGTTGCTATAGCAGCTCCTCCGCTTGGTCCAGACTTTTCAAAAGCTGCCTGTAATTGAGTAAAAAATTTTTTTTAAAGTTTCTAGGAATTTATAATTATGTTTATGTTTGATCATAAACTAAAAAACAAGCTCGGAAAAAACCCTTGTCCCCTGATCAGAAAAAAACTTATTTTCTAAGTTTTTTACAAAAAATAGGAAACATAAAGGCACAATGTGAACAGCAATGTGCGATTTACTAACATCGCCCAATTTGTTTTCCTTGATAAATTGTGTAACAAAAGTCCAAGCAACATAAATGCTCTCCTGCATCTTCGGGACCAGTAATCTTTACATTTACCACTTTTTTTACTTTTCAAAGTTCTTTACGTTTTAAAATTTTTTCACAATTTGGCCGTAAACATACTCACTAATTGGTGTCAAAATTTTGAAAAATCATTTTAAAATTTTAATATGTTTCCTGTTACTTTTTAACAAAAACAGCATTTAAATCCGTTAGTATTTTTTTGTAATTTATCCCATTTGCCCTTCAGACGCTTGGACAGTATAATATATTTCATACTTATCCTTCTTGCACATGACATTTTTGAAATAATACCACAAACAGGGTGATGGTCCCTGTATAGTCAATTTCTCCTATTATTGCAGTGTCAAAAAATTTTGAGAAATTATACGAAACTTTAAGAAATGTTTTTCATA
The DNA here is from genome assembly GCA_963681835.1 of Meloidogyne enterolobii. Classification (NCBI taxonomy): domain Eukaryota; kingdom Metazoa; phylum Nematoda; class Chromadorea; order Rhabditida; family Meloidogynidae; genus Meloidogyne; species Meloidogyne enterolobii. Next base: position 4,263,305 of record CAVMJV010000007.1, read on the forward strand.
AAATCAATTTTAAGACTAATTAGAAACTTTTTAAAATTCAATTTAAAATTTTTTTAAATTCCTTTGAATTTATCAAAAAATTTTTTGTCAAATAATTAAAAGACACCGTTAATGGTGCAACACACATAATCCTTGATAACATCCTTAATTAAAATAGGAATATAGGTCCTCAGAGGTGGACTAAATTTAATAACAACTCTCCATTTAGTTATCATCTTCAACCAAAATGGGGGATTACTTTAATTATCTTATTATCTTTATTATGATTTTTATTTTTTGTGCTGCAATGTTTATGTTTTGTGGGAAAAAACAAAAAAATCGAGAACAAACGTAAAGTGCCAAAAGTATGTCGTTCCACCGGAAAGACCCCTTTAAAATTATTTTTTAAATTTCAGAAGAAGTCTAGTAACAAAAGAAAGAAGAACAAAAAATCGAAAAGAAGCAAGCGTTCCGGAAAAAAGAAAATTCAAGCAAAAACAAGAAAAAAGGTACTATTTTATCCTTTAAGTACAAAGATGTACAAAAAATACAAAAAATGTACTTAAAGGATAAAATAGTACCTTTTTTCTTGTTTTTGCTTGAATTTTCTTTTTTCCGGAACGCTTGCTTCTTTTCGATTTTTTGTTCTTCTTTCTTGTTCAGCAAGCGTTCCGGAAAAAAGAAAATTCAAGCAAAAACAAGAAAAAAGGTACTATTTTATCCTTTAAGTACAAAGATGTACAAAAAATACAAAAAATGTACTTAAAGGATAAAATAGTACCTTTTTTCTTGTTTTTGCTTGAATTTTCTTTTTTCCGGAACGCTTGCTTCTTTTCGATTTTTTGTTCTTCTTTCTTTTGTTACTAGACTTCTTCTGAAATTTAAAAAATAATTTTAAAGGGGTCTTTCCGGTGGAACGACATACTTTTGGCACTTTACGTTTGTTCTCGATTTTTTTGTTTTTTCCCACAAAACATAAACATTGCAGCACAAAAAATAAAAATCATAATAAAGATAATAAGATAATTAAAGTAATCCCCCATTTTGGTTGAAGATGATAACTAAATGGAGAGTTGTTATTAAATTTAGTCCACCTCTGAGGACCTATATTCCTATTTTAATTAAGGATGTTATCAAGGATTATGTGTGTTGCACCATTAACGGTGTCTTTTAATTATTTGACAAAAAATTTTTTGATAAATTCAAAGGAATTTAAAAAAATTTTAAATTGAATTTTAAAAAGTTTCTAATTAGTCTTAAAATTGATTTTATGAAAAACATTTCTTAAAGTTTCGTATAATTTCTCAAAATTTTTTGACACTGCAATAATAGGAGAAATTGACTATACAGGGACCATCACCCTGTTTGTGGTATTATTTCAAAAATGTCATGTGCAAGAAGGATAAGTATGAAATATATTATACTGTCCAAGCGTCTGAAGGGCACATGGGATAAGTTACAAAAAAAACTAACGGATTTATTGCAGTTTTTGTTAAAAAGTATGAGCAAATATTCCAAATTGGTTTTTCTTTAAAATAGTGTTTTTATATTTTAATCTATTTTGATAAATCCGTGTGGAAAAGTCTTATTTTTATATTAAATTTTGTGTGTATACCGTGTTTCAAAACAAAAAAAACCATCATTCGTCAGTTTTTGAATTATAAACAATTTTTTAAACCATTTTGCCATTTATTTGTCATATTGAATCATTTTTTAACAGAAATGGTGCAATTTTTTAAAAATAAATATTGTGAAATGACAAAATGGAAATCCAGCCCAACCCACAAAACGTCCCAACCCAAAATGTCCTACCATGAAAACGTTTCATCTCAAAATGTCCAACATAGGAAAAATACTAAACCATTTTGTAAAATACTCAATTCGTCGTTATTTCTCTTGTATAATTTCCCCTCAAATTTTAATTAAAAATTTAAAAAGAATCTCTTCGTTTATAATATTCTATTTTTATCATCATTTCACTAAACACAAAAATTGATTTTAATTTATTTCCGTTTTAATTTGACCCATGAAAGAGATTTCTTAATTTAATAGAAGGACAAAATTAATTTTTTTTAATAAAATTCTTTCCTTTTTTTATTAAAATGATTGAATTAATTTTAAATTTGATCAATTTTTAACATTAAAAAAATTTTTTTATCAGAAAATAATTTTTAAAAATTAATCTTCTGTTTTAATTTAAGTATCTCTTCTAGAAAATATTTTTACACCCAAGAGGGTTCGAACCCTTAATCCTTTCTTTGCTAAAACAAAAATATATCCGAATACACCAAGAAAGACAGTTGACTGAAATCCATTTATTCAAAATATTCATTGAAAAGAAATATAACAAAAATTAAGCTCAAAAAATAATTTAATTATAACAAATTTATTCCCAACTATTCCCACTTTGAAAGACATCTCAACAAGCTTTCATGCATACAAAACAATATTCTCTATATCTTCATCGTCATTTTCATCAAAATCGGTTACTTCAACAAGAGCTGGTCTAAATATTAAAAAGTTAAAATTTATTTTAAAAAATTGGAAATTGTCTACCCAGCTCTGAGCTCTTGCTAAGGATATATAATAAATTATATGTCAAGCCAAAAAGCTCAAAATGGTCAGAGAAACAGGGAGAGAAGGGTGGGGGCGTCAGCTGAAGTATTACCAAGGGAATTGATTATTCCCTGAATGCACATTTTTCCCGTTCTTTATAAAGTAGAAAAAAATGGGGAGGGTGGGGGAAACTACACAAGTACAGTTAAATCTTAGATTTTATATTTAAATTTAAAAAAATACTTTATATATGACGTGCAAACAAGTTGAGCAATACGATCACCAACAGAAATCTTTAAAAAAATAAGGGAGAAGTTTTTTCTTAAAGTTTATATTTGGAAGGGGAAAAATTATGCCAAATTTTGGGACTTTGGAAGGCCATATCTTGGCCAGATCAAAAAACGTGCATAAACGGCTCAAAATCCTTGCTAGAAAGGGCACATTCTCTATCGAATGAGCTGACCGTTTTTAGGTCGGACACCTCGCAACCTTCCCATGTAAGGCTGCTCCCCGCTTTTTTTCTTACTTAAGACCACAGGGAAAGAGTGAAATTGAGAAGGAAAAATGACCATTTATGTGATTCTTAAGGGAGGAAAAAAACGGGAGGCCAACCTTGGTATTACCAAAAATAATTTAAAAAAATAAAATCTCAAAATTAACCTTAAAATCAGAATCCGAAAAGTTGAAAAGCAAAACTTTAAGTTCTCCACGAAAATCCGTATCAATTACACCAGCACTCACATCAACAAAGTTTTTTGAAGCAAGTCCAGAACATGGAGCGATTCTGAAATTAAAAAATCAACGCTTTCGGCAATTTTATAGTTTACTGGTCACTAGAAAAAATGTGGAGGAAGCGCTTTTCATTATCTTTAAGGTTTGCCAGTTAGCATTGGCGTAGCCGGGGGGGAGGGGGGCTGAGGGCCCCCTCCCCCTCTCCCGAAATGGGGGAAAGGGGAAAAATTAGAATCCCTCAATCTTTACATTGAGCCGAAATAAAGAGGCTCAAAATAGTCAAAGTGTCTCTCCAATTCTGTAGGCTAACAAAACCAGAACTACAAAAGAACTTATTTCAGACCCAAAAATTAAAAATCGCTCAAGTATGCCCGAGAGACAAATAACAAAATTAATAAAAATAAAAAAGTATAACCTTCCATAGTACCCCTTAGGCAGAGCAATTTGAAGTCCAGTCGACACCAAATACTTGCCTAAAATCAACAAAACAAATTCTGAACTTCCAAAAAATAAACCTTTAGCCGGAACAACACATTCCTCAGCACTATGTAAATCTGCACCAACAGCCCCCTCCGAACCAAAAACGGGGGCTAAAGCTTCCTTTTTAATCTTTTTGTAGCTGAGTTGATGTTCGTTTTCTTCTTCTCCGTCTTCTGGTGGAAAAATTTGTGGTTCAGTTGCCTCATCTTCACCGTCCATTCTAATTTTTAATATTTTTTTATTTGTTGAAAGACCTTTAAAAACAAATTATTCATAAAAAGACAAAAAAAAGTGGAGACAAAAACAAATGGAAAAATCAGCAAAAATGAAAGGAATCGTACAGTTAAAGGGAAGCTTTGGCAATCCCGGATAGAATTGGGGTCCGTGCGATAAAAAAGTTTAAACATTAACTATATAATTTCACACTTTCCGTCACGCTTTTTGCCGTTTTTTAAAAAGAAAACAAGATTTTGTTTTGACACGAAAAATTTTCTTTTTAAAAAATAAGAGAGAAAAATTTGTTTTTCTCTAATTTTTAATGGTAAAGTTAAGTGTAAACAAAAACAACCAGCCATCTGCCATTTAGACGCGGCAGTTACCAGCCGTCTGCCTTCTATTCGCAAGCAGTAATTTTTAAAATAAATCGCAGCCTTTTAACCGCGAACACTATTAGAGCCAAATAGGGATATCGAGGATTTTAGGATTAAAAATTATTAAAGGGTGTTTGGTGATTAATTGAATACTAAGTATTTGAAGAGATGAAGGTGAATTAGGATAATAAAGTTAACGGTAGATTTGTAGGGGGTTAAGTAAATATCGGAGGTGAACTGTGATTCGGGAGAGTTTATGCAGAATGATGTTTGGGGGTTTGAGGATAGTAAAGAATATCGGAGATTTATGTACGTATTAAGAGGGTAAAAGATAGTGATAAAGCGGATATTGTGGATTGCGGGAAATTAAGGGAATATTGTGACGGATTTTGAGGATTAATAGGGATATCAGAGATTGGAAGAAAAAAAGAGAAATAAAGAAGAGTTAATAGAGATATGGACCAGAGATGGGCGAAAATTTTCATTTCGTTTTTCGTTATTTTCGCGGACAAATATAACGAATTTTCTATATTTTCGCGACGTACCCCGCTAATTAAGAGAAAAAATTTGCCTACGGCAAATAAATTGCCCAACATAGTTCTTTGATTCATAATTTTTTTAAATTATGAATCAAAATGTAGTAATTGCAAATAGATAACAGAGAATTAAAAAGATATCAGGGAATTTTGGCAGATATTGGGAGGGAGTTCGGCGGGTATTCATATGCCGTTATTTTTTCGTTTCGTTTTTTACGCACACAGATGATTTTATTTTTTTCGCTTTCGTTTCGCTGAGGGCAAAATTCTATTTTCGCCCATCTCTGATATAGACTATTTTGGAAACTTACGAGTGAGAGTGTTAAAGAGAATATCGGTACTTTGAATTGATATCGGGGGATTTATATTAAAAACATAAGTTCTGTGAAGATATGGAGGATTTGAGATATAAAGTGGGATATATAAGGGATCTTTTAGTTACAAACGATAAATTCAGATTTAATGAAGGGATTTTGAGGATTCCGAACATTAAGACGGATATTGGGAAACTATTAATTTTTATTATCTGGGGTATAGTAATATGTATTTAGGAAATACAAGAAAGGTATTAGTGTTTGTAAGTGACTCTGATGAGTGACTGGGGAATATCAAAAGTTTTGTGGGCTTAATATTGATATTGAGGGATGTGGATTAAGATATGATTTTGGGGATATTAGGAAAAGAGAAGTATCAAAGAATAATATAGATAACGGGGATTAGGGTAATTAAGAATGCTTTTGAGGATTAGAGTGATACGCAACACAAAAATAAGAAAAATGAGTGAAAGCCTATGAAACCTAATCATCAGAGACTAAGGGATTAAGAAGCAAATAAGGGGAGTTATTGGAAGGATTTCGGGAAATAAAGAGAAGGATTTGGTAATTAAGAGGGATATCCTGGATTTGATCTGATTAAGAGGGATATCGGGTATTTGATAAAAAGTGATATATCGTGAGTTTGGGCGAATAAAATGTGAGGGTTAGATTAGTTTAACTTGAGGGATGTCGCGGATATATTTTAAAGATAAAAATATATATTAAAAATAAAAATATATATTAAAGAGTATCTTTAATCTTATATGATTATAAGATTAAAGAGTATTTTTGGTTACATGTATATCAAGGAATTTAGGAAGATATCGTTGCATTATGGATAAAATTATGTATTTGGGGATATGGAAATTGAGTGATATAGGTGGATTTGGGGAAAATGGAGGGTTAAAAGATGATATCGGAGGATTTGGGAGACTAAAAGTGATATAGAGTAGTTTATATCTGGGATTTAAATGGTGATATCTTGGATTTTGAAAAATAAAGAGGAATATTTGCGTATTGGAAAATAATGAGTGATATAGGGGGTTTTGAGTATGAATAAGATGGAACAAGTGTTAATGGTGATGTCTCTGAGTTTGGAAATAGAGTTTTGTATGTTTTGTGAGGATAATGGGCGTTATGTATTTTGGTGGATAAAATGCGTTTTCAGATAATAGGGGATTGAGAAGAATAACAGAGGATTAAGAGTGATAACGTGATTTTGGGATATTAGGGGTTAAGAGGGATGCCAGAGGATTTAGGGACTTTTGTTAATATCTAGGTTTTGAGAGATACAGAGTGATAACTGGGAAGTATGAAAAGTGAATTCGTATGGTGATATATCACGGGATTTAGGGTGATTATGAAGGATATCAAAGGATTTCGGGGCTAAAGGGTACTATCCGAGATTTTGGGGTGCAAAGTAAAAATATAGATGACTTGGGCCCAAAAAAATAATATCTGGTTTTTGGGGATAAATGGTAATATCTGTGTTTGGGGGGGGGTGGTTAAGAGAGATATCAGAACATTAGAGAGGGGATTAACAGGATGGTGGTTAAGAGGTATATTGCAGATTTTTGAAGATAAAGGATGATAGTTGTGATGTATGATTAAAAGATATTTTTAAAGATTAGACTCTTCCCATCAATTGATGAGAAGATTCCAGAAACGAGTGAGATGTTGGGGTTTGAGTCCGTCAAAGTGAAAGGTTGATCTAGGAAGAATTAAAAGGTGTTGTACGAGCGTTAGGACGCGCGAAGCGCGTCCTAACGCTCGTAGGAAAAATGATGTTTTTATATGCTACAAATCTGAGCCCAGATTTTGAAAAAGTCGAAGCCCGGACATTTGACATTTTGATTTTTCATAGCAGCGAATTATTACAAAATATCTAACTTTAAAATGTCAACCACTGAAAAATATTGCATTTCGTCTCTTCTCTCTCTCTCTCTCAATTACAAATTTGCCTTTATCACTCTAATTGTCGAAACATAATAATTTTGATACTATCCGACTCATCAGCTCGAATAGACATCAGATTTCTAATTTTGAAGTTTTACCCCGAATTCGATTTGGTCGAATTCGGGTCCGGGGTTCGAAATAAACAAATTTAAAGCTCATATTCGGACTCAGCACACTCGATACCGGCAGCCCTCAAAATATCGAAAAGTCACTTCTTCGCATTTTTTTCTAGGGACCAGTAAAAGTAAGGATACCATAATTCTTTATTTTTATTTCTCTTCTAAAAATTTGCCCTCCCAAATATAAATTAAAATTTTAAAAAGAAAATCTTCGTTAATAATTTTATTTTATTTTATCATCAGTTCACTAAACACAAAAATTGATTTTAATTTATTTCCGTTTTAATTTGACCCAAGAAAAAATTTTTTTAATTTAATAGAAGGACAAAATTAATTTTTCTTTTTTATAAAATTCTTTCCCTTTTTTTTATTAAAATGATTTAATTAATTTTAAATTTGATCAATGTTTAACATTAAAAAATTTTTTTTATCAAAAAAAATCTTTTGTTTTAATTTCATTCTCTTCTTTAAAATTGTTTTACACCCAAGAGGGTTCGAACCCTTAACCCTTTTTCACTAAAAACAAAAATATATCCGACTACACTAAGAATAACAGTTGACGAAATTTGCTCCTCTCCGTTGAGCCTTCTATTTTTGTGAACTTTATTTTCAGTCTCATCTCATTTATAGATTTGGCTCATTTATCTCACCCCTTTAAAACACCCCTCGCAAGTTAAGTTACTATTTTTAATTTGGTTGGCTATAGAGGTGGGTCGTCTGGATGGCTATAGAGGTAGAGGTCTTCCAATTTCCGAAAAAAAATCTTGATTTCCAGTTCCGACTTTTGAGCCAGTTCCAATCTCCGACTTCCGATTTCCGACACCTCTGACTGTTCCGACCCACCTCTGATGGCTATAGAGAAAGAGGAGGTCTAAAAATTTAATAACATCATTATGAGCCACAAATTTTTTCCAGCCCCAGGGGGTATAAGTAAAATTTTTATTCTTTAAATTCAAAAGTTTTTAAGTTTTTTAAAATTTTTTGCCAATAATTTAATTATTTTTTAAATTAAAATAAAAAAATGAAAACATCAAAAGGAAAACACTCAACATTTCGACAACCTTTAATTAAAATTGATTGCGCAACCATTAACGACTTCACCCCTAAATATCACCCCCCCTAAATATCACCACCCAAAATATCACTTGGCCCTAAATATCACCACCCAAAATATCAAATGACCCAAAATATCACCACACAAAATATCGTTCAAAATGGTCAACGTAAACCTATGGAGCGTCGGCGAGGCGCTTGTGCAAAACCCCGCGCTTCGCGCGGGGTTTTGCGGCACGCGCCTCGCGGGGAGTCTACGGGCGTTGGGTCTGGGCTCGTAACATAAACCTATTCCTATCTCCCTTGCTCTGGACGTACTTGGGGCCTCCGTAGCAGCAAAAACCTCCACATGTACCATATGTAAGGAGCATATTACATCTCTTTTTCAAACTTCAGGGGTCTGTATATCGGTTCCACAACTGGCTCGTATTTTTTTAGAAGTTTACGGTGATGGGGATGAGGATAATAGTTCGAATCAACGATATTTTGGGTGGTGATATTTTGGGTCATTTGATATTTTGGGTGGTGATATTTAGGGTCAGGTGATATTTTGGGTGGTGATATTTAGGGTGGTGATATTTAGGGGGGTGATATTTAGGGGTGATCCCCCATTAACGAGAATAATGAATTGAATAAAAAATATGGGTAAAGAGATTTTAATTGAAAAAAATTTTTTTGGTAAAAATATTGATGGAAAGAGTAAAAAATAAAATTGGGACAGTCGAATCTCGATAATACGTCAGTTTAGGGATCGAATAGAGACGAAGACTTAGTGAAGGAGATGTGTCAAATAAGGCCGAATCACTACTAAGTATCTCTGGGGACAAACAGCGGTGACGAAAAAGAAGGCTTACAGGGAGTCGCAATATCGAGCTTAAACAATATTTTTAATTAAGTTACCAAATTTTGTTTTCATGGATTTGAAGAGTTGGTTCGTTTATCCCTCTTTTTTTTAATTTAAATTTTTATTTTTGAAAATCCGCAATTTTTGTCCGTAAAATTTTCTTAAGCCTTCATTTGATGCTAAATAAAATTAGACTTTAAAAAATATTTTTTTCCAACTAAAAAAAAAGTTTTACACCCAAGAGGGTTCGAACCTTCAACCTTTTCTCACTAAAAACAAAATATATCCCACTACACCAAGAAATACATTTTATCGAAATTTCTTCAAAATTTTTTTATTAATTTTTTATGTATTTTTTTTTTAATTTTTTGAATTAAAATTCTTTATTGCTTTAATTCCCAAAATTAAAAAATTATTAATTATTTACTCTTTTAAATTTTTTCTTTTCATTCTTTTATTTAAATAAAATATGTCGCCATTATCATTATCGAATTTAAAGAAATATTAAAGATTATTTTATCATATTTTTAATACCAAACACAAAAAAATTTATTTTTATTTAAATCAAAAGCCAAAAAATTGAAAAAAAAATGTAAAAAAATTTTTCTTTTTCTTTTCTCAAAAAAAATTTTTTTTTCCGGAAAATACTCAATTTTTACCATAAATAAGCTAAGTGACACCTATTCTTTCGCCCATAACTCAGTCAATTTTTTACCTAGAAACTTGAAATTTTGTCTAATTATCATTAATATTATTGACTATTTTCACTAAAAATTTCAGAATTTTTGAATCAGAATTTCTCAAGTTATGCTAAAAAATAATGAAATGAGCAACCCAGAAGATCACCTTTCAAATAAGCCAATTTAACAATAACTTTTGAAATTCTCAACGAAAAAATTTTAAATTTGGCACAAACTAGGATATCACTATTAAGAATATTTCCGAAAAATTTATTTGTTCAAAGGGCTATTTTCGTAAAGTTATAGCCCCTCGATCAAAGGGCAATTTTCGAAGAGATTTAGAAAAAAGGCAAAAAAATTTCATAAAAATTCAGAAAAATTCAGAAAAACACAGAAAAAAACGAAAATTCAGAAATACACAAAAATACATTTTAATAATTTTTACCTCAATTTATTTATCATTTTCCATCCCTCAAAAAAACTAAAAAAAAATTTTAGTGGTAAAAATAAATTAGCTACTACATATACCAAAATCTTTTCGCATCCCTCCACCTACTTTTCTCCTTTTTTAATTTAATTATTTTTTGTGATTACTTCTATTTTCTATCTACGCATTGTAATCAATTAAATAAAGAATTATATATTTTTAACATTTCTTCTTTCCCACACAAAATGCGCATTTTTTCTATTTTACCTAATTTTTAATTGAAAATTAAAAAAAATTATTTTTAAATTTATTTAACTTAGTCTAGTTTTTTGACCATAACTTTTTTGTTAGATTTCCTAAATTTCTGATCTTTAGCTTATTTTGTAGCCCATTTTCTCCTCTATCAGATGATCTTTAAATTATTTAAAATGGTCGATCCATTCTTGAGTTATAAGGCTAAAACTTACCTATTGTCGTACATCAGATTTCAACCTCAATGTTATTTTCTCGCCCATAACTCTTTTAATTATCAGCCGAAAATTTTTATTTTAATTATTTTGGTAGCTTATTTTCTCCTCTATTTAATGATACTAAAACGACTTTTTAAGGTTAATCCATTCTCGAGATATACCACTAAAACTTGATCAAAGTCACCCTCTATTTTCTCGCTCCAACATTACTTTATCGACCACAACTTTTTCTGAATATTTTCTAAATAATTAACTATCCGCTTATTTTGTAGCAAATTTTCTCCTCTTTCGAATGATACTAAAAGCAATTTAAAATATTAATCCATTCTTGAGATATAAGCCTAAAAGTTGACCAAGGTCACACATAATATTCTCTCTAAAGGCTAGTTTTTAGAATATAACTTTTTCTGAATATTTTCTAAATTATTAATTATCAGCTTATTTTGTAGCAAATTTTCTCCTCTTTCGAATGGTACCAAAAGTTATTTAAAATATTAAACCATTCTTGAGATATAAGCCTAAAAGTTGATCAAGGTCACACGCAATAGGCTGGTCTCTTGAATATACCCCTTTTTCAATTTTTTGTCCACAACATTTTTTCTCCTTTCTCTCAAATTCTGCTTTCCAGCTTATTTTATAGCAAATTCTCTCCTCTATCAAATGATACCAAATTTACCAAAAATGATTCATCCATTCACGAGTTTGATTTTTTCAAAGTTTTTAAAGTTGAGAGGGAGAGAACAGTTAAAAATAAATTTTATTTTTCTTTTTTTTTAATTAATTATTTCCGTCAATTAATTAATTAAATATGGGGTTTGATTGCCTAATTAACAGGTTAATAAATAATTGTTAAAAATAAATTTAGAAAATTAATTGGGAGTAAACCCAAAAGTCGAAAACCACAAAGATCAACGTGGGGGAGCAGAAATTCTGAAATATTTATTTAGTTCCCTTCGGACTATAAGTAGTGTGAAAGAAACATGTTCCTGTAGGGCTATAACTCCTGCGAAAAGAAACATGTTCCCTTCGAACTATAACTAGTGTGAACGGAACATGGACTATGAACATGTTCCCTTCGAACTATAACTAGTGTGAACGTAACTTGTTAGTTGATTAAAAAAATTCTGAAAAATATTCTGAAAAGGCGTAGTGACAGAAGACCCACAGACAGAAGACCCAAGGACAGAAGAACCACAGACAAAAGACCCACAGACAGAAGACCTACAAGGACAGAATACCCACAGACAAAAGACCCACAAGAAAAATTTTTTAACTAAAACTTCAGAAGAAATTTTCTGAAATTTCTGAATAAGATTTCCAATTTCTCAAGGCACAAGATTAATAAATTTTAAAATATAAAAAATTATTATAAGGTTAATCAAAAGAATTTTTAGCGTTAAATTTTATGGATGAGTGCGATTTAGATCACTTAATTAGAAAGTGATTTGAAAAGTCTGGTGATTAATTAGGATATGTAGGAATAGCATGGGATATAGAGAATATAGGGGTAAAATCTCGAATCCGCCGATATCTATTCTTATCCGTGAATTGTATATAACAGGAACCAGGAGAAGGAAATTAACAGTAAATCGGATATGTCTGGGAATTTCAAAGGATGTAAACCTTTTAAGCTTTTACCACTAATCCGCTTTTATCCACAGATATCCCTCCATGTTACTCAGAAATATAAGTAATCTCTACTATTCCAAAGATCCCCGATATTATTGCATATCTCCAATGCCCTTGATCGCTTCAAATCCTTCTATATCCCTCCATGTGGACTTAACTGACTCTCGCTATAATTCAGTTAATCCTAAATACTCTTTGATTCTAAATATCCCTTTGATCTACTTTTCCCTTTCATCGTTACAGACAGGAATTTTGGAAATTTTGGAAGGCCAATTAGCTATTTTTATACTATTTTTTATATCTGAACCTGATCGGATCCAGATTTTTTGACATGACATGTACCGGATTTTCCGGATAAAAATCCCGATAATCCGGGAAATCAAGATCCATCTTCGTTAAACAAGCTCTCCGGTAATTGGGACAATATTCCCATCGTTGGAACAACTTCACCCGTTGTTGCAATATTTCCCATTGTTAAAATAACATGCCCATGGTTGAAACAAACTTCCCTGTTATTGGAACAACGTCCCACACTGCTTGAACAACCCTCCAGATTGATGGAACAACCTTCCCTAATATTGAAACAACTTTCCCGCTGTTGGATCAACCCTTATTGTGGAAAACAAATAGAACTAACAAGATCCCTCCGTCAAAATTTATGCATAATAAAAGGGAAACAAAAAATAGTTGTGGGTCTTTTGTCTGTGGGTATTCTGTCCTTGTGGGTCTTCTGTCTGTGGGTCTTTTGTCTGTGGGTCTTCTGTCCTTGGGTCTTCTGTCTGTGGGTCTTCTGCGTCGACACGTTCTGAAAAAATCAGAATAAAATTATTGTAAAATCAGAATTATTCTGGAGAAAAATCAGAATAAATTTTTTGGAAAATCAGAATTATTCTGAAAAAATCAGAATAAATTTTTTCACTTAAAAATTTACAGTACCTCCCAACCTTCATCCCCCATTGGAGATGGAACTTGTCTACTCTCCAAAGACCCTGAAGTGCTCAGAGAATGTACTTCTGATGAATTTAAACGGCCAGAAGAAACAATGGCGCAGGGTTTGAAGAGGCACGCTGTTAATTTGGTAGTGGATTTTTAGCTTATTTTAGTCGACAACCTCCATATATTAGGGTGAGTCAAAAGTTCGCGGTCACTTTGATTTTTACATTAAAAATTAAATAGCATTATTATGATCTATATATCAATCGAAAGCTTGATCAAAATCTAGCTTGACATGTTTCAGCATTTTTCTCAAAAATCAAAATTCGCCAAGATATTAGGGATATTAGGGATTTGGTCGGATATTGAAAATCCGTATTTTCGCGGATAAATTTTTTCGAGTAATACTCATAAAATATTCTGATTCTACACACTTTTATAACCTAAAATCAAAAAAAAAGTGCATAAAAATCTTAATTTTCAACGGAGATATGAATTTTTGAAAAACGGACTTTTACTCTCATTTTTTTCATATTTTAATGTTTTCTCCCATAAATTGTTGAAAAACTGCTATTTTCAAAAATTCATATCTTCGTTGAAAATTAAGATTTTTATGCACTTTTTTTTGATTTTAGGTTATAAAAGTGTGTAGAATCAGAATATTTTATGAGTATTACTCGAAAAAATTTATCCGCGAAAATACGGATTTTCAATATCCGACCAAATCCCTAATATCCCTAATATCTTGGCGAATTTTGATTTTTGAGAAAAATGCTGAAACATGTCAAGCTAGATTTTGATCAAGCTTTCGATTGATATATAGATCATAATAATGCTATTTAATTTTTAATGTAAAAATCAAAGTGACCGCGAACTTTTGACTCACCCTAATAGCAGAAACCCTCCATATTGTGGATACTCTCTATACAGTAGACATATTTTAAATACCCTCTATTTTGTAGACAGTCAACTCTCGTTAGTAGCGACTCAAATGAATCAAAGGGAAATGTCGCATATAACGAGTCCCCACTACTGGATTTCCTCTATTTAATTAACAAAAATTTTTTAATTAAAGCTACACTTCTTTGTAGAAGATTGGTTTATTTCTGCTTTACTTGGTTGTATAACTGCAGCACTTTCTATATCTGTAGATGTTAGCTATGAATATTTGAATCACTGTAAGAGAGGGATTTTCTGAAAATTGATAATATACCTAAATTTAAAAAATTCTAAAAATCAGAATAATTCTGAAAAAAATCAGAATAAAAAATCAGAATTTTTTGGAAAATCAGAAATTTTCTGAAAAAAATCAGAATTAAAAAATCAGAATTTTTTGGAAAATCAGAATTATTCTGAAAAATCAGAATTAAGAAATCAGAATTTTCTGAAAAAATCAGAATTTTTTGTAAAATCAAAATTCTAAAAATCCCCTTAGATCGCGCTGTCCTCTTCGACTTTGCCCGAGATTACGATAAAATGCTTGGTTTTGTTTCTTGGGTTGGTTATCTAGGATTTTTTGTTACAGCAGCAGCTCTCGTATGTAAATATATTTCTCCTCAAGCTATTGGTAGTTTGAAAAAAATTTTTTCGAATTTTTAAAAAAAATTGAAGGTTCTGGAATTCCCGAAGTGAAAGTAATTATGAATGGCTTTTTTCTTCCCAATTATTTAACTATGAGGACATTAGTAGCTAAAGTGCTTTCTCTGACGTTAACGTTGGGGAGTGGATTGCCTGTTGGAAAAGAGGCAAGTTTTGGGTTAGATAACGTTTCTGCGTAGGATTATAAAATTGTCTATTGAGCACCTAAAAATCTAAAATTTTGCATAGAGGTCTCTAATAGTGCTTTCTACCTCACTTAAAAATTTCAGAATTTTCGGTTTCATATTTCAGAAGTTCTGGTCAAAAATGTCAGAATTTTCGATAAAAATGTCAATTTTTTGTAGTTTTTTGACCAGAACTTCTGAAATACGAAACCAAAAATTCTGAAATTTTTATGAGAGGTAGCTAACAGTATTAGAGACCTCTATGCAAAATTTTACGATTCTAAGTTCATTTTCCCTTTTAATATGTATTTTTATTTTAAGGGACCATTCGTCCATATGGGGGCAATTGTTGGTAAAAAATATTTAAAAAATTCGAATAAAAATTTAAAAATTATAATAGGCCATTTGTTAAGTAAATTAACAAAAGCATGGCAGAGCACAGCATTTTTCTCGAACGAGGGAAGAGAAATAGAAATTTTGGCTTCTGGTTGTTCTGTTGGAATTGCTTGTACTTTTAGTTCTCCTGCTGGAGGTTAGGGGTGGTTTAGACATTAATTTACAAAAAAGTTTAGAGTGCATATAGAATAATGATATTTTGCATAGACCTCCTAAATAGTGCTATCTACCTTGAGTAAAAATTTCAGAATTTTTGGTCTCGTATTTAAAAAGTTCTGGTCAAAAATTTCAGAATTTTCAGGAAAAATGTTGATTTTTGTTAGTTTTTTGACCAGAACTTCTGAAATACTTAACCAAAAATTCTGAAATTTCTAGAGTAGGTAGTTAACTCTATTAGAGACCTCTATGCAAAATTTCATAAAGCTAGGTTCACTTTTGGATTTTTTATAAGCCTCTACGTAAATGTGGCGCTCTCAGACAAATGCCCTAAAATAATTTTAATTAAAAAATAATTTTCAAAAAAATATTTTTTCAGCAGTTTTGTACGGAATTGAATGTACACATAAATATTTTGCTGTAAAAAATTATTGGCGAGCTTTCTTTGCTACAACTTGTAGTGCTTTGATTTTTCGTTTTGCTAATGCTGCAATTATTCCCCCACATATTGCTGGTAAAATGGGGGAAATTTAAATTAAAAATTTAATTAAAGGTACAATAACTGCTTATTATCAAACTAGCTTTCCTAATGAAGTCTTTTTAGTTGAAGAAATTATTTGTTTTGTAATTATTGGGTAAATTTTTAATTTTTAAAGTTAAATTAATTTTTGGGGGTACTGTAGGAGGCTGGTGACTTTCAGCTTCTATATCTTTCGTATAAAGCTATCTTTAAATTAAATTTTGGTATTGTTTGATAGAGCCATATGTGTAATTTAAAATTATATATTATGAAAAATTTTGGATTTATTGGGGAAAAGTTATGCCCAAAAAACAATGCGAAGGTCATGTATTATTGACAAAAATTTTTAAAATTTTTTGACCATGACCATTTTTGTCTTTTTCTTAAATTTTTCTCACTGAGCTTATTTTATAGCAAATTTTCTCCTCTATCAAATGGTCCTTAAAATATTCAAAATGGTCGATCCGCTCTTGAGTTATAAAGGCTAAACTTGCCTATTGTCTTCCACCATTTTCAACCTTATGTTCTTTTCTCTACCATAACTCCTTTATTTATCATTCCAAAATTTTTATTTTTATCAATTTAGTAGCTAATTTTCTCCCCTATTTAATAATCTTTAAATCAAATTTATCGGATTCTCCAGTCTAGAGTTATAACAATTTAAATCAACTGAGGTCGTCATCCAACAATAGATCAATCCAGTGCTTTATGAAATAGTCTCTCTTCCCTTTTCAAAAATTATTCCTTCCAGATTCTCTCAAAAAATACTCAAAAAATCCTCAAAAAAATTTAAAAAATTTTATTTTTAAAGCTTGATTTGTGGTTTATTCGGTGCCTTTTTTGTTCTCCTCCATAGACGAATTACTTACTTTAAAAAAAGGAATAGAACATTCAAAGCAATTTTTGGGAGAAAGTAAATTTTTTAACAGAAAAATTAAAAATATTTTCAACATCTAGTTCCCTTTCTTTTACAATTTTTATGGCCATTATTGTTGGCATTATTACTTATCCTGATGGTTTTGGTTACTTTTTTGCGGGAAAGGCGAGTTTCCTTAGTTTAAAAGAGATTAGTTGAAAATCACATTTTCGGCTGTGCGCAAATCTTTTCTCATAATGGAGGAGAACGCCAAAAATAAAATTTGGCGTTTTAGAGTGTTGAAAAATAAATTTGGCGCACACCCAAAAATAATAATTTTTCCTTTTTTGTGTTTTATTTTTGTTTTAGGCAGAAAATGTGCCGAACTCAGTTTTTAGGACTGAACCTATAATGAAGGGTACTCTAAATAGAGTATATCGCTTAGACATCCTCACTCACCCAGAGACTAACAAAATTTTTAAAAAAGTGTTCCCTACGGACTATCGCTAGTGTGAACGGAACACGTTCCCTTCAGACTATAACTTGAGTGAATATAAAGCGAGGTTCAGACGGGTATAAAATGAGGTTTTGAGTTTAAATCTCTTTTAAGTTTACCTTCCGCGAAACTCTTGGAGACTTTATTGCCAACTGTACAATGTCTTTGCATAATGTTAGCAGTTCTATGGGTTGTTCTGCTAAAATCATTCAACGTTGGACTATAGATAATTGGGAAAGAGAAGGGCCAACAGATAGATCTACAGCTTTGGATGGATCAATGGATGCTACTATTTTTATGTAAAAAATTAATGTTTTTTCCCCTATGAAGTTCCTCATGAAGTTCCTCAATCTAGTTCCCTTCGGACTATAAGTAGTGTGAAAGTAGCATGTTCCCTTCGGACTATAAGTAGTGTGAAAGGAACATAGACTATGAACATGTTCCCTTCGGACTATAACTAATCTGAAAGGAACATGGACTATGAACATGTTCCCTTCGAACTACAACTAATCAGAAAGGAGCATGGATTATGAACATGTTCCCTTCAGACTATAATTAGTGTGAACGGAACTTGTTAGCTGGTGTGAAAGAATTTATGAAAAAAATTCTGAAAATTTCAAAAAAAAATATTTTTTGAAGGCCAAATGTATTCCCGGCACTTATTGGCTATTTGTTCGTCAATGTATGTATGTAAATGAAGTAATTATGAAATATTTTTAAAGTTTTTTCTTGTTGCAATTTGCATAACATTGGCCCTTCCAGCAGGAATTTTTGTTCCCTCTTTTGTGATTGGTGCTTGTGGGGGCAGAATTATTGGAGAATTGGTGAGATTAGCTTAATAGAGATGACAATAAAATAATGGGCTACTATTAGAATAAATTCCCTCTCCTAACTTTTTTCTTGTTTATATTCCAAGATCCTCAACCCCTTCCAGAATTTATTATTTTTGGCTTTTTTAATCTGCAAAAACGTTAAGAGTATTTTTATGTTCCCTTCACCCTATGAGTAGTCGGTAAGGAACATAAAAGTAATGATGGGCAATGTTGTTTTCTATTATTTCCATATTTCGTTAAACCTTTCCAAGTTAACCATTCCAAGTTCTAAATTTTCCTAAAAAAGCTAGGGGCATCTTTATTACTTTTATGTTCCCTTCACCCTATGGGTAGTCGGTAAGGAACATACCTAAGGCGTCATTCGTTTTTTCCAAACTTTCTAATTTTCCTTACCTAGATGGTTGTTATGTTTCCAGCAGGCATTAGAGGTGTTGATGGTCCCCAAATTTATCCTGGCTTGTATGCTGTTGTGGGTAGGAATTCTGGAAATTTTTTGAAATTTTCAAAAATTACCAAATTTAAGGAGCAGCAGCCTATACAGGTGCTGTTACCCATTCATTGTCTATCGCCGTTATTGTATGCGAAACTACAGGACAACTGAGTCCTTTATTACCTGTTTTAGTAATTTAACTTGTTTCAAATTTTAATAAAAATTTTTGTGTCAGGTAGCCCTAATGGTAGCTAATGCTGTCAGTTCTTTTCTACAGCCTTCTATTTACGAGTAAATTAATTATTTGAGAAATTATTAAAAAATTTCACAGGTCAATAATAAACATTCGAAAATATCCTCATTTGGCAGAATTGCCACCTTCTCGTATTAGTGTACACACACTTAAAGTTGAACAGGTACAGAGGAAATTAATTTTAAAAAATTTGCTTCAAAAAGATTATGGTTCGAGATGTTGTTTTCATTACAAAATTAACTAGCTACAAAGAATTGAGAGAATTGCTGCTGGCTACGCCTCATTTGAGATCTTACCCGTTGGTTACTGACGAAGGTGAGAGAGATGTTCCCTTCGGACTATAGAGTAGGGTGAACGGAACAACCTTTTAATTATTGGAATAACTAACGACTTGGGATATGAAAGGAGGTGGGATAAGTCAGAGACTCTTTAGACCTTTAGGTATCCCATCTATCCCAATTGTCTACAGCTCATCTCTGCATTCTCAGATATCACATGTTCCCAGCAGAAGTCGATCGGAATTCCGATTCCCGATTTTTTTCCTTCCGATTTCCGAAAATCTAGGCTGATTTCCGAATTCAGACTTTTGAGCCATTTCCGATTTCCGAGAGTTCTGATTTCCTATCTTCGTCCTTCCCGATCGACCTCTGGTTCCCTAGTTACCCCTGTTAGGGTATATAATATCTATAGGGTAATACAGTATACCCATTCGAAATTCACCTTCAAATTCAAAACAAAAATATTTTTTTAAAAATTTCAAAATGGTCAAAAGTCAAAATCTCCATATTTTACTCTATACATATATTTAATTAAAAATCTAATTAAAAAATTCCAGAAGAAAAAATTCTTCTCGGTTCTGTTTCACGTAAATATCTTCATTTCTTACTGACTGACCGTCTTGGCCCCGACCCTTCTTTATTATTACATAGAAGTCGTAGAAGGAAAAGCAGACCAACAACAACAACAAATACAGAAAATACTGGAGAAAATATAAATTTAAACAATAAAAGATTGGACAGTATAAGTAGAAGGAATGTTGAATCCATGCGTTTATTGCCTGGGGCAATGCCGCCAAAAATGTCGGTTATTAATGAAAGGAATTTGTTTGGTAGGTGATTTCGTCATCAATTTTTCTATAAAACCGTAACCCTTTAGTTATAGTAAGGGTCTAGCTCGGGAGGTAAAAATCTAGCCCGGGCAGACATAAATCCGGCGACCCCTTGGCAGTTAATTACTGCGAGCTTTTTGCACACACGTGCAGACTGCTCTACTAACAGAGCTACTATTTATGCTCTAGCCTTTCCCCGCCTAGAAAAGCGTTTTAAACGCTAGCGTGCTGGAACCTCCTATCTTCCTTACATTTTAAAATAATAATCCAAAAATCCACAAAAATTTTATGTTCCCTTCGGACTATAGAGTAGGGTGAACGGAACACGAGATTTTCTAAAAACTTGGAATTAAATTCCCTTAAAGTTAAGTATCTTTCCTAAAATTTATTTTTTATATAGGAAATACACTTCTTTCAATCAGTCCTCTGCATGAAGATAGAGGATCAAGTTCTGATTTTTAATCAAATTCTTTTAAAAAAAATTTATTTCAGAAAGAAATGTTCTAGCTCCATTATTATTAAGGCAACAAGGATTTCACCAAATGCCGTTGTCTTCTGTAAGTGGGCATAAAATACCTAAATCAGTTCCCTATATAATACATATCAATTGCTCCACAATATCGGTGCCATTGATATTGATATTTTTTATATTTATGATATTTTAAACTTAATACCACATGCCCATAAATCTTATGTTCCCTTCGGAGTATAGGTAGTGTGAACGGAACATTGAATTTTTCCATTGAAGTAAAACCTGTATATCTAGGTTAGAAGGGTTGCCGTTATTTATACATTTTTAACAGATAATATACAGTAGAGGGTATCCTTATGGCGAGAGTTTACTATATAGAGAGTTACCTTATAGAGAGAGTTGACTGTATATATTATAGAGGTTTTTATAAATTTTTCTAACTAAAACAGAAATTGGACGGCGTCCGTTCTTCTCGTAATCGTTCTGCATTACTTCGACAACCTATCGACCTAGATGATGAATTGGCTATTGATGCAGCCCCTTTTCAATTAGTTATTGGAACAAGTCTATACAAAGTTCACACACTATTTTCTCTCTTAGGCTTAAATCATGGTGGGATTAAAGGAATTTTTTAATCAAGGAAATACTATTTTAGCTTATGTTACACATAGAGGACGTTTAGTGGGAGTTGTGGCACTCAGAGAGGTAAAAATCTGCTTAAATTTGGACGTTAGCGGGTAAAGGGTCATTAGAGTCTCGATTTGTAGAATATCCAAATTAAGTGTTAGAATGGTAAAATTTTGCATAAATATGCACAATGGTGTTAACTAACTGAGTTAAAAATTTCAGAATTTTTGGTTTCGTATTTCAGAAGTTCTGGTCAGAAATGTCAGAATTTTCGAGAAAAATGTCGATTTTTGGTAGTTTTTTGACCTTAACTTTTGAAATATGAAACCAAAAATTCTGAAATTTTTAGAGGAGGTAGATAACACTATTAGAGACGTTTATACAAAATTTCATGGCTTTAGGTTAATTTTTAGTCATTTTTAATTTTTCAACTAAGTGTAGTTAATGCCCCTTAACGCCCTTTTCCTGGATAATAATGGGTTCTCCTTTATGTAAATAAAAATAAAAAAATAATTGTTCTGAATTAATTAAATGTCAATTACTCGTTAAAATCATATCAGTTAATTGTTCAAATAAGATTTTAAAAAAATTCGAAAGAAAATTTTTTTCAAAAAATAGTTACGAGCAGCCCTAGCCAACATATATACACGTGGAGCAGTTCCCCCAGACCAGTCAATGTCCAGACTTCGACTCAACAGTTCTGGCAATGATTTAATTCTTGGAATTTCAAATAATAATACAAATAGTAGAAATAATAGTGAAGAAAATGAAGGGAATAATAATAATATTTATTGTCAAACTACTCCAAGTACTGTTGCCGTTAGTGATGTTGGCGGGGGAAGTGGTGAAGGGGAAGAGAATAATAATATTACTACTAGTACTACTACTAGGTATAATTAAATTAAACTTTTGAAATCTCTATCCTAAAGCCTTGTCTTATCATACCAAAAATCTCTACTTTATCCCCCCCCCCCCCCAAATGGATAAAGTTTAGAATTAGCCAACCTTTTATCTGATCCCACCTAGATGAGGTAAGATAGATATCAATCAATCCCGATCCTATCCCCTATATCAATCCTTACATTATCCCATTACAATGTCTATCATATTCCACCTAACTGAACCTTTCTTTGAAACAACACAAAGCTTTATGGGAGTGTGGGGTATATTAGTGATAGGAGATAGGAGCCTTAATGTTGTAAAACACAGGTTGACATTTGGAAGGCAGAATATAATCTCTATTGTATCCCACCTTGAAAATACCTTAGAAAATATCAGATAAATACTAGGATATGTCGTAGAAAGATTGGGATAATGGAGGAAATACCGTACCTGAATTTCTCTCAAAAGCTAGAGACAACAGGAATGAAGAGATTTTTCTCTAACCCCAGAGAAAATTTTTTAATTTTAAAATTTAATTTTTTCAAATTTTCAGTGTATTCCCAACACCAGAAAATAATCAAAACCAAAACAAAAATTTAACAGAAAATTTACTTGAAATAAATCAACAACAGCCAGACACCTTATCTCCCCCAATTTCCTTCTTGTCCACTTCCTCCTCAAAAATTCCAAAAAATTCTTCCCCAACTTCCTCAACAACAACAACCACAAATTCCTCCTCTTCCCCTTCTTTTGTAAACGAATTAGAAGAAATATTGCATTTTGGATCCCAACAAGTTGGAAATTTTGAAGAAAATACTGAGGAGGATTGGGCAACTATTGAAAGGCCTAGAGCACACAGCGATTTTGGATTTGGGAAAAATGGTGGAAATTCTAAAAAATTAACTCAAAGGAGACCTTGGAGAAGATGATAGGATGCTTGTCAACGAAAAAAAAATATAAAAAAAATTTCAAAAAAAATTTTCAAAAAAATCCAGAATTTTTTTTTAAAAATTTTCGTTTTTAAGTAACGCTTGGGCGCAGGAAACGCTTGGGCGTTAACTTATAAAAATACAACTTATACATGATATAAAATCATGAAATTTAGCAGAGATATCTGGGATAATGTTCTCCATCATCTCTGAAATTTTCAGAATTTTTGATAAAGTATTTCAGAAGTTCTGGTCAAAAAACTCCAAAAAATCAGAATTTTTAAAGAAAATGCTAACATTTTTGACCGTAACTTTAGAAATACAAAACCAGAAATTCTGAAATTTTTTAAGGAAACAGTCAACGATTTTAGTAGATATCTGGGCAAGGTTTTATATTAAAAAAATATTTTTAATAAGTTAGCGCCCAAGTATTCCCCTTTTATCAACCAAAACTCGACTTTAACCGGGTAAGTTTACAAAACGAACTTATTAAGTCTACTTGGATTTTCTCTAAATTCTTATACAGCCGAATCTCAATTCTAGATAAACTCAAAATTAAGAGTTACCCCCAATTTCTCTAGAAATACCCACAATTTAGGGTACCCCACTATAAGGTAATTTTCACCACAAGGGTGTATTTTATAATGAGATTCGACTTTAATATTCTTAATGCATTTTCCAATTAATTTTTTTGTATGTCCGGTGATTTTAATTTTACGCGAATAAAAATTGATAAATTGTATATTATGTAAAAAATTTTTGATTAAAATTTTTCCTCACTTTAGAGAACCCTTTTCTCTGGCGTTAGAGAAAATCTCTTCTTTTTCCACTGTATTTTCGTCTTAAAAAATTATTTATTATTTTATTTCTCTACTCCCCCAAAAATTAAATATAATTATTAAAATAATTTTTATATATTCCCTGACAGCTGCACAAATTTTTCCAAAATTTTATCTCTAAAAAAGTCGGTAGTCGGCAAACGGCTTGTGAAGGTGTGTATTTATTGTTGACTAATTTTGAGAGAAAAAAATTGGAAAAAATTTTTTTTCTAAAAATCAAAGCTTTGATATAGAGAAGAATATCCATCCACAATTGGAAAAACACATTCACTCCTCTCTGTTTGATTGACGAGAGGCGGGCGGTTGTTTAAAGCTAAATGCGGTAAAAGGCAAAAGTAAGCCTACTAAATACAGTCAGTTGGGGGAAGGCAAAATATTTTTATTTTTATCCTCTAAAAACAGTCAGGTAAGTTATTATAAAATCGTTTAATGATTTTAAAGCCTAAACCTTTGGGTTTAAAATTTAACGGTTAAATTTAGCAAGAATAAAAATTTTTCTCTAGCGTCAGGGAAAATCTCTTCTTTTTCCATTGTCTTTTCGTGTTTTGTGAAAATCTCTTAAAAACACTCAGGTAGCTGTCACAATAAAATCGTTTAATGATTTTAAAGCCTAAACCTCTGGGTTTAAAATTTAAGCTAAAAATTTTAAAAAAATTTTCTCCAACGTCAGAGAAAATCTCTTATTTTTCCATTGTCTTTTGGTGTTTTCTTGAAAATCTCCTAAAACCAGCCAGCTAATAGACACGATAAACTCATTTAATGATTTTTAGACTTACACCTTTAGGCTAAAATCTTAAATTTAATTCAGGTCAAAATTTTAAAAAATTTCTCTGATGTCAGAGAAAATCTCTTCTTTTTCCATTGTCTCTTCGTTGTATTTTTGAAAATTATTTTAACACATTTAGAGGTTAAAAACTCAAAATATTTCAACCTAAAATGAATAATAATCCAATAAACGACCAATCACAACCCTTAACTATAGATATCCTCACTAATGAACAACAACAAATGCTTCTAGAACGTCAGCACGCGTTGTGTGTAGCTGCCGTACAAAACGTTAATTTTGCTAATGTAAATTTAGAAGCTTCTGCTTTTCGTAAGTTTAAGTTGGAAAATTGTTTTTAATAGTGAATTAGGTGTCGATTATTATAGAAAAGTTGAAAATTTAAAATTGAAGGACTGAACATTTAGAAGAGGGAAAGGACACCGGGGAGGTAATTAACCCTAGACGGGTTAATTCTTTTAGTGTTTGGGTTAATAAAGCTACGTGTGTTATATAAAGTTACGTCTAGAGAACTTCAAAAAAGGAAAAGACTTGATCAAAAAGAGGAGGAGAACTTCCTCAAGGTTTAATTAAGGAGGCAGACCTTATTTGTTAGGAGGAACAACACGATTACTGTCATCTGGTAAAGGGCACCTGAGGGTGTATTTAACCGTTGGACCCAAGAGAAAAGAGCCTCTTCTCTTCCAAATCCTGAAAATTTTCAATTTTTTCCTCGAAGAGAACTCTACTCGATGAGTTCTCTCAATTATTTCTAAGTACGGATCCAAAGCCCCGAAACACCCATAAATAAACGAAAAAGGCTTTTCCCCATAAGATTGAATTACAACTACCCCATATTTTCAGAAAGAAGCAGCAGCGTAATAGTTGTTCCACCTAGTCAAGAAAAAGGGACTAAAAGAAAAAGGAAAGATGATAATGGGCAACAAGAATTACAGCAAAAAATGCCTAAAATGATAACACCAGTAAAGAGTCCAAAAGAGGTGTTGGGTGTAAATCGTTTTATTAGTCCCTTCTCGGAAGAGGCTAAAATACCGTTACCGCATGAATTGAATGAATTGAGGTAAAGAGATTTTTATTTAAGGTTTGTAGGGGAAACACAGGCCCGTCCGAAGAGGGGCAAGCCTCCCTACAGTCGACACCCTTTAATCAGGACACACCCAAGTAGGCGCGCGGCCATGTAAGCGCAAAGCCATAACTAGCTTGAAACTTTCTGGGCCTTACTAAATCTTGAAAATTCGGAAAGCTTGAAGTAAGTTATGACTTTGCGCCTACTTGGGCCGTACCCCTTTTAATCACCATAGTAACTGAGTTGAATTCAAGAAGTGGGAGCTGTTGATAGGTGAAGGGAGCTTTTCTTAACTTATTGTTAGTACATATAGGAAGAAAGAGGCAGAGACGAGGCATAAAAAACCGTCATCATTTATTAAAGAAATCAGCGGGGTTTAGTGAACTCAGCAAACCCTCCCTTTCAATCCTTTCAGAATTTAAGCTTAATTTGAATAATTTAGCACACACGGAACTACCGTTTGGAAGCGTAATGAACGTGAAAGGATTAGAGTTAGACAAGTTAATGATGGATATACGAGGTTGAAGAACATTTTGCCTCTGACTGAAAAGTAGGTTTTTAACTCTTAAATAAAATTAGAGGATCGTATGATAAAAATTATCTCTAAAGTCAGAGAAATTCTCCACTTTTCCTGTACTCTTTTCATTAATTCGAAAAAATTTCAGTGATCGCCGACTTAGCAAAGTTGATACTCTTCGCCTAGCTATTGCATATATTCACCATTTGGAAAACTTAATTAATGAAGGGGTTAATCATCTAATCGAGTGCCAATGTTTTAATTATGTGATGGGAGAATGCAGCAGTGCTGAAAATACACCGCCACCAAATTAAGGATTAAAATAAAGTGATTGGGGAATTTTTCAAGAATTTTCTTCTTTATTGGTTAAAGGAGGGGTGGGGTTTCGTTAGAGCTAGAACCTTTCAAATGGGCCCCTTCTTTTAAATCAGGGCTCTTTTTCTTTTAAACAGATTTCCAGGGCTAAAACCTCGAAAACCCGGATTTTGTCAAGATACCCGTCAACGACCCATAAAATCAGGTTCCGGCCCAGGTTCGAGCTCTAGTTTTTTTACGCTTAAAAATATGACAGAACTCGTTAAATTCTGTAGAATTCTACTGTGTCAGACCCTTAATTTTATTTAAAACTAGTCATGCTCATTTTACAATATTTTATTAATTTTTTTCGGGATAACCGAGCAATAAATCTGTTTTTATTTAAATAATTAGTCAATAAATCTTATCAAAATTTTAACTTTCTTATCACTTTGAAATTAAAAAATTGTTAAAACCTAAAAAAACTAACAAAAATAAGTCATAAAAATTATTTTCTCCTAGTGGGAATCGAACCTTGATCGTTTCTGTTAAAAACACAGGCGTTTCCAACTACACCAAAAACTTCACGTTAATTAAATAAATAAAAAATCTGTCAATCTTGAAAGAATTTTTACCAAAATTTAAATAGAAAAACAGAACAGAAAGAATTCAAAATAAATATTTGTTACTTTTACATATCAGAGAAAAGATATAGTCGTACCTCGCTTTTACATACTCCTCTAAATTGAATCTAAGTTGGAGAAAGTGACCAAGTCTACCCTCTATTTAACCAATACTCGTTATAAGGCATAGAATTTTTACCAAAAGTTTAAGCTACACCTCATTAAAAGTAGAGTTTGACCCCGGCCCCGTACCCGAACGATTTTTTCACGAATCTCCCCGACCCGAACCCCGCCCCGAAACAATTGGAAAACCCCGTACCCCGAAATACCCGCCCCCGAGCGTTCGGGGTCAAAACCTAATTAAAAGGTATTCAAGGGTGTATGTAAAAACGGTGTCGACTTATAAACAACTTGAGTAGACAAAAATATTTTAATTACTTAAAAAAAGTCTCTTATAAAAGAAAGTACAATTTTCGAATAATATAGATAGATAATATAATATTTAGTAAAAACAACACAACAAATTTTAAAAAATATAAACGCAACGCATTTTTTGATGCAATGGAAATGTTTTTTTCTTACTTTATTATCTCAATATTTAAGTTTTTTTAGTTAAGAATGGAAGTAAAATTATTTGGAATTATATAAAAGAATATTGCTCCCTTAAATAAAAAGAAATTGATTCCATTCAAGGCCTTCCTCATATGAGGATTTTAATCCAGCTTCCTTTAAAGGCTTGGAAATGAAGAGATAACCTTTGGTCATTCAATCATTCTATTTTTAAAGTCTTTTTTACATTAGTCAAGCTCATTTTATTTTATAAATTTTTAATTAAAAAGATGTGTCTTTCATAGTTCAGGGTCATGGACCTTTCTTAGCTTAACTATAAAATAAGAGATAACCTTGTATCTTCCTTTCTGATTATTTTAAAATTCCCATTTTACACTTATTCTCGAGAAAGTGTAAAATAGGGGTTGAATTGTGACACTTTGGGAGGGAAAAGTTTGGAGCAGGGTCTCGGGGTTTAGGCCAAATCGGGGTGGGAAATAATCAAAATTTTTATAGATAAGGGAGCAATATTTTTAAATATTTTAATAAAAAAATATTTTTTTTTGAATATTCAAATTAAGTATTTTTATTTATTTATTCAGTCTTGAATTTTTTTACACAAACAAAAAAAAATTAAAAAAAGGCATCCAGTCGAGTACAGAAACGAGTAATCATCATCAAAAGAAAAATTAAAAAGAAAATTTTTAAAAAATTGGACAAAAAAATTTTTAGTTAAAGAATAGAATGACAGAGAAAATTGATGATTCTCGTCCCTGATTCGGCAAATTAAGGGGCACAAAAAATAAACGAAATTTTAAATTTCAGGTAATTTTAGTCAGAAAATTAGAAATTATAATTTCGTTAATTTAAAGGGGTGCAAATCTTTTTTTTATTCTTTATTTCAGAATTAAATAGGACAATAAAATTATAAAAAAATTTATTTTAAGACCTAGGCCTTACCACGTCCACTTTTTTCCTTCTCCTCAGTGTTCTACGGCAACTTGGAACTATGGTTGGGGGCCCGATCCGGCCCGGTACAAAAGATCGAGTCGGGCATTGAATTTTGGTCCGAAAAACGACTCGGTCGGGCCGTCGAAAAAAATGACTCGAATGTCGGCCCGACTCGAAAACCCCAACCCTAGTAGGAACCCTCTATCCCTGAACCGACCAGAAAAAACAGGGACCATGGAACATTTTGATTTTCTGGGAACTGAAAAACAACCGTAAATCTAACCCATCAACTTTTTTTCATATTCTTCCTTTCTTAAAAATAATTTTTCATTGTCTCAAAAATCTTTTCCCAAGTTAACAATTAAAAAAAATTTTTTCCTTTGATTGCACCCCCTTTAAATTTCAAAAAAAGGTATAAAATATACAAAATTAATAAAACAAAATTCAAAATTGTCAATAAAAAAATAAATTGCTGGTCACCAAAAAAATAAAAAAAAATTCTTACTTAATTTTAAATTAGTCATTATACTTAAGGTAATTTAAAAAATATTTTTTTTAACTAGAAAGTCAATTTACGGCAAAAATAAGCTTGGCTTAATTTTTAAAAATTAAAAAAAAAACTCAAAAAAATGCCAACCAAAAACAACCTTTCCCCCAAGTTTTCCTCAAAGAACAGAGCATTTCCAACACTTTTTGCTGCTTGGACGGCGACCAGAATCTGGATAGCGTCGATTGATTTGTTGAACCAAATCATAAAAAACTTCGTGGACGTTGATTTTTTGTTTTGCTGAAGTCTAAAAAATTTTTCTGAAATTTTTTAAAAAATTTTTTATAAACCTCAGTGAAAGCGCTGTTAAATTGTCTAGCAAGATTTATCCCTTGTTCCTTCCCAACTACTCGTTCATCCTCCAAGTCGCATTTATTGCCAACGAGTATCATTGGAACCTTTAAAAAATTGGAAATTATTTTTTGAAAATAAAATTTTTGGTAACTAAATCAATTTTTGGATAGCCAAGAAAAAAGAATAGAGGAAAAGAAAGAAGTTCCTCCTAGCAAAGGAAAAAATTTTATTGTCAATGATAAAATTC
The DNA here is from genome assembly GCA_963681835.1 of Meloidogyne enterolobii. NCBI lineage: Eukaryota > Metazoa > Nematoda > Chromadorea > Rhabditida > Meloidogynidae > Meloidogyne > Meloidogyne enterolobii. Next base: position 4,293,035 of record CAVMJV010000007.1, read on the forward strand.
GATATTTTTTGGCAAATTTCAAAAGAGGACCCCCAACTTCCTATTAGGGGTCCTCTAGTGATATCCGTTTTGTTGAAAAAAAATGACTTTAAACGGCCTTTTATGTTATGGCCGTTTAGGCTTTGGGCCTGCTGTTTTTTTAAGTATTCTAATTTTTGTGATGAACCCTTATTTCCTGAGTTCCCTTATCTCAAAGAGTGTAAAACTTTAAAAAATTAAAAATAAATTTACATCGTTTGTATCCTTCACTCGAAGAATTTGATCACGAAGGTCCATCAAGTCATTAAATGTTGATTGAGCAGTTATTGAATAAACGAGCACAAACCCCTAAAAACCAAACAACTTAAAAATCCTTTTTCAGTTAAAGAACCTGTCCATTCTTCATATAAAGGTCCCGCATGGCTGTAAACTGTTCAGTTCCGGCAGTGTCCAATATTTCCAACATACATTGTTGGTTGTCTACTTCCACCTTTTTTAAAGTAAAAATCGAATTTTAAATAAAATTTTTTGTGTGTTTTATAATAAACCTGTTTTCGGTAGCTATCTTCAATCGTAGGATCATATTTTTCAACAAATATGCCCTGAAAAATAAATTTTTTTTAAATTAGAATTGAATTTGTCTTGGTCCCTATAGCAACTGAGTTGAAGAGTAAAGCCTTTAATTTTTTGAGACGTCAAGGAATTCTAATTAGCTTCACTATAAAATCAATAATCAAAGTAAGGCTCCGGATAACCAAAAAAATCATAAAGGTTTCCAGTTAAGTCGAGGTAAGTGCAATTCCATGGTCAAATAGCAGGAATCTCGAGTGTCCAACTCAAATAAATAGGGTCGCTGGCCCGGCTCGAGAGATCGCCCGGGCATCGAATTGTGGCACGAAAAAGAATCGACCAATCCCCGAAAAAATCTCGAAAGTCGGCCCGGTCCGAAACCGGCAATTCTAAAAATAGGACCCCGACCCCAATATCGTCTCAAAAATATTTAATTCATCACTGACAAAAGGGCAGCCCCGGGTCATACACAACATGCTTCGATCCAAAACCCTACCACTAAAATATATTTAAACGAACCTGAACAAACTGAACAGTCAATGCAGACTTTCCAACACCACCGCTTCCTAAAACAACAATTTTGTACTCACGCATATTCTAGCGCTAAAAACAATTTTTATAAAAACAAATTACACAAGAAAGATATTTTAAATGAAATAAACAAATTAATAAACAGAAAATTTAAAAAATCAAATTTTTATTAAAGCAAAAAACAAAAAATAAAATTAATTTAACGGGGGCCAGACATATCGAGGGACGGACATATCGAGAAAATTGTGGGACAAAAAAATCTAGGTTGGTTCTAAAACATCAGACCCAGTGGCCGTAAGCAATATCCGTATAGCAGCTTCGAGCTGGGTCTGGACCAAGGCCTGGGTTTTCCTGAACCGAGTCCAGGCCCAGGCATTTTTTACCCTCCTGGGTTAAACAAAATTTTATTAAAGCAAAAAACAAAAAAGTTTCCCCAGGTTTCCTGGACCTGGGCTTTCTTGAACTACGGCCTAGGATCCGGCCAGAGTCAATAAATCAAGCCAAGAGTCCAGGAACAGGTCCAAGCTTTTCAAAAAATCTCGATCTCAAGTCCCAATACCCGTAGTCCAGAATATTCTAGAGTATCCCGTTATGTCCGTCACTATGTCTCCCTAACAATTTATAACCCCAAAGTCCGTTGGAGATCTAAAATCAACAACAACGAAAAGAAATAATTTTTTCACCGCCTTATTATTATTTAGATTATTTAACAAAAAATTTAAGAAAACGAGATTTTTTCTGGAGGCAAATGACCAAAATCGCCCATTGCTCGAAGAATTACACGACCATTCGGCATAATTTGCAACCAAGTTATTGAGCTATTAGCTAAAGTGATACGCAACCATCCTTCTGGAGGGAATTGGAGTGCCCTGTTTAAAAATGAATTTCTTATTAATTTTATTTTGGAAGTTAAAAAAGCTTGAGACTAGACCGAGACAAAATATCAAACAAAATCTAGGTTATCGAGATTGAGACTGTTCGAGATAATTGTCATAAGATTCTTGAATTCGTTCCGTTCACTCACACAAAATTCATTTAATTTTCTTGGGAAATTTAAGGTTGGGGTTTAAAAATATTTCAACCCTGGAAGGAGGAGGTTAAAAGTGTTCGTCAAAACAAAAAGTTTCCAGGTTTATTCAATATCATCAAAATCGATTAAGTTCGAAAAAAAATTGTCACCCCCACACGTGATGACTCATCAATTTTTTCAATTATTCCCTTTCATAAATATTCCCTCACAAATGGGTGCATATAAAGAAAACTCCCATGCCCCTTAAGCTTCACCCCACTATTAAAAACCCCTCTCAATTAGTCATACCTGCAAACAAAATAACGAATAACATTTGCATGACACACAATAAGTTCATGACTATCTTCTTTCTGCGACGGCTTTGCACGATGAAAGTATTTACGGAATGCAGCTTCAATTCTTGCCCCGTCAGTATGGAACTGCTTGAAGAAAACGATTAAATTAAAAAAATTGAATTTAAAAAAATACTGCAGATTTTGGTTTCCAATGAGAAATTGGCGGCTCTGGAGGATATGGCGCTCCCTCTTCCAACATGGAATCCAACGAACACTCAATTTCTAAATGGGGCATATTTTTCTTCATTAATTCGCCAGTTTCTTTTGCTCTAGTTAAAAATTTTTAGAAAATTAATTTTTTAAATGAAAACCTTATCAAAGTAGAAAAAACACATTTATCATATTTAAATTTATTTTTAGCTTCAGTCAAACGCTTTCCAAGAAGTTCAGCTTGTTCACGACCTATAAAAATATTACCAAAAATTAAAAATTGGTGACATGAGGCCAGCAAGTCGGGAAAGAGAAAAAAAATTCAAAAAGAGTTCCCCTGCCCTCCAACAAAAAAATCCAAAAGACCATAGCTAAGGATAGATCAGGTTATACGAAGCTCAGATTCCATTCGACTCGAAACCCAATCCAAATAAAAATTTGAAAACACGAAACAAAACAACAATGCGATTATTTTCACAAGGAACCATCGTTTACTGTGAGTGTGAATTTGATATATTTTTTGGTACCATTCGATAGAGGACCCCCGACTTCTTATTGTGAAGTGATGTCCATTTTTTTTGCAAAATGACTTTGGGCCGAGAAGAATGGTACCAAGAAATATATCAAATTCACACTCAAATTAAACGATGGTTCCTTGCCAGAACCTGGCCCATCCGTGGTTAAAAACCTATTCATAACCCACAAATCAAAATTCCCTAAATCACTTAAATTAATACCTAAAGGAGTAAGCTTCCTCGCATCCTTTTCATCTTCCTGATCAAAATATTGTCCATGCCTTACTAAAAAAATATTCCTCACAGCCTTTGGCGTGCATTTAGCAAGTAATTCCTCCTTTTGTTGTTCAGTCAATTCCTTTCTTTCACATTTGTGATTTACAATTGACAAAGGATCACGACTAAAATAAGATTAAAACGTGAGAAAAACAAGAAAACGTCTAATTATACTTCAAATAGAAATAATAGAAAATACTCTCCAAATGATCGAGGACTTCAAACATAAACAGTAGAGATCGAGATTTTTGAAAAGCCTGGACTTGTTCCTAGATTCTGAAGTGACCTAGACTGCTTCCCAGGCCTGTAGTCCAGGAAAAACCCAGGAAGGTTTTAAAAAATGCCAGGAACTGGACTCAGAATACAGGAAAAACTCAGGCCCTGGACCAGCTCGATCTCAAACATAAACAGGCACCAACCCAACGTCATATTGAGTCATTAGAACACAAATATGTAGGAATTCCCAACTAGCCCTAATAGCATAATTTTATAAGAAAAACCTGTTCATTTATTTTCGCCTTTTTAACTTCAAAAATCAACTTACAAGTCCCAATTGCTGTCCCATTTCTTTACCACACCCTCTTCATATACACTAACAGTCCAAATACCATTTTGTGGTTTTCCTACATTTACTGCTTCTTTTTCAACAGACCCATATCTAATTTTCTTCTCTTCAGAGCTTGGAACAATTGGTAAAGTTGACAAATACAAACAACCTCCACCAGCACTCACTGCAGCACCCAAGAAAAGCAATTTTGATTGTTTAAGAAATCCAGCAAACTTATTCATCAAAAAAAGAAAAAAATTAAGCTGCAAAAAAAAATAAAATTTAAAAAAAAATAAACAAGGAAAAAGACCAATGAGTACATAAAAACATAAAAAAAATTTTTAATTGAAGCAAAAATACATCAAACGAAAATAATTTAGGACGCTCCGTAATGCTATTGTAAAAAGCCGTAAAGCCAAAAAAAGCCTAAAATCCGCCGAAATGCCAAACTAGAATCCGGGAGACACTCAAAAATTTATTTTTTTTGACTGAAAATAAATTTATATAGATATCAGATTTTGTCAAATATGATTTTTATCTATGATTTTTTCCTAGACAAATCAATTATTGACTGGGTTCTTGACATTTGTCGACATATTGACTAGTCGATCACCTATGAACAAATTTTTAAGTGTCTCCCGGATTCTTCACTATTACCAGCATTTCAGCGTCATACCTTTCCTAGCATTACGGCGTCATAACGAACAAACAATAATTAACCCGCAAAAATCAAAAAAAAAGTTAAAGAGAGATCTAGAATAATAATAAAATTTTAGGAGAGATCTAAAATCAACAAAAAAATATTTTGTCACCCGTTCTTTTCTCATAGAATACTCGTATAATTTAAAAAGACAAAAATTTAAACATTATTAAAAGTAATTTTTCCTGCAGGCAAATGTCCAAAATCTCCAACAGTTTTGATAAATATATGGCCATCTGGTTTAATTTCTATCCAAGTTATTGAGGTATGAGCCAAATTGAAAACGATCCATCGTTCGGGAGGGTATTGAAGGATTCTTTAAAATTTAATAAAATTTTAATTAAGTAGAAGGGTAATTAAGTACATCGAACCATACAAAGGCGTCCCGGATTCGACTATTTTAAACGAAGTTATCTGCAGTACGTTAGCCTGCTCCCGGGGGAACAGCCTGCCTATTTCAGGGGAACAGCCTGCCTTATTTCAAACAAAAAATTGATTTTCCATCAATAAAATCTAGCCTCTTTTACTTTTAAAAACCCCAAACTATTAGTCACATACCTGCAAACAAAATAACGAATCACATTAGCATGACACACAATAAGTTCAAAACTATCTTCTTTCTGAGACAGCTTTGCACGATGAAAATATTTACGGAATGCCGCTTCAATTCTTGCCCCGTCAGTGTGAAGTTGCTAAGAAAAAAATGTAAGTTTTAATTTTTTTTAAAGGAAAAAAATATACAAATGGGCTCGGGTTCCAACCATGAGCAGGTGGATTTCCAGGATAAGGCGCCCCCTCTTCCAACATCGAATCCAAGGTGCACCCAATTTTTAAATGAGGCATCTGCTTCGCCATAATTTCACCCGTCTCTCTTGCTCTACAAATTTATTTATAATTAAAAAAATTTTTTTTGATAGGACAGCAAGGGCATATCCAGCAAAGATGCCACAGGGTGAGAAAGATTCGGGGCGGGGTTTTCAAAATTTTTGGGGCAGGGTTTTCAAAATTTTCTTCTGATCGAGGTTTGAGTCCCCGCGGATTACTTGAAAGATAAATCTTTAAAGTCACTCCAAGAGTTTAATTCAAGTTTAAGGACCAAAACAAGCTTTAATTGTGTCAGAAAACAATTCCAAAGGCGGCAAGTTTAGAAAATTAATTTTAACGACAAACCTAATCAATGTAGAAAACACGCACTTGTCAATCTTTAATTGATTTTTTGCCAATGTTAACCTTTTCCCAAGAAATTCTGCCTGTTCTCGCCCTATAAAAATTTTAAAATTAAAAAAATCTTTTTAATTAAATACCAAGTGGAGTAAGCTTCTTTTTTTCTTTAGCCTTTTCCTTCTTATATTGACCATGCCTTATAAGAAAAATATTCCTTGTAGCTTTTGGTGTATTATTTGCAATTAAATCTTTGAGCTGTTGAGGAGTCATCCCAGCCAATTCATTTTTTTGTTCTACAATTGAGCGTGGATCACGGCTGAAGTGAAATATTAAATCAAGACATCCCGGGGAAATTTATGGTGGACAATAAATCCGAAATTGAATTCGACCTGAACCCTGAACTAGATCGAGCATGGATGTCTTTTTCTTATCATCCTGGGCCCTTTTTGAGAACTGAAACCCGATTCAAGAGAATTTTGAAACTCTAAGGCAACCCTTTTACAGAAGTCCTGAGTTCTCAATTAAGCCAACTAGACGCCCAATACTTGAAATGTGACATGGAAACCTCAAGAACCCACGAGAAAGGCCGAGTTTCCTTTTCGGATTTAAAGAATAAAAATATAATTAACCTACAAATCCCAATTAATGTCCCACTTCCTCTTCCCTCTCTCTTCAAACCAGTTAACATGAGTTGGATCAAAAGGCAATTCTAACAATCCACCACCTCCTCCACCAACAGCACCCAAACAAGTGAAAGCCAATCTTAATAAAATCAAAATTCTAAAGAATATAATCATCCCTAAAATAAAATTAAAAAAAAAATTTAGACAACAAATTGAAAAGGTAAAATATGAATAAAATCATAATTACAATAGAAAAACAAAAAAAATAAATTTTATTAAAGCACAATAAAATAATTAACCCGTAAAAATCCAAAAAAGTTTAATGGGAGATCACAAAACCAAAGAAAACCAAAAAAATATTATTCACCCGTTACTATTCATTAATTAAAATTATTCTTAAACAAAACTTTAAACATTGTGAAAAGTAAGTTTATCGGGAGGCAAATGTCCAACATCACCCACTGTGTTGACAATTACATTACCACTTGGTGGAATTAATATCCAAGTTATTGAGGTATGTGCCACATTAAAACGCACCCATCCTTCAGGTGGATATTGAAGAGCCCTTAAAACAGAAAAATTAAAATCTAAAAGTTGTATAGTTTTATGCTGGAAATGCCATTTTTGATTAAAATCGAAATAGAAAAATCTGAATCAAGCCAGGCTCTAATTTGAAGTAAAACCCGACTGCCGTTCTTGGAAAAGGGAAAAACGGAGAGACCAACACAAAGCAAATTCCCCTTTACCCATAAAATCTCCCTATTCTGAAGAATCACATCCTAGTTTTAAGGCATCTTAATATGTAAAAATTAGTCATACCTACAAACAAAATAACGAATCAGATTCGCATGACAAACAATAAGTTCATAACTATCTTTTTTCTGCGAAGGGTCAGCACGATGAATATATTTTCGAAAAGCGGCTTCCATACGAGCTCCTTCTGAGTGATACACCTAAAAAACAAATTAATTTTGAATAAACTTTAAAAAAATATACTGATGGTTCTATCGGTCTCCAATGAGATTTAAACGGCTCTGCAGGGTATGGCGACCCTTCTTCCAAAATTGAATCCAATTTGCAGTTAAATTTTAAATGAGGCATTTGTTTAATTATTATTTCACCAGTTTGTCTTGCTCTGCAAAAAAATTTTTTTTATTAATTTGTAAAAGAAATTTTAATTGACAATTAATGCGACTGAAATTTCGAGACAGTTTAAAGTAGCGGGAATGCGCGCAAACAAAACAGCAGCGAGAAAAAAACCAGTTTATCAAACAATTTGAAAAGTTTAATTTGAATTAGGTTTAATTTAAATTAGGAGCGACTTGAAATTTCAACCCCTCAAAAAACATTGAAATGTCAAACAATGGAAATAACATTGAGCTGAACCACAAAACAGCTGAAAAATAGCACAGAAGTTTTTCACAACATCACTCGCTGTTTGGTCATTTTGGCATTTCGTAAGCTTTTGAGGGATTGGCATTTCAATGTCTCGGATTTCGATGTTTTAGCATTACAAGACCATGAGATTTGAATAAACGAAAGCAAATTTTAATCGCTCCGCAAATTTCAGTTCGCAAGTAACGTCAAAAATTAAATTTTAAAGAAAAAAAAACCTAAGCATTGTAGAAAATACACATTTTTCAAATTTGTACTCGTTTTTAACATCCGCCAATCGTCTACCAAGAAATTCGGCTTGTTCACGTCCTATAAAAATTTTAACGAATGAAGGTTTTAATCCAGTTTTTACCAAGCGGAGTAAGCTTTTGTTCATCAACTGTTCTATTCTTTCTAAAATATATTCCATGCCTTATAAAAAAGATATTCCTTATAGCTTTAGGCTCATCTTCTGCATCAGATTTTGGTTCACGTCTACAAAAAGAATGAGTTAAAACTAGAAATTGTTAACAAATATTCTCTAAAATCATGAGTAAAATGGATTTTGGAATTGTTACGGATTACAATTTTTTCTAAAATTGAGAAATCCTCCCATCCCCATTAGGTATCACCCCAACTTTCCTACACCTCTGGGATAGCTCTTATATAAGACAAGATCTCACCAATTTTAAATAATCTAACAAGGGAACATTTCGAACTGTGAGTAAAAAGTTCGAAATAAAAGTTATACCATCGTGTAGAGCATCGTCGAAAACCTTTATGGTTTCCGGCTCCGACCCCCATTTCGAAAAGTTATAGGTCTTCAAAGTTTTCGTTTTTTGGAGCGGTTGAGTCGCCCTCATAAAGAGAGAATTTTTTTTTATTAGGAGAGAAATAAGACTCCCATCCTCCTTTTTTCCTTTCCTTTTCTTTTCCAATATTAGTTAAAGAAAGAGAAAAGGAGGAGAGAAAAGAAAAGGAAAAGAGGCATCTCTGCCTTGCAGCTAATGTCAATTAAAAAGGAACGAGGAGATGGCAGACATGCCTCTTTTCCTTTTCTTTCCTCTCCTCTTTTTCTCTTTCTTTAACCGACATGGGAAAAGAAGAAGAAAGGAAAAATGGAGAAAAGGAGTCTCATTTTTCTCTTTGGTAAGACAAATAATAAGAAAAGTGAGGGCGACTCAACCGCTCCAAAAAACGAAAACTTTGAAGACCTATAACTTTTCGAAATGGGGGTCGGAGCCGAAAAAGCCGGAAACCATAAAGGTTTTCGACGATGCTCTACACGATGGAATAACTTTTATTTCGAACTTTTTACTCACAGTTCGAAATGTTCCCTTGTAAGAACACAGCAATTGAACCTACCTTCAAGCCACAGAAAGCAGTTTAAAAAAATTCATTTTCAAACCCCCAAAGAATTTCAAAACGTGCTCACAGCAACCTCATATTCTATTTTCCTTTATAATTTTTATAGAAATTTAAAATAACCTACAAATCCCAATTCATGTCCCATCCTTCCCATCCCATCTTCCATCCCTCTTCAAACCAATTTGGAACAACAGGTACTAAAGTTGACATATTCCTATCATCCTCTCCACCTATAGCAGCCAAACAAGAAAACACCAATCTTGACAGAAATAAAATTTTAAAGAATAAAATCATCCCTAAATTTAAAAATAAAAAATTGTTAGACAATAGAAAAGATAAAAATATGAATAAAAACATAATTAAATTAGTAATATTTTTACATGTTCAACTTTTTAATGAAAAATTTAAAAAAATAAACCAAATAAAATAGGGAAAATATGTTAAAATAAAAAAATAATTGTATTTATTAAACAGAAAAGCTTGAAAACTGTGTCCGGAGATTTGGGGAGGGACAATTGGATAGTGGACAATCCCCAAATGTCCACTCCTCAAATCTCCGGGAGCCTTTAAAACTAAAACAAAAGTTAGAGGAAAAATCTTTGGAGTGGAAAGGCAGAGATTATAAAGATGATAGGATCCACATCAGGGATGTCAAGGGGTACAAGACTAAAATTCCCTCTTCTTCCAAAGACATGAAATAGTCAAGTAGCTACCAAAGATAAAGAAACCACACTTTAATTACTTAAAATTCCTTTCCCCTTTCAAAAAAAACTTTTTTCCAACAAAAACTAAAAAACCTCAAAACCTAGTTTTCAAGCTTTTTAAAGACAAAACAACTTGAAGCCCATTTATTATTTGCTATTTATTCTCCTAATTCATTTTGTGTATTCTTCTTGCCATTTGTGTACTCATTTGTTTTCGATATTGCTCATAAATGTCAGGTTTTGATCCAAGTCCTCTAAATTGCTCTGTTTTTTCTCGTACTTCTCCTCCACTTACTGGCTCCTCAATTCCCTTTAAAAAATTTTTTTTCTTTCAAAAACTCGAATTTAAAAAAAACCTGTTCTTTAGTTCCAAGTCCTTTACCTTCCCATCCCATTTTTGCCATTAATTGGGCGCCTTTATTTGTTTCACGATTTATAGGTTGAGGAGGGATTTTGAAAGAAATTGAAGTACGAGGGGCTCTAAAAACAAAAAAATGTTTAAATCAACAAAATCATATTTACGGTCCAACAGGCACGGCAAACGTCGGTCTTTCGTCTGGTGTTGGACTGCGAGAACGTTTAATTCTTTTTATGACAGGACTTGCACTAAATTTGAGAAAATAATTAGAACAAAAAAATGTTTGAAAAAACCTCCTCGATTTTCTTCTTCTTCTAGGCGAAGAGCTTCGGCTACTGCTTGAACTTGAAGATGAACTTCTACTGCCACTGCTACTACTTGATGATGAAGACGAACTTCGGCTTCTAGAACGGGATCTCCTTCGACTTCTACTGGATTTGCTAATAAAGAAAATAATCAGCTTATTGAGAACGCAATTATCAATAAATGAAATCTCGTTAGCAAAGAAAAGATAAAATGTCAGATTCAATAAGGTAGAAAAAACTCAAAACAATTAATAAGCAAAACCTCCCAAAAATTTGAGTTTAGAGTAGAGGTCGGAAAAATCGTGTTTTCGGGGTCCCGCATGCTGGAGCAATTTCTAAAAACGTCTGCGGGATGGGATCCCGCGGGAATAATCCCACAAAATCCCGCACTCCCGCAAACATAAAAAAAGTGCGGAAGTCCCATACCGACCATTAGTTTAGAGCCAAAATTAGATTTATTAATCCTTTTTTCAGTTTGACTCATTGGTATTTCGTCCAATTTTCGGCATTTTTCCAGATAAGATTTCCAAAAATCTAAATATTACCTTCCATTATTTTTTTCATGTCTTGGCGGAGATTTCGAAGATTTTGGTGGCGTTTTAGGCGGAATGTATTTGTTGGTAAAAGCATCTTCCAAAGTCTTTCCCTCCTCCTTCATTTTAAGCTCAAGCTTCTTTTTATGATCCTCCTTCTTTACATAATGCTCAACAAGTCCATTCATCTCCCAACCCTCACTAAAAATTTTAAAAATTAAAAAACCTCAAAATTCTTTAAAAAACCCTTACTTATCTCTAATACAATCAATTGGTGGAGGAAATTGCAGAGCGCTGTAGAAACGATCAATTTCTCGAAGTAAACTATCGTTGGGAGGGTCAGGATGAGGAAGACGCAAATCCTTCTCTTTTAGCGGGTTATACTGAAAAATTAAAAATCTTTAAAGAAAAATGGTCAAAATTTAAGAAACCGTAACATCCTCCATTTTAACGAGTGGAACAATCATTCCAGCAGGTAATTCATAGTATGGCACTTTTGGCGTCAAATCCAAAGCTGGAGGTTGCGGAGGCGGTGGAGGCTGTGAACGAGGTGGTGGAAAATTTGATCCACCAGACATTGGAGGAGGAGGTCCCCCTTTTGGCAAAGGTATTCCCAATGGTTTTTTAGATGGTGAATTGGTAGATTCAAATAATGAAGGGATTTTATTAGGTTGTTGTTGATCAAAGCGAGAACGTCTTCTTTCCGTGCCATATTCTTCTTCCTTTTGCCTTATATTTTCAGCTTCTATTCTATCTGGATTTAATAAAATAAAAATTTATAAAAAAAGATAAGGTCATTTGTACGTTTCAGAGTATGACCTAAAAATTTTTCGGTATGACCTAAAAAATCGACGAGTGGGGCAGGAAGCTGGAGACCAACAGAATAAGACGGGGAAGGGAAAAAGAAAAGCTATGGTCAACAAGCAAGTCCTCCTCCTCCTCCAATGCCTGGTGGATCAAACATTCCACCCAAGGCAGAGAAATCGACTCGTGTCAGTCTCAAATAGCTACCCCATCTTATTCTGTGGTCCTCGGCTTCCTGCCACACTCGTCGATTTTTTTAGGTCGTACCTAAAATTTCTAAGTCTTCTCCAAAATATTTTAACTAAACAACCTTTAATCTCCCTCATTTGTGTTTCCATTGTTGCAATTTTTGTCAAAACATGTTGCTCATATTCTTTATGTTGTTTTGCATAATTCCCAAGTGTTTCCCCAATTTCTTTATCCACTTCAATTGCCAATTGTGATTGATATGCAGCTACAGTTGCCTGTTCTGTGGCTATAACAGCGACAGGATTTCGTAATTGCTAAATTCAAAAATTTTTTCTCCCAACTTTTACTAATCAAAAAAAAAACCTTAAAACAACTATCATCAAAGTATTTATGTCCTTCCCAAACGCCAACTAATTTTTCTAATTTCTCACTAAATGCGTTTATTGTCCCAGCATTATTACTAGCATAAGCGTAAAGTTTGGGCACATAACGTGAAAGCATTTGACGGATGCTGTCCAATTTCTTGCGATGACTAAAAATAAAGAAAATAAGGTTGAAAGTTGGGTAAAACTTGGGGAGCCTATGTCTCATTCTCAAAAATTGTAATTAAAAACAGAAATTCTCCCTAATATTTTTTAAGATACAAGTTCCAAAACTTGTGAAATTTGCAAATTGGAAGTCGTCTTTTCAAATCTCCAAGTTTAAAAAAGGTGAGAAATAGGTCCCAAGCTTGGGCAAAAAAGCTTGTTCTCAATATATCTCATTCCTAAACAAGGAGGAGTTAATTTGTAAAAAAATAGATACCCCAATTTATTAACAAATACTAGAACACGCCAAATTGAAACTATAATTAGAGCAAAAAACAGGGAAAACCAAGAATCTTTGCAAGGCCCAATCAGAAATGACAGAAAAAGGATTTCGGATCGGGTTTTCAAAAAATACTCGGAAAGGATATCGAAATCTGAATCGAAAAATCGAGCGGGTTTCGGATTTCAAATAGCGCGTGAAATCCCTAGACCTAACCCAAACCCACCCCAAAATCCTATAGAAATTCTAAATTCACCAATAATGTGCCCAATCATTAATTAAGTAAAGAACATGAAGTCTAAACGCATCGGTAGCTGTACGTTCCCGCACTCTAAAAATAATTTTAGATAAACCATGCTAACAACAAAATTTCTTTAAAAGTGTGATGACACGCCAAAAAACCTGTGCAGAAGATAAGTAAGAATAATTTCTCGCAAACGATCACTACTACAATTGTCGAAAATCCATTTTTTACTGTTCTAAAAACCAAAAATACAATAAAAGAAAAATTGTATGCCCATAAAACTTAAAAAAATTTTAAATTTGGGGGAAATATCAAAACCCTGGGAAGTTCTAAGAAACTTAAAGGAAAAAAATTTTGACAAAAATTTTTGCATGTCAGAGTGAGACAGACCGAAATTGTATCTTTGGAGCCGGATTCTTGTAGCCGTTCCAAACATTTATCAAAAGATGAGATATTTAGTCCAACTTGTTTGACCAAGTCATCAATGCGTTTATCCTCTTTTGCTCTCCATAAAACATCAATTTTTGACTTAAAATTGAGAAAGAAATTTAAAATAAATTTTTGTATGGGATTGGGAGTTTTGCGGATTATTCTTACACCCGAGAAACAAATTACCTAAAAAACAAGTGGCAGGAACTTCAAAGACACCGAACTGTGGAATCCTATGTTAATGGCCAGAGACACAAAATCGCAAAAAATACCAGTCCTTCTAACAGAGAGTAGGGTACTACTAAATAAAGGACTGAAGGATAACTAAACCGACTTAAAACCTGTCGGCAGGCGTTTCAGGAACAAAGACTTTGCATAGGGTGAAGGACCACGAACCCAAAACACAAAAAATGCCCAGTCATTATACCTGTCTTTGAGAATTCAGTGCCATCTCGTGTGCTTTTAAATTAGATTCGGAATCAATTATTTGCTTCCTAAGACAAGTTATTTGTTCTTCTGCATTTTTTAGTTCAAATTCCAACGAATTCTTCGTTGTTGGTGGAGGTATTTGAGCAATTACTTGCACTGAAATTAACAAGAAAATATCCAAAATCAAAGCAAAAAGACTCACAATTTTGTATTTCAAACAGCAATCTATATTTGTAGTAGTCAGAGAATTCCCCTCCGAACAGAAAAACATATCGGGGATCATTTCTGTTTTGTTGTCTAACAACTTCTTCAGATGCAGGGCCATTTTTGGCAACAAATTCTGCCGTTGAATCGATTATTCGTTGCAATTCTGGATCTTAAATTAATGGGAGATTTGTTGGAAATAGGCAAGGATTAGAACCCTGTCCCACTCATGTGATAAGGGTCAAGGCATTGGGTTTAAGCTTGTAACGGGGAAAGCTCCAAAGATCTATCTAAATCAAAACCCATCATAATATATTGAATATATTCTTAAGAGAAAAAGGAAGGAAAAAAGGGGGGGCAACGCCGGGAAGTACCAAGATAGGGTGAGACGCAAGTCAGAAAGTGGATAATCTCTTGGAAGAGATTGACCTAGAATTCAATCGAGGTTCTATTCTCAAAGAAATTGAATCAAAAAAATACTTTTCTAACGTACTTTCCAACTCCTTTACTGAGAATTAAGAAATTATTCACCTCACTAGTCATGAACATAAAGGGCGTTAATCGGTTAAAAACCTCTCACCCCTCTTTCTCAAAACACCCAAATCTCAATCAAATAACAAACAAACCTTGAGGAGGTGGAGGAATCGTTGATTGCATAGACATTATAAATTGACAGCCTCAAAGAATAATAATTTAGAAAATTGCAAATTGTATTCAAAATTCTCTAGTTAAACTGAAAAAGATTAAGAAAATGAAGCCTTTATTTAATCTCCTTATTTTTAAAATTTAACGAATCAGCCGAAAATTCTTCTTCAAACATTCCATGAAGGCAAGCTAGAACGTTGTGAATCATCAAACCTTTAAAAATTCCTAGAGCAAGCTAAAAATCAAAAAGGGATGACGATCGATCCTTCAATTATTCACTTTTGACCATTTTTAAATTTGACCATTTTGTCATTCGATATTTCGAAACTTTATTTAAAATTTGGTGTTTTGACTTTTCTCGATGAAATTCTGTCGTTATGTATATTATCGATTGACGCGCCTATGAGGAAATTGTCGAATTTTCTCGAAAGTCACACTTCTAGCAACTTTTAAAAAGTTCATTTTTAGTAATTTTTCTTTCAGTTTAGTCAAAAACTACTTGTTGCTATTTTTATTGATCTTCAATCAAATTAAAATAAATCATGTTCGGTGGAGGTGGCGATCCTTTTGGAAACCCTTTCGAGTAAGTTTTTTTTGGTTTTAGGGGAAGGAAGGGAGGTTTATCTTGACCGTTTTTATGGAGATTTTGAGCTTAGGAATACATTTACATTTTGCCATATTCTGTATCTTATCTTAAGTAACTAAATTTTAAAATCACCCCGCAATAGGAATTCTTTGGTGTTCTCTTCAAATGAGTCTTATAAGTGAGCTTCTGTAAGGGGCAGTCTTCTCTTTAAGGACTGTTTTGTTTATTTACTTTGATCAAACAGATTTTATGAGTGATCCAAATTAGGTAGTCTTATTGACTTTTTTTATATCCTTATGTTTCGGCTGATCATTTAGTCTGACAATTTATTTTCAACTAACCTTAACAATTTTCAGCCAAATTCATCGTCAAATGCGGCAAATGGACAATATGATGAATTGTTTGTTTTAATTTTTTTAAATTCTTCTTAACCCAAAATCTTTAAGCAATGCTTGGCGATGCTTTTAACATGCTAAATGGCTTCGGGAATGGAATGCCCCATCATCCAATGTTGACTGACGACGACGATTTCAATTCCCCTCATCGCAACTTTAATAATCAGATGATGAACCCTTTTGGCGGTTTTGGATTTGGAGGGTCTATGCTTGGTGGGATGATGTCTCAAATGGTTTTTTTTGAAATTCTTTAACTATTTTTAACCAATTTTTCCTTTCATTTAAAGCAAAACATCCACAACACGGCTCTGAACGACCCCAATTCTTTTGTGATGTCTCAATCTACAATGGTCTCTTTTGATGGCAATGGACCTCCAAAGTATGTCCAGTCATCCACTAGAAAGGCTGGAAATGTGTCTGAAACTCGAAGGTTTGTTTCGTTTAGTTTGCTTTTTTAATTTGAGATCTTTAAGAGCTCTACGTGATGGAGAACGCGAAGAAGTCTCGATTGGACACAATATTGGGGATAAATCCCATATTGTTGAAAAGAAGCGTGACAAAGATGGAAAGTTCCGTTCTCAGCAAAAATTTGTCAATATGGAGGAAGGTATTTTCTTTATTTGATTTATTTTTTATCCCTTAAACGTTGGGAATCTTAGGGGATTTTTTTGTTGAGAATTCAGTTTTTGTGGAATTTTTGGGACTGACAATAAATTTATTTCCAATTATTCAATGTTTTGGTTAGCTCTCATTTTTGATTCATAGTTTGATAAGGGATCGTTTCCTCTTTGAATCTATAAGGCTTCTTTATTTTGTCCCAGAGTCGGGAATTTCGCAGAATCTGAAAATAATCTAAAGATTTTGGTTTAATGTTGGGTTGGCCCCATTTACCCGCATTTCATTCCTTGGCATTTTCATTCCTCATTGAGTTGTAGGGGGCCATCCTGTTATGCCTGAAAGCTTAAACATCTAAAATCGAATATTTTTTTCATTTTTAGCCGAAGCCCGCGACTTTAATGAACGTTTCAAAACACAAGCTCGGGAAAACTTGAATGGAATTGCTGGACTTTTTGGTGGCCATAATACTCATCGTAATCAAGCAATTGAAAATGGGAAGAGAGGACGAGATTCTCGAAAATATCTTCACAATTCTGGAGAAACTTCAGCGCCAATCATAACTATTCCGGATGATGAGGAGGAACAACAAAGGGGACGGTAAATAATTTTGATAAAATATAGTTGAAAATTGGGTTCTTTATTCGAATACATTAGGGGTGAGGTCGTATCGTCCGGTCCGCATTTAAAAAATTTTTGCAAAGAGGAAATTTTGGATTAAATTTTTTTAGTAGGAGAGCCTACTCTCTTTTTTAGTGGCAGAAAATGGGTTGAAGGATTTTTTAAAGAGAATCGTTAGACATAGAAACGGGTGCTGCATTCTATTGTCTTATAATTGCTAAAAATCATTTTTGAGAAATGTTTCTGTCCGTTTTTGATGGGGGTTTCTCTAACAATTTTTTAGCTGACTTTAAAAAATTCTTGCACATACATATTTTTAATTTTAAATTAAAAATTTTAATTTTCCAGTTATTCTCGTAATGGACGTGGAGGACGTCATCAAGAGGATGTGATTTACTCAAATAATGGAATTGGGCCCACAATTCAAGAAATTGATGATAATGAGGGAGAATCGTCAAATGCCAATCCTAAACGTCGAAAAGGTGTATTTGGAAAATTTTTGGGTTAAATTTAGAGGAAAAAATTTTAAGAAGGGATTAGAAAAAGACCGGATATTATTAAAGAAATTCCCACATTTTTTTTCATCATCCAAATTGCGATATGTAAAATTAAATTCCTTTACAAAATATTCTCAACTCTTATTTTAAAGGGTTGTGTTACCCCAATTCGAAACCCCTATCTTTGTCTCCATTTCAAGGATTTCTGTTAGTCAAAGAATTTTTAAAAATTAATTTCGAAAAAATTAAACCATCTTTAAACAAAATTTGTAAAAAAAAAATTTAAATTCAACTTTGATTCTTCGGAAACAGAATATTGAAGGCCTGGATATAGTTTGTAATATATATATGAAATTAATTTGTTTTTCCAATTCCTCCTCTATAAGCTCAATTTCTTCTTTCATTGTAGGTGGTAAAAAATATTAATGTTGTGTCTTATTGCTGCATTTACCTTTGCCTCCGCCCCGCCAACCCATATAACCCTGCCGTTTTCATCAATTTCACCAAGAAATGAATATCCTCAAGAAAATATGTTCACAAGTTAAAAATTTGGCAGCCCCTTTCGGCCAAAAGCCAATACTCAACTTCAAAGCATTTTGATTCCTTATGTACATCTCAGCGGCGATCGCCGAGTCGATCAATGTTTCCGAGCAATTACCAATAGCAACACAAAAAGCGATGAAAGTGCCGCAAAAGATGAGGAGGAACAAATAGGAGGCATACTTGTTCAACAAGTTTATAAAGATGATGTTACTGGAGATGAAGAAAATAACATGGAAGTACCAGAGAATAACATGGAAGTGTCTGGACCTTCGAATGTACTTCCATGTTATTCTCTGGTACTTCCATGTTATTTTCTTCATCTCCAGTAACATCATCTTTATAAACTTGTTGAACAAGTATGCCTCCTATTTGTTCCTCCTCATCTTTTGCGGCACTTTCATCGCTTTTTGTGTTGCTATTGGTAATTGCTCGGAAACATTGATCGACTCGGCGATCGCCGCTGAGATGTACATAAGGAATCAAAATGCTTTGAAGTTGAGTATTGGCTTTTGGCCGAAAGGGGCTGCCAAATTTTTAACTTGTGAACATATTTTCTTGAGGATATTCATTTCTTGGTGAAATTGATGAAAACGGCAGGGTTATATGGGTTGGCGGGGCGGAGGCAAAGGTAAATGCAGCAATAAGACACAACATTAATATTTTTTACCACCTACAATGAAAGAAGAAATTGAGCTTATAGAGGAGGAATTGGAAAAACAAATTAATTTCATATATATATTACAAACTATATCCAGGCCTTCAATATTCTGTTTCCGAAGAATCAAAGTTGAATTTAAATTTATTTTTTTTTACAAATTTTGTTTAACGATGGTTTAATTTTTTCGAAATTAATTTTTAAAAATTCTTGACGATATTGACTGATAATATTTGTAAGTGAGAAATCTAAACTGATAAATATTGTTAGCATATTATATATTATTAAAATTTTATATTATCTGAAAAAAAATATAAAAAAAACAAAGTTAAATTCTTAAAATTAAAAAACCGCTTTTGTTTAATTGGAAAAAAAACTTTCTGGCTTCCAGTTGGGAACGTCTTCTATTATTTTACCAATGATAATAATTCAACCAGTTTTTCATATATAAATCGGAAAATACTGTATATAAATCCACTGACGCATTTTTTACCAACTGCCCGTAAGACAAATTTTATTATAAAAAAGTTTGAACGTTAAAAAAGTATTTTTAGTTCATGTTAAGGATCGAAAAATTTAATTAAAAATTTAATAAAATTTAATTTCTGATAGATTTAATGTTTCATTTGACAGCTTTCAAAATTAATTGAGGACCTTGAATATTGCCTTGAAGATTTTTTAAAAATAAAAAAATTTCCGATCCTATTTGGATAGATTAAGATCAAAAAAATTAAAAATTACACTCATAAACATCACAGAAAACAACCCGACAGAAGGGTTAAAAATGAGTTGTTACTTAAAATATACAATAAAACTTGAAGGGTTATGAAAGCAAAATTGAATGGTTTTTCTAGCTCATTTGTTAGTACTTATGTATGTAGAAAATATTTAAAGTGCCGAACCTCGTTATTAGATACCTCTAGATAAGCCTCAATTTAGGATGACTACAGGGTGGTGAACTACTTAGGCTATAACTCCTATTTAAGGTAAAATTGGTTTAGTCCCAGACGAAGATCTTATAATTAGAGTTGGTCTCAATTTAAGCTTCAATTTACTGTACGTACAATAGAGGGTATTAGTGATCTAGCAGGGCCTGGACCAAGGCCTTTGTTTTTCCAGTACCCAGAGTCCAGTCCCAGGCATTTTTTGACCTTCCTGGTTTTTTCCAGGCCTGAGTTTTTCCTTGACTACAGGTCCAGGATCCGGCCCAGGTCAATAAATCAAACCCCAGAGTCCAGGAATAGGTCCAGGCTTTACAAAAATCTCGATCACTAGTGGCTATTTTTCAAACTTGGTTCCCCACTGGATAGACTACTGCCTAAGCTTGTATACCCTCTAGTACATGTTTACACCTCTTACAAGGCACAATTTTCCAGAGGGGTGTCGTATAACGAGGTTCGACTGTGTTGCAATTTTTCTCTTTATTTTGAGGTCTTTTGAATGTCGAATGATTTTTCTCCTTTATTTTCCAATTTTGTTCCTTCCACACTACCTTCATTATTCTCTCCACTCCATCTTTCTTTTAAAGTCCAAAAAGAGCTGTACAAGCGTTTCATTAAATTTTGATTTTCTTCTTGAGGTGGCGGTGCTGCAGAACGGGTAGAGGGTTTGCGAAGGGAAAGACGCTCTAATTCGTTACGAGCAAACTGAAAGAAAAAAATTTTTTCTCTTGAAATTCTTTTTTTGGAAATTTTTTGAAAATTTTTTGAAAATTTTTAAAAATTTTTTTGAAAATTAAAAATTTTTTTTAAAATCTCGAAAAATTTTTTTTAAATTTTTTCAGGAAATTTTAAAAAAAAAAATTTTTTTGAAAATTTTTTTAAAATTTTTTTAGGAAATTTTTTCAAAAAGAATTTTTTTTTGAAAATTTTCAAAAAATTATTTTAAAATTTTCTTCTAGTCACCAATCCCGATGCAGTTGGCGATGTTGGTTGTGATGTTGAACGTTTGCCATAACCCGTCCGTGTAGTTGCAGTACCGCCGGTTAATTGTCATAAAGGAGCATTTGAAATTTCTTCCTTCTCCTCAGAGACATCTGAAACTCTTGATGTGTTCATATCATCCTTTATTTCTAGAATTTCAGGGTGTAGCTCGACCACTCTTATAAGGATACCTGAAATTTAAAGAAAAATAATATCTTTCAAGTAAGACGCAGGTTAAGCCCAAAATTTTAAGTTCCGTTTTACCAACATGAGATATCTCACATGAATGGGCAAGGAGGGTTTGGAAAAAAAATTTTCGAAAATTGGAGATCGAACGAAAAATAACCCATAAGGTCGTAATTTCGAAACAGCTCTAGGTGGGATATGAGAGTATCGTATCATACAGGGGGGAATACTAGGGGAAGTAGGACCGGGTAGGAAGTATCATACAGGGGGGAATATTAGGTGAGATAAGACCGGGTAGGAAGTTGCCTATACGATACTCTACGATCCCTCATTATACAGTTCCATGTCTGGAAACCCCCAAAGGCCCCCCAGCTTTTCAGCACCAGTTCATCTTCCAAGGAGAATTTAAAGACGAGGTTCAACCAACGAATTCCCTATCCAAAACTCTTTCCACCTTACCATTAATATAATTTCTCAATTTTTGATTATCAATGTCTTGTTCTTTGATAATATTCAACAACTGAAAAATAATTTTTTTGAAATTTCAAAAAATTTTTCCCTAACTTTTTGTTCATCCATTCCCCCATTATTCGTTCCATTCAATTCTGCAGCCAAGCTAGGTTGACTTCCATTCCCCAACAAACTACGTCCACATTCCACAGAATTGTGTAATAATTGGGCCTGTAAGTCGTCACAATGGGTTTGAAGTTCGCGATTTTCAATTTGTAGTCTGTCAACTTCGTCTTCCAATTGGATAATCTTAAAAAGGGAGTTGATTAAAAAGAGGTTTTGACTGGGAAAGGAATGGAGTTTCTAATTCTCTTGTGGAACAAAACCTCTATACAGTATATACCTTTATACAAGGCTCAACCTTTTTACAATGCTTAGCCTCTATACAAGATACACCTCTATACAAGGCTTAACCTATATGCTATGTACACCTTTATACAATTGTTTAACCTCTATACAATATACACCTTTATACAAATCTTAACCTCCATACAACGTATACACCCCGCTACAAAAGAGATTGTACATAATATGGATGTATTATAAATGTATTTAGAACATAGT
Source organism: Meloidogyne enterolobii (assembly GCA_963681835.1). Lineage (NCBI taxonomy): Eukaryota > Metazoa > Nematoda > Chromadorea > Rhabditida > Meloidogynidae > Meloidogyne > Meloidogyne enterolobii. Next base: position 4,314,942 of record CAVMJV010000007.1, read on the forward strand.
CTGTGCTTCTAGGAGCAAACCTCGTTGTATCAACTTTCGCTATAATAGAACCATATATTAAGGACCGCTCAATATAAGCGACTTGTTCTTTTGTTCACGGATTAATGGATTAAGAGCTTTGTCCCTTATGAACCTTCAGCCTTATGGACACCTCGCTCTAACGAACTTTCCCAAGTCTCTTATAGTAGAAGTTTACTGTCCGTACAATAGAGGGTATTTTCCTTCCAATATTCTCCCTTATAAAAATTTAGTGTTTCCCTACCCTATCAGTTAAAGACCCATGTTTCGGCATTTTCTCCAACTCATTCTGTCTCAAATGGTCCGTTTGCCTAGCCAATTCTTCCAAAAATTCAGAACTATCCTCCAAACGGTTAGTCATTTCACGGCGATAGCTAAATAATTTTTTAAATATTTTCTTTTATTTTCACCTCAGTTTTAAGGGGAATTTACAAATTTTTATTTTTAAATTTCTCAACAAATTGATTTTCTCTTTTTTTTAATTTTCGTGGCTAATTTCCCAATCCCCCTTCTCCCCCTCCCCCAATTTTTTTCTCCCTCCTTTTCACCTCTCAAATTCGGCTTTAAGCGCTTTATGCTCTAAATGGGCATTCTCTGCCTCTTGTTGTGAATCTGTCAGTTGATCCTGCAAGCGACGAATGCGGTCTTTAGCGTCACTCAATTCGGAGGTTGTTCGTTCCCGTTCGCGTTCAAGTTGTGTGACTTGGTTGGAGAGCATTTGATGCCTAAAAGAGGAATGTTTTTTTGAGGGAATGATAAAGAAAGAATGAGTAAGGATTCCCTAAAGGTTACTGTATTTCAAAAGGGTCAAGAACGGATTTTGTTTCAAAAGGGTCAGAAGAAGGATTATATTTCATAAGGGTCAGTCGACTAATGTTTCAGAAGGGTCAACCTGTGAGCTTGTTTTAAAATGGTCAGTCGGTAATTTTATCGCAAAACGATCACTCTTACCTTTTCCCCAAAATAGTCAACATGACCTCGAATAATTCGTAAAGGTTACTGTATTTCTAAAAGGTCAAAAACATATTCTATCTCAAAAGGGTCAAAAACTGAGTTTATTTAAAAAGGGTCAGCCGACTATTGTTTCAGAGGGTTTTGTTACAAAACGGTCAATCACGAAATTTTTTCAAAACGGTCAACCATGACCTCACATAAACTATTATTTAAATCACTAGCCTAAGGGCCTCCTTTTCCGCCTCCAACTGCCTCTCTCTATCAGTCCTCTGAGTCATCTCCCTAGCTTTAGCCTTTTCCTCGTTCAACTTTTCAGCCCATCTCTGCTCTGTAGCATGGAGCTGTTCCTCCAACAAATGAACTCTTTCCTGTAGAACAGCATTTTCTGTTCGGATTCTAGACTTTTCTTCTGTCGCAGCAATTTTCTCGTCTTGAAGTTCTGAAAGTTTTTGGGCAAAGAGGGACACCTAAAATTCAAAAAAAATTTTTTTTTTGAAATTTTTGGCATTCTGTTTAAATTGCCTGATTAGCAGCACTGTTAGAATCTGAGCCAGCACAGGAATCGGAATGTTCGTGTAAATGAATAAGTTCTGGGTCTGAACTAAAAGAATCTCGTCTAGATGAGCGTTGTCCGTTTAGGTAAAGACGAGAAGCTACGGATGAGGAGGAGGAGGGTACAATTCCGTTGTAAAGAGAAGGTGAAGGTTCTGCCTGAATTTTTTTTTGATTAATTTAATGAGGTTTGAAAGGGTTTTAGTTAAAACGTCCTTAGTGAAAATTCGTGTTGCCTCTATATAGTCAACTCTCGTTAGTAGAGACTCCGGTAAATGTGGAATTCCGTTATAAGAGACTTTTCTCCTAGACCTAGAGTAGTTCTATAGGGTCGTTTTTTACCTAAAAAATTATGACAGTGGAAAAATCTCGTGGTAGGCGACGTTTCTACACGTTACTTCCACCCTTTAACAAGTTATTAAATTACACATTAAATTCCAAATCCAAAATTAAATTTGGATATTTTTACTCATTATTGTATACGATGTTCTTGCTGTGGAAAAATTGTTTGGATGGAAGATGAAATTGAACCATCATGGAATGAGGCCAGACCGAAGCACAACCGACTGTCACCCACCATCAAGCCCGATGATGGGTTATTATTTTCATTTACCTATATTCTTTCTGCACTTATCTTACTTGGGGTATTTTGAACGTTAGGTATTTTATTCTGATTTTTCCCCAACATGTTGGAATTTCTAGACAATTTTTGTACCTCTAAGTAGTCCATAGAACGATTAATATAACGGCCTTGTCGTTGTAGTTCACGCACTTTATTCGCAATTTTTGTTTAATTTAAAGATTCGTTTAAGGGGAGGAAAAAATTATTTTAAAGGAACAAAGCTATTTTTTGTTGGATATAAAGCTTTCTAGTCCTTTGATTCTTTAAAAATTTGGGGGAATAAAAGAAAAGTTTTTTTGAATAAAAAAGAAAAAAAAGATGCGCAATTGATTTGGTATTTTCTTTGTTGTTTGGGGGAAGGATAATCCGCGTTGTTTGATTGAAAATAAAGGAAAAGCTGAAAAATGAGATTATAAAATTATTTTTGATCTACTACATATTGGCTTGGTCTTTATTAAAAATGAAGATAAACGAAAGGACTAAGATATGACGCTCTAAGTTATTACAACCTAAGAGGTAGGTGATGAAGGATAGGATAAGAGTGAGATACCGTATAACCTGTATTAATTCCCCTCCCTCAAATAATTACCCCATTCAGCGATGGAATGAAACAATAATTACCCTCCGCCCTAAAACACATTCAAATTTCAAACCCCATATAATTACCCTCCCTCGATTAATTACTCCCTCCAGCGGAAGATCAAAACAATAATTACCCAGGGTAGTTATTAAATGATATACGGTATTTGGGAATGGTGGGGGTAAGAAGACGAGCAGGACTTATCTAGAGAGGGGATGGGAAAAGGAAAGGGATGTGTGATATTTATAAATGATAAGACTAATATAAAAAAGAGGGAGAGATAAGAGAGTGTAACATCAAAGCCTAGATGTATATGTATATTTCTGGTAGGGGATAAGGTTGGCGGATCCGGGTCCAAAAAAGGCCGGATATCAGAAAATTTTCGAATAGGAATATCAAATCCGGATATCCGAAGATTTCCAACTATCCGACAACCTTAGTAAGGGAGAGTGTTTATTATCATTTATTCAAGGAGAGAGAGCCGTTCTATAATACCTCCCTTTATTAAAGATAATTTACTCGAATTTTTAATTTAAATTTAAAAATTAACCCTTCTGGTTTAAGATTAGACAAGAAAAAAATTATATAAAAAAATTTTCAATTTTCTAACGATCTGGAATTTTTTGTTTCAAAAAAAAAAATGGAAGGGAAGAGAGCTTAAAATTACGCGCATGAGTGTTTTCCTCCCCTCTTATTTAATATATCCTCTATCGGATAAAATAAAAAGGATGTGGGGAGTCTAGTAAATACGAGCGGGGAACAAAACATGGAGGGAATAAAAATGTTTTTGAATATTTAGTGAGTAGATGAAAGAAAAAAAAGAGAGAAAAAGTGTTAATCCAAAAATATTAAAAATATAAAATGGATGGGGTTAGAAGAACAATTAAAAAATATTTTTAATTAGTTAAATTAAAGGGAAGGAGAGAATAAATTTTGAAAAAATGGCAACAAAAAATATAATGAAATAAATAACAAAAATTTTTTGTTTATCAGGTTGGATGGCACGAGTATGGGAATAGGAACCGGACTGGAAGAGTCGTATAAAAATCGAGATCTCGATTAATCTTGATCTCGATAACCGAAATTTTCGATCGAGATCTCGCCTCGGTCCGGTCTCTAGTATGGGATACCTTAACCCAGTTACCAGAAACGCCGAGCTTCTATCCGAAATCTAATACGAAGGGATCCTATCGTCCCGATTTCCGAAAACCGAGAATTCCAGACGGGTCCTAGATCGAGAATTTCTTAGAGAAAATCAGGAATTTATTTTTTATTTTGACAGGATCACCGAAATATATGTAGGTAAGGGAAGGATCATTTACATTCTCTAATACAGCGCCCTGTCGCTCATTTTCAATCCCCTCTCAGAGTCAATCTCAATCCCCTCTCTAATGAAGCAACCGCTCAATTAGAAAAATTTCGTTTTGCAAAAATTATTTTTACTCGAGATCTAGTCTCGGTCTGATCCCTATTCCCCTCTAAATATGTTTGGCTTGTATTTAAATAAATAAAAAATATTATCTATATATAATAGTAAAAAGGCAGTCAGCTAAAAAAAAGTCCCCAGAGCTTTTGAGTGGGTGTATCGGGGTGGGGTTTTTTGCTATAGATGGGAAATTTAATGTAGTTTTCAGGAAAACCTCCAAAAGTTGGGGGAAAGGGGCGAGTTTTTTAGATATTTTGAAAAAACGTGTTTTTTCGAAACTTTGACGTAAAATTTGACATAAAAGACGAAGTCAGGGGAAGTTGGGTCAGTTACAAGGTATCATCTAGAGCATATTTCGAATATGATAGAAAAAAAGTTGGAGTCGTTCTGACAACGGGAAGGGTAGATGTGCTGTTTACAAACTTTTATGTCAAAGTGGTAACTTTGGATTTAAGGTGTTTATCGACGAGATAGGAAAAAGTCGTTGGGAGAAAAGTTGTAGAGCGTTGTGAGTTTCTTAAGAAAAAAGTTTGTTTCAAGTTGATTCGATTAACAGAAAAAAAGATATGGAGTAAAAAGTGCGTTTTTGAAGAAGTTGCATAAAAGTGACCTTAACTATATTTTTTTTGGAATTAGAAGAAAAGTGTTGGAAGATGTAAGATAGAGAATTAAATTCTGCATCGAATAAGCTTTGTTTAACGTTAATTTGACTTTTTTGGACCGAGTTATGAATTTTTTAAAAAATTAAAATTTTGGAAAAAAATTTTTAAATTTGACGATCTAGACCGTCCGATCTGGAAAGTTAAGCAACGCTGAGCTGTTTTTTGTAACTTTTGAAGTAGCTATCGGAAAAATATGAATGAGGTGTCATTCGACGCGGAAAAATCTGGCGAATTTTTTAAAAATATTTTCGAAGGGGTCACTTGAGTCTGAGTGTGGTATATTTGAGTCTGAAGGCTAAAATCAGTGGAAATGAATTTTAAAAATTCTAAAAATTAAAGGGGATATTAAAAAATGAATTTTTAATAAAAAGGACACTTGAGTCTCATTTTTAGATTTGAGTCTGAGACTGAAAAATTATATAAAATTTTTAAAAATGAGGCAAACTAATTTATAAGTTAATTTTACAATTAATCTAATTTAAAAAATTCGCAACGCGTTGCAGAAAACGCGTTGCCGGAGGCAACCGCCAGAATTAAAAATTATATTTTAAAAATTCGGAACGCGTTGCAGAAAACACAACATGGAGAATATGATAGAAAAAGAGTTGAAGTCGTTCTGACATCGGGAAGGGTAGATGTGCCTGTTGACAACTTTTTTGTCAAAGTGGTAACTTTGGATTTAAGGTGTTTAGAGGGGTCTGAGCAAAAAGTGGTTGGGAGAAAAGTTGTAGAGCGTTGTGGGTTTCTTAAGAAAAAAGTTGGTTTCAAGTTGATTGGATTAACGGAAAAAAAGATATGGAGTAAAAAGTGCATTTTTGAGAATGTTGCATAAAAGTGACCTTAACCATATTTAGTTTTGAAGTTAGAAAAAAAGTGATAAGAGATGAAAGATAGATCTTTAAATTCTGCATCGAATAAGCTTTGTTTTATGTTAAAATGAGTTTTTTGGACCGAGTTATGAATTTTTTAAGAAATTAAAATTTTGGGAAAAACTTTTTAAATTTGACAATCTAGACCGTCCGATCTGGAAAGTTAAGCAACGCTGAGCTGTTTTTTGTAACTTTTGAAGTAGTTATCGGAAAAATATGATTGAGGTGTCATTCGACGTGGAAAAATCAGGCGAATTTTTTAAAAATATTTTTGAAGGGGTCACTTGAGTCTGAGGGTGGGATATTTGAGTTTGAAGGCAAAAATCAGTGAAAATTAATTTTAAAAATTCTAAAAATTAATGGGAATATTAAAAAATAAATTTTTAAGAAAAAGGACACTTGAGTCTCATTTTTAGATTTGAGTCTGAGACTGAAAATTTTGTAAAAATTCTAATTTTTAATACTTTTCTGAAAAATAATTTTAATGTTATTCGCGATGCCTTGAAGTCGTTGCCGGAGGCAACCGCCAGAAATAAAAATTATTTTTTAAAGAAATCGGAACGCGTTGCAGAAAACGCGTTGCCGGAGGCAACCGCCAGAATTTAAATATATTTTTCTAAAAATTCGGAACGCGTTGCAGATAACGCGTTGCCGGAGGCAACTGTCAGAATTTAAAAATATTTTTCTAAAAATTCGGAACGCGTTGCAGATAACGTGTTGCCAGAGGCAACCCCCAGAATTAAAAATTATTTTTAAAAATTCGGAACGCGTTGCAGAAAACGCGTTGCCGGAGGCAACCGCCGGAATAAAAATGATTTTTTTTTAAAATACGGAACGCGTTGCAGAAAACGCGTTGCCGGAGGCAACCGCCAGAATTGAAATATTTTTTTTAATTCGAAACGCGTTGCAGAAAACATGCGGGCCGAAGGCCCGCATGTCGATTTTATGCTTAATTTTAAAATTTTATAACTTTTGAAGTATTAGTCGTAGAAAGATGGTTGAGGTGTCATTCGATGGGGAATTGAATGAGGAGTTGAATGAAAATATATTTAAAAGTGTCACTTGAGTCTGAGGGTTGGACATCTGAGTCTGAAGATTATAAATACTGGGAACTTAACGGAAATTGCTTTATTTAAATTGTAATAACGCTGGAGTCAGCCTTAATACCCAAAAGTAATCAAACGGACTCAGCAATTCGCGCCGAACGCTGGTTATCTATATATAATAGTAAAAAGGCACTCAGCTAAAAAAAAGTCCCCAGAGCTTTTGAGGGGTCGTAGCGGGGTGGGGTTTTTTGCTATAGATGCGCAATACAATGTAGTTTTCAGGAAAACCTCCAAAAGTTGGGGTCCAATGGAGAAAAAATTAGATATTTTGAAAAAACGTGTTTTTTCGAAACTTTGATGTTAGAAATGAGTATGAAGATGAAGTCGGGGGAAGTTGGGTCAGTTACAAGGTTGAAGCACCACAACATGGAGAATATGATAGAAAAAGAGTTGAAGTTGTTCTGACATCGGGGAGGGTAGATGTGCCTGTTGACAACTTTTTTGTCAAAGTGGTAACTTTGGATTTAAGGTGTTTATAGGGGTCTGAGCAAAAAGTGTTTGGGGGAAAAGTTGTAGAGCGTGGTGGGTTTCTTAAGAAAAAAGTTGGTTTCATGTTGATTGAAATAACAGAAAAAAAGATATGGAGTAAAAAGTGCATTTTTGAGGAAAATGTATAAAGTTGACCTTAACTATATTTTGTTTTGGAATTAGACAAAAAGTGTTGGGAGATGAAAGATAGAGAATTTAATTCTGCATCGAATAAGCTTTGTTTTATGTTAAAATGAGTTTTCTGCACCGAGTTATGAATTTTTTAAGAAATAAAAATTTTGGGAAAAAATTTTTAAATTTGACGATCTAGACCGTCCGATCTGGAAAGTTAAGCAACGGTGAAGCGTTTTTTGTAACTTTTGAAGTAGTTATCGGAAAAATATGATTAAGGTGTCGTTCGATAGGCAAAAATAAATGGAATTTTTTAAAAATATTTTTGAAGGGGTCACTTGAGTCTGGGGGTGTGATATTTGAGTCTGAAGGTGAAAATCAGTGGAAATTAATTTTAAAAATTCTAAAAATTAGTGTTAATATTAAAAAATGAATTTTTACTAAAAAGGACACTTGAGTTTCATTTATAACTTTCAGTCTGAAACTGAAAATTTTGTAAAAATGCTAATTTTTAATACTTTTCTGAAAAATAATTTTAATGTTATTCGCGATGCCTTGAACGCGTTGCCGGAGGCAACCGCCAGAAATTAAAAAATATTTTTTCAGAAACGGAACGCGCTGCAGAAAACGCGTTGCCGGAGGCAACCGCCGGAAATAAAAATTATTAAAATTCGGAACGCGTTGCAGATAACGCGTTGCCGGAGGCAACCGCCGGAAATAAAACTTATTTTTTTTTAATTCGGAACGCGTTGCAGATAACGCGTTGCCGGAGGCAACCGCCGGAAATAAAAATTATTTTTTAAAATTCGGAACGCGTTGCAGATAACGCGTTGCCGGAGGCAACCGCCGGAAATAAAAATTTTTTTAATTCGGAACGCGTTGCCGGAGGCAACCGACGAAAATAAAAATATTTTTTTAAAAATTCGGAACGCGTTGCAGAAAACATGCGGGCCGAAGGCCCGCATGTTTTTTATGAGTTAAATTCAAAAGTTTATAACTTTTGAAGTATTAGTCGTACAAATATGCTTGAGGTGTCATTCGATTGAGAATTGAATAAGGAGTTGAATGAAGATATTTTCATAGGTGTCACTTGAGTCTGAGAACGGACATCTGAGTCTGAAGATTATAAATACTGGGAACTTAACGGAAATTGCTTTATTTAAATTGTAATAACGCTGGAGTCAGCCTTAATACCCAAAAGTAATCAAACGGACTCAGCAATTCGCGCCGAACGCTGGTTATCTATATATAATAGTAAAAAGGCAGTCAGCTAAAAAAAAGTCCCCAGAGCTTTTGAGTGGGTGTATCGGGGTGGGGAAAAAAGCTATAGATGCGCAATACTATGTAGTTTTCAGGAAAACCTCCAAAAGTTGGGGTCCAATGGAGAAAAAATTAGATATTTTGAAAAAACATGAATTTTCGAAACTTTGGATGCGAAAATGAGTATGAAGACGAAGTCGGGGAAAGTTGAGTCAGTTACAAGGTTGAAGCACCACAACATGGAGAATATGATAGAAAAAGAGTTGAAGTCGTTCTGACATCGGGGAGGGTAGATGTGCCTGTTGACAACTTTTTTGTCAAAGTGGTAACTTTGGATTTAAGGTATTTTTTGAAGTCGGAGCAAAAAGTAGTTGGGAGAAAAGTTGTAGAGCGTGGTGGGTTTCTTAAGAAAAAAGTTGGTTTCAAGTTGGTTGGATTAACAGAAAAAAAGATATGGAGTAAAAATTGAAATTTTGAGGAAAATGTATAAAGTTGACCTTAACTATATTTTGTTTTCAAGATATGAAAAAAGTGTTGGGAGATGAAAGATAGAGCTTTAAATTCTGCATCGAATAAGCTTTGTTTTATGTTAATTTGACTTTTTTGTAACGAGTTATGAATTTTTTAAAAAATTAAAATTTTGGGGAAAAATTTTTAAATTTGACGATCTAGACCGTCCGATCTGGAAAGTTAAGCAACGCTGAGCGTTTTTTGTAACTTTTGAAGTAGTTATCGGAAAAATATGATTAAGGTGTCATTCGACGTGGAAAAATCAAGCGAATTTTTTGAAAATTTTTTGAAGGGGTCACTTGAGTCTGAGGGTGGAATTTTTGAGTCTGAAGGCTAAAATCAGTGGAAATAAATTTAAAAAATTCTAAAAATTAATGGGAATATTAAAAAATAAATTTTTAAGAAAAAGGACATTTGAGTCTCATTTTTAAATTTGAGTCTGGGACTGAAAATTTTGTAAATATGTGAATTTTAACAAATGAGTTATAGTATTATTATCCTAATTTTCCGAGTTTTAATCATAACTTCGATACACGCGTTGCCGGAGGCAACCGTCGGAAATTAAAAATTATTTTTTAAAAATTCGGAACGCGTTGCAGATAACGCGTTGCCGGAGGCAACCGCCAGAAATTAAAATTATTTTTTAAAAATTCGGAACGTGTTGCAGATAACGAGTTGCCGGAGGCAACCGCCAGAATTAAATATTATTTTTTAAAAATTCGGGACGCGTTGCAGATAACGCGTTGCCGGAGGCAACCGCCAGAATTAAATATTATTTTTTAAAAATTCGGGACGAGTTGCAGATAACGCGTTGCCGGAGGCAACCGCCAGAAATTAAAATTATTTTTTAAAAATTCGGAACGCGTTGCAGATAACGAGTTGCCGGAGGCAACCGCCAGAATTAAATATTATTTTTTAAAAATTCGGGACGCGTTGCAGATAACGCGTTGCCGGAGGCAACCGCCAGAATTAAATATTATTTTTTAAAAATTCGGAACGCGTTGCAGAAACGTTGCCGGAGGCAACCGCGAGAATCTGAAAATATTTTAGTAATAAGGAACGCGTTGCAATAAACGCGTTATCTGATGGTAAAAATATACGGGGCCGAAGGCCCCGTATAATTATTTTAATAATTATCAGCTGGCAAAATTTAAATGCGGGCCGAAGGCCCGCATGTTATTATAATTTTTTTGTTTTTTAAAAATTTATAACTTTTGAAGTATTAGTCGTAGAATGATGATTGAGGTGTCATTCGAAAGGGAATTGAATGAGGAATTGAATGAAAATAATTTCAAAGGTGTCACTTGAGTCTGAGACTGGACATTTGAGTCTGAAAAGTTCAAATACTGGGAAATTAACCCAAATTGAATTATTTTGATTGTAATAACGCTGGAGTCAGCCTTTATACCCAAAAGCTATTAAAACTACTCAGCAATTCGCGCCGAACGCTGGTTTATATTATATAAAATATTAAGCTCAATTAAATTAAAAAAATTCCTGCTCCCGGCCGAAGGCCGGGAGCCTCCTGAAAGTTGTGGATGGGTCTTCCAACTTTTTAAGGCGCATCCAGGAAAACTATAGCCGTGGCGCCATGACGTTTCCTTTGCGCCGAAACGACCCCATGTGATTTGCTATCTCGTGAACTAAAAGTCGGAGCGCTTAGGTCCCAACTAAAGGGCACTGAGATACATTTAGTGGATATCAAATAAAAAAAAATTTCGAAATTCGGTGAAGTCTAAATACCGATATGCCGTGTCATTGGTTTTTATTTGGTCCCCAAACCAATTAATTGGTTTTTCGATTAACTATATCTCGTGAACGGATGGGCGGATTAAGATGGGACCTGGGGGGTATTAGGTAGTTGGGCAAGAGAAATTTTTTGGGATTGGTCGTTTTGGCGCCAAACTTCAGTGCGGCGCCGAAATGGACCACTTGAGTCTCGGGTGAACTTTTGGGGGTCATATGGGTCAAAGTGTCAAAGTCGAAAAGTCGACTTTTTGTAAAATGAATTGAAACTCGATTTCGATAGCCAGATCGAAAGAGCGTCCCCTGGCGGTCAGAAAAAGGTATAATATGTTGGGGGTCCACTTGAGTCTCAAAAAGTTATAGGCGTTGTGGCAAAATGTCCGAAAACTTTATGAGACTCTAACGTCCCGGAGAATTTTTTTAAAATTTTTCTGACGACGGATTCGTACTCAGCGCATGTCAGAGTACCATATAAGTCGAATTTTGGGTCAAAATTCGAAAATTTTGTCTCCTCCCTCAGAACCATAGGGGTACCCCTTTTGGGGAATTTTCGAAAATTTTTAGGGGGCCAGAACTTTTTATGGGAAACTCGGATAGGGATGGGGTTTCCTTCTAAAAATAGAGTAAAAAATTAGGTATTTTTCGACCGAAGAAAATTTCGAAAAAATTCGAAATTTGGGGTGTAGGGGTCGAATTTCGAAAATTCGAAAAATTTTCGGTTTTTCGAATTTTTTTCGGGATTTTTGCCGGCGGTTCGGGGCGAAGCTATTTTTCTTGGATAGAGCTTATTTTTCTCCATAGAATAAGCTTTTAAAATTTTTCAAAAAGGTCAACTTTGAAAAAGTTATGAATTTTTGAAAATTTGGGTAATTTTTTCGGCCGAAATTTTCGGCCAAAAAAATATTTTTTTCAAAATATGTATAAATGGGCCAAATGTTATATCAATCGAAAGCCCTTGTCATGTGGAGTCTAAAAATATTTTTTCAGAAATTTTCTGACCGTTTTGTCAAAAGTTACAAAAGGTCGAAATTTTTGGGGTTGGCGTACCGTACCCAGTGGGGGTACCAAAGGAGGGGCAATAAATTAAAAAGACTTACGTTATATTGTAGAGCAGCCTCAATTTCATTGAAAAATATATACTCTGTTTGGGGGGTCACTTGAGTCTGACCGAATTTTTGGGGCCAGAGTTTCCTGTTAGGGGGTTTTGGGGGCCGAAGGCACCTACACCGAGGCCGAAGGCCGAGAGGGATTTAAACGCCGCGTTTGGGGGGCCGAAGGCCCCCCAAACGCCCCGAGTCAACCCACCAAAGCTACCTAAATGCTAAGTATCCAACTAAACGGTGGGTTTGGGGGGCCGAAGGCCCCCCAAACGCCCCGAATCAACCCATCAAAGCTACCTAAATGCTAAGTATCCAACAAAACGCTGGGTTTGGGGGGCCGAAGGCCCCCAAACGCCCCGAATCAACACACCACAGCTACATAAATGCTAAGTATCCAACTAAACGGTGGGTTTGGGGGGCCGAAGGCCCCCCAAACGCCCCGAATCAACACATCAAAGCTACCTAAATGCTAAGTATCCAACTAAACGCTGGGTTTGGGGGGCCGAAGGCCCCCAAACGCCCCGAATCAACACACCACAGCTACCTAAAGGCAAAGTACCCGTCTAAACTCTGGGTTTGGGGGGCCGAAGGCCCCCCAAACGCCCCGAGTCAACCCACCACAGCTACCAAAGGCAAAGTATCCGTCTAAACGGTGGGTTTGGGGGGCCGAAGGCCCCCCAAACGCCCCGAATAAACCCACCAAAGCTACCTAAAGGCAAAGTATCCAACTAAACGTTGGGTTTGGGGGGCCGAAGGCCCCCCAAACGCCCCGAGTAAACCCACCAAAGCTACTTAAAAGCAAAGTATCCAACTAAACGTTGGGTTTGCGGGGCCGAAGGCCCCGCGTTTAGGAGGATACTTTGCCAAAAGGCAAATTATCCTCCTAAACGTTGGGTTTGGGGGGCCGAGAGCCCCCCAACGCCCCGAGTAAACCCATCAAAGCTACCTACAGGCAAAGTATCCAACTAAACGTTGGGTTTGGGGGCCGAAGGCCCCCCAAACGCCCCGAATCAACCCACCAAAGCTACCTATAGGCAAAGTATCCTCCTAAACGGTGGGTTTGGGGGGCCGAAGGCCCCCCAAACGCCCCGAAACAACCCTGCCAAAGCTACCTAAAGGCACAGTATCCGTCTAAACGCTGGGTTTGGGGGGCCGAAGGCCCCCCAAACGCCCCGAATCAACCCACCGAAGCTACTTAAAGGCACAGTATCCGTCTAAACGTTGGGTTTGGGTGGCCGAAGGCCCCCCAAACCCCCGAATCAACCCACCAAAGCTACCTATAGGCAAAGTATCCTCCTAAACGGTGGGTTTGGGGGCCGGAGGCCCCCCAAACGCCCCGAATCAACCCACCAAAGCTACCTATAGGCAAAGTATCCTCCTAAACGGTGGGTTTGGGGGGCCGAAGGCCCCCAAACGCCCCGAGTGAACCTACCACAGCTACCTAAACGCAAAGTATCTTCCTAAACGTTGGGTTTGGGGGGCCGAAGGCCCCCCAAAATGCAAAGCAAAAAATTTAAATATATTTAACGTAAATCGCCAAGCAAAAAACAAATCTAGCGTCCTTTTAAAGCCGCAGGCTTTCCACGCGCGTCCCTGGACGCGCCCCCAAACGATTCTCATCGGTCCAGAAATGTAGCCAAACGCTCCCCCCAGCGTAACCAAACCCAAAAGCTACACGTCCATTCAGCTACTCACCCTTCAGCTAGTTTAAACCAAAAAATAAAGAAATAAATATTTTAATTGTTGATTTTATCATTTCTTTTGTTCAAAAAAATTTTTTTTTATTTGTTCGTTTTAGTGTTGGCATATTTTTATTTTTAGACGAATGTTTTAAAAAAATTCTTTCTTAAATTAAAAATTAAAATGACAAAAATCACCAGGTTTTAAAGGCTATTTCTCCTCTTGAATAAAGACAAACCTTTTCAAGTTTTGTCAGAAAATTAAAAAAAAATGAGGAAAAATTTAAAGAATTTTTTGATGATTAATCTTGATGAATGAACAAATTCAAAGAAAAAAGGGTATTAAAGGTGGGTCGGAATTCCGATTTCCGAGTTCCGAAAAAAATTTTGATTTCCGATTTCCGAGTTCCGACTTTTGAGCCAGTTCCGATTTCCGGCTCTTCCGATTTCCTACACCTCTGACTGTTCCGACCCACCTCTGGTTGGAAGGATATCGCGATGGATTAGGATAAGAGAGACATCGGTGGATTTGGAGGGATTCTAATAAGCACCACAAAAATAATACTGTTTTTTACTGTCAGGGTTTCGGGCTAAAGCCTCTAAAATTCGAAAACCTCGAAAGCCTGGATTTTGTCAAAATACACTTCCGAGCTATCGGGCCCCAAACCCTCTCTCTATAAAAAAGCCCAAAAACCTTAAAAAAATAAAAAAAAGTATCAAGCTCGAATTGGTACTAAAAATGACTTAAACTGAGTCAATGGCCTAAATCTCAGTAATAAATAACCGTTTAACTAAAAGTTGGTAAAAAAATGTGAAACCCCCCAAATTAAGGAACCGCTAGAAATCTGATATAAAATAGTGATTCAGTATAAACTAAGAGGACCAACACAGCTAGCCCTCCGAGCCAAGATTTTATTTTCAAATATTTTTCAACTTTAATGATTTTAGAAAAATTTATTTTTACTTAATATCTAAAATTTGAAATTATTTAATTTAATTGTTTAAGGAACCGCTAGAAATTTGAAACTAAAATAATAAATATTGTGACTTAATTTTTGGACAGGGGGGTTAGCGTACGGAACCCCCTATTAATTTTTTTAACATTTACAATCGAGTTTATTTTAGGAAAAATTCCGTCATATGTCCCGGAAACCGATTCGGACAAATGATATGTCATTCGAAAGAGCTCAACGAGCTGAGTCGAACGACACCAAAATTAGCTGGGGGACTCACCTATGGGCCGAGATATAGGTCCCCGAAAATCGAAAAACCATAGGGGGGAGTAAGCTGAATTTTGGGTGAAAAATTCGATATTTTGAATGATAGCTCATTCGAAAGAGCTCCTCGAGCTGAGTCGAATGACACCAAAATCACCGTGATTGAACAAGATTAGACAAAGTTATGATTCAAAAAACAAAAAAACCTAAACCTATGGGGCGTCGGCGAGGCGCTTGTGCAAAACCCCGCGCTTCGCGCGGGGTTTTGCGGCACGCGCCTCGCGGGGAGTCTACGGGCGCTGGGTCTGGGCTCGTAACATAAACCTATTCCTATTTCACTTGCTCTGGACATATTTGGGGCCTCCGAAGCATCAAAAATCTCCACAGATCCAATAGGTAAGGAGCTAAAACAAATGCTCATAACTTTGTCAAATCAAGTCGGATTTCGTTGATTTTGATGTCATTCGACTCAGCTCGACGAGCTCTTTCGAATAAGCTATTATTTGCATATTCGAATTTTTTACCCCAAAAAAGTGCTTGGTCCCCCCTTTGGTTTTTCGATTTTTGAGGACCAATATCTCGGCCCATAGGTGAGTCCCCCAGCTAATTTTGGTGTCGTTCGACTCAGCTCGTTGAGCTCTTTCGAATGACATATCATTTGTCCGAATCGGTTTCCGGGACATATGACGGAATTTTACCTTATTTTATAAGTAATGTTCGCCACGGTTCGGTACTATCGGTCGGGTACACCCCGATGTACTGCGAGCCCAATGTACCGCCGAGCTATAACTTTGTTAGAAATTGTCGAATCCGTGGTGCCATGATATGGTTCGATGCGGCTCGACCAGCTGAAGCGAACCATACCAGTGCGCCACGGATCCGACAATTTCGAACAAAGTTATAGCTCGGCGGTACATTGGGCTCGCGGTACACTGGCCTGCTCCCCTATCGGTCTTATCCCGCTCTAGTATATATAATCTATTTTTCTTTGGTTTTTCTAACATTTACCATTCTAACTTATACCAATCTTACAAATATACCTGCTTGCTTAAAATTTAACTGGGTGGGATAAAATAGAGATTTAATATTAAATATGTATAAATAAAATAATTATTTTTAGAATTTTTAGTAAACAGGAAATAAAGGAGAAAACAACAACAACAAAAATAATAACAATAAAAATAAAATATGGGTTTTGTTCTAGCTAAAATATGAAGGCTAATTTTAGTATTTTATTATTATTTTTGTTTACCCAAAAAGGGGTGGCAATTTATTATTTAAAAGGACTTAAAAATATTAAAAAATAAATCGAGGGAAGAAAAATATAAAAATAAAAGTTTATTTTGGACAGTGAGGCACGGAGTGCAAAACAAATTTTTAAAAAAAATGGGAGGTCGATTAGTATGCCGAACCACATTAAAAAAAGGCGAGATTGGCACGTTCCTAGGGGTATGACCGTTTTCTTATGTTTGTTCCTACTACTAATTTAACTCTAATTAATTCTAACTCCCGATACGGTCGCACTAGTGTAGATCTAGAAAAGTGTGATCGGAAATTGAAAAAGAATACTGTAGATCTAGAGATCTAGGCCGGGCATGGTCTTCGCTACACGATGGCCGTGCTTCGCTGCGGTCGTGCTCGCTTCGCTCGCGGCGGCCGTCGTTCCGCTCGACATGCCCGGCTTCCTCCGCAGCGGCAAAAACTTTTTTCCGCGTAAATTGATGTGTTTACGCGTTTTTGCGTTAAACGCCGAAAATAGGCTGCGCCGAAAAACTTGCGCCTATTCGGCTGCGCCTATTCGTCCTGCTCCGTTTTCGTTCGCTTTGTCTTCCGTTTTAAAAATGAAGAAGACTAGTAGAGGAAATCAAATCGGGAAAAAATTAATTTTTCGATCATTACTCTACGCTGCAATGAATCAATTAAAAATATTTAATCACGAAAATTAAATTAGGAGAGGAATGAATTTTTGTGTGTAATTGAGGAAAATGATTAAAAAACCTTACAAAATTAAAAATATTTTTTCCTATAAAACTTGATGACATAAAAAAATTTTTTTCTAAAGAAAAATGACAAATAAAATATACAGTGGTGGAAAAAAGTATGGAAGCAAGAGCTTAAAAAGTAAACTTCGTTAAATTCCTCGACGTACGAACCCTAAATCATTTTTTGTCTACTATAAATTTTAAAGTCCTATCGATTACCTCTAAAATGAGTATAAATAGAAACCACTTTTATCGAGTATTTATCTTTTTATAATTGGCTAAAGTAAACAATGTAAATTTTGCGCGGAAAAAAGTATGGAAGCAAAAAAATTTTACGTTCTAAAACAAGTCGAAAAAATTTTAAAAATTTTTTATAAACATTTCCATTGATATTGAATGGAATTATAGAAAAAAAGAAGTCTGTACTTGCTTTCTTCATCGAGATCTCAAATCTCAAAAATCACTGGGAAATCGGGGTACAGTACTTTAAAAATTATTTTAGCTCCCTGAGACTTGTATAAAAAATTTCTTTTAGACCTATCTGAAAGCCCTTAAAATCTGCTACAAAATATGGTTGGTTTCATGTTTGTACAAAAATTTGTCTAGGAGATAAGGAGGGAAACATTTCATTATGAGCCGAAATCACTCAAAATACCCTATAAAATGCTTATTTTAAGTTTTAAGTATTTCGTCCCTCCTTATCTCCTAGACAAATTTTTGTACAAATATGAAACCAACCATATTTTGTAGCAGATTTTAAGGGCTTTCAGATAGGTCTAAAAGAAATTTTTTATACAAGTCTCAGGGAGCTAAAATAATTTTTAAAGTACTGTACCCCGATTTCCCAGTGATTTTTGAGATTTGAGATCTCGATGAAGAAAGCAAGTACAGACTTCTTTTTTTCTATAATTCCATTCAATATCAATGGAAATGTTTATAAAAAATTTTTAAAATTTTTTCGACTTGTTTTAGAACGTAAAATTTTTTTGCTTCCATACTTTTTTCCGCGCAAAATTTACATTGTTTACTTTAGCCAATTATAAAAAGATAAATACTCGATAAAAGTGGTTTCTATTTATACTCATTTTAGAGGTAATCGATAGGACTTTAAAATTTATAGTAGACAAAAAATGATTTAGGGTTCGTACGTCGAGGAATTTAACGAAGTTTACTTTTTAAGCTCTTGCTTCCATACTTTTTTCCACCACTGTAAAATGTGTCATTCAAAATTATTTTTTTTTTGTGAATTTCAAAATCATTTCAATCAAAAAATTTGATAAAAGTGAGGGAATAGAAAGAGCGGACTAGAGAGTTTGTGAGAATTGAGATTAATTTCTCGAGATTTTTGTCCGAGTTCCCGTTTCAGTCTCATCTTAAGTGATACCTCCATTTTAGTTAAGTCGTATTTTAGCTCCAGAGGGCATAATTTCCAAAAGGAAATTCGACTTTAACAGATACCCTATAAAGAATAAACTAACTGAGCGCAGTTGAAGATTTATTCTGAATGGATCAAGGCTAAAAAGGAGGTTACAAAATTCTCGATTTTCGGGTCAAGATGGTGTTCAGTTAGCCGAACTCATTTGACCATAGTCTTGTTATAAGTATAATAATGTCTGACTTTCCAGTCTGACTTTGCAGAGACCAACTTGGTAAAAATGATGGAAATGAATTGTGAAAGAATTTTTAATTTCAAATAGTAGAAAATAGTAGATAATAAATTATAAAAATTTAATAAAAATTCAATTAAAGGCGGAAATAAGCTTGGGTAAACGTGGAAATAACCTTGAAATTTTATTTCCGGATTTTTTTTTCAAAAAAATTTTTTTAATTTAAAAAATGAAACAGCTAGTCTAGTAATCTATTCAAAAATCCGTGGAAAACGAAAAATCCAAAAAATAATAAAAAGTAGGAAAATACAGAAGGGAGTAAGGAAAAATTTTTTTTAAAATTTAGAAAAAGCTCAAAATGGTCAGGAAAACGGAAAAATATTAAAAAATTAAAAAAATTTTTTTTTTGAAAAATCTAAAAATTTTTTATTAGAAAAATATTTAAAAGATTGTTTTGAAAACTCTAAATATGAAAAATGTGTTTTTTTGAAATTTTTTTAAAAATTTCAAAAAATGCTCAAAATGGTCAGGAAAACGGAAAAATATTAAAAAATTAAAAAATTTTTTTTTGAATAATATTAAAAAAAATTTTTTTTTTAAATATTTTAAAAATTATTTTGAAAACTTTAAATATGAAAAATGTGTTTTTTTTTAATTTTTGAAAATTTTTTTGAAAATTTTTTTATCGATTTTTTTTAATTTTTCAAAAAAAAATCTGAAAAACTAACCTACACAAATTACTAAAAATTATATTATTTTATTTAAATATGTCAAGTATATTTTACAAAGTCGGCTAGTATTTGTCAAAGTAATACATATAGCTATAATGACAAGCAATTTTTCCCCCTTGTTCAATCAGTGTGACGTGAACAAAAGAAGCAATATTTTAAATGTTTTAAAAAGAGAAAAAGACACTTTACAGCCAAAACGCATCGATCGGATACGTAAAATAAAAATTGTAGTATACATGAGAAATTCGCGAACATGAAAAAATGAATGGAGTTGTTTGAGGGAATGAATGAGAGGGAAGGAAGAGAGAATTGAGTGAGGGAAGGGGGGTGTTTGGGCGCAGAAATGATGAGATGTCTAGGCATGGGAGGTTATAAGTCTTTCCAAAGAAATCCTAAAAATGTGAAATTTTGTATATAGGTCTCTAATAGTGTTAGCTACCCCTCCAAAAAATTTCAGAATTTTCGGTTTAGTATTACAAAAGTTATGGCCAAAAAACTACAAAAATAGACATTTTCCCCTAAAATTCTGATATTTATCACCAGAAGTTCTGAAATAGTAAACCAAAAATTCTGAAATTTCTAGAGAATAAAGATAACCATATTAGGGAGGAGTATACAAAATTTCACGGCTCTATCTTCTCAAAAACATGGAAATTTAAGCGCTCGCGCCGCAACGTTACCCACGCCCGAATAACCCTAACCTCGTAAAACGCGAGGTGTATTTCAATCATATTCGCTCATTAGAGGCAGGTTTTTTGATTTTTGGTTGTCTAGCAAGTCTGCCCGACTCTAAAAGATAAGGTGAGTGATGTGACATGAGAGGAAAATTAAAAAAAATTTAAAATGATAACAGAAAATAATGAGTGGGGGGGGGGGAGGCGAGCGGTTTTTTAATTGTTTATTTATGTGAATCACTCTTTCTAAAAAATTCTAAAAATAGTAAATTTAAATTGAAAAATGTTAGTTGAGTCTTAAAAAATTAAAAAAAATTTATTTTGATCCCTCAAGTAAATTAATTTTAATTAGAGTGAGAGAAGCATCGCGCTTTATATTTAAAGTATCTTTAATCTTTATATTATCCTGATGAGTGGGATAACAGCTTCTAACATTTTGGAGGGAATGAAGGTTTTCGTTGATGTACAAATGTCTACCGGGTACACCCCACTTTGACGCAGCCCACTTTGACGCAGCCCACTTTGCCGCGCCCACTTTGACGCAGCCCACTTTGACGCACGCCCACTTTGACGCGCTCCCACTTTGACGCAGCCCACTTTGACGCACGCCCACTTTGACGCAGCTTATCTAGTATAAAAGGTCGTATGTAGCAGGTTAGAAGTAATTACTAGGGGTTAGATGACTAGAGGTTCATGATTAAAGAATATTTAAGCGATATAAGTGTATCAAGGATAAAGTCATTTGATGTAATAAGGATGAATTGAGCGATTTTAAGGCATTTTGGAGGATTAAGAGTGCTCGAGAGATAAATTGAATCTCCCAGTTTCTCAAATCACTATCTAACTTAGACCTCTTGAGCCCTTGATATTCAGAGGATTCGAAGATATATAGGAAGAACCAGAGGCATGTTGGCCAGGGGGATGTGGATCAGTTGAAGCCTAATAGAGAATGGATAAGGGGAGTAATAATGATATCGATGAAAGAAGATCTTAGGGAGTTAGGGGATGATTAATTAAATGCCGGAAAATGTGAATTTTTGTCTTAACAGGACCGAAACCGTTCGAATTAGTCCTCCTTGGCCTTCGAAAATTCTAAAATCTCGACGCGATTTGGATGGATATCGGTGGATGGTTGCAAGGGGCGCATTCATACGACAACTGGAGAAGAACACGAATTTAAAAGATTAATAAGTGAACACAGTTTATTGTATCCAATCAATGGGAGCGCGTCAAAGTGGGCGTGCGTCAAAGTGGGCTGCGTCAAAGTGGGCGCGGCAAAGTGGGCTGCGTCAAAGTGGGCTGCGTCAAAGTGGCCTGCTCCCTGTCTACCTTCCCACCACTTTCAAACAGGGCTGCACGCAATTGCGAATTGTGCGAGTTGCGGATTGCGTAGATTGCGAGGGTTTTTTGCAATTGCGAGTTGCGGATTGCGAGTTGCGGATTTTTAAAAAAAAATTGAGAGTTGCGGAATCTTTTTTGCGATTGCATGTAGCCCTGTTTTCAAACATCCCAAAATGGTCAACCACTTCTAATCATGTTATCTTTCCCTTTTCTAGGTATCCCAAGCTTCAGTTATCATACTAGTTAAGGGTCGGATTTTAGCAAATATTTGTACAAAAATTCTTGTTCCCCCCAAAATATTTTTAGTAAATATTTTAAAAATAGCAGTAAAATAGCAGCAAACAACCCTCTCGACAATAGGGCTGTACAAATTCAGTACTTCCCTTTTCCCCTTTTTAGCTGCCGAGGCTTTTTGGGGTGAAAGGGAAATGAATGGAGGGGGGGGGGGAGGATAAAAGGGGACAATTTAAATATGCATAGAATTTTTTGGAAGAATTTTTGCTAACAAAAAATTAAAAAATAGTCTTATAATTGTTTAATATACTCAAAAAAGGGTGAAAAAAATTTTTGAAAATTTTTTTTGAAATTTTTTTTAAAAATTTTCTCTTCGATTAAGGCAGTCTAGCAGGTATTTATGCAGTAACGTCCAGGCATTAATTTATGAAAAAGTCAAAAGAGGTCCTAAAATCGTCAAATTTTGCACAGATATCTCCAATAGTGTTAACTAACTCCTCTTAAAATTTCAGAATTTTTGGTGGGATATTTCAGAAGTTCTGGTATAAAAATCAGAATTTTCGAGCAAAACGTCGACATTATTGAGGTTTTTTGCTCATAAATTCTGAAATAGTCCACCGAAAATTCTGAAATTTTCAGAGATATTAGATAATACTATTGGAGACCTCTATACAAAATTTCATTAAGATAGGAAGCTTCTAAGTCAAATTATGAGCGCTCGCCTAAGCGCTAACCTTTAAAACATAAGTAACAATAAAATAGATAAATGCCAGTTTTATGCACTTATTCGACCTTAGGGAATTGGAAAAATGTCAGAACTGTTAAAGAGAACTCGTAAACATTTTTTAAGTAAAAAATAGGCTTTTTGGTGTTCTTTCGAATGATAATTTTTTTGAAAAAATTTTTTGAAAAATTTTTTAACAGAATGCCAAAAACTAAACAGAATGCCAAGGTATGAGAGAATTATTTTTAGAATACGGTCAAACCTCATTATAGGATACTCCCGAAATGGGATACACCTCGATTTTAGATACGTCCTTAATTTTAGGTTAGTCTCTGGGAGGTCACTTAATCACTCAATTTAGTCACTTTAGTACCTCAAGTTAAGCCTCTCATTTTTAGTTACAAATTTTTTTTCGAGTTCAAGAGTGGATTTAAAATCAAGCTTCAACTGACCGTATAACCCTCTATTAATTATCCTATCTCAAATAATTATTTCGCCTGATTAATTGTCATCCTCCGTTAATTACCCCCTACAGCCAAAGCCGATAGAATAAGAGCGTGGTTGTTGGTTAGAGGACCTACCAGTGATTATTTAATAATAAATATTAGATCCGGGGTAATTAATAGAGTAAATCTCAATAATTATTAATATCTCAAATAATTATTTCGTCTCATTAATTGCCTTCCTTTGTTAATTAACGAGGGAAGGCAATTAATGAGACGAAAAAACCCTAAAGCCATTGGTGAAACAATAATTACCCAATAATAAATACTAGATCCGGGGGTAATTATTAGAGTAAATAGGGTATATTAATTAAAAATTTGTAAGGAATCAGGGGTGAACGCAATAGAAAATCTCTAAAAACGTAAAACGCAACGCAAGGCTAAAAACAACGCAAATAACGCAAAACGCAATACGCCCACACCTGGTCTGACTTTTAAAAATTAATTTCAAAAATTTTTTGTTAAAATTTAATTAAAAAAAATATTTCTTCCATTGACGTGTGAATATTTTAGTATAACGTGTTAAATTTAATTAAAAATTAAATACCAAAAATTAAACAAAAAAAGAATAAAAAAAGCTATTTAATTAAAAAAGGCTTACATATAATTATTAAAAAATGAAAAAAAATTTTTTTAGCAGATGCCATGGAGACCATTTAGGTATTTAAAAGACGACTAACAGGGGAGGGAAGGTGACCATCTAAAGACGTGGAGAAAAGAAAAAAATATTTAAAAGGGTAACCATTGGAAACGGAAAATATTGGGGTCCGTAATAATTGCTAGAAGGAGGATAAATGGAGGGTGTTGGATAAATAGAGGGGACTTTGAAGATTTTTAAAAAAATTATTTTTTAAGTTCAATTAGCACAATGAAATAATTTACTAATTAAAATATCAGTTAAAAAGACTATAATTTGTCTAAATAAAATTTTATTTGATTAAGCTCTAGCTCTTCGTAAAACTGTCATTGTAAGAATGCCAAACCTTTAAAAAAAGATAATTTTATTCAGTTTAAGTTTATCTAAAACTGAGATGATAACTAAATACAGTGAGAAAGGTAAATGCCTCGGGTTGTTAAATTGTTGGTCGTGTTATCCCTAATTGTAAGGCGGCTCAAAGCGTACAAACTGAGCTACAGCTTGAGCTACCGGGGTGTTGCTTTTGCTCCTATTTTTAATAGATATTAAATCCCTAATTAATAAGCGTTTATAAGTGATAGTCAGCTGAATCCCTCTCTATTTTCTCTCAATACCCCATCCAAAATTGTGGAATTTGATAAGAAAGCAGGGAACAAAAAGACAATAGAAGGAAGGACAAAGCAAAATAATAAGGGTGATACTGAGGATTAACACAATTAGAGCGCCCTAAGACGCTCGTCCAGGCTCAATCCGGTTCTCAAAACACGAGTTAGACTACCCACAATTTAATTAAAATTTCAACTAAAATTTACGAATTAATCTGTGTAGCAACAGCATCGGTCACCACATCTTCGGGTATACTTATTTTCCTACGGAAATGTCGAACAACCACAGACGATTCGTTAATTCTAACTTCCCTTTCTGCCAAAACAACTAATTGGCCTTTGGATAAAAGCAACTTTAAATTTTTTGGGGATTTTTAAAAATATTTCTTTTAAACCTGAATATCTTCTGGTTCGAAAATTGACAGGTCGATGCTTATTTGGAACCTTTCCGGGCTAATGACTGTCTGGAAATGAAAATATAATTTTTTAAAAACGCAGGACCTCTATTTTAGATACTCTTAATATTCAACATGAATGTCTGCCCCGATAAGTTTTGTCTCCTTTTTAAGATGAGATAGAGGAGAGACTTTAAGTTACCCTCTAGAGTCCAATGCTACATATATAGGGAACCCAATCATATTTTTTTGAATTCAACATAGGTGTCTGTGCATAAAAATTTAGCCACTTTATTAAGGTAAGATAGAGGAGAGACTTGAGATTACCCTCTAACAGAGTCAAATGCTATAAAGGAAGCCCAATAATATTCCTTTGACACTTACACAGAGTATAATTAAAAGAATAGGGTTATGTTCAATGAATGATCGGCATTTGAAGACAAAATTAATCTGCAGAAATTAATCCCGCAGAAATTAATAACTAAAAAAGAGAGGAGAAAAAACTGCGTAGTACGTAAAGAACACGTTCCTTACGGACTACGAATAGTCTGTAAAGACTACCCAATTTTTTAAATATTCAAAAAAAATTTTTACGTGTACAGGCGCCTCTCTAAGCCTTTTTAGTTGTTTATCCATAAAAATAACTGGACCCATATAAAAATTTCGTTTTTCTTTTTTAATATTTTCAGTCATCAATAATTGTTCATAATTCAATAAAGGAGAATTTAATTCATTTGAAGGCATTTTTCTAAATTTCAAAAGAAAATTTGAAAGAAAAATTAATTGGAATTAAAAATGAAAAGGACCTAAGAAAAAGCGTAACTGAAATTAAAAGGGGACAAGAGGAATAATGGAAAGATGGGAGATTGGGGAAGGTAGGGTGATCAATTCTTAACTGATCTATAAATTCCTCTTTTTAAATCGTATGAAAATTTGTATCAATCTAAAGTTGTTCCCTACAGACCACCCTTAATCTGTATGGAACATAAATCTACCGACTACTGTCGGAAAAGACATTTAAAATAGGGTAGGAACCCGACCCAGAAAACACCGACCTCGAACCCCGACATGCTACCCTAGTTTAATACATCCAGAGATGGGCTGTATTACTCACAACTTAAAACCAGACGCTTTTAACCCGAAACCCAATCCGGAAATCGACTCTCGACACTTGTAGGCTGTAAGGAACATTACTTCACGGCCTATCCTTATTTCACGACCCATCCTTATTTTATGAGTTGGCCCAATAATAAACAAAAACGCAGAAAAATATAGTCAGAAACAAATAAAAATAAAAACCCATTCACATTTTCTTTCAAGATTTGAGCATTTGATTTCCCAATAAATGCTTACCAACGTTTAAAAAGAACATTTAGGGAAGGGTTTACCAAGCAAAATGAAAATCACCGCGGGAATCGGCGAGAATTTTTATTTTTAGTTTTATAGAAGGAAGGGGAGGAAGGCAATAATTGAATAAGAAAAAGTACGTTTTTTTTGTTTTGACCATTAAATAATTAAATATAATTGCTGGACAAATAAGGCGAGAGAGGGGGAGAGAGAGGGAGATTAATGGAGATAAATAAATAAATCTTTGACGGCCTTTAGAATATTTCTTGAATTTTTTTCTAACGGCTGAATGGACAAATTAAAAGTGTAAAAAGGGAGGATATTTATCAATAATTTATTTTATACTAATTTTATTTTTAATTAAATTAGCTAATTAATTAAAAATTATGTTCCTTACCGACTACATGTAGTGCGAAGGGAACATGGCTATTTAACTAATTACTTGTCTAAACAAATTAATTTGTGGCTTCCTTTGCTAGACTTTTAATTTATCCTAGAAAACGTTAACGAAACTTCATACAGAAAAAATAAAGACGAAATCGAAACGCGAAACGAAATTTCGAATAGTTCTAAAATAAATAATAGCTTGGGGAAATGCCTTGGAGGGAAGAGGGGTCGTGGAGAAAAGTTTGAAGAAATTAGAACTTTTCATAATGAAGATTAGAGGTATTAGAGGTATTAGGGATGAATATTAGGGTATTTAGAATTTCCAACAACCTTCCATTACACTTTTCCTATCGGTTCAAATAAAAATATAACTCATCATAAGACAAACAGCATAAAAATTTTTTTTTGAATCATTTAATGGAAAATAGAAATAAAATACTTAATGTATAAGGCAAAAATAAAAATTAACACATAAAATTTCAATTTATTTTCGCTTAACGATTTGTGCAACAACTCGATAGTTGAAAAAGGGTGGAACAAAAATTAACGGGCCGTTAAGAATCTTCACAAGTACAATCGTCATCGTGCACGTGATGCGGCGGTGGGCGTTTTTGCGGTCGTGGATCGTTAATCTCACCAGAACTGAAAAGAAAAAGGCCGATATTTTTAAGTCTTAAAGAGCTCTTTGCCCAACACTGTACCCCTTCAAAGCTACCTCGAATCGCCTTCCTCGGGTTGAGGGCATCCATAGAGCTTGTTGAGTTTACTAAGGTCGATAAGGCTGGGAATTCTCGCGTTGCCAATATAGGCCTCATCATATTGCCTAAGTACTCGAAAAGCAGGTTGGCCATTCTTAGATCCTGCGTGCACTTGATAATGCATAATTGAGCCATAATCATAGGGTTCCCCGTAAGTCTCCAAAGTTTCTCTACTTTGTTTAGCATATTGTGAAACGGCGTCAGACTCAAGATTATCATACAGAACTTCAATGTATTCGTCACGATCATACCTGAAACAGTAAAATTCAGGAATGAGTCGTTAGGGAGCAACCCAATACAGTCGTACCTCATAGATACACCAATATACAGTTCAGGTTAAGATACCGTCTGTCCTAGACTGCCCTCTGAAATATTACAGCCCTTTAGGGAGAGTTAAAAAATAGTACTCTGGCAGTACTATTTAATGAAATACGGTATATCGGTCATCGTGTAGGAGCTATCTAAGCTAAGCTAAGGCTTTAGGCCAAATTCTTAAAAACGGGAAGACGGAAGAAAAGGGGCGGGGCATATGGGTGGGAAACTACACAAATACCCAAAGATTTCCATTATAAGGGAGGTACTCTGTAAAAAGTAATCACCGCATCTGTTCATGAGATACTCCAAGACAGTGCATTATCTCATGGATTACAGTATTAGGTTCTTCACAATGGGTTTTAGATTCGAGGTTGATTATGTTACGTCCCGGTTTATCCACGTAACCAACAGTCGACTTGCAAGCTTTTTTTATAGATTTTATTATAACATAATTTTTGTGTCGATTTGGATTGTATTTTGGGAAAGAAATGCATGTTGCGTCTTCTAAAATGTTGACAGCTGATTGAATAGATTTTCTAGCTTTTCTTCCTAATGATGAGTGGAATTTTATAGGCACCTGGTTATTAGGCCAAATCCTTAAAATTGTATTTTTTAGTCTTTTAGTGATCCCTTCCCACTCTAATGAATGCTCAGTAATTTGTGGAAACGTATAGGTTTTAGGGCAGATTATTAAAAAATGGGAAGTTGGAAGAAAAAGAGGGCGGGGCATATGGGTGGGAAACTACACAAGTACGCAAAAATGTGTATTTTTTAGTCTTTTAGTGATTTCCTATGCTAACACATGCCCACTAGGGATCCGTCGGAGGGTTTTCACAGGATATTCTGAACATATACAAGGTCACGGAACTTGAAGCCGACGAAAATCGAAAATAGGTATCTCAAGTCAACAGGAAAAATGTCAGAGATCACGGAATTAATATCCGGGACGAATGTTGATCTAGTTATCAAAAAGTTTTACCTGCTCATATTTTTAACCACACTTTTTTGCACACCTTCCTCCTCCGAGGATTCAACTTCCACGTTTTTCTTTTCAATTATCATATCACCCACGAACTCAAAGTCATTATCAGAAAAGAGATCGGATAGAGTCAGCTCTTCTTCATAGTCAGTCGATTCATCCTCAGTTATTGCGTCCTCAGTTATCCAGCTATTTCGTTCAGACTAAATTTTGGTCTGAAGCTTGAACCAAATAAAATTTTTACCCCTGATTTTGAACGCAAAGTACCGCCTGTAACAAAATTGATGGACACTAGTAAAGCAAGAATAATAAAAATTAGCAAAGGTTGTAGCATTGTGGCGATCTAATGAAAGCCTTCCCAAAAATATATTTTTTACATTCCAAACCTAAAAAATTTTGGTTTTAGGGGTAGTTAAGAAACAAGAGACTTTTAATACATACACCGTATTTCCTTCTAATCGAATGCCCGGGCATTTTATTTTTCAATCACCTCAAAAGGCATGGAGGTCCAAAGGCATGGAGGTGATTGTCACCTCCAAAGGTATTTGAATGCACTCAATCACTCCAAGGTATTCAAATAGAGGGTGGGATTCAATTAGAGGTAATACCGTTTATTCGGATTATTACCCTCTCAAAAATGATTACAACCTTATAATTAATTACTCTCCAGCCAGAGGCTTTAAAAATAATTACCCTCCTTCAAATGCCCTAACAAACGTTCAAATTTCAAAACTCGAATAAACACCCTTCCTCGATTAATTATACCCTATAAGGACAACGGACAATCTACTTTCCAATCACCCCCAAAGAGGCCTTATATTGAGAGGTCATAGGGAAAGGTTAAGGAATTTTCGGACGATACCCAGGTTAAGTATTCATAAAAATACGGTAAAATTAAGGTAATATTTTTTTAAATTTTTAAACTTAATTTAAAAAACATCTTAGCTAAAATTCCAAAAAATATTTTCAAATAAATTTGGAGAAACTTTAAAATTTAGGCCTAAAATTTAGGCCCAAAATCAATATAAAAAATGTCATCTTTTTTAACTTAATTTCAAAGATATGATAAAAATAATAAATTGAATTAAGAAAAAACTAATGATGTATTTTAAACTAGGAGGTAGTTTAAAGGATTTTGTGGACACCTGTTTTACTTTAACTTTTTTTAAAATTTTGTTTACAACTTTTTAAATGTTTGTTTACAATTTTATTTCAATTTACATGATCATTAAGAACGTTTTGAGTGAATAAACAAATAAATTTTTGGAACAAACAATTTTTTTTTAATTTTTATATTAGTAAAAGGCAACAATGGTAATATAGATCTTGACTTTTGGTCTAGGGCAGCTGTTGTTATTTTCTTTTTTTACATTTTTTTTATATTTTTGGGTTCGTTTCGAGATGATTTTGATTAATGATAGGGCAAAAAAATTTTTTTTTGCCCTATCTAAATTTTGTTTAAATTCTAGGAAAAAATTTTAGCACAATATTTGAGGAGAACATTTAAAGACATTGGAAATTATCCTCATCATACGCAGCCCTGATTTAGTGACTCGTCGAGGAGAATCACTCCCAATTACTAGAGCTGTGCAAGACTTGGTCTTGGGCCTTAAATCAAAACTCTCTTGAGGGTTATTTGGTTTTTGAGTTCAGTCTTGGCCTCGAGCTCTAATAATTACAAATAAAATGCTTATGCTTATTGGCAAAATAAAAATAAAAAATAACAAAAATTTCAACTTTATTTGTATTTC
The DNA here is from genome assembly GCA_963681835.1 of Meloidogyne enterolobii. Classification (NCBI taxonomy): domain Eukaryota; kingdom Metazoa; phylum Nematoda; class Chromadorea; order Rhabditida; family Meloidogynidae; genus Meloidogyne; species Meloidogyne enterolobii. The sequence continues at coordinate 4,344,813 of CAVMJV010000007.1, forward strand.
AATTTATTTCCTCTTCCTCCTCTTCTTGATTCTGTGCAACTACTCGATAATTAAAAAGAGTTGGGATAAATTTTTCTGGGCAAGTACAATCACACGTGTTTTTACTTCCACGAGGATAGCAACTACAAGGACAATTGCATTGACAGATATGCCCTTTGCATTTACAGGTACAGCAACATTCATCGTTACACCTAGTGTTACCTTCTCCATTGTTATCATCATAGCTAGTTGGACGTATTGGTGGTGGTGGTGGAGTGTTAGGGATATCCTCACCAGACCTGGAAAAAAGCGATGAAATTTTTGAGTGAGGAAATTTTAAGGTACATCCTGTATATCAATTTGGACTGTTGGGGGTATCGCTAAGCAAGGGCAGCTTCCCCTGCCTAATATCATACTAAGTCTGATGGTTTTTGATGGTCTGGTCCTACAGCAAAAATCCCTTATCGGACTTTGGAGAACGTTAGTTCGCGAGCTGTACCCATTCAACTTTACCTCACATCGCCAATGTCGGTTTGAGAGCATCCGTATAGCTTGTTAAGCTTACGCAGATCTATAAGGCTGGGGAATCTCGCATTACCAATAGCGTTCTCATCATACTGCCGAAGTACTCGAAAACCAGGTAACCCATTCTTCGTTCCTGCGCGCACTTGATAATGCATAATTGAGCCATAATCATAGGGTTCTCCATAAGTCTCCAAAGTCGCTTTGCTTTGTTTTTGATACTGTGAAACAACGTTAGGCATCAGATTATCAAACAGAACTTCAATGTATTCATCACGATCATACCTAAATCGGTAAAATTTAGTCGTGACGTTGTTAAGGAGCAACCCTGTACAGCTTTACAGCCGATAAACATCTACAATTCTATGTATCTAAGATATATCGGTCATCGTGCCGGAGCTATCTAAGCGACACATATTTAAAGTACACCTCATTAAGGGGTATGAGAAGAAAAATTCTCAGCCCTAAGGGATAGAGGAGGTCCTTCTGTATTAGGTAACCGTTTCGGTAGAGATATACCTATTCTGTTCATGATATACTCCAAGACTGTGCATTATTTCATGTATGGCAGCAGGTGAAGATTCACATAAGGCAACACCAGATGCTAAGTTAATTTGGTTATGCTCCTGCGTATCTTTGAAGCCTACAAACGTCCAGCAACCGTTTTCGCTAGATTTTATTGTCATATAATTTTTGTGGAGATTTGGATCGTATTTTGGGAAAGAAATGCATGTTGCGTCTGCTAAAATGTTGATAGCTGTTTGGACAGCTTTTCTAGCTCTTCTTCCAACTGATGAGTGAAAATGTATAGGCATCTGCTTATTAGGCCAAATCCTTAACAAAATTGTGTAGTTTTCTAGTATTTTAGAAATCTTCTTCGCTAACAAATGTTCATTAGGGTTCCGTTGGATGTTGTCCATTGGGTAAGAAACTGTGTTAGACTACTGTGAGAGAGAGAGACCTACTGTGTTCAGTAGAGTAGGGTCTTTGGTAGGTTTGGCAGATCATGGAAACCTTTGGACATCTGAAACTGGACCCGATTCTGACCTTAAGGGGGACAAGGGGACAAAAGTCCTCTTAAGGAGGACAAAAATCCCCCATAAGTCCCCACTTTTGTCCCCCATATTATTTGTCCCCCATAATTAAGATGTCTCCCATGTCCCATATTTTGTCTTCCCATATTCAAGATATAAAAATGCTAATTTAATTATCGAAAATTTTACATGCTTTTATCTTTAATCACGCTTTTTTGCACGCCTTCCTCCTCCGAGTCTTCATCTTCTATGTTTTTCTTTTCGAAAACCATGTCACCTACGAAAACAAAATCATCGGTAGAGATTGTAGAGGGAGTCATCTCTTCGTCGGATTCAGTCGATTCACTCTCAGTTATCCAGCTATATTGTTCAGACTAAACTATGGGAAAATTTAGACTACACTAAGAAAAATAATTACGCCCCTAGTAATTTCTTACCCCTCGTTTTGGACGCAAAACGCTACTACCGCTTGTAACAAAGTTGAGAAACACAGGTAATACAAAAATAATAGAAATTTTTAGAAGTTGTGGCATTGTGGCGATTCAATGAAAGCCTTCCCAGAATATATTTTTTACATTCCAAACCTAAAAAAATGTAGGGTTTAGGGGTAGTTAAGAAACAAGGTACATTTAATACATATACCGTAGTTTCTTCTAACGGAATGACCGGGCATTCTATTTTTCAATCACCTTCAAAAGAGGCATTTTATTAAAGGGGGCATTCAAATGGAGTGGGGGCACTCAATTAGGTATTAGTTATACCTATTATTACCTTCATACATCCTTTCAACTTATTAATCTCTCAATTAAGTGCCTCATACTTTGCCCCTTACTCTTCCCTTTCCCAAATGCCACTTATTGTAGGTTGAAATTTCAAAATTCGAATAAATTACCGCACTTGATTAATTACCATCTCTAGTGAGAGTTTAACACAATTATTACCCATGGTAATAATACGGTAACCGAGTATCCCAGCTAGAATCCAAAAAAATTTAAATAAATTGAGAAATGTTTAAAAATAAAACCTTTATAATTTAAGAATAAAATCGAGATAAAAAATGACAGCTTTTTCAAACCAAGTTCAAAGATATGACAAAAATTAAATTAAGAAAAAACGGATGCTTTGTGTGTTAAACAAGTTTAAGGGATTTTGTGGACACCTGTTTTACTTTTTTTTAAAATTATGTTTACGATTTTTAAAAATTTTGTTTACGTTTTTTTGAATGTGGCAACCTTTTTAAAGGAAGTTTTGGGTGAAACAAACAAACAAATTTTTAGAAACAAACAATCTTTTTCTTATAAAAATTCTATATTAGTACATATGTAAATCCCAGTCAAATCTCATTTAGAGTGATAAACATAAATGACATCAAAATGTAGTTCATTGGACGTATAAAAGGTTGTTCGAACGTGTAAAGGTGCTATTGGACGCATAAACTGGACAAGAGCCCTGAGTACTAGAGATCGGCCTGGGTCTGGACCAAGGCCTGGGTTTTTCCTGTACCCAGAGTCCAGGCCCAGGCAATTTTTGACCTTCATGGGTTTTTCCTGTACTACAGGCCCAGGATCCGGCCCAGGTCAATAAATCAAACCTGGAACCCAGGAACAGGCCCAGGCTTTTCAAAATTTCCGATCTCTACTGCATACTCGACCGTCGGCCCAACTCGAAGACGGCAACCCTAATTACTAGCAAATAAAAAACAAAAGGAAAATACCCAAAAATAAAAAAAAATTTTTTTTTTACTTCAGTAACATTGAAATAAAGAAATAAAATAATGCGTAGCTTTCTTGGATTTTTTGGGGGTTTCAAACAAATTGTGAAATGTTTTGAGGTTACCGTATTTTTTCGATTAATTCCCCTCCTCGAATAACTCTCTCCCTCTCGATTAATTCCCCATGCTAAAGTTTGGTTGAAACAATAATTCCCCACCCTCAAATACCCTACTGCACGTTCAAGTGCCAAAACTCGAATAATTCCCCTCCTCTCGATTAATTCCCCATGCCAAGGAAGGGCTGAAAAAATAATTGCCCAGGGGATTAATCGAGAAAATACGGTATGTGGAATTTAAATAATATGAAATTTTGTTTTACATAATATGGGAAGGATTAAAGAAATTTTTTTTTAAATTTTCCTTGACTCTTTTTTACATCTCGTTTCTTCTTCTTCTTCTTTAACATACATACTTTCAATTTTTACCATGTCCATTATCAAGACGCTTTTTGGAAATTTTATCAAGGTTATCTCTCTCTTTAATATCTCCAAGATCAACAACATGGTCTCTTTCCATCTCTTCAGGGGATAATTCTTTTTTATACAAATCAGAGAATTCAGGAAGTAGATCTTGAATAAAAAGACTGAGTAAAAGTTACAGTAATTTATTTTAAGTTTAAAAAATTATCTCAATCTTACGTCTGCCACTACACAGTAAGAGCCAGGTAAACGTTTAATCCCGGGCAGGCATCGGTCCTACGACCTCATGGCAGTTATTGCTAGGCGCTACGACCTCTTGGCAGTACGACCTCCTCCTGGCGACTACTCCTGGCAGTACGACCTACTCCTGGCAGTACGACCTCCCTACGACCTCCTGGCAGTTATTCCCAGGCGCTACGACCTCCTGGCAGTTATTGCTAGGCGCTTTCGCTCACCACGTACAGGTGCTCTACCAACTGAGCTACCGGGATGCTCTTTTCATCTTCTCTTTTAACAGATCTTAAACCCTCGCCTATTGAGCGTTTTAAATGCTAGCCAGCTGGATCTTTCTCTTCCTTACAATACATACCAGACCCTTTGGATTTCTATTTTTCAAGTTTAACATCCTCTAATCCTGCCAAATCAATTGGCACAAAACATTTTACTCACCACTATTGTGCTCGTTGAAATTAAACATTCCATTTTCACCATGGTTTTTGCCATTTCTAAACAAATCCTGATTACCGCGCTTTACTTGAGTATGAAGAACGGGCTGGTTTGGCTTATTTACAGTCAAACCAATGCCAGACTTGTTGAAATTTTGGTTTCTTGGCAAAGAAACCTGGTTACCATGAGAACTTCCCAATTGTCTTTTCGGCGGTTTAATTGGGTTTAAGGGAGCCACATGCAAATTGCTGACAACTGCATGTGTAGCACCACAATTTTCAAAAAAGGAGCACAACAGAATAAGGAACGGAATCATCGAGTAAAACATTGATGCCGCTTTAAGCATCTAAAAAGAATATCTTTATAACTTGCTCTTACTATAATTAAGGACTGCCTCTTCGCAACACCTTCCTAATGGAGTTTTAAAGGCCAAAATTTAGTGGGCGTCCTTTCTAAGAGATGGACGCGCGAAGAGGCAGGACGCACGTAAGACGCTTCGCGTTAAAGTCTCTGTAAAGCCAAAAAATTTAAAAATGCCTGACATGCATCAGGCGCTTAAGTCAGACGCTTAAGTCAGGCAATTAATCAGGCACTTAAGTCAGGCGAGTAAGCGCTTAAGTCAGACGATTAAATCAGGCGCTTTAAGCGTCTGACTCGCATCAGGCGCTTAAGTCAGGCGAAGTAAGTCAGGCGAAGCAAGTCAGACGCTCTAAGCGCCTGACTTGCATCAGGCGCTTAAGTCAGGCATTTAAACACATGTCTGTTTATCCAATAAATCAAGCGCTTTTGAATGCCAAACATTCATGTTAGTTGTCTGAAATTTTTTTCAAGTTTTATTGTTAATTTTTAAATCTCATTCCTGCCATCTTTTACCTCTCTAGATTCTTAATCTTGTCTAATAATCATCAAAACAAGGGAATTAAAGCCAATCTCGATTTATTTTTTTAATTTGTATGCGGAGCTATATCAATCAAAAAATCTTATATTTATCACTAGGGATTCTAAACATGCTTTTTGCTACATATTTGACACATTATTTAAGCGCAAGTAGTATAGTAATGTTCGGGTATCCCGATCCCGACTCCCGATTCCCGGGTCTAATAATAAATTTGAATTAAAAGATTTTTTCAATACATTTTTTTAAAAATTTATTTTCAACTCCAATTTAAAAAATACATAGTATAAGGGCACATGGAATACAAAATTTCAATAAAAATAAAATTTTTAGAGTATTGAAATAAATATATAGGTATATTAAAGATTATGAACGAAAATCGTAATAAAAAATTAAATAGTCGAAGTCATATTTGAAACAAGACATGAGGCTTTAGGATAAAAATATAGTGAAGTGAAATAGTTAAGAAATTATGGAAAGCAATATACCGTATTTTCTGTAGTAAAGCCCCGGTCTGTATTAGAATAGCCCTCCTTTGTGGGATGGTTGAAAAATAGAGCCCATGGGGTTTTATTATAGAAAATACGGTAATATATAAAGGAGAGTTCGACACCGGGCCAAGACCTTGTTTTCAGGCTCGGTAGCCCTAGAACTGGGTAATATGATGAAATTAGGCTTTTATGGGATTCAAGGTCTTCGGCAGTGTAAGAGTAGGAAGGGTGGCCTGGAAACCTCAGCCCGGGTCAGTTGAATAAACCACAAGGATATAGGGCCCGGAACCTTGAAAATACCGAACTCTAGTATAAAAATAAAAAAATCATATTTTTTAATAAAAGACAACAATAACCCTTTCCAATCACAACTAAAACCAGTTACAAGACTTGTGAGCATTCATAAATTTTGATTTTTTTGCCCAACTTTGCTGCATAAAGTTTAAAGTTTCAATATTATCGCTTTCTGAATCCCTCCAATGGGTTGCTAAGATAGTTGTCATTCCCCAACATTCATAAAAAATTTTTTGAAAATGTAGTCATTGTTAAAATCTTCATGAGAAATTGTAATTTTGATGCAATTATCATCCACAATTTAATCCAATTTGGGAAGTTTTCTTCCGCATGATGTTTAACTACATATTTAATTAAGGTTAATAAATAATAAATCGGGCTTTACAAAATGAATTTTTTATTTTTAAAAATATTTTTTTGAAGAATAAATAATTCCTAGAAATTATTCCAAAAAAAAGTTATTTCAAAAAAATGAAGTTAAAATTAAAAAAAATTTTTTTCTTAAAAATATTTCCTTTTGGAAAATTTTTTTAAAATTCTTCCTTCGAAAATTTTTTAAATTTTTTGTAGGCAAAATATTTTAGTAAATATTGCATTATTTGCAAATTTAAGCGATGGAATTAAGATTATTTTGGATAAATTAAATTTTATTTGATTAATTTAGTAGTGATGGTCAGAGAGCCGGGAGTCGAGACAGAGAGCTCAAAAACCCAAGAAAATTCACGACTCAGAACCGAGACCGAGAGTCTCGAGCATCTCTAATATTTAGTGCCTATATCTTAAGAATTTTGCCTATTTCATAGTAAAACACAAAAAACCTACAGTTTTGGTCACATATCGGATAGTCACTTATAAAAATGACTTCAATACCATTCCAATCACTAACCAGATACAACACTTCGGCCTTTTCTGCCGGGAATGGTTGTTCTTTAATAAGAAAATAAAAGATTAAATGAGTTTTTTGAATTAAAAATTATTCAAAAAATTTTCTAGAAGCTACATATCTATTGTAAATGCTTAAATTAATACTCCCTCTCTCAAATAATTACCCCCTAGTATTTTAAGCAAACTTTAAAAATAGTTAAAAATTATGATCAAATTTAATTATTGAAACATTCTAAGACTTAATATCAAAAAATAAATCAATTTCGCCTCAAATAGATTGAGATAAGTGTATCCTAAATCCAGCACATCCTCCTTTATAATTACCCCACCAGCGAGAAATTGAAACAATAATTACCCATGGTAAATTGTTTCAGCATTTACGATAATTTAATTTGACTAAAAATTTGTAAGACTAAGAAAGATGTATTGGCTTTTCGATTTTCCAAAAATACAAAAAAATATGACAAAAAATACAAGTACCCATTTCCCCTTAATTAATCCCCCTTTAGAAGTTTATCGAAAAATTGAATGCCCAAGCATTCAAATAGAGGAAGTACGGTATTTTATAAATTTATCTTACTTCTTATCAGCACATAAAGGCATTATCAACTGTTTTTTCCAGTTCTAATCGGAGCTCTCTTTTCATTCACAAATGAATTAAATAGATAATAATCATTGTTTTCAATTAAAGTTTTGTTGTCCTTAAGTAATGAAAATTTGCTGCTTTTTCCTTCATAACCCGTCCACACGGGTTATTTCAACGTTGTTTCGTCTTCGTTAATTTTCCCCAAGTTGTGCAGACTTTGGTTGGTTTGCCTTACAAAGCAGTCTTTGTTTTTAAAATCCTTTGGTCTTGAAGATTTTTCAGGCACTGATTTGAGAGGTGTCATTGGTGTTTTGGACTAAAATATTTATAATCCTTTTAGATAAAAATTTGTTCATTCCCCGGCTGCTTAAATTTTTGGATATTCAAAAGAATTTTTGAGAGATTAACCAGGGCTGCAAAGATGGTTGGCAGATCCGGATCTGAAAAAGGCCGGATATCCTAAATTTTCGGATCGGATATCTGAAGATTTCCAACTATGCGTCAACCTTAATGTGCAGCCTTGATAAGCGTGAATAAAAAGTTAAATGGATAGACCTCACTAGAAGTCCATACACCCAAGAATATTATATGAGCAGTCATTCCAGTTACTCGCATTGGCCAATAAAAATAAATCTTACACAAATCAAGGGGTGATAAAAACCCTTGAGGTCGCCGTCTTCATTTATTAATACAGGGAAATCATTCCAAGGGAGATAAATAGGAAAACTAAGATTTAATAATTTGCTGAATATGAAAAATTCAGTAGTTAACTAGTCGTATATATACCACCTAAAAATTGGATGCTTAATCATTGCTTAAACAAATTATTTTTAAAATTTTCCCAAACACTTTTTTTATTTTTTAATCAAATTTGTACAGCGCTATGGAAAATTAAACCAAAAAAATTATAAAATTATTAATGTAAGTATGGGAATGATTTTTATATACTGCCTAAAACCCATGCATTTTGATGATAATTAACAGTAAATTAACAGAAATAAAAATAATCATAATTAAATTAAGCAAATAATTATTCATAAAAGCGATGTAGCTGCTGAATAAAATTTATAGCAAAAAAGTAAAGTTATGTTAATTAATTTGGCCGGAAATTGAAAAAAAAATAAAAAAATATTATTAACCCTAACATTTTCATAAAAAAATTTTTTTTAAGCAAAAAATTGAATTTTTATTTTCCCAGAAATTTTACTTTTTTAAATTTATATATGGAAATAAAAAAAATTGTGTGAATCATAAATATTTGTACAATTTAAAATTTTATAAAATAATAATATATAATTTCTGTTAAATTTAAAATAATTTTTTCTGATAATCTGATTTTTATTTCAAAGTTCTCATGGTCTAAGAGATTCTGATGGCATTATAATTAGAGTTGCCATTTCCGAGTTGATCCGCAATCCGACGGCCATTTTTTGGGATTTCATTTTTATCGAGTCAGGCCTGTACGAGTCACTTTCAGGCCTCATATCGTAGAACCGACTCGATCTTTCGGTCTGAGTGGGTCAATTCTGGCAAACTTAATTACCGTATTTCCTGAAATAGTACTCCCCCTTGAATTAGTACTCCACCCTCAAAAAATACCCCCCTTTGGGGGGTATTTTTTGAGGGGGACCCCCGGGAGTACTATTACCCCCGGGAGTACTATTTACCCCCGGGAGTACTATTATAGGAAATACGGTATAATGTTCTGATTTTATCAATTCAAAATTCTGATTTAATTTTTAAATTGTTAAATTTAAAAATATATTAAAATCATTTCCGGTCTCTATTGCGTATAACAACATTTTAAATTCTTTTTTCTTCTTAAAAAATTTTTTTAATCTTTATTTTTTAAGCTTAATCTTATTTTCCTTAAGTTTTAATAATTTTATAGACAGACATTTTTAATATTTTAATCCCCCAAATTCCTCTAAATTTCCCCTCATTTTATTGGCCATTAAAATGCTTTTTTAAAAGGAACTTAAAAAATATTTCTTTTTTTCCTTCCAGCTTAATGTCCTTTTTTCCCAAAAAATTATTATTTTTTAAATTAAAAGCCATTTTATCCCACGCATTTTTCTTTCCAATTCTTTCCAAATTTGTTTTTAAAAACACCCTTCCACCTCCCTTTCATTTGTTTTTTTTCTGTCCAAATCTGAGGGGAAATGTTTTATTACAAATCTTAGTTTTCCCTTAGTTTTGGCCTATAATAAAAAAAACATTTTATGAAAAGTTTATAAATTGAAAAACGGATATTATTTAAATTTGCAATTCAAATTTTTATTGTTAGTTTTGACTTTTTTATTTACTTGGAGTCAGAAACGAATCCTAAATCTTTATTTGGAGACCCTTTCTCTGCTAGCAAAAAACATCAAAATTCCTCTTTTAATGATCAATCATATTTTGCCAACATATTAAACAACGCTATTCTTGATGCTGACGAAATTAAATCTAAATCTAAAAGAGTGGTTATTGAACGTGCTCCAGACAACACAGACATCATTAATATAGCTAAAAAAATTGCAGCTGATTGTGGAGTGGCAGAAGATTTGTTGGAAAACGAAATTCATCGTCATCCACGTGAGTCTAAAGATGTTATAAATAAAAAACCAAGAATCGTTAAAATTCCATTCACCAACAAAAAATCTAGGGATAACTTTTTATACAATTTTCGTAAATGTCTTAAGAAAAATCCAGCTTTTCCGCAGTTCATAACTGCAAGACGTGATATGACTCGTAATGAACTAAATATATTGTATAACTTGCGAAAGCAAGCATTTTCTATGAATCAGGCCGAGAACATGTTTAAGTACATAGTTGTCGACCTGTCAATAATTACACTCAAAAATCCACAACCGCTCAGGGCAACCAAAAATAAATAGGGACACGCAGGCAAACCGCAGACAAAAGTAAATAACGGAAATTTTCAATCATATAAATGTTTGTTATTTAATTCTAGATCCCTAGCTAATAAAATACCGGATTTAAATCAATTAATCGAAAATTCTAATCCACAAATTATATTAATCAATGAAACATGGCTCACAACAGAAAATACAATAAACTCCGAACTATCACATAGGGGCAATTATGAGATTATATTAGCTAATAGAATAGGAAAAAGAGGTGGAGGATCGGCAATTTTATTAAAAAATGACATACCATTTAAAATAATTTTTAATGGCTCTAAATTCCAATCAGAGATAATACATATAAAATTATTTCTCAAAAAAGAAATTAACATTATAAACATTTACCGCCCACCAAATAGTTCAATTATTAATACAAAAAAATTATTTAAGTTTCTTTTAAATCTAACTGATCAAAAAACAATATTATGCGGAGATTTTAATATTAGACACATAAATTGGGATTCTAAAGAATTAACCGACAACTATGACAAGATCGCGAATATGTTTTTAGAGTTTATAGGTCAAAATCAATTAAATCAACTTGTTACTGAACCTACTAGAGAAAATTCAATCCTGGACCTGGTACTCACACCTGCTTCCAATTTAGTCAGAAATGTTTATGTTAGGGAGAATTTTTCAACTTCCGATCACAAAATGATAGAGTTTGAGTTATATGATCAGATCAAAGTCTTTAGAAAACCAAAAATTTATGTCAGAGATATAAGTAAATCCAATTTTAATAAATTGAATCAAGTTATTTTTAAGAATAATTTAGATCTAGGTATATTAACTAAGTTCACTGTAGAAGATAAATATGATTTTCTGACGAAAGAATTGTTATATCTTTATAACAAATATATACCAATGAGAACTTTGAATAAGATAATAAGGAAAACATACCCTAAACGGATTAAGGAATTACACAAAGAAAAACTTAGATTGTTCAGAGTCCTTAAAGAAAGAAAACATGATCACGAGTTGAAACTTGAGTATAAAATCGTTTCAAGAAACTTGAAAAAACAATTAAAAATTCACCATAATACTAAGGAAGAAAAAATAATAAATAAAGGTGGAAATTCGATACATAAGTTTATTAGAAACAGACTTACCCAAGATAATAACATACCCTGTTTAATTGATAAAGAAAATAAATTTTACTTTAGTAATGAAGAAAAATGTAATGTTTTAGGAAAAGAATTTCAAAAAAACTTCCAAAATAAAAATATTAATCTATCGAATTATAACAGAAATATAATTCCGAAAACAAAATTTTTAGACATAGATTTAAGTACTAGCACTGTGTGGGATGTCCTCAGATCACTTCCTAATCGTAATTCAACTTCTCCAGATAACATTCCTTATATATTATTAAAATATTGCGCTGACACACTTACAAAGCTAATCACAGATATCTTTAGATGTATTATTGATAATGGGCAAATTCCATCAATTTGGAAATCATCATTTATTATTCCATTGTATAAAAAGGGAGAAAAATCAGATCCAAAAAATTATCGTCCAATATCGCTAACATGCACCTTATGTAGGGTTCTTGAAAGAATTATTGCACAGCAATTAACAAAATTCTTAGAAGATAATAAGTTCTTTAATAAAAATCAATTTGGATTTCTTAAATCAAGATCCACAACCACACAGTTATTATCTACCATGGATGATTTCTATAATGCAATACAAGATGGATATAGCATAGATATTATTTATATAGACTTTGCTAAGGCATTTGACACTGTACCAATAAATATTCTTTTAGATAAATTAGAAAAGGCAGGCATAAGTGGAAAAGTTTATACTTTTCTTAAAAACTTCATATCGGATAGGAATTTCAAGATTAAGATAGGTGACCAATTATCCCAAAACTATGAAACATTATCGGGTGTACCTCAAGGAAGTGTCTTAGGGCCACTTTTATTCCTTATTTTTATAAATGATCTTCCTAATGAAATCCCTGAAAATGTTGGAGTAAAACTATATGCAGACGATGTAAAATTATATATAGCTCATAAAAACGGCATAGAAAGAGATCAACTTAATAAAGCTTTATTTAAACTTGAAAAATGGACAGAAGATAATGGTTTAGAAATATCCCCAAATAAATGCTATGTTTTATATTTAGGTAAAAATAACATGAAAAAAGAGTATAGCATTCATGGATTAAAAGTACAAGAAACAGAATGTATTCGTGATCTTGGAGTATTAATTGATTCAAAAATATCATTTAATAACCATATAAATATGATTATAAAAAACGCATATCTAAAGAGCTTCCAAATAATAAGAATAATTAAATCTAGAGATTTAAATCTCCTCGTTAATATATATAAAACATATATAAGATCCCAACTAGAATATGCAACTGAAGTATGGAATCCACAAATGAAATATCAAATAGATAAAATCGAAAAAATCCAAAAACTATTCACTAAAAATATTTACAAAAAATGCGGCTTAGTTAAGGTCCCATATGAAGAAAGATTAATTACCTGTAAACTCGAAAAGTTAATAGATAGAAGAAAGGTTGCCGATCTATCCACCGCCTTTAAAATTATAAAAGGCTTTACATCTCTTAATTCCCAAAAATATTTTAATTTATCAAATAGATCTCTTCGCAGGCCTCTACTTCTTAGGACAAAAAAATATATAAATAGAACAAAAAATAATTTTTTTCACAGAGTAGTAAATAACTGGAATAATCTTCCAAATGAGTCATTTAAATTAACTGATCCGAAAAAATTTAGAAGTTTTATTAAACAGTATTTTAATGATAAAGTAAAATACTAAAGACATAAAACCCTAGCGTGTGTGTTTTTTAGAGTGTTTTTTTACTATTTTCTTATACATATTTTTTTAATTTTTTTTTAAATTTATTCATGTTTTTGTTTGCTGTTTTTTCACATATTTTTTCAATTTGTATATTTTTTTATGCACCACTTTAATGTATTTTAAAATACCTGTGGTTTGCTGATAAATAAATAAATAAAGTTAAAAAAAAAAAAAAAAAATAATGAATTAATATTTATCAAGTACACGTTTATTAAGCCTTAGAGCCTTCCTAGACCTAAAATTTTCCAAGATACTCCTACCATCTTTTACTTTTCTAAATTATTTCACCGATCTCTATGTATTTTTAAAAACTCAAAAAAGTCGAGACCAAGACCGAAAAAAAAACGCAAGAAAAGTCTTGAGTCCTGACTTATGATCAGGAGTCTTGGAAGGCTCTATTAAGCTTCTATATCCTGCTTAGAAAAATTTTTTCTCAAGTGTTTTTGGTATCGTTTAATAGAGAATTAAATTATCTATAAAATAGAGTAATTTTAAAAAATTTTCCGAGGGAAATAAAATTTTTCTGGCCGAGAAACCCCAAAATTTTTAAAAATATTTGTAAGAGTTGCGGTCAGTTTTTTGCCATTGGGCTTCTATAACTTGCTAAGAAAAATTTTTCCAAGGTGTTTTTGGTATGATTTAATAGAGAATTAAACTGACTACAAACCAGTGGAAAACAAAAATTTTTCTGTGATAAACAAAAAATTTTTTCTGGGCGAGAAACCCCAAAATTTTAAAAATATTTTTGAGAGGTCCAGTCAGTTCTTTGCCCATAACTTTTTTGTTTTCAATTTAAACTTTTTTTGTTTACATTTATTTTTGTTGCAAATTGTCTCCTCTATCCAACAATATAAGCTTTAGCCTAAAAGGTTCACGCTTTGTTAGGTTATAAGGGCATAAATCAGGCTTGGTTCTACACTACAATTGTCTGCATTTATTTCAGCTTGAATAATTTAATAAATGCTAAAATTATTATTTTTTATTTTTATAAAAGAATTAAATTTGTTTTTAAAATATTTTTGTTGGGTTATAAGGATAAAATATTTTTGTTGGGTTAAAGAAATAGAAATAATTTCAAAATGAAAAATTTATGATTTGATAAATTTCCAAAATTATAATGTATAACTCAGTTTTTAACTTTAATTTGTTTTATTTTTTAATATATTTTGATTTTTCTTCCATCTTATAGCAAATTTAATCAGCTATCGAATGATACCAAATTTAAGTTAATCGGTTAATATATTCTTGAGATATAGGGCATTGACTCAAAAGAGATCATTATTGTGATATCAATTAGCGTCCGACACAGTGCCGGGACCAAGACTGGGGTTTCCGTAGACGGGGGGGGGGGTTTCCTGGCACAGGCCAGCTCTCCCGGGGCTGTAGGCTGGAACCGGTATTTTGATAAAATCCTGTTTAAGGGATTCCTAGGCTCTTAGTTTTAAAGAAAAATCCGGATACCGAGCTTGGCTCTATCTCTTTATTTTTAATATTAATTTCGAGGTTAATTCTTACATTAATTTAACCAAGAAAATAAAAAATAAATTCTGAAATAATTAAATTATCACCTTTCAAGCCTACACACCCTAACAACCAAAAAATAAAATAATTTAATTTACTAGAATAAATTGGCTCCAATTGTCTCCCCAAACATAAAATATTTTTTATTAAATATTTATTATTTTTTATAATTTGCCAAATTGGTTTTTAACGCAAATAAAATAAAAAGGGCAAATTTTGACACAACAAACAAACAATTTTACTTAAATTGTCAAATTAAATTTTATTTGAAAAGGTTAAACTTTTAAAAATGTAAGAATGTTCTAAAACAAATTAAATTTTATTTTTTTATTTTTTTGATCTTTGCTTACTTTTGTAAGCTTATTTTATTTTTTAAAAGCCAGAGACAGATTTATTTTTATTATTTTAATAGTGTTCCTTACCGACCACAAGTAGTCGGTTAGGAACATGTTCATAGAATTCTAGTGGTTGGCGGAAGGGAACATGTTCCTTTCCGACTACAATGGTCTGTAGGGAACATGTTCCTTTCAGACAACCAGTTGGCTGTAGGGAACATGTTTCTTTCCGACTACTAGTGGTCTGTAGGGAACATGTTTCTTTCCGACTACCTATGGTCTGTAGGGAACATGTTCCTTTCCGACTACTAGTGGTCTGTAGGGAACATGTTCCTTTCCGACTACAGTGGTCTGTAGGGAACATGTTCCTTTCCGACAACCAGTTGGCTGTAGGGAACATGTTCCTTTCCGACAACCAGTTGGCTGTAGGGAACATGTTTCTTTCCGACTACTAGTGGTCTGTAGGGAATATATTCCTTTCCGACTACCAGTGGTCTGTAGGGAATATGTTCCTTTCCGACTACTAGTGGTCTGTAGGGAACATGTTCCTTAAAGACTACAAGCTCTATAAAGACTACAAGAACATGTCTGTAGGGAACACGTTCTCTACAGACTACTAATGGTCGGCACATTGCTATGATAATTAATTGTTGTAAAGTTATGTGCCTTACGCACTACAAGTAGTCTGTAAGGAACATAGCTTTAAGTCCAGATATTTTTCGAAAATTTTATATACGTAAGTATTATTATTTTAAAAATACAATATCCCAAATTTTTCATTTTTTAATAATTTTTCTCTTTAAAAATACCACAAACCTCATTAATGTTCCTTACCAACCACAGGTAGTCTGTAAGGAACACATGTTATAAAACTTGAAAGGATTTAATTTAAGAGCCAATTTTTTAAAAATAAAATACGCTATTCTCTTAATCCTGTAATTCCTCAATTTATTTTTTATTCAAAAAATCCCTTTAATATATGTAGGCAACAAAAATTGTTAATTAAGGGCTTATTAAAGCATGCATTTATTAAACAAAAAATTTTTTTTTAATTTTTTTAAAAAGAGAAAAGGGATACAAAAAATTTTTTTCTTCTGTTTCTCCATTTAGTTTTCTCATTTTATTCATTTTTTATTTTAAAAATGTGTTTAATGAGACCAAAAATTATTTAAAACAAGCTGTTTTTATTTATGGGATATTTTGTCACTTGAGAGAGAAAATAGGGAAGGAATTAGTTTTTTGTTCGAGAATTATTCTTTCTTTATTTTTTGCTGTTTCCCCGGAAACTAGAAAAACATAAAAAAATAACAAAAGCAAGTTAATTATGATGTTATTATTTTTTATTTGAATATTTATGCTCTTTGATTCTATCAGCTAGTTAACTAAGGTTCTAGCCTTATAACTTTTGAACTAGACGGCCGATTTGGATGTTCTTGGTACTATTCGATAGAGAATTTAATTCTCTACCAAACTTTAAAAAATCAGAATTTTTGGGTTTTCTATAGGAAAGTTCTGGTTGAGAATGTATATTAGACTTCCTGTTTGAGTTAACTAGTAGACTGGGTTTTAGCCTTATAACTTTTGAAATAGATGACCAATTTAGTTGTTCTTGGTATCATTCGATAGAGAATTCAATTCTCTAGAAAATTTCCAAAAATCAGAATTTTTGGGGTTTTGCTAAGAAAGTTCTGGTCGAAAAAGTAACTGAACACAGTAAAATGTCAAGTCAACACGGCGACTGTGGTTTTAGCCTTATAACTTTTGAACTAGTCGATCATTTCAGGAATTCTTAGTACCATTCGATAGAGAATTTAATTCTCTACAAAACCTGAAAAAATCAGAATTTCTGGTTTTCTTTTAAAAAATTTCTGGTCAAAAAACTAACACAAAATAGTCAAAAACGCTTATATTTTGTAGTTTTTCGCTTATAACTTTTTAAATCTTTTTCTAAAAATTTTGATTTCTAAGTATCTAGTAGCTACTTCAATTCTCTATCAAATGATACCAAAAATAGCCACAACGGTTTGACCTTTCTCGAGATATAAAATATAATTCTGTCCATGTCTCTAGCAACAAATGCCACTACTAATTTGTACCGGAAATGATTTAAACACAAAAAGGGAACGCAAAAAAATTTCTTTATAAGAAAGGAAACCTTAAAAGAACCCAACAAAGCTTAAAAATCTTTAAAAAGTCATTTGGGAAAAAACTTAGAATAAAAAGTCATTTTTCGTTTATTTCTGGGTGGCATTTTGTTAAATACTTTACTAGTTTTGAATATTTTTTTATTTTCCGCTAAATTTTTTTTCTTTTAAAATTTTAAACTTTTGTTTACGACCCACATTTTTTCTTTTTCAATTTCCTTCCCTTCTCTTTAAAATTTAAATTTCACCTTTTCCACCCAACAATGTTCCCTACCGACTACTCATGGTCTGTAAGGAACATCGATAGTTAGAAAATATGTAAATTATTATTTATTATTATTTTTTTCTTGAAAAATTAATTATTTATTCACTGTTTTTGTGTATTCTAAATCGTAAAACAATTTTTCGAATATTTTATCTAAAATTTTTCTTCCTTATTTTTGCTCAGTATTTGCGTCATTCAAAAACCATCGCGAGTTTTAAATTAAAAAATATTCTTTGAGGGGTTCTAAATCATAAAATAATTCAAAATTTGGCAAAAAAAAACACAAAGCTTAAAAATTTTTTTAAAGTCATTTTTGAAAAAAATTTCAAAATTTGGCAAAGAAAAAATTTTTTAAAAAATTCCATGACATGTCTCCTCTATTTTTCAATTATCTTTTCTGTCGCAAAACGCAAAACGATTTTAGTGTAAGCGTTATATTAACTCCGAGATTCTTTCAGAAACATTTAAACAGTGTCTACTTTATTTAAATTAATCATTAAATATTTTATTTTAATTTTTTAAAATTATTTTTAACAGAATCGGATTACAAAATTAATAAAAATAATTAAAGTGTGGGTGTTATTGTGCGAATAAAAATTTTTTTTTCTAAAAATTCTAAAAAAATCCTGTGTTACAAAATTTCTCTTAAAAATCTCTATTCGTTCTCTCATTTAATCCTTTAATTATTTTTTAATTTATTTTTGGCATTCCGATAATTTAAAACAAAAAACCCCTTTTGAATGGTTGCTTTACAGGAACTCTGCCTTTATTTATTAAAAATTATTTTTAATTTTTAATTTTATTGAAAGCCCCCTAATTTCTTTCTTTATTATTCCAAAAATAGATTATTAAATAAATTAATTTTTAACTACAAAATATAAATTAAATAATATATATTATGTAGAATAAAAAAATTTTCCACTCCCCCAAGGCTGCTTCTAGCGAAAATTTTTTTTGAGAAATGTTGACAGCCCTGAGATTTTTTCTCTTATATTTTTAATACCTGAAGGAAAAACCTAGATCTAAACAAAGAACTGGGTATTATAAGCCTATTTAGGTTATTTGGCTTGGACACAGTAACCAACTGTTCTAACAGAATACCTCTCAGAAGTCATTCCCGGGTCGTGCATCCGTTATAAGAACTGGAAACTCAGCTTGGCTAGATTTTGAAACATTAGGAACCAGAACTGCCGAATATCTTAATTTTTGGAAAATCTTGGGGCGTTCAATATTCGAAAGGTTTTATTGAACGAAGTCAATCGGGTACGTCCAAGGTAGGATACATCCAACGAGGCCAGGACACCCTAGTATAGCTCGATGCACCCTAGACCAGTTGCATCGAACCATACCAAGGCTTCTCGGATTCGATAATTCTGAACGAGTTAGGGTTGTACCTTGGCCTCGAGGGACCTTGGCCTGCTCCCAAGTCAACTATATGAAAGAGCCATGAAAATTTTTTTTTTGGATTTTTTTGGTAAATTAATATTTTTTTCAATTTTTAAAAATCCCTTTAAAATGTTTCTTCATTATTTAATACATCAAAATATTTTTTTTCCAAAATTTATTTTGCTAATTATTCCAACAAGCGACACAATTCATCCCAAAATTTACATAAAAAAATTTTTTTCCTCATAAAAACAAAAATTAATTTAATGTTAGTGTACTTTAAAAAATAAATCCTCAAAAGATTTATTTCTTTATAATGCCATTCTAAACACACCTTTCTTCCCCTTACGTAGAAGCACGTTATTCATAATATTTTTTATTCCTTTTAAGCTTAATGGCTTTTTTCAGACATTTTATTTAAATAAAATAAACATTTTTCTAGACAGATTTAATTATTTTTTTATTTCCAAATACTTTTCGACTTTCTTATAATCCATACCAAGGGGATAACTTATACCAAAGGGATAATCCATCCAAGGGGAGTCGGAAGATGGAATAGAACAAATTAAAATAAAAAGCGGCAGACGAGCCGGGAAGCGGAAGGGCCGAAAAAGGCGGAATTCGCATCGCTGTTATACCCTCTATCAGAAAATAATATCAAAATTTTCAGTTCCAGTTCCGGAACTGAAACCATGGAACCAGTAAAGACCTGGAAATGTTCTGGAACTGGAACCGTAGAACAACCAAAATTAAAAAATCGGTTCCAGAACTGGAACTGGAACGGGCAAAATTTTGAAATTTTTGCATCACTGGACAGGAGATGTAATAAAACCAACATAGAATCTGGAAAAATACATATTAATAAAAATATTTTAATAATCGAGATTTCGTCTTGGTTCGATCTCTAATTTTAATTCATAAAAAAATTTTTTTAATTTTATTTTTTAGTTTAAATTCTCTCCATTCATTTTAAATTAACCTCTAAATATTTTCTAAAAATAAAAAAAAATTCTTTTCAATTTTCAAAACACCAATTTCCTCTAAAAATGTATTTAAAAGAACAACAAATATATTTAAATATTCAATTATTATTTTTTATTTTGGCTGTCACTAGTTTTTTGACAACTAAGGGAAGTGAAGTAAAACAACGAGAAAATAATAAATTGGAATATGATAAAAATGAAATTGAAAGGCAAAAAGGTGAAGAATAAATATTTGGATAGAATATATTTGAATATAGAAACGATTAATTAGAGGGGACAAATAGTCTCCTACAGTAGGGAAAGACTTTTAGTCGAGTAAGGGGATTTTCGAGTTCTTATCGAAGGACTTTATCTTGAGGTCTTGTCTTCCTTGTTGTGGAGTTTTGTAGACCAAATTAGCGAGATCAAACTCGTGTAGACCGAGAAGTCTATTTTAGCAGCACTCATTATGTGTACCCCACCAGGGTTGTCCGCAATTGCAGACTGGGGATTCTAAAAAATGGTACTATGCGTTTATCGGCCTGCATGTCCGCAAATGTTTGTCCGCTAGTGATACCCAAGTAAGGTGAAATCACTTTAGTGTACTTTTTTATGTGGTTAGCCACTCTTGTCAATGAGGCTTCACGGTACCCCTTATTTCAATGTAGTAATCTCATTATATTGTAGCTGAAAAGTCAGTGAGGGTATATTAACTTACCTAGTTATCCACCTATTTACTACCTCCATAATTTTAAATCTTGATTAAATTTTAATAAAAATTTTTTTGCATTTAAAGAGCAATTAATTCGAGATTTGATTGCCTTAACACGTGAAAGACAATATTCACGTGACTGGCAACAATTACAGCAACAACAAAATTTTCTTAAAAGTTTTGGCCCTTCCCCACATTTATTCCCCTCTTCAGGCTTTGAATGGCCCCAACAACAACAAAAAATATTTTTGGAAGAAGGGGAAGTAGAAGAACCGGAAAATGAGAAGGAAAAAAGAGCACAAACCTTTGTTCGATTCGGAAAGAGAGCACAAACATTTGTTCGGTTTGGGAAAAGGGGACAGACTTTTGTTCGATTTGGGAGAGGTGAAAATTTAAATTTGAATTTAAAATTAGGGGCTGGACACAGACGGTTAGCCGAATCGAAAACGGAACCGAAAATCGGGGCTGAAAACCTGTGGTAATCAAAACCCCTGGAATCATGACCTGGCAATCAGATTTGTTTTAAGCTAGGCTTTAAGCTAGCTTAAAGCCTCAATATCCACCGATGATAATGGAAAAACGGAGGTACTGGTCAATAACCGGTTCTGCCCTTATTGGAATAAGAAAATTGTTTGAAGACAAGATAACCCTTGAACTTAAAAAATCATATACTAAATATCGTAGGTTCTTCTTCCGCCCTCCGTAGTAAACTGCATTTTTAACCCTTTCACTCCCCATTCGTTAAGACGTTAATTAAAATGTGGCAGTGCCCTGATATAAATACTGGATATCGGTATTTTACTACTAGATACCGGTATTTTCAAAAATTCTGGACTCTGGTCCAGCAAAAACTCCAGACTGGATCCGGATCTAGCCGATCTCTAGTGTGTACAATATAACAGGGTACGGCCCACTTAGTCGCGCGGCCACTTAGTCGCCGAGCCATAACTTGCTTTAAGATTTCCGAATCTTTCCAAATTTGGTATTAAACGATTCCTCTCATTGTGCTAAAGAGATTGTTACCAAAATTGATAAGGGCCAGAAATTTTTTAGCAAGTTATGGCTCTGCGACTAAGTGGCCGCGCGACTAAGTGGGCGTGTCCCAATATAACACGACTTACTATAAAATTAAAAGATTCATTTATTCCAGATTCAAAACATCAACAAAATTTGTCAGATCAGAAGCAGTTAACAAAAGACAAACAATAAAAAATATGGCAAATCATGAAGAATAAAAATTTTATTTTAATTTTTTAATGATCTTTTAATTAAAATTTTTTGATCTCTTGGGGAATATGTATTAATTGATTTGTAAAATATTACATAAATAAATTTTCTTTTTTTAGTGAAAATAGTACCTGAAAAATTTTAAAAATAAATTTAAAAATGATTTGTATAGCTCAAATTTGTATTTACTAAATAAATATCACTAGGTCTAAGAACTTCATAATTGGCCAATTTTTGAAGTAATTATGATCATTAATATGTCTGCAATCATTAGTTTATAGTCCATAACATTGCTTTAATCGCCTTAAGATTAATGGCCCAGCAAAAACAAAATAAGCAAAATCAATATTTATCTACTTAGCCCATCGTCGGCTCATTTTCCCTCTCATTACTTTCTCAAGGCCAAATCAAAAACTCTTACTTTTGGTCAATGGTCACTTAAATATACTAGAACACAATAAACTAGTATTATTAAAGCTTTGCCCCTCTCCATTTTAGATAAACCCTTTTTTCCTAAATAAATATTAATAAGAGAATCATTGATAACCCTTACAGTTTTTGAGGACATTTCTATTTGAATAAGTTTCTTTTTTGTCCTTATTTTGTCCATGGTACTGGACATGAATCACTAGCCGTTTTTCTAATTTAAGTTTGAGTTTTGTCATTATATTTTTCGCAAATTTGGGTTAATTTAATAAAGCAAACCCCTCTCTTCAATATTAAAGCATGCCTTTGAATAATTTAAATTTAAACGTTCAAAACTAGTTTTTAGAATGAATGAATCATCAAAAACAAAATTAATATGTCACTTTAAATTTTTTTTAGTAAAAATAATTTTTTAAATAAATTTTTGATGTAGGAAATGACTGTTTAATAAATAGCTAAAAGGATGACTGTCTTAAATATTTTAACTATTTTTTTAAAATTTTTTTCAAAAATTTTTTTTCAAAAAGTTTATTTTAAAGTTGGGCAACAAAAAATTATTAAATTTTGCAAATTTTCCGTCAAAAAAAATTTTTTTTAATTAAATCAGAATTTAATTTTTAATTAATTTTCCCTATCTCCTCTCCTCCTTATTTAAGTAAAAGCGAGGTATACCGTATTTCTTCAAATAGAGCCCCACCATCAATTAGAGCCCCACCCTCTAATACAGCCCCACCTTGGAGGATAGTTGAAAAATAGAGCCCCATGGGGCTGTATTAGAGAAAATAGGGTAGTTTAACCCCGGGCAGACTTCGATCCTGCGACCTCCTGGCAGTTATTGCTAGGCGTTTTCGCTCACCACGTACAGGTGCTCTACCAACTAAGCTACCGGGATGCAGCTTCCACCTTCTCTTTTAATTAGGGTTTGACCCCGAACGTTCGGGGGCGGGTAGGTCGGGGTACGGGGTCGAGGTCAAACCCTACTTTTAATAGATACCCCCGACTAGTGAGCGTTTTAAAGCTGGATCTTTCTCTTCCTTTTAATTAAATCAGAATTTAATTTTTAATTTATTTTCCCTCTCCCCTCCCTTATTTGACCATTAATTTAATTAAATTAATCCCTTCCCTAATATAACTAGTTTTTTTCCTTTGGCAAGAGATAAAGGGCCTGATTAACTCAGAGCTGGTAATCTTTGTTAAACCCGTTTTTGACTTAAGAAAAATTAATTTTTGATTATTTTGTAAATAAAGGGAAGGAATTAATTAAATATTAACTAATTTCTACTTAAAAATAATTTAATTAAGCAGAAATATTTTTTCAGAATTTTTAATTCTGATTTTATTAAAAAATAATTGAGTGTAGCATTATAATTCTGATAATAAAAATAATAAAATCAGAATTTTAAATTTATTAATTATTAACAGAAATTTAATATCAGAATTTTTAATTCTGGTTTAATTAAAAAATAATTGAGTGCAGCATTATAATTCTGGTAATAAAAATAATAAAATCAGAATTTTAAAATCAGAATTTTAATTTATTAATTATTGACAGAAATTTTAATTCAGAAATTTTAATTCAGAATTTTTAATTCTGATTTTATCTGTTTAATTCTGATTTAATTAAACTTAATTAAAATTAATACACAAATCAGAATTAAAATTTTGATTTTTATTTGTTTAATTCTGACATTCTGATTAATTTAAATAAATCAGAATTTCTTATTTATCTTCAGAATAAATTATTTTTAATTAATTCTGATTTATCAGAATTTTAAATTCTGTTTTTATTAAAAACAAAAGGATGAATAAACATCAGAATTCTGGTAGTAATTAAACCAGAATTTTAAATTGAGAAATAAAATCAGAATTTTTTTAATTGTAGAATTTTTAAATCAGAATTTTAAAATCAAATTTTAAAATCAGAAATTTTTAAATTCATCAGAACACAATGAACTTTTAAATTCTGATTTTCTTAATAAAAACAGAATTTATTAAAATAAAAATTCTGATAAAATAGCAGAAATAAGATAAATTCTGATTTAATAAAATTAATCAGAACATAATAATGAAGAAATTAAAATAGGAAATTAAAATTCTGATTTTTTATTTTTTAATTCTGATTAAAATTATTATTTTCTCCACAAATGCATTTTCGATTTTTCCATTTTAATATGGATTTAACCTAAATAAAAATTATTTTAATCCATTTAAAATTTTTTTTCTCTTTCAAGTTTTATTTTTAAAAATAAATATTTATTATTAAATGTTTATTAAATATTTTGTTGTCTTTATTCTTTTAAATTGGAATATTTTGGGTTCTAGGGCAGATTGGTGGGATGATGTAGTTGATGGGGTACATGGAAAATTGACTCAGGTATTTTACTCAGAATTGTAAGTTCTGAAATGAGGAAATTAAAAAGGATTTTTTAAAGGCAGCAGATTGGATCAAAGACAAAGCCGGCCCTACAATCAGAGAAAAATTTGATGAAACAAAGAAAACACTTCAGGACCCCAAAACTCATGAAAAGGTGCAAGATTGGGTGGAGGATGAAGCAGTTCCAGTAGTCAAGGAAAAATTTGAGCAATTTAAGGTGGTGGAAAGTTAAACACTTATTTGTTAGGATTTGATAAGAAATAAGAAATCGAGTGAAATTTTCCAAATTTTTTTACATATATCATCGTTGGAGATGATTTCTAACTGACAAATGAGCGTTATTCCAACCAGTGGTCGATCAGAATTCCGATTTTCGAGTTCCGAAAATTTAGGCTGATTTCCGAGTTCCGACAGTTCCGATTTTCGGCACCGCCGTCATTTTTAATCGAGCTCTTATTCCATTAAGATATCAATAATTTTAAAATATTTAATATTTTCAAACCCAAAAGGTGTTTTATCCCCAGAAATCCATTGAAAAATAGACGCCTAGGGCTTCTATTAGAATTTACGGTATATAAATTAATGTTGATTATATTCAGAATTTTGTTAATGATGATGTTATGCCTGAAGTACAAAAAGTGGTAGAAGCGGGTGCAGAAGCTAATAAAAGAAGAAACTCTCGAGTGGAGGATGATGACTAAAAAATTAAAGATGTATATTGAGTCAAAAACATCTTAATTTATTAAATATAATCAGCATCCGTACTAATCAATTTATTCCATTTGTGTTAAATAATATATACTATAGTCCAATTTTATTTTCAGATTTATTAAAATCTAAAATACATACTGATAAAGCTTTATTTTGGCTTGAATAATAATTTCTCCATAGTTCCCAAAATATCAACCTTATGATAAAAATTTCCGTTCTTGTGTTTTTTTGCATCCTTGGAATGGTATCACGACTTTTGCGCCGAGAACATTTGCGCCGCGACTTTTGCGCCGCGACTTATGCGCCGGGCGACATTTGCGCCGCGACTTTTGCGCCGCGACTTGTGCGCCGGGCGACTTTTGCGCCG
The DNA here is from genome assembly GCA_963681835.1 of Meloidogyne enterolobii. Taxonomy (NCBI): domain Eukaryota; kingdom Metazoa; phylum Nematoda; class Chromadorea; order Rhabditida; family Meloidogynidae; genus Meloidogyne; species Meloidogyne enterolobii. Next base: position 4,370,535 of record CAVMJV010000007.1, read on the forward strand.
CGACTTTTGCGCCGGGCGACTTATGCGCCGCGACATTTGCGCCGCGATAATTTTTAAAAAATAATATCCACATTCGGACCTAATTATGGTGTACTCCTTAAAAAATGGTATCGAGGAGCTTCAGGAATTTCAGGAAGTACAATGTTTCGGGAAGTATAATAGCCCCCTCTAATAAACCGACCCCCTAGAAGGAGTCATCTTCAAAGAACTTGACTTTTTCAAATCAGGATATTTGGTCTGCTACCCTTATTCAGGCATAATTTTCTGCCAGAAGAGGGTGCACTATAGTGTAAGGTTGTCGAGTCCAGATATCCGGATCTGAAAAAGGCCGGATAGCCGAAAAGTTTAGGTAAAATATCGGATCCGGATCTTGATATCCGAAGATCTCAAACTATCCTACATCTTCTATAGTGAGGTCCGGCTGTAGTTTTTCATAATTATTAATGATAGTGGCGGCGCAAAAGTCGTCCGGCGCAAAAGTCGCGGCGCAAACGTCGCCCGGCGCAAAAGTCGCGGCGCAAAAGTCCCCCGGCGCAAAAGTCGCTCGGCGCATAAGTCGCGGCGCAAAAGTCGCGGCGCATAAGTCGCGGCGCAAATGTTCTCGGCGCAAAAGTCACGGAACCCTTGGAATCAAGCCGAGGTCCTGTGTAGACAGTCAATAGAATAAATACCCCTTTTACACCCTTTTTTATTGTAAAAAACGGTGTAAAAGTTGTATATTCTTTTAAGGAAAAATTGTAAAATATAAAATTTTGTTTAAAAGACCCCCTTTTAGACTTTTTTAGTTAATATGTGTAAAAATAATACATAATTGAATATTTTATCAAAATTACACTTGTAGCTTTTGCAAGAGGTTGTAAAAGTAAAAAAATTAAAGTAAAAATAAATTTACTTTATAATTAAAGTAAAAGAATGATATTAATTTCAAAATTTTTTAGGCCGAAAATAATAATACATATGTATGTATATAAAAACTAGAGACCGGACTCGAGTGATCGATCGATAATATCGGTATCGGTCTCGAAAAATATCGAGTATCGAAAAATATAGGTTTTTGTTGTGTAGTGGTGACACTACTATAAAAGCCACTGTAAGCGTCAGTATAATTGGATCATACTAGCCAACTGAGCCACCAATGAACCCAAACTGACTGACATCGTTTGTTCACTTCTAGAGTTGTTTATATATTTGTAGTCAAATGGGGCGTTACAATGGTTAATGGGAAGGTGGGATAAATACAACTAAATAAAAAGGTGAACAATCTGGGAAAGCACGTGAAGAGCTGTTGAATAACTAGTGGGAAGGGATGAGAAAGATTAAATGTGAATGAATAATATATTGTGAAGGAAGTATGTGGAAATAATAAAGTGATTGGTAATTGGGGGTTAGGGGGTTTGGAAGTGGATGGCACTCAAGTGTCTTACATCTCCCTGCCCACATAAGCTGGTCCCTCAGCTTACTTGTTTTCTCCGCGATTTAAAAATAGTCAGGGGTAGTGGATTTCTGAAATTTTTAAATTTCTGAAATTGGAATCATTGTTTTTGAAATTCAATTTTGAAAATTTTTAATTTTAGTCTTTTTAGAACGGTTGGGGTGTGAATCTGAAATTTTTTTAAAATTTCTGATATAGGAAAATTTTTGGTGGGAATTCAAATTTCGAATTTTGTATTGTCTATTTGATTGAGGTGGCGTTTTAAGGTGATTTTTAAATATTTTCTCCTTGGAATGGTTAATGAGTGGGAGGTACTTTAATCCATTTTTGTTCCTCCTCACTCCATTGCCAATAGCTATTATTAAAGTATTGAATGTTTAAATTATTGCGTGGTACAATAAAAAAGAGGATGATGGTAGTGGATAAGTTGGTTGTGGAGAGTTTGAGGGCTTTGGAGAAGGTACATATGATTTTTGAATGTTTGAACGTGACATTACATTCTGTGAGGGTAATGTAAGGTACATGTTTGTTTTGATTAATGAATATTTATTTATAGGTTTGAGTTATATGGGGTATTCTTAAAATTATAATCAGTATTGGTATAATTTTCAGAAAAATATGCGGGTAATCGATTAATTTTGGCGTTACATTTAATTAAATTGAGAGGGGCAATGAAGGAATATGGAAGGTATTGTTGTTTGCGTTGTTGTTGACGGGTAGTGATTGTTGGAATTTGTTGATGTTGCTGTTGATTTGAATTTTCCGTTTCTAAAATGTGAACTTTGATTAACTCTATATGTATATTTTAAAGCCTGATTAAAAACGATTCCCAAGGGAGCATTTTAAAAGTGTGTTAAAGTCTTCTATTATGCAAAAAGCTTGTCGGGCTCTGGAAATTGATACTGCTACTCTTTGTGAATCATTTATAATTCCAATGATTTTTTCATTTTCTAGAAATAATTCATTCTAGAATAATTCCTTCTAGAAATAATTCATTCTTAGATTTGATATTAATTACAAACCTGAATTTAGTATCTAACGTTTTAGTTGAAGGAGGAATCTTTTCTTCAGACCATGAAACATTATTATTTGATATTAATTGTCCAATAATTAAAAAAAATGAGAATAGAATAAAAAAAAGATTTTATAATAAGAATAAAATAATCAATTTAAACCCATATTTGTCCCTATTATTAAAAAATACTATTTATACTGGGTTTCTAATTGGGGACAAATATAATATAATTGCTAAGTCAATATTAAATTCATTTGACATTTTCATCCCTGAACAAATTATAACTAAAAAAGATCGAAGAATAAAATATCCCGCTCACTTAAAAGCTTCTATAACTGAGAAAAAGAGATTATACAGGTTACAAAAAATTAATAAGGAATATAAATCAAAATATGACAGTATATCTCTATATATTAGAATTGCTATAAAAAATTTTATTAGTAAACAACAAAACAAAATCATTTCAAATAATCCACTTAATGTTTATAAATATGTTAACAAAGTTTATAAAAACAATAGAGATATACCAGTTATATTATATGAGGATAAGGTCTATATAAAGAATTCTGAAAAAGCAGAACTTTTTGCAGAAATTTTTCACAAAAATTTTAACAATTTTAACTCTAATGTTTCTCGCAATGATGTTTTTGCTAGCGATAATTCAGATACTACTGATGTATTGAATGATATTGATGTTACAAGTATTGAAGTTTATGAAATCCTAAAAGCCCTACCATCAAAAAACAGCGCTAGCCCGGATGGCATAAATTATCTTATGTTAAAAAATATAAGCATAATATTGGCACCTTATTTATCTGAATTATTTAGAGTTTCATTGGATGAAGGCATTATACCTGACATATGGAAAAAATCATTAGTTATTCCCATTTTCAAAAAAGGCGAAAAATCTCCAATTTCACTTACTTGCTGTAGTTGCAGAATCATGGAAAAAATACTTGTAAAAAATATAATAAATTTCTTAGAGAATAAAAAGTTCTTTAGTTCGGATCAATTTGGATTTATTCGAAGAAGATCCACTACTCTTCAGCTAGTAAGTAGCTTGGAGGATTGGTACGAAGCCTTATTTGAAAAAAAGAATATAGATTGTATTTATATTGATTTTTGTAAAGCTTTCGATAGTGTTCCTCACAGACTCCTTCTTGACAAATTATATGCTTGTGGAATTAGGGGAAAACTACATAGGTGGATTAGTGAATTTTTATCAGATAGAACATATCAAGTAAAAATTAATGATGTTTTATCAAACCCATATGGAATTACCACGGGTGTTCCCCAAGGATCCATTATTGGCCCACTGATGTTTCTAATCTATATAAATGACTTATCCGACATTATTCCAAACGGAGTCAAAATTAAACTATTTGCTGATGACGTTAAAATCTATAAAGTTTATAAGACTAAAAATGAAAGATTAGAATTAGCAGTTGCCCTTAAAAACGTCGAGGAATGGTCAAAAAAATGGAATTTAGATATATCAGTTAATAAGACATTCGTACTTCATTTAGGTAAAAATAACCCAAGGGATCAATATAAGATTTTTAATAATACTATAAATGAAGTTCAATCTATTCGCGACCTTGGAATAATCATAGACGACAAGCTTAGGTTTAAAGAACACATTAATATAATTATTCGCAACGCCTATCTAAGGATGAAAACAATTTTTAGAATAATAAAGTCAAGAAAAACATCAACTTGGATACTGATATTCAAGAGTTATATTAGGCCTATGCTTGAATACGCACCGGAATCTTGGAACACTTTACAAAACAGAAATTAATTCTCTTGAAAAATGCCAAAAAATTTTTACTAAAAAAGTTTTTAAAAAATGTAATTTACCCGAACTACCCTATGAGAATAGGTTGGAATATCTAAACCTTCAAACACTTGAGAATAGACGTAAAATTTTTGATTTAATGCTTATGTATAAAATAGTTAATGGTTATTCTCACCTGGGACTTGAAACACTCTTTTCTCATCCTATTAAGAAATCTAGCCATTCTTCTCATAGAATTATTTCAAAAAAACAAAATTCTAAAAGTTCTAGATCATTTATAAATAGAACAACTAAAATGTGGAATATACTAGGTAAAAATACTATTTTAAGTAAATCACCCTTAGATTTTAAAAATAAGCTTAAGTCAATACTTATTGTATAAATAAACTGAATGTTCTTAAAAAAATTAATTAAACTCATCCAGGCTATCTAAAAAAATCCAAAGTTAAAAACTGTATTTTTCGTCTAAATGGGCTTTGCGGCTAAGTGGCCAAATTAAATTACCTTGCGACTAAATGGTCAATTAATTTTTTCGCGTCTAAATGGTCAAATTAATTTATTTTTATTTTCGCGCCTAAATATTCGAATTAATTTATTTTTATTTTTTGCGCCTAAGTGGGCTTAGCGTCAAAGTGGCCTAATCGATTTATTCCTTATGCTGTTGTTTGTACTTTTTTATACCAAGCATTTCTAAGTTGTTTGGATTTTTAATTAAAAAAAAATTTTTTTTATTTTAGACTAAAATAATCTTAAAATTAAATTTACTATAATTTATTTTGCTGTTTTTTCAGGTTTTTTTTGTTTTATTTAAATTAATACACAGATATACATTTAGGCTAAATAATCTTAAAATTAAATTTACTATAATTTATTTTGCTGTTTTTTCAGACTTGCATGCCTGGTGTTAAACGTAACGCAGTTCACTTCTCACCAGTGCAATTTAACAATTAACTTAGTCGTATATCTGTGTATATCAATATCCCTTCATTATGATTATTTTTGTTGACTATTCAGTTAATTTATTATTATTGACCAAATATCATATATTTTATTAAGACAATGATGTAAGTGTCCATCCCTTTCATTGTCATTTTTATTCTTGAATAAATATAAATATATAATAAGCTGGTCCCTCAGCTTACTTGTTTTCTCCGCGATTTAAAAATAGTCAGGGGTGGTGGATTTCTGAAATTTTTAAATTTCTGAAATTGGAATCATTGTTTTTGAAATTCAATTTTGAAAATTTTTAATTTTAGTCTTTTTAGAACGGTTGGGGTGTGAATCTGAAATTTTTTTAAAATTTCTGATATAGGAAAATTTTTGGTGGGAATTCAAATTTCGAATTTTGTATTGTCTATTTGATTGAGGTGGCGTTTTAAGGTGATTTTTAAATATTTACTCCTTGGAATGGTTAATGAGTGGGAGGTACTTTAATCCATTTTTGTTCCTCCTCACTCCATTGCCAATAGCTATTATTAAAGTATTGAATGTTTAAATTATTGCGTGGTACAATAAAAAAGAGGAAGATGGTAGTGGATAAGTTGGTTGTGGAGAGTTTGAGGGCTTTGGAGAAGGTACATATGATTTTTGAATGTTTGAACGTGACATTACATTCTGTGAGGGTAATGTAAGGTACATGTTTGTTTTGATTGATGAATATTTATTTATAGGTTTGAGTTATATGGGGTATTCTTAAAATTATAATCAGTATTGGTATAATTTTCAGAAAAATATGCGGGTAATCGATTAATTTTGGCGTTACATTTAATTAAATTGAGAGGGGCAATGAGGGAATATGGAAGGTATTGTTGTTTGCGTTGTTGTTGACGGGTAGTGATTGTTGGAATTTGTTGATGTTGCTGTTGATTTGAATTTTCCGTTTCTAAAATGTGAATTTTGATTAACTCTATATGTATATTTTAAAGCCTGATTAAAAACGATTCCCAAGGGAGCATTTTAAAAGTGTGTTAAAGTCTTCTATTATGCAAAAAGCTTGTCGGGCTCTGGAAATTGATACTGCTACTCTTTGTGAATCATTTATAATTCCAATGATTTTTTCATTTTCTAGCTAATCTGAGGGGATTGTTTTTGTGGTAATTAGTATAACCACACTTGCTCGCGAGCATGATATGAATCTATGGTGAGGGTGTTAGTTCGAGGGATATTTAATAGTCTTATTTTCTCAACTTGCTTTTTATAAAGTCCTAGGATGACAATTGGTAAGTTTGTTTTACTGATAAATGTTTCAGAACCATTTTTTAAATTGGGTTTGAGATATATTGTGTCGGGAAAAGGAATGGGAATCTTTTAGGTCTTTATCAGGTGTGTGAAGAAAATTTTATCAGCTTAGATATTATAGATTACTAGTTGCCGAGAATTTATTATCAACTATGGAAATAATCTTACCTAAGAAGAAATAAACGAAGAACATAAGCGAAGAAATTTTATCAGGTTAGATATTACTAGATTACTAGTTGCGAGAATTTATTATCAACTATGGAAATAATCTTACCTAAGAAGAAATAAACGAAGAACATAAGCGAAGAAATTTTTCAGCTTAGATATTACTAGATTACTATTTGCTGAGAATTTATTATCAACTATGGAAATAATCTTACCTAAGAAGAAATAAAAGAAGAACATAAGCGAAGAAATTTTATTAGCTTAGATATTACTAGATTACTAGTTGCCGAGAATTTATTATCAACTATGGAAATAATCTTACCTAAGAAGAAATGAACGAAGAACATAAGCGAAGAAATTTTATCAGCTTAGATATTACTAGATTACTAGTTGCCGAGAATTTATTATCAACTATGGAAATAATCTTACCTAAGAAGAAATAAACGAAGAACATAAGCGAAGAAATTTTATTAGCTTAGATATTACTAGATTACTAGTTGCCGAGAATTTATTATCAACTATGGAAATAATCTTACCTAAGAAGAAATAAATGAAGAACATAAGCGAAGAAATTTTATTAGCTTAGATATTACTAGATTACTAGTTGCCGAGAATTTATTATCAACTATGGAAATAATCTTACCTAAGAAGAAATAAACGAAGAACATAAGCGAAGAAATTTTATTAGCTTAGATATTACTAGATTACTAGTTGCCGAGAATTTATTATCAACTATGGAAATAATCTTACCTAAGAAGAAATAAACGAAGAACATAAGCGAAGAAATTTTATTAGCTTAGATATTACTAGATTACTAGTTGCCGAGAATTTATTATCAACTATGGAAATAATCTTACCTAAGAAGAAATAAACGAAGAACATAAGCGAAGAAATTTTATTAGCTTAGATATTACTAGATTACTAGTTGCCGAGAATTTATTATCAACTATGGAAATAATCTTACCTAAGAAGAAATAAACGAAGAACATAAGCGAAGAAATTTTATTAGCTTAGATATTACTAGATTACTAGTTGCCGAGAATTTATTATCAACTATGGAAATAATCTTACCTAAGAAGAAATAAACGAAGAACATAAGCGAAGAAATTTTATTAGCTTAGATATTACTAGATTACTAGTTGCCGAGAATTTATTATCAACTATGGAAATAATCTTACCTAAGAAGAAATAAACGAAGAACATAAGCGAAGAAATTTTATTAGCTTAGATATTACTAGATTACTAGTTGCCGAGAATTTATTATCAACTATGGAAATAATCTTACCTAAGAAGAAATAAACGAAGAACATAAGCGAAGAAATTTTATTAGCTTAGATATTACTAGATTACTAGTTGCCGAGAATTTATTATCAACTATGGAAATAATCTTACCTAAGAAGAAATAAACGAAGAACATAAGCGAAGAAATTTTATTAGCTTAGATATTACTAGATTACTAGTTGCCGAGAATTTATTATCAACTATGGAAATAATCTTACCTAAGAAGAAATAAACGAAGAACATAAGCGAAGAAATTTTATTAGCTTAGATATTACTAGATTACTAGTTGCCGAGAATTTATTATCAACTATGGAAATAATCTTACCTAAGAAGAAATAAACGAAGAACATAAGCGAAGAAATTTTATTAGCTTAGATATTACTAGTTTTACTAGTTGCCGAGAATTTATTATCAACTATGGAAATAATCTTACCTAAGAAGAAATAAACGAAGAACATAAGCGAAGAAATTTTATTAGCTTAGATATTACTAGATTACTAGTTGCCGAGAATTTATTATCAACTATGGAAATAATCTTACCTAAGAAGAAATAAACGAAGAACATAAGCGAAGAAATTTTATTAGCTTAGATATTACTAGATTACTAGTTGCCGAGAATTTATTATCAACTATGGAAATAATCTTACCTAAGAAGAAATAAACGAAGAACATAAGCGAAGAAATTTTATTAGCTTAGATATTACTAGATTACTAGTTGCCGAGAATTTATTATCAACTATGGAAATAATCTTACCTAAGAAGAAATAAACGAAGAACATAAGCGAAGAAATTTTATTAGCTTAGATATTACTAGATTACTAGTTGCCGAGAATTTATTATCAACTATGGAAATAATCTTACCTAAGAAGAAATAAACGAAGAACATAAGCGAAGAAATTTTATTAGCTTAGATATTACTAGATTACTAGTTGCCGAGAATTTATTATCAACTATGGAAATAATCTTACCTAAGAAGAAATAAACGAAGAACATAAGCGAAGAAATTTTATCAGCTTAGATATTACTAGATTACTAGTTGCCGAGAATTTATTATCAACTATGGAAATAATCTTACCTAAGAAGAAATAAACGAAGAACATAAGCGAAGAAATTTTATTAGCTTAGATATTACTAGATTACTAGTTGCCGAGAATTTATTATCAACTATGGAAATAATCTTACCTAAGAAGAAATAAACGAAGAACATAAGCGAAGAAATTTTATTAGCTTAGATATTACTAGATTACTAGTTGCCGAGAATTTATTATCAACTATGGAAATAATCTTACCTAAGAAGAAATAAACGAAGAACATAAGCGAAGAAATTTTATTAGCTTAGATATTACTAGATTACTAGTTGCCGAGAATTTATTATCAACTATGGAAATAATCTTACCTAAGAAGAAATAAACGAAGAACATAAGCGAAGAAATTTTATTAGCTTAGATATTACTAGATTACTAGTTGCCGAGAATTTATTATCAACTATGGAAATAATCTTACCTAAGAAGAGATAAAAGGAGAACCTAAGCGAGGACAATAGATTAAGTAACTCTGCCCCAGTGAAATCATCCGATGGCATCATGTTTGATGGCACCGTCCATCGGAGTTCACTGGTCAGGTCGTTTGAACTATCTAAAAAGAGATAAGGAGGACAGGATGAAGACGCGTGCCAATGAGATTATGAGGAGTCGTAGGTGTTCTAATTGAAGCCTAAAGGGATAAATCATTTACACATTTAAGTCTAACTGATTATGTTTATTTAATGAAGTTCAAATGTAATATAGGTGAATAAATGCAGTAAATAAGTGTAAAGGACGAAAACAAGTAAAAATAAATGCATCGAAAAAGGTTAATCATAGAAACATTCATTAATTCCTAATCACTCAAGCTGTAATCCCAACTGAGCCACCAATGAACCCAAACTGACTGACATCGTTTGTTCACTTCTAGAGTTGTTTATATATTTGTAGTCAAATGGGGCGTTACAATGGTTAATGGGAAGGTGGGAGATAAATACAACTAAATAAAAAGGTGAACAATCTGGGAAAGCACGTGAAGAGGTGTTGTATATAATGTGTGTTGTATATATTTATCCCCATGTTGTATATAATAAAATTAAAAAATTTATTGTTGATCATATGTTTTCTATACTTTGGGTTAACATTAAATTTTTTTAAAAAGCTCTTAATACTGTACAATTGTCCGCTGTACAATTGTCTTCTGTACAATTGTCTAACTGTACAATTGTCCCACTGTACAATTGTCATGGAGCCATACCGATAAGTAGAACTTGAATTAGACCTAAAAATTAGGGAAAAATTAAAATTAGTCAGTTTAAGGGCTCTCAAAGCATTATCCTGTATATCCTGTATACGGCAATGAAACCGTATAATTAGGTTGGAGGATGAGGATCCAAACCCTGCAACTAGGGTTGTACCCCGAACGCTCGGGGGCGGGTATGTCGGGGTACGGGGTTTTCGAATTGTTTCGGGGCGGGGTTCGGGTCGGGGGAGCAAAATATGGTCGGGGTTCGGGTCGGGGTACGGGGATTTCCTGGAAAAATTTTTAAAAAAAAAATGCTCAAAAATAAGCAGTTTTCGGTCTATTTTCGTTAATTTATTCAGAAATTAAGGGGGAGATGGAGGAATTAGAGATTATATAAGAGGTTTTTAGGGATTAAATGGGATTTGAAGGCATTAAGGTGTATATCTGCGGATATAAGAGGATTTGGAGGAATTAAGGAGCGATTAACTGTATCAGTAATTTTAAGGGATGATGAGAGAGGCATATGAAGAAATTGAGAGGGATATAAGTGGATATGGACGTATCAGGGGATCCTTGATATCCCTCTTAATCTTCATTACTCAGTTTATATCCTTTTTCACCGCCGCAGGCGAAAATTTTGGGAATTTTGGAAGGCCGGAAGGAAGATTTCTTACATTTTCAGAGCCGCAGGCGAAAATTAGAAAATTTTTTAGGTCATAAAGCCGGATTTCTTTGTTTTATAGCGCTGCACACGAAAATTTTTGAAATTTTCGTGTCAAAAAACTAAACAAAAAATCTTTGCATTGTTTTTTATAGTTGATAATATTAAAAAATAAGATTAACATTTTAAAATTAAAATTAAACTCTTGTTTTTGTAAAGAAAAATACAAAACTAACGCGTTATGCTTATCTGGATCCGAACACAATCCCATATTAATGAAAATGTAGGCTAAAACCAAAAACTAAGCCACTCAACCACAAGTCTCTTACCGTAAGGGAAGAGAATTTTAATATTTTATTCACTTTTCTTTCAAAAATATTAAAGGCAATGTAATTTTGGGAGAAATTTTTTTTAATTTTCTTCATTAATTTCTCCCAAAAATGGCATTTTTTTGGGTATATAAAACCCCGAAACCCCGAAAATTTTTCGGCCGGGGAACGGGGTTTTCACTTTTTTTCGGGGCGGGGTTCGGGTCGGGGAGAATCGTGAAAAAATCGTTCGGGAACGGGGTCGGGGTTCGGGGTACGGGGTCGGGGTACAACTCTACCTGCAACCCAGGATCTGCAAACCCTATTTAAAACTGATTATAAGGCCAGTTTGATTAAAGCACTCGCTTTTCATTTATTAAAAGAAAATCAACGAAATGGAGTGCACAATTGACTGAATAAATTGACTGAGTGCACAATCAGTGCACAATTGACTGAATCGCCTATAGAGAGAGTTGACAAAATAGAATTAAATAAAAATACTTAACTAAAAGTGAATATGCAAAAGGGGATAGCCGACTTAACAACAAACTTTCTGGACTGCCATAATGAAAATTGACATTGTTTTGCTTTGAATATTCCCCATACCTTAAATAAAATTTATTTAAATAATTTTAATAATATTTTTTGTGTTTTATGGTTTAAGGTAATTTTCGGGCCATAAAAATATTAGTCAGAAATATATAGTCTGTAGAGATGGCTGGAATCAAGAATGTGCCGTTCCGCCTTCGCCGAATTTCGTCTTTTTGGTTGTTTCGCCTTTTGCTTTTTAACTTTATTTCGGGACACACAAGGTTGGGTTCCTCTCCTTCTGGCACGAAACGTGGAGAGACTGACCCAGTCATTCCTACTCAACGAGGCCCATCCTCACTTTGTAAAGCAAAGAAGTAAAGATACAACATTGGTGTTATACGGATTTTCCTCCACCTTCCATTAATTTAACTAATCACTTTAACTTCCTCTTTAAGTTTTCATTTCATCATTATTTAAAAACCCCACAGACGTATAATGGAATATTTTTGTATTTAAATTCCCAGTTGTAATAACAAAATTTTTTATAAGGCTGATTTATATTTGAAAGTATGCAGAGAATTATCATCACAAATATTCCAATAGTTAATCCAATAAAGGCACGAAATTTGTTTGCTTTTGAGAAGAATATTCCGAGGAAGAAGAGGCCTACTAAAGGACCAGAGATTGTATCCAATGTTGTTAAAATTATTTGGAAGATGCCCCCAAAGTTGGAATAGGCAAAGGCCATTGATGTTGCTAAAATACTGAAAAATATATAGAAAAATTATTTTCAAAAAGTACTTTTATTAGAGAGGCTCTCTATAATTAAAGGTCCTTTCATTTAAATTCTTCAAACTTAATTTTAAATTTACATATTAAATATTATTCGACGCGTCTTATCGGTCTGCATCGAATAACACTAGAATCGCTTGATAGGATTATATTAGGTCAGGTATACCCATAATAAAAACATTGCCTGAGGGCATTTATCATTAATTTGTCCTATTTATTATCTGTTACAAATAAATTACCAAAAATTCTATTAGCTATTAAAATAGTCTCAATTGTTTTAACTTCGTTAAGTGCTACAGGATCACAAGCCTGGGAAGAAGGCGACCATAAGAAATCCGATATACGCGATCATTAATTCTGTTTATAATTTTTTATTTGAGAGATAAAATTCAGAAACTAACGTATAATCACATTAGCTGGAATTGTTAAATTTAATACTCGATGAGCATGTTTTAATGAAGGCATTGAACAATACTAGAAAATTTTTTAATAATTTTTTAATAAATTAAAAAATTTTTTAATAAATTAAATAAATTTTCAAAATTTTCTAAAAAATTTTTTTAAAAATATCTTGAAGATTTTTCAACAAATTTTCCAGAAAATTTAAAAAATTTTTTTCAATCTATAGGTCTCTAAGCTCTGACCTGCTTCAATCGTTCCTTTAATAATAATTATGCCAAGCCCCAGATAAATAAAAGATGCTTGGAGGGTGTCTGTCCTTAATTTTTTTAATTTAAAAACTTTAATTCTATTTATTCACCAAATAACGATTTAATCCCACCAGCATCCGTGTAAAATGTCGAAACTGCCCCTACAAGGAGCTACATAAATGGCCATAATGGAAGTGAGGTTACTCCAGACAGGGCTATTGATGGGGCGTAGATTAGTACCTTTATTTTGAATTTTTTAAGATTAAATGAGAGGCAAATGAGACCACTCATTTACTTTAAAGTACTCTATTAGGACAGAAAAATTAAATCTTATAATGAGGTTAATTTAAATTAGAGGTATCAAGTAAGCTGATCCCTCCACTGCTTCCTTCCTCCCCCTCATGGTGCCTACCCGAATACGGGAAACAACTCTATTTTAAAATGCACTAAATTATTACAGCCATATATATGAGCGTGTTTAATGTAAAAATTAGTGTTGCAATCCTTCGGAGTGTTCTGCTGTCAAATCTCATTTCAAAATATTCGTAGGCATTGAGGCACTAAATTTAAAATTTTTGTAAATTTCGTTAGGGCAATAGGGGTACCTTAATTTTATAAAAAATCGGAATAAAGAAAATTCCAATAATTGGAAAGGCTAAAGTTCCAGCCATTGTATGAGTAAACAATTCAGAGCCTTTAGTATAAATTTCGGCAAGTACTCCAAGCAAACCAATGCCAGAAACAAAAGTGGTTAAAGAGAGGCCAACGGGGAAGACTGGAATGCGACGGCCTCCATCTAGAAAATCCCCTGTTTTCGAGTTTTGTTGTTGTTCTGATTTTGAAGTGAGGGAACGTCAAATTCTGTGGTAGAGACCAACAAGGAGTTAAAGGACTAGAAAAATACCAACAACACCGAAATCGACGAGGGCAAACATTATAAGCTGTAAATTAATATATGTAGTTGTTTGGAAAGAAATACAAAAATCAGAATTTTTATTTTAAAACAATGTTAATAATAATTCTGATTTTTAATTTAAATCAGAATTAATCAAAATTATATTTGTTTCAGAATTCGAATAATTATGTTTAAGCAACATGTATTTAAAACAGAATTTTTAAGTATCAGAATTAATTGTGCTTTTATTTTTAAATTAGAATTTTTAATTTTTCAATCAGAATTATTTGTTTATAAAAATTAAATCAGAATTTTAAAATCAGAATTATTTGTTTTCATATTGAAAAAAAGACGGGTCATATTTTCAAAATGTTCTCGAGTGTTTGTTAGCAACTATTCCTAAATTTACCAGAAAAATCTTCAAAATTTACCTTAATTTTATAAAAAATCGGAATGAAGATAGTTCCAGCCATTGTATAAATAAACAATCCAGAGCCTTAAGTATAAATTTCGGCGGGTACTCCAAGCAAACCAATACCAGAAACAAAAGTAGTTAATAAAGAGAGGCAAACAGGGAAGGCTGGAAGGCGACGACCTCCATCTAGAAAATCCCCTGTTTTCGAGTTTTGTTGTTGTTCTGATTTTAAAGACAGGAAACGTCCGATTCTGTGGTAGAGACCAACAAGGAATTAAAGATTTTAAATCTAAACTACTGTAAATGCTTTAATTAAAGCCCTGGGCTTCTATTTTCAATGGATCGCTTTGAGAGGCCAATTCTTCCTTTCTTATTCGTGCCCAACTTTCAAGCAATCATTTGCTAATATATACACCTTATACATATTAGATAGGGGCTTCTATTAGAGAGTGGGCTTACGTTTTTCGATGGCTGATGGTTGTACGTAGCGTACGTTTTTAAAATTGGAATTTTTATTATTGAAAAAATACTTTAAACAATTAAAAATAGTTCAATTAATTGTAAAAATATGGAATTTTACAAGATACTTTTAAAGTTTTTTTTTCGGATTTAAAAAATAATTACAAATTACTGGATTTGAGCATTAAAAAATAAATTTTTTCCTCTCTAAAATGTCCACTTAATTTTAATTGTATTTTTCACAATTCTGCAACTGGATTTTGAAGTAGAAACACAAGAATGTAAAGGGTCACTGTTGAAATTGAAAAGATACATATGTTCTTAATTAAAAAAAATATTTAAAAAATTTTGTTAACAAAATAAAAATTTTGGAAATTTTTTAAAATTCTTTAATGAATACGGGAAATAAAATCCATTCGCCTAATTCTCATACTTAATCTCATATCTAATGGTTGGCCAAAATTAAATTATTTTTATCTAAAAAGGCCTTCGACCATTAAACGATTTTTGAGATTTGGCCATGTTTAGCTTTTTATGAAAGGAGGGAGCCGGAAAAAATATTTACGGACTTGCGGGGGAGATACGAGAAAGTATCAAAAAATTTTCTATTTTTAATAAAAAATTTGATTCTACTAGACTTTATGAATCCAATCAAACTTTATGAGTTTGATAAAAAAATTGGATTTTTCTTGGTATTGCAAAGTTGGGGTATGGTTCCAAAACATTACTTCATTTTCACGACCTACACCCATTGGGTCTAGGGCCATTCCTTACACTAAAAGTTATAGCCAATTTTTAAAAATTTCAGAAAAACGATTTTTACTTTCAGAAATTTCGAGGGATAGGGTAAGGAATGGTCCCAGACCCAGTGGGCGTGGGGTCCGAACCTGAAGAACTGTTTTGGAACCATACCCCAAAATTGAAATACCAAGAAAAATCCAATTATTTTTTGGTTGGACTCATAAAGTTTGATTGGACTCATAAAGCCAAGTAGGACCAAAAAAATTTTTATATTGGAAAATAAAAAATAATTTATTGTTAATTTACTTTGTAAGAGTTTCTAAGAATTTGAGAATTAAAAAAAACCATCGAAGCCTCAGATAACAAAATTAACAAACATGCAAAATCACCAGGCTGAATGGAAAATTTTTTTTTATATGGCCAAAAATTAAAATATACTTAGCAAAGTTTATCAAACACGCTATCCAAGATGTAGTTCCATTATGAGATGACTAAAATTTATTGGATAAAATAAAGAAATATGATTCACTTTAATTATTCGATGCCAAAAGTCCGAAAATTTTGTCCGCAAATTAATTTTGTATATACTTTCTCGAAAAGTAAAATTTTTATAGGGTCAATACAGGTCAGGGACAGATTCGTTAAGACACGTCATCCATATCTTAGCGCGTGTCTTCAATACGGGCATTTAAAAAAATTTTGGCACAACACTTATGCGTTCAAACAAAAAATAATTGGATTTTTCTTGGTGTTGCAAAGCTGGGGTATGGTTCCAAAACATTTCTTCAGGTTCGGGACCTTCGCCCACAGTGTCTGGATCATTCCTTGCCCTATCCCTCGAAATTTCTGAAAGTTAAAATCGTTTTTCTGAAATTTTTAAAAATTGGCTATAACCTTTAGTATTTCGAGGGATAGGGCAAGGAATGGTCCCAGACCCAGAGGGCGTAGGTTTTAAAAATGAAGAAATGTTTTGGAACCAGACCCGAAACTTACAACACGAAGAAAAATCCAATTTTCTTTTAATTGGACGCATAAAAGTATATATACAACTTGCGGACAAAATTTGCGGACTTTTGGATATAATAATTTGAAAGAATAGGAGGGTTTGAAATTTCTCATTGGAATAAAAATGAGTTTTCCCAACCAAGTATTCCAAAAAAATATTCAGATTAAGTTTCTAATTAAAGATTAATAGGAAAACCCCGATAAAATATTAAAAAAAACCTGCTTTTAAATCCGCTGAATGATCAAAAATTTTTGAAGCATCAAACAGGTGATGATGAAAATTGATTTAAATATTTAATTGTACGAGTATTTTAAGCAGTTAAAAAATTTTTAATTGGAATATTAATAGAAAAATGCAATAGAAAAAAGACTATACTTCGAATGATTTAAAGCAAAAAGAAATAATTTATTTATAAAAAATTTTTGAGCCTCAAACAAATAACATCAAAACCACAAATTTTAATCAGGAAACAAAATGGGTAAGGCTTCAGTATAATAATCAATATAAATAAAATTAATTTGGCTTCTATACAGGATGTCGGTTCGTTCAATTGCCGTTTGCATCAACCTGGGTGCAATTATGGTATGAATTTTGGCCCGGACCGCAGCTTTGATTTTAGCAGCTTCTCCTCCAACCACAATCACTCTACCGTCTTCTCCTATCTCACCAAAAAATCCAATATCTTAAAGTGTTTAAATACTTCTAGTGATAAAAAGGGATATATTTTTAAGGAAGCTTTAATCCCAGATAATGGAAAAAAGGGACTTGTAATCTCATGATAAAAATACGTCAATAAAGAGGGGTAAAAAATTGTATAAAAATAAAAAAATACTCAGTGAGACTCCACGTTCTTTTATGGCGGAGAGCATGGATGTCACCAATGCACATCCTGCAGAATAACCAGTCTTGGGAGCATCACTCTAAACGGATAAAATTTTTAAAGGAATTTGGTTAGAAGTCCATTGTCCAAAAAGACAAGTTTTTTGGGTTTGATTTGGATATTTTCTTGGGTTATTTTCAAACAATTTAAAATCGGAATTAATCCGGGTATTTTTCAAACAATTTAAAGAGTATTTAAGAAAAGAAACCGGATAAATATGGCCAAAAAAATGACAAGTTCTTGAGAAGTCAATTCCCAGCTCAATTAAGTGAGTACGTATGAAAACTTCAGCAATCATATAAGAGTCTTTAACCATTGTATCGCAATTGCCGACTAATGCTTCGTCAGGTTTGTAATATAAAATTTTTGTCACAATTAAGTGCAGGCAGCCTTCTCCTTAATTTATTTTAGATAAAAAAGGGATCAGGAATTTTTCAAAAATTATCTAATAATTTAAATAAAAGTTTTCTGAAAATGCCAAAAAATTGAAATTAATCTTTTGGAAATTGTCGACAAATTTAGAACTACTCTTATTAAAATTTTCGAAAATTTTAAATTTAAAACTATAATAAAAAAAGAAACCGTCAGGGGTATATCCAAAGATTGGAAAAAAGCCAGGTGTTGGATCAAGCGCTCCAAAATCCTGATTCTAATAAATAAATTGAATAAAAATAAAAATGTTTTTAAAAATAAACGTCAATTGCTGCCAAATAAATCGCCAATTGATTAACTTCAAAATCGGGAACAGGCAAATTTACAGCATCTTGCAAAACTTCCTCATTCTGAAAGTCCTCCAAATTTTCTTCCAAAATTTCATTGCCGACATTTCCTTCTTCCATGTTCTCGATTATTCCAGCTTCTTGATTATCCTCCTCTCTTTTTAAACAACTGCAAACATTTCCCATTGTAAAAAATTGCCAACGCTAGAAATATCTTAAAAAATTAAAAAATTGTGGAAGCAGAATTTAAAAAAAGGGAGGGAAAGAAGGTAAAAGAAAATTTAAAAAAGCTGGGAATAACGGAAAACCCAAAAATTCCGATTTCAGTGTTGACTGTTCAACACTGACCAGGAAAAGGACAATTTATTGCAGTTTAAACCTGCAAAAATTATCAAACGATTGTGAGAGCAATAAATTACCACATTTCTACACAATTTTAATTTTAAAAATTTTGAAAATATGAATTAATTTTGGCTAAGTGTTTTAAAAAATTATGTCTCCTCGTTTTGTATACTATCTTCAAACAAAATTCTACAATTCCCCCAGACGGAGCAGTTCATTTCAGTCTGTAAGTACATATGAGTCTGCAAAATCATTATTTTTCAACTAAAATTTATTAATGATGTCTTATTGTCTATATTGATCAAAACAGTACAACCCAGACTATTTTTACCATCAAATAACTAGGGATATGTCATTCTTCAATGAATCGCCTCAAAAATATAATCCAAGCTATAAATATTTTGTATTTCCGATCTTATTTGTATTCCGATCATATATTGACGTTATTTTTGTGCTAAATTTATCAAAATTGCAAAATTATTTATTTTAGCTCATTAAATACATTTTTAGTAGATAATAAAATTAGTCTAATTTACAAATTCAACATTCTAGTTAATGTATTTGAGATGGTTTAACGGCAAATTTATATATATTTATTCAAGTCAACAAAAACAACTTGGAATTCTTCAATGAAGTTTTATAATCCAGGCTATAAATGTTATGAATTTCCAATCTTATTTTGAAATTTCTTATATTCAACAAATGTCTAATTTTATATCAACATTTTGGATGGATCTCTTAGCTTGAGCACTGGGATAAATAACATTATTCAACCATTGCAGAAAAATGAATTAAAAATCAAATATGATGCTGCAGCTCAACAGTCTTCAGTAAATAAGTTAATATTTGTAATTTTTTATTTGCTTTTTGTTTTAGTTAACCATATTTTTAACAGCAACATTGTCGAATTTCCAACGATACTTATCAATTAAATTTTAAGAAAAAACAAAGGATTGCAGACGGAAAGTGAGTTTCGATTAAAATATTTATTTATCACCTTTTACATTATATTTTATAATTGATGACAATTAAAAAGGTTTCTATTTGCTTGTCGCAAATATTTACTCTATTTAAAATATTGTCTTTTATGTGAAACTGACGCCATTTCTGTGCTAAATTTATCATAATTAAAAACTTATTTATTTTAGCTCATTAAATACATTTTTAGTGGATAATAAAATTATTCTAATTTAAAAATTCATATTTTTAGCTTATGTATTTGAGATGGTATTAACGGCAAATTTATATATATTTATTCAAGTCAACAAAAACAACTTGGAATTCTTCAATGAATTTTTATAATCCAGGCTATAAATATTATGAATTTCCAATCTTATTTTGAAATTTCTTATATTCAACAAATGTCTAATTTTATATCAACATTTTGGATGGATCTCAAAGCTTGAGCAATGTGATAAATAACATTATTCAACTATTGCAGAAAAATGAATTAAAAATCAAATATGATGCTGCAGCTCAACAGTCTTCAGTAAATAAGTTAATATTTGTACTTTTTTATTCGCTTTTTTTAGTTAACCATATTTTTAACAGCAACATTGTCGAATTTCCAACGATACTTATCATTAAATTTAAAGAAAAAACAAAGGATTGCAGAGGGAAAGTGAGTTTCGATTAAAATATTTATTTATCACCTTTTACATTATATTTTATAATTGATGACATAATTAAAAAGGTTTCTATTTGCTTGTCTCAAATATTTACTCTATTTAAAATAGTCTTTTATGTGAAACTGACGCCATTTCTGTGCTAAATTTATCATAATTAAAAACTTATTTATTTTAGCTCATTAAATACATTTTTAGTGGATAATAAAATTATTCTAATTTAAAAATTCATATTTTTAGCTTATGTATCTGAGATGGTATTAACGGCAACTTTATATATATTTATTCAAGTCAACAAAAACAACTTGGAATTCTTCAATGAATTTTTATAATCCAGGCTATAAATATTATGAATTTCCAATCTTATTTTGAAATTTCTTATATTCAACAAATGTCTAATTTTATATCAACATTTTGGATGGATCTCTTAGCTTGAGCACTGGGATAAATAACATTATTCAACCATTGCAGAAAAATGAATTAAAGATCAAATATGATGCTGCAGCTCAACAGTCTTCAGTAAATAAGTTAATATTTGTACTTTTTTATTCGGTTTTTTTTTAGTTAACCATATTTTTAACAGCAACATTGTCGAATTTCCAACGATACTTATCAATTAAATTTTAAGAAAAAACAAAGGATTGCAGAGGGAAAGTGAGTTTCGATTAAAATATTTATTTATCACCTTTTACATTATATTTTATAATTGATGACATAATTAAAAAGGTTTCTATTTGCTTATCGCAAATATTTACTCTACTTAAAATTTTGTCTTTTATGTGAAACTGTTTACAAATTCATATTACAAATTCATATTTCTAGCTAATCTATATGAGATTGTATTAACGGCAAATTTCCATATTTATTTATTCAAGTCAACAAAAACATCTTGGAATTCTTCAAGAAATTGCCTCAAATTTATAATCCAGGCTATAAAGCTGCTAGATAATTTGATTCAAATACTAGATAATTTGTTCGATTACTTTTTGATCACTTTCCAGGTGTTGATCATTAGAGACAGGATTTTAGGCAAAATGCCTGTTTTTTTCCTAGATAGGCCTGATGCTGAAACGTTCAAATCCGGTGTTTTTTTACTGAAATCTGTTTTCTAACTAATTTTATCATTGCCTAAAATTGCCTATTTTAACTTTTTCTGGGAAAATGCCCTATTTTGCCTTTTTTCAGCCTATTTTGCATATTTTTACTAAAATTTGCGAATTTTTGCGCATTTTTTGAGAAAATTGCTGTTTAAAAAATTTTTTTCTGGTAAAATATAAAATTTTTTCAAAAAATTTTTGTCAAAAAATCTTTTTGGGGAAAATTTTCTTCTGAAAAATTTATCAAATTATTTTCGTAAACAAAAATATTAATATAAATTAATTTATATGAAATTCTGATCATCGAAATTAATTTATTTAACATTTTATTGCTTAGATTTATCTTTTTTGATAAAATTTATTCAATTTAAATCAGAAAATCTAGAAAAAATACTGCCTATTTTGCCTTTTTTTCGGATTTTAGTGCCTATTTTGGCAGTTTGTTAGTGCCTATATAGGCGCCTATTTTTAACTTTATCGTGCCTAAAAATCCTGTCTCTATTGATCATGCTTTTCGGTTGATCAATCCACTTGTTCATCACTCAATTGGGTACTCTTGTGTTGACTCTTCCCTTTTTATTTTTTTACCATTTCATTTTTATTTCTCAAAAAATACACATGGTTCAAATTAAATCTGTCTTGAGTACGATGTTTTGAAATTACAGTTCCATTCACAACGTTGTATGTGACCATTACTTCTATTTACAAAACGCTCACTGTATTACCAGAATATTTTAAATTAATAGAGGGCCTATTCATCAAGAGTTACAATACACAAGCACAATAATGGACATTGGTCCTTAAAACCAGAGCTAGGTACCTATCGTCATAATTCTTTATCAATATGTTAATCAGATTCGTGTGTGCTTTTTATATGTAGAGAAAGGAAAAAAAGAAGAAGAAAAATAAAACTCCCATGGAACAAACTCCAAATGATTTATATTACAAATAAGTGATGTAAACCTTCAGATCCCAGATCCATCAATATCCCTCAAAATCCACATAGGTATATTACTTAAGATCCTCTGATATCTGTGAATCCATCCGAAACCTTATTATCTCTCCAATTCCATAAACTCCTTAATACCTCAAGCGAATAACTAAATATGTATATCCTCTTTCTTTTTCGATTGATAATTTACCTAGATCAATATCACTTATAATCCTCTCAAAGCCCTGATATCCTTTTTAATATCCCTTATATGACTCCAGATTTACTCAGAAATATTATGATCATTCCTAATAGAGTAATATTTAACTAGGTAATTAAGGAAATAAATTGGATTTAGGTAGAATGTAGTTAAAAGGGGCATTAAATTGAAGAATTCTTTCAAATAGAGACAGCCATTCTATATTTTTCGCCAAAAAAGGGCCATTAAATTGGGGAAATTAATCTACGATTCTTTCGGCCATTATATTAGAATAAATACGGTAATTTATACTAATTAATTTGTTTTCAAAAATCTTAAAGTAATTTTTTACGAGAAAATTTTGCAAATTCGGTTGGTCGAATGATACCAAAATTGGCCAGATCTATGATTCTAACAAAAATTATAAAGCTAAATCCGCGTTTCACAACTTTGTCCACTTAAGTCAGATTTGGATGTTTTTAATGTCATTCGACTCAGCTCGAAGAGCTCTTTCGAATGATTTATAATTTGCTAAAAATTGAGAAAAAACTAGGATAAAATAGAAGGGGGGGGGGATTTACAAACTATTAACGCAAATTCTTTATAAAATTTTTTGGAAAAAATTTGTAAAAAATATGGACTCATATCCAAAAATGCAAGAGAGGTCCAAAATATAAAATATGTATGTTTAAGAATAGAGCCCCAAAAAGCTTGTTAGCTTTCGACCTAGCTTTCGACATTAGCTTTCGACTTCTCGCTTAGCTTATCCTAAAAAAATCAGCTTTTGACTTTTTAATTAATGGCATATCTGCATACAAAACATCATTTGCATATTTTGTGAGTCTCCAATAATTAGGGAATAATTAAGTTCAGTGTTAAGCCTAAGACTGGGATTTTTGCTTCAAGATTTTAGGAATTATTTGTTAAAATTAAATTAAAAAATTAAATTTTTATTTATTTTTTCTAATTAAAACTTTAGTAACTAATTGCTCTCACAATTTTTAAAAATAATTTTTGCTTTTATCTGCATAAATAAAATTTTCTTGATTTTCTGACTCGGTCCGGTCATTTTGGTTTGGGAAAATTAAGACCAGGAAGGTACTTCCCGGTCTCATTTGATAAAAAGGATGGGAGATGATAAATGAAAATTTCCATAAAATCAGCTGTGAGGAGTTTAAAGCTTTGTTTAGTAATTATTTATAGGTACTTTCCTGTTATGCTTACAAATTTTTTGGTAACTTTTTTTCCATGAACATTTATTTTTTAAAAGATTTAAACTCCTCAAGCAACGTGTATGTAGGTTTAGGGGGCATAAATGTAGTTGGGGTGTTTTAGGGTTTTAAATGGCTGATAAGGATGAGACAATTTTAAATTAAACTTGAAATACCTGGATTTCGGGGCGGGATTCCGTAAAATCCTGATGGGATGTTTGCCAATACCTCAATAAAATTTTAATAATTTTTTAAATTTAGTTTTGATTTAATTTTTAATTTAATTTTTAATTTAGTCCATAATTCCAATCCAAAATAAATTTAATTTTAATCAGAAATTAAATACCTTTTTTGTTGTAACAATAATTTTTTTAATAAACAAAAAACAATTTATTTAAAATTATTTTAATAAATAATTTATTTAAAAAAAGTGGGGGCGATGAACAGAATTTGATGGAGTTTTTATATAATATATATTTTTTCATTTTTAGTTTAATTTTGCCTACCACGCCCCCTTTCTTTCGGCAAAAGGAAACAATAAAAAATTTTGTAATAATAGTGAGAGGAAGAGAAAATAGGTCAAAAAAGCTTTAAAATTGTCCAATTTAAATTTTTGGCTTTTATTGATAAATTTTTAAAATTTTAAGCAAAAAAAATTTTTAACTAGATTGGTGAATTAGCTTCAATTTGTTCAAAATTATGTATAGTTTCATCAGAAAATAAAAATTTTTCTTAATATTTAGGTGTTTAAAAATATAGAAAAATTTTTTTAAATTCAATTAACTATAATTTAAACATTGGACAGGCTTAAAACCAAAAGAAATTAATATTTTTGAAATTTTTAAATCAGTGTACTGTATATTTATTTAATTCAATTATTTTTTCACTTCATTTATTTATTTACAAATTGTTTCTGTCAAGATGTCGTGGTTAAGTTGGTAGTGTGTCGGCATTTATTCCTTTTCTCTCACGTTTTGGAAAAGTTCGAGTTCGTCGGTTAATCGTTTATTTATATTTTCATTGTGCTCTACTCTCAGACTACTATTTTTTTAAAATTTTAGAATTTTTAAATTTAAAAATGCAAGATTTCCTAATATTAAAAGATACTCGCATTATTTTCTCAATTTTTAAAGAAAAAATAAATTATTATTTAATTTTTCAAATTTTTAAAATCTCATCCAGCATTACTTATATTGTTAATTTAACTCAAACTTTCTGGAAAAATTCATTTAAATTTATTAAACTCCATAGGCAGATTGTCAGTTTAATGTCACTATCTGAAATTACTATGCAAATTTTTAAGATTATTTTTAGATTGTTCTGATAAATATTTTTTGTTAACTATGTAGATAGAAATAAAACCTCTATACTAGAAAATTTTAATGAGGCAATTTGTTACATTTAAGTTCTCTTTGTAATTCACCCAATCAAAATAATATTTAAAAAATATTCTCAGAAAATACGTAGTAAACTAATTTTCCGGAAATAGCCCATTTGTTTGTTAAATGTGTAACAGAAAAGAGAGAGTTGGGTTGACGACTTAACATAGTTTTTAATTTTATTTGAAAGTTTTAATTTTTCCTATAAGATTTTTTAGTAAATTTTCTTAAAATTTCAATAATTTAATGATATCATTCAACTCAACTCGTCTAGCTCTTTTGAATGAGCTATCATTTGTATATTCAAATTTTTGACCCAAAAATCTCCTATGGCTTTTGAAATTTTTACTTGAACCTTTTGTAGAATGCATAAATAATTTAAAATTTATTCAAAAAAATTTTGATAAAGGATTGATAAATTGGACAAAGTTTTTCCCCTTCAGCCAAAGCAAAAGATTATTTAGGTGGATGGAAGCAAACCATAATTTTCAGTTCATCTTCTGCATAGCCTTTGGAATTAAAATTAGTGGATAGGGAAAAAAGGAAAAATAATATTCTATTATTAAACCATTCTTGGTACAAAAAAATATTTAAAATAAATTAGTTAATATTTGGATGACGTTTTTTTTTTGAAATTTGAAAAAATTTTATTGGCATTTAAAATGAATATTCTCATTAATTAATGTTTACCTTTATTATTTTTAAATTTTATCTTTGAATTTCTTTCTTTTAATTAATCTATTTTTTTACTTTTCGAACTTCAAAAGTAAAGGATAACACCTATTTTACAAAATAAATAAATAGCAAAAAACAGATCAACAATAAAATCCAAAGCTAAAAAAAAGTAAAAACACTAAACCATTGAAAATGACATTTTACATATACAGAAAGGGTATGCAATAGAGATTGATGAAAAATGTCAGATAAAAAAATTTGGTATATTTTTATAAAGGCCATATGTACATAAATATTTACCTATATAAAATTTAAAATTGTAACGAAGAGAAAGGGACTTTTTATGCAAAATGGTCTTGGAGGAATTACGGAGGATATCATGGGATTTGGGGAAATATCGAAGGATTGAGGGGAGGGATCTGGGTCTTTTTCTAAATGAAGTGTATAAAAAATGATTTTTAATGATAAATTTTTTTGTGATTTATTAAAAAAAATTTTTTTTAAACATTTTTAACAAAAATCTACTACAACTCTTCAAAATAGAATATTTTCCTGAATTCGCGAATACTTATTTTTTTGTTTGTCAATATACAATTCTTATTTTTGAGTATTTTATAGCTTATTTAATTGAAACAATCTGAAAGAATCGTTCACTAAAAATGCCGTTTATCCATCCATCTAGTGGCCAGGCAGAATCAAAAAAATTTACATCAAGTATTTCCGCTAAATGAGGAGTGTTCACTTAGATTAGGTCAAACTGTAGGTAAAACCACCAAAACGATAGAAATGCTACTTTTGTATTAAAATTTATTGTTTTATTTTCAATATTTTATAGCTGTCAGCAAAAAGCTTTAATTCAATCCATCATTTAAACACTTTAAAAATTAAAAAAGAAAGCTTTGGACCATTGTAATAATTTTATTTAGTAATTTACTTTTAATTTATAAATAATAATGGTTGTTTATTACCTCAAATTTCCTTCAATCCTCATTAACTTTCCCAATTTTTCTTTAATTTTGCCAGGAAAAATTTATTGAACAATAGCTGAATTTGTTTTAAAAATTGAAAAATTTTTTATGTTTATGGTCCTTAGAACTTGAGGCGTTTTAATTAACTTAAGATTTATTAAAGTGACCGTCTCATCCCAAAAATAGCAAAACGATTAGATAGAACATGATCCTTACAGCTCTGCTAATGCATGGATTTTAACCCTGATTTAGAAGAGCTTATCTCACATGCAATGATAATTTTATTTTTTGTTTCTGGAAGCAGAGGTGGGTCTAAATTCCAATTCACGACTTACGATTTCCGATTTTTGAGCCATTTCCAATTTCTGAAGTTCCGATTTCCGACAGTTCCGATTTCCAGCACCTTCGTCATTTCCGAGTTCCACCTCTGGCTGGAAGAAATCTTTGCCCGGGATTAGAAGTTCCTAGATCGGTAAGGTCATAATATAATCATTTTTCTTTTTATTTTGTGTTATTCTCAAACCTTGAAAAGTTAAGAAAAAAATCTGGAAATTTTTTAAATTTACTTTTTTTGAATAATTCTCTTCCATTAGTCATCATTTTCATCATTATTTTTTATTTTCCCCTAGCAAAATTACCTAATATTTCTTTTAGACATAAAACATACATATCATTAAATGTTGCTGTACGAATAATTATTCAATACAAATTAAAGGGTTTTAAGTGAATAGATATCAAAAGTGGCCGTACCCGAAATTTTTGTCAACCCGAAACCCGTGACCCGAAATGAAAAGCTCTAACCCGAAACCCGTACCCGAAGATTTTTTGTACCCGCGGCAACCCTGCTGTTAATTATTAAACTATTTAATCCTTTAATTTATTTTAAATCAAGTTCCATCAATAGAATTTTAAAAAATAATGTAAAATTTATAATGTTAATTAAACTGTTATTTTTGTTCCTAATATTTTTTGACTTTCAAATTTCCAATTTTATATTGTCCAGAAATTTGGATTTAAACAACTATTATTTTTATAAGACAAATAATGATCAACAAATAAAAGGTAAGAAAGTGAATTTTTTGATTAATTAATAATAATTATAAAATATTTTAAAAATACGGAAAAAATTAGTACTAGTATGTTTTAGCATTATTCCCCAAAATCATGCCTTCCAAAATTCTCAAAATAAGTGAGTGTATCGCTTAGAGGCCTCCAACAGGAATGGGATCTCTTCCACCTTCCGGTTGCTAAAATTCGGGTGGGCCTTTTATCTCTTCCATTTCCATCCTTCCATCCATCCTTCAACCTCCACCCATTCAACCTCCACCCATAAATCCAATAGGCCTCAACCTTCTATGTAAAATTTCAAGATCGGGTTCTCAACTTTAAGAATAAGGAAAATAATTAAGAGATAAATATTAATTCAGTCTAAAAGCCTATAAATATACCATGAAATTTTTCAGGGTTCGGGAAGTAAAATATAGGTACATACCTAGGTAAATATTACCATTTAAAATACGTCAATTAAAGAAAATCTACACACATTTTTCTCTCACATTATTTTTTTATTTTTACTTTTAATGTAATAAAAATATTTATTTATACACATATTCATACAAGCACACATTTTTTGCTTTTCCTTTTGCGTACAATCATTCTTTCATTTTTTTACAATAAAATAGGAAGGAGATTGGCCAAATGCCGTCTTGTAACTTTTCTTCTTTTAAAACATTTTCTGCTTTCCTTTTTTTTAAAGATTTGCTTCTTCAACTTATATCAAACTCCTTTTCAACTTTTTTATATTGTGCAAATTTATTTCCAATTTTTTTATTTTAATTTACTTTTTTAAGTAAATAAATTTATTCATATTATGTAAAATTGACTTTCCATATGTTAAAAAAATTTTTTTTATTAATCATCATTTTTCATATTATTTTTATTCTTTTAATAGGCCGTTTAGTTCAACATGTCTGCCAACTTGATAATTAAGCAAAAATAATTTTTCTGTTAATTTTACTATTCTTATATTTAAATATAGAGAAGGTTCTTTAAAAATTATCCCTTCCATAACTAGTAGAGATTGTCCTAGACCGAAAATTTTCCAAGAATTAAGACCAATACTGAACCCCTCCTCCCAAAGACCAAGATTTCAACTCAAAACCGTAAGGAACCCTTTTTGTTTTGAATCAGGACGAAGATCAAGAATCTGACGTTTATACATACTTTCTAGTAGGTATTGGGGTTTGTTCTCCGAGTTGGAGGTTTTAAAATTAAATTTAAATAGTTTTTTTAGGTTTTTCCCTTTCCCTCAGTGTTCTCGACCTGCGCATTAAAATCTCTCGCTCTATAATCTCCCTTGCTACTAAATAAAAAATATTTTTAGCTTTTTACTTTTTTTCCTTCAATCAAATTGCCGACAATGTTTGTATATTTACTTATGTGTGTCCATTATTTCTAAAACTTTTTGCCAAAATAACCCGTTTAAATATTAAAAATGATTTTTTTTTGTAATTTTTACCTGTTAATCATCCGTTTTTTATTTTTTATTCATATTCCTTCCTTAAAAAGCGAAAGAATATGAGTCAATTTCTTATTTCGATTTTTTGAGCTCCAAGAAAATAGTATCCCTGTATTAAATTTTATGTTATCTATAATTTTCCGGATTTATTAATTTCTGGAACTATTAGTGTTATATGTATTATTCTCTTAATATAAGGTTGTTGATAATTGGAAATCTTCAGATATCCGGATCCGGTACCCAATTAAAAATTTTCCGGATAAATGGCCTTTTTCGCATCCGGATCCGCCAACCATATTTTAATAGTTTCCGAAATCATTTTTTTATTTAAAGCTTTCAGGAACCATTAAAAATTCAAAATTTCAAAAATTCCAAAAATTTCAGAAAATTCCCTCTATTCATCATTTATTGAAAATATTTTTGTATTTTTAAAACATCCAAAACTTCTTAAATTTTTTAAAATCAATTTACTATAACTAAAGTTAAATTCATAGTTAGGTCAAAACACAAAAAATAAGTCTCTGCTAAAGCCATCTCTCTCTCATCTCTATTAGACCACTTAATATTTTTCTTCAAAGATTACATAATACTTATTAACAGTTTTCTCTTTGACTTGAATAAACTGTCACAAAAAGAAAGGAAAAGCTAAAAAAAATTTTTTTGTGTGTTACATCTAACCCAGGCTTTTCCTTTTCTATAGCGCACATGAATCTGGCGTATATATAGATATTTATTGCCCCATAGATATCATTAATATGTATCATCTATAAATTATTTATATTTACCCCACAATTTTACGGAAAAATGTATGTATACTTATATGCCAGGGGTGTGCGAGTTTCGCTTTTCGCATTTCGCGGATTTTCGCCTTTTTTGGACTTTCGCATTTCGCGTGTCGCTTTTTTTAAATGACTTTCGCTTTTCACATTTCGCTTTTTAAATTTAATTTCGCTTTTCGCATTTTGCGTTTCGCTTTTTAAAATCCGTTTCGGCACACCCCTGGTATATGCTTGTATTTCCGGAAATCTATGATACCTATCTATAGTCTTCCGGAATGTTTATAGTATATCATGATAATTTTCCGGTTGTATATTATATTTAAAACTTTCCGGAAATATATATGTCTAATAGTTTCCGTATAGTTATACTATTTCCGGAATGTTTATATAAATCTATTGTATTTAAAACTTTCCGGAACTACTAATATTTCTTTCCGGAAAAACATCTATTCAAACTTTCCGGATAATTATATTTGAGTGATATTTATATAAGTTTTCCGGAAATTATATTTTATTTAAAACTTTCCGGAAAAAATATGTATATTCAAATTTTTTTACGGAAAATTAGTATATTTCCGGAAAATTATATTTCCGGAATATTTATATTTATTTAAAACTTTCCGGATATATTAGAATAACTGTTACTATAACCTTCCGGTTGTATACGTTTAAAACTTTCCGGAAAAATATATATTCATATTTTTTGGTATTCCGGATACTATAATACACCTATTTGACTAATAAACCGTTTATATACTAATTGAGAGATTAGGATCAATTCTCGCAACAGATCAACCATTCTCCAAGTATCTCTTTTCAATAACCCTTTTTTCGAGCAAAGTACTTGACTAATTATTAGCTAATTATTAGCTTGTTTATTTTAGTTGTTTTCAAATTCTTTTGTTTTTTTTTGTAAAAATTGTTGCGAATTTTACTTTTTATTGTTGGGTGCTATCTGGGGGTTTTCAAAATTGTCTCTCTTAAAATCAATTTTTGATTTTTCTAGTTTCTTAAACTGTGTTTTGTAAAATAATTTTTATGCTTTTCCTTTGGTATTTTTCGATCACTTAACTAGGGTGACGATTTCGATTTGGGCCGACATTAGAGACGAATTTTCAGGCCTTATGTTATCGAATCTTGCCATTCGAATTTTTTCTGGCAAAATACGTTATCCCCAACTCGATTTAAGGATTCAGTTACCCCGTTTTAAAAATGGCAGGATATCCAAAAAAATTCTTCTCAGGATTCGCAGATCTCTCACCCTTTCAGACTATAATTTTTAATTTTTTTAAATTTTAATTTAATCCCATCTCCAATTCCTTCTGAAAATCTTGTTCTATAATTTTTTTATTTAAATTATCCCCTTTATTATCATACTCTAAATTTAATCTCTATTAAAAATTATATTTATACATTAATTTCAATTTATCCTCTTAATCCCAAAAATCTTTCAAGACAATAAAAAAATTATTTTTAAGCTAATCATGGATAAACATCATTTAAATTTTATTTTTATCAAAATATTCCTTATTTTAATATTATCAAATCCCATCTTCTGTCCCTTACCTCCATCACGTCCTCTAGTAAGGACCGTCATCCAAATAAAGATAAACCTCCCAGAATTGCCTTTCAATTCCGAAATGAATTTAAAAACAAGTAAAAACTTCAAAGAGGCAGCTAGAGATATAAATGAAGCTTTTGAACAGTTTTGGCAAAATGAGCCCTCCTATAGGAAATCAAACGTCTCCAGACTTCAACATGACCAAGTCCTTGGAACGTTGGCAACGATTTATTTAAATTTTGATTTGCCGTTGGATTCCTCGACTGCGGTTCTTCACCGATTGAAATGGGAGTTGTTCAGGGCTCTGAAGGATGGAAGACTTGGGAGGCTCCACGCCTCAGGGGATGGATTTGAATTTACGGCTATTGAAGGTGCAGAGAATGTGTTTAGTATTTTTTTGGCACTTTTTTTTAGCATTGCCCCTACGGTTTAGAAACCCCCGATCCCTCCTATAGGCTGATTCCTCTGAGTTCTGAGTTTCTTATATTTATGTATTTTCCCGTTTTCGGTCCCAATTTTTTATTCAAAAAAATTCAAATAAATTTGGAAATAAAATTAAAATACAAAAGAGCTTTAGTAATACATTAATATTCTTAAATCGTTCAAAGGACCCTTCTCGAGCCCCACACTTGCCTGCTTGGACGGTTCCTTGCCAGATTTCAGCATCCACGGCTCTACTTATTGTTGGTCTCACTCTGTTTGTCCTTCTAGAACGTCCTGTGAACATGGACAATGCTGCAGAAATGCCGGTAAAATTTTTAATAACCTTTATATCCTTTACATTAGAAAAATACCCGTAAGGATTATGTTCAAGTGGAGATGCACATTACATATTAATCAAAATTCTTTTATCACTATTGGGTCCAGATTAGAGGTCGGTGCGGGACAGGATCCCGCGAGGGATTTTGCGGGATCACTTTTTTATATTTGCGGGTTTTGCGGGAGTTCGGGATTATTCCCGCGGGATCTCACCCCGCAGACATTTTTAGAGTTATCCCCGCATCCGAAGATCCCACAGCACGATTTTTCTTACTTCTAATCCAGAAATAGCCTGATATTGTACTCATATAGTAAGTTACCTAATAGAGATCCAATTCTATCTAAAATTTGAATTAAACCATTGAGAACGTATTTTCAAAACAAAAACTTGATTTAATAAATTTACTATCCAATTTAAAAAATTAATAGAACCTCCATCTATTTAATTTTACAACAAATTTTATTTTAAAATTAAAAGAATCATTCCCTCGTCGCAACTGCGACCCGATCAAAGAATGGGAATGTGCAGATGGCTTGTGTATTCCAATATCTGCTAGGTGTGATGGAAAAGAAGATTGTGTTTTGGATGTGGAGGAAGGAGCTTTTGCTTTAGGAATGTTGCTACATAGGCCAAGTGATGAACTTTACTGTCCAACAGGCTAGTCTTTATGGCTTTAAACATGGACAAAAGTTGGGAAAGTAAAATAAATTATCAATTCCATGGGCAGGGGAATTTATTAAGCTGTAACTTTTTATGGTGTATATAATCAGAGATATCCTGTTAATTAAGCTCATCCTCGCATTACGACCTTTTTGCTTGGTGTATAAGACCTTTTGATTGGTGTAATAATTATTTAAATCGGTCGAGATTAAGATGGTCGAGTTTGGGTATAAAATAGGACCTCGAGACTGAAGCCTGAAGTCTCGATACTGATGCTCTACGTAGTCCGTTATAATTAAAATTAAAAGAAATAGTCATTATCCTTGATGGCCTTATTAGATTTTAGAATGTTTTCATTCTATGCGAACTATTGAAATTTCCTTGATAGAGATTTTTTCCGACCTCCTTCCGGTAGCAGATTTTTACCAGTAAGAAAGCATTCGGACTCTAGAAGTTATTTTAAATTTTAATTAAATGCGGGGAAAACTTAAAAATTAAAGGCGATTAAGTTAAAAAAAATTAAAAAATTAATTTTTAATAAATTTTTTGCTTCTCCCCCTCCAAAACATGCCCATTTTCTTCCTTCTTTACTCTTTGAAAAACACAAACTTTTCGTTTTTCTGGCCAACATCGTTCTATTTCCATTGCAACTTGTGTGTAAAAATAGCCGCAAGTAATTAATAAAATAAATGGCCAACGAAGGGGGACCTAAATTAATGTAAGAAGGATTAATCAAACAATAGAAGCTTTCTATAGGAACATCAAATACTAGAACTTGTGATTCAGATATCTGGATCCGAAAAAAGATCAGGAAATTTCTGGTTTAGATAACGGACCTGGTTATCTGGGGATTTCCTAGGATCCGGCAACTATGTTAATATCCTCTAAGAAAATATGTCTAAAAATTTAATTTCTTAAAATTGGGAAGATCATTGACATAAGGGACTTGTCAAGTGACGCTCTCCCCCTATAATGATATGTGATAGTGAGATCCGATTGTTAACTGGTTTAATAATTTTTTGATTTGTGTGTTTTGATATTTCCTTTTAACTAACCGTCTCCTCCCAAAATATTCTCTGAACAAATAACCACCCAATAGCAGATCCCCCAAGAAAATAAAAATTAGAATATAATCCAAAAGCAAAGGGGACAATTTGTAGCCATCCCAGCAATCGACGAAAATTTAAATCTGACAATAATTGTTTTCGAAAGCTTTGAACTTTTGGTATTGAATATATGGCTTTTGAAGTAAATCTGAGGGGGAAAAATGAAAATTAAGTAGATAGGTATAAGTAGGTAGGGTTGGCCCCTAACCCCCTATATTTTTGGCTAAAACTCCGATACAAAAATTTGTAACTCCGAAGGATCGGGGCCGAACTCAAGTCATAAGGGTAGGCGACATCAAAGCCTAGCTCGTATCTATTAGATAATTGTAAACTAGTCCGACTGGGACCTGGAAACTTGAACTTTTGCATAGGAATAGTTGAGGGTGTCAACTAATATCAGACCTGGTCACTGATACTAATTTTGGAAGACGTATCCGGATATTTACGGTGGATACAGGCGGATATCCGCAAGCAACTTGATATTATCTGTATCCATATCCGTAGCCATGACCAGGTCTGACTCATGTTCCTCAGAAT